>OY725355.1:8979640-10317640 GCA_963243735.1 Neocrepidodera transversa
AATATGTGCAAAAATGGGGAAAACTAAAACAAAAACAAAAAAAGATAGGGAAAAACAGGGAAAAAATAGAGAAAAATATGAAAAAATTGGTATATTCATAAACTTAATGAATGACAGTCGACCACTGGGCAACAACTAATATATTTATTATTATATACAATTTTTTTTTAATCAGATATCCAACATAATCTGTACCTTTTAAATTCCAAATGTTGGAATTATACAATTCATTAATTAACAAAATTTTAAGCCATACGGATGTAAAACGATTCCATATTATTAATTTAATGGTTTGATGGATTTTAGTTGTAATTCCTGGTTATTAGGTGATCCAAATGAATAACAAATTAGACCTAAAGAGCCTCATAAAACAATACAAGAGATACTCTAATGCATAAATGATTATTGTTATGATTAGCAATCAGGTTTCCAGTAAATTCCCCCAAAATACATAGCAGTAATAAATTTTATAAAGATCGATAAGAATCGATATTAACACATTAAATACCACTGCAGGGTCAAAAAACAAGTATTTATTTATTGGGTTGAATTTATATTAAATATTAGTTTTTTAATATTCACGGTAAATGTCGCGTGGTTTGTGAAAATAAATTTTACTTTTGGGGTCATGCTAGACATTGAGCATGGCAGAAAATGTGCAGTAAATAAATTTTCTCACCGTAAATAGCCATGTTCCGCATATAGAAAATATTAGACTAGTAGTATTTTACAGAGATTATAATCGATGGTGAGATCAAACATCTTATTTTTAAATTTAATGAAATTGTTAAGAGCACATTATGACTGTACTTGGTTGTTTGACCTATTAATGAATCACTGTGGCGTGAGATACCATAAAAATTTTGTTTATTAAATATGCTTACTTTCTTGTGCATAAGAAGACTTTTCATGGAATTAAAGTACTATCTTTATAACCGGATAATAACTATATAAAAACTATATTGAATAAAATACACTAAGCGTCGATTAAAACAAATAAAAAAAAAATTAGCGGTTAAAACAATGTCCAGGCAGTATTACAAAGATGTATGAAGAAAATATAGATTAAAATAATGATAAGGCAGAATGAAATCAAATAGAAAAAATAATAAAAGAGTATCAACACAAAAATGGTGGTTTAATAAAAAGTGTGACAAAATAATAAATCACTAAAAAAAATATTTACGCAACTAATACTGAATAACTAATAGGATGAAAATATATAGAAACAATTAAGAAATTGAAAATTGTGTGCAGAATAAAAATAACAATAAATACAATAATAATTAACTGAAATATACTAGTCGTCCTCACAAACTAATATTATCTTCAGCTTGATTCTTAAAAATAAATAAAACATCACTAGAAATATATTAAACTGTTTATTCACTTGAATCAAACTCCACGTCAGAGATAACTCAAAATTAATATAGTAGATTGTGGAAAAATATAATACAATAAAGAAGAAACAAGAAATATGTAACGACAATAAAAATAACAAATAGTAATTATCTGAATTAGGTATCAGAGTTCGATCAACTCTTTTGGGATTATAAATTATACTTCCTCTTCTCGTGGTGAATAATAAATCCTTAAAAATCCCTTAAAATTCTTAAAAAAGTCCTTAAAAATCTTACCAATTCTAAAAAATACCTTTAAATAATTAAAAAAATCCTTAAAAATCCCTGAAAACCCTTAAAAATTATTAAAAAGACTTAAAACTACTTAAAAATCTTAAGCAATTCTTAAAGATCCTAAAATAATCCTCAAAAAACATTAAAATCCATAAAAACAGTTTATAATTTTTAAAAGTCTTTGAAAAACCTCAAAAATCCTTAAAAGTCATTAAAAATCCTTAAAATCCTTAAAATTCTGAAAAATTTTTAAAAATCCTTAAAAATCTTATTTTAGAAAACATAAAATTACTTTTAAAGCCTTAAAATATCTTTAAACAATCCTGAAAAAATCCTTAAAAATCCCTAAAAACACTTAAAAATACTTAAAATTATTTAAAAATCTTAAGCAATTTTTAAAGATCCTAAAATAATCCTTGAAAACGATAATATCCCTAAAAATAGTTTAAAATTCTAAAAAATCCCTTAAAATCCTTAAAAGTCCTTGAGAATCCTTAAAAATACCAAAAATCAATAAAAGTAATTTAAAATCCTTTTTAAAATCCTCAAAATCATTAAAAATCCCTTAAAATTCTGAATAAAAATTTAAAAATCCTTAAAAATCTTAAGCAATTCTTAAAGATCCTAATACAATCCTTAAAAAACATTAAAATGCCTAAAAAATGGTTTAAATTTCTTAAAAATCCTTAAAAACCTTAAATGTCCTTCAAGATCCTAAAAAATCCCAAAAATCCTTTAAAATCCTTAAAAATTATTTAAAATCGCTTAATATTCTGAAAAAAATTTAAAAATCGTTACAATCTGAAGAAAATCATAGAAATTCTTAAAAATAGTTTAAAATCCTTAAAATATACTTAAAAAATCATGAAGATATCCTTAAAAATCCCTAAAAACCCTTAAGAATTCTTAAAAATTACTTAAAAATCTTAAGCAATTCATAAGATCCTAAAACAATTCTTAAAAAAACATTAAAATGCCTAAAAATAGTTTAAAATTCTTAAAGATCCTTAAAAGTCCTTGAAAATCCTTAGAAATCCCAAAAATCCTTTAAAATTCTTAAAATCCTTTGAAATCTATGTAATTTTTTAAAACCCCCTTAAAATTCTGAAAAAATTTTATAAATCGTTAAAAATCTCTAGAAAATCTTAGAAATTCTTAAAAATACTTTAAAATCCGTAAAATATACTTAAAAAATACTGAAAAAATCCTTAAAAACCCTTAAAAATAGTTAAAAATCTTAAGCAATTCTTAAAGATCCTAACACAATCCTTAAAATGCCTAAAAATGGTTTAAATTTCTTAAAAATCCTTAAATGTCCTTCAAGATCCTAAAAAATCCCAAAAATCCTTTAAAATCATTAAAAATCGCTTAAAATTCTGAAAAAAATTTAAAAATCGTTACAATCTGAAGAAAATCATAGAAATTCTTAAAAATACTTTAAAATCTTTAAAATATACTTAAAAAATCATGAAGATATCCTAAACTTTTAGGTGAGCAGGATTTAACAATTAAATATTTTAATAATGTACCTAATGTTCAAAAAAAAACCATTAATGAAAATTGAACTGGGCAAACTCAAGCTCTCCATATATTACCAAAATGTTAGAGGATTTCGAACGAAATTAACTGAAATTTTAATACCTCAAACAGTTTTTGACATTTCCAGTATACGCGAAAGAGGAAGTGGTGTACTAATAGCTAGCTAGCTAGAAATTGTCTCTAATATATTGATATAGTTTTTTTTTATTATTATTAACAAATCGATTGGAAATAATTTAGGTTTATTAATTTAAAAAAAATATTAACACTAATAATAACAAAATGCTCTTATTAGAGTTTTTATCTTTCCACTGTTCATTGTACATAATTTTCATGTCTGATATTTCCATGATATCAGTCTTTTTTTATGCCTTTTAAATCTGCTGTTTAGCTGTGTGTATTTCAATGTTTTTTTTTATTTTTGTTTGTATGCTTACCCAAGGGGCCTCTTTTTCTGATGTTGAAGGTATTTTAAATTTAATTAGCCTTTTCTTTACTCCTTCCGGATGTATGGTCGCTGTGATTGATAATTCCTCGTATTTAGACCTGAAAACGTCGCTTATTGATTTTGTCTTTATTTTCCTTTCATTATTTTCTCTAGAAGTGATTTTTCCCCAGTTTTCTTATCATAAAATTTTGGAATTCAAGTCTTTTTGGTCTTCTAGAATATGCTTGTGTCCTTTTCTTCATACTTTCTGAGTACCAATTAAAATTATTGAATATATGTCTTATGCACCGTCTAGATTTATCGGTTCCAACGTTAGATTTCGTAGTTAGTGTTATTGGTAGCGATATTGTCCTATAGATATCACTTTCTAAGCCCTCGAAAAAAAAATTACAGTTTTTTGAGGTTAGACTCGCTGTTTGTGGTAATCCAAGAGCCAGTGCCTTTTTTTTTACTAAAAATTTGCGACTCGCAGCAAACTAAATATAACTCAAAATAAAGTTGGCTGCTCTCTCTGTTTTGATTGAATTAATTTTATGTCAATTTTAACTTATATATTATTTGTTGCAGTGCATTCGAAAAAGATGACAATACGATAGTCCCTCTGCTAGAATCTGGATTTAACAGGGTAAGAACTTATTTAAATTTCACAAAAAAGATCTTATCAATATTAAGTAAATGAATTTGTTTAGTTATTTATTGAGTATTATAGAACCTATCCTGCAATAGGTAAGATCTAACGTAATATTAGAGAAAACAATTTAATACTTTCAGGACATACAATTAATTTTTTAGTTATAATAATAGTATTATTAGTTAGTTAGTAATTAGATAGGGTATTATTACTATAACTATATAAATGAATTAAAAAATGTAATATTTGTTTATTTACTATTTACTCATTTAAACATAAATTATTATTTTAAAAAAGCTTCATAAAGTAAAATATAGAAAATTTAATAGGGAGTCTAAACTAAAATATAATTGCAATATGTATTGATAAGGAATAAAAAAGAATTAAATTTTTTTTAATATAAAGTTTAAAAATCATAAAACCATCAAAATAAAATTTTTGTTAACAGTAAAGAAAATAACACTCTGTACACAAATTACCTTACTTTAATGGTAAACTGCCACCTTAATAATTGGGTTCAAATTAAGAAATATCAAAAATTCAAGTATCACGATTGGTGGTAATTAAAAATGAAAAAACTTACCTATTAATGGAACATTTCGAATAAAAAATAGTTTAGAAATTTTAAAATTATCCCAGGAAGCAAATTCAATACAAAATCTTAATAAACTTATCCAAATAAATTCAATTTAATGTTTAAAAATCCAAATTTTCAGACATTTTATAATAAAGCATTTTGATTGGTCCATCAAAATAATTTTTTATAGAACAGCTTTGCTTTTCTCGGGTGTTAGGAAGTAACTAAAGGGTTCTTCATTTTGGAATTTAGGAAGAGAAAGGTTTTTAAATTTTCCTCCTAAAATAGAAAACTAATTTAATATAAATTGGAATAATATTCATTAAATGAAATAAATTAAATATAAACAAATATTCTTCAGGCACAAATGTAAAATAATGTATAAAAAAATGTAAATAGTGAATTAAATTTAAAACACATATTCTGAAGAAAAATTTTGGTCACCCTCTGCGAAGGATTGTAGAAAATTGTCCAGAGAAAAAAACAGGAGCCTTCAAACGCAGAAAGAAACTTTCAGTGTACTTGTCAGTGAAGGTAATCAAAGGTCTTTCCTAGAAAAAATAAAAATATTTTAAAGGAAAAATAAATAAACATTTTTCTGAGGTTGAAACAAAATATAAAATTAATTTTTTTTTTTTTGTAAATAGAATAGTTTGTAAATATTAGTTTTAAAAGAAAGTCACCTGGTGAAGTTAGGAATTTTATTATAATCAGAATCTGTTATTTTAATTTTGATGAAATTATTGCCTTTTTGCCGATAAAGAATTTTATTGGAACATTGTCGAGTCCCGGACTTTTCTGTTTTACGGTTGTTTGTATTAGTGTCGTTTATATTATTATTTATGTCGTGTTCTCTTCTAAGACACTGGTATTTAATTCACGTATTCATCGCTATATGTTTCACCTAAGCAAAGTTTTTTATTTCTTTTCTATATCAGTGGCCAAATTTGCAGTTTGGACACGTTAATATTTTTTGGTTTTTATGTCTTAAATTATCGAAGATATCGAACTTGGTCTGGGGTTTGTTGAAGTTTTTTAGTATTTTGGTTTTGAGAATTTTGAACCTCTTACTGATAGTCATTAACCTATGATATGTTAATATTTAATGTTATTGTTTATACCAAAAAAATAATAATAGAGGTTTCACTGTCACTATAGAGTCCAATAAAACTAGTCAGAGGCCTTATGGTTAGACTATTATTTGTTGGATAATAAAAAACCCAAAAAATAATAACCTAACCAAAATACTACTTCTTGTAAAAAAAATTACACGTAAAGCAAAAATAAAAATAACCAAAGATAAAAAGTAGTTTTGTATTCTTTTGCAGAAATTGTCCATTATTTTTAATATTTTATTTTACCCAAAAAGTATTAAAACAATTTAAAGAATATCCTTCAAATAATCTACCACGTCCCGAAGTGGCGTTCCGGTACTTTTTTCAGAGAGGATATTTTTTTTGAACGAAGTTCCTTAACGTGGGTTGCGGTAGGAGTTAACTAGCAGAAAGCCTCACGTAAGGAAAAAGCGTTATGCCCCTTCCAGGCGACCTTCCCTCTGTTTCTTTTTTACTCTCTCTCTCTTCTACAATATGATTTTTTTCTTATTTGGATTTTTTTTATATCATTTATAATTATTTTATAGAGAGAGAGAAAGTTGTGCTTTTTTTTCGATTTTTTCTAATTTTTCCCCATTGTTGTTTTTTCTATTTCTTTCTTTTATTTTCTAGTTTTTTCTTATTCCTCTGATTTTGCGATTATTTGCAAATTTTTTTCATTTTTTTGAAACTTTGTTGCGATTTATTTCAATTCTTTCGATTTTTTTCATTTTTGAAAAGAGGTTTCTTAACGCGGTAGGAAAAAGCGTTATGGCCGATCCAGGTGACCTTCCTTCTCTTTATCTTACACTCTATCTCTTTCTACAATATGAATTTGTTCTTATTTAGAATTTTTTTTCTATAATTTATAATTATTTTATAGAGAGAGATATTTTTTCTCATTTTTCAGATTTTTTGTTTTTTCTGTTTTTACCGTTTTTTCCCATTGTTCTGTTTTTTTTATTTCTTTTGGTTTTATAGTTTTTTTATGCTTCTTTTAAGATAGACTGCCATTTTTTTGAAATTCTTATTTTTTTATTTTTATGGTTACAATTTTTTCCGGTTTTTTGGCTGTTTTGTTTTTTGCATTTTTTGCGATATTTTTCGATTTCTTGTGTTTGTTTTAGTCGGTTTTTTGCGGTTTTTATTGTTTTTTTTTTTCGTTTTTTAATTTTTTTGCATTTTACAATTTTATTTTCCATTTTTATCCAATATTTTTGATTTTCTTTCAATTTTTCCGTATTCTGTTTTTTTTTCTAATTTTTCTGATTTTTTTCCGATCTTTTTTGGTTTTTTTTTATTCTTCAAATTTTTCTACATTTTTTTCTCATTGTTCTGTTTGTTTTAGTAATTATTTCTATCGGTTTCGTAATTTTTTCTCATTTTTTTCATTCCTATGATTTTTTAGGTTTTCTGCCATTTTTTTGAAAATTTTTATTTCTTTTATTTTTTTATGGTTACAATTGTTTCCGGGTTTTTTTCTGTTCTTTGTTTTTGTGCATTTTTTGCGATATTTTTCGATTTCCTGTGTTTTTTTAATCTTTTTTTTCCGATTTTTAGTGTTTTTTTTTTATAATTTTTTTTATTTTTTCGCATTTTACAATTTCATTTTTCATGTTTTCTTTTATTTTCTTAATTTTTTCGATTTTTCTTTTTGTTTTTTTTTTATTCTCAAATTCTTTCTCAATGTTCCGTTTTTTTTAAATTATTATTTCTTTCGGTTTCTAATTTTTTCTCATTTTTTTCTATTCTTCTGATTTGTTCCATATTTCGTTTTTTACGTTTTTTTCCTTTTTTTTTGTTCTCTTTTGATCGTTTTCAGTTGTTTTTTGATTTTTTCAAAATCTTTCTCTTTTTCTTTTACTCATTGTTCTGTTTTTTCAATAATTATTTCTTTCGGTTTCTAATTTTTTCTCATTTTTTTTATTCCTCTTATTTTTTTCATTTTTCAGTTTTTCGTTTTTTTCTCCTTTTCTGATTTTTTCTGTTGTTTTTTGATCTTTTTCAGTTGTTTTTTGGTTTTTTCAAATTCTTTCAGGTTTTTCTCACTTTTGTAATTCTTGTTCTTTTGAATTGTTTCAATTATTTTCTATTTCATTTGATTTTTATTTATTTCGGTTTTTCCAATTGTTATCTCATTTAAAAATGTTGTAAAGTGAAAAAATAACGTAAGGAACTTTGTCCCCCGACCGCACAATTTTTTATTCAATTTAAAATAAAAATGACATTTTAAATTGGGGAATAAGAAAAAAGAAATATGTTTAAGATAATCAAATTTGCCCCACCCCCTCCCACATATATAACCACTGTATCGTAGTAACAATTATAAAACGCTGCGTAAAAATCGCCAGATACAAGGAAATTGCACCAGTTCGAACAATAAAAACGAGTTTATCTGGCATGTAGATAAACTGTCGGTGAGGTATAAGACCCTTTTGTTTCCTTGTCACGAAACACAAAGGGCAGAGACTTTGCAGTCGCGATGCCATTGCGGCACGTTTCGAAAAGGAATCCAAGTGCTGCTCGCCTTCACGAACACCTTCACACAAAAGGGCCTATGACTAAAAAGGAAAACACGCATGAAAGGAAAATCTAACCAACGCTAAATTAGAATAATTTTGTACGCAACAGTGGATATTATGTAGGTCTATTGTGCGAAAATATAAAAAATTTAATTGATTTTTAGCTAAGATATACAAAAGTAAAATAAATAAACTTTATAATAAAACTAAGTTACTGCTTCGGATTGAAGTTCAATATTTACAAACGCGATTTGATCTAGGAATATTCTCAACAATAAAGTGCTATTTCCGTGAAATAAGATTCCAAGAAAATGACTATATACATCACTGTCGGTAACGGGAGGCATAACATCATAAATCATCGGTAGCAGCGCATCTTGGAAATAGTACACGTTAAGGAATATTGTCTGTTATGCATCATGTACAATCATTGTCCAATTGTTGTGTCACAGGATATAGAAATCCCTATGGCCCTAAATCGTAATGAAGTTTGCAGGATTTGATTTGCAGGAGTGACATGATGTTAATAGTAGGGATCACTTCCTGTTAGGAAAATTTAAATTGTATTTTTATTTACAGAAGTTTGGTGTTTTCACAAGGTAAATACCATAAAAAATGAAATAAAAATCATATATTAATAAAAAAACGGAATAATTTGGTTAAGGAGGGTTAATTAGATACAAAAAAGCATATCTTCGATAATTTTTTTTAAAAAGACAGTTAATTTTTATTTGGATCCAAAATGTTATCCATGGTCCAACGATGAAGAAATAAAAATTCAATGTCTAGTACCACATGAATTTATGTGGTACTAGACATTGAATTTATATTTCTTCAATTTTTATTTATTTCTATAATTATTATGATAATTTCATTGCGGTGCCATTCACAACTTATCACTGGATCAATTTTATTAGTTTATACATACGTTTAAAAATTTATATTTCAGAATATTTATTAATAAATAAAAAATATATATAAAAATGTACCTTATAACAATTAATGTACTTACACGTTATTTTAATGGGCATAACCAATACACTAAAGTTTTATTTTATTAAAAAATCGGTCAAATGATTAACAAAAAAATTGTTTCTCTCTTCGAGTTTTCGTATCGATAATTTTATCGTTATTTTTCGTTGTTTATGCGCACCAGAAGTATTAATGAGTTATAAGTTAATTAAAATTTTTCGTATATTCAATAAACATAGCTATAATTAGATGAATGGTCAAGTAGAAAATCCTACTTATGTTTTTTTTTTCTTTTTCAGTGTTTAGTAGAAACGACGAACATTATAACATGTGTAAACGAGATGATCCTACTTCGGCATAGCGATGTCCGACCCTTAGCCAATCACGCGACCACCCAGGGACTTTATTCTGCACTTGATAAATGTAAAGATATCGTCGTCGTAACGGACGATTCGTATAAAATGCAGGTTAGTTTCTATATATAACAATTATTTTATTTTTGGTTTTCCAATTAAAATATCATCAACCATTGTCTTCCGATACTGAATTTTTTATAAAAATTCGAGAATAAGGATAACATTTTAAATCTTACTTTGTTGTTTTGTTTTCTTTTTATTGTTTTGCCTTTAAAGTAGTTTAAAATTTTGTCAAATCCATTGGGTTAGACTCAAAGGGTAAAAATAACTGACTACTATAAAAAATCAACCGCAATAAGTGAACTTTTAAATATACTGTGATCTCAAACCGTCTGGTTTGTTTATCTCATGAAAAAGGCAAGTACAAAGTAACAAACCTATGGCCATTTCGGTAAGAATCTTCCTTACTCAAATTTATCACAAAATATACCTGAATACAGGAACTTCGTTGACGGTGTTAGTAGTTTGAAATTTGATTTTTGACTTATCGTTCTCTGAGCTGCGAACCCCCTTTTTATGCCGAGTTATGACGTAAACATTTTAAATTTTGTGTGGTCCATATTTCCTTATCGTTATCATGAACGTTATCTAACCCTCAATATTTAGTTGTGAAAAGAATTATTTTCTAATATTTCAACAATCCAAGTTTTGTAATTTAATATATTTTTTTAATGGTTCAAGTGTGTATTATCGTTTTGTATCTTTTGGGAAAAACCACTTGACTTTGTTGTGGTTATCTCTCTAAAATTCCTGAAAAGAAACTTAATAAGACGAGACAAAATACCATTAGAAATTCGAAAAAAATAATATACCGGGGGTCAGTTCGTCACAATACTCGTTCGGGTTTACATATTTACTTATTATCCACCCTATTAATTATTTCTAGTTCCATGTTGTACATTTCTTCGGCTATCTCCTGTTTTATTTTTCGATTATTTCTCTCCTTTTATATCCTTCTTCTCCTCTTATATTCAGTGGTATTTATTTATCTAAGTAAATCTTAGAATATATCACTATCTGATGATGCTTCAAATGGTCTACAAAACAAATTCTATGAGATTGTTGAAATTAACTATTTTAAATCTGTCCCATATTTTTTCCCAAATAGAAATTAAAGAACATGAGCGTATTATAATTTAACGGTTTATATTGCTTACTCATGTTTATTAATTTAGAAGAAATAATAATTATTTGTTATACACATACACACGCCACTGAATGACAAAATATGTAGTCACTTTTTTGCGATTCAGTAATCCAAACGACTTGTCATTTATTACTTCTTTGTAAATATTCTTTAATTGGTCAACTACTATTACGGACGTGAATATACGCGAATTATCGATAATTTTAATTAACAAAATGTCCTGTATTTAATATATTGGTCGCCTAGTAAATGATGACCTGAACTGAACGCACCTTGTAATCCCAATGGAATCATAAATTTTTCTAATCAGTTTAATACAGATTAATTAATTAATTTACTTTCTTTGTTTATTGCTATATTATTGAACAATACATACCTAAAAATGTCACATTTTTTAGATACTTATTAAAAATCTAAAACTTGTTGAACACTTTCCATCCATGATACAAAATATAGGTACAATTTTAGATACAACTTCATCTACCTACAACTAGATAACTTGAACACTTTTAAATCTAGCTTATCTTTCCATAATTTGGACAACATTGATAACATTTTTCAAACGTTTGAAAATTTTATCGAAATGAAAAAAAAATAAAAAGGAATTATTTCTTTGAACAGTATAAAAATGTGCAATCTGCTTCTACCCCAGGGAAGTAAACAAAAGCACCGATCACAAATAAAAATTCTATAAAAGAATTATTTAATCAACTTAAAAACAAATATTATATGGAAATTCGAAAAAACACGTTAATGCTGGGGTAAAATCAAATTTTACAATTTTAAATGATCGAAGGACTTAAATAATACCTGATTTTAAAGTTTATTAAATAAATAATAAAGTACGTTAAAAAAATACAATAAATTGCTTAACGAATTTCAAAAAAATAATAAAAATTGAATATTATTTATCCTTTTTTGTGGTTTTATTATGATTTTTTAACAAATTTTAGATATTTTGTTTATTTTATTTAATTAGAAACTTCAAAACGTTCACTTAAATTACGTAATAGTTACAGTACATTTTTTCCAGGACCGTTCTTTATCAACTGGATTCACCGCAGCTATGCTATGGCGTTATCTTCCGTCTCTTTGTCTACTGCACCCAGTCAATTAACCTTGTTCCCTGTACTAGTTTTTTAAAGTTGTTTAATGACTGTTTGCAGTAGTCTTCTCGATCCAGTTTTAGCCATCCATATATTTAAGGTCACCGTTTTTCCATGTAGTAGTCCGTGTATATTGTCCCAGTACAGTTTGTGTTCTCTCCTGATCTAGTCTTTTATATTGTTCCTGAACGTACGTTTTGGTACTCCCATCGCTGGTTCTGGGCCAATTTATGAGGTTACCGATCCATTTCCAGCGACACCTACGATAAAGTTACCTCGTTGTGAATCGCCAATTTCTTAAATTATTCGCCGCATTCCCATACCAGTTTAGAGACGTTACCTTTGGGGATTTCTTAGATCCTTGAGGGCAGCTTGACTGTCTGAGTAGATTATGATTATTTTTCCCTCGTGGCCCTGATATTACTAGTTCTCGCACATTCGAGTTTTGCATAGACCTCTGCCTGGAATACAGAAGTACATATTCCTATGTAGAAGCTCTCTTGGTACTTATTCTGCTCACAGTATATACCAGCTCTAGTTCTCCCTTCGATTTTTGACCCATCTGTGTACTTGATAATTTCGTAAGGGTTTGACCTGAAGTCTGTATTCAACTCATTCCGATTCTAAATTATTATCCTTATTATCTTCATTCAAGCTGTATTTAGCAATCATGTCGTCTGACCTTATGCCAATCATGTTGCCACTCACATGATCTACTTCATAACATGTGTATATATTGTTTTTATGTTCCCCGCTAGTCCCAAATAGACAAGTCTTTGTATCTTTCTCAATTTGGAGATAGCTGTCCGTTGTTTTATCTGCGTGCGTCTAGATGTCAT
Source organism: Neocrepidodera transversa (assembly GCA_963243735.1). Classification (NCBI taxonomy): domain Eukaryota; kingdom Metazoa; phylum Arthropoda; class Insecta; order Coleoptera; family Chrysomelidae; genus Neocrepidodera; species Neocrepidodera transversa. The sequence continues at coordinate 8,992,566 of OY725355.1, forward strand.
TAAAATAGCAACTCCTTTCGTATGCGTATGTATTTTTTGAATCTGGAGGTTCCAGGTATGTTTTGGGTCTAACATTACCCCAAGATATTTTACCTCTCCCTTCAGATTTACTTCGTTACCGCGATGCCATAGTGGGCTAAGGCCTTCTAAATTCCTCCTTTTGATGAATACTACTATGTTAGACTTGGAGCGTGACTGCGTTTAGGGCCATCTGAAGTCGTTCCCTGAATTTTCCTTAGGATAATATGACAAAGTCATCTACATATCAACCCATATCTTCTTGTAGGATTCTCAGCAGTCCATCCATTCCCAGATTTCATGGCAGAGGAGATAGAAATCCCCTCTGTCACTACTACTTTTACTTATTGGTGAAAACAATAATTCTTATTCTTTATAATTTTTGAATGTGGCCCAATAATTAAAAATATTAACGTTGCCATTCATCAAAAAATAATGATATAAAAAAACATTTTTACGTAGAAATTCAAATCAGAAATCAATAAAGTTGATTTTAGACTTAAAAGATAAAAATAAGACATTACAGATAATTTAATGGACTTTTTAATAACCGGTTAATTGATGGAGCTTATTTTAAATTCATAATTTTTAAAAAGTCTACCAGATGGTTCAACTTGTGTCCAAAATAGTCATCAGAGGCTCGAGAAACTGGACATGTAATATATTCCAACACTAGTCTTGAACTATCTACAAACCAAAACAAGGTAACACTTAAATGGGTTCCTGGACACAAGAGGATAAGCAAAGAGGAAGCAGACGCTCTGGCAATAAAAACCTCAGCGACCAAATTTACGGGCCCCGAGCCGGTAATTGGCATTCCGAAATCCTCAGTACGACTCTAGCTAAGTATGACACTGATTAACAATGTTCTGCAGCTAAGCAGAAATCAAATAAGGCATGTCATGGGATTAATAACTGGGCATTGCCACATTAGGGAACACCTACACAAAATGGGCATCCACCAAGACGAACCCAAACTTTAACATTATACTAGAGTGTCAAGCACTTATACGCTGGAGGTACAACTCTCAGCAGGCCTTCCCCAGAGAAAATCTGGTTAAGAGGCTACTAAGCCTGATAAAGGTAACGAACCTTTTGACCTGATAACAACGATATAATTGGCATAACACAATATAAGTCTTAAGGCTGCAGTGTTGAGACCTAAACCTAAGCCAGTAACCTCGATCAAATCAATCACTATAAAAAAATAATTTCTACATTAATCAAAAATAAGATTATATTATTGTTACTAATGCTTTTTTTTCTTTAATTCTTGTTTATTTTAGTACGTCAACAGAGCATGCGAAAAGCAACTGGGTCTAAGACTAGATGAAGCTTTAGGTAAGAATATTCAAGACCACATTTTAGATCCGATCCAAGCAACTACTATGGGCTCTTCGTTGCTCAGAGCAAAAGAATGGCACGGTACAGTAACTCTCAAAAAGAAACCTATGGACGCCATATTGGCTGGTTGTAGGGCTGTTCCGTTTGCTTGTGCAGGAAGGTAAGAAAAATGGTATTAAAAATTATTATCACAAAGATTACGTGGTTGATTATCAACAATCAGTTAAAAATATTTATTTATTTTATATAAAATTGGCTAGCTATAGGTCTTTCGATTTTTCCTTTTTAAGTGTTTTAATAGCCTAAACCGGATCGAATAGACCCAGATGTCTAATTGTTACATTGTTGTATATCTAGAAGACTTTGGAATTATTTTTTTCTAGATCATACTACATTTCCTATCCCTAAAGATGGCCTTTTTAGGTGCACAGTACCTACGTAGTTATAAAAAATCCTACCTTAAAACCTGAAGATTGATTCTTAGTTATTGTTTAACTTTTTTTAGGATACCCACACATTTTATTATGGTCTTTGATTTAAATCCTACGGAACAGATAAATATATTAGCTCAATCCAGGGGTAGTATACATTCGATAAGAAGGGGATCTACAGACGTCAGAAGCGTAGGTAGCGACTTTTTGCGACGAACATCTCTTGCCAAATTAAATGCATTACCTCTCGAAGCACCAATAACAAAAGTAATTTTTTTACATTAATATTTCTTCTATGCTTGTACTGATATTGATTCTTTTAGGTCGTAAGTCTAATAGACCAAGCAAGGGAAAATGCCAACCAGAATCCAGCTGTAGTGCAACTGTTAGATAAAGTAGAAGACATCCTCAAAAGTTGTGAATTATATACAACGCACGTTAAAGAAGACTTAAGAATAAGATCCGATGAGCCAGTTGTTTCGGATTTAATAACCGCATTGTTATCGGTAAGACCGTATTATACTTTTATTTTTATTTTTATTTTTTCTACAGTAAATAAATTTTTATAGAAACAACCTCAACCAACTTTAAGTGGATCTTCAAGAAGAAGTAGCAATGATTCATCGGTCTTCAGACAGTCCAGAAGCGGTTTAATTAAAGTAATATTTAAATAATTTAATAATAACCATACTAATATTATTATTTTTTAGGTACCTGCAGCAATTAAAGACTTAATGGATAATTGTCTAGCTTGGGAATTTGATATATTTCGACTGGAAGATTTGACAAAACATAGGCCTCTACAATATTTGGGTATGACTCTGTTTAATCATTTCGAGGTAGCTAGCGTTTTGAATTGCGATGAAAAGACTTTATTTAACTGGTTGACTGTCATAGAAGCAAATTATCATACTGAGAATTCTTACCATAATAGTACACATGCTGCTGATGTTATGCAAGTAAGTAAATTTAGCTTCAAATTACATTTTTAGCTTTGACAAATATTGGTTTATTTAATTAATAATTATTGTTGGGGTATAATAAAAAATATTTAAGATACATACGTCATATAGTAGCTTGTATTAACTGCCAAAGACCAAAAGTTTATTTTAAATAGAAATCTCTAGTATAGAAACAGCATTCAACAACACATATCTAAACTCAATCTGAAGGGCATCGAAAAGAAAAGCCATCGATGAGACCTGCTGCAGGTGGATTAATATTTCAAGTTAAACTCTCCATTGTATATGCAGTTATAGTGCATCGAAAAAATGCATTTTTTGAGTGAATTTTCTTGAACCTTTTAATAGAAATTCATTATAGGGCTAATAATTAACAAAATGAAGCCAAATTGGTTACTCGGTTCGCTGAACACAAATATGGTTACCTGGAGGTACCTGGTGACCAGGGTACCTGCTTAAGGTGCTTATCTACAGGATCTACTATTGGATTATGCCAGACTTCTAAGTTCCTTTGTTTTTCTTGTTGGTCTTCGGTTTTGATTGTCCAAGTACAGTATTGTGTGTATTGTTCGCTGGTGGCGTATCTTTCCTGAAAATATTTTTTCCTATGGCCACCTATGAAAACTACAAATAGCACAAGTATTTTGATATTTGTAAAGTGTCTCATATCAACATACACGCATACCAGCTGTGTGTTATAATACCGCGCTGCGTGTTAAAACGCACAGTTGAGTGTATTATTAAAAACAGGACGAAATATGCTACTTATGTACATACATAATAAATTTTATTTACCTTTTTAAAACTGATCTAATAGTTGCTTGTTATTTTCCTACGACCACCTAATAACTAAAATGTTTTGAAATATTATTTTAAGGTTATAACTGTCCATATGAATTATAAAACAACTTCAGTGTAAACGAATGTATGCAACACATAAGACGTTTGGGTATTGTGTATTGCATACCCGATTCTTAAATTTATTAATAGTTTGTAATTCAAAATTAATTTTAGGTTTAAAATTGCAAATTGTACAAGTTATTAAAGTAAAAAATGTATAAAAATTATTTAAAATGTTTTTTTTAATTGGCTTATATAAGAAAACCAAATAGACTATTCTTAAAATATTGTTGGTCGCAAGAAAAATAGTATACAAAACTCGTTGGAAAGTGGATTTCATGCACTCGTTACGTTCCGCACTCGCCGCTATGCGGCTCGTGCTGAACTACCACTCGCGCGAAATATGCCACTTCACTCGCTATGTAATATACTATAAACTACTATTCACTGGGAATCATATTAGTTACGACCTTTATATTTCTAGATATTTATTGTCGTATATTTTTTAAATAATTACAAAAATACACACAATTTGAAACATATTCGTGGCAATAGCTTATTAGCGATTGTTTCTAGGCCACCGCTGGTTTCTTAGAAAAAGAAAGGATGAAATCCATAATGGAACAACTGGATGAAGCAACAACTTTGATAGCGGCAGCAGCTCATGATGTGGATCATCCTGGAAAATCTAGCGCTTTCCTGTCGAATTCCGATAATTTTTTGGCCCTTTTATATAATGACGTAACCGTCCTAGAATCACACCATGCTGCACTTACATTTAAACTTACACTGGGTATGTACGTTATTAATTGTTAATATAAATTAATGACTGTGTTTTTTTTAGGTGATGAGAGGATAAATATTTTCAAAAATTTAGACAGAGAAACGTACAAAATCGCCAGATCGAACGTTGTCGATATGATTTTAGCCACGGAAATGACGAAGCACTTCGAGCATCTTGCCAAATTTGTAAACGTGTTTTGTACCAAATCTTCTAGTTCAGATCTCGAAGTAAGTTCAAGCTGAAACTACTAAGTAGAAATTTGTCGAATTAAAATGTTAACTAAAAACTATTTTTATAGAATGATGTAAATGATTACGCTCCTCTATCAATACCGGAAAACGTAACTCTAGTAAAAAGGATGATGATTAAGTGCGCTGACGTTTCGAACCCAACCAGACCGCTCAGGTTGTGCGTTGAATGGGCGAGAAGAATTACAGAGGAGTACTTTCATCAAACGGATGAAGAAAAATCCAAAGGGCTGCCCGTAGTTATGCCAATGTTTGATAGATTTACATGTTCGATACCCAAATCACAAATAGGATTTGTCGATTATATTATTAATGATATGTTTGAGGCGTGGAACGGTAAGTTAAACAAAAACAACTTTTCCCTATTTGTAAGATTTAAACGGCTCTGGATAAATGATTTTCTCTAAAATATTTTAATTTTTTTAAAAATTGTCTGGTTATTTTATTAAAGTTTTGATATGGTTGAATAAAACCGATGATACTTATTCTTTGAACCGCAATACAAGTAATATACTCGACAAATTTTAATTAATTATTTATTATTTATATCACTTTACTTAATTTCATAAACTAATTCGGTTCGTAGAATAAAATAATAATAACATTTATTTGTAGTTAATAGTATAAAGTATCCTTTATTTAATGCTCCTTTTTCCATGAATTCTGATCTCGCACTAATCTTCCATTATATTCACTTTTTGGCTACTTTTTTCATCCTATACTAGCAGTTCACAATGTGGAAATCTAGCAATTTTATATGAAATCTTCCTTTTAGATGAGAAGGGGATTTATGTCGATATGAAACACCAGATTCTTCTCCTATTCCTAAAAAAGACATTCGTTAAGTGCTTATGGGTATAAACAACAGTTTCTAATAAAAGAGTTTTCAAAATAAAGTTTCAAGATGAAGAATTGTTGATGATTGTTTGATCATCAATAAAACTCTTATTAGCACATCTGAAACTTTTCTGAAAGCGAATTTTGAATGCCCTATCTGTGGTCCGATTCAAAATGTAGAATTTTATTAATCATGATATATTTTACAAATTTTAAAAAAGTTTAATATTAATGGGCTACTGCAATCCTTTTGAAGTTACAATGGATGTGATTGTAATTATGCAGAAAAGACAATTAGGTAGTGTCGACGATAGCATGGATGAAACGCCCTATATACAATCTGGTTAGATCTTTACTATTTTTGGCAATATGAGAATATATTTGCTACAGAACGTTGGACAGCGGTTAAACGTTTATTCCCATATCTACAGAGAACCTATAATATTTGAATTTGTTATAAAGAAGATGATGTGGAAACTCATCGGTCTATTACTAGATAGCTGGTGCTTCCGTTACTTGGACTTCTCATGTCCAAAAAAATGTTACCAACTCAACTGAAGATGCAAAATATGTCGCTATAGCAGATGCAACGCGGAAAATATCTTGACTGACACATTTTCTGGAAGAGCTGGATTTAAAGTTGGATGGATGTGTCCAACTGACGGCAATGCCATACAAATTTGTAAAAGTACAAAAAACTCATTTTATAAAAGAATGTATCGAAGATGGAAATAGTCACCAAACCACTTTAATCTATTTTTGTATGGTTGCCTTCTCAGCGAGTTGTTATAATATCAATCGATTAAGACTAATATTTTATTTCATAGTTAGGGGTTTTTTTTTATAATTTGTTTAAAAACTTTTCGAAAAATAATAAAAATGCCATTTTCTTCCCCATTTAGCTTTATTAATTACTAAGGTAATAAAGCAGAAAGTCAGGTTCCACAAAATTTAAATGTAACAGGCAACTAGTTTCGATCACTGACCATCATCAGGCCTAAAGATACAAACGTTCGCAATTAATTATTAAATATAATTTTTTTTAAAAAAACCAAACTTACCAATATTAAGTACTAACAAGGGAAGAAAAATTATTCACATAAGTAAACGACCCATTAAGGGTAGAAAGTAAATTGATAATTAAACATAATGGTACTTGAAAAGTAATGATAAATAATATAAATTGAAAATTAACGAAATTAAATTTTTTTTTAAAAATAATTAAATAAACAAAAGGTTGCTCCCTAGGGGGTAGCAGTGCTTATTTATTACTTTTTGTTAAATTTATTAATTATTTATATTGATTTCAGCTTTTATCGATATGCCAGAATTATTGACTTATATGAGACAGAACTACATAAGGTGGAAAGAATTGGACGAACAAGGTCACACAACATTGGCTGACGTACAAAGGTTGCAGACTACACCTTTAATGATGCCGATGTTTCCTCCCAGGCCACCCAAGTCTGATTGATCCAAATTTACTCGTGAGTAAAATATGAGCTAATAATAAATTTATTATAATTTGGCTCTTTTATTGTTGCAGGTCACAGTGTTGATATCAGTGAATTAAGACATTTTTTACTCAGAAAACTATGACTGTTAAAAAGTGCATATCGTGTAATCATTGGACAACTTAAATGTACCTTCCCAAGATATATAAAAATATATAAATGTATATTTTAAATAACTTTCATGCATGCTGGTCGTGCATAATTCTTTTAATTTTTGTTTTTAAATTATTGTTTTATTATATATTTTAATGAGAATTTGTGTTCTTACTGTTTTATATTTAAAAGAAATGTTAAAGATGTTATTGGATGTGAGATGTATGTCCTTGAATATAAATAAAGAGATGTTTTATATAATAATAATATTTTATTATAGTAGAGATTATTTATTGTGAAAGATTATTGACGAAGTGATCATTTAGCGTAGCTTGAGAGAGAAACTATTTTTTTAAGTAAGGGTCTTCTGTAGAAAGATTCTTAATTGAAGAGATCGGTGTTTAAGGGAAGTATTTCCAGGATCCCGTGTATATAGGCGTTCTCGTGAAGATAGCCCAGGTAGCCAGAGAACGTCTTAATCACCATCACAATTGACGTATATATCACGTTATAATATCGTCAGAATATAACAGCCCATTGACGTCATATACCATATACCAAATTTCAGCTCAATCGGATTAAACGTGTGGCCTCTATCGTGGATTAATACAGACAGACACTCAGACAGGTAGCTTTTCAAATTTTTTTTGCTCGTTTACAATACTTTCCGTTCTCCGAGGTGGGACGGGAAAGTAAAAACTTAATTACCTCTGAAACTAATGGAGCTGGAGACGAACTGTTCATTTTTTTGGAATCTACGCCTTTAGAATGCACCTCTCCCAATTTTCATTTAGACCTAAATTTTAACAAATTTTGAAGATTTTTGAAGGCCTTGCACTTATTTTTATGGCTATTGCCTATTATGGTCCTGCACTTTTTTGGGCCACATTTTTTTTCTCTCCGATTTAAATGATAATTGATTCATTGATAAAGTAAGTTAATTGGAATTTATGGGAGCCATCTGTTTTTTTAATTTCAATTGTTTGGGGGTGTTTCAAGGGGCGTAGATTCCAAAAAAATTATCCGTTCTGCCCTAGCTCTTTTAGTTTGTGAGATAATTCAGGTTTTTTTAAAAAAAAAAATGGTGAAAGCGCCACTTCTCAATAATTCGTTAAAAAAATGTTAAAAAAACAAATTTGAAGGAAACCAACAGCTTTTCTCTATTCGAATCATCTTTCTCTATCTAGAAATAAAATTTCATTTAAATCGGAGAGAAAAAATTCTGACCCGAAAAAAATGGCAAAATTAGAGACAAAAAAAAATTGGCTCGAAAAAACGGAAGGTTAACCCCTTTGAATTTTTTGAAAAATACGATCTCTCCGATTTGAATGAAAATTTGTGAAAAGGTAGTAAAAAGTGCGAGGATTTCGAAAAACAAGGTAGTTTTTCTCAAAAAAATTTATTAAGGGAGTTATCGATTTTTTAAATAATGCACGATGGTGCTCTCGCCATTTTTTTAAATTGTTAATAACTCCTGAACTGTGGGGAATTAAAAAACGAAACTCCGCAAGTTTATAATATCCCAACTACACTAGAAAATGCAAAATACAGGGAGGGGATTCAACCAATAAGTAACTAGAAAATTCAAAGTATTTTTCAAAAAAAAAAGATAAAAAAAAACAGATAGCACTCCCACGTTTCAATTGTCATTCTCTATACATTCCTATAATTTCATCAAAATTAGAGACAAAAAAAAAATTGGCTCGAAAAAACGGAAGGTTAACCCCTTTGAAATTTATGAAAAATACGATCTCTCCGATTTGAATGAAAATTTGCACAAAGGTAGTAAAAAGTGCGTGGATTTCGAAAAATAAGGTAGTTTTTCTGAAAAAAATTTATTAAGGGAGTTATCGATTTTTTAAATAATGCACGATGGTGCTCTCGCCATTTTTTTAAATTGTTAATAACTCCTGAACTATGGGGAATTAAAAAACGAAACTCCGCAAGTTTATAATATCCCAACTACACTAGAAAATGCATAATACAGGGAGGGGATTCAACCAGTAAGTAACTAGAAAATTCAAAGTATTTTTCAAAAAAAAAAGATAAAAAAAAACAGATAGCACTCCCACGTTTCAATTGTCATTCTCCATATATTCCTATAATTTCATCAAAATTAGAGACAAAAAAAAAATTGGCTCGAAAAAACGGAAGGTTAACCCCTTTGAATTTTTTGAAAAATACGATCTCTCCGATTTGAATGAAAATTTGTACAAAGGTAGTAAAAAGTGCGGGGATTTCAAAAAACAAGGTAGTTTTTCTCAAAAAAATTTATTAAGGGAGTTATCGATTTTTTAAATAATGCACGATGGTGCTCTCGCCATTTTTTTAAATTGTTAATAACTCCTGAACTATGGGGAATTAAAAAACGAAACTCCGCAAGTTTATAATATCCCAACTACACTAGAAAATGCAAAATACAGGGAGGGGATTTAACCAATAAGTAACTAGAAAATTCAAAGTATTTTTCAAAAAAAAAAGATAAAAAAAAACAGATAGCACTCCCACGTTTCAATTGTCATTCTCTATACATTCCTATAATTTCATCAAAATTAGAGACAAAAAAAAAATTGGCTCGAAAAAACGGAAGGTTAACCCCTTTGAAATTTATGAAAAATACGATCTCTCCGATTTGAATGAACATTTGCACAAAGGTAGTAAAAAGTGCGTGGATTTCGAAAAATAAGGTAGTTTTTCTCAAAAAAATTTATTAAGGGAGTTATCGATTTTTTAAATAATGCACGATGGTGCTCTCGCCATTTTTTTAAATTGTTAATAACTATTGAACTATGGGGAATTAAAAAACGAAACTCCGCAAGTTTATAATATCCCAACTACACTATAAAATGCATAATACAGGGAGGGGATTCAACCAGTAAGTAACTAGAAAATTCAAAGTATTTTTCAAAAAAAAAAGATAAAAAAAAACAGATAGCACTCCCACGTTTCAATTGTCATTCTCTATACATTCCTATAATTTCATCAAAATTAGAGACAAAAAAAAAATTGGCTCGAAAAAACGGAAGGTTAACACCCCTTTGAATTTTTTGAAAAATACGATCTCTCCGATTTGAATGAAAATTTGTACAAAGGTAGTAAAAAGTGCGGGGATTTCAAAAAACAAGGTGGTTTTTCTTAAAAAAATTTATTAAGGGAGTTATCGATTTTTTAAATAATGCACGATGGTGCTCTCGCCATTTTTTTAAATTGTTAATAACTCCTGAACTATGGGGAATTAAAAAACGAAACTCCGCAAGTTTATAATATCCCAACTACACTAGAAAATGCATTCAACCAGTAAGTAACTAGAAAATTCAAAGTATTTTTCAAAAAAAAAAGATAAAAAAAAACAGATAGCACTCCCACGTTTCAATTGTCATTCTCTATACATTCCTATAATTTCATCAAAATTAGAGACAAAAAAAAAATTGGCTCGAAAAAACGGAAGGTTAACTTGAATTTTTTGAAAAATACGATCTCTCCGATTTGAATGAAAATTTGTACAAAGGTAGTAAAAAGTGCGGGGATTTCAAAAAACAAGGTAGTTTTTCTCAAAAAAATTTATTAAGGGAGTTATCGATTTTTTAAATAATGCACGATGGTGCTCTCGCCATTTTTTTAAATTGTTAATAACTCCTGAACTATGGGGAATTAAAAAACGAAACTCCGCAAGTTTATAATATCCCAACTACACTAGAAAATGCAAAATACAGGGAGGGGATTCAACCAATAAGTAACTAGAAAATTCAAAGTATTTTTCAAAAAAAAAAGATAAAAAAAAACAGATAGCACTCCCACGTTTCAATTGTCATTCTCTATACATTCCTATAATTTCATCAAAATTAGAGACAAAAAAAAAATTGGCTCGAAAAAACGGAAGGTTAACCCCTTTGAATTTTTTGAAAAATACGATCTCTCCGATTTGAATGAAAATTTGTACAAAGGTAGTAAAAAGTGCGGGGATTTCAAAAAACAAGGTAGTTTTTCTCAAAAAAATTTATTAAGGGAGTTATCGATTTTTTAAATAATGCACGATGGTGCTCTCGCCATTTTTTTAAATTGTTAATAACTCCTGAACTATGGGGAATTAAAAAACGAAACTCCGCAAGTTTATAATATTCCAACTACACTAGAAAATGCAAAATACAGGGAGGGGATTCAACCAATAAGTAACTAGAAAATTCAAAGTATTTTTCAAAAAAAAAAGATAAAAAAAAACAGATAGCACTCCCACGTTTCAATTGTCATTCTCTATACATTCCTATAATTTCATCAAAATTAGAGACAAAAAAAAAATTGGCTCGAAAAAACGGAAGGTTAACCCCTTTGAATTTTTTGAAAAATACGATCTCTCCGATTTGAATGAAAATTTGTACAAAGGTAGTAAAAAGTGCGGGGATTTCAAAAAACAAGGTAGTTTTTCTCAAAAAAATTTATTAAGGGAGTTATCGATTTTTTAAATAATGCACGATGGTGCTCTCGCCATTTTTTTAAATTGTTAATAACTCCTGAACTATGGGGAATTAAAAAACGAAACTCCGCAAGTTTATAATATTCCAACTACACTAGAAAATGCATAATACAGGGAGGGGATTCAACCAGTAAGTAACTAGAAAATTCAAAGTATTTTTCAAAAAAAAAAGATAAAAAAAAACAGATAGCACTCCCACGTTTCAATTGTCATTCTCTATACATTCCTATAATTTCATCAAAATTAGAGACAAAAAAAAAATTGGCTCGAAAAAACGGAAGGTTAACCCCTTTGAATTTTTTGAAAAATACGATCTCTCCGATTTGAATGAAAATTTGTACAAAGGTAGTAAAAAGTGCGGGGATTTCAAAAAACAAGGTAGTTTTTCTCAAAAAAATTTATTAAGGGAGTTATCGATTTTTTAAATAATGCACGATGGTGCACTCGCCATTTTTTTAAATTGTTAATAACTCCTGAACTATGGGGAATTAAAAAACGAAACTCCGCAAGTTTATAATATCCCAACTACACTAGAAAATGCATAATACAGGGAGGGGATTCAACCAGTAAGTAACTAGAAAATTCAAAGTATTTTTCAAAAAAAAAAGATAAAAAAAAACAGATAGCACTCCCACGTTTCAATTGTCATTCTCCATATATTCCTATAATTTCATCAAAATTAGAGACAAAAAAAAAATTGGCTCGAAAAAACGGAAGGTTAACCCCTTTGAATTTTTTGAAAAATACGATCTCTCCGATTTGAATGAAAATTTGTACAAAGGTAGTAAAAAGTGCGGGGATTTCAAAAAACAAGGTAGTTTTTCTCAAAAAAATTTATTAAGGGAGTTATCGATTTTTTAAATAATGCACGATGGTGCTCTCGCCATTTTTTTAAATTGTTAATAACTCCTGAACTATGGGGAATTAAAAAACGAAACTCCGCAAGTTTATAATATCCCAACTACACTAGAAAATGCATAATACAGGGAGGGGATTCAACCAGTAAGTAACTAGAAAATTCAAAGTATTTTTCAAAAAAAAAAGATAAAAAAAAACAGATAGCACTCCCACGTTTCAATTGTCATTCTCTATACATTCCTATAATTTCATCAAAATTAGAGACAAAAAAAAAATTGGCTCGAAAAAACGGAAGGTTAACCCCTTTGAAATTTATGAAAAATACGATCTCTCCGATTTGAATGAAAATTTGCACAAAGGTAGTAAAAAGTGCGTGGATTTCGAAAAATAAGGTAGTTTTTCTGAAAAAAATTTATTAAGGGAGTTATCGATTTTTTAAATAATGCACGATGGTGCTCTCGCCATTTTTTTAAATTGTTAATAACTATTGAACTATGGGGAATTAAAAAACGAAACTCCGCAAGTTTATAATATCCCAACTACACTATAAAATGCATAATACAGGGAGGGGATTCAACCAGTAAGTAACTAGAAAATTCAAAGTATTTTTCAAAAAAAAAAGATAAAAAAAAACAGATAGCACTCCCACGTTTCAATTGTCATTCTCTATACATTCCTATAATTTCATCAAAATTAGAGACAAAAAAAAAATTGGCTCGAAAAAACGGAAGGTTAACACCCCTTTGAATTTTTTGAAAAATACGATCTCTCCGATTTGAATGAAAATTTGTACAAAGGTAGTAAAAAGTGCGGGGATTTCAAAAAACAAGGTGGTTTTTCTTAAAAAAATTTATTAAGGGAGTTATCGATTTTTTAAATAATGCACGATGGTGCTCTCGCCATTTTTTTAAATTGTTAATAACTCCTGAACTATGGGGAATTAAAAAACGAAACTCCGCAAGTTTATAATATCCCAACTACACTAGAAAATGCATTCAACCAGTAAGTAACTAGAAAATTCAAAGTATTTTTCAAAAAAAAAAGATAAAAAAAAACAGATAGCACTCCCACGTTTCAATTGTCATTCTCTATACATTCCTATAATTTCATCAAAATTAGAGACAAAAAAAAAATTGGCACTAAAAAACGGAAGGTTAACTTGAATTTTTTGAAAAATACGATCTCTCCGATTTGAATGAAAATTTGTACAAAGGTAGTAAAAAGTGCGGGGATTTCAAAAAACAAGGTAGTTTTTCTCAAAAAAATTTATTAAGGGAGTTATCGATTTTTTAAATAATGCACGATGGTGCTCTCGCCATTTTTTTAAATTGTTAATAACTCCTGAACTATGGGGAATTAAAAAACGAAACTCCGCAAGTTTATAATATCCCAACTACACTAGAAAATGCAAAATACAGGGAGGGGATTCAACCAATAAGTAACTAGAAAATTCAAAGTATTTTTCAAAAAAAAAAGATAAAAAAAAACAGATAGCACTCCCACGTTTCAATTGTCATTCTCTATACATTCCTATAATTTCATCAAAATTAGAGACAAAAAAAAAATTGGCTCGAAAAAACGGAAGGTTAACCCCTTTGAATTTTTTGAAAAATACGATCTCTCCGATTTGAATGAAAATTTGTACAAAGGTAGTAAAAAGTGCGGGGATTTCAAAAAACAAGGTAGTTTTTCTCAAAAAAATTTATTAAGGGAGTTATCGATTTTTTAAATAATGCACGATGGTGCTCTCGCCATTTTTTTAAATTGTTAATAACTCCTGAACTATGGGGAATTAAAAAACGAAACTCCGCAAGTTTATAATATTCCAACTACACTAGAAAATGCAAAATACAGGGAGGGGATTCAACCAATAAGTAACTAGAAAATTCAAAGTATTTTTCAAAAAAAAAAGATAAAAAAAAACAGATAGCACTCCCACGTTTCAATTGTCATTCTCTATACATTCCTATAATTTCATCAAAATTAGAGACAAAAAAAAAATTGGCTCGAAAAAACGGAAGGTTAACCCCTTTGAATTTTTTGAAAAATACGATCTCTCCGATTTGAATGAAAATTTGTACAAAGGTAGTAAAAAGTGCGGGGATTTCAAAAAACAAGGTAGTTTTTCTCAAAAAAATTTATTAAGGGAGTTATCGATTTTTTAAATAATGCACGATGGTGCTCTCGCCATTTTTTTAAATTGTTAATAACTCCTGAACTATGGGGAATTAAAAAACGAAACTCCGCAAGTTTATAATATCCCAACTACACTAGAAAATGCATAATACAGGGAGGGGATTCAACCAGTAAGTAACTAGAAAATTCAAAGTATTTTTCAAAAAAAAAAGATAAAAAAAAACAGATAGCACTCCCACGTTTCAATTGTCATTCTCTATACATTCCTATAATTTCATCAAAATTAGAGACAAAAAAAAAATTGGCTCGAAAAAACGGAAGGTTAACCCCTTTGAATTTTTTGAAAAATACGATCTCTCCGATTTGAATGAAAATTTGTACAAAGGTAGTAAAAAGTGCGGGGATTTCAAAAAACAAGGTAGTTTTTCTCAAAAAAATTTATTAAGGGAGTTATCGATTTTTTAAATAATGCACGATGGTGCACTCGCCATTTTTTTAAATTGTTAATAACTCCTGAACTATGGGGAATTAAAAAACGAAACTCCGCAAGTTTATAATATCCCAACTACACTAGAAAATGCATAATACAGGGAGGGGATTCAACCAGTAAGTAACTAGAAAATTCAAAGTATTTTTCAAAAAAAAAAGATAAAAAAAAACAGATAGCACTCCCACGTTTCAATTGTCATTCTCCATATATTCCTATAATTTCATCAAAATTAGAGACAAAAAAAAAATTGGCTCGAAAAAACGGAAGGTTAACCCCTTTGAATTTTTTGAAAAATACGATCTCTCCGATTTGAATGAAAATTTGTACAAAGGTAGTAAAAAGTGCGGGGATTTCAAAAAACAAGGTAGTTTTTCTCAAAAAAATTTATTAAGGGAGTTATCGATTTTTTAAATAATGCACGATGGTGCTCTCGCCATTTTTTTAAATTGTTAATAACTCCTGAACTATGGGGAATTAAAAAACGAAACTCCGCAAGTTTATAATATCCCAACTACACTAGAAAATGCATAATACAGGGAGGGGATTCAACCAGTAAGTAACTAGAAAATTCAAAGTATTTTTCAAAAAAAAAAGATAAAAAAAAACAGATAGCACTCCCACGTTTCAATTGTCATTCTCTATACATTCCTATAATTTCATCAAAATTAGAGACAAAAAAAAAATTGGCTCGAAAAAACGGAAGGTTAACCCCTTTGAATTTTTTGAAAAATACGATCTCTCCGATTTGAATGAAAATTTGTACAAAGGTAGTAAAAAGTGCGGGGATTTCAAAAAACAAGGTAGTTTTTCTCAAAAAAATTTATTAAGGGAGTTATCGATTTTTTAAATAATGCACGATGGTGCACTCGCCATTTTTTTAAATTGTTAATAACTCCTGAACTATGGGGAATTAAAAAACGAAACTCCGCAAGTTTATAATATCCCAACTACACTAGAAAATGCATAATACAGGGAGGGGATTCAACCAGTAAGTAACTAGAAAATTCAAAGTATTTTTCAAAAAAAAAAGATAAAAAAAAACAGATAGCACTCCCACGTTTCAATTGTCATTCTCCATATATTCCTATAATTTCATCAAAATTAGAGACAAAAAAAAAATTGGCTCGAAAAAACGGAAGGTTAACCCCTTTGAATTTTTTGAAAAATACGATCTCTCCGATTTGAATGAAAATTTGTACAAAGGTAGTAAAAAGTGCGGGGATTTCAAAAAACAAGGTAGTTTTTCTCAAAAAAATTTATTAAGGGAGTTATCGATTTTTTAAATAATGCACGATGGTGCTCTCGCCATTTTTTTAAATTGTTAATAACTCCTGAACTATGGGGAATTAAAAAACGAAACTCCGCAAGTTTATAATATCCCAACTACACTAGAAAATGCATAATACAGGGAGGGGATTCAACCAGTAAGTAACTAGAAAATTCAAAGTATTTTTCAAAAAAAAAAGATAAAAAAAAACAGATAGCACTCCCACGTTTCAATTGTCATTCTCTATACATTCCTATAATTTCATCAAAATTAGAGACAAAAAAAAAATTGGCTCGAAAAAACGGAAGGTTAACCCCTTTGAAATTTATGAAAAATACGATCTCTCCGATTTGAATGAAAATTTGCACAAAGGTAGTAAAAAGTGCGTGGATTTCGAAAAATAAGGTAGTTTTTCTGAAAAAAATTTATTAAGGGAGTTATCGATTTTTTAAATAATGCACGATGGTGCTCTCGCCATTTTTTTAAATTGTTAATAACTCCTGAACTATGGGGAATTAAAAAACGAAACTCCGCAAGTTTATAATATCCCAACTACACTAGAAAATGCATAATACAGGGAGGGGATTCAACCAGTAAGTAACTAGAAAATTCAAAGTATTTTTCAAAAAAAAAAGATAAAAAAAAACAGATAGCACCCCCACGTTTCAATTGTCATTCTCTATACATTCCTATAATTTCATCAAAATTAGAGACAAAAAAAAAATTGGCTCGAAAAAACGGAAGGTTAACCCCTTTGAATTTTTTGAAAAATACGATCTCTCCGATTTGAATGAAAATTTGTACAAAGGTAGTAAAAAGTGCGGGGATTTCAAAAAACAAGGTAGTTTTTCTCAAAAAAATTTATTAAGGGAGTTATCGATTTTTTAAATAATGCACGATGGTGCTCTCGCCATTTTTTTAAATTGTTAATAACTCCTGAACTATGGGGAATTAAAAAACGAAACTCCGCAAGTTTATAATATCCCAACTACACTAGAAAATGCATAATACAGGGATAGGATTCAACCAGTAAGTAACTAGAAAATTCAAAGTATTTTTCAAAAAAAAAAGATAAAAAAAAACAGATAGCACCCCCACGTTTCAATTGTCATTCTCTATACATTCCTATAATTTCATCAAAATTAGAGACAAAAAAAAAATTGGCTCGAAAAAACGGAAGGTTAACCCCTTTGAATTTTTTGAAAAATACGATCTCTCCGATTTGAATGAAAATTTGTACAAAGGTAGTAAAAAGTGCGGGGATTTCAAAAAACAAGGTAGTTTTTCTCAAAAAAATTTATTAAGGGAGTTATCGATTTTTTAAATAATGCACGATGGTGCTCTCGCCATTTTTTTAAATTGTTAATAACTCCTGAACTATGGGGAATTAAAAAACGAAACTCCGCAAGTTTATAATATCCCAACTACACTAGAAAATGCATAATACAGGGATGGGATTCAACCAGTAAGTAACTAGAAAATTCAAAGTATTTTTCAAAAAAAAAAGATAAAAAAAAACAGATAGCACCCCCACGTTTCAATTGTCATTCTCTATACATTCCTATAATTTCATCAAAATTAGAGACAAAAAAAAAATTGGCTCGAAAAAACGGAAGGTTAACCCCTTTGAATTTTTTGAAAAATACGATCTCTCCGATTTGAATGAAAATTTGTACAAAGGTAGTAAAAAGTGCGGGGATTTCAAAAAACAAGGTAGTTTTTCTCAAAAAAATTTATTAAGGGAGTTATCGATTTTTTAAATAATGCACGATGGTGCTCTCGCCATTTTTTTAAATTGTTAATAACTCCTGAACTATGGGGAATTAAAAAACGAAACTCCGCAAGTTTATAATATCCCAACTACACTAGAAAATGCATAATACAGGGAGGGGATTCAACCAGTAAGTAACTAGAAAATTCAAAGTATTTTTCAAAGAAAAAAGATAAAAAAAAACAGATAGCACTCCCACGTTTCAATTGTCATTCTCTATACATTCCTATAATTTCATCAAAATTAGAGACAAAAAAAAAATTGGCTCGAAAAAACGGAAGGATAACCCCTTTGAATTTTTTGAAAAATACGATCTCTCCGATTTGAATGAAAATTTGAACAAAGGTAGTAAAAAGTGCGGGGATTTCAAAAAACAAGGTAGTTTTTCTCAAAAAAATTTATTAAGGGAGTTATCGATTTTTTAAATAATGCACGATGGTGCTCTCGCCATTTTTTTAAATTGTTAATAACTCAAAAATATTATCTCTGAAGCTAATAGAGCTACACAAGAACTGTTTTTTGGAATCTACGCCCTTTAGAATGTTCCTCTGCCTAAATTAAAAATAAAACACTTTATTCAGGATATTTATTGATAACATTAAATAAAAAACATAGTAGTAAGTTAAATAAATATAAATAAATAATTGTAACTTCTGTAAGTAACAAAAAAAAACAAGCCCAGTTTTAGTCATTTTCATTTAGGCTTGATTAACTAGTAATTAGTGTTCAGACTTAATTACACAATCTCATTTAACTTGTACTTTGAGGTTGAGGAGATTCAACAACCGGCGTAACGGTAGATTTAGCAGGACCGGTTGGAGTAATGGGAACCACCCTTTCCCCTCCAGCCGGAGTTTCGGATTTTTTGGGTGCGCTTACAGTCAAAACACCATCTGAAGATAATGATGAAACCACTGCATTGGCATCGTGTGATTGTGGTAAAACGTATCTTCTGACAAAATGTCGCATGATGTAACCATGTTCGTCTTGTTTCTCTTCATGTTTACCTTCAACAACGATGCTGTTTCCGTTTACTTTGACGGTTATTTCATTTGGAGAAAATTGTTGGACATCTAGGATTACCTGAAATAAAGAATTGTATGTAATTAAATACTTGTTGTGAGAATTTGTATAATTCAAATTTCTCCCCGAAACACAATAGTGCAATATTGAGTAAAAAGGATGTATAACGATGGTAGACAGCTAACACCACTTACCAATGGGACATCGTGTCACTTATTACTTGGAGAAAGGATTAAACCTGTGCAATAAGCGCTAGTACTAACTGGAACCGATAGAAGGCCCATCTACAAAGAGTTTGAAACCCCAAATAAGTGTTAAATACTTGTAAGTTGTGATTATTTGATTTCTATGCATCCAAGGCAATATACCGGACAGGTGTTTCGTCCCTTAAGGACTCATCAGTGGTAGTGTGCCCATAAAATGCATAGAAATAAAATCCTAACAAATTACAAGTATTTAACACTTGTTTTGGGTTTCATGCCATTTGGAGATGGGCTTTCTGTCGGTTCCAGTTAGCACTGGTGCTTATTACACAGGTGGAATCTTATAAACCGTGTCCCATCGGTAGATTGCGTTAGCTGTCCACCATCGCTCTATATCCTTTTTAATTGTATAATTGTTAAAGTTATTGTTAAAGTTGTTGCACTTTTTATTTCCACAAGAGAAAATATGGTTAAAATATTTCGTAAATTCAATACAGTAGGGCGAGTATTCATTAAAAATTTGTTCTGAATAGATAATGAACTGAGCAGTTCGTTGGTGCAGAGTTATCCGAGTATGTAGACGTTCGTAAATTGTAGAATCATTTATATTAAGTTTATTCCAGTGACTGGATTTCTGTGCATAAATTCTATTTCTTCTAAATTAAATGCAAGACGTAAAAGAAAATCATGGAGTAGGTTTGAAAAATAATTAAGTACAGAAGGTAAAAAATAGGAAAGAACGTTTGATGAATGGACAAAAAATACATGATTGAAGGTAAAATGGTAATATGTAATATAAGAACTTATCATGAGTCTTCATTTTTGTTATAATAGATGATATAAATAATACGATTGGAGACATTAAGATTTTTAGAAAAAAGGAAAATGTCTTTAAAGACGAAATAAAAAGGATAGTAGAATGGAAAATTAAAGAATTTGTTAAATAAAATCATAAATGAGACATGAAGAAGAAAAGAGACACGAAGAAGAATTAGGAACGGGAAGATGCTTAATTGAGAAAAAAAATTGGCACCACAGTTGGTTAAGGAAAAGGTCGGAAATTTGTTAAATATGATAAAATAAATACCACAAAAATTAAGATAAAACTTGTGAAATATTGAAAAGTTGAAAATAAGAACCTAGAGATTACGAAGAATTGGATAAAATAGAAGCAATGTGAAATAAAAAGAACTCTGGTTGCAAATGAAAAACAAAAAAATGGGGAACTGAGTTCTACAAAATTTGAAACAGTTACAATCGAAATAAGACAAGCATTAAATCTTCAGGGACTAAACAGAAAAAATCTAAGAAATAAATCAATATTTTATTGCAGTACAATATGAGCACAAATTCAACAGGAATAGATTATAAAAAGCAAAATAACTTTCGTTAAATTGTAGACATGTTGTAATATTAATTATTTTAGATCCATCTTAAAATAAACGCCAGATTTTAACCCAAAACATCAAAAATTGTATTTATAATCAAATAAAAGATACCAAACAATCACTGACCTGGGGTTCTATTGTTTCAATATATGTCCTAACAGGCGGAACAGATGAACCATATGTAATTTCTCTTCCTAAATTATCACTCTCTCTTTGTGTATATGTATTAACGTCTTCCTGTATGATTAAAAATATAATACAATGCAATATCAGGCATACCTTAGGGTACACTATTGGGGTCTTTGCTTTTAATATTGTATGCAATTTATATTTGGGTAACACATGCAGAAAATTCAAAAAATATAATTACTAATATTAGAAACTATTTTATACCACTTTTACTAAAAAAAAGTAACAGAATAATTATTCTATTCATATAAATTATAAAGTACTGGAATGAAGAGAAAGAAAATAAGGGCTCATAGAAAAATTAATACTGAGATCTATAATAATGCCAAAATAAAATCATGAAAAACTATATACTCTTTGAACATTTAAAATTAGTCTAAAGCTACCAGATCCTTTAAGTTGCAAGTACACAAAGTAACCAAAAACAATCCTGATTCAACATGGAATAGAATTCCACCTTGTAAATGTCTGGGGAAATTTTGATAACAGGCTGCATATCTATGAAAACTGGAGAAGGTTAAAAGTTACATTTGTTTCTAAACCAAGAAAAACTAATCCACTAGAGTCATTATCGATGGTATTTGGTTAAATTAACCAAAGCGTATTAGATAAAAAATGTGCTAAAGGAAGTGTGTAGACAGAAAACTTTATTCGATGATGCAGTGGAGATTTGTATTAGAAAATAATACCCGCAGGGTGAAATTTTTTCCTTTCCTGTGGTAGATAGCGTATCAATGAAGGTAGTTTATGAGATTGGTACACTAGTTAAAAAATTGTCAAAAAATTACGTAAAATGCTTTAAATATTATTCAAACATATTAATTAATGAAAAATATCACGGCATCATTAACAACGTTTACACAGAATTATTTAAAATTCTGATCATTCTACTATCACAGTCCTATCACATATTGGAAAAAACATCTGGGTAAAAAATAAAAGCTAAAGTGATAGGTTAAGAGTGATATTATGTTTTCTCTTGTGATGATACACTTGTATACAAAAAATTATTAAAAACAATATATTTTTACTGGGTGTTCGGGTTTCTATGTCACTCAGTATGTAATTTCAATAGAAACTACCATACATAGTAAAATAAAATTAACTATGTGTTTTTGAATATTATTATCCTCTTATACTGTCAAAATAAAAAAGATATATATGAATTTTCAAAGTCAGTCGATTATTTAAACAACATTGACTAAAAACAAGTACATACAATTGTTTTTTTAATCATAACAGTCAAATTACCATTATTCGATTCGCGATCTAATATTTATTAGTTTATAAACTGTAAATATCCATAATTACTATTTACCTGGAATTTGTCCTTATCCTGGGTAATAGTCGATCCAGAATCTTGTCTTTGGAGGCTAGTTCCAGTAGATGCCCAAGGTCTAATGTAGTTACTCAATCTCGATCTTCTAGGAATGGAACAGAGGGAATTGAGGAGGTCGTCTCTCTTGAGTCCAACGCCAAAATGTTGGTCCAATAGGCGGGAAGGACGCATAAAGTCTTCTTCATCCCACCAGTCACGGTAGAGGAGTGGTACCATAGACATCTATAAAAACAACTTATATACTAACACTGATGAAGTAATTATTTATATCCTGCTGATTTTTAACTCATATCTTCGGTTTTTTAGTTTGAGTGAAATAGCAATTATTAAGTATAATAAGATGAGACATTCAGACGAAGAAAACAGAAAATTAGAGAGAAAGGTGACTTTGTCGGTGTTATTCCGAATCCCGAACCAATAACTTTATGGGATAAAATAATTTCAGCCCTTAGAGTCACAAATCGTAAAAACAAGTTGACATTCAGGTATGTTATTTTGAGTGGTTTGAGTTATTAATGCTTTTTCTTTCCATTCCTTTTATAAGCTGCAAAATTATAAGTTTTAAATTATTTAAATCGTTTTAAAACTACTCTTTTTAAATAACTATAATGAAAAGTAACTTAATTACCCTGACGCCACTCCTGTTTCATCATCCTCTTTAAAACCGAACGCGACTTATGTACTTCTTACTATCCTCACAAATACAGGGTGAATCCCCATGAAAGTTCGTTACGTTTATGCAATTTTAACTCTGTAACCACTTGACTAAAAGTTATGTCTACTCTAATCGTCCAACTTGGATCCAAGCCAAACTCAGCACAATAATAATTCATTTAACAATTGTCTTATTTTTGGTTAAAGAATAGAAAAAGATAGTTTAATATTTTTAAAATGATAAAATGATGTATTAAATCCCTATTCCTGTTGTTCAATTAATTTTTGTTACTTTGGAAGATCATCTGTATCTGCTATCTTAAATATCGAATAGAGAAAAAATAATAATAATACCTGTTAATAAAATCATCGTTTTATTTTTAGAGTAGACGCTAAGCGAATAATATTGTTTACTAAATTAAAAACATCTGGTCTGACAATATTATGTTTGGCAGCAGGTATTAGATTTTGTACAACAAAACAATTTTCGTAAATCATCTTTTTGCGCTTTACTCAAAGTGAAAAAATTACTCAATGTCAAATAAGCAAAAGTACGCTTTTTAAATAATAAATTGAAGTATTATTAATAGAATTTGATTTTCTTGTGATTATAATTTTGTCCATCGACTACTCATTGGATATAAAAACGAATCAAATGGTACACTTCAATTAGCGAAAGTGCCTACCTAAATATTTCTTAACTAGATTAATGAAAATCCCAAAGATCTGTCGCCGACTAAGAACTTCTCATAAATCAGTTTTCTCAAGTTTACAGCAGACATGATAAACTGTTTATTGTTTTCATTGTGGAAGTGGAAAAGATGTACACTGCCATAAAATAGTTTTTAACTAACGATATTATAGCCGTTGGCCGTTTGTCGCTATCTGTTATAGTTCCTGAGAAATAGATGCGGACAGAGCCGTATCATTAGTGTTTTTTTTTCTTTAAGGGAAAAACTAACTAAAAAATCTGATGTGGCCAGCACATGACCTCTCGCCATTTTGGAATCAAAAATTTACAGGTTGACACAAAAAAGTATGAAAAAAAATTATTTTTTTGTAAATCTGGCAACAATGGCAAAAGTTTGGAAAATTTTAATGAGATGAAAATAAACTATAGGGTATACAAAATATATGTGTAAAACTTTATTGCCGTTTTGTATGATAATGGCGTTATCACCCATGGCAACTGCCACTTCCGGTTGTGCGATTGGCACCAAAATCTAATCAGATCTAATCTAGGGTATAAGAATTCTGTATGCAAAATTTCAAATTTTTTTATTCAGTAGTTTTTGAGTTATCGTTACTACAACATCCATCCAAACACACACACACACACACACTAACACACACACACACACACTAACACACACACACACTAACACACACACACACAGACATCATCGCGAAAATATTAAAATCGTATTCTAGGGACCCTAAAACGTGTTTATCCATTGAAAACTCACTACCCAATTTTTAGCATGATTCCTATACCTCTCTTATCTGAAGGGCGAGAGGTAAAAATGGAAAAATTCAATAAAAAAATGTCTTTAAATAAAATATCAATTAATGGTTCGATTCCAAATGATTTGTTTATTACAAATAACATTAATAATTCTAGAGATGCTTAAACGGTTTTATTAAATAATATATATAGCATATAAAAATCACTCATCTGTATAATATACCCATCTACAATTTTGGGTTATTATTATTGATTAAAAAAAATTTTAACTACAATTTTAATACCAAGATTTACTTAAAATACACAATTAAAACAACTACCCATTAAGCACAAAAATATAATTATTTAGTACCGTAAAAAAATTTAATAGTTCTTTTTGAATCTACTCTAAACTATTTTTAGACAAAAAAGACTGTATATAGGAATATGCTATTTTATTAATAAAAATATTTCCTACCTTTGTAGTTTGTTTTTTATTATTCACTTTTTCACAGCTGAGCTCCTAGATCAGACTGATTTCAAACCGCTATAGTCTGGATTATATACACTAGAATGTGTATATCCAACGGTTGCAACAACATTCCAGCTATTTCTAGAAAATCTCGAAAGATGAATCAAAATTTTCGTCTTGGCATCGGTTTAGCTTTCCTAATATATTTCTGATTATAGTGTTTTCGGACGCTTAAATTAGCTGGTATGAGTAAGCGGACTGTGGGAATGAGATATTTCTTAATTACATATTTATTAACCAGATCATAATACTTTCCCTTTATCATACACCTTATATAGTATGTCATAAATACCTGAAACAGGTAAATTCTACATTTAAAAAAAATTCATTATACAGCGTGATACACAATTTTTATTTTTTTTACAATGCACAGGCCTAAATGACCTACGCGCCAAAAATAATCATTATAGAAATATATTATGTATATTACTTCAATTTTGTCCGCTTTATCGCGTTAAATTTAAATGATTAGCATTCAACCGGATAATTATGTTAAAAAAATTTTTAATGAATAAAGTACAGTAAATATTCTTTCCTAACTGATCTATTTGTCGTTTCTTGTCGATTTTTTTCGATTTCTTTCGCATATATGGCTTAATATTTGTACATTTTTACTCTCTAAATTTCGTGTTTGTTAAAATTTTTTATGATGGTATCTTATTGAAGGATTTGATAATTGCTTTGTAAGCCGAAAACGATAAGCAAATTTTTTAATAAATGATTTAAATTTGACACACTGACGTACTTTTTCCACTCTTCACTTTACATTTAGTGTGAACACCATCCTCTGTCTTTAATTTATTATTATTCAGTAAATGTAATAAGAACAAAAACTGGGGAATTAAAAATATTGGAAAACTCGTTACAGTGTATAAAATGTACAAATATGGGAAAATGTAAAAATATTTATTTATATTTTTATACAAAATTAATCTATTTCTCAATATTCAAATCCTTGGCTAACATAGCTGCAGTAACATGCATCATATTTATCCTATTTGCTTTAAAATTATCCACTGCTGTATTACTGGTAACCTCCCACTGGAATAAATCTTTATAAAGGGGTCGTACATATTTCATTCTACCCACAACATTAATCCATTCTAACACATCTTGTACTTTTTCTTCCCATCGCGCTTTTATGCATATCCTCAACCAACGGAATTTAATTTCAGCATTCTTAACAACGTCGAAATTAAATAATCCATTAAGAGCTTTTAACTTTTTAACAGATTGTGCTTCAGCTGTACACATTTTTTCTAACAAGTAAATAATTTGATCGGTGATTAATTTTTCTTTATCATCTAAAGATATAGGTAGTATTCCATCACCATTCCATTCATAAAATGTATCCAACATTTCATCACATTTGACAGCTAGAGAAATATCGTAATTTGGAATAACTGGTGGCATTCCTGGAGCGTACAACCAAGTTTTCCAATCTACGGATTTTATAGCAGGTGTATCTTTGAAGTAATTTTCAAAAAAGTTTTTAAAATCATCAGTATCGATAGATTTGTACTTGAAAGTATCAAAATATGATCGTAGGAATGGTTCAAATGTATCTAAAATGTATAGAAACAAAATATTATTAAAATTGCAGAAGTTACATGACAAACTAAGATATCATTTCTGTAAAAGGTTTTTTACCTGGTCCGCCAACTAAAGACTCCAAATATCTAAGAAAAGTTTGTCCTTTCTCGTAGGGTACTGTAGAAAACGCTTCATCTGGATGAACACCCTTTAAATCAACTACTAATTGTGTCAACGGACTATCGTTACCTATTCTATTAATCTAGAAGAGAAATTAATAGTAATAATAATTTTATTATTAATGTTTACTTACACATTGTCTTAGCTCGCTAACGCCAGTATAAGCATCGAAATCTTGTAATTGAAGTGATTCTAGTCTCCCTTTAATTTTTCTTTCAAATAGAACTGTAAAACCTTCATTTAACCAAAAATGTTCAAAAGATTTATTTGTTATTAAATTTCCAGTCCAACTATGAGCTATCTCATGAGCTACAACATTTGCCAACGATCTATCACCAGCCTAAAAAAAAATATAATAAAAAATACAAAATTTTATTTTTTTTAATCTTACCAATAAAGTGGGAGTAACAAATGTCAAACAAGGATTCTCCATTCCTCCATAAGGAAAACTAGGAGGCAAAACTAATAAATCATAAATCCCCCAAACATAAGGTCCACAAATCTCTTCTGCTGTCTTTAATTGATGTTCAGTTTCTGCAAATTCATAAGCGCACTCTTCTATGATTTCTTTTTCGGCCCAAACGTGACAACGCGGTCCCAATTTTCTAGATTCTAGAGCTCCTATAGCAAGAGCAATAAGGTAGGAAGGCACTGGAACTTTCTGAACAAACTGAACCTGTCTGGTATCATTGAGTATTTTTTTATCTCCCTGAATAGCTGACATAAGAGATGTCAGTTCTTTTGGAGCTGTAATCTATTAAAGAAACACGTTATTGAAAATTAATAGACAGGTTATTAAACGTAAATCATATACTTACCAAAGCTGTGTAGGGCTGCTTAACTGATGGAGTATCTTGACAAGGTAAAACTGATCTAGCATGTGTAGGCTAAAAAATAACACAGTAAGAAATTAATTGAAATATTTAAATATGACATTTCTATACCTGAAACTGACTAAACAAAAACGGATGTTTTTTTCCAGCTGTAGCTTCTGGAGAAATCCATTGCAAACCACTTGCATCAGGACTGGTTTCATATTCAATACAGATTTTAAAACTACAAAATTATAATGTTCAATGTTAAGTATTTAAATATATGTAGTTAAATTTGTATTTTAAATACTTTCAATGTATTTATAAATACATAGTTAAATACATAAGTTTCATTTGTATTTACTCTGTATTTAAAATACATTTTTGTGTAGCATTTTAACTACTATAGTTAAAGTTTAAATACAATATTTGTCGAAAAGTTTGAGATCGTTCTTTAACCTGGAAACAAAAATTTCCCTAATTTCGGATTATCCCTTCATGCAACATTTAGACCGGCGGTTATTGTTTATTTCACAAATTGTTTATTATCCTGTTACCTGTGTCTCTAATCTCTATGATCTATCATTTCATGGAATTCCTAACGAGTAAATGATTTTAGTTAGATTTATAGTTTTCTGGATTTCCCATTGACCACGATTTCGAAATCAAAGTTTCGTTGCAAGTGAATAAATTATCAGACGAAATTTTTGAGAATTTGTTCCTTTTAAGAACCGGTAAATTCGGTCCCAAATTTTGTTTGTACCTGAAACTGTATAGGTAAATGGTAATACTGAATAATTTTTGTTTTATTAAATTAAATAAAAATATTTACATCGGTTTTTTATCTAAACCAAATTGATATGTTTATACCTATAAAAGAATAACATATATTATATACAATTATATATTTAATATTATGAAATACGATAAGACCTTTTTTTACATATTGTATACCTAATTAAACACCACACTTTAAATTTATTAATAAACACAAAAATGTTTGGATGAGACTTGTGAAACGAATTGTTAAAGTGTCTATGAAAAGATTCGCATGTATTCGTAGTCCGTGTAAGTTCTGCTGAGTTTTTAGCCCAAAATTTAAAAATTTTTGAAAACTATATTTATAGTTATTCATAACTACTATGGGTTTTCCTTTTTCACTCAAAATAATATTAAGATCCATGTTGTAGACTACAGAGAATACTTGAATCGAATAATATATATATAAACAGTAAAAATAAATAAATATGTCAATCCATTTTAGATATTTATACTATTCATTTACTAATTAGTACTATTTTCGGAAAAATCCAATACCATTACTTAATTACTGCTTTCTCAGTTTCCTAAAATTCTGGTTGGGAGGGAATACCTATCGATAAATGGATATAAAATTTTTAATTTAATCTGCTACCTGCTGGGACCGAATCTACCATCACCCATTTTTTTGTAAATAAATAAAGTGTACAAAAAAAATTATCTCATTTTTGTTTCGTTTTTGCTTTTTTTTTTGTTGAAATGTTCTTGGTCGTTTATCAGATTGATATATTAAATCAAGCAACTCTAAAAAATCCTCATCAACTGTAATATTTTCATTTTCAATCATTACATTATCCATATTTATATAAAAAATATTAATGTAAAATCCCAAAAAAAAACAAAACGCTAACACTGAACTCGATTTAAGTCTCGCAATATCTCCACTTAAGTTAAGATTGGAGTTGAACACTATTTTACTACTAAACCAAACATGTACAACAAGATGAACCAGATCAAAAGCAGTTTAAAATAAACTTGAATTCAACTTGATTTATACAACTGACCCTAAAAGCAAAAAGTCTAAAAAAAGTTTATTTGGCTTGCAGATGATTTAAAAATAAAAAGATTTGTTTATTTGATCAAAACAAGAAAAAATAAAAAAAAAGAAATTGTAAGAAAAAGCTTGCAATTTATTAGATATAAAGGAATTGAAGCAAACAAAGCGCTATTAGAGTAGAAAGAGAATAAATTTGCAGAATTATTATAATTAAAAATACTAGATTACAAGTGACTTGCATTTAATCTAGTTTGTAAATAGTTTTAATAATGTTATATTGCAAATTTTTGAGTAATGCTAAAAAGCGAGTAACTAACACAGCAGGTCACATTTATGACTTATATTTGTGTAAATCAATATATCCTAACAGGATTTTACAGCTTTTGTTCAAATAATGGATATAATTTTAAACTAATGGCCACAAGAACGATGCAATGAAAAATGTCCACCAGGATTGAAACAAAGTGGCGACTCTATAGTCACTAAACTGATGCATTGTACAAAACAACTTTTGACCACTCAAATCGAGACAGCACTTAACAACTAGAAACCGAAAGTCAGTTATTTTATAGAAATAAAAAATAATATATGGAGAATAGAATTGTAAAATTGAATAAATGTGGAAAAATGTTGCAACAATAAAATATAATAAACATAATATACTTTAAATATATTAAGACCTCGTAAACAGTGTTGTTAAAAATAATTTTAAAAATGTATTTACCCTGTCATATTTTAAATACTTCAATTGACAATGTATTTAAAGACAAATACTTTATATTTGTATTTAAAAAGTATTTAACTTTAATTAGAACTTCCATGAAATAATAGGTCATAAAGATCAGATCCAGGTAACAGGATAATAAATAATTTGTGGAATAAACAATAATCTCCGACCCGCTAAGTAGAAACTTTATGTTGCATGAAGGGATAATCCGAAGGATATTTTTATTTCCAGGTAAAAGAGAAAAGCAAGTGAACGATCTGTATTTAAACTTTAACCAAAGTTTTTAAAATGCTAGAGAAAAAATGTATTTTAAATACACAGTAAATACAAACAAAACTTAATAGTTAACTACGTATTTAAATACATTGAAAGTATTTTAAATACATGTATTTAAATCCTTAACAACACTGCTCGTAGAGGGTGACTTTAAATACCAAAGTACTTACTTGCTTACTTCTCTCTTTGGCAAGTTGATAGTTAATTTAGATCCGAATTCATGTAAGTGTTCAGATAATTTGTAGTTTAATTTTTCTTTGGTTTCACTATCAGACACTCCAGATATGTTGAGTTTAAATGTATCAAGTACCTAAAATTATTGAATAAATAATGAAAGTAATATAATAGATAAGATAACAGATAAATTATTTTTCTAAGAAATTCAAGTTAAAATTGTATATTTAAAATAATTTGCTATAAAAAACCCTTTATTTTTTCTTACCCACCAATTCGTTGACAGATGGCTTAGTTTTGTTTGCAGATAAAATTACATGTCCACTTAAAATTTTCGTCTCAAAATTAACTCCCAAATTCAAAAATATTTCAGTAACAATGGCAAGATCTAAAAAATTAATATATTATATGAACAAAAAGTACCTAGTTAAAAAATCCTTACCTGGTCTAGAAAATGAACTAGGATCCACGGGACTCAAACCAGTATTTTCCATATTTTTTCGTACACCTTTAGACGAAAAATTAAATAAATAAGATCTCTTCCACTTAAATACTTCTCTAATAGCCACTTTAGAGATATTAAACATGACGTGGACTGTCAGTGAAATATCAACAAAGTACCTAAATGAACATGTTAATGAAGGCCTTGATTAGTTAGGTTAGAAATTTTAAATGTCATTCTCTATTCTGTCACTTGTCAATCTGTCCACAGTACATATATTTTATTAGTATGATCACTCTTAGGCGACACCTTTGATCTCTTAGGCACCGAAATTTAACCTTGACGCCATTTTGCGAATACACAGTGTTATCAAATGTTTCACAATTGTGCCAAAAGTAGCACTCTATCTTTTTCAAAACAGTATCGTATACCGAACCTATACGCCTTCTCCCTTACTCTTTTCAGCAAACAAATATTACGATATATGGGTTGCGCACGTCCATGAATATATGGGAATGACTGTGCCAGTGTTGCCAATTTCATGATGTTTGTTTTTTGTTATCTTGTATATAGTCAATAAAAGGTTTTAAAATACACAACTCTTTTACTTTAAAAATAATAACATATGTATTTTTTTTTTATAAATATTTTCTACTTTGGCGTCCATGCCTGCGAGAATAAATAGCACGAATCTTGGCCAAGTGTGGAGTGGCACTAGAGCACGCACTATTAAAAAATAGACAAAAACTAGCCCTATTTCGTTCTATGACGTTTTTTGTCTACAATGAGTTTGTTAATGAATATATCTCTTAGTCCAAATACGGCTAAAAATGAATTTATTCGTCAGTAAATCTCAGAATGTTTGAAATTAAGCATAATTGAAGTGGGTAAAACAAAAAATGTACTCACTACTTCTATTTCAGTACAAGGGAATCTGCTATTTTATGACGTCATAAACCACGCAGCGATGAAGATGAAATCGTCACTATTTGTGACTAACTTCTGACAGTCAACACTGACCTTGACACCAAGAGTCGTTTTAATACTTTGTATGGTACTGTACTATACTGTGGTCTGTCGTCTGTCACAAAAAAGAAAACAGATTTATTGACGCGTTTAAAATTGAAAGAAAAACGGTATAATACAAAAAGAAATAATATTCCCAAACAAATTTGATAGAAGTTAAACCTTTATCACTTTCTGATATAGAAATTCAGATAATTGAAGAAGCATATAATTTGACTCTTCAGGAAGAAAATTGTCATACATTGAAATCCAGAAAGTGGAAGAAACGATTATCCAGGAAGATAATTACCATAGACAAGAAGGTAACGTTAAAAATGAAAGTCTAGATATCAAAACACATTTATCTGATTTAAAAACTTAAAATTTACTTTTCAAGAAAAGTTGCTGTATTCTAGAACGTTTAAAATTTTTTTTAAATAATTGAAAATGAAGTATGAATGCCCAGTTTGTCAAAAATGTAAGTTAATTTTTATTTTTTAAAGAATGGTTATCAAAAATTGTTACATTTCTAGATTTTACATCGTCAAAGAAAAGATTGAAACATTTCGATAGGCACTTTAAAAAATGCTCCATAACTTGTGCTTTCTGTGGAAAGGAATCCAATGGAAAATTAGAATTTTTGAATCATTTTGTAGTTCATTTTGTAAAAAATAAATGTAAAAGGTTAGTGACTGAGCCTACAGAATCTACTGCAGAAATATACAGTAGAAAACCATTTCAATGTAAAATTTGTTTAAAAGAATTTACAGTTAGTTTAAAATTAAATCAACATTTAAAAATTCACGCTAGAAAAAAATGTAAAGATTTTTCCAAAAATACTAACTTGACTAATGATTTAAATATTGTTAAAAACAAAAAAATATATAAGTGTGAAATTTGTTTTAAACAATTTACTTCGAGTTGTAATTTGAAAAGTCATGTAAAAATTCACACTGGTGAAAGGTCTTTTAAATGTGAAATTTGTTTCAAACAATTTATTCAGAGTGGTCAGTTGACAAATCATTTAAAAATTCACTCTGGAGAAAGGCCTTTTAAATGTGAAATTTGTTTTAAACAATTTATTCATTCTGCTCATTTGAAAAGTCATTTTAAAATTCACACTGGTGAAAGGTCTTTTAAATGTGAAATTTGTTTTAAAGAATTTATTCATGGTAGTCATTTGAACAGTCATTTAAAAATTCACACTGGAGTGAAACCTTTTAAATGTGAAATTTGTTTGAAACAATTTATTGACAGTAGTCATTTGAAACGTCATTTAATAATTCACACTGAGGAGAAAACTTTTCAATGTGAAATTTGTCTCAAACAATTTATTCGAAGTGACCTTTTGAATCGTCATTTAAAAATTCACAGTGGTGAGAAATCTTGTAAATGTGAAATTTGTTTCAAAAAATTTATTGACAGTACTCATTTGAAACGTCATTTAAAAACTCATACTCCAAAAAAATCATTTAAATGTGAAATTTGTTCCAAACAATACACCAACAAAGATTATTTGAAAAGACATTTAAAAATTCATACTCAAGAGAAAATTTTTGAATGTGAAATTTGTTCCAAACAATTTATTTATATTAGTGATTTGAAACGTCATTTCAAAATTCACACTGGAGAAAAATCTTTTAAATGTAAAATTTGTTTCAAACAATTTATTTGGAATAGTGATTTGAAACGTCATTCGAAAATTCACACTGGAGAGAAACCTTTTAAATGTGAAATTTGTTTCAAACAATTTATTACAAGTAATCATTTGAAACGTCATTTAAAAACTCACACTGGAGAGAAATCTTTTAAATGTGAAATTTGCAATAAACAATTTATTCAAGGTAGTCATTTGAAAAGTCATTTAAAAATTCACACTGGAGTGAAATCTTCTAAATGTTAAATTTACCTCAAACAATTTATTGATAAATGTACTTCAAAAAGTCATTTGAGAATTCTTACATTTATTATTCTAGCATGTATATTTTAACTTATGAACCGTCAAGATAGAGTCACCAGTGGTATGAGAAAATATTAATCTTAAGGTGATTACAGCACCCTTTGTAATTTTCAGACATGGATATCTCAAAAAGCAATTTTGTTAAAAAATTAAAATTTTGGCAAAATAAATTAGGTAACATTATCTAGTGATTCTTGCATTTTTAAATATTAAGTCCTTTCAATTGAACGAATCAATCAATAGCACTATTTTGAATAAATTAGCCAAATTTGAGTGCTTAATGTCTTTAATGATTTTTTAAAATTGACCAAAATTAATGGCTAAAACGCCTCGTTAAGTGCTGCCTCCTGGTTTAATGCGCTTGTAATTAGCGTATCGTACACGTCTTATTACCCGTGATAGTTTTTAATCTACGTCAGCATTACAAACGCCGCAGT
The DNA here is from genome assembly GCA_963243735.1 of Neocrepidodera transversa. Classification (NCBI taxonomy): domain Eukaryota; kingdom Metazoa; phylum Arthropoda; class Insecta; order Coleoptera; family Chrysomelidae; genus Neocrepidodera; species Neocrepidodera transversa. The sequence continues at coordinate 9,026,764 of OY725355.1, forward strand.
TCATCTCTTTTCGAATTCCCAGCTCGGTGCTGTACTCACCTTAACACGCTCTATTAATAATTTCTCTTATTACGATATACAGTCTTATTCTAAATAAACTAAAATTATTTTATCATTACAAAATATTTACACAATGTGTTTATTATATCTTATTTTATTTGAACATTTCAGCCCTCTCTGATTTCTAAGCCTATATTTTTATAGTTGGGTAATCAATTTTTATAGTACCCTGTTTGATATTTTCAGAAATAAAATATAGTATTTCACTATTTTCTATGTTTTTAATTTTTAATAAGCGCTATACATCCTTGATTGTCCTCTAATGTTTTAAAATATAGTATATTTACATTTAAATCATCCCGCAACAAACATCGCCTTTAAGAATCAAGCCGTTGCGGCTTTATTATGGGCGCGAAAGGCGGCGCTTCCTAAGCCAGGCAACCAGGTGGTTAGACGGCCGCTTGCAGGCCCGACCAGAGTATAATAATAATAATAAATCATTTATTATCTGTTTTTTTTTATATAATGTTACAAATAATACATTTCAAAACAGATAAGGGGCTATAACTGGTTCAGTTGTGGGAACTCCACTCCTGTTCTACCACCAGTGCCTTTATATCTATACATCTACATGTTAGTCTGCACGTATACTTTTGCGCCCAGTAGTACACATTCGACATACCTAGAATGGCTAAGAATGGAACAACATATTTTTAATAAAAAATTTATTGACAGCCTGATCTTTAAATCTCTAAAAAAAGTGGAAACAACAATTACAAAGATTTTTTTATGTTATTTTATTTTTATTCATCATCTCATTTAATTAGGAATCCAAACAACGGTAATTTTCGTGGCATTTGCAGAACATTTAGAAGCTGTTAGAGTTTTGAAATTTGTTAACTGCATTAAAAAAACTGGGGAAGCAATAGCTAATATGATTTTGGCAACTGCAATATTAGCGTAAGGTTATGATAATGGGAACAACAAGAGCGAAGAATATAAGGGCGAGCAGGCAAGGAGTCTAGCCCTAAATCACCCTGTTTTATGTGGTGTGCATTCAGCAGAATGTTGATTTCAGGTTGTATCTTTTTTTGGAGTAATTCAGAAATCTTAGCACTAAATTCGTTGCTCGAAGATCTGAATATTACTATAAATCCAAGAGGTTATCCATTTCAACTGAATTATTAGAAATAGTTGGACTACATTTTGAATGATGGCTAATAATTTGGGAATGTCAACTGAATTAGCTTCGTCCAAAAAAATAAAACGCAAAGAAAACATTATCAAATGATTCATGAGAAGAACTTGATGGAGAGAAAAGTATTTTATGTAATTTTACATGCTGTTATTTTAAATTTATCAACAAGATTTGAAGAGCAAAAAAATGGTGAACACGTTTAGTGTGTTATGGAGGTTTGAAAGTTTAGAAGATATAAAAATCGAAGAGCAAGCCAATCGTCTTAAAAATCACTACGACGCAGATATCAATTTTAAATTCAAAGAAATAAATATCTTAAAAGCATATTTTCTGCAAATCAAATACACTGACATTGCCCCATTTAATCTTTCAAATAAAGTTCACAAATTAAAATTAGATTCCTTGTTTCCAAATATAGTTATAGCATTAAGGCGTTTTTGTACCGTTCCTGTAACCGTATCAGAACGTACTTTCAGTCATTTTTTTAGAATTAAAAATACTTTAAGATGTTCCATGGCTCAGGAACGGTTGAATGCTCTTGATATATTAGCTACTGGATCCAGATTAGCCAGAAACTGCCACTATTCTAAAATTATTGAAAATTTTGCCTCTGCAAAAGTCGTAAAGCATCATTAACATAATTTGTACTTGTTATAATACCAGTAGTAGTCTAGTACCTAGTAGTTTGTATTTATAGCCGTTACAAACTAGTTTTGTAGATTTATCTTTTTACACCGTTATCAGCAATTTTTTTGCACCATTTAGGGGGCTCGTGTACGTTTAAGGGCCTCTTATGTTTTTATTATGGTAAAACTAAGTCAACTTAATCAAATAAGCTTGTGGTCCGATTAAGGTATTTTATCCAGGAATTGGCTGAAAGCCTTTAGTGTAACCACTAGAACATTTAAGGGCCCGTTATGGTTTTATTTTGGCACAACTAAAGTATTTGTACAAATATGCATTTGCGAGCGAGTTTTTTACTTTTATATCTATACCTAAATTATGTTTAAAATTTAATAGCAGATTCAAAATACAGAGTGGGTAACATTTGTCAACATACATACAATTTATCTCTAAAACTTGTATATTATGAGAGAATTTGAACTAAAACATCAGGCAATATCAAAACTGGCGTCTAGAAAAACGAATTATATTCTGAATCGTTGGTGCACGCTTGCGCATTCGTTTCGCATCCAACTTTGTTATTTTTTTATTTGTATTTTATTAAAAGAAGTAGAAGTCTTGACTATCTAAATCTAGCCTGTGTATTAAAAAAAAAGAAAATATAACTTTCGTTTATTTCGTAAAAAAAAATATAAATCAGGATTCGAACCTGGAACTTTCATATGTAACGTTTACACGCGACCACTGTATCACACCGTTCAGAGTGATGAATAATCAAACTTTTAAAGTAAAATAAAAGCCGAGGATTCAGAATAGAATTCGTTTCTCTAGACGCCAATAATATCAATTTATCTCTACTGTAGACGTTTCACGTAAATGGCTCAACGTCATCTGCTTGTTTTTGTGTTTTGGGACCAGAGCCCTAGATGTCTGTTTAGTATGAATAATTAAATTTAGGTTGGCTGCAATGATAAAATTTCAAATTTTATTAGATAAAAGTTTGATGTACTACTACTTATTACTGACTTTTTGATGTAGTTTATGTGATTGTGACATTGATTTCTTTATAAAACTTTTATGTGTCTTTCCATTCAAAGTTTATCGAACAATACGTTATAAAGAAAAATGTTGTGTTCCAAATTGTCATCTATTTTAGATTTGATCCTTTTTGCACCTTCAATAATTTGTTTGTGTTTTATGATATGCAGAGTTGGGGATAAGTTTGGTGCAGAACTTATGCTCAACTCTGTATATTTTAATATTCTATTGCTTTATTTTATTTTATTGTAAGGCGTTATAGTATTATATTGTAACAGATGTATAATTTGATTAACAATTTGAAATTTTATCATTGTAGCCAACCTACATTTAATTTTTCGTACTGACAGAGCCATCTAGGGCTCTGGTCTCAAAATACAAAAGCACGTTTATCTTAAGCCATTTACGTGGAACGCCTATAGTAGATGGTCTTTGGTCAATATCACTGGATCGTCCCCGATTCAACAACCAGAACTTTGTTACTTCAAGATTAGTGAACGTATACCCTCCATAGTGAAGACAAAATAACAAGTGTAGCTAACTTCAGCGAAGTTATTACCATCAGCGCGACGTTAGTCGGTTATTTTATGTACTTTTATTTAGTTGTTTTATTGCTTCGTCCATTAGAATACGCTATACAGATCAAACGATGCAACGCGTTTGCTCATTGTTTGCCCACAACGATCAATCAACTCGACGCCTAATTGTGCTGTTTATTGTTGTCTACCTTAATAACCAAGCTAATGAGGGCCTTAGTTTGATTAAGGGATACTTACTTTATGCTTAGATGGTTAGGTTTTGGGTAAATTATCTCCAACATTGACATGTACTCATAGACATGCGTAGTGATGAGAATTGTGCTATTTCGAGAGAAAGATATGAACCGATGGTTCGGTCGATCTCTAACTCTCTTAAAACAGTATCGTATAGATTAGGATGTTAGAGAACTTATATGTCATCTTCCTCACTTTTCTTCAAAAAAATATTACGATATAAGGGCTGGGCACGTCTATGTGTATAGGATAATTGACTGTACAATACAGCTCATAAAAAAAGAAGAAGATTATAAGTGTCAATTGTCAATCAGTCTTTCCTGTCAGTCTGTCGTTGTCATTCTCGTTTCACACAAGAAGATTTATTGTTTTAAAAGCGTTTAAAATAGAAAGAAAAACGGTCGAATACAAAAAGAAATGGAGATCAAGCAAGAATTTTCCCAAATAAATGTGATAGAAGTTAAACCTGAACCTTTATCACTTTGTGATATAGAACTTCAGAAAATTGAACAAGCATATTCTTCGACTCTTCCGGAAGAAAATTGTCAAACACCGGAATTTAAGTTACAATGTAACATAAAAAATAAAATTATGGATGTGGAAACAAACTTATCGTTTGTAAAAAAAGAAATTGAGATAAAAGGAGAATGTTTTTCCACAAATTTAATAGGAGTTAAACTTGAACCTCTATTACACTCTGAAATAGAAATCCAGAAAGTGGAAGAAACGATTATCCAGGAAGATAATTACCAAAAACAAGAATATAACGTTAAAAATGAAAGTCTGGATATCAAAACAGATTTATCTGATTTAAAAACTAAAAATATAGTTTTCAAAAAAAATCGCTGTATAAAGATTTTTAAGGAATTTAAAATGAAGTACGAATGCCCAGTTTGTCAAAAATGTAAGTTATTTTTTATTTTTTAAAGAATAGTTATTAACAATTATTACATTTCTAGATTATACATCTTCAAAGAAGAGATTCAAACATTTCAATAGGCACTTTAAAAAATGCTCCATAACTTGTGCTTTCTGTGGAATAGAATCCAATGGAAAATTCCAATTTTGGAATCATTTTATAGTTCATTTTGTAAAAAATAAATGTAAAAAGTTAGGCACTGAGTCTACCGAATCTACTGCAGAAATATACAGTAGTAGAAAACCATTTCAATGTAAAATTTGTTTAAAAGGATTTACAGTTAGTTTAAAATTAAATAAACATTTAAAAATTCACACCAGAAAAAAATGTAAAGATGTTTCCAAAAATATTAACTTGACAAATGATTTAAGTATTCATAATAACAAAAATCTTTACAAGTGTGAAATTTGTTGTAAACAATTTATGTCAAGTAGTAATGTGAAACGTCATTTAAAAATTAGTCACACTGGTGAGAAATCTTATAAATGTGAAATTTGTTTAAAACAATTTTTTCTAGTTAATCATTTGAAACGTCATTTAAAAATTCACAGTGGTGAAAAATCTTTTAAATGTGAAATTTGTTTCATCCAATTTATTGAGAGTAGTCATTTGAAACGGCATTTAAAAATTCACACTGGAGAGAAACCTTTTAAATGTGAAATTTGCCTCAAACAGTTTGCCGAGAATTATCAGTTGAAAACTCATTTAAAAATCCACACTAGTGAGAAATCTTTTAAATGTGAAATTTGTTCGGAACAATTTATTAAATTTATTCATTTCAAACGTCATTTAAAAATTCACGATGGTGAGAAATTTTTTAACTGTGAAATTTGTTTTAAACAATTTAGATCAAATGGTGGTTTGAAAAATCATTTAAAAATTCACAGTGGAGTAAAGTCTTTTAAATGTGAAATTTGTTTTAAACAATTTATTCAGAAGGGTCAGTTGAAAAATCATTTAAAAGTTCACACTAGGGAAAGGTCTTTTAAATGTGAAATTTGTTTCAAACAATTTATTTATGCTTCTAATTTGAAAAGTCATTTAAAAATTCACACTGGAGAGAAACCTTTTAAATGTGAAATTTGTTTGAAACAATTTATTGACAGTACTCATTTGAAAACTCATTTAAAAATTCACATTGGAGATAAACTTTTTAAATGTGAAATTTGTATGAAACGATTTATTGATCGTAGTCGTTTGACACGTCATTTAAAAATTCACGTTGGGGGGGAGAAAACTTTTAAATGTGAAATTTGTCTCAAACAGTTTATTCGGAGTGATCAGTTGAAACGTCATTTAAAAATTCACACTGGTGTAAAATCTTATAAATGTGAAATTTGTTTCAAACAATTTATTGACAGTAGTCATTTGAAAAGTCATTTAAAAATTCACACTAGCGAGGAACCAATTAAATGTGAAATTTGTCTCAAACAATACACTAACAAAGAGTATTTTAAAAGACATTTAAAAATTCACACTGGTGTGAAACCTTATAAATGTGAAATTTGTTTCAAACAATTTGTTTGTAGTAGTGCTTTGAGTCGTCATTTCAAAATTCACACTGGAGACGACTCTTTGAAATGTGAAATTTGTTGTAAACAATTTACTTCTAATTATCATTTGAAACGTCATTTAAAAATTCATACTAGAGAGAAATCTTAAATGTGAAATTTGCAATACAGTTTATTCACACTTCAGTGAAATCTTCTAAATTTACCTCAAACAATTTATTCATAAATGTACTTTAAAAATTCACACCCGTGAGAAATTTAAGTATAAAAGTTATAATAATTGAGTTCCAAAAGAAAATAAAATAAATTACATATATTTTTTTTATAAAACTTTTACTTACCTATATTATACCCATTGGACTATATTTATATAATGAACAATTGTAAGTTATCGGAAGATCATCATATATTTTTGGTAATGGTAGTTAAGAAAAATTATGATTTACTCTCATAAATTATTAAAACCTTTTAGTATTCAAAAATCCTACTTTAGACCTAATTTTAGGCGCTCTATTAGTCATTAGATACAATTTAGTATGTTTTTGTTTGTTAATAAAAATCATTAATCTTTTTTTATCTGTTTTTTTGTTAAACTGATGCCTACGGTTTTGTATCTAATATTTTGTAACTTGTACCAGTTGTTTTTTTATAAAAAAAGCAAAGGCCCAGAGAAAACGATACACCCGTTTTGAGTTCAGGACATTTTTCATTTTTCCTATGGTAACACTTAATGCTTTGGCAAAATAAATAATTTAATATACGATACGATTTTCAACAAAAATTGCTTTGATATTGATATTTTAAAGTTGTGAGTAATTTATCAGTAATCCGGAAAAGTTTTGTGGGTAAATCGGCAAAGGCTAGTTGGCAACCCTGGTTAGAAATCAACAAATTACGTAAATAACCAAGTTAACTAAAAGCCCTCAATGAAGGTTTAAATTGTAGAGTTAAGTAACCCGAGGTTAAAGTTATCACAGAGTTAAAGTAATTTTTTATGCAAAAGTAACGTTGGGGTACGGATCTCAAACTTGGCCAATGTTGTGAAATTTATCTTATTTTCAATTGGCAGCCGCAAATCACGTAAGCATAGAAAGTTAAACCAATTTTAAGCGAATAATCAAAAGTGTTTGGTATATACCATTTGAGATCGGTAATTACCACAACATTCAATCGGAACTATGTTATTTATTACTTTTGACAGTTTAATTAATTTCTCATTGTCAAAATGCCTTCCCGGTATAATGATCAGAACAAAGTTTAATTTTGAAGTTGATTAATTACTTTTCAAGAGAAATATACTGGAATACCGGTTTTACCGTTAAATGCAGTCTACAACGTTTGGGTTCACCCCAAAAATATAATATATCGTATAATACATTTTTTTCGCCATTTAATCACGAATTGATCATACGTAATTTTTTTATTTTAGTCAAAAATCAAGCTAGAAATTTGAAACAAATTAGTTAAAAAAACGGAGGTTTCAAGTTAAAAAAAAATTGCTAATTTACCAGCCGCTGGAACCATTTCCTTCTGTACAGTGTACGGTACCAAAAACTAAATTTGATTGTAACCACTGAAAATCTCAAGAGGTTTGAAACAACAGATGTCAGCATTCTTTATATATTCTGTTACTATTATTTAAGGATTGAACTATAATGCACATATTATTTTTTGTTTTTTTTATTTAATTAGTAGCTTTATTTTTTAATTTATTTGAAAGCAAATACTCAATTTTTTTATTTTTCTTTTGTCAATAGCTATATTTGTAATGTCTATTTTGCTCTAACACATGAAACCAGTTGTTTATTAAACATGGGGCAAAAAATCGAGGGGTTATTCCCGGGACTATTCTTGCATCCTAGTTGAAGGTAGTCATTTTGAACAGTACTTGTAGATTAAATAACTTTATATGCAATTTTTGGTAATAAAATATGTTATTGTTGAAAATTTTTCTCGCCCTGTATCTTCGAATCTAAGCGGCTTTTCAAAAATCATCAAAGGACAAAATAGTCTTAGAACAGTCCATGGAATTTTAGCAGTATATTTAATAAACACCCTGTATACAGTTAGACGTAATAAATGATTATATATGTTATAAATAAATGCACTTATTACCTCTCGCCCTTCAGGTAAGAGAGGTATAGGAATCATGCTAAAAATTGGGTAGTGAGTTTTCAATGAATAAACACGTTTTAGGGTCCCTAGAATACGATTTTAATATTTTCGCGATGATGTCTGTGTGTGTGTGTGTTAGTGTGTGTGTGTGTGTGTTAGTGTGTGTGTGTGTGTGTGTTAGTGTGTGTGTGTGTGTGTGTTAGTGTGTGTGTTTGGATGGATGTTGTAGTAACGATAACTCAAAAACTACTGAATAAAAAAATTTGAAATTTTGCATACAGGATTCTGATACCCTAGATTAGATCTGATTAGATTTTGGTGCCAATCGCACAACCGGAAGTGGCAGTTGCTATGGGTGATGACGCCATTATTATACAAAACGGCAATAAAGTTTTACACATATATTTTGTATACCCTACAGTTTATTTTCATCTCATTAAAATTTTCTAAACTTTTGCCATTGTTGCCAGATTTACAAAAATATAATTTTTTTTCATACTTTTTTGTGTCAACCTGTAAATTTTTGATTCAAAAATGGCGAGAGGTCATGTGCTGGCCACATCAGATTTTTTTTTTTATGTTATATTATTTTGGGTGTAATTTCCAGAAATGGAACATGTAAAATACTATGTGAACAAAATATGAACTGAACTAATATTTTACTTTAATTCCATTAAAGTTTTAGCACTGTATAAATTATAAATTTATTATCACAATTCAATAGTTAATATATTTTTAGATATATAAATAATTTTTCTAAAGTTGTCAGATTTTTGGCATTTCTTCTTTAAGAAAATTATTTAAAGTTTGATTATTATTTTCATAAGTATTCTCTTGGATATTAATTAAAATGTCAATATCTTCCTCTGTAGAATCAACATTTTTACATACTTCACAAGATCCTTGACTGACATTTTCTAACAAAGGATGTAATTTTTCCTCTGTCGCGGTTTGTTGTAATTTTGCCCTAAAAAATCATATATCAATTCTAGTACCACTTACGAAAGAAAAATATTGTGGTACAAGAAATCAGTGACAATGAAACTGAGATAAAGAGTGAAGTCGTAGAAAAAATACGCACAGTAATAAAAAAGTTAGGAGCTAACATTGATCATAAGATGGACATAGATGAAATTAGGAGAATTGGAAAATATACTAATGATAGTAAAAGGCAAATATTATTAAATTAACAAAAGAAAGCACAAGATATTCTGAATAATTTAAAAATATTAGGAACTATAAGGGTATAGAGTAGTGATAAGATAAAATAAACTAATGAAGACTGAATATACTGAATACAATAAAGGAATGGAATATGATGAAGAAGGAAAGAGTATCAGGTCAAAAGAGAACAGTGACTGACAAATCACCAGAGATGGTTATTATTGAAGAAACTAGAAAACTAACTTAAAGGACAAGGAAATGAAGATCGAAATGAGTAAGGAAAATAGAAAAAATGAAATTATAGACAGTAACCAAGAAGCAAGACAGGCAAAACAAGAAAGTTAAAGAAATACATTATGAAAAAACGCATATTAATAAAATAGAAAACAAAAAACGATCCCGAAGGTACCTGGAAACTCAACCTGAAATGTAAGAGGAATAAATGACAAAGAACAGAAACAAAAAGAAGGGATACGGGGAAATAAATAATACGTATTCATTTACTTTGGAATGTCCAAAGAGAAACGAGATGCCGCAAGCGTTGGGTTTAATCTATAAAAGATGTACAGAATGATTGAGGAGATTGGAAGGACATTCAGAGAGACTACTTACTATAGAAATGAGTATGGAAGACAAAGAAGTGACAATACTATCAGTATACGGACCAAATGAGGACCTAATGAACCAAATAACAGAAACCTCCAAAGGAAATATATACGTAGCTGGAGACTTGAATGGACGAGTAGGAAAAGAAAAAACAAATTATGGAGCGGTAGAAAATCATGATGAAAAAAAAAGGAAGAATAACGGGCTCAGAATAATAGAATACTGTGAAATGAACAAAAGGATATCAACAAGTATACTAGGCAGGGGAAAAACAACAGAGAAAAATCAATAACAGATTATGTCCTTCTAGAGAAGCATAATAGAAACACAGTAAAGAAAGTTCGAGTAAACAAATAATAGAAAAAACACAACTCAGTAAGCAAAAAGCATAACTCGCGTTTATAGACTTGGAAAAAACGTTCGATAGGATTAACAGAAAGAAAATTTGGAATATTGTTGAAGAAAGAGCTATAAAAAGTATATACAGAAAGAACATAAATTACGTAAATAAAAATAATAGAACGTCGGAGGTATTCGAAAAGATGGGATAAGACAAGGAGGAGCCCTAAGCCCTACCCTTTTCGGCAACAATAAGAGAATGTGCTTTTGCCGATGACTTTGTAAATACTGGCCAATACCGAAAGAAGACTACAGAAAAATATAGATACTTGGCACAGAACCTTCTGGAAAGAAATGGAATGAAAATAAATACAAAAAACGTAAAGTAATGAACATAAAAATACAAGGTAACAATATCGAACAAGTGACATATTTCAAATATCTTGGGGCAATACTAGATAGTAATGGAAATCAAGAACGAGAGTAAAATTCGAGGAAAACTAAAATGACAGGATTCAAAACAGTTTTCAGACCAATAGTCACATAAGGAAGCGAAACATGGGCACTTGAAAGAAAAATGAAGAGGCTATATAAATAAGGTATCTAAAGGGAGTCAAAGGAGTTATAAACAAAGACAGAATAAAGAACACAGACATAAGAGCAGAACTGAAAATAAAGTAAATGCTTAGATTACATTGAAGAAAGATAATTGAGTTGGTGGTGTCACCTACATCGAATGGAGGATAATGGATGGTAAAAACAGTATGGGAGGCCAAGAGACCAAGGCAGGCCAAAAGAAATTTGGGACAACACAATAACTAACAAAACAATAACACAAGCAAAACAGTTATCACAAGATAGAAAGAAGTGAAAAAAGTTTGTAGAAAAATAATAAACATTATTCCCTACACAGAAAGGTAGAAGGGAAATCGATTATATATCGTAATGAAATACTTTGTATGATTTTTTGAAATAAGTTAATGGTTAAAAAAAATTGGTATTTTAAAAAGTTGATATTTATTGGTATATAAAATATCAAAGGATGCCAAATCAAGAATTGTGGAATAGTAAAAATCTTATCTCATTAATATTATTATTATAGTTAGGTATACAATTTTGGGAATTTAAAAAAAATGTAGTTAATTAATCAAGTAAAAGGTAGTTTAAAACAAAAGATAGATAGTAGAAAAAAGTCTGTTAAGATAATTTTTTGGATTTGTCATGAATATAGATAACAGGTTTATTGAATGTGATATAAAGGGAATGTAAGAAAAAAAATATATAAAATGTACAATTAATAAAAATGAATCTTCATTTATGAAAAAGTTTTATATAAAATTAAAAAAAACTGAGAGGAGATCGGAATAAAGTGAACACTCAAATAGCCAAATCATAGAGGAAGATAAGCTCAAAATAGTGCAAGATAAAATTCAAATAACTGTGGAAGGAACAAAACTGTTCAAATAACTGTGGAAAGAACAAACTGAGGAAGGAACAAAAGAGATTTCAACAAAAGTAGTTCTAGATAAAATTCAAGTAACTGTGGAAATAACAAAAGTCTGTAGAAATTTTTTAATTTATAATTTTTTATCTTGTTTAAATAGAGATATATCTTTTGTATAATATTACAATATATATTATTTATATTATTTTAAGTTTCTCTAATTGTACAGGGTTGTAAAAAATTATTATTTTTGTTATAAAACAGTTTTCTATTGTGTAGAAAAACCTACCTACAATATAGATGATAATTGACAAAGCTTTAAAATATGTTTCAAGACTTATATCATCAACATTTTGCAGTGGCAACAGTTTTAAATAATATTCGTGAAAAAGTAAATTTCTTGACTGTTTGATTGAATTTAAATTATATTTCCAATATATGTGGACTTTTATCCGATTTCTTATAAAAAAAATATTGTGGAAATCGTTAACTGCCTCTATAGAAAAGGCTCCATCGAGCTGGCAGTGAAAGGTTAGCGGAATTAGCTGCTAATTAGTTGCCAAAGAAACGATTTAGTTGCTCATTCCTGTCACAAGAAATCACGAATATTGCTAGCTCTATATAAAGGTAGCGGAAAATTTTAAACAAAGTTAGCGAAATCGAAAAAAAAAAAATACACTGGAATTAGTTGCTAATTAATTGCCAAAGAAACTATTTAGTTGCTCATACCGGTCACTAGAAATCGCGTATACCGCTAGCATTATATAAAAGTAGCGGAAAATTTTAAACAAAGTTAGCGAAATCGAAAAAAAATACACTCGAATTAGTTGCTAATTAATTGCCAAAGCAGCGATTTAGTTGCTCATACTGTTTAGAAGAAATTGCGAATACTGCTGCTTTATATAAAGATAGCGGACAAATTCGAACATAAACAACGATCATATCGACAAGTGCATATGAATTTGTTGTTCAAGTCACAAGCAAGAAACATTTGAAAAAAGAAAAAAAATCGACAATTTTTTTAATAGTTGAATTCGATAATAAACCCGCTAGCTTAAAAACTAATTATCAGGTAGAACCAATTGATATAGAATTTGTTTCTGCTAAGAATATTGATAAACAGGATGCAAACAGCCAGCAACAAATGGAAATTGACAATCAGTCAGTTTTTTAACCGATAACAAAACCCATTCACCCTCTTAAGACAGAGAAACCGCGTGTTAAGATAGCAGTAACAAGAAAAATTGTAAAAGGTTAAAAAAACTGGCCGATTTTCAATTGCAATTTTGCTGCTGACGCAATGGACCTTATGTATCAATATCCCGAGCAGCAACAAATTCTATTCATGTGCTGAACACTACGAAACCGGGTATCAAGATGGCAGAAGCAAAAAAAATGTAATCAGTTTATTATATAAAGCTAGCGGTATTCGCGATTTCTTGTGACAGGAATGAGCAACTAAATAGTTTCTTTGGCAACTAATTAGCAGCTAATTCCAGTGATTTTTTTTTTCGATTCCACTAACCTTTCACTGACAGCTTGATGGAGCTTAGAAAAAAGTGTATCCTACATTTAGAGTTGTTCAATGTAACTTAAAAAAATCATTGTGAGTGCTAATAATGCAGCACAAATGGTAGGTAGAAAAAAGTTTCCTACATTTGGAGTTCTTCATTGTAACTTAAAAAAAATCATTGTGAGGACTATCATAATGAAGCAAAAGTGGTAGATAGAAAAAAGTGTTTCCTACAGTTGGAGTTGTTCATTGTAACTTAAAAAAAAAATCATGGTGAGGGCTAATAATGCAGCAAAACTGGTAGGTAGAAAAAAAGTGTTTTATACATTTAGAGTTGTTCATTGTAACTTAAAAAAATCATTGTGAGGGCTAATAACGTAGCAAAAGTGGTAGGTAGAAAAAAGTATTTCCTACATTTGGAGTTGTTCATTGTAACTTAAAAAAAAATCATTGTGAGGGCTAATAATGTAGCAAAACTGGTAGGTAGAAAAAAAGTGTTTTTTACATTTGGAGTTGTTCATTGTAACTTAAAAAAAATCAATGTGAGGGCTAATAACGTAGCAAAAGTGGTAGGTAGAAAAAAGTATTTCCTACATTTGGAGTCGTTCATTGTAACTTAAAAAAAATCATTTGGAGAGCTAATAAAGCAGCAAAAGTGGTATCTCATCCATCATTTAAACAAAAATGAGTGATAAATCTTGTTTTAATCTTTTAAAACACCGTTTTTAAATGGACGTGGATAAACGTCCGACAGTCGGAGTTCTTTAATAATAAGTTGGAACATATTTAAGCAAGAGCCCCAGTAGCAGCGTGACATAGTGTCTGCTAGTGTTGCAGTGGGTTCGGGGCTAGATTTAGAAAGTCAAGACTTCTTTTAATAAAGTAATTTTTTTTAATACACAGGCTAGATTTAGACAGTAAAGACTTCGTTTAATAAAATAAATATATTTTTTTTGATTAGATTTCAGGATTGTCGGGTGTTTAGGATTTGATCTAAACGTCCGACTGTCGGACGTTTATCCAAGGCCTTTTTAAATACATGTTACAAAATAAACTAGCCCTTTATCCCTAGTAAAACAGGTATAAAAAAACTTACGTTAAAATTCCTTTACATTTTCCTAAAAGAAATCCATTTTTGAAACCTTCTTCAAAACCTTTATCGAAGCTTTCTTGAAAATTACTGTCTCTTCCTGCGGAAATACCTTCTCGTAGACCTTCCTATAATAAAAATATTTACATAAGTGTAAGTATCAAATAGAAGAATGTTTTAATACCTTTTTTGAAATACTTTCTATTTTCTTAGATGTTTGTCTAATATCATTCATTTCTCCATCTGAATCTGAATCCATTATCAAATTTAAAAGTTTTATTTTTTTTAAACACAAAATATTAGGTTAAAATAAACTTCTAGTTCTAATCCAACAATTTAGGCCTCAACCTGCATTAAACCGTTTGGATGACCTGATATAAAAGGCCAATCAGATCATTAAACAAAAAGAAGACAACCTGCATTAATCTGCTTGCATGACCTGATATAAAAGGGCAAACAGATTTGTTAAAAAAAAGAAGAAACATACCTAACCTCTTAAAATTGACTTTTAAATTTTAATTAATATTTTTTATTAAAAAATGAGTGTAGAAAATCTTAATGATATTTCGGATGAAGAGGAAAATCGTTTATTGGATTTGGCAAAATCTAATCCAGATGGTATTTCAAATGACGATATAAAAAAGCATATGCCTGATATACCGCTCACTTCAATAACTGTAATAATCAACAAATGTCTTAAAAATGGGTAAAATATGTATATTTTTTATTTTAAACATTCAATAACATTGATTTTAGCACCTTTGATCTATTTAAAACCAAAGACAACCTTTTATATAAATATAAAGATCCATCAAAAAAGAGTACAGTAAAAGGAGCCGATAGTGAAGAAAAAGTAGTATATAAAATCATAGAAGAAGCGGGAAATAAAGGAATATGGATAAGAGATATAAGATTTACATCAAATTTAAACATGACCCAACTTAATAAAGTTTTAAAGAGCTTAGAAACTAAAAAACTAATAAAAGCTGTTAAATCAGTATCGGTAAAATATTTTATTATATGTAATTGCTTATTCAAAAATAAATATTTTTAGGCTAGTAAAAAGAAGGTATATATGTTATACGATTTAGAACCAGACAGCTCTGTAACTGGTGGTGCTTGGTATCAAGACCAAGACTTTGAATCAGAATTTGTTGATGTTTTAAATCAACAATGCCACAGATTTTTAGTGGAAAAATGGGAGGAAGCAAATAAAAAATCAGGAGGCCCCCTACTAGCCAGAACCAGAAGTTATGCTACTGCTAACGACGTTCATAAATTTATTTCAGAATTAGGAATAAGTAAAGTTTCATTAACTGTAGATGATATTGAAAGTATTTTATATACTGTAGTTTTGGATAATAATGCTGAAAGAATTGTAGCTTCTAATGGTTCGTATTTATATAAAGCTGTAAATAGGTTTTTACCATCTGCTGGTATAGTTAAGACCACTTGTGGGGTTTGTCCAGTTGCTAGTAGGTGTGCTGATACAGGACTAATCAACCCAAAGGCTTGTACTTATTTTACAGAATGGTTAACTCAATAAATAAATGTATTTAAATAATGCTATCTATTTTTATTGGTCCGATTAGAAAATCGGATTTGTTTAGTACTATAATGGAGTTGGAGAAATCTATATTTTGTGGAGTTGATCATAGCTCTAATATATTGATTATTTATAATTAATAGATCTTGTTCAGATATTTTTGTTAATTATTTAAAACTGGTCAAAGTGCCAACACTTTTTTAAACAAGTGAAAAACAACAATATTTTTGCCATAATTTAGAGTTTTCGAAAATTTAAAGTTACGAAAATAAATTTCTTTATAGGGATATTCCTTATATACTACAGTATATATAGTACAAGTAGCGAGAAAGTAAAAAATCCGTCATTTTTGGGATTTTTAACGATGCTAAATCGATGGCTATTGTCCGTTTGTCTCTATCTCTCACTGTTCTCGAGTTGAATCAGGCCAACAGACGGACGGACAAAACATCTTATAGGAGCGTTTTTTCTTTGAAAACTCAATAAAATGGCAAAAAATATGAAAAATTAAAAAAAAATGAGCAAAAATATAACCAAAAATTAGAAAAAGAATGAGCAAAAAATTTATATAAATTAGCAGAAGTTTGTAAAAAAAAATGGCAAAAAATTATCAAAAATGAAATAAAAAATGAGCAAAAATGATCAAAAATTTTAAAAAAAAATGAGCAAAAAACAAGCTAAAATTGACAAAAAGTTGCAGAAGTTTGTAAAAAAATAGCAAAAGTTATCAAAAATTAAAAAAAAAAATGAGTAAAAACATGACAAAAAATGAGCAAAAAATTAGCGGAAGTTTGTAAATAAATGCAAAAATATAAAAAAATTATCAAAAATAAATAAAATTATCAAAAATAAATAAAATGATCAAGAATTTAAAAAAAATGAGCAAAAAAGCTAAAAATTTATAAAAATTAGCAGAAGTTTGTAAAAAAATGGAAAAAATGGCAAAAATTTAAAGAAAAATGAGCAAAAAATAAGCTAGAATTGACAAAAATTAGAAGTTTGTAAAAAAATGGCAAAAAATAGCAAAAATTATCAAAAATTAAAAAAAAAAATACGTCCAAAAATGAGTAATAAATAAGCAAAAAATTTATAAAAATTAGCAGAAGTTTGTACAAAAAATAGCAAGTTATCAAGAATTACAAAAAAAATAAGCAAAAACATGACCAAAAATAAGAAAAAAAAATGTATAAAAATTGGCAAAAATTTGCAAAAATTAATCAATATATTAGCAAAAAAATAGTAAAAAATTAGCAAAAAAATATGCCACAAATTAGCAAGGTTAGCAAAAAAAAATTCCAAAATTTCAAAAAAAGCAAAAATTAAAAAAATATCAAAAAATTAGAAAAAAAAATGAACAAAAATATGACCAAAAATTAGAAAAGTTTTTAAAAAAAATGGCAAATAAATTGCAAAAATTAAAAAAAAAATGAACAAAAATATGACCAAAAATTAGAAAAAAATTTATAAAAGTTTTTAAAAAAAATGGCAAATAAATTGCAAAAATTAAAAAAAAAATGAGCAAAAAAATTACCAAAAAAAATGATAAAATATTTTATAAAAATTGGCAGAAGTTTGTAAAAAAAATGGCAAAAAATATCAAAAATTAACAAAAATTTTAAAAAATGAGCAAAAATATGACCAAAAAACTTTTCAACTTCTTTGAGGTTTTATCTAACTTTTTCCCATTTTTTTCTTATCCTGATTTCTGTCGATTTCGTCGGATTTTTAGCTTTTCCCCATTTTTTGTTTTTCCGATTTTTTTCTCATTTTAAAGTGTAAAAACGCAAGAAACAATGTTCTTCAGGGGGATCCCCCGACCGCACTTGGACTGGTCGAAAAACGGCAACGTTGAGCAACACGTGTTTAGAGTTTGAGATATATACAGATTTTGCAGAATCTAGCCTCAGGCTCTGTCAGATTCAAAAATAACTACTGAGAACGAGGAATTGTAAATTTTAAAAAATTATTAGAGAAACAGGAAATAAAATGAAGAATGATCAACAAAATATTTCTGGTGCTATTTGCTGGATAAATTAGTGGGGGAGGCTGAGCCTCCTTCGAGGAGCCGCCACTGCCTAGTACCACCATACCCCTTTGTTTTCCTATATGCACCTGTGCGCACCTAATTTGATTTATTTTTTATTTCTTCGTTAACCTGTTATGTAACACATTATTCGTCTCATTGGTAATTAGCTTGGCCTGATGATGGCATATTTCCGAAACTAGTCGCCGCCCTCCATCTTTTCATTCAACGTAACTAAGAAGCATTTATAAAAAAAATATATTAAATGTGGTACTGGATTTAGATAGTACATTCGACAATATTGATAACCTTTTGGAATTGAATTTATTTAAATAAAATAAGGTGCATAGTTTTTTTTTAATTATTTATTTTTACATAACAACCAGATTATAACGGATACAAAAACCAAAAAAATAAATAACAAAAGTTGTTAGTCCTAACATCAAGTTTAATTCTACCTAGTAGGTATTATAAGTATCACACTTCAGTCAAACTAAATTTGTTAGAATAGTTACCTAAAAACTTGTTCAATTATTAAAAGCACATAAATAAATTATAATTGATTAAAATGTTTAACCATTAGTCTAAGTAATAAAAATTAATTTTTTTCTAGTAAAATTATCTATTTTATTTTATACCAAATTTATGTAGAATGTAGGAAATGTAAACATCTAAATAGATGTACTTACATATTATTTATAACTTTTATTGGGGCATAATTTTTGGAAGTTACATCTAATACTTAAAATTGCAAAATAACTCAACAAAGCTAAAATTAATTGACGAATTTTTACGTATATACCTTAACTTGTAATAAGAGAGATTCTTCTGAAAGACAATTGTTGGTAAATGTGCTTTTAGTGCAATTATAAATAGTGTATCATTTTTATGGCCAGTACTTTTCATTATAGGCCCTTATAAAGCCTCTAAAATAATAACAATTATTTAAATAATCAATTCAATTCATTGATTAACAGCTGACACATTAACTGTAGATATATCTTTTGACGTTCAATTTAAATAACAGATAAAAAAATGGAAAACAAAATTATACACAATTTTGATCTATAACATATTGTGCAAACAATATATAAATTTAAATTTGTGCCTAATAAAATATCAGAAAATAAATTAAAACAAAAAAGATTAAAACTTATTCTCAACGTAACTTTCCACTTCAATCTTTCATAGATTGCACCGACCACCCTAGCACCTTCCTATCAAACCCTGCTGTAAATAAGTTAACGCCTGAAATAATTACATCCTCAGCCCACGCAACACTAGCCACCATTCTATTATGCCCCTGTCTGCTCGATCTCGGCAATCGAGCCAATCGTTGTCCAGATAAATCAAACAAACGAATATGTCGGTTGTCATGGGGAATAGCAATTAGACCGTTAGCTGAAACGCTGAGACGGTTAACAGCCGAATCGACGCGAATCGTAGAAACCGGCGAACGCATGTTACGCAAGTCCCAGACTTTGACACTTCTATCATCGGAACTGGATACTACCTTGTCTTCGCGAGTAAATACTGCTGAAGTTACACTCCTATAATAAAAAATTGTATAATTAATTGAGGACAGCAAACTAGGAATGTATTATAATATATAAACAATTCATGAACAATAGCATTGATTCCCTTAAAATTGTTTCACGTCAGTGTATCGATATGAATGATAAGCAGTGCGGTTAGTACTTGTATGAGTTTCTCTCCGAGTAAACGCCGCAAATGGTGCCCATACAAATGCGAGTTTTGGCCGTATTCACCGTCCGGCGCTTAAGCTTGTATCTGCCGTTCTGCACCGCAAAGTGTAAGCTAGGCCACCGAACAACCTGAAGGATAACTCGTTGAAAATACCATTAAACACTATAAGCAAATTTTGGTGATAGTGAGCCATTTTTTTGGCTACACTCTCAGGACTGGCTTTGTCCATACGTACTGTTCAGAGTCTGCTTTAGCGCATTGGTTTGTTTTTATAAAATTTGATAGTGTTTACAGCGATATTTCAGATATTGGTTTTACAGAGACCAAGAAACTAAGTTATGTGTTAATTGAATATTTTCTAATGATCTAATTGTAATAATCCAGTAAATAGTGAAACGTTTCTACCGTAGGTCACTTAATCTCTTATTAATTTCCTTTTTAATTAGTATTTTTCCCATATTTTTCTATTGCCAAAGAATTATTTTACGTATAAATTTTAATTTTATTTTTCCCTGTATAAAATTTACACTACTTATATTTCTCTTAAAATTCGTAAAAGACTCTAAATAGATAAAAAGTTGTCCCCTGGAATGCAGTTATCTACGATAACATAAGCAAATCGACGTTAAGGGTTCTCGGAAAAGGCTAATTCTACCGCGCCCTTGCATTCCTTACGTCACAAAATTAGATAATTTCTGGGTATAAAAAGAGCATAAAATGAGAAATAAAGGCAGCCTGAAAATTTTTTACCATCGCCTAAACTATCTAACAGTACCTACGTTTCGCTTCGAGAAAGAATAAATAAAAAAACCAGCCCGAGGAAGAAAAATCAGTTCCTGTAAAATTACCCATCGACGAAAACATCAATTATTTTGTAGATCTGTGTCTACCGACAACTTCGACCTTGTAATAATTATTTGTAGGCCTTTGTCTATCATATAGAAAACAACTGCCCATAAAACCAAAGAGAAAATAATCCAAAATTCGTAACAAAATAAAAATATGTATCTAAATAAAATAGCTCAAAAACACCCCAATTCAAAATCCGGGGAAGAAAATTCATATTTACCTTGCGCCCGGACAAGTAAACCGTTTGTTTAATTGACCGTTCACAGCGGCGCGCCGTTGTGTGTGCAGAAGGGTTAAGTCAGGAGTCTCACTTACCAATTACAACAATACACAATACATTACACAAAGAAAATCTTGTGTTTTTATGAGTTGGTCTAGTTTGTTATTAAGGTACGGTGCCTTTTAAACAAAACAAAGAATTAATTATTTTGGCATGGTAGGAGGCAATGTGATCTCCCCTCCCAGAGAAATTTTCCCAATGAGGGATGTCGCAGACGGCGATCGACCCGCGGGC
The DNA here is from genome assembly GCA_963243735.1 of Neocrepidodera transversa. Classification (NCBI taxonomy): domain Eukaryota; kingdom Metazoa; phylum Arthropoda; class Insecta; order Coleoptera; family Chrysomelidae; genus Neocrepidodera; species Neocrepidodera transversa. The sequence goes on from OY725355.1 coordinate 9,047,737, forward strand.
ATCCCATCTTCCTACCCAAATAATTATTGACCATAGTAAATACACATGATTTCAAATCACCAAAATAAAAAGGGTGTAAACTAAAAGCAAACAGAAATATAAAAATAATACACAAGCACAATATACAAATTGGTAAAATGTGACAAATGTCTTCTCTTTCGTGCACCCAGTGGCGGGTCTCCGTGATGGGTCCTCCCATACAAATAGAGTACAAGAGTAAATAACGTTACAAGGTTTTGATTTTTGTAATTGTCATAAAGAAGTTAAAATGACTGAATATACGATTTGAAGGTTTTTCAGTGTTTTATTTTTTTTTACTTGCAGCAAAGTTTATTATAACGAATAAAAATACATCACAACTAGGTTCTTTAACAATAGACGATCGGGTATATTTTATGATAAATTTGAGTATGGAAGTTTCTTACCGAAATGGCCATCGGTTTGTAACTTCGTACTCGCCTTTTTCATGAGATAAATGGCCAGGGGGTGGGAGGTTACAATAGTTTTCTACAAACCCGACTTTATTTCTTTATTTACGATCAAACGAGGATAGTTTCCAAGGTCATTAAAGTTACAGCGAATTAAAATATAGTCGATGGCTCATTCGATTCGGAATCATGTCTAGAAAAATGAGCTAAATTTGCATAAACAAAGATTTGCAAAAACTAGACCCCTTTTTTGGAATGTTTATTTCTTTACATGTGCATTTAAATTTTTCTCACACATTTTTTATTTGGAATCGAATTAACCCTTGACTACATTTTAATTTGCTGTAACTTTAATTAACATCTTTTAAACTTGTGAACTAGCCTATAGAAGGAATAAATTTATCATTAAAAATATAATAAAGGTATAAAGATGTATAAAAAGTTAAAGGAAGATGTATAGAACTACTTTTAATATAATTTTAATACATGTAAGTCCATACAGCAAATCCGACAGGTCACTTGTTTTTCTTTTGTTGATTTTGATACTAGGCATGTTTTAAAATTTCTATTTACATATTTTAAGGAATAGTACAATCTTAATATACCATATAGATTTAACAATTAGTCTTTGGGGAAATCCTTACATAGGTGTACAAAATTGAATTTTCCAAACAAAATTAGTAATTTTAAAAAAATCCGTAAATGCTTTGAACAACACAACTTGACTTTAAAAATCCGCTGCAAATTTTCCACCTATTTAGAATCCGTCTTAATAGGTTATGAATATAGTGGAATCAGCAAAAAGTTGAACCAAAGTCGACTTATTTGCATATCCGCAACAAAAGTGGCAGAAATTAATTCGAAATCGACCAATATAATTGAATACAAAAAATCCGCCTGCAGATTTTCCGCTTAGCAATAATCCGCCTTGAGAAATTATAAAATACTAAATAATAAAACAGTAGAATAATCGTCATATTTGTATGTTACACATTTATTTCAAAAATTACTTTTAGAGCCCAGAAAAAACTAAAATGTGAACTTATTGTTATAGGCGGAACGCAGGTATTAACACAATTATGTCAATTAACAATTTGCTGAAAACGGTAGTATCCTGACACAAAAAGGAGAAACGGAAGAATTCGAAATTAACAAAGGTGTAAGACAAGGAGACTCACTGTCAGCCACTTTGTTCAATCTGGCCCTAGAATTCGTTTTAAGAATGATACAAAATGGAAATCTGAGTTAATTAATCACATAAGCCGATACCATAGTAATAGTCACAAAAAAAAGGAAAAATCATGGAAAAAAACAATAAAGGAGATTGAAGAAGAACGGAGGAAGTTGGGACTAAAAATTAATGTGAAGAAAACTAAATGGCTTTCTTCACTTACATTAGGATCACTTATAACCACGACATTATCTTTTAATAAACTATTACTAGCAATTATTGCACAATTTAATTTGGTTCAGGTAGCGCTTCCATATTAAACCTAATTCTACAAGATACATAGAATTGCCCACTTTTCTTACAATTATACCTTTACACCAAGTAACATTTTGGTAGTTTTTTTTTACAAAAAGTCAGAAGCGCCTGCGGGTTAGCAGGCACGTTACGACTTCTAAACACGCATTATCTCATAAAAGATATCTCAAATCTGTTTTCAAATATCGATTCACCGTTAAATTTCACGTCCTAATGCTATTTTTGAAACTGGTAATATCACTTCCGGTTCGTAAAACCAGTTGTGAAACCGGAAGTCATAAAAATCTGAAAATCCATTTGGGAGCTATTCAAGGTATGCTGAGTTTATTACCGTTGACCGTTTGTCTCTATCTCTTTTCGTTTTTGAGTTATAAATGCGGGCAGACAGACAGAGCCATATTATAAGACCTCTCTAGACTTTAGGGTTTTAAAACTAAGTCATTAACGCATAAAATAATCAATGGATAATAAAAAAGCTCGAAGTCATACCACAATAATTATAATTGGCAGAGATAAAAACAAATGGTGCTCCATGTTTCGGCCAGTCAATGGCCATCATAAGGCACAATATATGTTTCGAAAGTACAACATAACCAGTTGTACAAAGACAATGGTATGAAAAATAAATTTGTAAATAGAAAAATTGAAAAATTTCAAATAAAAAACATGGAGAATTAAAAATTAGTGAAATATTAATTAAATTAAAGCCACTCCAGTATGTCCGTCGCCTGCATAAATAAAACTTAAGTGATTGAATGAAATCCTACAACTGTTGTTAAAATGTAAAATTTTTTTGTAATATGTAAAATAGCGAAGGGGCGATGGACTATGGGTCCTCACTGTATAAAATAGTTTGTTATAAATTTAAATAGACTTACTCTGCATGTCCTTGAAATACTGACACAGAATGGACATTTTCTCTAAAATCCCATAACCTAAATGTAGTATCTCTAGACGAAGTAACTGCTAATTTTTGAATATGGTGTGTAGCTGCATGATTCAACTCTTGATCATGTCCTGAAATTTAAGATTAAAAAATAGAAAATATCAAATATAAGAACAAATATGTAACGGCTTTAATTTCACAGTCTTTTGAAATGTTTACCGTATCCTACCTGTTAGTGTGGTAACAATTTGTCCAGTTTCAACATCATGTAATATAGCTAGTCTATCCCAAGAAGCTGTAATAATTTGATCAGCTCCAGCTAACCATTCTGCTGATGAAATAGCACCGGTGTGACCTGATAATTCTTGAAAAGGAGTTCTTAACGTAGCGATTTTATTTGATTCAATTTTTTCATCTAATTCATCACTTTCTAGCTCTTCTTCAGAAGAATGCCCTTTCTAAAAATAAAATTTATGTGGCACTTAAATCAAATGTTGATTTATTTTTACTTACAGGAATATCCCAATTTAAAGCTGCTTGCCAAATATGAGCAGATGAATCTCCACTACCAGTTAAAACTAAATCTTTGGCCGGATGGAATCTTATAGAATTAACGGAACCTGTATGCCCTTGATATTGTAACAAACATTTAGAACTTTCGATACTCCATAAGCAAGCAGTATGGTCTAAAAATAAATCATAAGTAAAATAAGTATCAATTTATAATAATAATATATATTTGATTGAAGTATCCCTTCTGGTGTCTCTATAAATCACTTCTAGGTATAAGAATTTGCTCCTAAAGGAAAATCAATCAAAACTGTGTTTTATTTTTAATATTTTCTATTATTATAATTTCTTACCTGCAGATGCAGTGCCAATAACAGGTATACCGGGCCTGGCAACAGAAACTTCCCATATGCCATCTTTGTGTCCTAGATACTCTCTTATTAATCCAAAAGCAAATTGGGGGGCCTTAAAGCTTGATACGATTTTACTGGTCTGAGCTTTTAACTTGTGGGCTGTTTTGTTCTTTTGGCCAGAAGTGCTAACTAAAAATAAAATCACATTTATACAAAAGTTGCTAAAATATTATTTATACCATTTTCTATAAAAAAAACCTTGTTGACTTAATACGATAGTACTTACATTTTTTTCCTAATACTTTAGACAGATTAGTATCAAAATCAACACAATCTGGCTTATCAAAGGTATCTCTTTCTAATTTTTCATTTAATATTTCAATCTTGTCATGTACTGAAAAACAAATGATAAATAATAATATTTTTTTTCCAAAATTTTCATTGTACGAAGTATTTATTCATATAATTTATTGGTAACTCACAAGATAACTGAAAGTTAATTGTTTTGAATTTATTTAGAATGCAGTCCATTTAATTAACGTTTCTGAGATGTTATACATTGGAGTAATAATAAAAACACAATGTGATGATTCTCCAAAAATAATTGTGCATATTTGAATAATATGTAGTTAAGGTTGTTTCATCTCATTTGAAAGTTTTTTAATTGTTAATAAAAGGTATTATATAGAACACATAAATCCTTAAAATATCATTCTAGCTTGTAACCGTTAGATATGCTAAATATTCTTAATGAAAATTAATAAAACTAATTATAATAATTCACATTTTGTTTTATTGTTTGGTTGTAAAGATATACTCCATTTTTAAGGTATTATAATATGTAAGTAATTAAATATTTAACAAGTTATGTGCCACCATGAAGGAAAAAAATGGGTCTGGGCAGCCATAAGAAAATTTTTAACCCAGTATCAAAGAGTTTTTTGATACATGGATATGTAAAAAACTTGCAAAAATGATAAAAAAATTATGTTTTTTGCATGTTTTTCATGTGTATCCATGTTGGATATTTGTGGCCACATAATTTATTTCCCAAGCCATATGTATCCCATGCTGAGACAATGTAAATGCGAACTTTAGAAGAAAATTGTGGTGCTGGCAAAAAGAGAGGACATTGTGTCACTTGTTATAATAATTTAAAGAATTCAATTGACAGAAAAGTTGCAACATCTAGAGCCATCCAAAGTATATATTGTAATGAAATATTTGGTATGAGTTTTTAAATAAGTTAATTGTTGATATGTAAGTAGAGAAAAGGAAAGGAAGATATTATAGACACATTGGCAATAAATTTGAAAATTTGTTAACACAATGAAAGATAATACAACAAAATTGAAATTTTGGAATCATAATACATTAAATTTAAGTAATCAAAGTTAGATAGTTAAACAGGGAATATAGTGTTAATGAAAATAAACTAAGGGTTGCAATATCAATAAAATCTAGTGGGAAAAGGTTCAAAATTGAATTTAAAAGAAATTGAAGGGAGAAAATTAACAATTTTGTAAAAAAAAAGTTAAAATGATGGAATGGTTTTACATTTTGTAAAATAAAATATTTGTACAATAGTTTAGAAAAGGATTATGTATGAGGCATTATATGAATAAATGTATAAATAAAAATGATGGTACAGAATTTTAAAAGTTAAAAAAAAGGTTATAAAAATTTCAAATTAAAGGAGTGCTAAAGCAGCAGAAACAATACAAAGGTAAATAAATTAAGAATAAAAGAAAGAAAAAGAAAAATCCAGTTGTAGCAGTATTTATTCGCTTCTTGTTGGCAGCCCTCCGAATTTTTATACATAATATGCTAATTTCGGTACAAGAAGTGACACAATTTACTTGTCTGCACATATAAATGTTTACTCTTATATGAAAACGGTAATTCTCTGGATTTTAAAGTTGTAGAGCGCATGAAAATGGTTTTTAACTGTAATTTTTTAGTTTATTTCATGTTCATGTAACTGTTTTTTGATAAAAGCTTATAATATATTAAAAATAGAATAATTCGTATTTTCTTGCCATACCTATATATAGGTCGCGTATTTTAAAAAATGTTAAACTTTAGTGAAAACTAAAAAACTGTCTCTATATATTAAATAGAAAACAGTAAACAACTGGTAATTTAATAAATCTACACTTAATAAAATGACTATTCATAAAAATCTAACAATATATAAATGTAATGTTTTAACTAAGGTTATGTATAAAAAGAAATTGCTACTTACAATTTTGATTTTCCTGATACAGCAAATCAAACTCTTTCTCAATCTGCCTAAATAAATTATATAATCGTATCTTATAAGAAGGTGAAATGGAATCGTTTTCCATATCAGATCGAAACCCCATGAAGAAATCAGAGTCGATTAAGCCACTCGAAGGCCGAGTCATTTGAGCTCTCTTGCTTTTCGTTAGTTTGTTGTTCGGAGTGTTTTGATTGACTGACATTATAACCGATACGACTTATAACATAAATTATTCAACAATTCAATAATGAACCAGTATTGTTTACATGTTATCGCATTAATTTTTTTTGTTGATGAAAAAATACATGTTCTGTCATCGATCACATCAGACGAATGTCAAAATTGTCAAAAAAGCACGAATGACAGAACACGGTTGCCAATAGTAAGCGCGTTCGGTAATGTAATCAGAGAGGCGACAGATTATTCATCACGTGACTATAGATTAGATGGAGTAAGTTGCAATAAACGAATGGTTACGGATGTCATTTTGGTTTGAATGTTTTGATTTATATTGTTTTGATACACTCATAATTTTAGAAGCTATACATGTACCTGTTGAGGCTGAAGTTAGTGAGGTTCTAGCACTTGAATAAGTGTTTTTCATTACATTAAAATTCTCTTGTTTCTTTTCGAACAAATTGCAAGAGCTACGCCTAATATCATGGTGCGAACATCTCTCTCTCTCTCACTCTCTCTTGAAAACAACTACTTCTTGGGCTAGTGCCCCGTAAGGTATTGGAATTACATCTCGAGAAAGACAGCTGGGATAGAAATACATTTAGGGCATCCCTATGGAATATTAAACGGGTGTGCGGCAAATCGTGGAGAATGAACTCTAAGCAGATTTACTGGATTTATCAAACGGTGATAAAACCAAGTCACATATGGCGCAGCAGCCTGGTGGACGAAGGAGCTCCAGTCTATTGTGGCGGTAAAGTTTTCTGGACTTCAGTGACTAGCTTGTGCGGCCATTTTAGGCCAAAGTCAACTACCCCGACAGCAGCAATGAAAATAACTCTGGGTCTTACTCCTCTCCACATACTATGGAGTAGGAGGCCAGAATGACCTCCTACAGAGCCGTGTCAGTGGCTGGTCAAATCAAGGGGGAGTGTATGGAACCACTCTGGAGGACTGCTACGAGAGATGACTAGTCACCACACTCTCGGAATGGTTTTAGATGTGCTCTCCTCCAGAACTCACATACAGAAGTCCTTTGAGGCCCTTCTTACGAGAAGTGACGAAATGGGAAAACGGGGAGGTCCTCTTCTTTCCAGGGACGGCTTATGTACTGTACACAGATGGCTCAAAGACCCCAAGTGGTGCGGGAGCCGGAGTGTACAGCAGAAAACCAAGAGTTGACATCATAGTAAGTCTCGGCAAGTATACTACCATCTTTAAGGTAGAGGTCCTCGCGATATAATTGTGTGCAAGAGAGTTGGAAAACCATCCTCTTGTCAACAAAAGTATTTACATTTTGTCGGGCAGCCAGGCAGTTTTAAAAGCTTCTGAGCTCCAATCAGCTGGACTCGAAGCTGGTGTGAAACTGCATCGAATCCTTGAATCGCATTAGTACAATCAGAGTAACTCTTCTCTGGGAATCTGGCCACGAAAGAGTGGAGGGCAACGGGAATGCCGACACTCTTCATTGGACCGAAACCATTCTTACGGATAAAGAAAGACACTATCTGGAAATGGGCCGAGAAAAAAAACTCTCCAGCACTGAAAAGGTATTCCTGGGTTAGCTCACTCTTAAGGCGTTCATAGTTGAAGCATCAGGTCTGCGTTTTCATCTGAGGAAGCTAGGCCTGAGTCAAACATCGGACTGTCGCTTCTGTGGAAGACGAAATGGCGAAGTATATTCTATGATCCTGTCCTGCCCTGGAAATGAATAGGCTTCGTACGGCTTGGAGGCTACCAACTTCAGGAAGCTTCACCTAAATCAACCATATAGACGTCGTGAGAAGGTGTGGATGGTATATGGTGAATTGAAATGGTTGTTTAAATCAACATAATTTTTTTTATTTAAGCAAAATTCATTATGTGATTGACACTTCTCAAACAAGATGGTCTTTAAATGTTTGGGTTGGTGTTGGCGATAATGTAATTGAACCGTATTTTTTTAGGAAACAGTAGTTTATTTAGACTTTCTGGAAAACCAATTGCCTGTACTTCTTGAAAATGTTCCTCTGCATAAAGTCATAGAATGTTGTATTGGCGCTCCAATACACCACAGTGCACTAATTTACCGTTAGCTCCAATGATCAATTTCCCGAACGGTAGATGTGGACAAATATATTCTAATCTTAAAATAATGTAAGTACATTGGTCAGAAATTACAAAAGTGATTGGAAAAAGGGTTAGTTAAAGTGTTCAAATTTCGCAACGGAGAGACAGGTCAGGCGAAGCATGATAAGGTGTCGGCGAAGATTTTCAATAAATTCTTCTTCAATTGCAGTTCGGAGCTCGGGAAGGGTGCGTGGTCATCTTGTAAAAACGCGGTCCTTGAGAAGGCCCCACATGAAGAAATCGCAGGGTGTCAGGTCACAGGACCGTGCGGGCCTCTTAAAGATTCCTCGTCTACCTATCCATTCTCCAGAATGATCATTAAGGAACTCCCGCACACATAACGCTTAGTGCGGCGAACCTCCATCCTGCATGAAATGACGGATGTTCGCGAGTGTTGGATCGTTGTCCATTTGCCCACGTAAATCTTAGAGCATTTCCAGATAACTTTGGCCCGTCACGTTACCCTCAAAAAAGTACGGACCCGCATGGATACCTGCCCACACACACCCCAGGCAGGTTTAAATCTTTTTCAATGAAGACGTGAGGATTCTGGTCGTTCCAATACACGCAGTTATGCCGATTGACCGTAACGTTCAGCTTGAAGGTTGCTTCATCTGACCACAAAATGTAAAGCTGGAAATGCGGATCATCCTGAGCGCATCCGAGGTACCACTCGCAAAAGTCCAATCTTCGATCGAAATCATTCTCGTGAAGTGCGTGGGTTTCAGCATTCGTCGTAAAGAACGATCGGAAATTTGAAGCTCTCCTGATAGCCGCACTGCAGATTTGTTCGGCTGCTCAACAAACGACAGCGCCACTGTTTCCATGTTTTCACAGCATGTTTTCGTTAGTTGTTACAGATACCGGTCGTCCAGAACGCAACTTGTTGGCATCAGAGCCCGTTATTAAGAATTTCTGGTACGTCTTCCACATTGTTGAACGATTAGGTAGCGGCGAGTTCGGAAAACTCTTTCTTGAAGCGTGGACTTGTATCGAAAACGTTTTATCATGACACAGACACAACTGTCAGAAGCACGAACATGCTTCGTTTCAATCTTTTTCGAGAGCGTTGACAACTTTTGCCGATTTTTCGAGCGTTGCCAGACTTGTGCCGACCCCTGTAGATATTAACGCTATATTAAAATACATTAATTTTTGTTAGAAATAATTTTGTTCTTCTAAACTAACCTCTATGTGGTGGCTCACCATTCAGCAATACTAAAAATTAAACAGGTTGATTAAATAATAGAACATATTTTCAAAAAAGAATTTTTTTTATTCTTTCAAATAAAAAATATTACATTAAAGCTATTTTAATTTAATGCTCTAAAAAAATAACTGGTAATACCTTGTACAATGCTGAGACACGTAACTCGCAAAATAGTAGCTTTACATTGTTTATATATAATTTATATGTTATTGCTCTTAATTCTTTTTTACATTTTTATACTCTTGGCTTGTATACATATAAATAGACATTCACTTTATTTCTAACATTTGGATTTTTTTACTTACAATATACGCAGGGTCTGGGTCCTAAATACTTATGATTAACAAATCTGATCTTTTGTTTTTTGATTGTCCACTTACTTAGAGTTACAAAGAATAATTCGATAAAGCAGTGATTTTTCGTTTATTAAAACTATTGAAATGAATATGAGCAATCATTATATTCAGAGTTGCCAGTTTTGTACAGTTTATATCTACATAGTAACAAAAAATCAAACTCACCAGACCCTGTACTAATATAAGAATGACTAGAACAGAAGATATATTCACATACATAAAATAAATTTAAACATTTTAGGTAACTAAAATATGCTTACTAGATCAGGTAAACAAAGGTGAGAAAATTATTAAATTCATAGGTTTCGTGACATAATATTCTGAGAAAATTTTATCTACTTGCTTCATTCAATATATTTAAATCTAATACATAAGTCAGAATGACAAAATCTACAGGTCATTGAAATTGGCACCCACTTTTGCGAATTTTGCTATGATTCTGTGTGCATTCGTTTGTCCATTATTGTCCACTAATTATATTCGTTTATCCACCCTTCGTTTTTTGTAAATTTTACTCTCCCGCACTCACAAAATACAAAAAAAAATCCACCGATAAGTCCCCTAATAGCACAGAAGGTCCATAAAACGTTTCTATTATGTCCAGAGGTCCGAGGACTTAAAACTAACGTTTTATAAACGTTATTTGTGGCACGTTTTAAATGATATACCAAAAAGAACGTTTTAAAAACGTTATTTGTGAAACGTTTTAAAAGATATACCAAAAAGAACGTTTTAAAAACGTTATTTGTGGCATGTTTTGAAAGTTATACCAATAATAATGTTTTATAAACGCTAGACATGGAAAATAGATTTATTTTTTGTTTTTTTGATTTTATTTGTAGATGTTAAAAAATCGTTTATCTATTTTCGTCCAGAGAATATAACCAAATGAGAATTCGTTTTTTTCTCTTCATTTTGGAATGGTGCTTGGACAAACAAAACTCTTAGGTGGACAATCTTGGACTAACGATGGACAAACAAATGCAAGAAAAAAAATTGAAAAAATCAAAAAGGGGTGTGCCAATATCACAATTTTTCTAAAATTTATATAAATAATAATATAAGCGATGGGTGGACAAACAAAAGACCTATACGGTTGAAATTTTTTTTTTCAATTTGTAAAATTTGCAAAAAAAGTTTTTCGGTTATGCTATTTTGAAACGAATGGTGGAAAAACGAAAATAATTAATGGACAATAATGGACAAGGAATGCATACAAAATCATTGCAAAATTCGCATAATCGGGTGCCAACTTCACTGACCTAAAATCTATTGATATAAAAAAATTATGGAATGTTAAGGTCCATATTATAAAAGTAATCATTTATCAACAAACTTACAACATACCCTACGATTCCAGTATTTTTCCAAATATAAAAAAAATGAATTAAAATAGATAAAAATAATAGTTTAGCAAGCAGATTTTGATATTTAGCATTATTTTTATTTTAAATGATCAGCCTCTGATTGGTTTTTAATAATAAAAAAGAAACAATAAATAAAATTTTAACCGTCAACAATACATAATCTTAATACTATACAACAAACATCTTAAATATTCAATAATTTGTTTTAAATGCAACATTGGTCATACATTTTGAACAGTATCTAAATATGTCACAAAATTAAAAATTTCCATGCACCATAGAATATTGCTCATAGTCGCTAAATTTACTACATTGATTGTGATGGTATTTAAATTATCATTGGTAGCATATTTAGGATAAAAATGAGCATCTTTCATTCAAAATTTTACGAAAGATTTCGTTTAATATTGTTTTTCGTTATTTTATAAAAATCGATAATTATTATCGTCTAAACAATCAACTCTGGCAGTATGGTAAAAACTTATGAAACTTTTATTTGTTATAAATAATTGATTAAATCTAGCAAAAATTCACACGTTCAAAATACAAATCTTTAGAGTATAACCATAATAAGAATTAAAAAAAAATAATAATAAACAAATAACGCAATATTTTAATTATGGAAAAAATACTACCTTTACTACTCTATGTAAAGCCACACTAAAAATATTATAAACATAGCGAACATTTTTTGTAATTTTGCAATAATTTATCCTACTACTTCTAATCTGTTATATTTGTAGTTATTTTTATCCATAAAAGTGAAGATTAGTTACTTTTTTATAAACCTAAATAAAAGTAAGCCCGGATATTATGAAAAAATGAATATAATGTAGTTAGAACTTTTAAATCCGGTTATAACCAAATGAATTTCATTTAAAGTCAAATGTGTTTTTTTCTCTCAATGAGATTCTGTTCTGTATTAATGTATTACCGCCAGTGTTTTAGTTTTTATAGAACCTAAGAGATATCTAGCGCCATCTTTAGAACGTTCGCTTCATAACATTCATTAAAAGAAAAACAATGGATGGTATGATTTTCTGGGTTCCATGCTCCCGGTCATAAGATATAAAAAAAAAACTGAAACTAAAGATGAAGATGTGTGCGTGTCACGTTTAACCACAGGAAATGTTTATGGCAATCTGTTATTACAAAGTACTTTTGAACTCGTGAAAAAACAAGCTCACTCTTGGATCACTGCAAATCTTCACATTATAAAGAAATCACAAAGAAAAATCAATTCGCGACAAGTTATTCGGCAAAGGTAAGCCAAAAGATCATTAAAAAGTAAATCTTGACTGAAAAGCACACTATTTTTGGCTTTCCCTTATTCCAATACGGGGCAGTGTTTGTAAACAATATTTTCCTGTCGCGGTTTTCAAGAGAACCGCTCTCTGTTATCGGATGTCTATAATGCATATCACCTGAGGTCCCAAGAGAAAGAGAGAGAGGGAGTAATAGGGGGATATTGTAGGTAAATACAAGGAATCTCGGTGTAAATAAACAATCGAAAATGTGGAATATACTGGTACAAGGTTTATAAACGATTATATGTATACACGAAACAAACTGTATATACGGGATACGGGATACAGGAACCTACAGTACTATTAAACCGGACTGAAACCATTTTTCCCTATAAAAAGTGAGGGGTCCAATTTATAAATTTTTACTAGAGCCGGACCTGGAATTTCTTTATCGTTAATACATCAATCGATTTATCAGGATAGAGTGAGTACATGTTCTAAATATAAAAAATATATACAGGGTGGTTTAAAAAGTTATGAAGCAAGAAATATATGGGCAAAATGAATAAAACACTCAGTATTTCGGTTATAGAGAGTGACAAACCCGACATATGGGGGTTTTTAGAATCACCTTGGTGTCCCCTATGCAGAGTTAAATTTTTTACGTTTCTCAATGAAACGCCCTGTATAAAGATATGGCGGCGGTTAGGTTTTCCGGGAGAATATTATTATTATTATATATTTAAATTTAAGGATATGCATTTTTTAAACAATTAAAATTCATGTTGTTCAGGACATTTTGATTCTAATTTGGCCTTAAAAAGCATTAAAAAAAAACCACAAAAAATAAGGGTTCCATGACAGTTGCCCACAAGTAGAAAAGCCCACACGAAATTTGCCCACATAGTAATAACTTTGCGCACAATAATATTTACTCACAGAGAAAATTTAATGGTAATTATTCAATAGTTATTGAGTTCATACAAAAGCAATTATAGAAATATTTTTTTTTACAAAGTTTGATTAAATTTCTATTCTAAACCTTTCTTATATTTCTAATTATTTTTTTTTTCAAAATGAGCAGAAATTTAATATACTTACATGTTTGCGTTCGGATACTTTAATTTGTTTAAAAATTACAAATATATTTTAATGAGTACAATAAAATATTAAATATATTTTAATTATTACATTGTGGAAATCCATTAGCAAGTTTTAGGAATTCTATTCAAGAAATTGTATTATTTTAATCCTTTCGTTGCTTAATTATTAAGTTATGCTTAATCGACATATACACCGATCAATACAAATTTCATCAGAAGATTAGGATTACCAAAGAATTGTAATTAGGATTATTCCAATTTTAAATAGGATATAAAAAAAGTAAAGAAAATATGAAATTTTATATACAGCTGTGGCCAATCATGTGGAAAATTATGCTAATACGCAAAATAGTGCAATATTTGCGAAGTCTTGCAAATTTGCAGTAATAAATGTAATAAAAAGAACAACAAAAATATTATGAATGTAATTTTTTGGTTTATAATTTATTTTAATGGATTATTATAAATAAAAATTTAATATTATATTGAGTATTTTTTTAATAATTTTCTTTAAAATAACTTATATACTTATCTAATATTTTCTGTCAATAATTTTGGACTTTTTACTTACATCTTTTTAAAAAATTAATATTTCTTAATAATTTTTTATTCCATAAACTCAATAACTATTGAATAATTACCAATAAATTTCATCAGTGAGCAAATTTCTATGTGAGCAAATTTCGTGTGGGCATTTCTTCTTGTGGGCAATTTTCTGTGGGGAATTATCATGTGGGGATTATTCTAGTGGGCAAGTGTCCGGTCACCAAAATAAGTTAGATGTATGGATATACTCTAAAAATTATATTATGTTATGGACGTTTAACTCAAAGTGTGAGGATGTGATTGTAAAATACTTAATCTAGTGTATAAGAAAAAAATGATTATCCGTTTAGATTACTGAAATAAAGAGGCCGTTCGTAACATTGTTCCATGTTTTTACTACAAAATAAATTAAAATATGGCAGACAAAAGTCCCAATCTCGTTGAACACATTAAAAGAGGATAATTGGTATTTTTGTTCGAAAATATAACATATTAATTTTGAAATGAAAATTGGGAGTTATTTTATCAATTAAAATTTTGTATAACAACTTTTCATACTAAAAATCTTTATGTGAAATATAACTTCCAGGATAAGTTTTTAGAAGTGGCTGCGTGGCCTAAATAATAAACCAAACTAGATCAAATGTACTGTATAAAATGGTAAGACAATATAAAAGGAAAATTTAATAAAATAAAGTATCTTTTGGACACGAAGCCACGTCCATAAATTTTTTTTAGTAATTGAACTTGTCAAAGCAAGATAAGTAGTTTTTCTAATATAAAATTATTCAGTTTTATTTAAAAAAAAATGTTAATTCGTCTATTTTATCCATTACTTGGACCATTTTGAATTAATTTCATCAAAGTAACATTCTCTATACATTATTAAAAAACTCGAACCAGTTAAACATCTCTGAAGCAATCAATGTTTTTGTACTACGTTAAATTTAAATTATAGTTAAAAAACAATGTCATTTTGTAGATTCAAAATGTAGATTTAGATTTTTCACATCATTGTAAAATTATCATTTTAACTTTTCAAAAGATATTAACTGTATTGGTTTGCATAGAATATCTTTGAACTATGCCACAAAAGACCAAACCATGATTATAACTCAAAGATGTCAACACGCAAGTCATAGATTAACCTTTACCAAGACAACAAACCATGCCTAGTGTACTCTATGAGCTATAATTCTGATGTCTTCTCCTTTTAAAAACCAGAGCAAATATGCTCCTAAGCCTCCACCACTTGCTATGTCTATTAGGTTTGTGTTCATCACCTGGTAAACCCATTTTTTCTCTTTCCTTTTTTCTTATCTCTCGTACTAAAGTATGAAAAGCATCATCAACGTATGTTCTCAGACAAGCAGATGTTTCATAAAACGGACAACCAAATTGTCTTGCCAATGATCTACCCTCTTCTGATGTGACTTTTCGCTGCATGTGAAGGTCAAATTTGTTGCCCACTAAAACCAGTGGCGTATCTTCCGTTGCTCTGACTTTTTGAATCAGTTTTTTATATTCAAGAGCTTCTTGGAAACTGTGACGATCAGTAACACTGTAGCAGATGAGAAAACCTTCACCGCACCGCATGTATTGGTCCCTCATTGCAGTGAACTCTACCTAGAATTAAAAGTAAAACATCTGGGAATTGTTTTAACGAGAAATTTTACTAACCTGTCCGGCTGTATCTAATATGTCCAACAAAGCAGGTTCTCCATCAATCACAGCTTGTTGTTGATAAGAATCCTCTATAAAATTTTAGCATTAGGAAAACTGTGTTTATTTAAAAATAAATTTAATTACCGATGGTTGGGTCATGATAGTCCAAGAAACTATGGCTGACAAATTGCAATGTAACAGCTAAAAAATGAAATACAATAGGTATTTATAAAAAATTAAATCAATCTAAAATGGAAAAAATAAAAAGAAAGAATATTAGATTTATACTGGATAAGGGATCATTAATATTGTTAAAAGGTTAAAAAATACAACCAAGTTATTCATTTGCTAATTCCTAGATAACTGAAATATGTATAAAGTAAAAAAAATATTTAACTATATGTACCTAAGTTTTTTTATCCATTAAAGATTTGCAGGAATTTCATGACATAATTTTATATAGTTATAATGTATTTTTTGTTTACTTTGAGCTATTATATTTATATTAAATGAAATTATATGTTTCTATTGACGATTTGGTCTTTTACTTTGTCAATGAAGATTAAGCAATTAAACCCTACAAATTAATTCGATTAATTCGATGGATAAACTAAAACTAAATCTGAAATATTTTATTCGAGAGTTAAAACAAACGACTACGAGAGTCCGACCGCAACTATAGGGAATTCAACGTGAGTGAGAGTTATAGGAAATTCAGAGTGTCAGAAAGAGAGAGCGCTACGACTTCAAACCCACCATCACGTCGATGCAGAGATGCGTTACGATGATAACGAATTCTCAGTCCGAGCGTTATATTAAATAAATTCGATAAATTATCCATTATCTCAAATGCGATCCGCTAATGCAGTAATAAAACTCAAAGTCGAGTACCATAAATTTTATTAAAGATGATAAAGGGAGGTTTGCAACTAGTTTCGGCAAAATGCAACCATCAGGTATGGAATACAGCGTTCTGAGGAAATGGGGGAGACAAACAAAGTCAAACTTACTAAAAGGTTAAATTATAATGTATTGAATTTGCTTATTGAAAATTGTAGGTTAAGAAATAAATGCCTTTATTAAGAAATAATTTTAATTCTTAATCTACAATATTCAATACATTATAATTTAACCTTTTAGTAAGTTTGACTTTATTTATCTCCCCCATTTCCTAAGAATGTTGTATTCCAGGCCTTTTGCCGAAACTAGTTGCCAACCTCACTTTATCATCTTTAATAAAATTTGTGGTACTCGACTTTGAGTTTTAATACTGTAAAATTAAATATTTATGAGTTGCCAAAAGGGCATTAGTTAATATCTTCTCCGTTACTATTGGTTCAATTTGTATGGAAAAAACGGCGTTATATTTGAAATGTGACGTAGAATAAATGAATATAAAAAAATTCTGCCCTGACGTTATGACAAAATTGTATTAGTATCTAACTTCGTTGCTATTGGTCGAAATTGAGCGCGGAAAACGGTAATGTATTTGAAATGTAACTTAGAATAACTATGTAAAGAACTGCGCAGTGGCGGCGCCAAAGGGGCACTAGAAAATATCTCCGTTATTAATGGCTGGAACTGCACGCGGAAAACGGCAATGTTTTTGAAATGTGACGCGCTTAGATTCATGTAGACTATCTACTGTGGACTAAAAATGGAAACATATTCACGTTTCTCAAAGTAGTGATTATTTTTTCTATTGCACAACAAACTATAAGATGTTGGCTGTATTTCAAAGTTTTACTCACACATTTATTTGTGGTGTAGCTGCTAATGTTTCGCCCTTATTTATTAGACTGTTTTGTAGGTGCGTCATTTCAGTTATATTTTTTAAATTAACTTATTTTTTCGATATAGAATTTATTTTCATTTCAAAGTGACATTATCAAAAAATATAAACATCATTCATTTTTAAACATAAAAAACAACTTTTTTCAACACTTTTTTTTGCTATGGAAACTTTCAGCTGGATTTGATTCTGTTAGAATTGCAGATTAAATTGAAATTCTAACAACGGGCATATTTTAATGAAAAAAACATGGTTCAAATCAGTAACATTTGTGCAAAATTTTAACTTGATAAACTTTTCTGAAGATTATTTTTAATTTTTTAATAATTCTAATGCTGATAGCTTTGCCCTAGAAGTATTTGTATAGTATTTCTAATGTGTAGTAATATTTAAAATGTTCATTTTATAAGTTACTCTCTACAGGTCCCTTATCAGGATTTTTTTTTCACGACACCACTGGTTTGGCTGCTGGGTGAAAATCGGCTGCCAGAAAGTGGCTGCTAATTTCACACCAGTAAAATTAAATTGGATAAAATTATATATCAATTGCTGAATATTTGTACAGGGTGTTCCATTTAAAAAAACTGAAAAAACCTCAGTTTTGTACAAAATAAAAATTTCCAACTGAGTCTAACAAAAAAACTTCAGTCCTTTGTCTTTGTACATGGGTAATTTTAAAGCTGTAGCTTTAAATCTGGAAAAGTTGTGATTTTTTTTTAAAGGGATCTGCAATTCAAATATTTTTGGGAAAAAGCTTGTTTTCTCCAACATGGATTGGAGACAAAATTTTAGAGGTATGTATGTAGTACTGGCTACGTAGGTTCTAAAAAAAAGTATGGCATTCTATTTGAAAAAAATTATGTAATTTGCCTAGTTTACTAATGAACCACCCTGTATACATGAAAATAATTTTAAAATGTTTGTTTTTAACCACCATTCAAATAAATCTGTAAGTTTTATACAATAAGAGTTATAGAACTACGGCAGAAGTTTGCCAGACCCTGTATAATTCATATTGACAAAGTAAAAGATACACATTCATGCTGTGGCTAAAACTTATAACTAAGATACTGAATGCTCCTTAGGAGTCGTTAATTCTTTATATAGATTTACTCCTTTTCATTTTTCTTACAGAAAACAAATCTTTTACTATCAAAAATAATTATTTGTTTAACTGGCCAACAAAATAGTAAATTGTCTGCTGAATCTGGTAGTTCATAGCTGAGTGTAGCGAGTCTATGATTTTAGCCAATGCATGTGCATTGTTGCTGAAGGAAAACTTATACTTTCCTGACTGATATTTGTACTGCAAAATTATTATTTCACTGACAATGAACGAAAAGATTTTTTACAGTTAAAAAATAGCCTATTTTATGTATCCTAGCAACCAATAAATGTCATCTTTTTTACCTGTTCGATAAAAACATTTGTGTTGTTAATTTATTCATGTAGGTATAAATATCACATTAACCTAACCTGGGTATATTATTTGAAAGTTGTTTGATAGAAAATTATTTATATATGTCTAAATAAAGTTGAATTACTTTACCTGATTTTCCAACACCCCCATCACCAAGTACAACAATTTTATATACCCTAATTCCACTCCTAGTTTTATCTTGACAACTAACACCAGCTATAGGCCTATCAACTTCTATATCCGGATCTTTAGCAGATCTGTTAGATTCTTGTCTGGATATTTTTCCCTTTTTCTTATGACTTGCTTCTCCTGCCATTTCCAATATGTGGGGGTCGTGCTTTTTCAATTGAAAAATTAGGAGCGGCTGTTAATTAAGCACATGAAGATTGAATTGGAAGTGGAATAAACTGTTGGTTTTTTTTTAGTTAACAGCCGGAACATGCCATAATTAAATATATTCACTAATTAAGTGAATTTTACGCATATGACAGAAAAATACCAACAAATTAAAACCCCCACGACCCGACCCAATACATTTGACGTTTATTCGTTTATTGACATTTACAAAGTGACAGCTGACTCCCACTCAATCACAGTATATATTCTATCAGTATGGCCGCTCTCAGGCGACATCTTTGATTTTTTTTATTTACCGAAATTTAACCTTGACGCCATTTTGCGAATGCCGCTTCACATTATTGCCAAATTAGGCACAATAGATATAATACAAAAAAAAAAAATACGATCAATTTTTTTCCATTTTTTCGGGAAACTAAACATTTGGTGGTTAAGGAAAATATAGTAATGGACCTATTTTTAAATCTTGCCACCAGAGTATCTTATCCCCACCTGTTTTTAATTGATCAAGACTTTTTATCCACGATTCTCCCTAGACGTTAGATACATTATGTATGTGTGGTTTGTGGTCAGGTGATCTACCAGTCAACATATTTAGATAAAAAAAAGATCATAATTTGATAAATAACAATTTTAGGCAACGTTGTCAAATGCAGTACAATATAAGAGGAAATTCATGACGTCACAAATGTCATTCTTGTCAAAAACTTTGGATCCCAAGGCTGTTAATTAAGAGAAGATTATCTTGAAGATAGGAATACCTATTTCAATGTATATGTTTGTTTACAGCATACACTTTGTAACTGTAACTAAATATATAGTGCATAACTTAAACAACACAGAGAAAACGTTTAAAAAACGGATCCTTTCTTAGCCAGATCTTTCCAGTGTCTAATTATCAATATTCAACAATTGTTAAGAAAGATAAAAAGACCGAAACTGGTAAAGATCAATTAAAAAATACCTGATCACTCTCATTACATAATATTTCATTTATTTCAGATTAAGGCTAAAATCAAAGGGAGATGAAGTGCGGTTAGATTATTTGTTGTTCACACCTCAATCCGACATTTAATCATTTTGCAGTTTCATCTCGTGGTACGTTATTTACCCTCTTCTATTAAATGAGTCAGTATATATAGTACTTTTTCTGATTTCTATGGCCGAGGGGCATCAAGGGCACTATTTGTGACCAACTTCAGCACAGTAGAAAATTCCCCCATAATCAATAATATTGACCGGACCGAATAGCCCAGGCAGCTCAGACTCAAAAAAGAAATAGAAAGAACAAAGAACAACCCTGCTCACAAACAAGAAGAAGAAGTAAACCACGCTGATTTTAGGTTAAGTAATATTATCGAAAACTTTTTAGTTCTACTTCTTAATTAAAATAAAACGATTTCAACATGTCCAAGACAAATACCGGAGATTCTAATAAAAAAATTAGTATACCTTTTTTCTGCGCCGCCTTACCAAAAATTGTAAGTAAACAAAAAACATTAATTACATATTCTTATTATTCTTCATCAAATAATAATTATAAATTATTTATGTAATTCATTGTATAAATATAATTCTCGGCACTTATTTTAATCTAAGATTATTCCGAAGAATGTTATCCAAAATTGAATTGAAATAAATTCGCATTTTTTAAACATTTTTTCCTATTATCAATATTTTTCCCATATTTAGAAATGTAAAACGTTAACTTTTATATTTTATCTTATAATTAAGTAAACATCTAGATACTTTAAGTATATTTACTTCATATATAAAAAGTTTGCAATCAACGTATCATTTAGAGGATACTAATTATTTATTCAAAATTTAAGATAAGAAATAAATATAATATTTTAAGATTTTAAATCAACTTACAGGAACTTCATGCTCATTTAAATGGTTCCCTAAACAATGAGATATTGAAACAACTAGGTTGCAACGACAGCTCTATATTAGAGTACCAAAAACTAACAAAAATTTTTAACAAAACATCCCGAACTTTAGAAGAATGTTTTGCCCTTTTTGATGTGGCTTATTATGCCACTAAAACGAAAGAAAATTTATACATAGCAACTAAAAGTGTTATTATGGATTTTAGTAAATTATCTACAATTTATTTAGAAATTCGTACCACCCCACGAAGTGAAGAAAATATGACTAAAGAGGAGTATATACAAACTGTAATTGACGCTATAAATGATTGTAAAACTACATGTGGAACTTTAGTAAAATTGATTTTATCAATAAATCGAAAAGAGGATAAAGATACAGCAAATAAATCATTAGAAATAATTTTAAAAATGAAAGAAAAATACCCAGATATTATTAAAGGAATAGACTTAAGTGGAAATCCAGAAGTAGGTACTTTCGATGAAAATTTGTTTAAAAAAGCTAGAGATTCAGGACTTAAGACTGCTATACATTGTGCTGAAGTAAAAAACAACGAGGAGGTTAAAAAAATTTTAAATTTTAAACCTGACAGACTAGGGCATGCTGTGTTTTTACATCCTGATTATGAAGGATCACAAGAGAATTGGGAGTTGTATTTACAGCACAAAATTCCTATTGGTAAAATATTTTATATGAAAAATTGATCCAGTACTGAAAATTTTCGTTTTTTAGAATGCTGCCTTACTTCAAACGTCGTTTGTGGGACTGTAAAAACATATGAAGAACATCATATTCAGGAATGGATAAATTTAGATCTACCATTTTCAATTTGTGTAAGATTTTTTCATATATTTCATATTTAAATATTTATTAAAGTGCTTTATTTTAACTGTAAGTTAAAATATGTAGTAATAGTACTCTTATTATGTAATTTCTTATATGAATACCTACATCATAAATTTTCAGGTTATTTTTTAGACTGACGACAAGGGTGTTTTCAATACAGATATATCAAAAGAGTATGAATATTTCATGAAATATTTCAAAGTCTCTCCTAAAGATCTTTATCAATACACCTACAATGCTTTGGATCAAAGTTTTGCTTCGGATGAAGAAAAAAAAGATTTAACGTACAAGTTAACAAAGTGGTTGTACATAAATGGCGACATTTTCTCGAGAGTTCAAAGTAATGATTATGAAGGTCCTGTTGACGATGATTTATATGATGACGTAGATTCAGCTTCAACGATTTTACCCTACATTTTTAATTTAGGAACAAAATAAATTTTTTTATCAAAAATACTTTTTTATTCCACAATAATAACACGGTTCTCATATAGGCTTTACCGCACTTTGTTGGTTAAAATCGCAGTGTTTGTTTTGTTTGCCTTTTAAATATTTAAAGTTTTTAATTCATATTAACGTTATGGTGCAACTTTTATTTGATAAACTGATTTATTTTTAAAATTTCTACTACTTGTTAAAACAAATGCCCCAACTCTATTATATATTATAATAAAATCATTTTAAAATGAGTTGTAAAAATTAATTTATTATTGTTAATAGTATAAAAAAGTTTGTATTATAAAATTATATTCGAAAGATTTTTTAGTTGAATATAATGATTTAATTTAAAATAATTGGGTATATGTATAAGTTTTAAGAATCAAGTAAGGGTTTAAAAAAAGAAAAAAGGAGGGGTGGAATTAATTAGATACTAAAAGTCATGTTAATTTAGATTTTTTAAAAATATGTAATTTTGAAAGTAAAATAACCAAAAAGACTGAATTTATATGAATTTATATTCCAATGAAGAAATAAAATAACCGTTTACAAGGTTGGCACCCACTTTTGCGAATATTCCAAAGATTTTGTGTGCATTCGTTTGTCCATTATTGTCCACTAATTATTTTCGTTTGTCCGCCCTTCGATTCAAAGTAGTGGCCCAAAAACTTTTTTTTTGCGCAATTTTGCTCTAGGCACCCACAAATTGCAAAAAAAATTTTACCGCACAGGTCGTTTTTGTCCACCTGTATCCACCAATTAGTTTTGTTTGTCCACCCACCGGTTAATTATAATTAATTATATAAATTTTAAATAATTCTGATATTGTGAAGTTGGCACCAATATTTGAGTTTTGAAATTTTCTTTATGCATTCGTTTGTTCATCGTTAGTCCAAGATTGTCCACCTAAAATTTTTGTTTGTTCAAACACTATTTCAAAATCGACGATTTTGGTTTTATTTAATAAACACCTTAATTTTTAAAGATGGAAAAAAAAGGTTTTTTTATTGATGGTCAAATAGCGCTTAATATAGCCTATCCAATTTTTTAAAACAACGTTTCGTCTTTGAAGGGCCAACATCAACTATTTTTTTTAATACGGACCTGTACATTTTTTTTTATTTTTGAAATCCCTATTTTTCATTATTCAACCTTGTAGAATATTTAATTTTTGTATGTACTTTGGGAATTTTTCTTTTTTCTTTTTCTATCTACACTTAGTACGTTTTAATAGCATTAATAGTTTTTCTGTTACAGGGGTTAAACAAAAAATTATTTTTTAAAATCTACAATTACCTATGTTATTTTGTTTAATTAAAAAATATATTAAAATCATTTTAATGTCAGTGACCTTGAGAAAGGGGAGAGACCAAAAATGAGGAAAATTAAAAAAATCCTTATAGTGTGGTCTCTCCCTTTTCTCACAACCACAATTTTTCATCTACATTTTTGAAAAAATTCACACAAATAGAATATTTTTTTCTCTCTCTATCTGCACTTAGTACGTTTTAATAGCATCTATAGCTTTGTTGTTACAGGGGTTAAACAAAAAATTATTTAGTATAATCTACAACTACCTGTTATTTTTTTTTGATAAAAAATATATTAAAATTATTTTAATACCATTAAAATGAGAGTAAAAAATTCTATAAATGGGAATTTTTTCAAACTTATTCAGCATAAAGTGTGACCTTGAGAAAAGGAGAGACCAAAATGAGAAAAAATATAGTTATGATCTCTCAATATTTTCAGAACCACAATATTTTATCTAAAATTTTGATAAAATTCACTTAAGTATATAGAATTTCTTTTTCTCTTTCTATCAACATTTAACACGTTTTAATAGTATCGATAGTTTTCTTGTTACAGGGGTTAAACAAAAAATTATTTATTAAAATCTACAATTATCCAAGTTATTTTGTTTAATTAAAAAATATATTTAATCCCATTAAAAAGAGAATAAAAAATTCTATAAATGGGAATTTTTTCAAAATTTTTAAGCCAAAATTGTGACTTTCAGAATAGGGAGAGACCAAAATGAGAAAAAATATAGATATGGTCTCTCCCTATTTTCACAACCACAATATGTTATATAAAATTTTGATAAAATTCACTTATATAGAATATTTTTTTCTCTTTCTATCAACATTTAACACGTTTTAATAGTATTGATAGTTTTTTTGTTACAGGGGTTAAACAAAAAATTATTTATTAAAATCTACAATTATCTAAGTTATTTTGTTTAATTAAAAAATATATTAAAATCTATTTAAGACCATTAAAAAGAAAATAAAAAATTCTATAAATGGGGTTTTTTTCAAAATTTTTAAGCCAAAATTGTCACCTTGAGAAAAGGGAGAGACCAAAATGAGAAAAAATATAGTTATGGTCATTCAAAGACGAAACGGTGTTTTACAAAATTGAATACGCTATGTGAAGCCATATTTGGCAATAAATAAAATCGCCAATTTCGGTTATTCTTAAATGTCTCGATAACCGGACCCGATATTTTAATTTTGAAAAAATCTATTAATTCGTCTTGAAAATAAACATTTTTTTCCCCATTTAACCGATAATGGATCTATTTCGGTTTATACGCAAATTAAATTCGATCCACCCTGTATACTCTAAACCCAGTGAAAAAAATATTTATTTTGTTGCATAGTGTTATAATTTTGAACAAAAGAAGCTGAAGGTTGTCTACTGGAATTTTATTTGTAGATGTTATAAAATCATTTGTCTGTTCTCGTCCAAATGAGAATTCGCTTTTTGCCCTTCGTTTTGAAATGATGCTTGGACAAACAAAAATCTTAGATGGACAATCTTGGACTAACGGATGAACAAACGAATGCACGAAAAAAAATTTCAAGATTCAAAAAGGGTGTGCCAACTTCACAATATCACAATTTTTTAAAAGTTATATAATTAATTATAATTAACCGGTGGGTGGACAAACAAAACTAATTGGTGGACAAACGTGGAGAAACAAAGAAGAAACGACCTGTGCGGCTGAATTTTTTTTTTCAATTTGTGGGTGCCGAGAGCAAAATTTGCAAAAAAAAATTTTGGGTTTTTTTGAAACGAAGAGTGGACAAACGAAAATAATTAGTGGGAAATAATGGACAATCGATGGACAAACGAAAGCACACAAAATCTTTGGGAAATTTCCTAAAGTGGGTGCTAACTTCACTGGCCTCCGTTTACAAGTTAAAAATTTTTATTTAAAAATAAATAAAAAAAAATACTTATCATATAAGATATAGAAAAGAAATTGGTTAAGAAGAAATATAGAAAAGAAATTGGTTAAGAAGAAATATAGTTTGGTCACAAAGAATGTATGAAGAAGGGGAACAACAATTAAGTACATAAAAAAATTAAGAAGTTAGAAGAGGTAGGAATATTGCTAAAAATGGTCAACAAAGTTTAAATAAAAGGAAGAAGAGGAAATTAAGAGAACACATAAAATTTATTAAGTATTTACAATTTTTGTAAAATTTTATGACTTTTTTTATTTAGATCTGAACCCACTTCTAAATTGAGATAGAGTATCAAAAGTTTTAATTAATGATTAAAAATGCAGATCATTATAATATATATAATAATGACGATAATAAAGAGTGGGTGATTTTTAATTAATAGCCTCGGGGTGTTTCAGAGTGAAATGTACATACGTTAACTGAATGTGTGGGACACTTGGATGATTCAAAATTACTTGTTAATAATGGGTTATCATACCTCATTACCTAGATACAGGGTGTTTTATGGATTTCGCCTGAATTTTTATTTGATCATAACTCAACAACCACTCGGTATAAAAGTATCAAATTTAGCAGACGGACTTCCTTAGATATAGCCAAAATATTGCTATAGAAATCATAATAAAATCCAGGTCCGACTTAAAACAATTTGACCAATTCTTTTGGCCTCAAAAACAACACCCTGTATAACAAAATTTTGTAAATCTGATAAGATTCGAAAAGAGCGAAAAAATTGATTTGCGTTAAGGTCTTATTAATATTGCGCATCTCGTTTCAGAGGCCTAATTTTTTGTTAAAAATTGGTTTTTCAAAAAATTGTCAACTTAAGAATTTATAAAATAATTTTCCTGTGGTAAACTATAGGAAATATTTCTATCTACCTGCCAAATTTGATATTTTTATACCGAGTGGTTGTTGAGATGCAACCAAATAAAAATTCAGGCGAAATCTATAAAATCTATAAAATATATCTATAGGTAATCACTAATATTAACCAGTGATTTTGAATCATCAAAATGTCCCACACATTCAGTTAACGTAAAAGATAAACTAATAATTAAATTGAGCATTTTTATTTAGGTTTTATTATTAAAAATGATTATAAAGAATTTCTTTATATTTGTGGAAAAATCTGTTAATAATTATTTAAATAAACAGTGGTAGCGTCTATAAATTAATTAAAAATAAATATTGTTCAAATAATCCAGTATATACTTGGTAGGTACATCTATTGAAATTTAAATTTATTTTAATAGATACGACACAAATTTTTCAATTAAAATCGAACAAATGAAATATTAATGCAAACGCACAATTGTTCTCGAGCTAAAACCGACTCGAAATAACCATAAAATAATAATTTCAAATGGATTAATTATAGTACTAAGGGTATACTATACAAATCTAAGAATTTGTATTTTACTGTTATATATCGAAGAAAATTCCATTATACTTGAAAGTCGTCTTGATTTTTATTTGAAATTCGTACGAGTAATGTAGAAGTTAAATATAACATAAAATCGGAATTTTAAATTTCAGAGTCGAAACTTTATACTTTTATTAATAGTTTATTCATCAATTAATTTATAACAAGTGTTTTGCACTTGCAAAGTATTTTTCATTGATTTAAAAAAAAATCTATATGGTAGAAAGTACATATTATAAAATACTTTTACACCACTCCTAATTGCAGAATTAATGTAAAAATACCTAATAACACAGAAAAACGATGTCACCCAAACGTTTATAGTAAATCCTCAATTTTCAACTTCTCCATAACTCACCAGTGGAAATGGAAGGTGTTTCTAGTCAGCAAAAACATGTGACTAATGAGAAAACTTTAACCTGGCATAAACGTCCAGGAATTAGGAAGCCTATAAGGTATAGCGGTATCTTCCGATGTCCTAGATGGAACCGGAATAGGCAAACATGCAGCATAGAAGTGGGGGAATGAATTAGAATGGAAAACATAATAGATAGGAATAAGACATGGGAGGCCGTAAGAAATATGGTGGGCGAGATCATGAGGAATAAAGTACCAACCACAATGTGGTAGAAAATGGTAATGGACACGGTTTGGCTCTATGAGGAATAACGAAAGACGATACCATGGAGCCAAGTACACCATAGGGCAGGTTTGGTGGGTAGAGTCCCACACTACCATCGCACAACACGGCGGTGGTGAACATGAGTTACCTTCTCTACAAAAAAAAATATCCCGGAAAAACTTTGCAGAGAGATAATCACACGTCCTTGATTGTAAATAGCTCTAAGAACTAGTGCCTCAAAAACAAACTGGACTCTGGCAAACAAATAACAACAGTAAGTAGAACAAAACTTGTATGTGCGATAAATTATTTTTAATCATACGAGACAACGGGATCTGATGGTCGAATCCTGGCATTTCAACAGAGAGGCCAGAATTGTTTGTTAAAATTCGTTAAATATTACTCAATAATAATTAAAAAGCATTATTCGGACGCCTCTGAGCCTAGTAATAATGCAATATAAAAAATATAGCGCTGATACAGTTTTGTTTCTGGCGATATAAGTTGTATCCCATCTCACTTTCATTAATTTAGCAAGTCAACCCCTTCTCTGACCACCGATGACGAGACACGTCGACAGTCTGAGTCTGATTCTGAGTGGAAGAGTTAGGGTATGAGGTGTGAATTACAATAACGTCAAAAGCTGCAATTATTACGAATTAGCACATTTTCAACTTAATTAATCACAATTTTCACTCTCAAATTTAACGTAAAAGACTTATTGTAAGTAGATTTTCTAGTGACGGTTAAATCAGTGAATAAAGTGTATTTAAGTGGGATTTTCTACGAATGACACATTTCTAAGAAAGGGTCTTTCCATTAGTATCGCGATTTTTTGAATTAAGGGATTCCAACGTATTACACCGTGGGATTTTCTACGAATGACACATTTCTAGGAAAGGGTCTTTCCTTAGTATCGCGATTTTTTGAATTAAGGGATTCCCAACGTATTACACCGTAGATTAAGAATTAAAAAAAATCTGCTGGTATCTAATTTTGGCAAAATAATATTTATAAGAATTAAGTCCTAGTGCTGAACTGGGCAGTTCAATTTTTTTAAAGGTTCCACGTTTGTTTTTATGTTTGTTACGAATTCTCTTAAATTTTGTAAAGTACATTTTAACAGATTAGGAAAGTCAATTATTGAATCTAAATGCGAATTCATAATCGCCAAATTGTTATCTTATCTGTTTACTAATATATTAATTGCAATTATAAAATTGTTGCTTGTCAAATGGAGTCAAATGAATTAATTAGTTTCAAAGGTTCTCCCTTTAAGTGAGACTTTAAATATATAAATTTCTCTAAATTGAGACTTTAAATGTCTCTAAATCACTTAGATTGTTATTATTTTTTATCAAGGAAATAAAAAGTTGATACAATGAAAGCCAATTCTGATATTCACCATGAAATGTAGAGACAGATATCTGTAGGAGCTTTACTCAGGAATAATTTGAACTTATCTGTGACTGTGAATTATTTAAATTGATTGAATTTTGGATACCTTCAATATTTGCCGATTCTCGCTGAAGTTCTGCTAGTTTTTGACAATATTTGTCTTCTATGATAGATACGTCTTCGTTGTCAAGTCCATCCACATCAAGGTCTTCAATTTGACCTTGAAAATTATCCTTTAAGGTTTCTACTACTTTAACTTGAATAACATATTCATCAACTACATTGGCTAAATTATCAATTACCCAATTTTCCAATGGCAAAGCTTCCGGGGAAAAAAGGATAAATAAAGATGAATAATTGAGCAAGCCCAAAAAGGGCAAAACCGTCAAAAAGGATGAAGCTTCAGGGACGAAGAAAAGAATAAATAAAAAAGAATTGAACAAACCAAAAAGGACAAAACCGTCAAAATAAAAAAGAATTGAGCAAACCAAACAGGACTAAGCTTCAGGGACGAGAAAAAGGGTAAATAAAAATGACGAAGCTTCAGGGGAAAAAATAATAAATAAAGAAGAATAATTGAGCGGGCCCAAAAAGGGCAAAACCTTCAACAAAAAGGACGAAGCTTCAGGGTCGAATAAAAGAATAAATTAAAAAGAATTAAACAAGCCAATAAGGACAAAACCGTCCAAATAAAAAAGAATTGAGCAAACTAAAAAGGATTATGCTTCAGGGACGAAAAAAAGGATAAATGAAAAAGAATAATATAAGCTAAAAGGGCAAAATCGTTAAAAATGACAAAGCTACGTGGACGAAAAAAAGGATAAATAAAAAGGAAGGCAAAAAGAATAGCAAAATTGTCAAAAAGGACGAAGCTTCGGGATAAGGAAAAAATATATAAAGCAACATTGAGTAGACCAAACTGGACAAAATCGTTAAAAAGGGCGAAGCTTCATTGAAGAGAAACAGTAAATAAATAATAATAATTGAGAAGGTCCAAAAAAGGCAAAACCGTCAAAAAAGAAGAAGCTTCAGCACCAACACACAATTTTATTTAAAAATGATGAACGTAAATTTGTTGCAGTTAACGAATCTCTATAAATCATTTCTTGAAATCCGGTTCGAAGGACCAATTAACGAAGATTAGGAATTTCCAGTCCATAGTCTGCGTCGTAGTATCGTTTTTAAGAGGAATCTATTTCTTATATTCTGGTTCTGAGATTTAATTAATGCCTTTAGAATTGAACTGTAATTATATATGTTTTAGAGAACATAATTTTCTAGGGGTAACGACATATAATAATTCGTATCTCTCAAAAATGACATAAAACGAAACTTCATTTTTTTTTTAATATTATTCGCCCTCTTTATTTTTTATTAAATACATTTTTTTAACTAACGACCAGTAAAATTACATAATAGAACTAGAATTGTTATAACGAGAATTTTTAACATTAATATGTATTTGAGTATTTGAGTTTAGTGGTTCTTGCATTTATTATACTTTGACTTATACATTTTAATAAACAAAATATTGATATAATAAATTTTAATGGTTGAACGTGAGCATCCTTTTTATATATCACTTTGACTAATAATTTAAAATCAGTTTATTTTAATTTTAACATTTGTAGCGGTTTGCGCGCACGGTCTTTCAACATTAATGGTGAAAACTCCGGAATGCTTTAGTTTTCCTTCGACCGTAGCGCTGATAGAATGAAGCTTTTCTCCGGTTTTCAATTCGCCACGTGAGTAGACGAACTCTTCCGGAAAATCGGAAAATTGCAATAGACGTAAACATATTAGTTTGTTAAGTAGGAAAAAATTGTGAGAAGTTTTCGTCAAGAAGGAATAGTGAAAAATAATCAGTTGGTACAAAATACAGATTTAGTAATTTAAAAAAAAATCCTTTAAGTATAATAAAAAAAAGTTTAATTAAAGTTGAAAAAAATCTGAAATATATAGAAACAAATATTGTTTATTTAAAAATGAAATATGAAAAAACAATTTAAGAAATATGGTCGAAACTTCGCATATTGTTGTATAAGGATGTCCCAAGTTTATTAACTTTTGTTTAGTTTAGAAAACTTGATTGATTTAGCTATTAGAGGGTATCAAATTTAATGAGATTTTAATGAGATAATAATTAAAAAATAAATAAGATCTGTTTAAATTTCAGCATAGTGAAAATTAAGTGCTATATTTTATATTTTTAATTCATCCGACATGTTTTCAATTTTCCTAACAATTTAACGCGTTCTTTTATTTATTTATGGAATAAAGTTTTTCTAGGTCTTTCGAAAATTTTATTTTTTCTTACTTGACAAATAACAAGAAGGGTATGAGAATGCAAATTACCTGTCAGTAGTGAACAAGCAAATAAGTGACTACTCTCATTAGTCTGATAAATTTAGCAATGCAGAGCACATAATACTTGTAATTTGAATTATAATCTAGTCAATTAAATACCAGTATTTTTATAATCTCAGAAATTATTATGACAGTCATTTATTCGTTAAAAAATTAGCATCTAAAGGTAAAAATATGTGGATCAAAACTAATTAGAAATATATTTCATTTACTAAATCAATATTAGTTAAAAAATCATCTATTTTTTATTTATAATGTACAGGGTGTCCAAAAGAAGCTGTGGGAGTTGTGGTCGTGGGAGATGCGGTCAAAGTTGAAAACAGTGGGACTTGCGGTCGAAGGGGCAGGTATCTTTACTTTATAATTGGGGTGGTCAACGAAAAATTGTACAGATCTTACAATATTCGTCATAACTGATTTAAAAACAACACATAACTGCAAAAAACTCATTTTTTAAATAGGTACCTGAACAATGCAAACCAGTCACTATTTTTTTGTATTTTTTTTTAAATATTCCACCTTCTTTGAGATTTATTATATTTTTTTTTTCTTCTAAATTAACTCTATAAGATATAATAGACATAAATCTTATAGTATTTCCGTCTTGCTCATACTAATATTTCTGTCAGTTGAGTTTTTTGAGTTTCTGTACAGTACGCGGTGCACTTTAAACTTAATTTAAAAACAAATGACAAGGTGTTGCCACCCAAATTTTTGATCTTTTGCATAAAATTGTATAAACAATCAATGACCAAAAAATAAAAAAATGATCATCCCCAAAATATTTCAAACCGGGTAGTTTTTACCCAATAAATTTGTTAGTATTTATCAGAAAGTCATGAAGAAATGTAAATAGTGGTCTCTAAATAGTTGTAGGTATTTTTGGATGGGAAATAATTTGAATGAATTTTTGTTTCTATTATGATTATTTTAATATAGTTTTATTCTTTGTATTATCTAATGAATAATTCTACTCCTCTTCAACAAGTTTTTGACAATATGTCTCGAGTTAATCTATTAAATACGAAAATATTCGACAATGGATACGTCAAAATATCAAACCAGTATGACCGCAGAATTGTTTGGAAACGCTTATTTACTATGCCAAAACGTAGCAGTAAATGGATTTAGTTTAACAGTGCAATCATCAAATTTTTAAAGATGTAGACTTTGCATGAGCAGGAATTGACGTTGAACAAAAGCAAGAGGAGAAACGAAACAAAAAAATATTTGAATTGCAATCAAGACAGCAAAGAAGTTTCTCCCCAGGATAAAAAATCACGCCATGAGGTGGAGGATCCTCGGGCCTAGGGAAGTCACGAGACCTGGGGGTTTTCTCAGTAATCCTCTGCGATTGGTCCCATTGCGTGGTTGAATCGGATAAGAGGAAACCTAATCCAGCCAGTCTTCTACTATCAAGAGACCATATAGAGCTCTGTTGGTCGACTGGTCCGATAAAGTCCATTCATGTGAGTTATAGTGGCCCTACCCCAGAGACGTCGTCACTTTACCGGGCTCTTGGTTCGATTTGTCACTGAAGGAACTGAGCGGTAGGGATACCGCAAAGTGTATTGCTGTAACTGGAGAATCCAGTGGTGTGACTGAACGCGGAGCTTAGGGGGACTACCGGGAGACACGCCCGTGCCGTCCTGGGGGATTGAACTTGGTATGTTGCTTGAGGTGTCGGACCCATTCGTGGAAACCCATTGGAAACTAGCATCAGAGCTGAGTCCCTGGGGTGTTTACATACCTGTGGCCAGCGTCTGAGGTGTCGGACCAGTGGTGAAAGCAGTGGGTACTGGTATCCGAGACTATCCGAGTTACTAGGGGCCCTAATCGGTCCCCCTAGGACCGCTCGATGTAGTTGTAACTATGACTCTTCTCAAGGTAGAAAAACAAGTCAGAATAATATATAAACAGTTGATTTTTTCTCTAAGAGGAAATGATAGTAGATAGTGTCTCCCTTCAGAACAATCTCCCTAGAAAAAGTTACTAGAAAAGTTACTAGATTTCCTCCCAGATTGACCTTGAGAGGTCTATAGACGTCTACAGAGGTCTACAGATCATCACAGATGTTTACAGAAGACGTACTTCAGACGTACTTCAAGGTTAATCTAGTGGAAAATCTAGCAACTTTTCTAGGGAGATTGTTCTGAAGGAAGACACTATCTACTAATGATGAAACTCTAGTTCATCGGATAAGCAATCTTGTACTACACCCAATACTTTTTGTCATTGTTTATTCGGATAAGGATTTGTAAAATACCAATCAATCTGGTATTCAGAATAAGCCTGGCACTGAACGAAAATGATTTGTAAGAAGCCGGTTCATCTGGTATTCAAAATACACCTGGTAACTAAGCACATTAATTCAAGGATTAGACTGAAAATGATGAAATTAACGAAAACGTGAATTCAATTTTTTATTTATTCGAGAGACAAAGATGATTTGTTTCCTCAAAAATACCTTCTTCTGTTCGATTTTTCTTAAAAAATGTATTTTATTGCTCAGCGAGCACTAAAATGATCGCATAAGGATCAGAATTAATAATTTAGCATTACAATTATGTTATCAATCCTTTAGATACTAAAACTTTTACAAAACTAAGCAACTTGCTTAAAGGATTAGACTCAAAATGATAAAATTAACGATTAAAATAACATTCCTGCGTTTATTGCTTGAATAGTAAACATGTATTTTATCTATAATTTTATTTGTTCGAGAGGTAAAAGAGCGTTTTTAGTCATTCATTTATTTTTCCTGAAATTGAATTTTTTTACTCGCATAAGATTCGATTTCTGGGTTTCATAATTATGATTTTCTCCATTTTCTATTTATTCTGACTATTATCATTTAGATTCATCGAAAGCGTGTTAGACTCATTCAAACATATTTAGATTCTATCATTTTTTTTTGATAGTCTCTGAGACTCGTTTGGAATAATGTAGATTCCTTATAACTATCTTATATTCATTCAAACACTTTCAGATTTCCCCATATTTTTATTGAAAGTGAGTCAGACTCGTTCAAACAACTTCAGATTATCTCTTACACTCTTCGGATAGTCTGATTCTAAAGTAATTTTGAAGTATTTTGAATATTTTAAAATGATCTTCAACTCTTTCAGAATCTATTAGACTTATCACATTATTTGGTTCCAAGTTTGGGACGTATACTTATGGGACATCCTGTACAGAAAAAGTAATCATACCAATAATTAAAGGAAAAAAGCAAAATTGAATTTTTCATAGAAAAATAATTAAATTTATACATAAGCTCAAGTTATTTTTTCATAAGCAATAATAAAATGAAAATAATAATTTCTCATATTTAATAGTTTACATTATTCCAGAAAAATTGATAATCTAAATTATGAAGAACGCATTTATTCACAGTTTATATAATTTAAAGTTTTAAAAATGTCTGCGACGGACACTAAAGACCAATCATTTCACAAAAAAAACTTCACCAAGCTCCCAGTGCATCAAATAAACCCAAGTTATACAGTGCGCGTCATCTGTTGCGTTTTCTTCATTTTTCTAACAGAGATATTCTTAGCCCATTACGTCTACAGACTTATAAACTCCGAAATACGCGAGGATTACGTGTCAAAATCCTCCTTCCACCATCATTTCCTCCTCGAATTGCGCAGCGAAGAGTTCCGAAATGAAGTTAGAAGAATTTTTAGGGAATTTGAGATTTTCAATGTTAACCGTACATCGAGGAGGGAAAAAAGGAGTGTGAAACATCGATTGGAGTATAATTATTTAGGAGCACAAGCTGAGGAACCCCAAGTGGAGTTTTTTAATCCGAAATTGAGGCAGAGTGCGGACGAAAAAGATGAAGATTTGAAAAAGTTGGGGAAGAAGGAGATTTCGCCTGGTGGGGATTCATGGATTTGGGTTACTAGCTCTAGCAGAATACCGGTAAGTTATCAGATCTATCTATGCTTAACGTTAATATAATAACAGATTAAAATATCAATTTCACACATCAATATTTATAAGTGAAGTTGAATTTCACACACCGGTATGTGAAGTATAATGTTATTTAAAGGAGATTTATTTCACAAATTTATTAGTTGACTATGGCTATTTGTTTTAATTTCAATGTCAAAGTTCACTTCATTTAATTATTATTCTTTAAAAATCAATAAGTAGCTAAATATGGATTCCGATTTGCGATGAGGGATGTAAAAATTTGTAGATGCCGAAATCTTGGATTTCGGGACGAAGAGCGTCGCGACGCTGAATCTTGCAATCTCTATTAAAGATGCTAGTTTAACTTGTGAAAAAAGACATTCTTTTTACATGAAAAATCCTGCAAAGAAATGAATCAATCCTGGAAAATTCCTGACAAAATTCACAAAACTTCCTTGATACCCTCGAAAATGAAAAATCCTTGAAAAAAACTTAAAGAATCCTTGAAAATTCTTTAAAAAAATTATAAATTAAAAAATCCTTGAAAATTCCTTTTTACATGAAAAATCCTGGAAAACGTGAATCAATTCTGGAAAATTCTTTTTACAAGAAAAATCCTGGAAAAAAATGAATCAATCCTCGAAAAGTCTTGATAAAATTTACAAAAATAAAATATTCTTGAAAAAATCTTGAGCAATCCTTGAAAATTCAAAAAAAATCCTTCAAAATTCCTCTTTACATGAAGAATCCTGGAAAAATGAATCAATTCTGGAAAATTTTTGACAAAATTATCAAAACTTCAAAAATGAAAAATCCTTCAAAAAATCTTAAAAAATCCTTGAAAATTCCTTGCTACTTGAAAAATCCTGGAAAAACTGAATCAATCCTAGAAAATTTTCACCACACTTCACAAAACTACTTTGAAAAAAAAATGAAAAAATCCTTGAAAATTAAAAAAAAAAATCATTGTTATTTGGGGAGGGGTGAAATAATTTTAATGAAAGTTTCAGTACTTCTGAAGGGTCTATAGAATTGTGGTTAGTTGACATCGTGTTTTTTAATACGAATGGAGGCTAACCAGGCCTTTGATGAGGCAAAATTATTTATGTACCCTGTAAAACTGGCCATAGAAACTTTACTATGGATCCCTACCCCAGCAAAAATATTAACAAATGGACACCGAAGTACCGGGCCCAATAGGTACCAGAAAACCAGATGAAACAACGGTAATAAACGTTCCTACATTCAATAATTATGGAATTTTTGAGAATCAGATAACGGATTGGACAAATTCCACTGGAATATTATCCAGAATTCACAAAACACACTTATATTTAATACGATTTATTTTTAATTTATACTTTTGGCCAGTACTGTATATTTGACTAAAAATAAATTATGTTAGTCTTTTCGTGCGTCATTGCCTTTAAAAAAACCGTGTGCAAAAGTACAGGTTATAAATAATAATTCACCCTACCTCCTTCTCCATCTAAACGATATAATATTGGTAAGAGCGACAGGTCGATTTTCATAGGAGAAAGAAGAAAACCGTTACAACTCTCCACTTATAAATCTTTTAGCACTATAAATAGGGAAATAGTATTTAATAAAATGAGTATTTAATAAGTATCTAATTGTCTCAGGGGTTGACCGCGCCCTAATAATTACAACTATATTTTCTGTGATTTCTAAATGTACATAAATTATAAACATGTTTTGTATAAATTAGAGTAGTTTCTAGTTGCTCTATAATAATAATAATAATAAATTATAATAAAAATGTAATATTAATAATTTTGGTTTGCGAATAAATGGATAAGTAAATAGCTCTTATAGTTCACTTAAATGATTTATTTGTGTTAATATACTAAATCCTTGATACTCTGTATTAAGGTTGGTCCTTCGATCTGATAAAGTTATATTACAATTATAACACTTAGTATAATTATTCCAAACTTATATCGATTCTTAATTATATTTGTTCAGGTGAATCCAAATATAAAGTACCCTCCCAAGTGAAACCCACCCCTAATAGTAGTAACAACTAAAGTAAACGGTATACTGAGTTTCGTGAATATCCTCAAAAATGTCGTTGACTGAGACCATTTCAGTTGTGTCTATTATATATTCTCAGGAGCTCAAGAGTATTAAAACAAAATCCAGGAAGATTTGAAAAGGTAACAATTCAATACAATACCTACACCAAAAGGAGTGAAAAAGTAAAGAGAATGGTAATGAAAACTGTAGCTGGAATGAATAAGAGTCTCCTTATTACTTTGACATTTGAGTTTTTTGAGACTAATAAATAAAAAATAGAATTATAGTTTAATAAACTAAAAAAACACGTTTGTAGTAATGTAAACTAAAAAGCAAAAAATTAACTTTGATATAAAAAAGCGTGGGGTCCTTTCTGCAATCTTCTAATTACTTTGCCTTTGCAAATTGAGTTATGGTTTGACGAGGGGGGGGATGGGACTTTTTGATAAAGATATTACTTAGAAATAAAGAAATATGTACTTCAATATTTTACCAAGATCAAATTAGGTGGAGCAAACACAGGGAGAAGGGGTTTGTTATAAAGCTCTACTTATATCTCATACACCAAACATGTTAAAAATTTGGGGAAGGGTAGGAAGCTTTTTTATATGGCTACTTACATCTCATACACCGAATATGTTAGACTTTTCAAAACAATCTTTAAAAATAGAGAAACACTTTTTTCAGTTTACAATTTGAGGGGGAGGTGCTTAATAAAAGAAAGAGAATTAATTTTTATCCATCCTATTCAATTTTTTATTCTTTTCCTATATTTCCGTATTTTTTTCTTTTCTGAGGTGAATTGTGAAATTATCTCTATATGGTTTACTCTGGCTCCCTTGATAAATACTTAAATAACTTGCATACTTGCTCCGTTGCCAACGCATTGTTAATGCTTCGTTATTACAGCCAAACGGTTTTATATTTTATATAAATAATCTGATTTTTTGGTATAAAATACTCCGTTGCGAAGCACATGTATTCATCTAGTGTTTTTATAAAAACACAGACAGATGAAGTGCCTGGGAAAATGAAATTGGGGTAAAAGGAAGAAATAAAACAACAATAATGCGTTTTGACCATCTTTCTATAAAAACGCTGGAAAAATTAATAAAATGATATCGGTTGGTTAGCGTAGATTCCCGGGCAAATAATTTGATAATAATGTCTAATAAATAATCAAAAATAATATTTATTGTATATATTTATATATTCCGTCTCTTCGTGATATGTTTTCCTTCTGGGTATTCCAGTAGCTAGATCATTTTTAAACGAACAACAACTAATAATACAATAGATTAGCCTATGATGAAGGTGTCAACCAACACAAATCCATTATTTCGTTTTTCCTTTGACAGAGTTTCAATAGAGAAACACGAACTTCAGCAATAAACTTGTCGTTTACTAACTATACTCAACAATCACCGTCGACCGCAGAGCTCAGAGCTCGGTTCACGGCCTTCTAGTTTTAACTTTCGACCATAAGCTTCGGGAATTATTATCGTTGTTCTAGCACTAATGTTATACATACAAAACATTTGCCGCAAGTCTACGAAAATTACTACGCGGTTGGATGTAATAATTGCAACACGGGTTGCTTTGTTAATTTCGTTTATGATCGAATTAAAATTTTGATACGCTTCGGGGAATTTTATTCATTAAAAACGGTATTTGCTAAGGATTTTGTTATACTGGATTGGTCTTAGTTATTTGTATGGAGTATGCGAGATAAATTACTCGACTGCGGCATAATAAAAAACTAATCACTGAAAGTTGAAAGGGATGATCCGCCTTTAGTTAGAGACGTGTCTGATGAAGGAAGAATTAAACTTTTTTAAGTTACACGCTAGTTCGTATATTTTTAGACTTTGTAATTTTATGGTTTCTTCACTTCATTGTTTTTAGGTTAAAGAGCAAAGTTCGAAGGACCAGTTGCTGAAGCAACAAATATTATTGTAATAAATAGTTACAGTTACGATTGAATAAAACTACACTCTTCTATATGTAGCACTATTTTATTATCTTCAAAAAGAAATAATGTTGATTAAAAAATCTCTCCCGCTCCAATCCGAACAAAGAATGGCACAACAGATATAAATAATTGCATAAATTATAAATTAATTGAAACTCAGACATTAGTAAAAATTTTGTTATGTTAGAGGTGGCAAACATCGCCACATCCCTCGATGATGGTGTCGTGACGTCACAGAAGGCCTCTTCGATGTAGAACGGTGGCTGAAGAACAAATGAGGCCACCGTTCGAGAGAGAAGAATACGCGTGACCTTCCGGAGTCAATTGAGCTTCTTGAAAGGGAGACGCAGCGTTACTTTTACTTTGTCAGTGAAAATTGTGTTTGTTTTTTTTTATTGTCCCTAAAACGGATGATTATGTTATTCTCGCAGTCGTTGGGCTCCATGTCTTCCAATATTTATACCGCAAAGTCACAAATTAAAGCTGATCGACTTTAGAGAGAGTATTATCAAATATTTGCTTCTGGTGCATTACGATAAGAAATGGAAGGCAATTTCTAAAGCAGGGTGCATTGAATTGTCTCAGACCAATAGTACCAGTCCATCAGATTGAGCTAGAGCACATTTTAAAGAAGATTCCAGTACTTGAGGGTTATAAGAGGAAAATCTATTTTCTTCATTACAGAGACTGTTCTAAAAGTTCTAAGATCATAAAACCTAGACAGTATTGGTAGATACAGATATTTGTTTTCAAGTCCCCAGAAAAGCACATTCCGAGATCTGTATGTATTCTATATTTCTATATCCAACGGAGTATTTCTTCACATTCTCTTTCGCCTCTTCTGCGAAATCATCCATTATTACATTGAAAAGAGTTGGACTTAAAACTCTACCATGTCAAACCTTTTTTAGTATCAAATTCTTTAGATTTCCGGTTTTTACATATTTTCTGATTGTTTTACATGTACTCTTTATTGCCTCTTATCCCTTTCTTGTTTAAACTTGCCCATATTTGCTGTCTAGGAATACTAGGCTTTTTCTATAGCTATTATTAATTTTTTTCAATATATTGTCTCATCGTGAAACTATGTCTTGCACAGGCGGTTTGCGATTCTTTCAATTCTATTTTATCTTTTTTTCCATAATTCTCTTTTAATGTTGTGCTCAATATTGTTATACCTCTATAGTTGGAATATTATCTCCTCTCATGAATAAAGATAATAATATCCCTACTTCTCAATGCCTTTCAGGATATATCTTATTAAACAAAAGGCTAAATTTTTTTAGTCCTTTGGATCAGAAAAGTTTTAACAAGAAATCCCATCATAACCGGTAGCTTTTAATAATTTTGTTGCTAACTTCTATATTGTTAATTTTCTCGGTGTTAATACTCTGATCATACGTGTCTTCCTCATATATTTCTTCAGATTCTTGCGTTGTTATTTGTGGGTTTATGATTTTGTCAAAATGTTCTTTCCATCTTTTTATGATGTCCCCTGAGTGATTTTATTACCTATACTGATTTTTCCATTTTCTCGCCAAATTCTATCTATGATTTTTCTTATTATATTTACTAGTTTATAATGAAATGTTATATATTTTGCCATGGTATATTAATGTTAATTTGAGATAGGATATCTGGACAATTAATCATAATATGAAAAAGTTAATAGATGTCACAAACCTTAATTTTTGGAATAATTTGTTATTAAAAACTATCTTATTTATTATTATTACACTGTATACTGTTACGCAATTATTTTTCCAAAATAACTTGTACAGTAAAAAAACAAATTATGTCGATTTTGATCCCCTACAAAAGCATTCAGGTATTAATATCATTGTGTTGTTAAGCTTGTTGGAAATTGAAATTTGTTCGGGTGTTCCAGATATCCTGCCATGAGTATTTTAATTATAATTTACAACAAAAAGGGCCGCTGTCGGTATTTCTCCGAAATGACCTCGTACTTTTTTATTCTTTAAAGTTAATATTATCGCTAATTTAAATAAACGAAATCACGTTTGCAGTTTTTGACATAGTGATTTGAAAGTTACTTTTAATATATACACATTGTATATGCTTCTTCAGAAGAAAGACATGTAAGTCTAATTAAAAAAAATATAATAATAATAACAATAATATATTATATATAAATGTAAATTTATACTTTGTTCCTTATATTTATTTTTTAAAGCTGTTTACAAAAAAATATGAAAAACTTTTTGTTTATAATGTAAGTTTATGAGTATATACATAACTAACTTATACAAACTGATAACTAATTTTCTTATTTATGGAATCTTACTTAACTATCTATGACGAATCAACCTCCAGTATATTATTTTTATTTTTTTAGCAATTTCTAAAGGTATTTTATCTCTTCTTATTAAGTTTGTTTCAAGGAATCCAAACATATTATATTTAATGTGTTCGGTTTATCTAGTTAAAATCAAGTTGTTTTTCCCAAAAGACATTCATCTGTCATTACCTGTTTCTACAACCGATAAGATACACTTGAACCATTTGAAATGTCCCAATTGAAATTACAAAAGTTAGAAGGTTATTAGAAAATAATTCTTTTCACGCCAAAATATTAAGGGTTAGATATTGTTCATGAGAACGAAAAGGAAATATGGACCACACAAGATTATGACATAAAAGGTTTAGGTCATAACTCGACATAAAAACGGGGTTCGCTGCACAGAGAAAAATCAGTCAAAAATCAAATTTCAAACTACCAACACCGTCACCGAAGTTTCTGTATTCAGCGCCGAGACGACGACGCCGGCAATTATCGACAAACAGTTGGGTTTTACTTCTTCAAAACCTAGTCCATTCTCACAAATTAAACTACGAACGTCATTAGCAGAAGTTATAATATTCGACGTCCATTCAGCGTCGCTACGATTTTCGTCCCGACGCTAAATATTTCGGCGTCTACCCATTTTTACATCTCTCATTGTAAATGACAATTTCTTCACTACGTTTAGATTTATTATGTCTTATATTTTTCCTTTTTAATACTATACAAGAATAGTTTCTTAAAGTTGAAATCCGTGGCTGATTCTTTAATTTTATGAAATGTTTGTGGAGAAACATGCAAGGTTCAGGATTACAACAAATTTATGCAGAAGACGCGATTTTTTCTCTAAATCTTCCACAACTGGCAACTTACCCGAAGAGAATGTTGTTGCTACGTTCGAAGAGCTACTGGACAGCGAATTTTACACGTAAAATGAAAATTTGCTATTACATTGAAGATAGGCCATTTGGATCGACAATGAGAAAACCGGACATTTCTTCTTCTCTATATTAAATGCTGTTTATCCAAATTTATGGAAATTAAACAATGCTTTAAACAAAGAGGAAAATTTAAATTGTTTCGAATGTTATTATTGGTATGTATTTATTTTAAACTGTCTTGATAATTTTCCATTACGATTTTTGTGGTAAATCATTCGAATAATTTTTTTTATATTCAATTATTCTATTTTTATCACTTGTTATTTATGATGTCTCTAATGTCTTGTGGATGTCACTTTGTACTTATTATTATTGTTTTTATCACTATTTTCTTAATTATCAATGTGTACCTGTACCTATTAAAAAAAAGTTTCAAGATGAATATCGTTCTTTATCATTCGTATCTGTCTGATTCCAAAATACATTTAAGATTAAGCTACGCCTTTATTACTTACGTTTATGCTTTATTATAAAGGGATGTTTTATTACGAGCCACCGAACTAACAAACAAACGCAATTGTAACTAATACAATTTGAGCTGCCGGCAGTCCTTTATTGCGTTTTACGGAGTTATCAAATCTTGCTTCTAGCTGATATTTTGAAAACAAGGGCCCTTGACAGACAAAGCGTCTGTACGATAATAGAGTTACAAATATTGCAGTTAATTAGTTGAACGAGGCGTCTAAAACTGCATTAAGGGTGCTTTTGCACTTTGGACGTATATTAAAAATGTCACGCTCAGCTGCTGTGGATGTCTTCCTGCGAATAGCATGAGTAGAAGAAATTTAATTGTGTTAATATGTTCAGTGACATAACCTATTTAACAACATATTTAAAAAAAGAGCGATTTATGCTTTATATTTTTTATTTTTTATTTTATTATACTTTGTGACATCGACTTTTATTAGCTGGCATATATGAATCTCAAATTAATTAATGATCTATGATCAAATAATTGAACTTGGATTATTTTTACTTTCTCGTTATTATTTGGAAGTTATGTGGATATTATACTGAGTGTTATGCTAGTATATCACGTTAGATAGTTTAAGCCAGGCTTGCAGTCAAAATCAAGAAAGAAGCTAAGTAAGTTTTGGGGTTAAGCTAAAAAGTAAGTCATGACTTGGAGGTTGTCAAACCACACACTCAGGAGCTTCATTATGTGTTACAATTCTTACACAATTCAAAGATAAGTAATATTA
The DNA here is from genome assembly GCA_963243735.1 of Neocrepidodera transversa. NCBI lineage: Eukaryota > Metazoa > Arthropoda > Insecta > Coleoptera > Chrysomelidae > Neocrepidodera > Neocrepidodera transversa. Next base: position 9,091,631 of record OY725355.1, read on the forward strand.
ACGAATCACAAAGTCACAAAGGAACGTTTCCTCTTAAAAATATAAATTCATAGTTCTTTTTAAATTTTAAATATCGTTCAAATTAAATAAATATTTATGAATTTTTTATAAATTTTACAATTTTTTTATAAATTTTTTAAATTTTTTGAATTATCACACACCGTATCAATGGGAAATTTACTTTTGGTGAATTTGCTCAAATTTTTTATACAGGGTGATTCATTGGTAAAGGTAAATATGTTAACTGACCTAGCTGACTTTAAAAAACCCCCATATTATGGGTTTTACGCCATTTGTATCCGAAATATGAATTTCTTCTTTTACTCGTATCTTACGAACCACCATGTAGATTTTTTCTTATATTTGGTATACATGTTCCTCATATCCCTTAAGATATAACGATGTATCAAAAATATTGATAATCCAGGTCCGACTTTACAAAAAATTCACAATTCTTACATCCTCCATATAGCACCCTGTAAAGTTGATTTTTTAAATTTATTCGCCATATTTGAAAAGAGCACAAAAAACTGAATTTAATCGTGTGGTTGTATTTTTTGAGCAGGTGACTTTACTATGAAAATTTTAATTTCATATTTAGTTTTTTTAGGATTTTGCAGAAATAAAATTTACTGCGTTTTTTATTCATACCTAGGGAACAACCCTGTATAATAATTTTTTATTTCATTTGCAGGTCCGGCTTTACGAAAGATATACTTATTTGTAAATCGTTCTTACAACACCCTGTAAATAAGTTTTTTTCAAATTCCTATCTAAATTTACATAGTGCAAAAAAAACAAAATATGGCGATTAAATTAAAAAAAATCAACTATACAGGGTGTTATTTGGAGGATGTAAGAATTTTGAATTTTTCGTAAAGTCGGACCTGGATTATCAATATTTTTGATACATCGTTATATCCCAAATTCATAAAACGTCCTGTATCTCGGATACAAATAACGTAAGACCCATAATATGGGGTTTTTTAAAGTTAGCTAGATGACCTCTATCCACAGTTACCGTATTTACCTTTACCAATGAATCACCCTGTATGTTGTAGAACTCAATATGCTGATAAAATGCCACCAAGAAAAACTCAAAAAGTTAAGATAGGGCCATGTAAGCCTTTTTATCGGACTTTATGTCATTTGGCTCCAGCAATAACTGCAATTTTCAAAATTAATGAGTTTACATTAAAGGTGTAATACGTTTTTGAAATCAACTCTTAAAAAGATAAAAAATTATAGGGTGTTTCATAAAAAAAAAACATAATTTTGATAAGTACAGATTTATCAGACTGGTAGTTATTTTTGGAATATAGCTATCATTGATCTTTATAACTTTTATTAAAGACATTTTTGCCTATCTCAAATAGCAGCTACGGTCTACCCACCCATCGAAGATACACCCTGTATATATCAGTCTGATTCAGGAGATGCCAACATTATCAACCGGAATTGATATTGATATCCTACAAAATATCTGTAAATGAATGAAATCCACTGGTCAATTTTTTGAAAATCGCTGAAAAATTTGATGTCTTGGACTCACCCTGTATACCGTTGGTGTGTGCAGGAATTATTATACTCTACAGTGTATTTATATTTGCTATATGAATAATTGATGCACAGTTGATTTGGTCTGTATATTCCAAAAAGTATCTTTCAATGGCCATTTGAAATTTTGGAAAAGTCAACCTCAGCACCCTGTATAATTTATACCGTTGAATTTAGAGCGTTAGCGTATTGGATTAATTTGATCAGCATCATGAGTTCTACAATATATAAAAAATTCGAGCAAATTCACCGAACGCCAATTTCGTAATGATGCGGTTTACAAATATTTTATAAATTTTATAATTTTTTTAAAATTTTACAATTTTTTTTATAAATGTTACAAATTTTTTTATGTATTTTATAATTCTTTTATAAATTTTACAAATGTTGAATAAAACAACTCCAAATCATACCACAATAAATTTTTTTAATATAAAAACATATAGTCAAAAGGGCGACATGTTTCGGCCTATAAGACCATCATGAGGCCTATAAGCAAAAAAGAAATTTTGAAGAAACATCGCTAATAAAAGATTGTACAAAAATTACATACTGATTAAATTGGATCCAAAAGTCCAATTTAATCAGTAAGTAATTTTTGTACAATCTTTTATTAGTGATGTTTCTTCACAATTTTTTTTTGCTGATAGGTCTGATGATGGTCTTATAGATCGAAACATGTCGCCCTTTTGACTATATGTTTTTATATTAAAAAAAATTATTGTGGTATGACTTTTAGTTGATTTATCCATCATTGAATATTATGTCACATTTGATTATGGATAATATTTTGTTTTTAATTTACTATATATTTTACAATTTTTTTTATAAATTTTACGAATTAAGAATTTTAAGAATATTACGAATTTTACTAATTTTACGAATAGATGACCCATTATTTAATATATTATATCCAATAATATTATTAAATTCCTAAAACACATATATTCATAATATGACAAGATAGCTAATTTAGTTTTTTCCTATTTCAACATGAAACATGGCAGATAAATTGCGTCGGAAATGGAAAATCCACAAAAAAAGTCATAAATAAAAAGTAATAGAGCTTGTAGTCGGAAAGTACGTTACAGGATATATGATTGCAGTAAAATAAACAGAAATTAATGTTTGTCAAGTCTTGAAAACAAACATATTTTCAAAAATTCTGACAAATTTATAGAACGAAATATCGTTATTTTTCTCATAATATTTAAAAAAAAAGTTAGTTACATAAAATCATTTGCCAACAAAATTATTTGCTTATACAGGGAAGTATTTAAAAAATATCTTTGTACTGTACATAGGAAAACATGCTTTATAGAAATATGGCATCCCTGCATGTTCGCTGGTATCTAAATGTGATTGCTGGAGGGGATTCTCGCTAACCGACTGCCATAAAAAGCAAAGTGGTGTTGCCGCATCATCTATTATATAAAATTCGTATTTATAAGTAATCACAGCTCTATTTTTACCGTTTTTTTTTAACATCATCATGTTTGAAATTGAAGATGCAAATGCTGTAGACATAGCAAATGTAGTGGATGATACAAATTTGTAATCGCAACAATTATTTTAAGATTTTGTGTGAAAAAGGGTGTTTTGTATAATATCTAATATTATTTATTGATAGAAAATTCGGTAAGTCTGCTAAACCAATTTTATGCTACTGGTGGGCATTTAATGAGTTTTGGAGATTTTATTTAGTTTGACTACAAAGTAACAACTAACAAGGATGACAAATGACAAGTGACAATACACACACTATCTTTTAGCATCCAATCAAATACATTCATTTAAACTAGTCAAGGTGGCAAATGTTACAAAAAAAAATGTTGAGCGTACGATTAAATAGTGCCAGCATTGCCAATTTTATCGAACTCTATTTTTATCTTAGCTAATACTTACAATTTTTATCGTGGAGCAACAGAATTTTGATTTAAGCTCATAGTACCCTTAGGTCGATATTTCATATTTATATTAAGTTCCATTGGAGAACCGGATATTAATGAAACAACAGAATTTTTTTCTGAAATACGGTCCATGTTTAAATCTTAAAAGAGATACAAGGTACTTTAATTGATTTATAACAGTTGCCTGTAAAGCAGTAAAACCCTTGTAGAGAGTCCTGAATAAGTCAATCCCAAATATCTGTTCTTCTCACTACAATTAGTAACATATTTTCAAACAATATAAAACCTGACATAACCTGTCACATGGGTCGCTTGTCACAATGCTCATATTATTTGTGTTACGTCACTTACCATTTTGAACACACTTTTTCAAATTTCATTATTTTTTTTCTGCTTTATTGTGAACTTAAAAAAATAATTTTTTCACTAAAGCATTTATTTTGTCGGTTACTATAGCCTTAAGAGTTTTAAATAAAACAACCTGTATAATAGTTTCATATATTTTAATAGTTTGAGCAACAATACCGTACAAAGTTTCTTTTCAAACTTCTCCTATAAGATAATAAACTATTATAATGTTCCCTAGTGTGAAATGGAATTAATTTTCAATAGTTTGTTAACGATCCATATTATAATGCTCAAGAGAATATTACTTCGAATTCAAATTCAAAGGAAAACAAAAAGCAATAAAAAGTTGGTTGACAATAAACATTATTTTGTTTGAAACATCGTTTTTGCCATCACAATGATTAAAAACAGATTTAAAGTTTTAAATGTGACAGATTATTCTGCAAATAGGAACATCCAGAGTTAAAATTTCCTTCGCATATCAGCCAGATTATACTCAATAAAAATTATTTGAACAATAAAAAATAATATCTCTGTAAAAAGTATTTAACTTGAATGATATAAAAATATAAGCGTAAAATAAATTTCACCAAGAATATTCGAAAAATAGAAATAACAGGTGTAAAGAATAAATATTTCAGCGAAATTCAAATGGATGGTATTATTAAATGGAAAAATAAATGCAGTAAAAAAAACCGATACTACCTATATGCATACTTTTGTTTATGATTTTATACTTTCACGAAGAATATTTTTTATTTATATATCGCGTTATGAAGTTTATTAGTTCATTGGTTTAGAACTGCACCAGAATAATAGATGAATCGCGGAATAATAATAACGTCTTTTAGAGTATTTACAGATTATAGCTTAAGGCTTCGGACTTTTGGCTGTCGGCATCCTACCGACTGAGTAGATAGACTAGGCCGCTCCGACATTAGGTATGGGGAATTCAACGTATTAGAGAGAGAACGTATTTATCTCTGTTATTATTGGTCCAAATTGAAAACTAGATAACGTCGGCTCTGGTCTTCAGGTACTTAAGCTCTGTCTGATCTGATAGCAGATGGAGCTGAAGTACCAATCATCTACATATGAACGAGTTAGAAGTTTATAAGTTCGAGAAAAAAGTATAAAAATAAGTAAGCAAAGAGATACGTTTTTCTGATTACTTTGTCACTCTGAGAGAATAAGCAGATTTTAAATGTCTTAGTTCACAGGACACTCTTAAAAATCGGTAAAATCACCTATAGTCAAATGGCGTCATCAATTATTAGTAAGTCATCCCGAAGCGCTAAGATAAATAATAATAATAGCTGTCCATTCCCCGTACAAGCCTTGACTTCTGGGATTCATTCCAAAAGTGATAATAGAAAGAGTATTATTATTATTATTATTTTTATTAATTTTGACTTTTATATTAAATGAAAGCTTCAATTTCAAATATAATAAAGAGAAACCGATTTATAATTGGTTTTCTAAATTTTTGCACGTCTCTCTCATCCCATTTAATTCGCTTAGGTATTTACCTTTTATTAAACCGCCACGATCCTTTATGGAAAAAATTCTACGGTATTATTTTTCAAATAAAAGAAAAGAATTATAAAAATGTTCATTTTGCGCCCGGAAATAAGCAGTTCCCTAACTTTGTAAATATCCGAGTAATGATATTTTAAAAATATATCATAAAATATCTATTAAATGCAGCACATAATAAATAAATATTATATCTAATAACAAGCATAATTTAATATAATTTATTTATTCGTTTTTAATTAATTTCAATTCATTTTCAAAATCTTGCAACATTTTTAAATATATTAATATTAAGGAACGTTTTTCAAAATTATTTTTTTTGTCTCCTCTTGTTAGGAATATGCACACATTTCATAATTGCATCTCGGCAATGGACTCATTAAGTGATTTTTTAAATATTTTTATTTAATAACTTTGGCATACCATAACACATTGCACCGGATCCAGCCCTTCTGAGACCGATGCTGCGGCTGTAATTAATTCTTAAAATTTTAATATCGCGGCTATAGTGGCTTACGACGTGGCCCAATTGAAACAGATTACATTTGACTATGTTTTCATATCAATAAAACTGGCAACTCTCGTTCTCATTTTTTACTATTAAAAGAAGGAAAGAAGTATGACAAATTTTTCTACAAACGAACAAAGCTAGAATTTTGGCAATGCTGTAGAAAGTAAAACGTTAATTATTGGTCAAGAAGTAGCGCCACTTTCAAAATATATTAATTACTTTTTATTGATTTTTATTAATTAATAAATATTATAAGAATAATGAAAATCGACATAAGCAACTATGTTATTTAAGCTATTCATTCATTAATATAAAACCAATAAATTCGTTCCTACTGGATAAGTCCATTGTATTGCTTTCCATGAAGACTTAAAACAAGTTTGTAACATCATCCATCCATCCATCCACTTCGTGAGCCCGAGGAAAGGGGATATTGTACCTAATCAGCATTTGAATCCCAAGTCCCCTGCCACCTCCCCAAGGGATTTCCCCCGAAATGCCCGCCACTGGATCCTCGCTTTGCTATGGTATGGCCGCATTCCGCCCTAATGGGCATTGGCGGATTCCTGGCTGATCTTCATTTTGTTTTTACGGGACGATCGGAGCCTCTATCCCAATTGTCTGTCTGTTTTGTCCTGTCGCTTTGTGGATGGGTTTGTCAGTCTGTTGTCCTGTCATCGCTGAGTAATATTTTCTTGTACCATTTAGTATAAGTCAAAAATATTACCCCTGTACTATACGATTTCGGAAAATAAAAAAAAAATTTTGGTGGGGCAAACCCCTTTTGGATTTTTCTTGTTTTTTTTGGCGGACAACGGTCCTTTTTGTGTTTTAATTTTTTTTTAGCGGACAGTGTCCTTTTGTGTAACACCAAAATACAACAATCGGGCTTACTTCTTGAGAGAATTACGTGGAAGAAATAATGAAAAACGTCTTTTGCTGTATGAAAGAGCCCCCATTTATATGCCACAAATTTGTATTCAATACGTGACGAAAAATACGTCATTCTGAATTTTGGGGATAAACTGGTGGTAGATAAGGGGGAGGGTGCTCTTTTTCATGCAGCAAAAGAGATTTTTGTTAGTTTATACCCCAATTAACAAGATGTGGGGAAAAAATAGCCAAAATTTAAATTCTTCACGAGAAAAAGTTTTGAAAATTTTTTCCGTCCCTTTTTTACCCTCCCTCTTATCTTGTGTATCATTACGATGCAGCAAATCGAATTTTTGGCCACCAGCGATGGATCACACCAAATTTAGGTCGAGCGCCACGTTCTGGTGCAAATTTTCAATTTATTTTATTTTTTCAAGTGCGTCACTTGAGATGCACTAAGTGACATTTTTGTGATCCTGTGGCCCAGACAACCCATTACTATTATTTGCTGCAACTTCTACCCTGACGGGTTTGGCCACTTCCGTTTGCGCGCCATCTACGATACAGCAATATATATGGTTTTTAAGATATCCTCGGCTACCCCTCTGGGATTGCATTCCTTCTTTCCATAGAAGGGCCGAAAAAAATTCAAATGATATTTTTTTCACTTCCCAAAGTATCGGGTTGATAAATACAAAAAGTAGTTAACTTTCATTGAGAATTGAGGATATTAGCATTAGAATTTGCCGAAAAAATTAAAATAAAATACAATTTTAATTAAAATTCTGGATTAGTAGCCAAGAGTGGTTAAGAATCTTTCTTAGACATACTCCAAGTATGTAAAGCTGAGGCAACAAGTTTAAATAGGCTTAGAGCATTCAATAAAGAAAACATAACTTTGCTCCAAGCAAAATATATAACGCAGATGAAACCGGTCTTAATACCGCGCAAGATCCCGGGAAAATATTAGCAACCAAAGGACAAAGAAGGGTTAATTTCGTTACCAGTGGAGAAAGAGGTCGGTGTTCGAGAAACCCTCGAACACTATTCTGATTGGTGACGACTCTGGTGAACAATATTTATTAAGTAGTAACTTTAGTTTAAAAAGACTTGATAAATAAAGGACTAGGCACAGATATAAGGGGGGTTTTAGGTATCAATAGAAATTGCTGAAATTTTAGTATGTTACACCTAAGGTATATTCGATTAATAATTTCATGCTAAGCGACCACGATAGCAATTGCATTTATTGATATACAGGGTGAAATAGACTCTTCCTTTTTCTTCAAATGTAATAAGTATTTTAATTTTTTTGTGTTCAGGGCTTATGGAGTCCATGAAAGCTATTAAATACGAAAAGGCCGCTTTGAGTATAAAAATTTATTTAGAAAAGCGTGTTTGCATAGTGGTTGTAGAAAAACTATATTGTTATGGTTACTTCATATTTTTTTTATAGACTTATAATTTTTAATATTGGCAAGAGAGAGGCACTTCATCGGACACTTTGATTTGATTCTACTACAATAGAAAAATCGGACGTTTTTATACTAATGGACTACATTATTATGTGTGCTTTTTTCTATTTTTCTCATATATTCTTTGAAATTTTTTCCATAGGGAAATTAATACTAATGTACTATTTCCAATTCTGTCAAAATAAAACATTAATTTTAAAATATTCTGAAACGATTCAAAGCTTAGAAACTTTTCGAAAACTAGAATCCCTACTTCACAAACACTAACGCAATAAAGATCATCATCAATCATTGCATCGATCCCTTCGTAGTATTTCTTTTGTCACCATCGCAAGCTGAAAACCGTTAACAATAAATCTGCCAATAGCACGCGCTTCCTCCTTCTTCATTATTTCCATAACTAGTCCAATTTCGCGAAAAATTCCCATTAAAAAATATCCCGCTCAGCAGGAGATAAGCTTTCAACCACTTTGAGGGTTGCCAGGTCTATACATTGGATAGTAATTCAAAATATTGTAGAATGATTAAAACTAGTAACAGTATTCTATTTATTCCAGGTTTGAGAAATTTTCAGTTGAAAAATTTTTTTTAAGTTAAATTTACTTAAGAGATAGGAAAAATAAAACAAAAATGAAACTAATAGCACATTTGTCACACATACTACATGTGAACACATATTTTTGGGAAATTTACACCTTGTTTATTTCTTAGCAAAAATAAGCCAATGTTCAACATTGTCCATCCTGACTTCTTGAGGAAAAATTTGCTGAGCATTCCCTCTATATTTATTTGCTAATAGCCCATACTCAGATCAGTATTTCTCTTAAAACCGGATTGCTTTTCATTTAATACAAGATTTTTGTGACATCATTCAACGTATGTTTCATCCTTTTCCTTTCATTTGTTTCTTCGTCTCCATCTGCATTCACTAGAGTACTTTTTTGCTACGATTTTCCATTTACTCCACTTTATCGCTTATTTTTCTTTTCTATTTCTTCATCACACCTGCTTTCTCTTTTCAAAATCTCTACACCATCATCAGTTTGTTCTCATAAAATTAAAGAAACAGGGCCTTGCAAGATGCTTTATCTGATTTTAAGCTAAATGTGTTTTAGTTATCTATAAGATCGAAACTGTTCAGTGTCTTAGTATTTCATTCGAGTAATAGATGAATGAAATCATCTTGTCAAAAAATAAAATAAAAATGTGTAACATACAGGGTGATCTATTGAAAAAATTTCAAATATAGTGCCGATACTAATTAATGCTAAACTAGGCAGTAGCAGATGGAAATCACACCTTTGTTTTTTAATATATTGAGTTCCAGCCCAAATTTTAAAAGTTTGACTTCGTTATAACCCTTTTGTACGAAATTTTATGCAAATCGTCTGTACGAAACTATTTAAAACACGAGGATTTGACTCGAGTTAAGCGAAGCTTTTCACGATCAGCAACAGGTGGAAATGTAGTTATGTAAAACTAGCAATAAAATACAGAAATAGGTAACATTTCCTCAAATAAAATTATTAAAAAAAAAATATTATGCCTTCCTATTTGTCCGGAAAAAATAAAAAGAGGTAATTAAAATTCTAAGAGATTACCATTTTGAGAAGAAACAGCAAATACTATGCACACGGATATTTAAATGTTTTTTGAATTTTTGTAGATAGTAAAAGTATATTTAAAAGGATAAATCAAATAAATTTAAATCCATCACTAACTTAATACGGGACTGAACTTCGACAATTTAATAGTGTGACATCAGATCTCATAATACGGTAAGAATTTTATGCGCGTCTTGAAGGAGCGACTTAACACTGGCCTTATCTCATTTCGTGAGCAGTATCAAGTAGATCAGGTATACAGCTACTGTCCCAAGTATAGGGAATTAAATGTGTTAAAGAGAGAGGATGCAGAGTTTCAGTATGCGAGAGCGAGAGAGTGCCATTGATTCAAATTGATAGCGGCAAACGGCGCTATATTTAAAATACGACGTAGAATAAATATATATAAATAAAAATCATTCGCAGCGACAACGCTAAAAAAGCACTAACGCCAATCTTCGTTATTATTAGTCCAATTTTAATTAAAAAAAAACACTAAATGTCAAGTAGAATAATTAGGTAAAGAAAAATCATGTGCAGAACTAACGACAAAAGGGCACTAGCATCTATCTCCGTTATTAATGATATAATAATAATAATCACACTACAATTATACGGAATTGACGTCCAATCTAATTAAAGTTAAGTAAAAATATCCTATCACTTTTTGTGATCACTTGTGTAACGCTCTTTCTTTCGTCGTTACGCGATAGGTTTGGAGCCTTAGTCCAGGTAACGAGTTGCCTCGAGCGCCATATTACATTTATAGTGTGAAGGCCAGTTGTTCTGTGCAGCGTCAATGGGGATAAAATACTACGGGGTCAGGTCAGAAGAGCTGGTTTTACTTGACGTACTAGTAGGTGCTGTTAAATGATAAAACTCGCACCAAATAAAATGAAATAAATCACAAAGTAGAAATAATTCTTTATTCAGAAACCACAATATTACCAAATCCAGAGAATGGTGTGTAACACGGTTCTTACTGTGTCGTATTGGACGGTACAGGCACGTCTTTCAGGTGGCGTTGATACAATTGAACTTGGCTTTGCTCCTTCAGCTAAGGGTCGCTGAACACTGTAGATCTGGTTCTTGGTTCGAGCTCCAACTCTAACTGGGACTGCCACTGGAACTGATGACAACGGATTAAATCGTGTTACTGGAACTGATGCCAATGGATTAAATCGTGATATACGATAAGGATTTGGATGTCTAAGAAGCACGTTTCCGAACTTCATTTTTTATTTTTTATTTTCTTTTACATTTTGATTTTTTATACAATTCTATACAAATTACCAAATATTTGGGTGGAATTCCATTCTCACTTCTTTTTGTATTAAATTCCAAGTGCACCGTAATGTATATAGCGCGTTTCTGAACAAACCCCAATTTTTATTCGAATCAAAACGTGAAAGAAATTTGAAAATAAAAAATAAGCTTCGAATCGAAATTGGCTATTATAATATTCTTAGGCCGGGCACAGACGTTCAGTTTCAACTGAAAGATTGAAGTGTTCGATTGAAACTGTACAATTGAAGCTGAAACTGCAAAGTACACACACATTCAGTCCAATCGTTCAGTCTTTAATCATGGATTCGAGAGAGCAAGATGATTTGGCCTTTCTGGGTGCAATTCTACAAAAAAATATAAAATCTAAAGACATCAGCTTATTAAAGGAATTGAGTGGACAACCATTAGATTTCCTGAATTGTTTGCGCATGGTTTTGCTTATTCCGCGATATATCAGACGGTACGGCACTCTTCCAGTTTGGTGGCAGTCAGATTGACGGTTTTGGACTCTGGTACTCTTGAAATCGGCTTTACTCCCTTCAGCTTGACCCGTCTATAAAGGTCGAGAACTGCCACTGGAACTCGGACTGCCACTGCTACACTAATTGAGCAACTGACTAGATCGACTTTGGCTGCCGTATATCATCAGGTTGGCTGTGTATGCGAAACAAATACGCAAGTGACTCCATCTTTCGGCGGGGGTTACAATCGTTACGACTGACCTTATATTTTATATATATTTTAATTATTACGGAAATCACAGTAACTTCGGTACACGTCCAATATAATTTACGTCACTTTTCTTCTTTCGGCTATGGTCATTTATTACATCTGTAGTTAGTACACATTTTTTTGTAATCAAATTTAGTAACAATGGCAAACGGTATGAAGATGATATCTTCATTACAAGATAATACAGCTTGAACAAACGCCTTAAGTCACTCGGAAAATTATGACAGTTAAATATGGATTTTCTATGGTTTGGTATCACATTTTTCGAAATCAGCAGAGAAGACATACCATAGAAACGACATCCTTGTGTGTTCACTGGTGTCTAAATGTAATTGTTGGAGGGGATTCTCGCCAGCCGACTGCCGTGGAAAGCAAGCGCGGTTGCCGTATTGCTTACTCGAGATACTGTTATGCACAACATCTGTATACCAGAAGACCAATGCAAAAAAAATAGTTTTTAGTTCAAACTTGATTGATTCAATGATTTTTTTACGATTTTTTCTAAACTTTGGCACTAAAATTACTCGTTTTGTCAATGCCCCTAAAAACTAATCAGTTCTCAGTAAAAAAATTGTTTTTGAAAAATGTGGCCATACATAAGAACATCAAAATCATTTTTCACCCGATAAAATAATAACCTTATATTTTATATTATATAGTATATATGGTATATATAGCTGGAAAGTAGTAAAAAGGTAACCGATTTGCTGTAAATCATTCATTGTATTGTACTTTTCTGTTTACCTTGCACTTAATTCATCTTTGACAACAGTGCAAAAGCTCTCTCAGCTCTTCTCGAGGCTTTTAATTTTAAAAGGTCGGGAGGAACGCTTTTTAATCGATGGCCATATATATTTCGAACGGACACGACCAAAAAGACCGCGATAGTGAAATATGAGGCACAGGTAGAGGCGAAATAGCCACTCAGCTCAGATTAATTTCTTGCGTCCGCAGTGGATGACGAATTTCAGTCGCTTTTTAAAAAAATTCTTTTTAAAAGAGTTTTAATTCAGAATCTTGGCGTTCTGTTTTAATTTATATTTCAGAATATTTTAAATAAAGTGCAATTTAAGGACAGCGAGTTTTCTGGCTACTTAATGGCAATTTTCTAAAATGCTTCTATTTTTTATTTATACGATATGATTTATTATTCCTTTCAATTTAAAAATTTTTAACAGTGCTATTAAGCATGTTGTAAATCCCACAAGTGAATAAATTTACGACAAGCCACTAGGCAAGAGTCCTGTTTCAATTGGAAAATATGTTTTGGATTACTATTGGTTGACAATGAGCGCTGATGATGTGGCCTATAGATCCAAAACGTTTTTTATTACTGATGTAATTTACAACCATTTTTGGATCAATTAACGTACTTAAAAATTATTATCCAACTTTGGATATAGTTCTCTTTTAAATGGACCCGCTCAACTTTTTTTTAAATTTTAGAAATCGAAAGTAGAATACTTTATAAGGCAATTTCCAAATTTTTAGATTTTTATAAGAACGTTTAAGCCCTTACTTGAGTGACTCCATCTTTAATAATTCTTTCATAATGCTAAATCCAGTGCCGTGCGCGATTAAATTTAAATATTTTAATTATCACATAAAGTAACTTTGTTATAACACACAAAAATATAAAAAAGAATAATTTTTGATAAACTTGGCAAAAGCTTTTATCATTTTAATTACATAAAAAAAATGTAGTATATATAAAATATATGAATAAAATTTGGTATTGATTTTGTTCAAGAACTTTTTTTTGTTTTCCATGTTGTCAGAAAGTGAGATGAAGAATTCTTTATAAAAGATTCTGTTGAATATTATTTTTTAAATGGAAACAGTGATTTCAGCCAATAATACTGTCAGTAACAGTAGGTTTTCTATAAATATTAAATACAAGCAAACTATTGGTACCTACTAAATCCAGAAAATGGAAATATTTATTAGATTCCAATCCGTATATGAATATAATTTATAAAAAAAAATATTTGAAACCCTTTATAAGGAGTAAATAGTAATATATAATTTTGAATTTAATTTCAGCAAAAAATTATGCTTCAGAATATTTATTATTAATTAAAAAATTACCTTTTGTCGTTTATAGAAAAAACACATTGGTCATCATCTGTTTAATTATTACATAATTGTATCCCATCTTAGAAATTTTTACTCATCACGTATATAGTTTGTATACATCAAAAACATTCCATACTGTAATAAATCTCAGCTTACATTAAAATTTCTTTACAAAATAAATTTCAGGTAGTATTTCTGCTCTATTCGTAAACCAAAATAATTCATCGCCTTTATAGAAGAAAACTGCTTTTCTTCTAAAACCCAACTTCAAAACAGTTATGAAAGTTTCATTATATGAAAATCATCCCTGCGGTAAATTGCTCATAAGCATATGAATGTAGAGAGAGATAGAAACTTAACCTTAAATTCCGTTTATAGGGGGACCATAAAAAATATACTAGCACATTATTATTATTATACATTATAGTCTGTGTAAAAAGTTAGCCATTAAAATAATGTATTTCGGTAAGTTTAATTGCATATAATTTTGTTTATAGGGTGACCATAAAAAAATGACTAGCGGCATTATACATATATCAATAAAATATAAATTTCAAGTCATTATAAGAATATATTTCAGCGATAATAATTAATAATCTGAAGCCATTATCTCGTATGAATTTCCAGTATCTAATGTTTGTGTGGGTAGTTGAGAAAATATATCAAGTAACAAATCTGTTTCACTTACTCTAAGATGAATCGGATAAAACAAAATTTACATGACTGAAAAATACAGCCCCAACAAAGATCTAAATGAATCAGTTGAATAAAAGCACATATTTTAGTGCAAACCCTAACGGAATTGCTTGGTATACATATAGGTGGATTAAGGGGACCTGGAGCTGGTATAGACTGCGAACAGAATAAATACCAAAAGAGGTTCTCTCTAGGAAGATATAATTCCGAAGTCCACACAGGAAAAGAATTATAATCTACTTAGATAGTCAAGCAGAACTTAAGGCTATAAAGTGGCTTCTAGATTGGTATGAAAGTGCGGCAAAGAACTTAGAGAACTAGGAACCCACAATAAGGTATGTGGCCTCATTCCTACAAAACATAAAACCAGTGAATAATTGACATGAGATGAAGATGGAAGGAAATACTCGAATTTTACCAACAAGAATACCCACAAAGCAGGAAAATACCCGAAAATCGGGTAATTCCCCGCAGATTGGCAACACTGCTTTAAATATACATTATATGGATAGGGGGTGAGAAAATTCAAGGTTGATTCCTAACCTAAAATTTCGTAATTTTGTTTTGGATATTTTTTGTGTGTGTTTGAATTTTGAATTTTTTAATAATAATGGTAAGCAAAGAAATGAACTGTTGCTGCCAGGCTTAAATTTGGTAAAATGCGATCAAGAATATAGTGGGCCATATTTTTATCCAGTCAAAAAGTAGCTTTAAACGCTTGATCAGTCATGGAAAAGGGATCCGCTTCTGCCCTCATAAATCATCTTTCTTCATTAAATAGTCGGGTTCGCTCTTCATTTTCAGCTGTTAATATGTTTAAAAGATTTATTGGGAACATTTTAAACATTAACTAAACGTGCAATACACAAACCAACCAAAAAAAGGAAGCATTTATTGTAGGTAGATTAGAAAGTGATTATTATTAAATATAAAGACAAAAATCCCTAAAGTTTAGCCCATTGTTTTTAGAATGGAGCGAAATATTACGAAAATAACCGAAATACCACGAATTATCCTTGTTCAGTCGTCCCAACGAATAGATGATAGTTTTCCGACCGACAATAATCTAGTGAGAAATCCGGATTTTCCTTAATTGCCGTATCTAGTAATATTTTTGGTTTTAGAATGAGTTATTTTTACTTCGTAATTTTATTTGGTAGTAAGTTTTAACGATTTTAGCACAGAATACCCATAAATTAAACCCAGTAGAGCAAGTAAAGGCCCTTCTGGGTACTAGCGCTTTGTCGATATCATAACGACCCCTCGAGTATTAAATATTTACTGACGCTGCCAAGTGCAAGTGGCCTTAACACTATAAACGGAAGGTGGCGCCCGAGGTAATCCGTTACCTAGACAAAGGCGCCAAAAGACAGTGAGAGGAGACAAAGAGCGTTGCAAAGTATACAAAAAATTGTTGTTATTACCGGACATAGGTTGTTTAAGGCATCAACCTTTATACTTATTCGATGTCCGGGTCATGGGATCGAATCTCATTGAAACTCAAGTGGATTAAATCTGGTAGCAGAAAAGAGACGAAAAAATAAAAAAAGAAGAATTTTTAATCTGTGTTTTTATATTTTGTTTACATAGGGCATATAGATTAGTTTGTTTGGTAATGAAGAGGAAATAAGGTGCCCTAAGATCTCTTATTGGTTGATATAAATACGCGAGTAACAATTGACAGATCTCTTTTACATAGGCATGCCTCAAAAATGGGTAACAGGATATACAAACTATTTATTGCTAAATAATTAATATAATAAATAAAATAGAAATAGCCAATAGATATAAATTTGTCTAGCTTCAGAGGCAACCTCTTGATGCCTCTGACTTCATTTTGCATTTCCCCTCACGAAACAAACAATATTCCATCTAAGATATTTTGTATTCTAATTATTTTATATTTGCTGGGTGTAGATTGCATGTAGGGGACAACTGAAACGATCCCAGCGCTAGCAGTGGTCAAAATTTCGTGAAATCATACTCTTGTCATAAGTAGACAGGTCAAAAATAAATATAAAAATGGTTCATAATAGTTGTTGTATTGTTAATTGCAAAAATACAGGGAGAAATAGCAAGTGCAAATTTTACACATTTTCAAGCTAGTTGCAAATTAGAGAAAAAAACAGAACTGGATAAATGCAGTTAGGAGAAAAAAGTAACAAATGTATAACCTAATTCCCTAGCATGCTAACTTAGACGAATGTGTGTTTTATTCTACAATTATTCGATGTGATTAAATAACTTTTACCACTATGTCTCAATTTTTTCACATCTCTAACGTGACCAGCCGCGATAAGTTGCTTCCCTTGGTCCATCGTTTGGGGTTGAAATGATATTTGATGAGTAATTGACTCAAATACGGTTTGATTGAATATACTCAAATCCGGTTTGATTGAATAACTACATTCATCATCGCCTAAAAATAATTTAAAAAAATGTACGATAAATTATTGTGACTGAAAATCTAGCAGATATTCATACATTTTTATTATTCTAGTTATCATGTATTATTTGTTTGGATATCACTGATTAACCGAACCTAACAATCATAGTTTTTGATATTTATTTACATGTTTTATACTTAGTTTGTTCATCACAACACGTTTTACTGAATTTCTTTTTCAAAAATATGCATAACTTACATACTTTTACAATTGTCGAGCATGATTTTATGCAACCATCAGATGGCGTTTTCGTCGCGCCCTTTGCCAATATACTTATATAGATTTCATATTAAAGTAATGGCAGGTGTGACAAAAATCAAATCAAATATTTTGTTATTTGACTCTTAATCATGTTATAAAAGACAAATAATTTAATGTAAAGCATTACACAAGAAATTAAAATTAAAAGTCAGGGTTAAATTTTATCTTTATAAATATTTTATTCCTTACCCACCCTGTGACTTTTAGAAAAAGGGCCGCAAAGTTGTCTGCAAAACGGCTGGAACCGGAAACCCGGAAAAACGGACATTATGATGATATCAAAGGCGGCTTTGATTTCGTAGACTCACAGAGATTGCTGGAATTGCAAATGCAATGATGGCGCAACTCGCATAACGCACTGAATGGATTTAAGGTAAACAAAAAGAGAAGAAAATGCGAGTCTTGACAGTTTCTGTTAGGCGTAAAAATCTAATGGAATTGGTTTTTATATTTATTATTTAGTGCAATAAACAATTTAAACTCATCTATAAGATTTAAATAAATTTGAAATAATAAAATAAACTAGTTCTGCTCATCAACGGGAATTTTTACCGACTTCTTAAAATATATGAATGTTGTACTGCGATAAGAAATTTGCCAACCATGATTTATGATTTCCGATTTAAATTTTATGATTATTGTATTACGATTTATCATCGACATTCGCGGAATAATATTTTTATCTTATACAACATCCAAGAGAAATTGAATAAACGGATAAAAATAAATCGATTTATATTTAGCGTATAGTAATAAGATAATTTAAAATAAATTCTATATAATATTTAACATTCTTAACTAGTACATACGTGGTATACTTTTTCCACGGCTTTCAATCCTGTGAACACGGAAAAGTTTTAATAAATCGAATTTATACGTCCGAAGTTTAAATGGAAATATCATTAAATGTGACTTTCTTTTGTTACGGTTAGATTTCCCAACAGGATTATTTTGTTTGTATCGTTGTAGTGTGTTAATTGAAATTTTAAACCGGGTTCGAGTTTGCCTGTTTATTTCTCATTTACCAAAATTGCATAAAAAAAAATCAAAGTAAGTAACATTCGTGATGTAAACAAGAGAACACCCGGTATATCGCAAAATAATTATTATTCAATAATATAAACATAAAATTCTGACAGAAATACGAGAATCTAGACCGAAATAAAAAATATATAAAATTTAAATCAACATGTCCATAAGGAAATCCCATACGTATACTAAAAAAAAAAAAAAAACGTAAAATAAAACAATATTTGTCATAAAATTTATAACAGCAAGTGACCCGGAGTTCGGCAATTATAATCCAGGACGCAAATTTTTACCATCTCGACTAGAACCGAGAATGTTGTAAACTAATTAAAAAAATATTACAGCAAAATACAGAGTAAACTACTAACAATAAAAATTCATGAAAAAAATCATTAAAATAAAGTTTAGACACTTTTAGAGGACTAGTCAGAGTGAGAAATAATCTTATGTTGATATACTGTAACAAAGTTACTTTAATTTCCGTTTCACATATCCAGCAGACCTTATGGTATATCACAGATCTAGTCAGTTGCTGTGGCAGTCCCAGTTAGAATTCCAGTGGAAGATCTAGTTTGAACCCAGAAGTAGTACAGAACCTGCCAGCGACTTTTAGAGACATGTCAAGCTGAAGCATAGTTCAATTATAACTGGAACCCGGAACCACTCATTCAATCACACCACCAGTCTACAAGCTGTACCTGTTCCGTCCGATACGTCACCGTTACACACTCTTCTACCTCGCTGGATTTTGTAATAATAAAAGCAATTATTTTGTTTTAATGAATTTTATTTAGCAACTAGGTACTTAAACCAGTAGGGTAAGTAAAGCCTGCCCTTCTGGCTGCTAACGCCTTGTCGATGCCATAATGATTTCTGGAGTATTTTTCCCCACTGAAGCTGCCCGTGCAAGTTGCCTTTAAACTATAAACGGAAGGTGGCGCCCGAGGCAAGCCAAGACCTGAACAAAGGCGCCAAAAGATAATGTGACGACGCAAAGAGCGTTATAGTACCTTAACAAATATTAACAAATGTACTATAGCAATTTCCATGTCGAATAGCTGATATATTTGCTACCCTCAAGGAAATAAATATATAATGTACGTATTTAAATAGTTTTATTTTCTACATGAATAACTTAAGTAGTACAGCTCAGAATTTTGGATTAAATATTTAATGTGTGTAGTTACTGGGTTTCATATTATACTTATCTTTGCTTGATGTTGTGATTCTATAAAGTACAAATAAGACCCGGATGTACAATCAGAGCTTAAATTTAAGTATAACAGAACCAAGTTCTACTACGTAGACACGAAGACATTAAAATGACGACATTTGTATCTAGATTACTATACAGGATGTTCACATGAGTAGCAAGTTATTTTTTGTAAAGCAGTATCTAGAGCCATTCAGTAGATTGTATACACTTGATATAAATTATCATGTTGTCAAAGAGACATCTAGCAGTTGTATTGATTATTAAATATATTAATAAAAATCGAAGGAAGAAGCAAATAAGAAAATGCTGGATGAAAGACTGGATAGCAAGAAAAAGTACGTAAGGAGCATATTCTAAGTTATTAGCGGAGTTTAGATATGAAAATTGCAGAATTTGTCTTTAGGGTGGCCTTAAAGTTAGCAAATCATTGCACTGTCAGTTGCAAATGATTTCACTAAACATGTTTGCCAATTTAACAAAAAAAGTGAAAGTCTGCTTCTTTTTCGTTTTAAATGTCAAAATCAACTTTGCTTTATGTCATTAAATGATCGAAAAATTCAATTAGAAAAAAGAAAATAGCGTGTTTGTGTATTATAATATGTTATCTGAAACTAAAATCTCGGGTGAAGCTATACACACAAATATAACTAAAAACAATTCTATCAAATGTCAAATCATAAAAAGTCCAAAATATTTTGGGTGTAGTAACTTCTATTACCGTTGGTAATACAAATATAAATAAGAAATCCATTAGAATTGCTTCTGCAATACGACCTGCGGCAAATAAAAAATAAGTCCCGACTCGTTTTCTGCAATTGCAATAAGAATTGCAACAGCTTATCGAAAGAGTGTCAGTGCGCAGTCGCGCAATAAAAATTACTGCCACTATAATTGCCATTGCGAACTGTAAAGTGGCCCTTAGTCTATTTTTGAAAAGTTAACAGGTTGTATCCCATAATTTAGGACTTGCTTGAAGCATTTCTATCAGTTCTTTCATTTTTGCTTTTGTCCAGTAACCTAACTGGGCCATTTTTTATGATATAGTAAATTGTAGTTCAATATTGCTTAAATATTTACCATTTAGCCATCGGAAAAGTAAAAATAAAACAAAACAGCCTAGTGTCTCACTAATCTACCAATAAATTTAAAAACTGACCATACACTTTCGATCGAGTCTCGACACATCTGGGAAATGGGTTCAGATGGAAAGTCTATAAATTTGCGAGAGCGGTATCCTGACACAAGTTTCCGCTCTATATACTGTTTATATGAAGACACTCGATCTAGAGATCCTGTGTAGACATTAAAGTGTCCACATATGTACATAACCTAACACTCAGAGTAAGATCAATTGAACCCAGTTTACAGTAATTTTTTGTACGTTGGTAGTGGTCGTGCTTGTGCAGCTTCGGTTTGTATTAATGTAAATGAACATGATTGGATAAAATTCATGATTACATCAAGGAAGTTTTTATAAACTGGTTGCTAAGAGGAAACTAAGGTACATGTTGATTGAAATTTTTAAAAAAGATAGTAGCAAAATGTCATATAAAATAATTTATATTTATAAAGTTTTTACTCCATAAAATAAAGTGTACTTACGGATGGTGAATTCCTTTCCTCTAGAGAAGATACACTAGGACATTTAGAATTGGATATTACAATAAACCAGCCCAGGAAATGTAACACGAACGAAGGAATTATGTAGTTCCAGTAATAAAGTAACTAAAAATAATTTGATGTTATAAACAAAAAAACTATCGTGACAAAAAGTTCAGTTAAGATAAATAACTAATACATAAAGTGAATTATCATAATTTGCAAATAATAAATTTACTATTAAGATAATTTTAAACTGACCTGGGTGAAATTTTTCAGTAATTAACAAAATTCAGCCAGCTAAGATTTTCGTCCATTTCGATAGCCATGATATTGTTTGTCAATTGTCATTAAAATGAATCAGCTGACTGGATGCGTTCAAAAATAATTTTTGTTCGTTTGTTGTTAACGAATGTCATAATTTGTTTGTTCTTTTGTTTTTTTTTGTTGGATATGGGGTTATTTTGTTCTTTGAAATAAAAAAAAGAAGATATTCAATGTCAAGTCGAATTTCAAAAATGAATAAATTAGTCAAAATTATCTCTAATCAGGCGAAAAATCGAGTTGGAAAAGGTTAAAACTGCTTATTTGAGAGGCTTGAATATAAAATACGAGCGAAATTAAACAATAGCTAATAACAGTTTAAAATTTAAAAAAATAAAATTATTGTTTGATAATTAACTTAATAATTAGTTTTAATCTGCATTTTAAATTTTATATAACCCTATTTTTATACTGGAAAAAGAAGCTTATTAAAGATGAACGGATTTTTGCAATCAATTTAGGAATGAAACAACAATCACAATGTAGTTAATAAATATTGCCTTACGCTTAGGTTTTTGTAGAAAATCTACAAGAAAGACACGAGTACTCTTATGAAGAATGCACTTGTATGCTTCCCCCGTTTAGTTGTTTACAACTGACAGTTATACGTTACTGAAAAAAGTAAAAAGAAAATTTGAAGTATTTTGATCGTCATTACTATACGTTATTTTATTTTACATAAATATTTCCATACAAGTAGCTACCTAAAGTAACTCATTGTGTACCTACATTATATATTAAAAATAAACCGTAAAAGGACTAATGTAATTGAAAAGTGTGTAAAAGCGCAAAACCATTATAAGCGTTTGGGGACTTATATTTTCAAAGACCCAACATTTTCACGATTTTCTGTTTCTCCTGATCTATGCCTCCACTGAGACCCTACCTTGTCAATATTTAACAGGACCACCTACGTTTACTTCGTTTAGAGAATTAATGGGTACGCCACAAATGGCTTGAAAACGAATTTATTCGCAGTTATATACAGGATAACTCCGAAAAAAAAGGAAAAAGTTTATGTTACGTAATAGAAAACTAAAAGATCGTTAAACATGTCAAAACCAAAAATAGGAAGAAAAATAGCTATGAAATATGATTAAAAATAAGTGCATGTGTATACTTACATAAAATAGTTATATAACAGTAAAGTACAATACAATAGACAGGGCCGGCTCTATCATGTGGTAATATAAGCGCCATTTCAGAAAAAGAATTTTAACAATAAACGATTGAAAATTTTGTTTGCAAGTAGGGGTCAGTCAATGTAAGTAAGATAAAAAAAGATGAAAACAAAAAAGTCTTTTAACCTACATTATCCAATATCTGTAATGTAAGGTGTTTTTTTTTCGTTTAATTTATCAGGATAACCGGAAAACGAAAATTTAGCGAAATGGGGGTTAAAAACGCATTATTGATATTTTTTAAACATATCTTAAACTATTGAAATAATATGGTATAAGTATTGTAAAGGAATCATAACTTCAAAAAAAAACAATAATGAACAAATCAAGAATTTTTTTAAATATTGTGGTAAATGTGTATTTTATTACTATAAATATGTACATAAAATTAAAAAAAAAATTGAATTCTATGGCCACTGGTTTTTTTCCTACCGGGATCGTTTTTTATAACCGGATTCATTGCAACTTCATGGGATTTTTGTGTCCATCAACCTTGTTCCCTGTAATAGTTTATACAGGTTCCTTAATAGCTCTTTGGATCAAGTTTTGGTTTTACATATATTCTTTGCCTTCTGCGATCCAGCGCCTCCTAGGAACTTGCAAGATATAATTCCAAGCTTGTATAAAGCTTACATAAGTTTCGCTTTTAAGATCCTGAAAGACACCTCATCAATGGAGTAAGCCAATAACTGGCCATCCTTTTCTGTTTTCTGGCTCAGGGGAACCCAGTTGTCTACTCTTAGGTTCACATGTTGTCTTCCTAGACGTGTTCTGACTAGGTTCTTCTGTTTCACATGCCCAGGAATGACGACTGGGACCCTGAGTCTCGTTGGTTAGGTTAGGTATGAACTGTATAAAAAAAATGTTATAATGTGATAACAACGTCCATAGCCGTTGCCCTTTTTTCCTTCATTTATAAGCTACTTACTTGTTCCTGAACCCTTGGATATATTTTTTTTTTGTAATTGTTTAACTATTAACAAAATTACGGATGGGCGTTATTACTCACACCCATCATTTTAGGAGTGTCGTACAAACTAACAATGGCTCAGATGTCGATAGACGTCGTTGTCCGTCAAAGTGTTAAAAAATCGATAACTCCGGTAATAAATTTTTTAGAGAAAAACTACCTTGTTTTTAGAAAACCACGCACTTTTTACTACCTTTGTCCAAATTTCCATTTAAATCGGAGACATGTTATTTTTAAAAAAATTCGAACCTTCCGTTTTTTCTAGCCATTTTTTTTGTGCTTACTGTTTCTTTTTATCTCTTTGTTTTTTAATACATTGAATTTTCTAGTTACTTATTGGTTTAATCTTTTCCCTGTATTATGCATTTTCTAGTGTCGTTCGGATATTATAAACGTGCGGAGTTTCGTTTTTTAATTCCGCCTAGTTCTGGAGTTATTAACAATTTAAAAAAATGGCGAGAGCACCATTCTGCATTATTTAAAAAATCGATAACTCCCTTAATAATTTTTTAGAGGAAAACCACCTGGTTTTTCGAAATCCACGCACTTTTTACTACCTTTGTCCAAAATTTCATTTAAATCGGAGAGATCGTATTTTTCAAAAAATTTAAACCTTCTGTTTTTTCTAGCCAATTTTTTTTGTGCTATTTGTTTCTTTTTATCCTTTTTTTTTAATACTTTGAATTTTCTAGTTACTCGTGGAGTTTCCTTTTTTAATTCCGCCTAGTTCTGGAATTATTAACAATTTAAAAAAATGGCGAGAGCACCAACGTGCATTATTTAAAGTGGCCAAATATAACCAAACTGGCAGGCTTAAGTGGTATAAGGAATAAATGTTTTTACATCAACAGCTACTACAAATGCTTACAGAGGTAAATGGCAAAAAAAAAACCTAACAAAAAACCTACAACACACCCTCATACCTCTATAGATGGTAGCACTCCGATTTTTTATTGAAAACTAAAATCTTTTTAAATTAACAACTTTCAAATAGGTAATTACTTTTTAAGGTGTAATCCTATTTTTTTAAAGGTAACAAAACAAGAAGATAATTATTAGTTTATTAAAAATAATCAAAGTCACTAAAACTGCAGTATTAGGCAGTAAATCAGACAAAAACAATTTCCAATGCCGCATAACGATAATTTTTCTTTGAGCACACCATCTAGTGAGCATTAGTTAAATATTTTTGGATCTAGAAGTTATGACAACAGTATTTTGTATAACTAAAAGTTAAACAACACGTCTCGTATAGCCCTCTTGCGTACAAAAAACATAATAAATTTAGGTCAACTTAAACGTTAATTTATTATATTTAAAAATTTGCCATCTTTAGGATTTTTTAACGATTTTGAGTCGATTTCCGTTGATGTTGTCTGGTTGTCGCTATCTATTACCATTTCTGAGTTAATCTTACCACAGACAGACAGACGGACGGATGGACGGACAGAGCAGTTGTATAAGAGCTTTTTCTTTCGAAAATTTTAAAAAATTCGTGAAAAAACCTAACGAAATAGTTTCTTTCTAAGTCTTTGGAATAATTGAAAATTTATTATTTAGTTATTTGTATAATGATCAACTATAATAATAAAAAAATTTAGATTAAATCACTCTTTAACAAAACTAATAAAAATAAAGAAAATAATCTAAGGTTTATCTTTATGTACTATTAACTATTAACTTTTTATAAATCTAATAACAAACTACTTAATTGTTTATCTTGGCACTTCGCATAAATCTGTTAGTTTCTATTTAAGTAGACAGGACCTATTCAAATTTGTAGTCGGTTTGTGGGTTCTGTTTTCAATTTATAAGGAGCCTCAACATAGGGATTATTCATAGAATCGTCGGTTACGCCGTGTAAACGGAAAAGGGCGCCCTTGTAGCTTTAAGCAACGAAAACTCATTATTTACCTTCTGCCAACGAAGAGGTTAAACGAGGAAACTGAAATACGAGATTGGTCATGTAATTAGCTACTTTAAATTTTTTGGGTATAACTTTCAAGAAGTTATTCTACAGATAAAATATCGTTTTTCTCATTAAATAAATATCATTTTTGTTAATCTATAAAATCTTTTTTATTACCCCAAGAAACAACTGTTTTAAGACTATTATACATAGTGAATATTTTGTTATTTTAGAACAGCTTTATAATAGTTTATTACAGTTAATTTCAGTTTACTATTATATATTCTAATACGGAATATTTTTTCTTTGCCAAAAAGTCACTCACAATCATAAGAGAGGTTAAGGGAAAATGGAAGGGATAAAGTAATTGATAGTAGTAAGGTTTGTGGAAATAAGGTTCTGTAAAGAATTTTAAGGGTTAAATACATGTATTGTAACGATCTTCGTCGGTTCGGGTCACCTTGGAGCTTTGTTTGAGGGCTTGGGTTATCTCGGGCGCCATATTAGATTTCTAGTGTGTTCTGGGCAGTGTCAGTAATAAAATAATACTCCAAGACTTTATTTGGGTATTTGTTACTACCAATTTTATCAAAAAAACAAAGATACAAATCTATAAGACCTAAATAAGGTCAGTTATTACTTAGGCTGAAAAAAGGTCTTATTATTGATAGAATTGACCTAAATTTATTATGTTTTTTGTACGCAAGAGGGCTATACGAGACGTGTCGTTTAACTTTTAGTTACACAGAATACTGTTGTCACAACTTCTAGATCCAAAAATCTTTAACTAATGCTCACTAGATGGTGCGCTCAAAGAAAAATTATGGTTATGCGCCATTGCCACGTTTAAATTTCGTATGATTGGAAATTGTTTTTATCTGCGTTACTCCCTAATACTGCAGTTTTAGTGACTTTGATTATTTTTACTAAACTAATAATACTCTTCTTGTTTTGTTACCTTTAAAAAAATAGGATTACACCTTAAAAAGTAATTACCTATTTGAAAGTTATTAATTTAAAATGGTTTTAGTTTTTAATAAAAAATCGGAGTGCTACCATCTATAGAGGTATGAGGGTGTGTTGTAGGTTTTTTGTTAGGTTTTTTTGCCATTTACCTCTGTAAGCATTTGTAGTAGCTGTTGATGTAAAAACATTTATTCCTTTTACCACTTAAACCTACGAGTTTAGTAATATTTGACCACTTTAAATAATGCACGTTGGTGCTCTCGCCATTTTTTAAAATTGTTAATAACTCCAGAACTAGGCGGAATTAAAAAACGAATCTCGACACGTTTATAATATCCGAACTACACTAGAAAATGCATAATATTGGGAAAAAGATTAAACCAATAAATAACTAGAAAATTCAAATTATTTTTCAAAAAAAAAAGATAAAAAGAAACAGATAGCACAAAAAAAAATTGGCTCGAAAAAACGGAAGGTTCGAATTTTTTTAAAAAAACGATCTCTCCGATTTATATGTTCCATATTTAATTTATCTACCGATTTTACGGATGTATAAATTAATGCATATATCCCCGAGATAATTACTTGACACATCAATTCTTTCCAGAAAAGTCTTCCCCAGACAATCCTTGCCGGATAATCCTTCCCAAAACAATCCTTCTTTAAGAAATATATGTCATGGGGGAGATTTATTGTGAGGAAGGATGTTAGTGGAGAAGAATTGTCCGGGAAGGATTGTCAGGGAAGGAAAGTCCGGGGAATGATTGTCATGTATTCCATAAATAGATCATATATATTCCCATAGTCACTAATATTTAATTTATCTACCGATTTTACAGTCATAAAGAAAATTATTTTAATAAAATGTTTCGAATGTAGATTTTTATTAAGAAAGTTTTTTTAGTCCTTAAAAATTGATTTTATTTTAAGTCTAGAGGAACGGTATTTATTATTAAAAATTTATTTTTTATTCTATTTTCTTTTGTTAAAACTCTTTAATAAAAACGTTCTCTTAAATGCAGAATTTTTTATAAAACTTATCTTCGTGAGTTCTGAAAATATTCCTATTACTGAATATTTTTAATACTGGTAATTATATGGAGAAATATAAAAATTATTACTCTAAATTTTTCATAAACTATAAAAGTGATGTAATATTTTTACTAGAGGTAAAAGAAGGGCTTTATATTACGTAGAAATTTCAAGAATAAATACATACAGACACAATAAAAAATTTCTTTATTATCTTGGTATTTTTTTTATCAAATTAGTTTTACTTTCTACCCTTTAACTATTCTCAGATGCTAAAAATACAGTGGAAGTGACAAAGATTATCTAAACTAGATAAGCTGAATGAGAATAAAGAGATCACGATCCGCCGCGCTTTTCTAAAATCCGGAAATAAAATTTTCCAAAGCTCTTATTTCCTTCCTTACATATTTATTATCCTAGCTGGAAATTTTCTTCTGCTGTTTTCAAACAATTATATTTTCCAGCATGTAAATTTCTTTTCAAAAAGTACGCTTTGTTTACTATTGAATAAGAGGTTTATAATGAGAATGGTTTCAAAAAGAGCTTTTTTATTATATAACTTATATAAGGAAAAACAAAAGAGAATTTAATAGGATTTAGACGGAAATATTCAACTGGTTTTGATGTAAGTTTATATTCGTATTTCCATGTGCTAAATAATGAAAATAAAGAGTATATTTCCAAATTGGACATACCCTATGACTCTGTAGACAAATGTCAGTAGATAGTCTAGGCTGTTACTGATATAGGTATAGAAAATTTAATGTGATAAAAAGAGAGAGATGATGTAGATATTCAATGTGTCACAGAGAGAGAAATTGCTATATCGATAACGTAGTAGATACCAGAGGATGCTGACAGGGCAGAAGGATTTGACAAACCTAAAGACTACACCAGACGCATCCCAACTGATCTTCAGGTCTGGCAGACCCATCTGCTCTGTAAGCATACTCTGGTATCTACTGCGTTATCTCTCTATTTCTCTGCATACTCTCCCTCTAACACATTGTATTCTATATACCTATATCAATAACGGACTTGACTATCTACTGATGTTCTATTTAATAATCTCAATTTCGGCTGGGTTCAATCTATAATAAATTTCAGGAAATTAGCGAATAGGCAATTTATTTTGCCTGAATCAGTAAAAAAACAGGAGCTCGTTCCAATGGACTGAGTTTCTGATTCTGCTTATTTATGTATTTCGAACGTTCGACAAACTTCTTTAATTAGAGACTAATTTCTTATTTGGGTTTTTCTGTTGTATTTGACCGGCATCTGTAAATGCAATTTCCATGTTAAGTCTCGTACAAATGCTTATACAATACAATACAAATTTTTTTTTTAATAACATACATAACTGATATATGTTTAAGTAAATAATTACGAGGCATAGAAAATTAATTACCTATCAGCACCATATGCTCCGCGTCATCTTAACCGTCTCTCCTATAGCAAAACATATTTTCACGTTCTAAACTAAAAACAGAGCAGCAAGTCTGAACTAAAAAAAAGGTGCAAATGTAGTCATGCGTCTTTATGGACTGACACATCCAAAAAAAATATGAAAAGGATTATGAAATGAACCAGGACAAAGGATTGAAGAAAAAATCAAGAAAATCAGGTTGTAACAAAGTTACTTATTTCCGTAATAATTAAAATATATAAATTAAATTGTGCACGGCATTGGAGTAGAACTAACTTAAAATTATTAGAGAAGCTTTGAATAAAAGGCCAGTCATATCAGTTGAACCTCTGTCCGACAGATGGAGACACTCTCGTCTGTGCTTCTTAGATGTCGAAGTTCATATCGAGTAGGGCAATTCAAACCGTTGTCGGCAGTTGCAGTGGCAGCCAGAAGTCAAAGTTGCTGTGGCTGTCCCAATTGGAGCAGCAGTGCAGTCTGTCGACCTTTAGACGTAGGTCAAGCTGAAGGGAGCGGAAGCCAATTCCAACTGTACCGAAGAGAATAGTCCAGAACCGTCATCCGATAACCACGACAACCCGGAATACGTGCCTGTACCGGCCAATCAAGACCCCTGTTGTACACCTTTTCTTCTTCACCGTCGCTGGATTTTCCTAAAGTAATAACTGGTTTTTATTTACTTTATGAATTTTATTCCGAAAGTTGGACTAAGGCACCAAAGTGACCCGTAACGACCGAAGTGTCGTTACAAGGTGCTAAAAAATATTTGAAAGTCAACAGAAACAACTAAGTGCAAATCATTGAAAGAAGTTGTTAATAGGATTTCGTCCTGAAGACATTTTTTCCAGTCTGTGTAGAACTGTACTTGAATTATTGTCCAAGAAAAACATGGGTTTTATGTATTATATGCAAATATAAGGCTTGTACCGATTCTGATGAAGACTTATCAACTAGCACAACATGCCACAACCAACTCCAACTTTCACAACCAACCTTGCTGTCTTCTAATGGTGTAAGAAGGCTGTGAGTAGCTAAAGTCGTGTCTTAAGTATATATATTTTTTGCATTCTTCTCTTTTGTATTCTTCTTCCTTCTTTGAACTTTTTATTTATTTTTGTCATGTTTATATTCGCCTGAACGAGTAAATTGTTGCCATTTATTTTGGTTCGTACATTAATTTGAAGAAAGTACGGTCCCTCTCACTAATGTCATATAAAATATATTAAGAATCAATCATATATTCAGTGGTGGTGGTAGATTTATCAAATAATAGTTAATTTGAATATTTCTTCGATTTTTCTACTTACTGCGACTTGGCAGCTCATATTACTTACAAATTGTAATATTTTTGTACTTGTGGTTTGCATTTTATTTAAACACCCCGCCGAATTGTAACTAATTTATTTCAGTAATACAACGTCTCATTTATATTAAACACTGCAATAACAGAATATACTAATTTATATAACGCAGCACACAAAATTCAACGAACTCTTGTCCGTTCCTTCGTATTATTTATATTCATTTCGGTTGATCTAGAACGTTCACGCCTCGTTCTTTGTTACATTGCCCCCTCCTTAAGATCATTTCGTCTCGAAATGTTCCAGGGACTCACTATGGTATGGCGATATCTGCAGTACTCTTGATTCCGGCACCGTGACGTTTAATGGAAGTAGCAGTCGATGGTCTGCAAGTCTGAACTGCGAGTACTGAGACAGAATACAAGTTACCAAATAGAAGATGTTTCTTTTGCCCAATGGTTGCTCATCATCGAATTGCAGGACCTTTCCCACTTTGGCGATTCCTCTGGACATGCAAAGGTCTTGAGCCATGCAATCAGCAAAGGAAAACTCTACTAGTACTTCAAACAGATCTCGTGGTCACATCTCGTCATCGGGTGATTGGATGCCACGAACTTGGGCTTGGTCATTTTCTCTGTCGTGGCTTCCTGTATAAGGGGCCAGTCTATTGGAATATACTACTCTTGGGTTTCCTCGAGGAAGCTTCTTAATTCTGCATCAAAATCTTGTAAGGGCCCTCCCAAGAACTCTGCAATTTGGGTGAGTATCCACGACGACTATTACAGCCAAACAAGATCACCCAGTTGGAATTATCCACCTTCTGCTTTGACGTTATATGATTTATTTATTCGGGCACTGACATTTTCGATATTTTATCAGACTCGTTTATGGATGTTGTTCATTATATGGCGTAATTTGCTGACATAATCTTCGCCTTTGGTCTTTCCTCCTAGGGTACACTAAAACTTCACCATTGATTCGTCTACTGATGAAAAATATGCCATCAGAAATAGGTGGAGTTACTGTTCCCAATTTCTGTGGTGGTCAGAGATTACTTTTGATAAATACCTATGATTTCGTTCCACCATTCCATTGGATTGTGGATGTAATACTGAAGTCCGTGTTTTATTAATCTTCAGAAATTTGCAGATGTCTTGGAAAAGGCAGATTCGAAATTACTTCCTTGGTCTGAATGTAACTCAAAGTGAACACCAAAACGGCTGATCCATTTCTTGACAAGAGCATCAGCGACAGTCAAAGCTTCTTGGTTTGGCAAAGCGTAGGCTTCAGCCCATTTACTAAATTAGTCCATCACCACCATAATGTACTTATTTCTAGAGTCAGATTCAGGGAATTCTCCTGTAACATCGACTGCAATTCTCTCAAATGGACTGCCCACCTTATATTCTTCATACGAGATTTTGATCGCCTTTGAGGACTATTAATTACTGCACAAACTCCCGCAACACTCATTTTCCTACTTCGGGAGATTACAATCTGTTTCATATCCTCTTCTCCCTTTTGACTTTCCAGCACGCGCTTCAGGATTCCGTCGTCTAGGATCAGAGTGTTCCATTGAGTCCAGTATGACTTCATGGTGGGTGAATATCGAGAAACCTTAAGCCCTATAGGTCTGCGGTCTCCTTTCTTCCACAGGTTCGGATCTAATCTCCCCAGATTGCCGATGATCATCTATGGTCTCTTTTTCCTCTGCTCGCTGACAATGTTTGTAGTCATCCGGACATGGTCTCCTTGATAAAGCATCAGCATTTTTGTGGCTAGTCCCGGCACGATTTTCCGTCTCGAAATCGAATTCCTGTAACCTCTTAATCTACTTTGATACTTGTCCTTCGGGATTTTTAAATTGTAAGAGCCACTTTAGCGCTGCGTGGTCAGTCCTCAAGAGAAATCTTTTACCTTAAAGATACTTGTAGAAGTGTTCCACTTTGTTAACCATAGCTAAGAGCTCTCGACGAGTAACGCAGTAGTTCCGGCTAACCAAAATAACTTTTTCTTGACTACCCTGTAAATGCGAAAGCACAGCACCAATGCCCACTTGCTTGCATCGGTATAAAAAAAATACACACAACAGGAAAAACAGTTAAATAAAAACTAAACTCCATTATTAGAAATTATAGAAAAAAAGAGGTCGAAAATAAAACATTTAGTCTAACACATTTATCAGTCATTAATGTAAAAAATAAATAAAAAAGGTAATTATTTTTTATTTAACAGAAACTTCCGACAAAATATCTTACAAGATTACATCGAAAGGGCTGATGTGGGAATGGCAAAGTAATGCAGTGGGATTTTGAGTGGCGGTAAAGGGACCGGTCGGTGGCCAAATTGCCGGACTCGGGTCAAGAATTACTTTGAAAGGGAATAGAAATAAGTTTGTGGTGTTAGGTCTCTCTCTGATGAAGATTAACTTTGATTAGGTTTATAGGTTCAGGAATCTTGTAATTTATTAAAACAATTCAAGGTAAAAGATAAGATTTCCATTTAATAGAATAACATAACATTGTTTCAATTCAATAAAAACTGTCACTATTGGTCATTTTTTTTTGTAAGAGCAATTATCATCTGAAGAATTAAATGATACTTTAGTCCTGGTAGAATGTACGTAATTTTTGGTACTTCAAGATTAAAACTTGAAAAATATTAAGCGCAATTAAATTAAATAATTGAATAAGAAGTTTTAATAATAAAATTAGTGGAATTGGAGTGTGAAATCCATGGCCAAAAAAGTTTTAAATAAGAAAACTTATTTCTTACTCGTGTTTCAAAAATTCTGTTTCTATTATTGGTGTCTTGTATTTTGCATCCATACATTCTGGAAGATCATTAATAAACATTAAAAATATTTGTGGCCCAAGTACAGACCTTTGAGGAACACCCAGATTAACAATTGCTTCATTTGATTTGGTCAGTTCTTCTGGATACTGACCAATTTCAATTGAGATATTTATCAAATCAGACAAAGGCTGTGCAATGTATATAGCTAAATACTTTTTATGTTGATATACAATCAATACCAGCCGATTTGGTATTTTTTAAATTAAATATTACCTCAAAGATCTCCTGTTCCATAACAGGAATAAAAAAGAGTGAATGAATCAATAGGGGCCTTACTTTATTTTTCGTATGATTCAGTGTCATCCAAGTCAATTTTTCTTTGATAATAATTATCATACACCTTTTCTCTGATCACTTTATTTAATCGTAGTTATCCTGGATATTCAGTAAATATTTTTATTTTAAAATAAAAATCCATTCTAACGATAAATCACTTACTAATAGGTTGCAAGAGAGCGTGGACAATTTTAAAACATTAATTATTTTGATTGAACATTGATAATTTTTAAATTGCTTACAAATAAATTTTCATGATATATTAATTCGGAATTGACTTGACATTGCAAGCATTATTAATCCATATATTACGGTCTATCAGAAACAACGGCTAGATAATGTGATTTGATAATAATTAAATGTTCGAATCGTTCCATGATACAAGATCCTAATGATTAGTATTATTAATTATCATTATCAAATAATCGATGAATACATATTTTCTGGATTGAGTAATTACGGCATTAATTATTAGATTTTGAATTATATATTTATGTGAATAGCTATTTAAAAAAAAGGTTTATTTTTAACTATACTGTCAATACAAGTTAATTTCAAAGCAACATACAATGTATATAAAATTCACCCTCAAGGGATATAGTAAAAGCGAAAAAATATCTTTTACGAGCTTTTTGTTGAAGTTCTCCGTCGTAACTTTCTCCGAAATGAAGCAAAATACATCGTTTGGAGTATTCACCTTTTCGTATAACGTTATGTGTAGGATAACATAAAAAGTGTGCTAAAACGGTCAATAACACCAACCGCTGTAAAAAAAATGTTGTAAATAAATAGGTTCAGGTTTAGATATTAGATGAGTTAAAGGGAGATTATTGATATACATTGTGTTTAGGTTTTAAGATATGTACTGAAAACATATCAAAATATTTTTATAGCTGATAACAATAACATGTGTAAATATTAGTAGTAAATTAAAGAGGTATTTATGTATTTTTTGCTCTATTATATTGTTGATAAAAGTTCTGTCGATATTTTATTGGAAATACTGCCCGACTCCTACTATACCGATTCCCAATATATCGATTCACACTATATCAAATTCCACTTTTCCGATTCCCACTATCCTGATTTTCAATATCCTGGTTTCTACTATCTTGATTTCCACTATGCTGATTTATTAGTGCTATCACAATTTCCACTCTCCTTATTCTCACTATCCCGATTCCTAATAGGGCTAAAAATTACTGCTGGAAGTGCGACTTACGGATAAAATCTAAAGGGCACCCACCAATAAGAGTAATGCTATGTTAACGAAGTTACCTTATTTCCGGAATTATTTCAATTAGTTTTAATTATAATTAAAATATATTAACTATATCGCGCACGGCACTGGGGTAGAATTAACATATATTTATGGAAAAATCAACCTTCCTTTGATAAGTTAAGTCGTACCTGTTGAATCTTCGTCCGATGGGTAGAGACACTCGCATCAGTGCTTACAGGACGATTCAATAAAGGCAAAAAAATGGCAAAAGAAGAAAAAAGGGTAAAAAATCATCAAAAGGTAAAAAAGTCAAATAGATAAAGTAAAGGAGAAAAGCAAAAAACGCCAAGAAAATGAAAATAAAGGCAAAATAGAGGAAAAAGGGCAAAAAAGATAACAGAAGGAAAAAATGGAAAAAAGGTAAAATACGGTAAAAAAAAGGAAAAAAAAGCTTAAAAGGCAAAAAATGGACAAAAAAAAGGGAAAAGGTAAAAAAATCTACAAAAGTAATAAAAACCCAAATAGACAAAGTCAAGGGAAAAAAGCAAAAAAAGCCAAGAAAATAAAAATAAAATTAAAAAAAAGCAAAAAAAAAGGCAAAATAGAGGAAAAAAGGCAAAAAAGATAACAGAAGCAAAGAAAGGAAAAAAAGTGAAATACGGCAAAAAAAGGAAAAAAGCTTAAAAGGCAAAAAATGCAAAAAAAAATGGAGAAAAAAAAAGGAAAAAAGGCTAAAAAACATCAACAAAAGTAATAAAAAACCAAATATACAAAGTAAAGGGAAAAAAGCAAAAAAGGCCAAGAAAATAAAAAAAGTTTAAAAAAAGCAAAAAAAAAGGCAAAATAGAGGAAAAAAGGCAAAAAAGATAACAGAAGGTATAAAAGAAAAAAAGGTAAAATAAGGCAAAAAAAGAAAAAAAAGTTTAAAAGGCAAAATACAGGCAAAAAATTCAAAAAGACTAAATAAATGGTCAAAAAAAAGAAAAAGCGGTAAAAAAAATCAACAAAAATCCAAAAAAAGTCAAACAAGACAAAGTAAAAGGGAAAATTTCAAAAAATTTAAATAAAGTAAAAAAATAGGCAAAATCTGACTCTGTCTAATAGAGGCAAAAGGGGCAAAAAGGTCAAAAGAGGCAAATAAGTTAAAAACAAATTTAAAAAAGTTTAAAAGAAGCAAAAATATGGGTAAATAGAGGTAAAAGGCAAAAAAAGGGAAAAAAAGTAAAAAAGCAAAAACATATAAAAAGGGCAAAATAAATAAAAATACATTGCAAAAAAACAGAAATAGTAAAAGAAGGTCAAAAAAGAAAATAAGGCAAGTAAAATGGGTAAAAAAGACTAAAAAAGTAAAAAAGAAGCTCAAAAAAACAGACAAAATAAACTTAAATAAGGCAAAAAAAACGTCAAAAAAGTAAAAAAAAAACAATCGGCTATGCCACCTCAGTAACCAAGTCTACAATTTTTAAACATTCGACCTACGTTTCGGTCATTATGATAGCATCATCAGAAATTGATGGTTAACTGGTTATCTTTATCTTTAATAAATATAGTAAAAAATAATTATTTTTCCTACGTCTTTATTCTGCTAAAATGAAACAATGAGATTTTTGCATTCTGTTTATTACTTTAAATTTTTAAAAATCTTGTTAAAATTCTTTACAAAACTATAGCGTGTTTCACATACTTATCCTAGTTCTTATCATTACATTTTTTTTCCTTTAGCAATTTTTAAAACTTCTCTTTTACGGCTGAAACGCAAGTGGATAAATACGTTCTTCAGTTTCTAAAAAGTGACGACTTTCTTTCATAACTTGTTCGGATAAAATGATGAAAGAAACCATTGTTTCGAGAAAAGAAAAAGGCGTTAGGTGAAATAAAAATGTGCGAGAATCAGAAACATGAAAATTTTCATGTCTTTGTCGTTTCCAGGACGAAATAAATCTAGTGAATGCAGGACAGAATCCAGCAAAATATAAAACATCTAACGTTTATTTTTATTATTAATGTTTGTACCAAACCATGAGTATGAAAGAAATCAAAAATTTAAAAACTTTAGAATTTATTCCAAATTCAGGATGTATGAATACAGATTTATTATAAAAAGTTTTCATAAAATTTGTAAAAAATCAAAATAGTTCATCGTTTATATTTAATAAAAACTTTACATTTCTTTAATAATTATACTAGGTGTTATATTTGTAATATAACTTTATCAGATCGAAGGACCAACCTTACTACAGAGTATCAAGGATTTAGTATATTAACACAAATAAATTATTTAAGTAAGGGCTATTTACTCACCCATTCATTATAAAACCAAAATAATTAATTATAATTTATTATTATTATTATAGAGCAACTGCACTCACTTATTCAAAACATATTTACAATTTATTATATTTTAAGAATCTCAGTAAATTATTAATTAAAACGGAAACACGTGTACATTCCGATTGAAGCCTCTCGCTAATAAGTGCACTCTTATTAGGATGAAATAGAATTGTGGTTTTATTTCCCGACTTAACAAAATTATAACTGAGAATATTTAAATTATATAAAAATTATTATTTTACTTTCGATCATGTACAGGTCAATATCTTTAATTTGATACGTCACAAGTGTCAGTTTAACAGTGTTGGGGGAAGCTACGGGTACAACGGGGGTGGACGGGGGGGGGGGAATTAGACATGATTAGCTAGAAAATTAT
Source organism: Neocrepidodera transversa (assembly GCA_963243735.1). Taxonomy (NCBI): domain Eukaryota; kingdom Metazoa; phylum Arthropoda; class Insecta; order Coleoptera; family Chrysomelidae; genus Neocrepidodera; species Neocrepidodera transversa. The sequence continues at coordinate 9,128,958 of OY725355.1, forward strand.
TATTCTACGTCGCATTTCAAATACATTGTCGTTTCCCGTGTTCAATTTGGACCAATAGCAACGAAGTTAGAGATTAAACGTTCCTTCTGCGCATGGTTTTTCTCTTAAATTGACAAATGGATTTTTTTTTCGTTCTTGGCAATTGTTAGATGTCACAATGTGACAGAAAAAGTTGATATACATTTGTGTATATTGAGGATATATACAGCGTACTTTGTGACATCCTTTCTTTGTGTATATTTACGATATATACAGCGTACTTTGTGGCATCCTTTCAATGGCTAATGACGTCATAGGACCGTCTCTTTCTCTAACTCGCTGAATTTCCTATACCTCTCTCTCTCTAACACATTGAATTCCCTATAGTGGGGCTAGAACAAACGTAGCCTATCTACTTCCACGTCACATCATGTATAAGGTATAGGATTGCACAATCTATTCATGCTTCTTAGCATAAAAGATGCTCGTTTGAGCTTTGCTATGATTTATGTTTTCATCTACATACGACATATTTTATGATGTGATAAATGATAAATACGATAAATAAATACTATGATTTTTAATTTATAAAAGTACGGTCCTTAGTATAACTCAAAAATGCAGAAAGTGAAAAACACGAGCACCTTTGAGGAAAAGTTTAGTTCTGAAAGACTCGCAAATTGTGACAATTTTCTGTTTGTGTTTCCCTATTTAGTTGAACGAGAGAAATATGAGTAAAGGAAGCCAAATATAGAAACTTTCCTAGTTTTATGCTTAAGTGTCTCATTGAGAAGTTTCAAGTTTGTGTACTATTTCAAAAAAAAGTGTAGTCTATAACGAAATAATAAATAGAAGAAGTTTACCGAGCTAATGAATTAATTATACAGGGTGTTATATTTGAAAATTGATGTGTAGTAGCAAAATGAGTTATTGATATGCTCTGAATTTAAAAGTAGAGACATTTTTGAGTAACCTTTGTCAAAAATATTGGAGATTTTTCAAAATCGATTAAAAAAGTAAACTAGAATTTAATTTCAAATTTCTCACAATAAGTCGGAAATCTGATCTTTTTATTTTGATAATGGCTTAAAGATTATTAAAAAGAGTATTACAACTTAGTAGATTTTTTTATAAATAAACGATAATAACGTTTTGCTCGATTTAGATTATTTTATCGAGCATTCGCTTAAAACAAAAACAGAACAATTTAAACTGAAACAACAGTTAAAACCAACAAGTTTTAGCATTCGGTACTTTTATTATTATTATTTCAAGTAAACGTGACTATTCTACGAAGTATCTTTTACATTAGAATTTCTTTAATTCAAGTCACGCTATTACAGATTTTTCTTTAAATTAAACTTCTTGGATTTACTCAACTCGTTTAACTTACGACCCTCTCTTCAATTCATAATTATTCTGATAAGATAAAAAGAAAAAGATGGTTTAAAGGGAGATAGCGAAATTGTATTTTCTCACAATACAAAAAATATATTTCCTTGGTTAAAAAGAAATGGTTAAAAAAAACAGATCAATATTATTTATTGCAATCAATTCAATTCAAAAATTTATTACTTTATTGTTGGTATAATCCAAATGAATAAATTACCATGTGTACTTTAACTTTGACGTTTTGTGTATTTTGGATTATGTTCTTAACATTAAACGTTATTCTTGTTTTCTGTAATTATGATGCATTATGATGTGAGCTGCAAGGTACTTGCCTAAGGTTATTCTATTTTAAAGTTATGAAAAAGTTATTATAGTTGTAATGAATATATTGTAAAAATACAAATATTAAAATGTATTACATATACCAATGTATAAAAGGTAAATTCTACTTTTTTCAGTCATTAAATCCTCGCAGTTATTAAAGATTCAAAACGTGTAACTTTCATGTCACTGACATTAAATAAAAGATATTTAGTAACTCTTTCAGAGATTGTAAATTTATAAATTTTTAATTACCCCTATAACTGACCATAAACCTCTAAATGCCGGGTCAAAGATTAGGTATAATAAGAAAAGACAGCCAGACAAAGAAAACAGAAAATGAGAGAGAAAGATGACAAAACATAAAAATATGTGTTATTTGTTTTGCTCGCCCGAGAGGAATATAAAATGAAAAGTCTTAAGTGTACGCCTATGTTTCGGTCCTTTTTCACTTCCATTGCCGGTGGTTCTATTGCATATGTATTTACACGATTCAGCATATTTTTCATCTCCTGGTGCATTATATATTTTTTCGGCATTGTGAAAGTATAATCGGGCGTTCTTCTTCTAACTTCTTGTATAGTTTTTTGGGTTCTGTGCATAAATCAGCATCGTTGTGATCTCGGTAAGATGCCGTTCTCCGATTCTTTTGCAGAGTGCTTCAGAAAGCTCGATACTCAAGATTGTGCCCTGTGTAAGGCAAATTTTAGGATTGTGTTAGCAATTATTAAACTAGACTCTCTTATACAGAGAGCTTGACCTTGACCCTGGCTTTGACGTTGTCCTTAACCCACGCTGTGACGTCACTGGTTACGGGCCAACGCCCACACACACAATCCCTTATCTAAACCGGATGGAGTAGGAACGGCATAGAATAACTACTTTCTTCGTCCAGTTTAATCCATTGAAGACTTTCCATCAACTCATTGATTAGTGACCACTCTACAGCGGAGAATTTAGTATCTGTTTCAGAATTTATTAAGCCTTTACCGCTGCAAACTTTTATACTGTGGAAACGTTCCAGCATTCTAAAAAATCTGGTCCATCAAATGATATTCCAACAACGATGATATTGTCAAGATACACCAGGGATATCTTCCATGAAAGTTTATTCAACACACTGTTTCCATCAATCTTTCAATTGTCGCTGGAGCATTACATAACCTAAATGGCATCACCGTGAATTGGTAAAATCCTCGGTTCTACATAGCTAATTCCACCTGCCAATATCCGCCTTTCAGGTCGAGAATATCTTTAATCCAGCCAATGTGTCTAGGGTGTCATCTATTCTGGGGAGAGGGCAGCTTTCCTTTTTCGTCATGTTGCTTAGTTGTCGATAGTCCACGCAAAATCGAACCTTCCAAGGGCTGTTAGATGGCTCTATAACACCTTCTTCCATTTCGTGGACTATTCTGTCGGCTTCCTCTTTTTTGGCTAAAGGAAGTCTTCTTGCCCAATGTCGAATAGGCTGATTATTTTCGGTATTAATTTTATGTTTTACCAAATTCATTCGCACTATTCTTCCTTTCTCTACATCGAAGATATCCTGGTAGATTTTGACGTTGTCACTCAATTCTGTTTTCTATATTGGTTTTAAATCCTTGGAAAAATCAATTACAAGTTTCTCGAGGTCTTCTGGGAATTTAGCTGCTGGTACTGCGGTATGTTGTACACTTCTAATTACAGAAGAGACCGGCGAACAGTTCACTAAAATTGTTCCTTAAAATAAAATCAGTTCCACCTAGTGCAGCAGTCAATAATCAAATTCAATTCTTTGCCCTTTGCTTCCTTTACACATTATTGCAAAAATCATTGTGGTGCAGTGAAACAGATCCGATACCTCACTCCAGCCGAGCGGTTACGTAGGTTTTTGCGCTAGTGTTTGAAAAGTAAATTACCTACATGCAGATCCACAGCGCTGGATCTAGCAGGCCGAAAATGCGCTGAATCCAGCATTGCAATCACTAGAATGAACTGTATCCATAACAATGTTCCTAAAGGAGCGGGTTCGCCTGATTTATTGAGTTTTTACCTCTGGCAGGTGTTTAACTGCAAGCGGCCTAACGTAACGCATAACATTTATGTTACATGTATAACCTGACGGGTTGAACTTGACAACTGATCTATGGTGGTGATCTAACCCGACGCCCAAACAATTTTTGAGATAAAACACAAGGTAGGTATTTAATTCTAACTCGGAACATTGACCTCGTTATTTTTTATGCCCCTTTTGTTTGTTTTGTTCAGCTACACCAAAGGTTGCTTTTTCAATATAAATAAATCGTGTACCTGATGAACACATTTTTTATGTAGCCGAGCTTTTAGACTAGATATATATTTGAAATACATTTGTTATATATTGATATGGACCTTCTGGTAGATCAGATGTCCTATTTGTCACTGTCTTAAATTTTTCTTACTGCATCTGTCTATCTCCCTTTCTTTTATCTTCTCTATCTCGTCTTCTAATATACCTTCTCTAATTCACCTTCCAGTATTATACTTTGTATTTCTTTATCTTCAATTATTTTATTTGTATCGTAAAAAAATCCCATAGTAAATACACCCTTAATAGTAGCTAAAAGTAATCTTAAAGATATACGTAAATTTTATTAACTCATTGATTTAGATTTCTTTATATTGCACTTTTACTTTACATAATACCCCTATATCTATCACTGATCGCACTTTAATCACTTATCTCTTAATCACATTTTATGACTGTTAGGAATACAGCAAATTTAAGAAAAGTATAAGGAAAAATAAAGTTCAAATTTATTTATTTTTCAGGTTTTAATTTACACTCTTGTTTACATTTTTAATTGCCACAGCTTGTCTAATCTCAGCAACACATCGAAACTGACTCGACTTGAAATTGCGCTCGGCATCTTTATTTTAATTTTAGCAGTAGTTAAACATTAATAGGACGGAATTTTAATGAGGGAAGAATTAGCCGAAACTTTGGCGGTAATTTAATTTTTCAGTAAAGGCTTCCAAAGTTTTGCTATATAATTATTTCATAGAGCACCTTAACAGCACATTTGCCGCTTAGAAACTCTTTCATTATATAATCCGTGCCTTCAGGAATGAACCGCCTTTTTTCGAACATTAATAATTCCTTTTGTGAATATTACAGATGGTATTAAGTTAGAAATTTCTGTTTAAAATTCTATCGTTTAAGGTAAACATACAAGTTTCGCCTTTAGTGTGCTGTTATATATTTGAGTTATCATTTTCATCTCAACTCCTGAAGAAGCTATAATAGAAATGAATCTAGTATCCTTCTTGAAATTAACATCTCGGAAGATAAAATTAATACAGGAACTTCAGCTACGGTGTTGGTAGTTTAAAATTTGATTTTGACTGACTGCGAACCCCCTTTTTATACCGAGTTATGACGTAAACATTTTACGTTATATTCTTGTGTGGTTCATATTTCCTTTTCGTTCTCTTGAACGTTATCTAACCCGTAAAATTTAGGCATGAAAAGAATTATTTTCTAATATTTCAATATTGTAATTTAATATTTTTTCAAATGGTTCAAGTGTATATTATCATTTTGTAGACACATGTACTAACAGATAAAAATCTTTTGGGAAAAACAACTTGACTTTGTTGTGGTTATCTCTCTAAAATTTCTGGAAACAAACTTAATAAGACGAAAAAAACTACAATTAGAAATTGCTAAAAAAATAAAAATAATATACTAGGTATTGATTCGTCACAATAATAATAATAATTAATCGACTTTATGAAAAAACAATTTAGAATTTCAACATTTTGTCACAAACCGAACATTTAATCACATAAATCAATGCCATGTGATTTATAGCGAAATAATTAATCTACTTACAAATAGGAATAAATCCTGAAAAAATAAAGCCTGGCTACATTCATTTCACGTTTAGAACAATCTCTTCCACAACTGAAATCCTTAATGCCCTAAAGTACGTAATAGTGCTTTGAGCTATAAAAAATCCAGTTTTTCTGGTTTTTCCTCACATTAAGCTTCCAACAGCTGCGAATAAATGTAGGATGACAAGTTCATTAAATTCATTATTCATTCTTTTCCCTCGGGTAATTAATGCTTCATTTTTTTTTATTCATTTTTCGTCTCCAAACCACTAGCCTCACTGTTTTCCATTAACTTTTTAACACGTTTTATAAAGACAAATTAAATTTTAATTTAACTTTAGACTAGTTTAATGATTTATTAAGAAATTGTTTTTTATTTATTGTGTAATAATTATTTAACAGTTTAAAGCTACAATTTAAAGATCTAAATAACAGATCAAATAAATAATAAATAATGCTTTTGTATTTTATAGTTATAAAAATTTTATTGTTATTAAATGGTGAATAAATACAATTTATTTTTTATTATTAGAAACTATATTATAATAGAAGTAAACAACCTATACAATTTTCTTAAATGAATATGTAACTATTATTTATCATCTTTAAAGTGTGTTTTGTTGTAAAAAACTTCTGTCTCCTTCCCAATTACTTTCTCTCGGAAAATAATTTGCAGGCTTTGACTTTCATCGAATAAAAACGACACGAAGGAAAATCCGTTTAAGAATCCATTTCCTCACCAAAAAAATACTCTCGTTGGCACTTCCATTTCTTTAAATGAACAACAAAATCATCGTCGTAATCTCCCATTCCGTATGATTATCGTAAATCTTATCAAATAAAAAACTTAGCCGCAGCATTACGAATCTACTTATTATACAGAAAATAAAAATAATTCAGTAATCCATCTTCTTCCATGTTGAAGAGACAAAGTCGGTTTTTCAGTGGCGGGTACCTATATTAAACATAAATAGGTTTTTTTTTACGAAAATGTGAATTTATTAAATACATACTTTTACCAATAAAATGTAATCTCAGGACGAATTTAATAATGTAAAAATTATAGGATGTTCCATTTAAAAAAAATATCTTGTATATTTCACTTTCCTGGAGCACCCAGTATAATTAAAATTATTTTTAGATTGTTGTCTTTTCTGATATAAATCTCGCTGTGAAAACAGGTTTAGAAAAGACCTTTCGACTACCCTGTATGTACAGTGTGAACCATTTTAATTAGAACTACACCTGTAAATTCTTTATTTGTACTCCGATTTAAACATTTTTTTAGAGTGATGTGGAAAAGTTCTACTAAACCACAAATTTTAATGATTGAAAATCAACAGAAAACTAAGTGCGACACTGGATTTGTAAGGATGCAAAAAAATTTTTACCTAAATTTCGTAAAAAACTGCTTGTTATTAAAAAAGTTATAGCAAGTTTGAAATTTTAATCTGTATTAGGTTTTACGAAAATTTTAGACAAATTCTGAAAGCTGGCAACAATGTAAATAATTGTTTTGTCTTTTTATGAGGTTGCATTCTTTTTTGTAAGGATTGCTTAGTTTGGCCAATGTAAGTACTGCTAGAACTCTGGCATGCAATTTTATATACTGTGTGTTTTGTCTGTCATTCTTTGGTATTTTTTGCTTTAATTAATTGAAAAAGGTTTGATTTGTATTAACTAATTTTTATGAGACGGAATAAATAATTTTAAATAAATAGAAGAAGTAGTTAACTTTTACTAGTTAATCTTTATTTAAATATTAATTATACTAACAAAATCAATTGTAACGTTCTTCAAGCAGAAACAGCGCTGAAAATAATTTCAAGATTAGTACGCCACCAGATGGCTGGCCCTGTAAAGTAAATACTCAGCCCAGGCCGCTTTCTGTCGGTTATCACGATTGAAAATAAATATACGGTTCTCTCAAACAGGAACTCCGCTAAAAACAATTTCAAGACTAGTACGCCGACAGATGGCTGGTCCTGTGAAGTAAATACTCAGCCCAGTCCGCTTTATGTGCGGTTGTCAAGATTAAAAATAAATATACGGTTATCTCCAGCAGGAACTCCGCTGAAAACAATTTTAAGATTATAACGCCGACAGATGGCTGTCCCTGTAAAGGAAATACTCAGCTCAGGCCGCTTTCTGTCGGTTATGCCGATTAAAAATAAATATACGGCTCTGTCAAGCAGGAACAGCGCTGAAAATAATTTCAAGATTAGTACGCAGACAGATGGCTGGCCCTGTAAAGTAAATACTCAGCTCAGGCCGCTTTCTGTCTTTTATCCCGATTAAAAATAAATATACGGTTCTAGTTTTTAAAATTAGCCAAAGTTTTGTAACTTCGTTAGACTAAGAAGCAAATAACGGTCGGAATCGGAAAAAAAACCTTACTGTTTTGTTTCTAAATCTATAGTTATCGTATTTAGTGCAACGTTTTTTATTACACTTTTTAAAGCGGTTCTATTACTGATAGGATTACCTACAGGATCAATATAAATAAACGATACTTCCTCAGTTTCTTTATTTTAAGTTGCTTATTAAGCCTGTCCAGTGTTCTCTGTCTGTTCCGATAGGAATAACGGCAGCTTCACCTGAGTAATAGTATTATTCAAGACTGCTGTAACTATTTCACCTCTAATAGGATTGGAAGCTAAAAATAGAGCTGGTTGAATAGATACTTTCAAAATATGTTGAATTTGATAATCCTCATACCTCATACCCCTACTAATATCTAAAAGAAGACCTTTATCTTGTGTATAGTTAGGATCAATAGAAATTGATGAGGAAGGAGGAGTAATAATCTGTTAGCAGAAGTAACTGGGACTTTAACTTTATGACTTTCTTTCGAAACAAAATGAAAACCTGGGAACTTTTTCACCATCCCCTGCCATTTCGATCAGATTATCAATGTGTCTACACTGCATTTATCGTTTGCTCCTTTTCAAGAAAAAGAACTTTGCATTAAACAACACCGGCAGTCGTTTGTTATAGAGACGTCGCAATGTGTTACTGTCCCTTGTCTATTTTTTTTGCGGTTTTTTATACTTCTAGTTGCTACTTTTTTGATATTTCATCGGTTTGTAATTTTATTGCTTTTACTTTATTATGATATTAGTCCTGCGTAACTATCACGCGACTGCTTTTTTTTGCTTTCTTATTTTTAGTACTTTCTACACTTTTCTGTTTGCTTCTATTCTACGTTTATTGCATTTCTTCATCACGTTGTAGATGACGGATTTTGCTGTTTTTTTTAAAGTCGTGTTATTATTTTTGTTTTTTTCTGCAGATTTTAGTACTCATGTAACATATTTATAACATTTTTATACATTTAAATTTGGAAAATAAATAAATACATTTTTTATTCGCCGAACACGCTACTGATGATAGTCCGACTTCAAAAATCTCAGAATAAAAAGAAACTACTATTCACAGATGACTTGGTTGCAGTCTAAAGACACTTTGTTTTAAAAAATTTATGTCGAACAAATGCGGTGGCTCGGACTAACTTCAGGAATAATTCAGTATTGATGAAACTTTTGTTATACCGACTAGTTTTGGTATTTAATTATTAAATGTATTTACTCAATAGTAGTTTATATTTCAAATAAGTAGTGTTGAATTATTTATACGGAAAAATAGAACACCCGTTCCTCTATTCTTTTCAATATTTTGTTTGCTAACAGATATCTCTCTCGAGAGTAAATGTTGCATTTAGAAAATAAGAAAAATGTATTAACATTTAATATTTACAAAAAAATATATACATTTTAAACTACCTAATCCTTATATAAAGTTAAGTTAGTTCTAACTTAGAGCTTTAAGGTATATCCTTAATTGAAATAGTTGTTCAAACTGTTGATGACTACTTTAGCGCGCCCTTCTACCATTTCCGGTTTTGGTATCCATTTACCATTAAATGGAGGTAAATAATGAGTTCAAGAAAGTTCTTAGTATTGAAGGCCATAATACTGAAAAGTTACGAGTGCTAACAACTTTATATACCTTTATGATTTCATTCAGGAACGTATTTATTAATTTTGGATATTTGTAATGGGAACAAAAAAATTTAATATATAGACGTTTTAGTCCTTTCTCAAACCAATTTCAAAAATATTGCAATTCAAAACATTACAAACAAGATCTGTAGAAAATATCAGAATGTAGAATATAATATTCTGATACACAATGTTATCAACAACATTTTTCAGTAGCGTAACTAGACTAGGACTGTAGTGAAAAAAGTATAATATACGATTACAATTAATGTAACGGCAGCGTTAGACCGACCATAATCGTTCTGACCAGGATCGTTCCGATTGTGGTCAGTCCGACCAAAATCAAGAGGTCATGTCCATCGGATCTATCGATACGATAAAAGTCAGGTGATGATACATTCGAAGAAACCGCTACTGTCTCTCACAAAATGTCAAGTGAGGTCGAAGTTGTAGTACTAGCAAAGATTGGGTATGGTAAGATAGGACAGTCGGACAAGGCGAATAAAATGTGTGCGAGAGAGAGGGAATTTCCTGGAAAGTACTCCGAAAACATCGAGATATAGGCCGAGGCATAGGCGCCGTCATTACAGTATTTCTGACGGTGTTGATATAGTAATATCGAAACATATTAGTGACTTATTGCATTATTTTTTTCATTTTGGTGTGTTTAAAATAAATTATAAGTTTACATATTTTTACAATTTTATTTTATTCCAGTGTTAACTTGGTCAATCAAAAACTTAATGTTCCCTTCTAACCGCTCGATCGTACGCCGGTGGTAAGAGCTTATAATTGAACGTGCAGGCAACATACAGCGGTGCAAATAAGTATTTACTGATTTTGCTAGGTTATCATTACCAATATTTCAGATATTCCGACAGATTCTCTAATTTAGGGTTGAACGGTTTCTAAGTGGGCTGGTCAATATTTTTAACACCGTCTGTACAGATAGCATTACTATCTAGAAAATAGGTGTTTATTTTAAGCTCACCCCGTAGAAATGTTTGGATGTCTTCGCATGTATCATCACATGATCTCTTGATTTCGGTCGGACTGACCATAATACCACAATAGGAACGATCTTGGTAATAGGACGTATTTTCTCTGCAGAAAAAGACTGGAACGGCCCATTTCTGGATGAAAGCGAAATTCGACCGTTTCGGTGCTGAGAGGTCTTTTAATTACAGATGAGGGTGAAGAGAAAGGATATACAACACTTATATAATAATAATTAAGTATTTTCTGACAAGTCAAGAGACAACATTAGCATCAAAAATGGCGTAAAGTATTATAGTTATATAAGGTCAATAATAATTATAGAATTATTCAGGTTGATATTAAACTAATATTTATTTATTGTATTGTATTTTTTAATGTGAAAAAAAATTCTACCCGTCCCTGTCGAAATCCGTGTTTTCTAAAACGGTCGCTTTCATTTCCAGGGTATGAGAAAACTTATTTGAATAGGTGACATAAACTGAATTATATGAAAACTATAAAGACAAACTGTTGGACGTTTTCTACAAATTAGTGGCAATTACATTGCTAGTTTGAAATAGTTAGAAATAAATTAGTATACACTCAAACAGTCGGATAATGTTGGATACATTGTAAGTGTTTCGTATTTAAATGTTGTTTTACGAAGTTTTAAATGAAAGAAAAATAAAATTCGCGTAAGCTGTTTTTGTATAGAAAAATACTTCCTGTTTTTTTGGAAGTAGCACTTGGAAAATGGAAGCTGTAAATCGAATTATGCTCTTGCCGTTGCTTATCTAGAACCTAGTTTAGTAACCATCATTTTTTGAAGTTTTGGCGAGATGAAATTAAAACTTTTTATAACGGATATGCATACTTGACTTTCTTACGGAATATCGCGGAAACTCAACTGTGTATTAAAGTATTAAAAAAATACTGATTTGAGTCGAAAATTTTTGTTTTGAATTTTGTTTTTATATCATAATTCGTAATATTCATGGTGAGATAATCGACCGTTAACACTTTATATATGATAATCTAGAATGGTGTTTTTACCTCTCGCCCTTCAGATAAGAGAGGTATAGGAATCATGCTAAAAATTGGGTAGTGAGTTTTCAATGAATAAACACGTTTTAGGGTCCCTAGAATACGATTTTAATATTTTCGCTATGATGTCTGTGTGTGTGTGTGTGTTAGTGTGTGTGTGTGTTAGTGTGTGTGTGTGTGTGTGTGTTTGGATGGATGTTGTAGTAACGATAACTCAAAAACTACTGAATAAAAAAATTTCAAATTTTGCATACAGGATTCTGATACCCTAGATTAGATCTGATTAGATTTTGGTGCCAATCGCACAACCGGAAGTGGCAGTTGCTATGGGTGATGACGCCATTATTATACAAAACTACAATAAAGTTTTACACATATATTTTGTATACCCTATAGTTTATTTTCATCTCATTAAAATTTTCGAAACTTTTGCCATTGTTGCCAGATTTACAAAAAAATATTTTTTTTCATACTTTTTTGTGTCAACCTGTAAATTTTTGATTCAAAAATGGCGAGAGGTCATGTGCTGGCCACATCAGATTTTTTAATATAGAATATCTTGTAATTTTCAATTTATTTATATTTTTTTTATATTTACCATTGGTGCAAACTTCTACCTCCCTTGCTTAAAAAAATCCATCTGAAGCAATACAAAGTAAAACTGATAAATTAGTCTAAAAAATAAACAAAAAATCTGATGTGGCCAGCACATGACCTCTCGCCATTTTTGAATCAAAAATTTACAGGTTGACACAAAAAAGTATGAAAAAAAATTATATTTTTATAAATCTGGCAACAATGGCAAAAGTTTAGAAAATTTTAATGAGATGAAAATAAACTATAGGGTATACAAAATATATGTGTAAAACTTAATTGCCGTTTTGTATAATAATGGCGTCATCACCCATAGCAACTGCCACTTCCGGTTGTGCGATTGGCACCAAAATCTAATCAGATCTAATCTAGGGTATCAGAATCATGTATGCAAAATTTCAAATTTTTTTATTCAGTAGTTTTTGAGTTATCGTTACTACAACATCCATCCAAACACACACACACACTAACACACTAACACACACACACACACACACACTAACACACACACACACAGACATCATCGCGAAAATATTAAAATCGTATTCTAGGGACCCCAAAACGTGTTTATCAATTGAAAACTCACTACCCAATTTTTAGCATGATTCCTATACCTCTCTTATCTGAAGGGCGAGAGGTAAAAACAAGATTTTTTTGGTATGGATACAGCACACGCATAATAGGAATTCCTTTATACCGCTTTAAGAACTGGGTTGAATTTGGATCGCTGAAGAATATACTCTCTAGGAAACATAGTGTTATGAAATTTGTTATACCCTGTATAAAATTTGTTGTAAAATATTATAGTAAGTACGGATTGGTTGAATTAAAAGAAAAAGGATCGTAATTTCAAGTAAAATTAACAGTGTTCCTTTATTAGTAACATTAAAAAAAATGTAAATTTAAAAGAAATTTTAGTAAACGATATTAAAAGTATAAACTAATTTTGGTAATATTAATAGGGTTTAAGCCATTTGAAGTATGAAATTCCTTGTGACAGGTTGGATGACATTTCCTATCAAGTGAAATGATTTGTCATTGGGTTGGTGTCAACCAAAATTATAGTTTAAAATTAAAAAAATCTGATGTGGCCAGCACATGACCTCTCGCCATTTTTGAATCAAAAATTTACAGGTTGACACAAAAAAGTAGGAAAAAAATTATTTTTTTGTAAATCTGGCAACAATGGCAAAAGTTTCGAAAATTTTAATGAGATGAAAATAAACTATAGGGTATACAAAATATATGTGTAAAACTTTATTGCCGTTTTGTATAATAATGGCGTCATCACCCATAGCAACTGCCACTTCCGGTTGTGCGATTGGCACCAAAATCTAATCAGATCTAATCTAGGGTATCAGAATCCTGTATGCAAAATTTCAAATTTTTTCATTCAGTAGTTTTTGAGTTATCGTTACTACAACATCCATCCAAACACACACACACACTAACACACTAACACACACACACACACACACACACACACTAACACACACACACACACACTAACACACACACACAGACATCATCGCGAAAATATTAAAATCGTATTCTAGAGACCCTAAAACGTGTTTATCCATTGAAAACTCACTACCCAATTTTTAGCATGATTCCTATACCTCTCTTATCTGAAGGTCGAGAGGTAAAAATTATATTTTTGTAAATCTGGCAACAATGGCAAAAGTTTCGAAAATTTTAATGAGATGAAAATAAACTATAGGGTATACAAAATATATGTGTAAAACTTTATTGCCGTTTTGTATAATAATGGCGTCATCACCCATAGCAACTGCCACTTCCGGTTGTGCGATTGGCACCAAAATCTAATCAGATCTAATCTAGGGTATCAGAATCCTGTATGCAAAATTTCAAATTTTTTTATTCAGTAGTTTTTGAGTTATCGTTACTACAACATCCATCCAAACACACACACTAACACACACACACTAACACACACACACACACACACACACACACACACACACACACACACACTAACACACACACACACAGACATCATCGCGAAAATATTAAAATCGTATTCTAGGGACCCCAAAACGTGTTTATCAATTGAAAACTCACTACCCAATTTTTAGCATGATTCCTATACCTCTCTTATCTGAAGGGCGAGAGGTAAAAATAGTTGGTAAATATTTTGGGTTTACAAACTGAATGTTGTTGATGACAGTTTAAAAAATAAGATTGTCAAAAACTAAAAAAAAAACTGTTAAAAAAAACTGTAAAAACAATATTGTATTGAAAAAGAAATAGAAATGTATGGTTTATAGAAATAGAAATGTATGGTTTGTAGAAATGGTTTATTGAACGGAAGAAATAATAAAGTTTAAAAAAAAAGTAAACTTTATTAATTATTAAAAAAAAATATTTATAAAAGAAACGGAAATAAAAAAAAGAAGGAGTGACCATTTAAGGAGGCACAGCTATAAATATGATCAAAAGTGAAGGGCGAGTAGCAGTGAAAAGGAGGAGAAAATAAATGAGACAGAAAATAAATATCAAGATATGAAGAGGTAGACCAAAGGAAGAGAAGGAAACAAGATTGTTAAATTTATTAATTTTTTTTAAATATTTTAATTTTCATTTATTTAAGTACTGTTGAACCCAGCCTAGTAAGGAAGAGTTCCCAGGTGAGAAATGTGATCCACCGTTCATCCCGTGGATATACTATTTCAATAGTTTCAGGAAGGTTATTCCAGAATGATAACGTTATTAAATCGGCTGATTCGGGCATTACAAAGTTGGACTTCGTATGGATGGAACGTACCCGCTTGACGGGTGTTTATCAGGAGAAATCAAGCGAGCAATGTCGTCTTAACACATTTCATGAGTATGTATAAAAAAATTCTGATCGCCCACATTTCTTTGATTTTCCAAACTTTAAATACTCCATGTCAGTTCTGGTTCTTTAATAAGGCAAATCGCTTTGTTCTGGATAGAATCGAGCAACCGAAATGTATGTTTACATGGACAGAACTCCAGATATAAGAGCAGTATTCCAATGATGGTCAAATTTGAGTCTTGTAAATCAATAAATGCTGTTGCGGTGAGTAAATCTGGTGAAAAATAGTTTTCAGCAAAGCTTTTTCGTTATTTTTGCAATGTGATCATGCCACGACTTATTTCCCTCCAAATTGACACCAATTTACTGATGAAGCCAATATAATCGACCAACATACGTTTCATGTATACCAGTTTTTCTAGTAGCAAAATGCTGTTTAAACTATTCCACCACGTCATTATATTTATCTTTGCATTTAGGGGTCACAAATTTAAACTTTAACCCCTTCCTCTCCAATAGTATTTAAAAACAGAGCAACTTTTATTTCATCTGCTTATTAAATCTTTTTCTACTGTTATTAAATTTGTTTAGAAGTTCAGGAGGAACCTTTTAAAACCTCGGGTAGTCTACTGACTTCAGTCCTGATTACTATTATTTGGAGCTTCTTTTGGTTCTTTTATGACTGCGCCATATATTAATATATACTAATAATTGTTATATGTATTAAAATTGTTGTCAAAATTAATTAAAACAAAATTATAATACAAAATTGAATTTGAATATAATTGACATATTGCTAATTTTTTTGTATAAAAGAATTAATATTGATTATATATTTTTTAATTGAATGATTTAAATTGAACTTACCCTGAGATTCAGTTTTCTTTTTAAAAATTTGAAATTTATAACTAAATTGGTGATTATTTTGTTGGTGTTAGAACATACCATTTTAAATGTCTTCACAACGTGGGGCTTTCTGAGATTGAAGGCACCACGTATCAATTTATTATTTATGAATCTTAATTATTTGCAATACACGTGTTCATTATAATTATTGCATAACATTCCTGATCCTTTGTATGTAACGAGTAATACTAGTAATATATTGTCTAAACTAAGTAACAATTTATACTACACTCTAGGGAAGAATCATATAGGATTTCACCAGGATCGGACCGGTCCTTGCGGTAACCATCATACAAATTAAGTGTTTTGCGTAAGAAAACATTTTTCCACAAATTTATATAACTTGTTCCACGTCATATCGTATATAATATTACCCTGCATATATGTGAGAATTAATAAATAGCAACAAGTCAACTTTACAAATGAATTCCCTGAAATGTACTTTACTCGATTGTATTCGTATTATTGCAATTATTTCTAATTTGTTAATTTTGTAAAAATATACGTTGGAGAGTGGCGATTGATTGTCAATTTTGTGAAGAATATAAAAATATGTTTGTCAAAAATTGCCACAAAGGATATAGACTTAACCTCCTCGAAACATTTGAGGTCCATTCTTGTTTGAATAACAGTAAATTCACATGCCTCAATGAACAAATCAGACCAAAAGAAAATCATATCTTCCTCTCCGATAAAATCCAACAGCTTTTGTAACTCTTCTATTCTTTAATTAACTTCTCTTGTTTCCATTTTTATTGATCGGTATATTTAGTTCCTTTTTAAATCTCTACTAATCAATTCCCTCGGTTTGTTTTTCTTCTATAATTGATTATTTGTCATTTGTCACTCTGCTTCTTATTCTTTTTCTTCTTTTTTGCAAACATACCTGCACCCAATCTCACTCTACAGATAAAAATTGTTTCATTAAATTTGTTTCATACTATTTTAAGCTTCAGAAAACTAATAACTTCAATTTTCAGATTGTACAATAGTTTATTATTAATTTTTGTCCATTATTACTAGTTATCGGTTACATGTCAATTAGGTCATACATTTATACTTATCAATTTTGAAATTCCCTTCCTTGTCCCTCCCATCCTCCACCCTATCAATCAGTCACTTCTCATATGTCATCCAACCATCTTATTGTAGTGATCTATTTATGCAAAACGTTACATTTAGCCACAGCGTTCAACCGATGTTTGAACCTTTAACAATCCGGGTTTACCACCCGGTACTTTTCTGGTGCTTCCTGCTGCTCCTGATACTACTTCTGTCGCACCTGTTCGAGCTGGTTCCAGGTGACTTCTTCGTGGTGCCGGAGCTCCTAGTGCAAACATGTTCGTTCCACTTAGACGTCCTACCGTTCACTTCCATAGCAATTGTTTCCGGTTACCTCATTTCTGGGAAACCTACGATTAATTTATGTCTTGTAGACGCTCCGAATTCGAGCAGTTCTAATTTCTCTTTGCACAACATAAGCGCACTCAACAAAGATGGAAACATTAACCACACTTTGTTCTTCCTTCCAAAGAATGTCTCTTATGACTTCTAAATCTTAAGATTGTTTATATTTTACTATTTCTTCTTTTTTACAATTATTTTCATATACCTCCATATCTCAAAACCCTAATTTCCCTAAAATAATATAAAAATTTTGTTATAGACTTGTTTTGATTTAACCGTGTTGAAATAATGTATGTGGCAATTTTATTATAATTGTAATGTATAAAAGTGCTTATCGTACTGGGTAATGAAAATGGCTCATCAGCCGAAACTAGTTGCCCTCTAAAACTTTGTTTTTAATAATTTATGTGGTACATGACTTGGAGTTTTATTTCTATAAAAAACTCTATAAATGTTTTAAATCAAATTCCAGGTAAAAGAGAATATTCACAGAATAAAATAGATAGAATTTTAGGTCTTAATTGGTGACTTAAAGCAGATACATTTATCTTTTCAACTAATATCAGTCAACTTAATAATCCTTTAAGTTTTTTGGCAATATAATGATGACTAAAATCATTACATAGGAAAAAAAATCTCTAATGTCAATTACTGAAGACCATGTTGTTAATTTAATTTATTTTCGCAGACTTATTTGAAGTTTAGATTGGTTATTTTAATTTGTAAAATCTATTAAAATAATTCAAATTTCGAGAAAAAAAGAGTAAATCAGATAACTAATTTTGAAGATTTAATAGTGGAAGAAATTGAAAGAGCAGAAAAAGTATGGTATAAATAAATGCAGAAACAGTATTATGGAAAAGAAATAATTGCTATTCGGAATCGAGTAGATGTACTAGTATGTATAAGATGATGCCTATAAGAAATGTTATTGTTACTATTTTCATTTTGTTATTTTTGTAAAAAAATACGGTTGAAAGTGGTGATGGATTGTCACTTTTGTCAAAAATAATTAGTAATTTATTGTTAGATATATTTTGCTACGCCACAGATAATATACAGTTGTGTATATTTTTTATATCATATGATTTGATGGTATACAAGCCAAAATCAATAAAAAACAACTACAATATTTTGTTATATATTGATAGATTTATTTATCCCAATAAGTCACTTATGCGTTTTATATTTATTATCAAATTATTCATATATTTAGTTTTAATATTTTTTAGTGGACATTTTTCCAATTTTGTACCAATATTTAAATCAGTTTTTAGTTATTTTGAAGAATTTATTAAAAACAACTGTAATAAAATAAAAACCAAAATATTTAATTATGGTTAGTACTTAAAATCATTGAAACATACTTGCATAAAATATATAAAAAATGTGACCCAATTGGGACTAAAACTGAAACGCCTTATATATAATTCTAGATTTATGGTTTTTAATCAAGGTTCCAATTAAAAACATTAAAAGCGAATGCACCACAAACGTATTTCCTTTTATTAAAGAATCTCAAAACCATTTACTCGGATTCGATAAAAACAGTAAATTAGAACGGAAGATTAGTTGAACCAGTGTACGAATCTCGGATTTTATTGGAAGATAATAATATTAATTTCCAATAAAACAGCTAATTACGATTTTAGATTTCTGATATTCGCTTTTATATTATCGATATTGTTAAAGTTTTCTATATTTTGTTTCGAGTAAAATTTTTTAAATAAGAAATTTAAGAAAAATAATTAAAATTATTGGTAGTGAGATTTTCCAGATTTTCTTAAATCTATAGCTAATTAATAATCAATAAGTCGCCCTTAAGTATTACGGCCAATTATATATAATTATCCATCCCTTCACCGCACAAGCTTTGGCTTCTGAGATTCATTCGTAAGGGGGTGAAATATTTTCCTATTTAACCAACATTTTACGGTTTACCAATAGGTGTTAAATTAAATTTGCGCCATCCTGTATATTTAGTTTAGAATTAAGATTAAGTGAAATAATTATATAAAGTTTCTATTAAGTCTTAAATATTTATTTAAGAAATAAGCACACAAAAGTGGCATGCATACTTATACAAATGATAATGGAATATAAACAATAGGATAAATCAAAGTGATACTTTAAGGCCACTGTTGTTCTTTATATTAATGGAAAGAATAATGAACAATACAAGATAGATCAGGCATTTATCAAAAATATGTTTAAACATGAAAATATACATATTTTTTTATTATTAAAAGCAATTATTATTTATATATTCATCAAAACTGTTGTATCATTTATCATGTAAAAATGATTTGAATTTTCTTTTGAAATTAATGAATTCAAGTATTTGAGAAATGGATATAAAGTTTGATATCTTTGTTGTATTTTATTTTCTTTATGCAAATAATTATCTGCTGTGAAGTAAAAATTATTTTTTAATTCATAAAAAATCGCTCCTCGAAATAAAACAATGTAATTAATATATCTCTAGAGTCTCTATGGCAGTCTAAAGTAACTATTTTAATAAATACAGTGACTAGTTAAGAGACGAATCATAAGCAAGTAAAGTCATTATAATACGAATACATTAATACATATTACAAAATTAATGGGGAATTCAACAAAAATATAACCTCACGTTTTTTCTTTATTAATAGTTAGATTTGATCAAATACAACCCATTGAGTTTAATTATCTACCGTAATTTGATCTAGATATTTGAATAAATTAATTTAAAAATTCAAATTTCTAATTATTTGAATATGCCGCCATTACGATCGTGACGTCACTTATGTGCTTTGAAGTTACCGTCAAGCCATTCACTGCAAGTGTGTAAAGAAGAGAATACGAATGATTAACAGCTGTTAAATCTCACATATACAGGCAAATATGGAGAAAACCATTATATGATAATTGGATAAAGGTAAAAACTTGGATCTATCCACTGTGAATTCGCATTCAAAATCGAGAGAGATGAATAGATATTAGATTCTGCTGTTAGATACAGAAAACGACTATTTTAACGAGATCAGGTAATAATTTGCTGTTTGGTACATAAGTACTGGGCACAAGCGTTCCTGATTAAGTGAAAGGTCGCGTCCGCGTCTGCTTACTGCTTATTTCACTATCACTGTTGTAGTTTGTACTCTGTAAAGCTGGTTGATGTTGATAATTTTCCGTGTTTATTTGTATTTGTAAAGGTACGTAAACAAAGGTAAAAGTAAACAAAATTAAAAACCAAACGACACACTATAAGCAAACGTCATCTATATTTAAAATGTACTATTTAACTAGAGCAGACAAACTGGAAGTATTTATTGAGAACAACCCAAATTTTTAAGTTTACTCTTAGGGGGGTTCACAGCCTTAATAATATTAAAAGTAATTCGTTTTAATTAGATATTAAACAAAAATACGGGTTTAAAAAGGGCGCCAGTATATTCTTACAAATATTTTAGTCCAGAAAAAAAAAACAAAAACTCTAAAGACGTATAAATGGTAGTGCACCGTTCCTGGACTTCGACCAATCAAGAAAACACGTCTCATGACGTGAAGTACTGTATTTGCCAACTACGAAAAGATTAAGGGATCTGCGCAACCTCATCATCGTAGCTAGGATGAGGAAAGCCGGGAATTGTGGGTGGAGTACGGCGAATTTTCCAAGTTGGCGAAAGGTGTCTAATTTATCGAATTTCCTACTCGGTTATCGTCGGCGTCGGTCGAAAAATGCTCGGTGATCGGTTTTTTTATTTTCTCCTCATTGGGAGGGCTACACATAAACTGGTGCACTGACTTGCGATCGACTAAGCTCGGGTTGGATCCCTTCAACTCGACCTCTCTTTAAAGGTTGTTGAACTAGTACTGGAGCTGGACCTGGATTTCGAGTCGAACTTAAGCAGTTGAGAACGAATTAAATCCTGATATAAGGTACTGTTTTCCAAAGCCCGTGCGCGCGTATTTCCATCTGTCGGGCGGAGGTTTAACTGATCGAGCTTGACCTTAACTGTAATCCAGTGCCGTGTGCGATATAATTAATATATTTTAATTATCAAATATTAGTTAACTTCATTACAAATGGCTAGTGCGATCCTGGCCAAATTTTACACATAAATTCTTTATTACAGAATCTGGCAACGATAGAAAATATTATGTAGATGATACCTGTAAAATAAGATTTATTCATCAATTAACTGGATTTTATATTTTCATATTCTACAGAAAGCTTTCTGTTATTCAAACATTTCATTGAATTAAACCGCCAGTGAAATATCATGGTGATTTAACTAATTAAAAAATTGACAAAATCAGTAAACATAATAACTTGCGTTTTACTACCAACGAAATAAGGCAACCAATTTTTTTATTAGTTTTTTAACGGCGTAAAATATCAGAACTGAGTAATATCTAACACTTATTGAGATTAACTATTGGATTTGTAATTATGGAAAATAGCTTAATAATGAGAGTGGTAGAGACAAGATATTTAGTCGATAGATAATATTTTCTACTTCGTAATTTTAAGAAGTAATTATTAACATTTATCCAAATATAATTAAACTAAATAGATCTCAAAAGATAACACTAACGTATTAGATGGTGTTTCATTTTATTAGAAATCGGAATGTTTCATTAAAATATTTCTATCTGTAATTATCCTATTTATTTATTTCACAAACCATTATTTTTCAGGAAAAAGCCTTGGAAGGATACTGCCAGAAAGTACAAGAATTCTGCCCAAAAAATCCTGGTCCTCAGGGTCCTCCGGGGTTAAAGGGAGATCAAGGACAACAAGGATTAAGAGGATTTCCTGGAATTCCTGGCGATATGGGTAATTATCTTAGATATACTTTAAATTAAAATATTAAAGATCCTCTGAACTGCTCCACCTTACTTTTATTATATAATAATCAAATAACTACAGACTATAGTAAAAGCCTTAAGACATAATTGTTTCACATTATGAAGAAGGAAAATTAATAATAAGTGATTTTATTTCTTGTGTATGTTGACAAATATGCCATTGGAGTTCCAATTTTTTTTATACAACGATAAAAAAATTACTACGAAATAAATAGTTATTTTTTAAATGTATCATTCAAAAAGAACACATCCAATGTGACCTGCTGTAATTCTTGTCATTTATTTTTTTAAGGAAGAGATAACGAAATTTTTATTACCACAAACTGACGTCTTTTGTTCTACGATATATATTTGGTTTAAATCGAAATGTCAGAAAAATAATATTAAATACAAGATTTTTCATCAGGTGATTTATATATTGCAACATACATGTTAGATCGAAGCTTTTTTTAATAAACTTTTAATTAAATTGTCTGTTTGCTTGTGATATAGATTCATTATTGCTAATACAAAATAACATATTAAGGTTATTTTTTCTAAATGTAAGTTTTAATTTGCTAGCTTGATGAAATTCGGATTTCGATATTTTTATATAATTAAAATTGATCAAATATAAGTTTTTGTTATACTTGAAATTAGACTAGGATGAACATTTTTATTTTTGAGTTTTTTTTGCATTTTTAGGAAATAGAGGGTTTGCTGGTCCAAAAGGCGAAAGAGGTGTAAAAGGTGTGTTTTTTTATTTTATTTATTTATTTTTTATTTGATTTTTTAATTATACTTTTAGGAATAGCAGGTGTGTCTGGGTTACATGGAATAAAAGGCAGTAAAGGAGATGATGGTTTGTTTTATTTTTTTATAATTTATCTTTTATTTTGTTATTTAATTTTAACATAGTTGTTATATTTAACGCAAAATTAGTTTTTATATAAAAAAATACAAACAAATATGTCAATTTATTAAATTTTGAGTTGAATTTAAACTAATACGATGAACACCCGATGCTGAGCTTTTGGTTCAGGGACTTAAAACATTGTACCCAATACAATAATTTAATGGAGAAAAAAAAATTTCATACGGAGCGGCGACATGTTACGGCCAATCATTGGCCATCCTCAGGCCTATAATACAAATTGACGCTAGTTAGTAATACAATAAAAATCACTTTCAAATATGATTACTTACAAATGGTTATATCACAACAAATAATTATGAAACTGGATGATTTTTTAAATGGTATAAAGCTGAATATATAAAAATACGTAACATATTAAAGAACCCATAAACATTTTTTTTTATAAAACAAATACTTAGTTACGTTTAATTAAATTAAAATTAAATTCAATTTACCAAAATTGGAGAAAATCATAAAAATTGTTACGTGCATATTTTTAGATCGGAAGATTTCGTTTTCAAATAAGTAGTTTTGTTAGGAATATCCCTAATGACTAAAGCAGCAATAAGGATTAAATTAAGAAAAAAAATTATGAATTAACTCAAACCTTTCTGTCAACTTTAAAATATTTTGTACTTTTAAGACTTGTCTATTATTTTTTCGGGGTATTTTCCCTTTTGCAACTCATCAAAAATAGAGTTTAAAAATTTTCTTGGGCAATACAGCGGCTCCAACGAAGTTTTTAATAGTTTCCGCTTGGAAAATGAACCTTCAGATGATACCTGTGTAAATGGAATTTGTATGCAGTAAAAAACTCAAATTCAATGGAATCTAGTTCTACAAAATCTCATATCCACAATATTTTTTATATTGCAAGCAGAATTTAGGGGCAGTACCATCAAGATTTTCTAAATAATCTGACGTTTCTTGATCACGGTCTGTTTTTGTCTCATAAACATCTTTAAAATTTATTTTGAATAACTATAGCCGCAGTTTGGCAAATACTTCCTTCAATTGTGCTTTTGGAAACGAGGGTATTATTTCACCAACCAATCAACCTGTTGGTAAACTTTTACTGGTATCAGAAAATCGACTACGATCAAAGCTTTCTAAGTAACCATAAATTTGTTTTCTATGCTAGCTATAATACTCGCTCATAATAACATACTTTCAGTGGAACCAGGAACCAAGCATTTTATGAGAAAATTGACGGAGTTGTCATGGGAAGCCCACAGCCCAGTGGAAAAATTTGAAGAAAGAGCGATCGGCACTGCTGAAAAACAACCTTTAAACAGTTTTCATCATAAAGTGCAGTTCACCATGGAAATAGAAGAAAACCGATATATTACTTTACTAGATGTATAAGTCAATCGAGAAGATACTAAACTAATACCACAGAGTATCCAGAAAGAAAACACATACTAGTGGATACCTACCACATGGATTCATACATCATCCATAAAAAAATGAACTATTATCAACAGCTTAGTAAAGAGAACGTTAAGGTATGTGAACATTAACGCCGAAATAAAATAACAGATACAGCAAAGAAGCCATAAGGGCGAAGAAACCCAATCCAGCTGAAGAACAATACCTAGAAACTGTCTTATCTACCATACATAGAAGATGTCACTGACCAGATTGGGAAAATATTAAAGAAAAAAAAGATCAGCACTATCTGCAAACCAACAAAGAAAATAGGATAGTACCTAAAAACAGCAAAAGATGGCAGAGATCCGCTTACATCAGTAGCACTCTAAAACGATTTAAAATAGTTTTTTAAAAATGCACAAATTAATAATTTTCAAGATTTTATTTATGCTCGAAATACTAAAATCAATGTTTTGTTAATTTATAGGTTCGCCAGGTTTTCCAGGTGAAAAAGGTGAACAAGGTCGAAAAGGATTAGATGGCAGAGATGGTTTTCCAGGAGAACCAGGACTCTTCGGTCGTCCGGGAAGAAACGGTTATGATGGTAATCCTGGAAAAGATGGTATACCTGGAAGAGATGGAAAAGATGGAGTAAATGGTGAGAAATGTTATTTATAATATAGAATAAATAAAAACTGAAATTTTAGTCAATATCAAGAAGTTTTTTTGGAATATTTATACACTTTATTTTACTTTAATTCGAGGATAATGAACAAAAGGAAAAAATACTTAAAAATATATTAATATTATTAAAAACAAAATAAAAGAGTCTAATAATATTTAGAAGAGTTAATTTTTGAAAAAAATTACAGGAATCATATATTGAATTTCTACAATAAAATTGAAACTCTGGTATCGGGTCCATCGATAATCCCATAAGTTAAGAGGCGCCAATGCCATACATTATCTTGCCTGCAATCGTTTTTGGACGGTCGCTCCGTTAATATTAAAGATAGGAAGCTGTGGTTTTTACCAATCGATTCGGTAGTTAATTCTTTAGAAATCGCTGTGGCACTTTTTTAAAATTATTTTTAGTAACCGTGATACGACTATCAACTTTAGTCTCTAGATAAATCTGAAAAAAGTAGCACAGACGCGCTCCTCATAATTTTTTTAATACGATGAAGAAAACCTCATATTTTAAGTTGCTATATTAGGCGAGTTCTCGTCCAAAATCGAATAATTCTGTTTTATGGCGCTTTACCCTGTTCTGCGCAGAAAAAATTGGACTAGAGGGTAGGATTACTTAACATTAACCAGAAAATACTAAAAAAAAAGAATTTACACCCAATTTATTAGAATTCAAGCACATTTTCCTTGGGTAATTCTCTAACAGGCAGCCACAAAGGTTATGTGGTGTGCGGGCCTCTTAATGTCCAATTTCAATTTGACAACACGTTTTGTGAAATAACTAATTCGATTATCGATAGTCACGATACCACTCGTTGTATTATATACAATTTATGGACTGAGAATTCTTGTGACCCGTTATTTTAATAATTTGTTGACTCCAAAAGCCACTTTTTACTAGATTGGAAACTGCTCTAACCCTTGCTGAATGATTTCTAACTTTTATTCCAATTCTTGAAAACATGTCTTTTGAAAAATTTTTATCCAGTTCGAGTTAGAAGCTACAAATAATCTATCAACTGATTTATGTTCTAGTTTTCCATAAACTTTTCAAGCAGTCTGATCCAGATTAGGATTTTTGATGTATTTTATCAACCATTATCAGTTAATATTTTTACTCCACATTAATTCTCCTTGTGAAGTTTCTATTATGGTCTAACTTTGTTCATTACTTCTTTACTACCTCTAAGTTCGTATACATGATAACAGGTTAATTTTTATACCTTGTTATATTTTTTATACTCTTCATTATTAAGAGCAGCAGTGCTTGTTTTTCTTAATAAATTATCTTTCTGCTAATGTTGCTGTTTTGCTTCTCCAAATTTAACGTCCCAGAAGAGATCAAATTTTAGTTGAAATTTTGTGAAACTGGAAGTTGTTTAGAAGCGAAATAGATAATAAATAGCATCATCTATAACATTCTAAAAATCTAGAATTTTATTTATTTCTTAAATAATCTTGTACTTTTACTATGGATTCTTTATAGTCATCTAAATTCTCTTCATATTAAACCCTAATCCTGCAGAATAAGCAGGTTTGACATTCTGTTATTTAAAAACAATCAAAAAAAATTTAATCACAAAATATTAATATTTACGTCCGCTGTAAGCATTTTTCGTGTGATGTCAGTAGCCATGAACGCTTCGCCCCTTACCCGCTGCTGCGCTGTATTCACGTTTTTCAGCCTCCCGTCGATCCTTGATTTTAAAATGCCTACAGCGGAAGTAAATATTAATATTTTGTGCTCAATTTTTTTTTGATCATTTTTAAATAACAAAATTTCTCGATTTAAGTCAAAATAAAAAAATAATAAAAATGTCGAACCTGCCTATTGCTACCAGTTCTGTGACAGATGATTCTGCATTTTATATGAATTATCTTTACAAAATTTCATAAATTGCTTCCATATTATTCGATTTTTTTTTGTATTTAAAAGGGTTAAACCCTTCACGGCCAGTAGGACACCAACGGTGGCATTATGGCCGATATACTCCTATGTACTAGAGACTTGTTTTCACGGTTTATTTTCCAGGTCAGTCTCAACCGTTATTTTTATATTATTGTTTCCTGTCTTTATACTCTAATAGTTATTTATACAACAAGTGCAAAAATTATTGTTTATTGCACGAGACGTGAGATTGTTTCTAGACGCCGACAGGACAAGTTGGATAACAGATTCTTATGTTTATATACCTTATAATTGAAAACGGCCTTACCTCATTGACGTGGTATTAAATTAACCTAATAATACCGTACTACGGACCTTTTACAAATTAGCATATATTATAAATAACTCTAACGTTAATACACTGGAATAGATAAATTAAAAGATGAAAATTTATAATATTTCCTACATAAACCAAAAATTATAAAAAAGGGTGTAGAATAATAATTACGTCCCAGTTAAAGTAAAAAAAACATTCAAGGGTTATTAAATTTTTTTCGGTTTTTAAAAATATTCTTTTAAATTATAGGATTAAAAGGAGAAAGAGGCATGATAGGACCAACAGGTCCTAAAGGATCAGTAGGATTACCAGGACCAAGAGGAAGACCTGGTAAACCAGGTATGCATGGTACGCCTGGTATTCCTGGGATACAGGCATGGCAAATAATGGATAAACAAAACGCTTCTAGGTTCCTTATACCACCATCTATTGCAGGTAAGAATAACTAACATAATTAATTAATTTCTACCAAGTTACATTATAAATATAAAAAAATCTGATTTTAATATGAATCGCGAATAAAAAAAAATCGGTTCTAGTTGATTGCTTGTAAAAACTAGTTGGAATATATGCATGGATTTTTTTTATAAAATTCTTGACTGAATTTATAGTAACACTAACTAGATTTTGATGCTGACTGTATCATAAATTGCCAGTTTTTAGTAACGATATCAAACGTCATATTAGAAGACATTTATGAATATTATGCAAATCAACAAAATTTGCATCTTGATTTCCATGGATGAGAATAAAAAATTACCGTAAAATCCTCTTAAAAATGGATTCAAATTATATTTTTATCCTGACCGTTCAATTATACCTACTCAAAATTTGTATAGTAACTGGAAATGATGTTAGCGTTCTTTTCCTGATGATGCCCGATGCGCTTAAAACGTGTATTTGACATCTAAAATGAATTACGGACGTCCGTGCATTTCATCAAATTATATGGCTCGTCGACCTTTCGATATATTTCTACCCCTGACAGGATGGTTTTCCGGATTGCCACAGAGCCGGCTGTAAAAAAGTAAAACACTCACGTTAATTATACTATTATCTTTCTGCTGCTTTCTATATAGATATAAATTACTTAATGTTTTGCTTGAGGGATGTCGTGCTTAATGATATAACTTCATATAAGTCCGATGGTAGGAAAACAGAAGCTAGATAATGGTAGTAAATTTTTTTAATAGAAAAAATCTACCACTATAAATTTAATGTATAAAATATATGAAGATAAGTAAAGGCAATCGATTTTCTTGAAATGCTAAAGATGAAAATAATGGAATTTTAACGTATAGGTATCTAGCGAGTGGGAATTATCATTATCATTTTATTTGTCACATATATTAAGGCCACTTTATTCAATCACAGATATGTGTAGGAAAATATTAAATAAAGTTCTCGAAAAAGTGATAAGAATTCATAAAATTATATACTATAAAGGGTGTTTCAATTGAAAAATCAAAGTTATTACTACTTTGTGGCAGAAATGGTAATACTTCATTATCTAAATTTTTTTAGATTAATAGATCATATTCATTTATGCATATCACCAACTTTTCAAATCTGTCCCTTGCTTGGTTCGTCAGAAATATCTAATTAACGTTCATTGTGAAGTTAATGGTATACCAAAAAAAAACAACACTAGAAGACTTTTAAAATCATAATAATCTAATAGGCATCATGTAAGGTCTTGCCAAAACCCTGCTGATTTTATTTCTCGTAAATTGGATTCTGAAAATATTGTATTTCTTAGGAACGCAATTTATGATACTAACTCTTTCATCTCTAATAATCAATCTAGTATCAGCTAATAAAATTTTTAATTCAGTGACTTTACTCATTTACAGCCTTTTGTTATAGCATTTTGTCGTCGGTTTAGCTATAATTCAAAATACAACACTGAAACGCATTTTGGATCACTTTCTGTGCAAGAGTTACAGAATTCTCTCACTTTAATCATTAAAAGTCTTTACCAGCTTTCTAATTTTCTAACCATTTAGGAGGAACCGTCATTCCATTTTCTTTCGCGAATTGATACTCCTGGGGATACAAATTTAATAAATATTTAGTTTTTTAGACATTTATTAGAATTTCTTTAGACGTTAGCACAAATTATATAACTGAAGACATCCGTATATATCTCAAAAATAACCCATTTTTGGCAATTCTCCATTATTTCGATTAAGTGATACGTGGAAAATATCGAAATCTATTGCTACCTCTCATTGTGGAAGATTTTCATCCATTATTAGTTTAGCTGAACTTTCCATTAGTTTATTTTAAGTACCTCTGTTGGATTTTCTAATTATTTGGCATGGCATTATTTCTTAAACCAAAAAAATGTTTAAATTCAGCTTAAGGGGTACAAATGTAACACGTTACAATTGTACCGACTAGTGTTGTTACATTTGTACCCGACCGCCATTTTTATATGTTTGGCTGAATTTACTCTAAACAACTATAAATTTCTTGCGACAAATGTGAGCATCTATAGGCTATACATAAAAAGGCAAAACACTAGAATTTTACTTACCTGCCTTTAAAATAACCTATTTAAAATATAAAGTTGTGATTTTATAAAAAAAGCTATAGAAATCTACTTTAAATATGAAAAACTAATACTAAAAACCCAGTATAAAATTTTAGTTCAAATTCGTGGTAATATATTACAAATTTTATTGGTACAGATAGCACCGAGAAAGGAAACTTCGCATGTTTCAGCTAGGAAAAATCGAAAAAATCCGATCCAACCGAACATTTCCAACATTTATTGACTATATTTCAAGAAAAGTCTGGCGGTTACAATGGTCGCGTGTGATGTAAAATTCAAGATGACGGAACCGAAGAAATCGACAATAGAAAAACGACGAGCTGGGCTTGGCGGTGACATCCCGATATGGGATTTTTATCGACAAGACACGAGATATCAAAACAAATGACCTGGACTAGTTGGAAAAGTGCAAATAAAATTTAGATAAACTAAATCCGCAGTTTATAAACAGGAAATAGAACTAGTTACCATTCAATAATTCCAACTAATCTGTATCCAAATAATTTATTTTTGTTAATTTACTACATGACTGTCAATATATTAAAAATCAATTCATATTATTATTGCATTTATTGACGTTTCACAAATAATAAATGTGATTTAAAACCATTTTTTTCATTTCTATTCTTTAGCCAATAAAAACTCAAATTAACTCTTTAATTTACTAAGTACCGGAAATCGCATGGACATTAATTTGTTAAGTGACAGTTATTTTTTTGTAATTTTTGTAACTTACTATACAATTTTTTGAAGGTTATTATGGCCATTTTTCGGTGTATCTATATCGCTACATGAACCTCCTCAAGTAGAAGACGAGGAAGAAACCGAACAGTTATACGGCGCAAGATCAACATCAGAATACGAAACTGTTTACGAAAGTGAGAAAAACCGCTTTCCCTTAAGGCATTATGATGGCTGATGGGTTCCTCCAGCTGCCGGCAACTAAGTTGTACTTGGATAGTCGCGTTTACAGAATTTTATTCTGTTAACTACCTATCATTTTGATTTGGTACGTTATTTGGATAATACACCAAATATTGGACCAATAGAAATATAACCCAAAAGGGCAAAGGGACCTGTAGATTATACATCCGATAAGTTACTAATAGTCACAAAAAAAGTGTGTATAAAGCATAAAGCGACATAAAAAATCAGGAAAACGGATTTGAAATTCCCAAAAACTATGTACACTTTAGAATAATGATTAGAGATAAATGCAAAAGAAACTGTGGCCCACACAAAGCAAATTCAACAACTCAGATGATAAGAAACGCCGAAAAACTCATAATCAAGTGCCACAGATATCAAATGTTTTAGCGTCACGATGTGCAATTGTTCGCTAATATTTTACACGTATAAAGTAAATTTTGTAGTTTAAAATTATTGATTGTATTAGGAAGTTGTTAAAACAGAGCTCAACTAATTAATATTGTTAAATTTAATTTGCTAAATTACTACGTTTACTACCTTGAAATTACTCAACTTGGGCTCAAGCAGCATATTTGGATATCACAGAGAATGTTAATTACGTAAATAATTTAGAAGCGACACATAAGTTGACATTACAAACTGAAGATAATCTTTACAGCCAAGCAGAAAATTATATTGATTTGACGTGTGGCTTATTTGGATCTGTTAATATAGATACTATATAAAAAAAGTAATAAAGTTAGTTCCCATGTTTTTATTTTAGCGACAAGAACGGCTACAAATAGACATCAAAAACTGGATATCGATCAAAAATATACTAAATTGTAAAACAGAATACACAGAAAATTAAACTATAAAAGAAAGATATAAATGTAGTGCAAAACCAAAAGGTATTTTAAAAACAAGAAAGCTCTATTACGCTCGTTACGCGTCGCTTTGACGCTTCGGTTCAGGTCTCGGATTGCCTGTGAAGGTCACTGGTTCCGGGCAGCATCAGTGAAGATAAAAATATCACAGGGATCGTTGTGGTATCGACCAATCTTATGTAGGCCGATATTGAAGACTTTACTTGCTATTCTTTGCTGTGGAACGGAGTATCTGTTGCTAGGATGTTATCGCTCGGATTTGATTATGAAAATGAAAAATTCTAATGTTCCTATCTGGAGTTCAGGTGGGTGAAAAGGGAGAGTGTGCAACTAGTTCTAGTGTTAAAGCAGATTTTACGGCAACGCGGCAAAAGTAAAAGCAAGGAGTGCAAGTTAACAAAAAAAAAAATAACAGGCATTACCGAATTATTAATTACTTTTTGTTTTCAAATTTCTGTCTCTTTAAGAATCTGTTTTTTTATTTGTCTCTAAAGGATTTGATTTTTGAGATATTTGCAAAAAGTTTTTTTACAATCTTTATTTGTTTATAATCTTTGTTTATTGAAGTTTAATTAGCTTTAACTTTAATTATCACGTGTTTGAACTTATTTTTCATTGCTGTAAATTATTTTAAATTTAGTGAGTTTTGATGGCATATTTTCATCTTTAAATAATTTGTAATTTTAAATAAAATTCCAAAGAGCTACTTGCACTCAAATGAAAAATTCGATATTAAGATTTTCAATCTAATATTTGATAACTTTCCCTATAAATTTCTACTATAGGAATTGCAGTCATCATCACCACCAATATCAGGTGAGAAAAACCTGATAAAAAAACGAACGGTAAACTTTGACGGCAGCGGTAGCCGCATAAAGGTATGTGTTGTTCACAACATTCTTGATTTATTATTCTATGTTTTTCGGTACGAAGGATTTGTTGCCTACGAAAATATCAATGGCGGAGAGATTTACTTTATTGTCTGAAACTTTTATTGTAACAATAAAAAGAAGAGTTAAGATTGTATTCTGTAAGCTGGAATTGCCAGACCAAACTAAAAATATTACCTAGAGGAACTTTAAAATAATATAGAGCAACTATCCATTTTTATTATTTACAATTAATTCAACAATATAAAAATATTACATATTTAATAATTACGCTAATAAATATATTTCATCATTCTATAGGTTAAATCTATAAGGTTAACGATATCTCAAATTTGGTCCAGTGTTCGATAACTATTAAATAAATAAAATAAAGTCCCCTCTCCTCACCCCTTTTTTTATTTTTATTATTTACTCGTTCATAAAAACTCCACATTAGCATTAAACCACATCTTCGATCAACAATGTTTGAATTTGAAAAATTTCTGATACATAATCAACCTTATTATAGCCTGAAGATGGCTTGTTCCTTAATTTTGTTTAGTTATATGTATATGTTACATGACTTTGAGCT
The DNA here is from genome assembly GCA_963243735.1 of Neocrepidodera transversa. Classification (NCBI taxonomy): domain Eukaryota; kingdom Metazoa; phylum Arthropoda; class Insecta; order Coleoptera; family Chrysomelidae; genus Neocrepidodera; species Neocrepidodera transversa. Next base: position 9,162,084 of record OY725355.1, read on the forward strand.
TTATTTCATTTATTTTAAAGGTGTTTCCGAAGAGATAAAAATTTTTGATGAAATACCTTTATCTTATTAAAATTACATACATATTTTAAAAAAATGGAAAATATGTTCGCCATTTTGAAGGTGTGCGGATGGCGGATGACGGATAAATGCATATTCTTAGATTTTCATTAAAAATTCCTTAACCAAAAAAAGCTACAGCCACACGCACACACGTATTAAATTCATACACAAAGACGAGGCTGGCTACATATCAGATGTGGTTTATCAAAGATTAAAAAATATATTTTTTTTCACCATTAGAATTTTGTACGAAAGATCTGGTTGGTTGGTTGGTATAGGTGCAAATGAACAGGCCGGGTTGAGTACTTCAACACTGCAATTATTGTATTTTCCTGTTTATCTGTTAGTATGTGAAGAGATAGTAATCGTGTTAAGGTTTAAGAGCTTCATCACTGTGTCACATCTGGTGAGGTAGATGGAAGGATCTTCTGGCCCTATCTGTCTATATGTCCACCAGCCTAGAGCCTCACATTAGAATGTTACGTCGTGGGTAGATATTTCAGCCTCCCGTCACACAATGTGCATATAGGCTCCCCTTGGAAGATTCCCACTATGTGAAGGTGTTTCCTCAGGCTTCAATATCCAGTTATAAAACCGGTTATTATCCTGATTTATCTCTTGTTTATTTTCAGGATTTCTTCGGTGAATTTTGGTAAATGTTCTTTTACCACTAGCTTACTGTTTAAGTGTTGTAAGTGCCAGTATGCTAGGTGCTGTTTATGCATCCACTGGTTAATTGTAGTGCTTACCAAAGTTTTGGTTATACCAATTACCGATTCGGGGCCGGTGTATCTAGTTGCCGATCCTTCTCGTACTAGGGTGTCTAGTTTTTCGATACCCACAATATCTTTGTGTCCTGGTACCCACCTAAAGGTTACCTTATTAGTCGATTTGACTTGACAACTGTTAAGCGCTTTTATCGAGGCTTGGCTGCAAAGCAGATAAGAATGTTTTTAGATGTGTGTCCACTCCTTAGATTTCATCTTAGGCAGAGATCGATTGCGAATATCTACTGCATGAAATACTGCGATACGTACTCCCAGAGAATGGCTGAAGTCACATCTGGAAGATTGGCCATATATTCCAGCGCCGGTTCCTATTTCAGTTTTGGAACTATCTGTGTACCCAACTATTTCTTGTTAGGTTGTTTTCAAAGATTTCCCTTTCTAATAGTTTTCGATATTGAAATGTCTAACAAGGGATCTGATCGGCATCTTGTAATCGCTTCCTATTGTTATTATGGTGTTTGTAATTTTACTGGTTATTAACGCATATCCATTTATTGTTCCAGCTTTTGTTTAGATATAACCGATATGCCCCAATTCTAGAATCCGCTCTAACGATGAGATCAATAGGTGGGGTTAATAATTGTTTTCATGGTCGCTGACGGTGTATTTTTCATTGCACCGGTTATACACGAACATTTAAGCCTCATGATTTTGGATAAATCCAGAGTGCCCCGCCTTTGGTTTATTGTTGGCTACCATCCTAGTGCGCCATATGGTATCATGGGTCTCACAACTGCATGGTCTACAGCCAATGCACGACTGACGGTTTAAGTCCCTATGCAATCGCTCTCTTTAGTGACATCAGTATCATCTTGCTTTAGGAAATTATTTTTTGTATGTGCAGGTTTCAGATTAGCCTCATATTCAGGATAACGCCTAGTTAATTAGCCTCCTTACCAAGTTTGTTGGACAAGTCTGAAGGCTAATGTCCTTCAGATTTATTTTCCTCATAAAAGGAATGAGTAAATACTTCAGAGCCTAAAGAGACCAATTCTCCCCCCAGGCTTTAAAGGATGTTGAACAAGATGGCGGTGATTTAAACACTCACTTTTTCGAGGATGCTAAGCAAGATGGAAGCAGTTTAAATTTTTTATAGTTGACTCCACCCCTCTCCAAAATGCCCAAAAAACAATCCCCAAAAAGGTTACACGGATAAGTCTTCTTATACTGACAAAACCTGTGTAGCCCCCCATTTTCGACGATGCTGAATACGATGGTGATCTCTTCACCCCAAAGCAAACTAACTCCTCAAGCGGTCAAAAACTATCTCTTTGATACCCGGTTTTCTAAGGTGCATCAAATAAGAGAAGAGTTTTTGGCCGTTTGATGGTTTAGTTTGCTTCGGGGAGACGATCCAGCATCATCATCGAGTTCAGCATCCTCCAAAATGGGGGGTAATGCAGGTTGTGTCGGTATGAGACACCGCATCCGCGTTTTTCCCCTCTAGGACATTGTTTTTTTCCGTTTAGGGGATGGAGGTAACTCGAAAAAGGTTTAAACCAACATCATTGTGTTCAGCATTCTTGAAAACTGGAGGTGACGCAGATTTTGTTTTGTTAAATCTCCCCCTTGCCCTTTTGGAGGATGTACTTAACTGGAGTGTAAACCATTTCCATCATGTTCAGCATTCTCAAAAATGGTGAGGGGGAGAGAAATAGTCTTGTTAGGCCCTAAAATATTTACACTTTCCGAGGTTTTTGCCGACTCACAGAATCAATCAATTAGTTCTCTAACTTCCAGTTTAATTTTAGCTCATACCTTTGAGACTGTAAAGCAATAAGGTGCGGTCTGCTTTCCGTTTTTTCGACCAGTTTTTTTCTTCTTTTAGTATGATTCGTACTAGCTTTAGATCTTACAGCCTCTTCGACGGTTTCTTCTTCGCTTGGTGATGCACTACGTGCATTGTTTTCGGCAACCATTTCTCAGCTCTTGGCTTGGTTTTTCTGGCCCGTTTCCTCTTCTTTTTTTGGATATACTCGTGTAGAAGTTGCCGGTATTGGCGGTTCTTTTGAATTTATCAATATCTAGTCTTCACAATTAGTGTCTAGAACTATATCTATCCCTTTCTTTCTTTAGCTCATCAATTTATTTGTATAAGTGTTATAGTAGTTATATTTCTTCTGTCACTGTCTCTGCTATTCTTTCAAGTTGTTTATTTTTGTTTATCATTTGACATTCGCCTTTTGATTGGTCCTTTGTTTGTGGTGACACATGTTTCTAATTATTTTTTACCTATAAGTTTAGTGCTGAAATTTCTCTTTGGCGTCACTAACTAAACTAAAAAACTGGACGTAGATTCTTCTCCAAATAAGCACGAGGAACCGTGGGAGCTAAATTGAACCAATTTAGTGTAGGTAGGGTTATAAACTTTAACAGCTCTTCGTACCATAAGAGTGTAAATGTACTGTTTTTTAATAATTTTCTCAAAGTAAATACATTTTTTTATCTCATAACATATAACAATATGCATATAAAAAATAAACACAAAAATTGTAAAAATGTGGCTGCTGTTAAAAAAAAATAGTTGTTCAAGAGGTTTCGTTAAAAAATCTTTTGTTCTTTAAAAACATATATTCTCAGTACGGTCAATAAATCCTGCTTTACTTCGTTTCTAGAAAAGTGCAAAAAAACTATAAAAGTATAAAATCCCATTTTGCGAATAAAGTACTCGATAATATTATTATAATACTTGATTTTCCACATTACGAAGTGATAAAAACTCAAGTAATTTTTTGTTTCTTTTATTCTAATTCTAAAAAAATATATCAATCAACGTATAAACCGAAAAACTTTTGTTATGGCATAACTTATCAAGTTTTTGTAAATTGATATCCGCCACTGGAAAACTTTTCGGAGGCGTTAGCATGTGGAATGTATTTCTTTCATCTTTCCACGTTCATGTCGACGTCTTTTGATACCCGACCTGGTCTACAGGATGATTTATTTGATATTAATCTGTTTACTCCTGGCCCCCAAATGGAGAATAGGAAGAAAAATGTTCCGTTAAATAAATTCGTGATTTATCAATTGCACCATATTGGAGATATTAAAAAAATATTATTGATTGTGTGTTAACTCAGTTAGATCACTCTATTTATCTATTTATTGTTGCTTAGTTAAATTTAGTACATCAGACATTTATATAAAAAATAATGAATGATAGACAAACTATTAAATAGGTTTCAAGTTTTTCAAATATCTTTTATCGTAGAGAAGTTAAGCATATTGTGGACTGCAGAGCTAATTATGAATTATTAATTGTAGTGGAAAAAAATAGGCAAGAAACCAAAGAAGTATAGCGTTAGTCTATCGTTACTTTTGCTAAAAAGTAACATGCTTGATAAACGTTATCGTTGGTTTTTTTTAATGTAACGATTTATTCGTTACATTTCAAAAGTAACGTGTTATTGTAACTTCGTTACTTCAAATATATGGTTATATGCAAATATTAATAACTTTTTATTCACCAAGTTAAGAGAGGGATCATGTAAGCAGTTTTTATCCGATTTTATGTTGTTTGACCAGAAAAATCGCTTAAAATTTGAAAAAATGCGGTTTTTAATTGTCTATAACTTCAAAACTATTTAGTTTACATTATAGGCGAAATATTTTTTTTAATTTAGCTTCTCAAGACGAACCTAAAATTTTAAAAAATACAGGATGTTCTATTAAAAAAAAAAAACTATGGTGCAGATCTCACTATGGAAATCTCCGCTCTGATAGGAATATCAAGTGGCGGGAGGTTTATCAATCATTATATACTGTAATTAAATACTTTCTATGATTTTATTTTGTGAAGTTCTAATATAATTTTGGAAATTTAAGTGAAAATTTCAGATTAGAAATAGACAAAACTGATTACAAATTTTAAAAGTATTCAAGTAGGAAAAAGTTTTATTTAAAAAAAATCGAACAGATGAAAAAAATTTTTTTTTGAAAGATAATTTTTAAGCCAAAATTTGTATTTTTTTTAACTGATTTTTTTAAAATTTCTAGCTTAGGGATGTTTAACGTCCCTCAGCACCATTTTGAATAAATTTGAAAAATTACGGATGATCGAATGGTGATTAAATGGCGAATTATATATTTTTGGGGTGAACCCAAACGTTGTATACTGTATTTAACGGTAAAATCGGTATTACAGCATCTCTTTCTCTTGAAAAGTAATTAATCAAATTAAACTTTGGCCTTTCTCATTAAAAAATAATTTTGCTCTGATAACGGCTTGTCACCTCCTCAAAAATTATTGAAATTACGTACAAAAATATCGAGAGGTGTTAAATGGTTGCTATTTATTTTTCATTATTCCACTAGTGAAATAAAGTAATTTCACTATTCCCCTAGTGAATAAAGAGGTACTTTATACGGTTCAGAAATATGGATAAAACTTCAATTATAACGGGATTGATAGGAATGAACATCTTTCATTAGAATTTCAATATTGTATTTTAAATTTCATTTATTTTTTTCAGGTGCTAATGCAGATTCTTCAAGTCCATTTATTGTTCACGAATGGGATAATGTTAACCTTCAATGCCTTGCTACTGGTACTCCACCTCCAAATACAATTTGGCAACGTGTTGATAACAGACCAGTTGTTATGGGTACATGGCAAGGTAAGTTTCTAGATAAATTTCAAATACATTTTATATACAACTATGTAAAACTACACAAGGCAAATGCAACACCTATATCGACCTAACCTCAAACCACCTTAACTATGAAATAATCGATCTAACGCTTTATTTCATGATTTTTTATAAACTACACACTACAAAACTATTTTTTAAGTCTATAAAAACAAATAGTATCTAATAACATAAATTAATATCATTTACAACATGACAATATACTGATAATGAAAAACATTGATGCAAGATGGTCTAAATTCCATACGATGTAAGCGGAATTCGCATTTAAAATATTTATAAATATCCGCAAATTCTGGCAACTTGGCAACATTGAAACGTCGTCTCCGATAAATAATGTTGGGCACAACTCAAACATAAGCAAGGCTCATCTACATAGTTTATATAGTCTAAAATAGGAACCGATTCTAATGTCAGTTTAATTAATTATTAAGGTTTTAATAACCCACACTTTTGTTGAGATTATTTTTTTTGTCCTCTGGGGACGTAACGACCACTTATCTGATAAAAAGGCAGTTCGTGCTCTCGCGGTGTTAGAGAGTCTTCATCTTACAGACAGGATTAAGAGATGAGGAAGGTTTTCTTTTATAACGTGATTATCACTTAGTTATTCAAAAATATTATTAATTTTTTTAGCTGGCTTCTGAGCCCCGAAATTTTAATGTAACATATAAAATTTACAGTCTCATAATGGCACCCTAAAGGCTAAAGTCTCAATAATATATCTGGCTTAAACTCAGCCCTATAATTTAGCCCAAAAATAATATTTCTTATTACACAAATTTACGGTAAATAAACTATGGAGACTTTTTCCCTTTATTATTTATACAAAAAAAAACCAAAATTTCTGTTTAGTAAAATGTCAGTAAAACAAATAGATAAGTTAGTAAGTAGACTTACAACGCGACAATCTCTTAGCCGTAGCCCCTTGGCGGCGAGGCTTGAAAATTGCACTTTTAATTTAAATAAATTTTGCTTCGGCCGAATCTAACCGAAACTTTTTGTTCTTTTTTTTCACAAAAAAAACTGCCACACGCCGATAGGATGGGCATAATCTTTCATTTTTTTTGGTTTTTAACCAACAGAGCACGAATTACCGACTAAAGAATTTTCCTCATGTCAAAAAAAAGGATGCGCCGTGTTTTTTCGGACCTTTGTTGATTCAACATTTTTTTGTTGATTTGCGTTACGTTACGTTACAGTACCAAAACTGGATCACTGTATTGTTATTAATTTCGACACCTTTATGGTTACAAAAAAATGTGTCTAGAGCATAGTTATTTTTCCTTGGATTAAATTATAGAGTTGCGTGCTAACTATTTTTTTGTATACTGATGGAATGAAAATAATTTATAAAAGGTGGTTCGTTGTTTTATGCTAATAAAATTATATTTGTATCTAGTCTCTTTTTTCCTTATTTCCTATTTATGAAATTTTTAAATATGACTTTACTAGGTTAAATATATTCAATAAAGAATAACCATAAATAAAAATTAAGTAGATTACTGCTTATCGGCATTGCTGTTAACTAATTAATTAAAAAGCCAAAATTTTATTTTATAAAAAGTATATCAAATTTCAAAAATTCCTATTTCTAGTTTTTGTAAAAATTAAATTATTATTCTAGAATATTATACAAGAGCTAATAAAATTTAGTAAATCATCATTACAAGTTTGGAAACGTCGATTAGATTAACGTTTTCTTACCTCTTTGATATATGGATTCCGTAACCCATTTATTTTTCCATCGATATTTATTTTTTTATCTAGATTTATCACTTTCCATTATCAATATTAATTTATTAAATATTTTTACACCAATAACTTTTGCTTACTCACTACACATGTAAACACTACCGAAAGTCTACGGAGTTGCCGTAATTTACTCTTCATATTTTAAGTTGTTGAAATTGTTTAAAAAATATTTTAACCGACCAATGCTGTATAAAATAAAATTTAGAACATATTTTCATTAATTTTAATTATTAAAATTTAGTTGATACAAAGTTAGCAACTAATATTCTATTATATGTATTCAGCATAGTGAAAATTACTCAACTAGTAAATTTATATTTATATTGCACTAGAAAATACACTCACATATCAGTATTTAATATCAAATTGAGACCAACTATATTCAAAATGTAAGCTCTAAATATATCTTTTTACCATAAGCAAACAAATAGAGTAAATGTAAATATGCGGAAGTGTAAATTCCTTGTTAAATTGTTGAATTATCTTTGCAGATATCCATGTCCCGGGACCGAATTTAAGCATCCCTCGAATATCACGCGACCACATGGGAATATACATGTGTATCGCTGATAATGGAGTTCCTCCTCAGGCGAACAGAACTTACCTCGTCGAAGTCCATTGTAAGTATTTCCGTTCAATAAATGTGTTTGTAGAAATATGTTTGTTATATAAATAACATAGCTATTGTGTGAATGATAAAAAAAAAACTGATATGGTATTTATTTTATATGCCATATTAGCTAACTTAATTTATTTTTTGTATTACATCTATCGTCTTGAGTTGTGGAGGCGGGAATCTTTTAAAGACATTTTACGCTTGGTTCAATACGTGAGATAGTGCCGGATTCTCCCCTGATCGCTCTGGGGCATACCTGCTAAACACTCCTCGTTAATTTATCCTGTATTTGTGGTGTTTCCTTGTAACCTTTCTCCATTTCAGGTATACAGTAGATATTGTTGATCTGAAAGTAAAGAAATTATTAGATTAAGATATTTAATTGGAAGTCTGTTCTTTTCAATTGTCAATTTGATCCTTAGATTTTCGTGGGCGAGAGTGCTGTCCAATCTTCTCTTGGCGTATCTTCTTTGTAATTTTTTGAATTTAGAAATAATAGGGGGTATATTAGTGCGTTCATATATCTGGTTAACGGGGAAATGCCAGGGAAGGTAGGATGATTTTCACAGGATCCTTCCTTTAGTTGCCGTAACGGTCAAGTGTTTTTTGGACTTCGCCCAGTTGAGAGTACGCTTGAAGCATACTTCCAAGTAGGTAACCTTATCCGAAGAGATGAGCCCCTCTCTCCGGAGCCGAAGGTTGATGTCATTGGGGTTTTGGTTGAATTTTCAGGAAAGGTGGGGATGTTTAAATATGATGAGTTCGGTTTTTTGTGGGTTTAGGGTAACCTTTCAATTAGGGTATCATCAGCGTAAATCTGGAGGCCTTCGCTAGGTGAGGGAGAGGATGGAATATCATGGGTATATATGACATAGAGGACGGGAGCAAGTACAGAACCTTGGGGTAATCCTGTTAGCGGAGTGAAGGGGTCAGAGAGGGAAGTTTTACTTTTGGAGATGGGAGAATAGAGAGTTCGATGTTCGAGATCTTACGAATAAGTCCGGCCGTGCTAGACTTGGTCCAAAGCTTTTTGAACATCAAACAGGACTTCCGATGCACAGTGACATATGTTTAAGGACTGGAAGCCTCTAGCATGGAGTCTCACTAGTTCATCTTAGGTAGAGTGATCAGGCCTAAATCCATGTTAGATTTGAGAGATCATCCCCCTTTCATCCAGAAAGTTCCAGATACGATCCTTCATTAGTGTTTCAAAGATTGTATCCAGAACGTTCATTAGAGATATATGTAAGCTTGTAGGAGTTTGGGGATGTTGGGTCTTTGTGGTATTTGGGTATAAGGATGGTGTGGGAAGTTTTCCAGCAAGCTAAAAAGTGGGAATGCTGAAGGCACGTGTTCAATAGGATGGTTAGCACTGGGAGGATGGTGGCATGGAGGTGTATTTTAGTTAATTATAACCTTTTTTCTATCAACGACATGTTGTTTTGATGTTTTTTATATCGGCAATTAAAATGATAATCAAATTTATGTTTCGTACTAATTACTGTTTTTTAATTGATTATTTGGGCATTACGCCTTTGTCGACAACTTTAAAACATATACGTCCGCCGCTGGTTTCTTATTCATAACTTTTTCGCTAGAAGCATCGGCGGTGAATAACTCAACTCTTGTCCTTTGAAGCCTCTTTTTTCGTATATTCATCTTAATATTAATATCTAATCAATCATGTTCTATTTCATTTCAGTCCCACCTCTTGTCAAGATCTCCAATCAAAATGTTCCCGCGGCGAACGGATCAACAGCTACGTTGGAATGCGAAACTGAGGCCTTTCCAGAACCTTTACGGTAAGCAGAGATGTAATTAAATAATTTATTATTTTTATTACTTGAAGATAAATGATATTTATTAGGTACAATGAAAACAAAATTAAAAGAAATGGCACTTGTTGGTCTCGATTTAATTATTTTTATGTATTTATCTATTCAACCAATTTTAGCATATTTAGCAGGATAAAGCAATTTTAAGATATACGTAAATTGCAGAAAATATAAAAAAGTAGAGAAACATTAAGTCGTATTAAAAGATTATTCTATTTTATTTTACTTGAATCGGACGTGGAAAATTACAACTGCACTAAGGCTCTAGGCCTATTGTGCCCGCCTGTTTTCACATCACACCAACTTTTGACAAAGTCCAGAATGTTTCTGATATTATATCTCTTCAGGTTCAGGATACTGCATCCCAAAGTGCCATTATCTTTCTCTGTACAGGTCCCGGCAATATCATAATATATGAAGAAGGGTTTCGTTGCCTTCCTCACATTTCCTGCATAGGAAATCTTCCGATACCCCTATGGGTAATTTTTTTCCACGAAAACTATCACACCAGGTCCGTGATTACCTTAGGCGCCACCTTCCTTTCATAGCGTAAAGGATACTGCACCGGGCAGCGTCAGGCAATATTTAATACTCCAGGGTTCGTTATGGTACCGACAAAGAGCTAGCGGCCAGGCATTACATGCTTTGCTGTATTGAGTACCTGGGTATCAACCTCTGAAAATGTTAATACTCACAACCAATTAGATAAATGAAAATGCGAAAGTAAATATAATTCTCTTTATTTAATATCAGCAATAATCTGGAGAGTACAGCCACGACTTATTAAGGCTCGGCGTGATGTTCGAATTGGTGGTTTTGACACAACTAAGCTTTGGGTCTCTTTGGACAAGCGTCTGTCTATGTCTGGTACACATGCTTACGGTCGACTGAGCTTGGCTTTCAGTATTGCTATGGAGGAACTTTTGACTGTGCTGAAGTTGGTCACAAAATAATGCACAATGGTGCTTCTCCACTCCTTTGATGGTTTCAACTTCATTGCTGCGTTGTTTATGACATCATAAAATAGCAGATTCCATTTAATGTGATTTGTTCAATCTACTTTAATTGCGGTTAATTTTAAATATTTCTAAAGGAAAATAAATTCATTTCTGGCCATCTTTGAATCGGGAAATGTATTTACTAACAAACTTATTGCAGGCCAAAAAATAAATTCATTTCTGGCCATCTTTGAATCGGGAAATGTATTTACTAACAAACTTATTGCAGGCCAAAAAACGTCATAGAACGAAATGGTGCCGGTTACTGTCTACTTTTTTTTAATTGTACGTGCTCTAGTGCCACTGCATAGCTAAAACTGTCACTTTTGGCATAATTATGCTACATTTGTGAACACTGTTGGCTTCGCTCACTTTCCGAGAATGAATACGAGTATAAAATAATATTCGTTTGATGACCTGTTGACGATTGAAAAAAGCGAAAGTATATTGCGTACTTTTATATAGTTATTCTGCTTAGTTTTGCCTCTATAGCATGAGATGTGAACTCAAATTCATTGATTTTACATGGTTAACAATACCCAGAATATCAGTAAGTTGAATGCTAAAATCTGTTCGAGTTTTTTCCACCTCCTCGATAATGTTCTTTCGTAAAGAATTATTGCTTATAACAATAACATCATCCACGTACTTTTTTGTTGCCATATATTTACTTGCTGTAGGATGATGTCGTGATATGAATGCGCGAATGCCTGCTGTACCATCATTAACGTTTTGGATCTTTGTTTTTACCAACAAATCGACGTATTCCTTGTTAACAGCGCCAGTTTTGTTTATCGGCGGTTTCAAATTACAAATTTTTAAATATTCAATGTCTACATCTTCATCGGTGGAATGAGATAGATCTAGTCTTGATAATAGAGAATTTGACTGTAATCTGTGTGACGACCGAATTTGTCGACGCTCATGATGAAAATGTGCCTAACAAACATGGTGTTAACGTATTATACTAGCCTGAGTTCATTTAAAATAGCTACTATTTCGTTGTTATGAGAGACGGTGTTGCTAGCTCCTTGAGATGCTACCAAAAGTTTTAAGCGGTCACATAACTCGTTCGGGTCATCCCAGTAGATATATTTCTCTGGGTCTTCGTTGTACGTCAAACGCATACCACTTCCTAAGGAACTTTGGTTTAATTATATAACGCCAGTTCCATCTATTAGTGCCCTTTATACGTCCAAGAGTATCTCTATGAACACCTGTTTCCATCTTTCGGTGCGGATCTTTACTCATCGTGTAAGACTATCAAAGGAAGGTCCCGGTATTTATTATAGTTTGTGCCTTTGATGGTGCATTTTAATTTTTTATTTACAATCCATTATCGGACACTAGTTTAATAATAAATTAATTATAATAATGTTTCACTCTTTCAATTTTGCATCAATGATTGGGGGGATTTTGCCTAGCGCAATAAGCCCACGAGGCTACACTGAATTCGGTTGTAAAGAACGGTCCCGAGAAGAAAAAAAGGTACTGAAAGCCTTCACTATCCTTGTATCATTGCTCTAAAAAAGTTTTTTTTATTAGACATAGCTTCATATGGAGTAGTGGTGGAATTTTTTAAACTCATTCTTCGTGACCAATTTTAACTATATATAAGTGTTTATCTTTTACGCGATCGACTATCCCATGAGTAATGAGATATTTAATTTTTTTGAGTAACAACTTCATATTTTCATAATTTGTTTTCATCTTTTTTACATGTTCCGAAAAAAATTGGTTGTGGTTTATTTGGACTCAGGGGACCTGAAAATTTAAATAAAAGTCCAAATCTCGTAATCGGTTTTTTATCCGATAACAATATTTACCAATCAAATAAATCTATGTATATTAAGTAAAAGTAGTGGGAAAGTAAAAAAGAAACATGTAGTAAGGAATAAAAATGTATTGAATTATATTTTATAATACCACAAATATATTTCTAATTCTGGTCCTGCTTTTCTTGCTAAAGTAAACTCATTAAATATACTAAAGCATTCTGGTTTTGTTTTATTGAAAATTTTCTTTTAACCAAATTTGTTTCCCTACTCCATTCGGCTTTATTTTTTAAAAGTATTATTAACTCTTAATTAAAGCTTTAAATTTCATAAAATCCTTACAAAATTTTTGATTCATATTTAAATTAATTACTTAATGTAAACTGAAGAAAGTTATTTAACTTTTTTGCTTCTTTAATAATTGGAGAGTTTTTCGGTTATTTTTATAAACGAGAATAATTTATGCGCTTTGATCCAGTGGAGTAATATTAAAATTTGTACTGGGTATTATATAAACAATTGCGATTTGTGTAGATGTATTACTAAAACTGTTATTTTAATCTAGAGTTCTACCATGCAAAATGCTCCAATTATAGTCTCGACTATAATAATATAATTGCAATGGACAAAATACCATCAGAAGTTTATTAATATTCGTTATATTAACCAGGGCTGGCTTAAAATAGATTTTAATAGTTAATCAGTTTTCAAATATAGACATTTTACTATTCCTGTCGCAAAGCAAATCTTAAATTTAGTATCTTATAATTTTGAGGATATTAATTAATGTTATTGTTGAATAGGTATTTTATTTTGTTGTCTCTTATCTTTTTATTTCATCTATATATTGCCTGATATGATTGTCTCGGACCTTTCCCGAAGTTGTTTGGGAGTTAGGCTAAGGCATTACGCAAGGGTATTAAGTTAGGCAGTTATAAATAATCTAGACTTGCGGTCAAAGTAAGGCCAGAAGCTAAGTCAGCATTGAAATTAAGCTCAAAAGCGAGTCAAGACTTGAATTTTTCCAAACCGCACCCACACGTATTTAGTTAAGGCAAGGCTCCACTAAACTGGGCTAGCTTGGCGGCACGTGCCGATGGCATAACGCGCCGGTTCTTGCCAGAGTAAAAATTAAAGAAAAACATCCCTTGAGGACGCATAATTTTGCTAGCGGCTAAATGTCGGTAAAGATCAAATTTCTTCGGGATAAGCGGGAAGGTGGGGTAGGATCAGCTAAAGTACGAGTTTCTAATCAATTTTGAATAGTACGTTAGTTTTTTTTTGTTTTATATACCTACATAATAACTTACAATGGATATTCACGTTCTTTTAAAATGGATAGCCAAGATTCGAAGATGAGCATCGATTGGGAAAAAGACATCTTCTATTTGGTACCAAAAATCACTACCATTGGACGGCTTTTACTGAAATGAGGAACGTGAAAATTACCAAGAACCTAAGACATTTGACGGTCCCAAAATTAGCCGAATGGACCGAATAGGAGAATTGTGAGGAGTATGTTGGAAACTATATTTTGATTCAGTAGCATCAACATACTTGTATACTATCTCAATACTTGCAGTTCAGACTTGAAGATCGTCGACTATTACTTCCACAGAACGTCCCGGTGCCGGAATAGCGAGTCCTGCAGATACCACTATAAGATAGTGGGTCCTGGAATATTTCAAAATAAAATTATTGAAGGAGAGGGCAATGTAACGAGGCCAGCCATGTGGGCACACAGCACTCTGGAATTACAGAGAATCTTCGAGCAATTATGACGTCACCCTTCCAGATGTCTCTAGAGCGGTCATTATAAGTATATATACTTGGAAAGAGTCGGACAAAGGAAATAGAAGATGATCGCGCGATAATATAAATTAATGTTAATTAATTAAATTTAATTCATATATTAACCCCCCCACCTTTGTCCGTGAATCCATTGGTAAGTTAAAATTTGTTATACCTCCTTATGTTTATTGACGGAAGTTATTTTAGGCCTGATGATGGCGAAATTTCGCCGAAACTAGTCGCCCTATCGAAGCTATACATTTATATCAATAAATTAATTGTGGTACGTCGAGTTTTATTATCTCAGAAATTAATATAGTTAGTGGTTAGTTGTGTTTAATATAAATATAAGAGTTGTATTTTTACTGTAAATAAATTAGTTATAATTATACCGAGTGTTTAAGTTCACCGAACCCGAATACAAAATATTACAATATTTTTAGTTGCATTGGACAACACAAAATGATTCCAGGTCGATATGGTAAAATTCTAGTAGTATGCTTGAAAATAGCTACAGGGTCATTGTTGAGAGCACTGGAAAGAATTTATCTTCTCGAAATCATTAATTAAAGTAACATAATCGTTTTGCAGGCTCTTAGCAGAGTTAGAGTAGGGAAAAAAATCTTCAGCCGCACATGAGAAGAAACCTGTTGTACAAGATACGGGAGAGTAATCAAAACCCCATCGAAGTTTACAGGATAATTTTGAAATTAGTTATTTCTGTGAAATTTCGTAATGATTCCATGCTCTGTATTTATTGAAAAAGTTTTTTTTCACAAATGATTACTCATAAATAGTTATTTAAAGTCACATTTGGTCACTTTTCTCTATATGAGACATCTTTGTCCTAAATTCCATGAAAATTTGGTCTTATTTGACAATTTGTCTAAATAAGGAATTAAGTAATAAAATTGTACAAGAACATGTGTCATTTAATCAGCACCGAACAAGCTTTAATCATCTTTATGGATCAAATTTTGTATTACTGCATTTTTATCTTTTATTATAGTTTTTAAAAATTGCTATGTTACATTTCTCTTTAAAATACTCCATTTCAGATATAGATAACCCTTTGCAGCACATAAATAGCAATAACATAAAAGACAACATTACGTACTAAACTTCACATTATCCCTATATATCTTAAAACTTTTATAAACTTTCAGATACTGGGAACGCTCCGACGGTCGCCTGTTGGAGCACAGTGACAAATATAGGATAGACAATTCTTTAGAGAGGAACGGATACAGATCGAGAATGCAGCTGAACATTACGAGGATTAACAGCCACGATTTCAACTACAAGTATTACTGCATTAGTAAAAACGAACTGCAGACGACTAGAGGAGAATTTCAGCTAGGAAGTAAGCTAATAATAATATATATTTAATTTAGCTTTATACTTATACTTCATACTTTTAGAACATAACGCGTCACATTCTCTGTATACAGAACGAGGTAAGGGTCCAATATTATTTGGAATTCCACCTCCAGATAAAGTATCATTAGAAGATCTTTGTGGACCTCCAATCCATTGTCCTGATTGTGGAGATGCCAAAGAGCCAAAGTGCATATCTGCAGGAGTATCACTTATTGATTTAATCAGTCATTGGGAAGTTAGAAAATATCAAAATATTACATATCCGGGACGTGGAACTAGAGCAAAAGGTACCAAATATATTTTTCATTCAAAATGTAACCAGTACTTTTTTTCTAAAATCTTTTGTTACTATGTTACAGACACTAGAAATTACAAGTGAATATTAAAAATCAATCAAATTTTAGTCATTTGCAAAAAATTGAGTTCCTTATACATATTTTTACTAATAACTTCAGCTTATTAAACGATGCTGTATTTCTATTATAATCTCAGCTGAAAGACGTGATCGATACTCCATTATAAGTTTTAACTGGGACTAATAAATTAAAAAAGTATAAAAGGCAGTAAAAGACAATGTGCATCTGTGGAAAATTAAGCCATCGTGAAAACTCAATTAAGTTTTCTCGTATTTTCCATAAACTTTGTTTTAACTAAAATAAACTTCACGATAATCTAAAAAATACATCGATTTTAATTTAGAAACGATAGATGGAGTATTGAAAATTTAGATTAACAATCAGATTGTCCTGAATTAGTTAGTTACTAAAATATAATATTGTATCTCATTAAATGATGAAGCAAATAATTAACTTGTAGGCAGATTTTTTTTTTTTTTTTTTAATAATAGTGCGTTCAAAATTAAATAATGCTCAAGATCTCGGACTAAATACCTCCTTTTAAATTCTTTTAAATTTTCTATTGAAAATTGTAAATTTTCACAGATTTTATTGTTTCACTATCTTACTCAGAGAAGTCACAGTGATAAAATAAAATTGTTCTCTTATTTTCCACACAAACTAACCTAATTTAGAACTGATTATATTTTACGAGCAATAAAAACATGTTAGAGCAATTTCAATGTGGAAATAAAAGAAAATGGCATTATAAAATTTGAGTTATAATTATTAATAAAAAAATAAACCTTGTATTTTTGCGATGCCAAATTTTATTGGTATAAAATTATTTTACTCAAATAAAAAATATTACATTTCAGTAATCCATTTACCAATAATATAAATATTAAAATTTATTCTGAAGTACTTTTAAATAGGATACTTTACTACCGATGGGATTACTATTCAGCGGATTATCTGTAATGCCAATTTTAATGGATGCAGGATTAAATTCCGACTGCTTAAATTTAGATATATATTTCTTGTTAATCCGTTTATTCAACGAACTATCACGTAACTGTTTTTTTCTACAATTTGCAAAAAGTCGATTTTAGATCATTAAAGAAATATTTTTTTTTATTTTCAGATTGTGTTTTATATGCAGTCGGTAAGCCCGTTTATCTGAGATTTACTGATGATGTATACGGTTCCTGGATGAGAGATTCAAATCCTTTGACCCAAAAAGACGAAGAAAAATTTTGGGTAACAAGAGAAAGCGAACCACACAATCTGTACGAATTTTCCAACAAAACTATGTTTAGGAGAGATATACCAACACAGTAAGCAGAATTAGAATTATAAACTAATCATATTGAATATGTAATTTTTTCATTACAGTATCTACAATGTTAACCATCCGTTCGGAGGTAATACACATGTTGTTTATAATGGATACTTCTTTTACAATATTAAGGATACAAGAAGAATTATACGATATAATTTACAAAATGAAAGTACCGTAAGTATATGTTTCTAATTTCTTATAAGGCGCCAATATTATATGTTTTCTTGCCTAATATTAAAGATACTAAACTGCAGTTTTCACCAATCCATTCTGTATTTAATTCTTTTTGCGCCTGTGACACTCTTTTTAAAATATTTTTAGCAACTATCAATTTTTTTGTAAATAATTTTAAAAAAAGTAACACAGATGCGCTATTTTAATAAATATTTTAAATATCGAATAATTATGTTGTGTAGCGCTGTACATTATTCTTCGTAGAAAAAATTGAACTAGAGCGTAGGATTTTTACTTTTGGTTTTAAATCACCCTTGACAATTTTAATATTATTATTTGATTTAGTTTTTTTTCCTATTTGTAGTAAAGTATCTTTAATTTTCCCATCCTTTTGATAATGGGCCCGATCAACATTTTTATTTTCTTTTAGAAATCGAAAGTAGAACATTTTTTAAACCAATTTCCAATTTTTTACATTTTTATTCTAACGTTTAAACCTTTAAACAAATAACCAAAGCTGGACCGCTCGAAAACAAGGCGGAGCTTCGCGTGACGTCACTTTGCATATGCTGTAAGGCACTTGTTGATTCTGTATAAAAACCGCGTGTTATTATTAAATTATATATTTTGCTCTTCTTGTGCGTTTAAAATGAGAGAGAAAAAACTTCTAAAAAGCGAGAAAGTGTGTTGGCCACAACAGGTTATTTTAATATAAATGAAATATAGACAGATACCATCTATTTATAATTCCCATAAAAGTAATATTATTAGTGGTAAGTTAAGCCACTTGGTTCCACATTCCCCGATTTTTTTCCCAGATTGACCTTGAGAGGTCTACAGACATCTACTTCAGACGTCTAGAGAGGTCTACAGATCGTCACAGACGTTTACAGAAGACCTACTTTAGAAGTCTACAGAGGTCTACAGACGTCTTCTGTAACCGTCTGTGACGATCTTTATACCTCTATAGACATCTGAAGTACATGTCTGTAGACCTCTTAAGGTAAATCTGGTGAATGTGGAGTCAAGTGGCTTACCTTACTACTATTATTTTTTACTTACCTAAGCAATTTATTCCTCGAATTTCTGTAGTCTTTTTTTATTAAAGCATAAACATATCTACTTCAGATAATTTCCTGAAACTGCTTTAATAAAACCACTATTCACTGAAAACATTGCTATAAAAAAAGTAATAGTCTAAATAATAGTGACAATAATAATTTTAAATTGAAAACAAACACCACTTTCATATGGATTATAGTTTCCTGCTGTAGCATATTGAATATCTAATGAACTTATGAAGCTGAGATTTTAACAGAATGTCTAGTTGATCGAATTCTATTGAATAATATTAAAAAAATAATATGGACAACAAGCCCTTTGGATATGTCATACTTAAATAATGTGTCATAATGGTAAATAAAATAAATTGTTTAATTTTATATGGCCACTATGTTTCAAGATTCGATTAAATTAGTAACTGTCGCAAGAACATTTGTGAGCTAAAGAGACGTGAAGCAAACGCTAAGTGTATTAGAGTAGAACGGCAATTTTCACAGAAAATCTAGTATTCTCTAGAATTTCAAGCGCAAATGGTGTTACCTGTGCACTTAAAAAATCGATACAGATTATTGTAAAAAGTTAGTTTAACGTATATTGTCCCAATTCAATTACTTATATTTGAATTGGTTTTAGTATTTTATTTTAATTAATTTGCTTTTTACTTATTGCTGGTATAATAGAAAAAATATGGGTTGTAGTTAAATTAATAAAAAGTAACAATTCATTATCAATAATCAACTAATTTTTCATCACACACAATTGGCAGACTGAACTTAATGAAAATTTCCTTTTTTTCCACTATTTTTTTGCGAAAAGGTAATTTTTTTCTAAATAACTATTTTTTTTAAGAATGTTAGGCTCTCTATCTTTGCTCTTATGATTATTGTCAAAATTCCTCTTATTTTTTTTACTCCTGAACGAAAGTTCAGATTGAGTTCTGATTTTTCTTTACTAGTTAGTTTTCTCCAGAGAAGAACCCTATTCAGTTTGAGCGGGATCGAACATGTTCTTCCGATATCCACCATACAAATTTGGTGTTTTGAATAAGAAAACTTTTTCTCAAATCAAATTTTTAGAATTTTTTTCATGTTACTCTACATGTATATGAGAAGTTTGGCCAATATCGCACAAGCTATTCGGGAAACCCGATGGGCCAAAGTACGGAAACGGTGCATCAATATTTGAGCGTCTTTAGAATTTTTTTTACTAATCTATAAATTTTTAGTCCTGATCTTAATTTGTTTATAGCAATTTGATTATTAAATATACAAATAATATAAACAATTTTTTTATTTAGAATATGAAAGAGTAATAGAAATATTAAAAAAAATAGAGATATTTGAAAAATAAATTCCAGAAGTGAAAAAACCTCTCAGATTTTTAGTTTGAAAATTATAAGAGTTATTATGTTAATTTACAAATTAAGTATTAATTGAAAAATTGCAAAAAAATTTTTTTTCTGATATCATATGAAGATTATAAATAGTCACATCGTTCTGGAAAAAGCGCATTATCCTTAAAAACTTTTGCACAACTATCGCATTTATTTTTTTATTTTTCCAATTTTATAGTGCCATTTTAATACGATATCTCACTTTGTATCAGTATTTTATATCTACTCCCTATTTTGTTCTGTTATTTTATATTTACTCCTTATTTTATAACCAATATATTGCTCAAAAATTTAAATATAAATAGTAGAATAATTAATGAAATATGCTTACCGAGTAATTTGTAACGCCTAAATAAAATAATATATTGCATAAAATATACATTAAAATCCACTACGATAAATTTATACAAAATAAAATAAGGGGAAAATTTTGCCAAAATTAAAATAATTTAAATAATGATTATATAATATATATAAAAAAAATAAAATAAAAATAGTACAATACATACACTTCGTTTTATATTTATTTATACTTAGATCAGCCAAGAAGCCTATATTTTATTATTTTATACTTCTTGTTTGACAGTTTCAGTTTAGATCTATGTCTTATTTTGTACTGTCATTTTATAACTACTCTTATTTTGTACTCCCATTTTATATCTACTCATAATTTTGTACAGTGATTTTATATCTACTTCTCATTTTATACGATCCTCTTATTTAGACTACAATACATACCATTCGTTTTATATTTATTTATACTTAGATCAGCCAAGAAGCCTATATTTTATTATTTTATACTTCTTGTTTGACAGTTTCAGTTTAGATCTATGTCTTATTTTGTACTGTCATTTTATAACTACTCTTATTTTGTACTCCCATTTTATATCTACTCATAATTTTGTGCAGTGATTTTATATCTACTTCTAATTTATACGATCCTCTTATTTAGACTAGGTATATACAATACATACTCTGCGTTTTGTATTTATTTATACTTAAACCAGCCAAGAAGCCTATATTTTATTATTTTATACTTCTTGTTTGACAGTTTCAGTTTAGATCTATGTCTTATTTTGTACTGTCATTATATAACTACTCATATTTTGTACTCTCATTTTATATCTACTCATAATTTTGTACAGTGATTTTATATCTACTTCTAATTTTATACGATCCTCTTATTTAGCCTAGGTATAGGAATTATAATTTTATTAAAACCAAACTCTGAATAAAGCAAAACATGTCATAGTTACTTTATTTACTGATAGAACTATTTCGAGATGTAAAAAAAGACTTTTTGAGTTTTATATATTGAGCCCATTAAAAACATTTAAGATACGCAAATAAATATATTAAAACAATTGGTTAAAATTAATAACTGATTTTTTTATAGATTTCATTGGACCTTCCAGGACCGGATTCGAGTTCAAAAACTTACACAAACGCATCAAAATTATATAGCGGCAAATACAACACTGTAGATTTTAGTGTAGATGATAATGGTTTGTGGATTATTTTTGCTGTATCTGATTCAAATAATACTGCTATTATGAAGGTAATTATTATATTACTTATACATGTATAAATAAAGCCCTGTACTAATTATTATTTATTAAATTATAACCAGAGATATAGAGAATAGTGGCAATGAAGCTCTTAATCCCCCGGATATTAATTCATCATTTTCAGTAATACATCTTTCGGAAAATTATCTCGGCTTAGTAGGAAATGTCATATTTCATTTTGTAATAATGTCTTTATGTACGTGTAGGGATAGAATAAAATCGACGATAATAATTCTAACAGCCATTGTACCAGTTAGTTGTATTGTTATATGGTTGAGCGTCGTGTTGTACACGGCTTTCGTTGTGACGATTTCAGCTCAGCTCGGTGCAATCGAGTAAATTTTCTCCATTTGAATTGTATTCACGAGAGAAAATGTCATTTGGTAGAAGAAACAAAACAAACATAATTGACAAAATATAATTTTATAAAAGATGTACAAAAAATTTAATTGAACACATAAACAGTTATAGATATAAAGTTGGTTAAAGATGTGTATTTTCAAGTGTTCTATTAAATTTGCACCACCCTGTATATTCTTTCTTGTAATTTATCGGAAATAATAATATTAATACCGAGACGTGTAAAAGACTGATAGAACTACCGATCGCGTTATACAGTAAGAATCGATAATAAATAGTATAGTATATAACTGAAGTGAAAAAAAATCGATTAAAAAACAATTGATTAAAAACGTCGATTAAAATAATCGGTTAAAAACCCTCCATAACCCCATAGGCCCCACAAAAAAAAATTAATCTGAACATTGATCCCACCCTCCTATTTCCTCTTTTCCATCACTTATAAAATTAAGGGATAACAATCTTTTGTTACACTTTTTATGCATGCAAATATGTAAGGGCTAGGTCCCTGTTACTTTTAGATAAAAAGTGGTAATAAAAGACTCACAAGTACCTGCATGTAAATGCATTCATGCATTCGTCGAAAACCAACCACTAGTAACAAAGTTGGTAACCTTTTGACATGGCTGCTGCACATGATTTTTATTTAAGTATTTTTTTATTAAATATTCAAATCCAATTAGCACAGTTTTTGGTAAAAGTCAACGTGTTGGTAGGAATTTTCGAAATTCACATAGTAAATG
Source organism: Neocrepidodera transversa (assembly GCA_963243735.1). NCBI lineage: Eukaryota > Metazoa > Arthropoda > Insecta > Coleoptera > Chrysomelidae > Neocrepidodera > Neocrepidodera transversa. The sequence continues at coordinate 9,184,708 of OY725355.1, forward strand.
CTTGGTTTTTTAAATTGAAATTTTATTGGACATGTAAGCAAAATACTATTGAAGCGGTCATTTTAGAAATTCTGGAGAAAAATCATGATGAATTTTAATATCGAAAATATTTTTAATATGATGTTGTTTTTTCCACTGTCATAGTTCAGTGCAAGTTTATCTCAATAAATTATTGAACTGCATCTTAATAAGTGGATTTGATAAACAGTAGCTTACTGCAAAATGTATCATATATAATATTTGATCGAATGATAGAATATAGTAAAGGAATATCAGTAGATATTGAAAATTTGTCCAAAAAAATTATTATTGATAATGGATTTTTTTCAGAATTACAAATCAAAATAAAAATATCGTTTGAATAGACATTGAGGTAGTCCAGGCATACTAACTTAAATATTATTCTCACGCTTTAACTTATTTTTTCTAACTTTGGTTCTTTGAGGAGTAATATTTAAAAAATATTGAGAAATATTATTTTTAAAATTCCAGTAAATGCCTAAAATTGGTTAATTAGGTTATTCCTCAGAGCCGTTACACATGGGATTGACGGTCAGTACTGACGATCAGTCAGTCCCACTTATTCTAATTGGATTTTTTATAAGTAGATACGTACGGTCCCATCCATTCACTTCGTGAGCCCCAGCCAAGGAGATATTGTACCTAATCAGCACTTGATCCCCAAGTCCCCTGCCACCTCCCCCAGGGTTTTCCCCCAAAATGCCCGCCACTGTGAATATATCGAGGGTTTGTTTTTCTGACCAAAGTCCCCTGGGCAACACGATCCTCACTTTCCTATAGTATGACTGTATTCCGCCAAAATGGGCATTGGCGGATTCCTGGCTGATCTTCATTTTGTTTTTACGGGATGACCTCAATCACAATATGCGTACGGTACGCATTAGTTCGAGCCATCGGGGTTATCAATCTTTTCACATGTGTACTGACTGATCATAGATAGTCTTAACACTCTAAATTTTAAAGATAACTTCTTTTGGTCTGACATAGAATTGCAGGGCTATCTAACGGTATTCAATTGTACTGGTCTCTTACTTTTACGGTGAAATCTTTATTCCTAAGAAGTGAGTGATAAAGAGTGTAACATTCTTTGCGTCGTCATGCGGTATTTTGGCGCCTTAGTCCAGATTTCGGATTGCCTGGGGTAGCTTCAGTCTAGAAAATGATACTCCTGCAGTCGTTATGGCATCAATAAGACGTTAGTAGCTAGAAGGGCGGTCTTTATTTGCCCTACCTGGGTATTAGCTGCGTGCATAAAGTAAAAATAAAAATAAGATTCCAATAGAAAATATGGAACTAAGGATTATAAAGGGAGGAAAGTGATCCTTGCTCTATAGACGATATTAGATTTAAAGAGCTATTTAGGTTAAACAAACACATGGGCGGCTCAATATGTGCTTCATGGGATTCTTCTATAATTGGACCAGGGTAACAATCCTGTGGCATTACCAGGCATAATAAAGTTCTTTGGAGTGCTTATTTTTATGCTACAGATGCTTACCAGCGTGTAATAGGCCAAAAGCTACAACGTAGTCATGGCCCAACAAAATATAGCCGAGGCAATTCATCAAGTGACTATTGCCATCATTAAAACGTTTTCTGACTAATATGTACAATTACCAAGAAACGATGAAAATAAAAAGAATATAAACGCTACATTTATGCAAGAAAGAAATTTTCTTAGTGTGATTACACCCATATTGAAATAATACGGCCTGTAGAATATTTAAATTGTATGTTGTGCATATAAGAAAATGTGAATTTACTAACACGAAATTTTTTTCTGAGAGTTTTGACCAATAAATGAGGTTAGGTTGTATATTCTAGAGGATAACGATATGTCCCAACGTCTCGATTTCTTGCGTTCTGTAAAGTCACGTTTAAGCGGCAATGTTTGAATACGTAGTGCCAGATATATAGAAATTAGTCGATTTATAGAATTCTAGGTGACACACAGTACCACTACAGGCACGTATTCCGGGCTGGCGTAATTGTCGGATGGCGGATCTGGACTCTCCGGTACAATTTGAATTGGCTTCGCTTCCATTAGCTTGACCTGTCTTAAGATATCTAAAAACCCTGGTGTTTCTACTTATACCTGTAAAAGTTTGCGACAAACTGGGAGATTTTTACCTACTTGATTTTGACAAATTTTGAGAGATTACTTGAGTTTTAGATTAGAAATTTCAGATGGCGCATACATCACTCATAGTAAACTGTAATCACAGATTACACAGGAAATATTTATACACTGGTACTGAATATAGACGAATGCTCTAACCTGCAACTTTACACAAAATACAGAACGGCCACATTTGAAAAAAAGAAATCCTTATTGACTATTTAGAACCATTCCTTATGAACTAACTACTGGACTAAATGTACCTACACTAAAATAACTAAGAACTGATGAACGAAACTGTAATAAAAACTACGAACAAAGATCTTAGGGATAGGTACAATTTGCAATTTCAAAACACACCGATTAAAGAAAATACTCATTAAGGATGACAGAAAATAATTTATTTGACATCTCATCTGGTGTATGAGATCTATGACGAACTCAGCGAGGACTCGAACAACTCTGATAAGTTCTATTGAACTTAACAGGTGGTACTCCCATAAAGTTCTCAGCAAAATCGAATAAGGATTTTTAGACATCTTAACCTGTCTCTAAGTGTCGAGGGACTGCCACTGAAACTCGGAATACCACTACGACTCCAATTGGACCGGCCACAGGAACTACCGACATAAGACCCTCGGCATCTAAGAAGCACAGACGCGAATGCCTCCATCTGTCGGGCGGAAGTTTAACTGGTACGACTGCCTTATATTCGAAGCGTCTCCTATAATTCTATTCCAGTACAGTGCTCGGTTTAATTTATATATTTTAATCATTACAGAAAAAGTAACTTCGTTACAAGTGTTCCATATAGATGACGAATCCTACTTGCCTAGAATTATTTATAATTCCATAAAGATGACGAATCCTACTTGTCTAGAATTATTTATAATTTCAGCATTAGTTAAGTAATTGGAATAATTTGAACAAACCAGTAAAGAAAGCTTCATATTCTTAATTTATTTGTATTATTTGCCATTTTTTCTTAGTTTTTTTCGCTGGTTCATTTTAGACCTTTTTCTTATATTAAGTATACTATTTTTTAAAAAATAAAATATTAACATGGAATTGTGACTGTGTTCTTAAAAAAATATACTACTGACTATACAAAAGAATTGTGGTGCAAATGACGTTTTTTCGAAGAAAGTTGTAAGTGATAGATAAAGGGAGTTTGCTTTGGAAGAGTTTGTTAGTTTAGTTTTGTAGCTACACGACAAACCAGACTCGTTTACTTTTTACGCTTTTTATACAGAAAGTGCAAAGGAAATAGAATGATGGGAAATTTGAACGTGTAATCATGTATGCGTTTTCTGCTTTACTCAAGATATTTTGTAATGGAGTTTTAGCTCAGAAAGGTATAAAATTACCTTTGTCGGAAATTGTGACAGATGGTTAGAAGCAGTTTTCACTTAAAGGTGTTTTTATTTGTAGTGCCTGAAGAGGAATTTTTATTGATATATTATTTATTTCTTAAAATCTACTGAAATAGGAATAAAAATAACATAATTATTATTGTACTTTATATATATTTGATTTTTTGGTTTGGTTGCATAAAAAATATTTGAGTCGTTGTCTTATTTTTTTTTTAAGGTAAATACAGACACTATGAAGGCTCAGTACATTTGGAATGTAAGTCTAGATCACCAAAAAGTTGGAGAGATGTTCGTTGTATGCGGTGTCCTATACGCAGTGGATAGCGTTACTGAAAGAAATACCAAAATAAGATTTGCTTTTGATCTTTATAAAGAAAATTTATTAGACGTCAATTTGGCATTCACCAATCCATTTAGAAAAACTACCATGTTGGGATATAACGCTAAAAATCAGGTAAGGAATTTAACAGTTATTAAATAACTACATTTTTTTATATTATCAGCCACTAGGTAAGCATTTACTAATGCTCCAATTGAAACAGGAATTGATATTTCAGGAATTATTTTCGTATAATTTTATGCCCAAATATGAAATTTTCTATTTTATATAAACTTAATTATAAAGTCAATAATTACATTGTCTGTTTGTGCTCATAACAATGGTATATTAAATGGGAAAAGGAAAGAGGCATTATTCAAATTTTGGAATAATACGGTAATGTTGGCAGTGTTTTTGCTACGTACATTCCAAAATTATATGATTTATGTCAGCTTGAAACATTAGATAATTTGTGCTCTTGAAAATTCCAGAAAAGTACGCAAAACATTTTAGTTTGTATTGCTGGGACCGGAAGGGGCGGTCCGATTCTGCTCAAATTAAATATGATTTTTCCCTGGAGGAAACTATCTTGTAAAGTAAAAATCAAAACTCGATCGGAGCTTTTGTTCGATAGTAATAGCGTTAATAAATAGGAAGTAAGATTTTTTTCCGCCATCACGAAATTAATACTGAAACTTGTATTTTAATATTATATTCAAACATTTTTGTAAATCTTTTGAAGTAATATTTTATGGTCAATAATAAATTTTTCACAATGGTGAATACTTTTATTTCTAAATTATCTATATACTAATATAAGAGAAAACTTCGGACCCCTTTTTAGGCTTAAAGCGCGAACGGAGGAGTGTGAGATTTTGCATTGTTAGAGTTTATATATAGGAAGAGTGCAGAAAGAGAAAATTAATAATTAAGATGTGTTACAAATAAATTAAATTAACGATTGGGTTCGAATCCTGATGCTTCTAACTTTTTTTGTTATTTTTTTTTAGAAATATGTGTTTACAGTTTTTATTGGAATTTTATTTTTTATAAAAAAGTATAAAATTTTTCTCTGGAAAATAGGAAAATGTGGGTAAAAAAGGGGAAAAATAAGAAAAATGATTTGCCTGTGAAAATGCGAAAATAGGAATAAATAAAGAAAATTAGAAAAAAATAGGGAAAATGGGGAAAAACACGAAACTGCTAGGGAATAATAAGAAAAACAGGAAAAGCTTTCTCCGTGTAAAAATAAGAAAATGGGGATGAATTGGGCAAAATAGGAAAAATATTTTCTTTGGAAACAATGCGAAAATACTAAACAAACAGGAAAAAATTAGAAAAATTGGAAACCATGGAAAAAACGGGGAAAAATCAGAAAAAAAAGATAAAATAGGAAATAATCAGAAAGAATAGGAAAGATTGGAAAATATAGGAAAAAATGGGAAAAAATAGGAAAAATAGGGAAAAACAGGAAAATAGACAAAACAGAAGAAAATAGGTGGAAATAAAAAATATAAAATAAAATCGAGAAAATTGGTAAAAGTTAGAAAAAAATAGGAGGAAATAAGAAAAACTAAAGAAAACTAGGGAAAAATCAAGACAAATACAGGAAAAAAATTGAAAAAAAAATAAAAAATAATAAGAAAGTTAGAACAAAATAAAATACTCGTGATTTAAAATATACAAAGATACAACTTATTTAATATTTAAATAAATATAATAACGAATGTAAAACTATGTTGCTCATAATTTTTTTGATCCTATAATAAAACTTTTTGTTACAATTTGTAACCTCAAGTTGTTTATATTTTTTAAGAAATTTTTGCACGATTATATTTTTTAATGATTTAGAAGTTTTTTATACATTCGAACAAAAAAATCTCCCTAACAATTTAATAATAATTTTAATCGGATTTAATATATTTCCTAATATCCGTTGCTTTTGAGTTTAATGAATTTTATTAACAATATTGATTTTATATTATTAAAGTTTAGATGATACAAAAACGGACTGTTTCAGAAATTCCTTTAGATTAAAATTATCTAATTTTCTTTCAGTAGGTATCCGTATCTTTCCAATATATTCTTCCAAAACGTATCTTCATTTCAGTAGCGTATAACAAGAATTTTAGTTGTTCTTTTATAAAAAAAAAAATTGTACAAATAAGAAATTTGTCCCAAACCGAAAACTTATTATTAATTTTTGAGAAATACTTATTTTGATAAAATATTTGAAACATAATAATAACTTTAAACATAAAAAATACTATGTACGATAGTAAAGGAGCTGCAAGAGTTCTAGCCCCGTCCTTATTGAAATTGATATGGGAAATTTGCCAAGGTCCATTCTGGCAAAAATTAACAAATTCAAGGTCATTCATCATCGTTTAAAGATATCGCCGGCTCGCAGTTTGTCAAAGGGGAAAGGTACTTATCAACCCCAACAGAAAATGCTGACAGGGCAGAAGGGTCTGAAGTATGTTGGATCGGGTCTTCAGGTCTGTCAGATACGCCTGGTTTGCTCTTCAGCTCTATCAGATACGTCTTCTCTAGTCTTTGTCCTCTCATACAACAATACCATCAGAGGATGCTGACAGGGCAAAAGGGCCGCAAACCACCGTTGACCAATCGCGAGACGGCGATATCTTTAAACGATGACGAATGCCCTTGAATTTGTCAATTTTTGCCAGAATGGGCCTTGGCGATTTTCCTATATTATTTCCGTAAGGACGGAGCTAGAACTCTTGCAGCTCCTTTACTTACGATAAAAGTAAAAAAAAAAAAATTGTGTCAAGAGTAAAGTAAAAAATCCGGTATAGTTGACTACTTTAAAGTTAAATTGATAAAAAACCCGTTGTGAATTCAAATATCTATTTTTTCTAAATGGAGAAAGTCAATGTATTTTTAATAATTTTTTGACGGAATTTTCGGTATAAAGGAGGCTATTTTTCAATTTTTTTTACGGAAGAAATTTTTTATGACTTTTAACACTAAAATTTTGTATTGCAGGTATAAATTGTTCGAAAGTTACTCCTATATTTTTTAAATAATTTAGTAGCTTTATTTTAAATATTGATTTATATTAATATTTTGGACGCTTGATACATTTTTACATATTTTAATTTTACATACATTTATTTTTATGTATTTTATTTGTAATAAAAAGTACTGTTCTATAAAATTTAAATGATAATTGATTTTTTTAAGTACGGGATATCCCATCTATTAGTTTCAGTTAACATAAATTGAATTTTACTTAAAAGAAATTGAGCTTTTAATTAAATAACATAATTTTCTGAATTAAATTATTATTAAAATAAATAATTAAGAAAATAACGACTTTTTAGGTAATTTAGTTTGTTAGTAATTAATACCAAATCATGACCACCTAGGACTGAAAAAAAATCAAAAATAATATAAAAATAAGTGATATTTGACATTTGTAGAATAATATTCCAAGTCAATATTTTCTGAGATTTAACAACGAACTTTTTTTGGACAACTTTTTATCAAGAATAACTTTTTTCATAAAACCTATAATAAAAAAGTTTCTACATGGTTCCAACTTAAGTCGACACACTGTATATTTAAAATGTTTTTTGAAATTCCCTTCCATTCCCTACTTCCCATTTATCAGTCACTTGTAATACGTATCAAGGCATATGTCACTTGTCATACGTCACTTGTCTTCAGTTTCGAAACCATCATATACCTGGTTAACGTACATTGTGTCGCAGTGTGTTAATGTTGCAAATCAACAATATTATCTCCCTGTTTCGGGTTAATTACTCGGTTTTTGGTTTTTTCGTAGCAATTTCGTGGCCTCTACTCGGGCTATTTCAACCGGATGGAAATTTCGGCGTACCAACGTACCCAGTACGGACATGTGCTTTGCACGACATCAGCTTTCTGAATAAATTTCCTATTCCTGGTTTTCTGGTCCAAAGAAAACCTACCTGTCTTTCAGATAATTGTAATGTGGCTGTAAAAAGTGCGTTGCACGTGCCAAGTGCATTTTATATTTTTATTTGAGCCCTGGATTTCCTGATGAAGGAAAATTTATATTTTCCTGTCTTTTAGACGGCATTATTATCAATATTGATAGTTTTAAAAATGGAGTGAATAATATTAAAGGAGTGTTTTAATATGATTTTCATTTCCCACCAAACGGAATTTAATTCTGAATATTAATTCAATCGCTACATTTTCCATTGTTTCCCGTGAGATAATTTCAATTTCTTATTCTTATATATTTCAATTATTGAAGATTTCCTGATCCATTAAAGTAGACTTTACTTTTTAAACATCTTCATAAGAAACGATCCTTAAGACCCTACTATATTTTTAATTTCAATCCCACAGTTTGAAAATGCATTATTTAAGTAGTTACAAACACCACATAAATAATGAAGAAAAACTTCATCTTGCTAAATTAAAATTGACCTATTTTGAAGGCAAGTATTTAAAGGATTTGGTGACTAAATGAGAAATTCATTTTAATTCTAAAAATGCCTAGTAGGCATCATTGGAAAATTATAAGACAGTAATTTGTGGATACTGCGTATGCAACTTTCTTTTTCATTAAAGATTGACGTCTAACCTATATCTGTAGAAGACCGATTGCTTCTTGAACGGTTAAGTTCAACTTTCATATTGATCAGTCTAGTTATCAGAAATTAATTATAATTGCCCAGTATTGTATCATTGAAATAGTATAAGACAATAATTTGATAATTACAAATCCTGTCGATACATTTATATTTTGTCTCATAATCAAATACGAATCAAGAAAAAACATACATAACTATGAAAAGGACTATAAAAGCTAATGATGACAGGTGATAAACGACTTGATATATAATCTGATTTTAAACATCGATTTGCTTTTTGACTGACTTTATTTTCCCGATCAATTTTTAAAATATATAATTACTTTATAATTGTGTCTATAAAAACATTTTTTCTTGTAATTTAAGGACTCCACTGTATTCTACACTAAACACATTTGGTCGAAATTTAATTTGATATGAAATTTACGATGTACCTTTTATTTTTACAGGAATTGTATTCTTGGGATAAGGGAAACCAATTAACTTATCCAGTTCGATATCACGATATTGGGTACAATTCGACGACGGCGCCAAAGGACGACGCCGCCAATTCTGGAAGTTCCCTTTAATCGCTAAAACAAATTTTAGAGAAGTACGAAGACAGAAATAAAAATTCATTAAAGAAATCCTGAACAAATTACAATTTTAAATTATATTTATAAAATAAAATTTTTTTATGTACTAAAATATGGATTTCAAATATTTACTGCTACATTATTTACAAGTGAATAAAGATATATATTTTTGTTTTTAAACTTTCAAATTAGTCTATACAAAAAAAAATTAAAAAATTTGTAATCAAAACAATTTCTTTTATGAAAATAAATATTCGTTCGATATTAAACCCTTATATTATAGCTTTTTATTTGTCTAAACGTTATGTTTGTATTCTCAGCTTGGTATAAATAGAAGAGGGATGGTAACGTGACATTTGAGGATCATTAGGATAATTACTAATTACAGGCATGTATTATGTAAACCTTCAATTTGTATTAGTAATCTTTATAGCTATACTAATTAGCTTCAGAAAAAAAAACGAAGTAAGTAGTTTTAAACTGTTTTTATAAAGATTATTTAAATGCCACCAAATTGTGTAGATTTAGTCGGAATTTGATTTTTCATAACCAGTTTTATTCATAGTTTTTAATTTTTTGTAATCCATAAGTAATACTAATATCCATTGTTTCTGAAAGTTATCCATAAGTGCTTGCAAATTTTATAATTATTTTGTGGAATCTTATACGTGTTAAAAAAAAAACAATAAAACAAACTTATATACGATAACATAATGTAATAAAAATATTATCAAATGTCGAAACGTCAATCTGCTCTTCTTCTTTGGTCAGAGTCCAAGAAATTGATACCTCCAGATGTAGAAAAATCGTTACCCAACATTTGGTCACCCTAGCACTTCGTTCGTCACTCAACATGTAGTCACCCCGCACTTTGTTACCTAACATGTGGTCACCCTGCAGCTCGTCTCTAGACAGTTGGTCGCCTAGATATTTCGCCACCCAACAATTTATCACCCATAATTATACTATAATTATACGAAAAATAGAATCAGTAAATTATAGTGTCGGTTTGCATTGAGAAAAATAATATACATGTCAAAAATAAAACATAACTAGTGGTTACTATATAATTAGATACATCGTAATATTTTAAATGTAGATAATAAAATGTTGGATGATAAAGTATCTAGATAATTAATTGCGGGGTGACTAAAGTTGGGTGACAAAGTACGGAATGACCAAAAACCAGAAATTTATAAATATAATATTCACAATTTATTAACAGTAAGAGGTAGTTGTTTCCTAATATTTTTATTTATTTTGAGAATAGCCAAATTTTTAAATTTACTAAAAAAATTTAAAAAAAAATACTAAAATAATTTCAGAGTTTCTTTAATGATATTAATAAATTACGATTAGGCCGAATGTAAAACCAATATTTCCGAGTTAGATAAGTTTCTATTTTGTTATTTGAAAATTTATTTCAAATACGATAATTTCAATTTCGGATAACATATAAAATTTGAACCATATTCCATATATTTCATTGCATATTCACATTTCATTTAACTCTGTTTGAAATTATTGTTGGGATTTAGCAATTTCGACTAGCATATTAAATCTCTTTATAAATTTGTTATGTGTCACAAATCGTTATATTGTCATTTAGAATAATGGAATAATAAATGGATTTTTATTATTATTATTAATAATTTGAAGTGGAAACTTATCAAACAATATAGGCAACCATATACTAGCGGATTAAAAAAAAAAACATTTTTGACTTAAATGTATAAGTGCGAAATATATGCATTAACAAAAAAGGTAATTCATTTTAACCTTAGTTTCGAAAGAAAAAATTTTAATTATTACTCTTTATATTGATATCTAAATTTACCGCACAAAAAAATAGTACATTTAAAAACAGATCAGATCAGAAAAGGACTTGTATATCTCTATATTGCCAGTGTTTTCTACTGAAGATTTCCTTCTTGTCTCCCCTTTAATTATAGGGGTTTTTGGTCTTTTCCTGCTGTTCTAACGTCAGACACGGTTGTTTTCCTTCTCGACGGTCAAGTTTGCCAGGTCCAAGAAGAAGTTTTTCCTGGACAACTGAGGACGGAACAGTTTACATCTAAAACAACAAGACCCTCAACCTACCTTGAAGAAGCTAAGTTTTTTTATTGAAGAAAAAAAGAAAAAATCTCTGATTTATCGTTAAATAAACAAATATAACTTTTCATTCAAATTTAATTTCCTTCAATCCAAAAAAAGAAAGGACGGATTTTGAAATATATCTCAGTTTTTTTGTCAATTGTTTCTAATCACACCAAAAAATCAACTGACTCGTTCAAAATTTATGTATTTAATATTTTACTTCTGATATATTTCAACTTCTATTCGTGGAACGAACCCGTAATATAATTTGAGCTTAATCACATTAATTATCTATTAGCTTTATAATCGTTTCACCCAGGTTTCATTTGTGGTATTCCATTATTTTCCCCAAATAACTCCAACAATGGTTTATGGCCAGAACAGAGAGTAAAAGAGAGTAAAGGTATTACCTAATAAATATTGAAAATGTTTCTTAAAATAGAAAATGCTTCTTTATTGATTACAGAGTAATTGGACACTGCTCTCGTCAATGTTTTTGAAGCAAAACTCATCAGTCATTCCGTCTCATCCGGGAAAACATGGAGCAAAACTGCCCCAAGACCACTTTTTGATGCATTGCACACAAATTTTAATGAAATTTTAGAATCAAACAACGTTAGGGTCTGATAAGAAGAAATTACCTTTATTGATTCATCAAATGATTTTTGACATTCTTTTGACCAAACAAAAGCAACTTCACTACGAAATAATTTATAAAGAGGATCTAACACAGTCAAGAGATTTAGAACACACCTACCATAGTAATTTATCATCCCTATAAATGCTTTAATTTATGTTTGATCTGTTGGTCTTGGTGCCTCTACTATTGTCCTTACTTTTCCAAAGTCTTTATGAAGCCCTAAATACCTTATTACTTGTTGGAAAAACTTACACTTCAGTAAATTTAACTTGAAACCAATTTTAGCTAATCTCTCGAATATCGCTTTCAAATTTTCCATGTGCTCCTTCCTATTTTTGCCTGTAAGAACTATATCATCCAAAAAATTAATGGTTCCTTATTTTGCACTTTGCAAAACCTTTTCCACAATTTTTTGGAACATGCTGGTTTTGTACCATATGGCAATCTATTAACTTAATAAATACCGCGATGTGTACTCCATGCCAGCAACAGTTTTGTCTCTTCCACTAATTCCAATTGATTATAAACATTGGAAAAATCTAATTTTGTGAAAAACTCACTTCCTTGAAGATCTGTAAGCACATCATCAATCCTCGGTAAGGAGTGCTTAACATCAACTAAAAATTTGTTTACTGTGGCCTTATAATCCGGAACCAATGGCGTACCCCAGTTCTGTGTTAATTTTCTTTTTAAATAGAAAAGGTACTGGCCTTGGTTTACAGAAAATTGTTTTTTTCATGATTTTTTCAATTTTATACAAACCTAATTCTTTCTTAAATAAAATATTAAATTTCTTTAACAAATTATCTATAGTCTATTCGAAACAAAAACCGTTACACATCATCGACTATTTGATGATTTGCAATAAGAAAAATCATACTTGTCGGACATTATGCTTAGAAACGATATCCCTAAAACTCACAATTAGTGACGTTCGTACATGAAAGGAAATTTTTCGTGCTCTATTTGGTGCCGTCTTATTATTTCGTCTACGATGACGTGCAACGGTTTTTGTTTTGAATAGACTATAAATAATTATTTTGAAACCCTTGAACTTCATTTATGTTAGCATTATTTTCTTTACAAAAATAAATTTGTATTTTTAATAAGTTTTAAAAGATCTCGACCCAACAGTAGTGTCGACCCATTTTTTACAACATTTAACCTATAATTCTCAAAAATTGCTTTCTTATATCTATCGTTACATAAAATTCACCTTCTAGCTAAATGATACTGCCATCATAGTATTTGAGTTTGACTGCGGTGCTTTTTAGTAAACAGTTTCCAAAATGTTGCTTAAACATCTCTTCAGGAACAACTGAAATTCCTGCACCAGAATCTAACTTTTAGTGGCTGTATTCTACATTTAAAACTTTTGTACTTACAGTTGTTTGTTTTATGGTAACTTTTTTTATAACATTTATACATTTCCTGTCCTTTTTAAATCCTTGCCCAACTTCTTCCTGTTTTCTTTCCCTTTCTGGTACATCCTTGGGTCCCTTTTGATAAGCTAAATAATTTACCTAGTGAATCATTTGTGTAGATAAGGCAGCTTCTTTGTTTAGAGCTATTTCCAAAATTTGCTCTAATAATTTTCTATGATCTTCTTCACACACTTGGTAAAATATTTGATTTCTTTGTAGTACAGATATTCATCTATCTTTCAAAATTTCGGTTAAGTTGGTACCAAATTTACACTGAGTTGGTTTGTTTTTTATTCTTGCATATCATTGTCTTATTCATTAATTTTCAAACTGCCCCTTGGGCACTGAAAAGCGAACATTTTTATTTAAAAGTATTTTATTATATTTATATGTGACCGATCGTCACTAAAATTTTTTGAAGCTAATTTCTATTACGAACAAGAAACAAATTCCACCGGAAACCAATGGATTTTTATTTTATGTTAAAGGATTAAATCTACCAATCCAATTAGATCCACTAGTCTTGCTTATATTAAAAAAATCCGCTCGTTTATGGTTACCTCATAAAAACTATTTAACTGTGAATACAAAATATAAGTGATATATAATCAAAAGCATGTAAACTCTTCTTTTCTATTATTGTGTAAGTAGTTTTAATATAACTTAACAAGAATGTGTGACGGTAATAAACATAATTAAATTCTTAAATTTACTTTTATTGTTCAATAATTGTTTTATTTCTTTGTTGGCTTCAATCTCTAGAATGCTATTTTGTTAATACTTATACATTATCATGATTGCAGTTTTATTTTGGACGCTTAAAACTCTGCTGAAGTCTTTAACTTCAGATCATTATAAGTAGATATTCTAAGCAACTCCGAACCTAGGTATAGGGAATTCAAAGTGTTAGAGAGAGAACGTATCTATCTCCGTTACTACAGTTTCAAATTGAACTTTGAAAACGGTGTCGGGTCTGGTCTTCGAGTACTTCAGCTCCGTCAGCTCTCTGCTATTCAGGTACTTCAACTCCGTCTGGTCCGAGAGCTAAGGTACTTGAATACTACAACTGACAGCTGAAGTTTCTGAAGACCAGATCTGACGAAGCAGAAGTACCTAAAGGCCAGAGCCTACGCCGTTTTCAGATTTAAATTTGGATCAATAATAACAGAAATAGATACGTTCTCTCTCTAACACATTGAATTCCCTATACATAGGTTCGGAGCGGCGTAGAATATCTACTATTATAGTAAATCCACTTAGTTCTCAGTAAATTCTTTTGAACTTTGAATTAGGTATAAAAACTTAACTAACAAAAGTACTACTACACACATAGTGACCAGTATTGTATAATTTATTGCCTTAATAATTTTTATTGTTTATACTTTGTCTTTTCCAGTTTTTAGGTTATTATTATCTTTTTTGGTTTTTAGATAATGTAAGTAAATTATAGTTGCCAGATGATGACTGAATGTTTTAATTTTAATGTATTGCAAATTATTTTGTTTACTAATTATATTTTAAGAATAGGACCACTTTAATAAACTAGCTGTATTTTCTAACACGAGTTTTATTTCTTGCAAAAACAAACAGTTTCCTGCATATATTACTCTTTATTTTAATGAACTATGTAATACAAGAATTGTAAAAATATTAGATAGTACAAATAATTTTTGCTTTAATTCGGCGTTAATCAAGCAGTATAGTATAAAAATATAATAGGTAATAATATCCACTCCTATTTTTTCCCATTTCGAATTTATTTCCTTGGAGGTACTTTCAACTTAGAACTTGAGGTTTTGGGCTTGTTAAATTGGTACTCTGCACATTTTGGAATGTGCCTTTCAGCAGCAGATTCATTAAACCTAAAATGAACAGTTATTGATAATCCTAATATTATTTTTAGAAATAAATGTATACAATTGATTAAAAATATTTAACACTACAAATATTGATGCCAGAGAAACAATATTCGTACTATTCTTCCAATGGATCTTGTCCTATGCATTATTAATATTTTATAATGCTCAAATGCTCCATTAAGATAGAAACTTAGTTCTAGGTAAACTAAAAATATCAGAGGTCCAGAAATAATATTGTCGTATGGGACCTTATTCCACTATAAGAACTATACTTAAGATTGGAATAACTAACGAATAACCAATAATAATAGGGCTGTAATTTTACCTCCTTCCACAATGCGGACACTGTACGTAATCTGGATTTAACGAAGGAGGTGGTGGGGGTAAGTCTGATAATTTCCCTCCCCTAGCCACATGTGCTTGCGCCTCTTTTGCAGCTCTGATTGTTGTAATAAAATCTTCATGAGTTCGTCTCCAGTCTTTTTTGGCAACAACTGATGGTCTTACAGCCTAAAAAATGATATGATATGATAAAAACTACATAATTATTAATATCACAGAAGTCACATTGGTCACTATACAAAAATGTGTAAATGATATGAGTAAGCAAGAATTTAAAGCACAGTAAAGAACTATAAAAAAAAATTATAAATAACTTACTTTATTAGAATATGTACTAGCTCTTCCTTTTGGTTTAGTCATAACGTATGTCTCCAGTTCGGTTCCAAGTACTCTGTGTTTGGTTGCGTCATAGGGTTTTCTCTTCTTTCTAGCAGCCTTGGCACAAACGTCTTCGTGTTTCTGAATACGGTCCTGGGCGAATCTGCGTCCGCAGTAATTACATTCGTTGAGATCATCGCGCGTTACTACGGCCCTGGGAGGTGCTTGTCTAACTGATGATCTGACTCCGGATGGAGTGCGTGCTGTTAAAGAAGCCTGCAAAAAATTGAGTTTTTAGGCAATAGTTTTTATATATTATTAAACTTATTCTAGTGTATATTTTGTATGAAAACTTACTTTTTCTCCCATAGCTCCTGCGGAATGCTTCGATGGACTCGCTGGAGCGCTACTTTTTGGAGACAAAACGTTATTCTTAGGTTGCTGTGTGGAGTTTTTTCGTGTGTTTGTCAGACTGGTTTTCTTATTCGTAGGCTATAAACCAATTGTTTTATAACTTATAGATATTTTATTAAAATCTATTAAAATGTATAAATAGTGATTTTACCTGAGACTTTTTGACATGTAAAAATGAGTGAAAATGACAGGATACAAAAAATTTTGACTTAGGAGGACGTTTAGGATTCAGGCTTGTTCGTTATTTGTCAGTACGAACCGTTCGGAGTTGATTTAAAAAAAACACTGGATGTACGTCGAAAACAACTCTAAAATCACTAAATCAGTAACAAATTCTGAGAGACATAAATAGTTGATTACTGAATACTTAAATACAAATAAATACCAGACTAAAATTGGGGTGAACAGATTACTACCTCATAGGGACGATCCACGTTTTTTTTAGTTTGCGAAAGTCAAGTGAACAAAGACATGGAAAAAGGTTCACAAAATATTTGAGTACCCATAACTAAGTCAAATGTAAATCGGGACCCTCGCCTGATGTTGGACAACCAAACTTACAAACTACCACAGATTGAGAGGAAAGATCCAGTCCCCCACATGACATGGATACAAAAGAGGTGGCCAGTACACAAACTGGTAAAATTGACAAAAACGGGTGATTTTATACACAGCAAACTATAGTAAAAGTAAAAAAAGATATGGACTGATACGAATAAGCCACCAACTGACTTCTCTGAAAGCGAAGAGATAGCCCTTAAAAGCCAACCACACTCAAGGTCCAGCAAAGACAACTAAAGCATACCTTCTGCACTTATACTGCGATGGTCAAAGTTCCTACGACTGCTCACGGGTTTTCCAATGAACTTAAATCATATATAAAGGGCAAGTTTACAATAACCAATGCTTCATCCATCATACTGGTGCAATAAAGTAAAGGCCATTTTAAAATCACAACCTAAACGCGAAAAGAAGTTGTTTTTGGCCTTCAAAAAAGGTCATACCTTTGTACTCAGAGGACTAACGAAAGGTATCACCCCTCATCAGATTAAAGAAGATCTTCAAAACCAATACCAAGGAGTTGTATCAGATACTAAAATAAATACCCTGTTTTTTAGTGATGAGAAGATTCGAATACTTTAAAGAATCGAGAACTCATTTCTCGAATACCTATAAGAATCGAGTACTTGACCGAAAATCAAGTACCGAATATATTCAACTCAGTATTCGGTCAGATTAATTTGATTAGTAAGTGTCTCAGATTAATTTGATTAGAAAGTGCCAGTTCTCGGCCATGGTCGGCTTGGTACTCGAATTTCCTTATTTCCTACATAACAAAAATTTAGAAAAATATATTTGTACCGATTGAATCAATAAATATAATCTTTTATAACACAGCCCCACAAAAAAAAAATCATACACAAGAGAGTGACATATGTATTCCCATGTATTTTTTGACGCTGAATCCGATCCCGAGCTCAGAATTGGGCCGACACGTCTCGAATTGGCCCCAGGGGGCGAAAATTGCCTGAAATGCGGTTCCCGGAATAAGGCGAAGTCGACGCTGAATTTGGGGCAGGAAAATCATATTTTGGACATACCATTTTCGTGTGTTTTTCAATTCTGGACCTGAGGGACCCGAACAGGGAATTTCACATGGCCAGAAACCTGTCAAGCACAGTCTGAGCTACAGAAATTAGTACATAAAAATCTCACTGTTGCGATTGGTACGTTCGAAATATGATTTTCCGGCCTCAATTGACCATTTTCCCGGACCCAAACTGGGAATTTCAGCTGACCAAACACTTTTCACACCCAGTCTCAGCTCCAGAATTGGAAAGTCCATGAAAATACCACAGTCGCGACCGGGACGACCAAAACAGGATTTCTCCTCCCCAAGGGGTCATTTTTTCGGACCCAAACCCGGAATTTCAGTTGGCCATAAACTTTTCGAGCACAAATCCGGGTTTTGCTCCAAAATTCAGCGTCGACTTCGCCTTATCCCGGGAACCGCATTTCAAGCAATTTTCGGCCCCTGGGGCCAATTCCAGACGTGTAGGCCCAATTCTGAGCTCGGGATCGGATTCAGCGTCGAAAAATACATGGGAATACATATGTCACTCTCTTGTGTATGAACTTTTTTTTGTGGGGCTGTGTAATTAGAGCAATTGTTGGATAAGAAACTAAGGAATATATTTTAAAAATATTAGATGTTATTAAACGCTAGTAAACAAAATAAATTGATAGTTAAGATCTACCTATAGAGAGCACGTACTTAATGCTTAAATATTTTATGTTTTCTATCATGCACGAAAATTTGTTAGTCAATCTTTTCATGTTTAGGAATTCGGAATAATCAACTAAATTAGCTTGTTTTATAATAACGTTTAAGTAACGATAAAACAACTAATATTTATATGTTGGCAACAATCGACACGCAATATGTTCAAACTAAACATGAAAATCCTGGAACTATGAGTTTTGAGAAAAGCTCTAAAAGTATAAGGTCAAACGCTAATAGTATTTAAATTAAAAAAAAGTGTACTTTATAATAACACTTTTTTTAATTGTTATTAGTAATTGAAATTGAACTTTTTCCATTAATAAAACTGTAACTTCAATTTTATTTGAAAATAATATTTCCACTTTTACGGATTATAAATGTTTGACCAATCTATGAAAATATTTTATTATTGATACTTACATTATCACTTTTATTATTATTGGCCATAGTGGAACTCTTTATCGCTGTAACTACATTATCCTTTACTCCATTTTTCTTAACAGTATTAATATTATTGGTATTACCAGATTTGTAGTTGCTATTGCTATCTCCATTCGAATACAATTTTCCAACTCTAAAATTATTATCAGTATCATCAAAACCTATTTGAGGCATTACTTCGTTATCTAAATCATCATGAAAGTTCTGGTTGTTTGTAATTTCTAGAATTTCCCTGTGTGATTTAGAATGATAAAGATCGTTGCTATCGGAATCGTACCTATTTTCTTCGTAGGACTCTTTACCGTTATCGTTGTTGTACAGTCTTTCTACGATTTCTTTCTTTTTTACCACAGGTTTTCCTAAAAGAGAAAATATAATAAATGATTAAGATTAAGTAATTAAAAAATAGCAGAAGTAATATAAAATAGTAAAAAAAAACCCAAATTGAATAAACCATTTTGTTTGGAGATCACAATTAAATCTTTGAACCCCTTAACGAAATTGAAAATGTAAGTATCTTTGCAATGAAACATGCTCCTGATACGAAGTAAAAAACCGGAAAATTACTGGAAAGTTCTTCTCGAGACAATCCTTTTCGTACAATTCTTCCTTATGACAATCCTTACCAAAACAATAATCCTTCCCCAGACAATTCTTTCCAAAAAATCCTTTCTCTAAAACAATTGCGGATAATCAATGCTAGTAATAACAGCATGTATTTTTTGGCTATTTCTCAATAGGAAATACATGCGATCTCAAAAACCCCTTTGAATACCCTATTTAAATTTTGAATATTAGAGCTTCAACATTGTTATTCATTACTCACCGTTTTTAATTGAGCTTAAACTATTTTGAATAGTACTTCTAACAGTAGTTTTCGTGTTAATCACATTCTTTCTATCTAAACTAATACCCCTAGGATTACTTTTCGATTTTAACGGTTCCAATGGGTAACTTTTGTCTATTCCTGCTTTTTGACGCCTTTCGTCAAACATCTGACGGACTTTTCCACCTCCAGTAGAACTTAAACTTGTCGCACTTCCTGCACTGCCTCTTCCAACTTTATCGAATGCCTTTTGTTGCTGATTTTCGTATAGCTTTAATAATTTTTCTTCTTTTTCTTGCATTTGCTTCTGCTGGAAGCGAGCCTGAAACAACAAAAATTGAATATATTTAATATTTTATTAATATTATTGACCAAAACAGCTGTGAATAATATAAATTTAAAATCCGGCACAATAATCTTAAACTAACTTACATATTTTCCTCCAAATATAACTGCATCTTTTAAAGTTTGTGCTGCCCACGAAGAGTTCAAGTCCATAGAGACATTATTTAAACTGGACGATAAATATTTGTTCATTTTTGAAAGCACTTCATGTTTACGTTAAAAAACGTTCTAGATTTATAAAAGTTGTAAACAGAAAACAATATTTTTTCATAAATATTGATTAAAATTTCAATGATATATTTTTAGTAACGTTAAGAAAAATATAATCCAGAAATTAAATATAATTGAGTTATTAATTTTAAATATACGTTTCCTTTAATATGGAGTAATTCTTACTATATTCTCATTTTATTATAATTTTTTCTCTTCCGCCAAATTAATAATTTTTATTTAAGAATTTATACTGTAACTATTTAAATTTATAAAGTAGTGATTAAAATATAAACCGGCTTCCTACAATCATGTAGTAGATGAAAAAAGCTAAAAAGAAAACACACTTTGATGAAAAATAAATAAAATTTTCCATTAAACGTTAAAATCTAATCGATCATAAAAATAAACAATTCTACCCTATTTTCCAAAACAAAAACCCTTCAACCCATTAAAGCACATTTTCTTTTGACAAACACAAAACACTTTTTTTTGTATCTGGAACACTACACCGACATCGTGACACAAAGTTTATTCAAATTGAGGGAATAAAGGATTGTGCCAACGCGTTTGCCTGGTATTTACGTTCCTTTTTAGAACATGCGCTTTATGGTGGAAAATAAGTGGTCAGTAGGTTAGGATGGATTGTTGATAGTTTTATCAATTTTGTTGAATGGAAAAATAAAATCGATGACAGCTGGAATTGTCAACAGACGCTTGGATATTAATAAGACAGTTGTGGAGATAAGAAAAAGCAACTTGAGCTTTCCACTAGCGTATAGACTATATAAACGCTTATAAGATTAGATAAAAGAACATAAAAATAAATAAATTATTATATAAATGATTAGAACAACTTGTTAGAATTTTGCATATTATATAATTAAAATGCATAATAAGAAACTAGCAGAAGAAAAAATCGATTTAAACTACATAATAGTATAAGAAGAAAATGAAAAAGGTATATTGGATTGCATAGTTTATAAGGACTAAAAAATAATTAAAACAGAAACGATAGTAAGGTGCATCATAATTCCAATGCAATATTATTACTGCTGCTGCCACCTTCATAACTCATCAAGTGTCCACACGAATAAGCACAACACTAGATGGAAACTTCTTGAAAGTTTCTGAAAATTTCCTGATCTTAGTTGGAAAAATCTTATAAATATATATATTTCCAGGCATTCGTTTTAAAATTTCAAGAAAATGTCTGTAAATTTCTCGAAAGTGTCTGAAAATTTCCAGAACATAGTTGGAAAAACCTTAGAAATAGGGATCTGTACTAAAAATTTCTTAAAAATGTCTGAACATTTCTTAAAAATGTCTGAAAATTTTTTAAAAATGTCTAAAAGTTTCCAGACCATAAATGAAAAAACCTTGGAAATAGTGTTCTATCGAAATTTCTTGAAAATGTCTGTAAATTTCTTAAAAATGTCTGTAAATTTCTCGAAAGTGTCTGAAAATTTCCAGAACTTAGTTAAAAAAACCTTAGAAATAGTGTTCTATCTAAAATTTCTTGAAAATGTCTGAAAAGTTCTTGAAAATGTCTGAAAGTTTCCCTAAACTGTCTGAAAATTTCCCGAACTTGGTTCGAAAAATATTAGAAATAAGGTTCTATCTCAAAATTTCTTGGAAATGTCTGAAAATTTCTCGAAAACGTCTAAAAATTTCTTGAAAACGTCTGAAAATTTCTTAAATTTCTTGAAAATGTATGAAAATTTTTTGAAATGGATGAAAATTTCTTGAAAATGTCTGTAAATTTCTTGAAAATGTCTGAAAATTTCTCGGAAGTGTCTGAAAATTTACAGAACATAGTTGGAAAAACCTTAGAAATGAATTTATTACCAGACATTAGTTAAAAAAACCGTAGAAATAGTGTTCTATCTAAAATTTCTTGAAAACGTCTGAAAATTTCTTGAAAATGTCTGAAAGTTTCTCTAAACTGTCTGAAAATTTCCAGAACTTGGTTCGAAAAATATTAGAAATAATGTTCTATCTCAAAATTTATTGGAAATGTCTGAAAATTTCTTGAAAATGTCTAAAAATTTCGTGAAAACGTCTGAAAATTTCATAAAAATGTCTGAAAATTTCTTAAATTTCTTAAAAATGTATGAAAATTTCTTGAAAATGTCTGTAAATTTCTTGAAAATGTCTGAAAATTTACTGGAAAAACCTTAGAAATGAATTTATTACCAGACATTAGTTAAAAAAAACCGTAGAAATAGTGATCTATCTAAAATTTCTTGAAAACGCCTGAAAATTTCTTGAAAATGTCTGAAAGTTTCTCTAAACTGTCTGAAAATTTCCAGAACTTGGTTCGAAAAATATTAGAAATAAGATTTAGTCTGAAAATTTCTTGGAAATGTCTGAAAATTTATTGAAAATGTTTGAAAATTTCTTAAAAATGTTTGAAAATTTCCAGACCGTTGTTGGAAAAATGTTAAAAATAAGGTTATGTCTGAAAATTTCTTGAGAATGTCTGAAAATTTCCAAAACTTGGTTAGAAAAATATTAGAAATAAGATTTAGTCTGAAAATTTCTTGGAAATGTCTGAAAATTTCTTGAAAATGTCTGAAAATTTCCAGACTTTAATTGGAAAATTGTTAGAAATAAATTTATTTTCAGACCATAGTTGAAAAAATCTAAGAAGTAGTGTTCTAAAATTTCTTGAAAATGTCTGAAAATGTCTGAAAATATTTGAAAATTTCTTGAAAATGTTGAATTTTTTAGTAAATGTCTGAAAATTTCTAGACTTAGTTAGAAAAATCTTAGAAATAGGGTTCTATCTGAAAATTTCTTTAGAATGTCTGAAAATTTCAGGACCTTAGTTTGAAAAATCTTAGAAATAGGGTTCTGCCTGAAATTTTGTGAAAATTTCCAGACCTTAGGAAAATTTTAGAAATAGGGTTTTAAATATTTCTTGAATATGTCTGAAAATTTTCATACCGTAGTAAGAAAAATGTTATTTAAAACTGCAAATGTCATTTCATAAAATAATTTTTAAACACTCCGGCCGAATTAATACTTCGGTAACAAACTTTTTACCAATTATTAAAATCTTCCCAATTATTCGCTCCTCAATACCCAAACTTTTTGTGAATTTTAGCAATTTTTAGTATTTAAATTTAAATTGAATTTTTTGCTTTTCTATATAATTCACAAATAATTATACATAAAAAAATCGTGGGTGGTATCGACCATCACAGTCACCTTATTAGTATTCAAGCAAGAAGGTGAATCAACTATTGCAAAAAGTTCAATGTTCACTTTCACATGTCTCACGAATCACAGACTCACTATATTCATTTGCCAGCTTTTGTTTTGCGCTTTTGTACCTTCTCGATGGCAAACATGTGTTTTGTCGTATTTGGTTTGCTGAATGTCAAAAACAAGGAGACCATTGTGTTTAATAGGTAGACCAAGGTTATGTCTTTGTAAATAACACAATCTATCAGTAATAATTATAAAATAAAATATACCGAATTGGTCTCTAGTGCCTTCAATCTCAGAAAGCCCCACGTTGTAAAGTCTTTTAAATTGTTATGTTCTTTATATTTTAAATAAATCAACTCATTTATTTTTAACTATTTTCTCAGGTAAGGTCAATACAAAAAAGAAAAGATAATTTAATGCATCCAAATAATAAATAAAATTAAATGGATGTGACTTTGTGATCCCCACATCGCCGGAAAATTTTGACCTCCATCGCTCAAATTTAAACCGGTACAATGAAACGTCTGTGAGAGCTTTCACAGACAGACACACTAACAGGATGATCCAATACCTTACTAAGCTCTGATGAAGAGCTTTGAAGTAGGTTAATAAACATACATTTAATTAGATAAAACACTTGTAATATAATGCACTAAAACGATTTTATTATACTCGTTCAGTAAACTTCCACTTTTTTAAATTTATTAGGTAATATATTATTAAAATGATTCATGTTGCGCCGCTGTCTTGGAGACATTTCTGTATTTACTCTTTTTGTTTAGTCAAAGTGGGCCATCATTAATCGATTTGTTTTCCATTTATAGCAGGTGCTTTGATGGTTTTGGGTGTCAGTTTATTTGTATTTCCAAGGTGAAGGTTATTAAATTTAATTGAAATAAGAGCAAGGATATTTTATACCTAACGATGGTATTGAATTTTTTATTTATGGGAGGAATAATTTAATGCATCGGATGGTTCAATTTATCATTTATGCAAATCGACTTTTACGAATGTAAATATAAAAGTTATTTTGTTTATTTTAGTACATAATATATAAAGGTAAAATATTTTTTTAATATAAGGGACGTTATTGTGATGGGATAAATTTTAACATTTCTTTATGTTTCAAAAAAAAATTATGTATGTGTACAAATATTAGAGAAGGATTTACACAAATCTACTCAACTGATTTTAACCAAAAATTTCACTAAAAATTGTATTATTTACTAAATTTAGTTTTTGATAGCTATCGAGAAACATTAACAGCAATTATAACGTTATCTAAATTGTAACAAAATTCAATAAAAAAATTAGAAGGTTCAATTTTCAGTAAATGTATTTTATTTATATTTGTATTTTGGTGTATTATCCTGAATTGAAGATGTTGTTACCAAAAATCAATATATTTTATTTCCTTAGGTGCTACACAGAAAAATTGCTATAGTAAACTAGAAGAAGATTGACATTTAATGTCATTGAGCTGTCTAATTGTGCGTTTTTTAATAATGGTTAGAGGTTTGTTTGAAGAGATTATATCTAATATCCTTCAGGAAGCCCTTATCATCGTATACAGTTGGTGTGAGGAGGAACAGATGTCTGTGAGTCCCCACAAAACGGTAGTAGTTCCTGTTAGAAAAAGGAGGAAGCTTGATAAGCTACGTCATACAATTTTGGAAGGCGTAACAGTCTCGTTTGCGGAGGAGGTAAAATATCTGGGGATTATCCTGGATAGAAAACTTACCTGAAACTCCCATCTGGAAAGAATAATCAATAAAGTCAGGAGATTCCTCTAGAATATTAAAAGGGTGTGCGACAAGTTCTGGAAAATGATCCCAAAGCAAATTTACTGGATTTACCAAACAGTAATAAAAGCAATGGTCACCTGGTAGACGAAGGGGCTCCAATCAATTACGGCGGCTCAGTTGTGTGGACTTCAGAGATTAGCTGATAGCGGCAATCGAAAGAACTCTGGATCTTACTTCTTTCCATGTACTATTGGAGCAGGAGGCCAGAATGACCTTCTATAGAGCCGTGTCAGTGGCTGGTCAAATCGAGGGGGAGGGGCTATGGGACCACACTGAACTTCTGATAAGAGACGAATGAGAAAAGGAGGAGATCCCCCAAGAGACAAATGGGAAAAGGGGGAGATCCTCTTTCCAGGGACGGCTTATATACTGGACACAAATGGTTCAGGGGTGAGGGAGCCGGAGTGTACAGTACAAAAACGAGAGTTGACATCATAGTATGCCGCTGCAAGTATGCTACAATCTTTCAGGTAAAGTTCTTCGCCATAGAATTGTGTGCAAGAGAGTTGGAAAACCACCCACTTGTCAACAAAATTCTTTACATTTTGTCGGATAGCCAGGCAGCTTAAAAAGAACTGAGCTCCAACCGGCTAGATTCGAAGCTCTGGTGTAGACCTACCAGGAACAGATCAACCCTACTCTGGGTACCGGTGCAGGAAGGGATGAAGGGCAATGAGAAAGCCGACAATTTGCGAGAAAAGGTGCAGAGTCCGAGTTCATTGGACCGGACCACTCTAAAGCCAGAAGCAGCACTATCTGGAAATGGGTCGAGAGGAAAAATCTCCAACACTGGAGATATTCCTGGGTTAGCTCACTCTAAGACATTCTTTGACCAGCATCCTATCGCTAATCCTAGAATAGAGTAGAAGTGATCTACGCATCATAATTAGACTGCTTACAGGGCACTGTCGTTTGGGTTACCATCTGGACAAAATAAATATGAGCCAAACATCGGACTGTCGCTTTTACAGTGTGGAAGTATATTGGCTTACGTCCATTAAGATCGCTTGAAAATGACAGCATAATATTTGTCGATGTATTTAAGCCCAGTCAGTGAAGTTTAATTTTTTTTTGTCACAATTTTTTTTTTTAGAATAGAACATATAGTTTAATATTTATTTGTAGATTTTTCCCAGCGTTCCTCGTAGATGTTTTTCTGCTTTATGTTTCTAGAAATGATTCAACTGTTTTTCCTACGGCAATAGAATTTCTTTAATTATAAGTGTGGGAACGTCCCATCTGATGTTTTCCGAGAGGTTAGCAGTTACAATAGAAAACGTTTATCGATTAATTACGTCTATTATCATTAAAAAGAATTGTCATATTGAAGGAGGTCAGTCTAAAGATATCATCAATAAAAATCGTGTCAATTTTACGTATTTATAGAAAACGTGAGGTAATGATATAATTATTATTGATTGACCGCAAGAAACAAAGAATTTATAAAAAATTATGGGCAATAATTGAAATTTTTATTAATAATAATAATTATTATTAACGTACAACGTATCTTTAAAATTGAAGATTGCTAAATCTGACGGTTTGTACGGAAGGGTTGATAATAGGAAGAAAAAAAATTAATCGAGCGTATCAGATATTTTAAGGGGGTGGCAAGTATACTCAAAGTTAGTTCTCATTTAATATTCTGACGATTTGGACGTGACGCAAACTCTCGGTGATTTTGAAAAATGCAGAAAAAAATCGTCGTTTTGAAATACTCGAGTGAGTGAGATTAAGATATATACGGTTCATCTTAATGTCCTTGACATGCTGACGATTATTTATAGGAATTTCATAAATCTGACGATTAGAAAAAAATCATTGGTTGGGGGGGGGAGAGCGTGTATTAATTTTCAAAATTGTTAAAAAAAATGGTCACAAAGACATTCTAAAGCGTGCCAGACATTAATAGCGTATAGGCCCTACGTGTTTATAGTAATGGAGAGACTATAATCTGCCGGCTTGCTAGTTGGGGGTGGCCGTATGAAGGGGTAGAAATATTTTAACTTATTGTCGTAGTTCATGTAAAACTCATTACATTTAATTCATTAGACTTTTTTAAAACACAATAAACTAATCAAAGCGTTGTACATATACGTGTTGTTATGATCAGCTGACATGGCATAATGGCGGCAGAAAGTAGTGCGGGGACGGTGCCAAAGAGCTAGAGATAGAAAAGAGTGAGAAGAGAAGAGAGGCGCGGAGTGGGAAATATATAATTCTTAGCAGCTGCACACACCACACTTTATTGATGATTTTAATTACTCCGGCTTGAGGAAATCGCCAGATTATATTATTTTCGAGATCCTTAAATTATTTCCTTCAAACTTTAACTATGAGTTAGTTAATTACTACTCGTTTAAATATTTAGGTAGCTCTTTCATTCACCATATGAGTGTTTAATATGAAATCTGATATAAAGGATATTATCTTATTTCCAAAAATAAGACTTTTGACATCAGTCCCTTAAAGTTTTGTCCAATTTTTTTTTTAATTCTAATTATAAAATGCATATTTTGCATATTTATAGTTATTTATGCACCAGGTGTTTTATATAGATCTTAACGCCCTGAGGGTAACGTTCAGCCTTTGGGACAACTGTTTTTGGCTGTTTTATTACTGCAATAATTCAAAGTGTTTAAGAAAATGTGCCGAACAACACGATAAAGTCTAAAGCATATATCTGGAAATAATGTATATTTTTGAATAATCTTTCTGAATGATCCGCGAGGTGAAAATTTGTTTTAAGAAAATTTTGTTGTTTCCTTAAAAATTATGCCTTATCTTTAAGGATAATTTTGTTTGTGGAATTTAGATGCATAATTTCGAAGTTTTCGATTTTCAAAAATCGTTAATTTCGGTTTTCCTAAATATCTCGGAAACCGGACCTGATATTTTAATTTTGAATCGCCACCCCGTATATCGACTTAGCTCGTCGTAAATGACTGTGTACAAATGTTTTCTATTTCAATCTATATACGGTTTGCTTTGTTTTATATACTATAAATCCAGCAATTTGATTTTAAAACACCCTGTATATACCGTATACCATCATGCACAATTTATTTTTCCCATTAATTTATTTTAAATGATTCTAATGAATGAGAATTACTTTTAGTTTTTTTGTACATATTTTCATACCACTACTATAATTTACAGTAAGATATAATCGAAATTCTTCCATAACATGACATTATGCAAAGATAAGAAAAAAATGAGTGACAAATGGATTCATGACCGTTATTTCTGCAGTATCAACATCAACATAACCCTGTTTTGGGATCGACCCGAGAGATAACCAATGGGCATAACGGTAGTGGCATGACTGCACCAAACCGACGAAACGGGTTTTCTAAAAGCTGATGAACTACGGCCTCATTTTTGACCCACGCAATATATACGTTGACCTAAAATTGATTTAGTTTTTTTTTATCGCGTTTCGATAGCTTGATTATACGGGGTTGACTAATTTAATGGTAATCTGTAGGATAGCGATATGTAAACAAGTGTTATTATTAGCGAAAATGGTTTTAATATAAATTTTTATTTACGTCCGGACCGGAAAAAAATTTACATTTTTTTCATATTGTAAAGTTAATTTGTATAAAACTTTTTTGTATCCGACCTACGGGAGTGAAACTGGAGGGGTTGAAATATCAAATAAAAATTTTTATCTCCGCCATGTTTAAAAATATTGAAACTTTTTCAAGTTTTCTTTTTTACCTCTCGCCCTTCAGATAAGAGAGGTATAGGAATCATGCTAAAAATTGGTTAGTCAGTTTTCAATGGATAAACACGTTTTGGGGTCCCTAGAATACGATTTTAATATTTTCGCGATGATGTCTGTGTGTGTGTGTGTTAGTGTGTGTGTGTGTGTGTGTGTTTGGATGGATGTTGTAGTAACGATAACTCAAAAACTACTGAATAAAAAAATTTGAAATTTTGCATACAGGCTTCTGATACCCTAGATTAGATCTGATTAGATTTTGGTGCCAATCGCACAACCGGAAGTGGCAGTTGCTATGGGTGATGACGCCATTATTATACAAAACGGCAATAAAGTTTTACACATATATTTTGTATACCCTACAGTTTATTTTCATCTCATTAAAATTTTCTAAACTTTTGCCATTGTTGCCAGATTTACAAAAATATAATTTTTTTTCATACTTTTTTGTGTCAACCTGTAAATTTTTGATTCAAAAATGGCGAGAGGTCATGTGCTGGCCACATCAGATTTTTATAAAATTAATTCGCTAATGTTTACAATTTTTTGCGATTTTTTAAAAAATTGAGAAAGATGGGGAAAAAAACATCCTAAAAAATGGTAAAAAAACGTAAAAAAGTGTAAAGAATCGTAAAAAATCATAACAAATTATAAAAACCTTAAAAAACCGTAAAAAACCGTAAAAAACCATACAAAACTGTAAAAAATCGTAATAAATTGGAAAAATTATAGAAACTCGTAAAAAATTGTAAAAAACTGTAAACATTCGTGAAAAATTTATAAAAACTGGTAAGTCGTAAAATTTCATAAATAATACTAAATAATCGTAAAACATCATAAAAAATCGTAAAAAATAGGGAAAAACTGGAAAAAACCGTAATAATCCCTATAAACCCGAAAAAAACTGAAAAAATCTGGAACAATTTAAAAAAAACGGAAAATATCGGGAAAGATCGAAAAACGCGAGTAAATTAAAATACATCGAAAGGATCAAAAAAATAAAATAAAATAAAATCGAAAAAAATAAAAAAAAATTGGAAAAACAAAAAAAAATGGGGAAAGATGGGAAAAGTTAAAAAATGTTGCATAACGTAAGGCTATAACCTTCTAATATCTGCACACAATTTATTATTAAGCTCCGTAAATTTTTTTTTTTGGAAATTTCCCATTGATTAGTGCTTCGTTAGTGCTTCTTAGTGCTTTAACTATTTTCGTTGGTGCTTTTTCCGTTTTCTGCATATTAAGAATTGTTTAATTTCAAGGTCAGCCCTAAAAGTCTACCAAAATGGACGAAATTTGGTACCTTCTTTTAGTACCTCGTTAGTGCTTCTTACTGCTTCAAATAGTTTCGAAAGTGCTATTTGAAGCACTAAGAAGCACTAATGAAGCACTAAAACTGATACCAAAATTGAGTCAATAGGAAAATGTTTTGGGGAAGCACCAAGAAACACTAACGAAGCACTAAATGAAAGTACCAAATTTCGTTCATTTTGGTAGATTTTTAGGGCTGGCCTTGATATTAAAAAATCCTTAATATGCAGAAAACGGAAAAAGCACCAACGAAAATAGTTAAAGCACTAAGAAGCACTAACAAACGGGAAATTTCCGGAAAAAAATTGACACTTTGGGGGCTAACTTCACGGAGCTACGCTGTTATTTTAAAATTGGTATTCTGAACAAAAATATTTAGGAAAAAAACGCAATTTTTTAAAGTTTCCCAAAAATTTACTTTCTTACACGTAATGTAGAAGTTTCATGGTAGTGATAATATAATATGTTTTCACATTTAACTAAAATATAGGCAAAAAGTAATAAATCGGTAAAAACATTTTTGAAATGTTGTTGTTGATTTTTAGCGCAGATTGACGTCACATATCCGCAAAGCCAAAGCGCCGTACTATAAAACAAACTCTTCATTCTATATGCCACGACATGATTGATGCATGTTTGACTTTAATTTTATTTTATTTCTGTCATCAAAATTTATTAACTGTCACACAACAAAATATAGTCCAAGAGCCAAATACTTTTTTCTGCAATATTTTACAGAAGAGATTTTATTGTTGGAACATGTTCAGAGGCGTCCCTTGAAAGTAAATTCAACTTTGCGCGACGGGGGGCACGAGCATCAGCCGCCATCTTGAAATACACGTTTTGTGAAGTCTTGTAAACCGTGCATCGTACGAGAAAAATAGTAGAGATCATTTTTGGTAGATAAAAATATCCTCTACAACTTTTATTTATAGTGCTTCAAACTTTTTTTAATGAGTTTATTGAAAAAAATTATTTTAATTTTACGTTAAAAAAAGATGGGAAATAAAGTAGATCATATAATTTGTACTGACATTTTCATGAGGTAAACTGATCAGGGGGTGGAAAGTCAGTATATACAGGGTATTTCATGATTAATATTATATGTTTATTTTTGTTATGTTTTACAATTTATCGTTATCACAAACGTATTTTCTTTTGTCTTTTAAATAAAATTGTGGTATGTATATATCAATGTTACAACAGTATTTATACCTAAGTAGAAATTAGCTACTTCCTCTTCTAATTCACTGAAGTATGATAATTCCAAGAATGCTTTAGCGAATGTTTTATAG
Source organism: Neocrepidodera transversa (assembly GCA_963243735.1). Taxonomy (NCBI): domain Eukaryota; kingdom Metazoa; phylum Arthropoda; class Insecta; order Coleoptera; family Chrysomelidae; genus Neocrepidodera; species Neocrepidodera transversa. Next base: position 9,216,279 of record OY725355.1, read on the forward strand.
AGGAACAACAAAGACATTGTTTAAGCGAGAATTTCAGGAAATTTTATTATGGTCTGTTAATGCTGATTTTGCATGTCTTTTAAGAATTTATAGTAAAAAAATAGCATTCGCGTATTATACCAGGTGTCCGAAAATAACGTAAAATTATTGAAAATACTCACAAAATTAGAGGGTGTCAAAAATGTTAAAATTTTGATAAATTGAATGAATCAGTTTTTATTTTAAATTTTAACAATATGGGGAACTCAAAAATTTGATATACTTAAATATTTAATAATAATTAAGATTATCTAGAATTATTTTTATAAAATATGTTACTTAAAAATAACTTTTTTCTTAAAAAAAAAGGAAATGCAATTCTAAATATTTCGTCAATTAATAAAATCTCGTGTCGGAAAATTTAAACATTTATAATGATTTGTTTAAACAATAGTCAGCTGTGATGTAACGCTAAAAAAGTAATAGTAGTGATTCATACCTTTCGGTTTCTTTTATTCTATTTTGGTATTATTTACATTCTATGACACACTATATTTCTTAGACCAATAATAATTGAATAATAGTTATAATTATAATGGACCAAAAAGGAAGTGACTAATATTAATTATTATTATATTATTTCTAATAAAAATAATAATAATTATACACAAAACAATATCACTTTTACCCGTAAAAGGAGTTAGATGGATTAATAACAATTATTAAAAAAAATCGGTTGGGTCCCGGCTCGGGTGTGGAGAATGAGATTATTTTAATTACAAAACACAAAATTTCTGAATGGAAAAGTAAAATGATGTAAACATGAAATAAATTGCTGGAAAAAAATGGATAAACATTGCAAAAATACACAAAAATTAATTAAAATGAAAAACGATAAAAATTACTTAAAATGGCACCTTGTTATTATAAATACCAACAAGATAATGAATTATTTTAAAAAATGGCAAAAAAGTTGTTAAAAATGATAAAGAATTGCTAAATTTCAGCATAAATTAAAACTATAATGAAAAAAGGAAAAAAGGCAAAAAAAATGAAAAAAAAAAAACTGGACAAAAAAAGCAAAAAGGGGAAAAATTAACAAAAAAAAAAGTTTTAAAGAAGTCCAAAAAATATGCCAAATAAATGCAAAAAAACCAAAATACGCCAAAAAGGTAAAAAAAAGAAGCAAAATGGTATGAAAATAAAGGCAAAAAGACAAAAAAAAAGACAAAAAATGGGTAAAAAAGCAACAAAAAGATAAAAAAGCAACAAAAAAGATAAAAAAGCAACAAAAAGGCAAAAAAGTTCAAAAAGTTAAACAAAAAAGTTTTAAAAAGGGCAAAAAGGCCAAAAAAAGGTAAAAAGGGTAAAAACAAAATCCATAATGCCCAAAAAAGTCAAAACAGTAAAAAAAGCAAAATAATATGAAAAACACAAATGACAAAAAAATTCAAAAAAAGGGATAAAAAAGCAACAAAAATGGTAAAAAAAAAACAACAAAAAAGAGAGAGCAAAAAGGCCAAAAAAAGGTAAAAAGGATAAAAACAAAATCAATAATGCCCAAAAAAGTCAAAATAGGGGTAAAAGGGCAAAAAAAAGCTAAAACAGTAAAAAAAAGCAAAATAATATGAAAAACACAAATGGCAAAAAAATTCAAAAAAAGGGATAAAAAAGCAACAAAAATGGTAAAAAAAACAACAAAAAAGAGAGGGCAAAAAGGCCAAAAAAAGGTAAAAAGGGTAAAAACAAAATCAATAATGCCCAAAAAAGTCAAAATAGGGGTAAAAGGGCAAAAAAAACCAAAAGAGAAAAAAAAAAACAAAATAATATGAAAAACACAAATGGCAAAAAAATTCAAAAGGGATAAAAAGCAACAAAAATGATAAAAAAAAACAACAAAAAAGAGAGAGCAAAAAGGCCAAAAAAAGGTAAAAAGGATAAAAACAAAATCAATAATGCCCAAAAAAGTCAAATAGGGGTAAAAGGGCAAAAAAAAGCTAAAACAGTAAAAAAAAGCAAAATAATATGAAAAACACAAATGGCAAAAAATTCAAAAAAAGGGATAAAAAAGCAACAAAAATGGTAAAAAAAAAAACAACAAAAAAGATAGGGCAAAAAGGCCAAAAAAAGGTAAAAAGGGTAAAAACAAAATCAATAATGCCCAAAAAAGTCAAAATAGGCGTAGGCAAAAAAAAAGCCAAAACAGTAAAAAAAAAAGCAAAATAATATGAAAAACACAAATGGCAAAAAAATTCAAAAAAAGGGATAAAAAAGCAACAAAAAAAGGTAAAAAAAGCAACAAAAAAGACAAAAAGGTCAAAAAAGTAAAAAAAAATTTAGAACAGGTCGAAAAGGCGTAAAAAGAAAAAAATGTAAAAAAAAACAAAAAAAGACAAAATAAAGCTAAAATAAAATAAAGACGAAGAAAGTTTTAAAAAAGCAAAAAAAGGGGCAAAAAAGGTGTACAAAATCAAAAAAAAAAGACAAAAAAGTTAATTTAAAAAAGGGGCAAAAAAAAGTTAAAAAAAAAAAGGAAAAAAGGGTCAAAACAAAAACAAAACAATCGGTTGTATCACCCCAAAACTTTCCCCAGGAGTATCGACCAAGTCAAATTCCGTGACATATTGCATCTGTAATTTTCTAATAGTGACAAATGTCGTACAAAAACTAATGGGTTCTTCCGAAGGGTAACCCAAACCAATACACCAAATTTCAGCCCAATCGGATTAAACGTTTGGCCTCTATCGTGAAAGAATACACACAGACAGACAGACAGACTTCCATCTGGAAATGGTCTTAATCATCTCAGGTGACCTCAAAATGGATATTTCCATCTTGATCTCAAAAATTTTTTTTTAAGTTGGTTCACAAAACTTTCCCTTCTCGGAGGTGGGTCGGGAAAGTAAAAACTGATTTTTTTAAATATTTTGAATAATATGGTATTTTTTCTAGTTATTTTTTATTATTCAAAAATTTTAATGAAAAAATGGAAAATTAACTGTTTTGTATTTTTTTTATAAAATTTTTTTAGGGGCCAATATTTTTTCAATTAATGCGTTTATAGAAAAAATTTTCAGTTAAATTTTAGATCAAACATGTCCATCGTCCTGACTAAATCCTACTGATAAATTCTGATACACAGGCTAATAATTTTTTAATAAATGAAATGAAACTCCAAGTCATGTACCACACAAATATATTTCTTTAAAAATATGGAGGGAAAGCCGCAACTAGTTTCGGCTAAGCAGCCATCTTCAAACATATAAATACATTATTCTATTAATGGGGGGAGAAAACAAACTTATCATATTCAAATTTCCAATAACGTTTAATTAAATTTTTACTACCCTATAAAATTAGAAATAAATTGATATGTAAATATTATTATGTAATAGTAATTTCTATCATTAAATACGTTAATAATAGCCTGTACAATCTTTTCGTTATTATTTAAAAAAATAATATTAGTTATTAGGTTCTATGATTTCTGTATATTCCAATTTTTATGTAATTTTTCTCGAATTTTTATTAGGTTTTATAGTATATAATTTTATTTTTTCAAATTTACAACTAATTATTATAATTAAATTATATACTGACAAAATTTACTATTTATATGACAAATAAAAATATTGATTCATAGTTTAAAAAACATTGATTTCTGTCTTATCTCAAAACTTATCTATTCATGTAACAAAATGAATGCCGTTAGATTTCTTGCAAAAAAAAATTACGTGGGATTTTAAATAAAATCGAAAACCCACCAAAGATCCTTGAATAAGTTTTAATAAGCCTTCTTAACCTCATGTTTTTATGTTTAGATAATTTAAACTAATTATGCATTGGGCGGGCACGTAATAATTGTATACCTACTTTAATCCTTCCTAAGACATGGAATTAAATGTAAAAATATAAATTAAATTTAAAAAAAATATCTAATTCGCTAATAGAGAATGTATGTTAGCCAATTCCTTTTTGGCCAATAATAATTATAACCTATTACTCAATTATTATTAATCTGCTGCTATCGTAGGTGTGTCATAAAGGTAAATAATACCAAAATAGAATAACAGAAACTAAAAAGTGTGAATCACTTCTATTGTTTTTTTTTTAAGTTACATCACTACAGCTTATTAGGGTTTATATAAATTATTATTAATATATAAATTTAAGGACACGAGATTATTAAAAAATACAATATATTTACTAAAAAAAAATAATTAGGTAAAAATTCAAATACACCATTATTATCATTATTACAATGTTTTTGGTCTTTTTCGGTTTATCAGAACATTATGCAGATTAATTGGCATAATGGAGAAATTTAGATCTCAGTATGTACATCATTGAAACTGTGGAAGTAATTTAGTGAATTCAGCAAAAATGGATTTCATGTTGAAGAAAAAATGTGTAACAGGATGAATATGTAACAGAAAATATATTTAACAGAAATAATATGTAACAGGAAGAGTGTTTAACAAGAGGTAAGGATTCAAATTACTATAATATGATTCTTCGATGCGGCCTACTTTTTTCGGGCTCTAGCGTAAACAAATCTGAAAGAATCGAACAAAATTGGAAAATATTGGAAGAAGTTGCAAGAGAAAAAATTCAAAAATTGAGAAAAAATCGGAAATAATCGAAAAAGGTTGGAAAAGCCGAGGAAGATCGAAAAAATTAGAAAATCTACGGACGCTTAAATGGTGGTGGACCGTTTCAGGACTCCGGCCGATCGAACACTTTTTATGCTACCTAGGATAGATCACGTAGCGGTTTTTAACAATGCTAACACTTATTTTTAATTATCATTTCATTTCCAATTCCGATTCTTATATGCGTCGAATTTAGATCATTTAGTCTTAGGTTGAAATTCGATATTTGTGGGGCCGATACCGGAATGGCTTATACGATCCTGTCCAAATATCCAACATATGTATAGGATAATATTATACCTAATGTGACATGACAAAAATTCTAAACATATAAATTGGAAAAATGTTTTTCAGTGGAAAATACTTTAGTATGGTGATTACTGGTAGGGCTGGTCCGATCCTGCTTAAATTCAATAGGGTTCTTCTCTAGAGAAAACTAACTCAGTAAGTGAAAATAAGAAGTCGATCGAAGCTTTCACTTGAGAGTTGTAGTATTTATATCCAGACAGACACTCAGACAAATAGACAGATGCCCAGACAGGATTTTTTTGCACCAAAATTAATACTGAGGCCTTTGGGCCTCTGTACAAATCGGAAAAATCTAATAAAGTTAAAAAGTTAATAAAAAATAAAAATAATTTGAAAAAATAAATCGCAAGAGTAAAAATCGGAAAATTAAAAAAAATACAGAAAAAATGGGAAATATTTGGAAACAATCGAGAAAGATCGGGAAAAGCGGGAAAGATGGAAAAAATCGAAACAATTGGGAAGAGAAAAAAATAAAAAGAAACAAAAAATAAATTTGGAAGTCAAACTGAAAAAAGCGAAATAAAAATCGAAAAAATAAATAGAAAGTCATCAAATCGGAAGAAAAAGTAATCGAAACAAATAGGAAAAAATCAAAAAAATACGAAAAGAAAATAGAATCGGAAAAATAAAAATAAAAATTCAAAAAAGGAAAAAACCATAAAAATTTTAAAAAAATGGAATTCATTAAGGAAAAGTGAAAAAAATAAAAAGAAACAAAAAATAAATTTTGGAAATCAAACTAAAAAAGCGAAAAAAAAATCGAAAAAATAAATAGAAAGTCATTAAATCGCAAAAAAAATAATCGACACAAATAGGAAAAAATCACAAAAAGACGAAAAGAAAATAAAAAAATCAAAAACAAAAACTAAAAAAATGAAAAGAACCAAAAAAGAATTAAAAAAATGAATCCATTGAAAAAAACGAAAAACAATAAAAAAAAATGAAAAAAAAAACCGAAATAAAATAAATAAAACAGAAATAAAATCAATAAAACAGAAATAAATTGAATATGATGAAATTGGAAAATATAGGAAAAATAAACGAAATAAAACAGAAAGAAATTGAATATGATGAAAGAAAATAGAATCGGAAAAATTCAAAAAAAAATAAAAAAATGAAAAAACCAAAATTAAAAAAATTGAACCCATTGAGGAAAAGAAAAAATTAAAAGTAACAAAAGATAAATTCAAAAATCAAACTAAAAAAAGCAAAATAAAAATCGAAAAAATAAATAGAAAGTCATTAAATCGAAAAAAGTAATTGACACAAATAGGAAAAAATCAAAAAAGGCTAAAAGAAAATAAAAATATCGGAACAAACAAAAACTAAAAAGATGAAAAATCAAAAAAGAATAACTGAAAAAATTGAATCCATTTAAAAAGGCGAAAAACAACAACAAAAATTGAAAAAAAAAACCGAAATAAAATAAATGAAATTGGAAAATATTGGAAAAATAAACGAAATAAAACAGAAAGAAATTGAATATGATGGAATAAAATGGAACCGTAAAAAAATTTGAACCCATTGAGGAAAAGAGAAAAAAATAAAAGGAAACAAAAAATAAATTGGAAATCAAACTAAAAAAATTTAGAAACTAAAAAAAATTAATAAAAATTGAAAACGACGAAAAACGAAAGAAATTGAATATGATGAAAGAAAATAGAATCGGAAAAATTCAAAACAAAAAAAATAAAAAAATTGAATCCATTGAAGAAAAGAGAAAAAATTAAAAAGAAACAAAAAATAAATTGTAAATCAAACTAGAAAAAGCCAAATAAAAATCGAAAAAATAAATAGAAAGTCATTAAATTGAAAAAAAAGTAATCGAGGAAAAAATTGACAGCCAAAGAACTAAAAAATTGGAAAAAATCGAAAACCAAAATCGGGAAAAATGGCAAGAACCAAAAAAATTGGAACAAATCGAAAGAAAATAGAATAAAACAGAAAAAATAGCAAAAACCAAAAAAATTGAAAAAACCGAAGAGACGAAGAATACCAAAAAAGAGTAGAAAAAGAATCGAAGAAGACCAAAAAGACCATATAAGACTAAAAAAGAGTAGAAAACCAAAAAAATTGGGAAAAATCGAAAAAATTGCAAAAACCAAATGATTTAAAAACAAAAAAATCGTAGAAAATTAGTAAATTTTATCTACATCCTGTGCATCGAAGCATATCCGTAAAATCGTTTTTTTCTCCAGTGAGGTAGAAGTTAGAGGAGTAAATTTTTGAGCGTTTTAAAAGTTTAAAAAAATATCTGTAGTAAGCAATATATTTTTTTACGGATAAAGAGAACGCACAATAGGAAATTCTTTAAGCCGCTTCAAGATTGATGTTTTTTTCGCTATGTTAATGGTCCTGGCAAAGCCAACAGGCCAAAGGGCGATAGATTCGAATCACTAAAGATTGTACACAAGTCATAATTTTTATTTTTATATCTTTAATATTGTAGAATATTGGACAAAATAAAAAAGAAAAAAAAACGACGTATTTTTAAGTTTTAGGTTTATGTAAACAAGTTTGTTACCACTATATTTACAGCATAATAATACTTTATAATTACAATTATTTTTCAACAAATTAAATTGTGCTATAATCGAACCGTTTTATTAATTTGAAAAATATTTACATGTTGGTTGGTACAAGAACAACAACAATTATAAGTGTGTTGAAATATGAACACCCACAGAACGAATTGTTTATAATTTTTGCACTAACGCGTGTGGGTATTACAGTCAAAACAAATTGGTAATTAGCTTGTTAAACAAACAATTACAATTTAATCGAATTAATATGTATTTTATTAAAACAATATGCTTTAATTTTTATAAATAAACAACAAAAAACATTAAAATAAAAATAATAATTTTGTACTAATACAGAAGGACCCTGAATTTAGTTATAGGTAAAAACAGCTGTTTTGGAATGGATTTTTTTTTTAATATTTGCTAGAAAGCTGACTTACCTGCATTTGCACGAGTTTCGATGTCATATTGATTATTCTTTTATTTGTAGAAAATTTGTGTCACAGCCTGAGCATTCTGTAAGAAGAAAAATTATTATTTATCAAGATAAATATATTTTTTTATTATATAAAAAACTATATCGCAAAATAAAATACTAAAAATTTCACAATAGATCAAAAATAAATCTAACTTTTTATTAACTTTAACCCATAAAATATTTCCAAATAAAACAAATCAAGTATTGTCCAAAAATCGTCTTATGAATATGATGATAATATAAAATCTCCAGATTTTTTAATCTATAATAACCAAAAATTAAAATTTGATTTATTTAATGGTCTAATTAAATTAAATAATCTAAAATGAATATACGCTAATATTAATCGATTTTAAGTTTATTTTACTGTGAAAAAAGACATTCTCTGAATCATATATTAACAATAGAACTCAGAACTTTAATCATAAATAAAGACATGATTATATTTTATGAAAAGATTTACAACTGCGAAATTCCAGATTGTTTGTTAATAACAAAGAATTGTTGTGTATTAACAATAACTTTAAATATTAGTAACAGTAGCGTAACATTTGATTTAATTTTTTAGAACCAATTATAAGTACAAAAAGAAATAATCGATAAAATTTAATTAATTTTAAAACAACGAAATTATATTAACTGGAATGAAATCGACTTAATTTTTCTCAATTCTTTTACTAATACATTAAATATAACAAACAGGGCGTTTAAAAAACAGTTCAAAAATTACAAGTAGGGACCTGGAAAGTACAAACTGGATTAATCTACAGCTATAAAAAGGAAAACAAATGTAGTTAATAATTATTTAGTAATTTTAAAATGAATACGGATGCAATAGTTTTTAATAACCATTTTTTAGTCTCTAAGTTCTTAAAAACTTCACTTTAAGTTCAGAATTTGAGTAGTTTTTGTCTGATATAAAATTTAAAGCACAATTTTTAATTTAGTTTTTTGATTTATTTTCAAATATGCAAATATATTTTGAAAATTTCAATATACAAGGTGTTATTTCAAAGTCACAATTATTTTCAATTTTTTTGGTAAGTCGGACCTGGATTTCTTTTGTGATTAGTAACTGGCCCATTTGGGTTCCGACTGAGAAACATAGTACCAATTATCAAAGAAATATACGGTGTGGTTTGACAGCCATGACCCCCCAAAAAAAGGTGGGGGGTTGAAGGGATCCCACCTCATACCCCTCCATGAGGAAACACAGCAAAAAGGACAATTAAGGAAAAGGTAAAATAGTGTGGCAGACCGGTAAGGAAGGGCAGGAATTATTTTATTGGTGATATAACAAATTTTTTTATAGCAAACAATTAAAATTAAATGAATTGATACACTCTTCTTCTTCCCGTTGACATCGTCCATTCAGGGTGTAGGAGTACAGGGAAAAAGCCGTGCTGATTGAGGTATCTATTATTAAACCTCTTGGCCACGTATTTGGGTTATAAGAGAAATTAATTAATCTAAAATAATTTTTCGACCAAATAACAATCCAAAATTGATCAAAGATGTCAAAGTCATAAAAAATTTGAATAAATCTAAACTTAACACCTCTTAGTTAAACTACATATTGCATTAAACTACATACAAAAAATTTCAAAGCAGAAAAATGATTCTGAAACAGTTTTCAACCAAATAACAATCCTAAAGTTATCAAAGATTTTAAATCCATAGATAATTTAAAATAAATCTAAACTTAACACCTCTGAGTTAAACCACATATTACATTAACTACATATTACATTAAATTGACTCATGGGATATCATAAGGCCCAGATTAGAACAAAAAGTGAATAAGATGAGTTATGCTTTTAAAGGCCGCCAGAGGAAACATTGGCGAGTCAAAATTAGGGGAATTCAATTCACCAAGAATATCATCAAAAAGGGTCCAATAGAAAAGTCTATGTATAGGAGAATCTAGGACAATTCATTTTTAGCCTTTTCTAAACGGAAGAGGTGCACCATAGAGTTACCGTAACTAGTAAGAAGGTGCATAATTTTTCTATGAAAAGGAGCGTTTTCTTTATTCAACCAAAGTTTGATTTTTGTGATCAGGGAGAACAAATGTCTACCTTTATTAGTAAGAATTCACTCTGCTTGCCAAGTTCTCTTTAAAATTTGCTCTAATAGTCTTTTACCGTCAACCCAACACCTAAAGTTTTTAGCCGTAAGATCGACTCCCATAAAGAATGAATAACCATGCCGTTCTAACTCCCTATACGAGTAGATTTGCTGTGGATGAAGATGAATTTAAGGCAGTTTTGCTAAGATGCAAAAGGATTCTCCCTTGATAGAAGAATACGTACCAAGCATAGTTCGGATCCATACTGCATGAAGAGATCTAAAGGTGCTTCCACACAGAGTGCACTGCGCCGCTTCGGGCCGCGCTAAACGTTCGCGAACATTACCAAACAATTTGCTTGTGAAACGTCCAAATTGCTGCTGTGAAGGTTCCAGTTTTGTCCTGCGCCTATTAATACATTTTCGTATCATCTTAAGGTGCGTCCAAATTGATGCGCCGCGCCTCGCCAATCAATAAATTTTTAGTTGGTGTGGACACTAAACTACGTACAATCCATCAAGAGTCGGAACATCAAAGAAATGGCGTTTTCTTGCCAATTTCCTTTTTGGCTTTTTTGATAAACCAGGAATTACAATAAACATAACATAAGCAATAGCAACATATTCGTCGTCCATGATGATACGAAAATGTATTAAAAAGCGCATTACAAAACTGGAACCTTCACAATTCACAAACGAACCGCTAAATGTTGCAGCAGTTTTGACGTTTCACAAGCAAATTATTCGCGAACGTATCGCGCGGCGCGGCGCATCAGTGTGGACGCATCTATAGACGTCGAATCTGTTGCTATTTCTTAAGAGCAATAATATGTCACTGAAAAAGTTCACCAAAATAAATAGACGTCCAAACTGAACAACGTTCTTCGACCATATTTCTCTAATGTACCGACTCTTGATGGATCGTGCTTGTTCGTGCGCATTCTTATACGTTCGTGCGCAATTTGGTATCCACACTGACTAAAAATTCAATGATTGGCACGGCGCGGCGCAGCGCTTCAGTATGGACGCACCTTAAGGGCCCTCTGGTTTACCACGCGTCTTACGGGAATTATAGCCCTCAGATATATTTATAATAGAGCAGAACAGTTCAATATTGCCCCAATTGCGGTACAAAGGGCGTCTGGCCCCAGGAAGAAATCGATAATATCTCAGTAACAAAGACCGTCAGAGTCAATAAATGTAGTCTATCTAGAACGGCCTTGGTGACCTCTATTTGCCGTTTAAGTATTTGCGTTTCCAAAAGAAACAGTCTGTATATCATATATGTATCATATATCATAAATATCATGAGAACATGGTAACGTCTCAATTTGTAGAGCAAAAACTAAACATTTTTTAAAATCTCTGTACGCAGCGAGATTTATATCAGAAAAGACAACTAGCTAAAAAGAAATTTAATTATGCAGGGTACTTCAGGAAAGTGATACATATAAGAGTTATGTTATTTTAATGGAACACCCTGTATTTTTTATATTTTCAGATTTATCCTGAGAAGCTGATTTCAGAAACCTATTACACCTATAATATAAATTAAATAGTTTTGAAGTTATAAACTTTGATTACCTTGTTTACATTTTGTTCTTATGTCACGAAGAAGAATTTAAAAAGTTGAGTTAGGGATAGGTAAGCCGTTTTGTCCGATTTTATGTCGTTTGGCTGGAGCTATCACTTAAAGTTGAAAAAACGCGATTTTCAATTATCTAAAACTCGAGTTTTTGGACCTTGCGCCCGTGGAAACTTTTTATCAGTATCGATATTTGGATAATTTCCCCTAGTATCAAACATTTTAATCCAGGGCCATTTGTCGTATATTCCTTGCGGGGTCATATAAGGGAATAATAGGACAAAAGATTAATGTGTCAACAACATTGACGATAACACTACAAGAAGTAATAAGCAATAAGAGGAAATCCCATAAGATATTTCTAAATTGATTCTTTCAAATATATTTCAACAAGATTTATGTAAATAGAAGGAAGTAAGAGATTTAGACATGAATTAAAAAACAATCGTAGGTATTTATATCAACAAAATAAGTTATTTGACAAAACATAATTAATATCGAAAAAGTACTTCTTTAGCTCTATACTTTGAAAAAAGTGGTTATTCGAAAACCATATTCCTAATTATTCAAAAAAAATTAGGAAAATACTAATTTTTGAGTTTGTATTCAATTTTTCCGGGAGGGTCAACTTAAACCTTAAGGAGATAATTGTCCGGTTCAAATAATTTGATTTAAATAAAAAAAAATATTGATAATAAGGTAAAAAATCTCTACCTCTCATTGATGACCTACTATAATTTAATTTAAGTGCTCCATTAATGTAATGACATAATCCATATATCGTGTCTAGTTGTGACATCGTTTACATTAACCAGTCGTTAACCCTGCTGCCCTGCCCTATTAATTGAAAATGAAAAGTAAACCCCTTTGATTCCGAGCCGCTCACATACTACGTCCTACTTACCGGAAAACATATTTCTCGTTCGAAAATAAACCATCTAATCCTCTATTTAGTAGAGAAAATAAATGTTAGAAATACGAAAATCTATAATCAATAAACATTTATGATCCTAATAATAATAAATCGGTAAATCGATTGATAATATTAATGTTGGATTACGTTATTCATGTAGGTATTTTTAGCTTTTAGATAATTACAAGAATTAAAAATTAACTGGGGATGAATAAATCTAAGTATTACTATTATAATTTTTTTATGTAATTTTCAACAGTTTTATAACAACTTTTTTGTCTACGCAATCTCAAAAACGGCTCAAGGGAATTTCTTGAAATTTGGCCCAAAGACTCCCCTTGGGCTCCTAAGAAAAATGATAATTTGCATTTAATTTTTCACTAGATGTTATCTCAACAACAATATTTATTTATATGCCTGATGATGGTCTTTTAGACCGAAATATGTTGCTGCCTTGACTATTTGTCACTTCATTAAATTTATGTGGTTTTATTATTCTTTATTGAATATTATGCCATATTTGAGTATTGATAATATTTTGTTTTTTAATAAAAAAATAAATTACAAAGTTATATGAAGAATTTTAAAACAGTTCTTACTAATACTTTTCGTAGAATTCGTTTTTCTAATTTCCATTAATGAAGAGGTGGATAGTGGAAATGGAAGTAAATTCAAAGAATGACTCATTTTCATGAAGGGAACAAAATCAATAATAACCAGAAAACGATATAGATGTAGTCTAGACATGCTTTGTTCATTTCAAATATTTGAATAAATCCAAAGTGATTAGTTGAGTTTTTTATAGTCAGATAAATATTTATTTTTATGAAAAAAATATTAATATTAACACGTGTCCGGATACATTTGAGGAAGATCTAGGGAACACACCATCATAATATTACATCGCAATTAGTTAGCAAGGCATAAAGAATTGCTATAAATATGTTATGTAATAATAACAGGTTTTTGACAAAAAAAAAATACGAGCGCCTTATGTCGCCTTGTCCATATATAGCAAAACTGACCCTATACATGAGAAAATACCGCTTTCATATAAAATTGGAAAAAAATACATATAAAAATTTTTTGGAGTGAAACTTTTCGAAACAAGGCGTGAAGCATCGAGGTGGTTTATCCATGCAAGTTTTGCACAAATATTTCGTTTATTTTCTGTTTCCATTGCTCAAACAATAGCAGCGTCTCATAAAATCTGATTTTGTCGCACATTTATAGTTGGGCATCTGATCTGGAAAGTGAAAATCAGTTTCTAGAGTGTTTTGAGTTGGAGCTTCATCAATTCTTCATTTTTTCTACCATATATGGCTCCTCTCTTTATTAATGTTCTAGCATCTTTTAAATTCTTTGGAACATCAAGTAACTTCGTTACAGTATCTTCTCGAAACTTCAATAACGTAATCTGTTTGTCTTTTGTTGTGGAATTATAAATATTTAAAAATTGACAATAAATTTTTAATTATTGGAAGGAGTATCAACAGAAAGTTTTAAAAAATTCAAATATTTGACAAAATTAAGTTTTTTAGTGTGTCTTTATATTAAAACATTCAAATAAATATTTTTTATTCAATTAGAGAAATGGTAAGGTCGAAAAAGTATAAAATTTGCAATCACTTTAACGTTTATAACTAAAAACCAAAAAAGATGTTTTACCAGTGCAAAGAGAAGAACATTTACTATGACACATCAAATTTACACGAAAAATTATTAAGAGATAAAAAGTTTATAAGTAATTAAATATTGACAAGTAATTTTTAATATTTGGACGTACTATCAACATACATTTTTACCAAAATTCAAATATTTTATACCAAAATAAATTTTTTAGTAGATTTTATTATTAAAACTTCCAAAATAAATATTTATTATTCGATTAAAGAAATAGTAAGGTCGCCAGAGTATAAAATTTGCAATTTTTACAAACATTGCATCATTTTAACATTTATAACTAAAGAACCAAAAGAAACAGCAAAACGCGGTTATTACCAGTACAAAGAGGATAAAATTTTATATTATTAAACAAATTTTCTGGAAAAATTACTTAAAAATAAAAAGTTTACAAATATTTAAAAATTGATAAGGATTTTTTGCAAATTGGAAATTATACCATCATAAATTTTTAACAAAATTCAAATATTTTTCAAAATTTAGTTTTTTAGTGGATTTTGTATTAAAACTTTGAAGAAAATATTTATTTATAAATTAGAAACATCGGATTACTTTAATATTTATAAATAAATAAACCAAAAAAGATAGAAATTTTTAACAATTGGAAGGAATATTAATAGAAACGTTTAACAAAATTCACCAAAATAATTTTTTTAGTGAAATTTTATGTTAAAACCTTGAAATACATATTTATTACTCAATTAAAGAAATAGTAAGGTCGCCAAAGAATAAAATTTGCAATAATTTTTATAAATATCGCATCACTTGAGCGTTTATAACAAAAAAACTAAAAGAGACAGAAAAATACGATTTCTGCCAGTGTAAAGAGGAGGAAATTTCCTATCACAAAACAAATTTACACGAAAAATTACTTAAAAATTAAAAAATTACAATTATTTCAAAATTTACTAGACATTTTTAAAAATATGAAGGAGTATCAATTGAAATATTTAACAAAATTCAAATATTAAATTAATTAAAAATCCTCATAAATAAAATTTATTAGAAAATTCCCCAAAATTTTCTAATTAAAACTAAATTTATGAAAAATAACAAAATTCCATATAAATAAAATAAATTTGACAAATTAATTAAAAATCCTCATAAATAAAATTTATATTAAAACGTTAAAAAAATATTTATTATTGAATTAGAGTAATAGCAAGGTCGCCAGTATAAAATTTACAATTTCTATAAACATCGTATCACTTTAACGTTTATAATTAAGAAATTAAAAGAAATTTTTACCAGTGCGAAGAGGAGAAAATTTCCTACTATAAAACAAATTTACGCTAAAAATTACGCAAAAATAAAAAGTTTACAAATATTTAAAAATTTACTAGACATTTTTAAAAATTTTAAGGAGTATTAATTGAAATTTTTAACAAAATTCAAATATTTGACCAAAATAAAATTTTTAGAGGATTTTTATATTAAAAAAAAAATTATTATTCAATTAGAGTAATAGAGCAAGGTCGTTCACGTTTTTAATTAAAAAACTAAAAGAGATTTTTACCCATGCGAAGAGGAGAAAATTTTCTACTATGAAACAAATTTACGCTAAAAATTACTCAAAAATAAAAAGTTCACAAATATTTAAGAATTGATATGGATTTTTTGCAAATTGGAACGAGTACGATCAGAAATTTTTAAAAAATTCAAATACTTGAAGAAATTAAGTTTTTTAGTGGATTTCATATCAAAACCTCGAAAAAATATTTATTATTCAATTAGAAAAATAGTAAGGTCGCCAACGTATAAAATTTACAATTTCTACAAACATCGTATTACTTTAACGTTTATATGTAAAAAACAAAAAGAGGTAGAAACATACAGTTTTTACCATTGTAAAGAGGAGAAAATTTTGTACTATAACAAAAATTTTGCACAAAAAACAATTTAGAACTAAAAAGTGTGCAAATATTTAAAAATTGACTAGAATTTTTTTAAAATTGGAAGGAATATTATCAGAAATGTTTAACAAAATTCAAATATTTTACATAATTAAGTTTTTTAGTGAATTTTCATATTAAAACCTCGAAATAAATATTTATTACTGAATTAGAAAAATAGTAAAGTCGCCAAAGTATAAAATTGACATTTTTGTAAATATGGCACCAATGGCAAAAGTTTTGAAAATTTTAATGATTCAAAAATACAAAATATATATGTAAAACTTCCCATTTTGTTAAGTAAAAGCGTCATCACTCATAGCAACTGCCACTTCCGGTTATCCGATTGATACCAAAATCTAATCAGATCTTATTGAGGGTGTCAGAATCCTGTGTGCAAAATTTCATATTTTTCAATTCAATAGTTTTTGAATTATCGTTACTACAACATCCATCCTAACACACACACACGTACACACAGACATCATCGCGAAAATATCAAAATCGTATTCTAGGGACCCTAAAACGTGTTTATCCGTTGAAAACTCACTACCCAATTTTTAGCATGATTACTACACCTCTCTTATCTGAGGGGCGAGAGGTAAAAAGGAGAAAATTTCCTGCTATAAAACAAGTATCTAATAGGTGAAATATCACTTTCTTATAACATCTTATCGACTTCCGAGAAGACAGATAATAATTCACCATCTGATCGCTTCTGTCAATACCAGCCATATACATATTGTAATTGGCAATACTGTCTGGTTTTATTTTTTCTACACCATATTTGTTTTTGACAGTGATAAATTCTGGGTGGTACTTGGTTGTTATCAAAAGGATGTCTCTCTTGTCTTTCTGTTTTTCCACGTATATATCGTTAGGTATTTTCCATACACGTTGACCCACTTTTAGTTTTGCCTTCGTGACGACCCCAATAGGTAAGCCAAGTCTGTCAGGTCTTAATCTTCCCGTTGAATTTTTCTCTTCAGGGGATTTTTGAATAGTGACAGAATTATAAAAGTTATCCATAAACAAATGATGACCCCTGTCTAAATAAGGTTGCATCAGTAACATTACCAATTGTTCGGTTTTCGATGGTTTAGGTTCATCTTCCTTTTTTTTCCCCTGCTGTACCTTTCGGTTGTTTTTGTTTTACCTTTCTCTTTCTTTCCAATCTTTTTACCTGTTGTTTGACTTCCCTTATAGAAACATCCAATATTTTTTCACGATATTTTCTGTCATATTTTTAACTCCTCTCTGGCGCTCTCATACGAGACGAAAAATATTGTCTTAATATTTTGTTCCACATCTCAAAGTTAACTCACAACTGCCGTTAAAAAATCACGCCATAAATTGTCAGCCAATCAAAGTATGTCAACTTATCTCCAGACGTATCGTTTTTATGAGATGGGTAAATACCTACCTGGCCAAATTTATTATTATCTCACAAATACTCTGATTAAACAGTCGTATTTAGCAACCTATTTAACTAGTTGTATACAAGCAATGTGTTTTTTAGTTAAACATCGCTCAACGTGAACATTCTTTTCTGTAACCTATATGACTAAGCTATGTTATTTATAAATAAGTAAATTATTAATATTACTTTGTATTGTGAAAATCTGTGCATTGTAAAGTAAATACGCCCGTTTGTTAAGGTGTATTATTGTAAGTTGTTTAATACAAATAAACGAGCTAGGAAAAAGCTCTCTAGAAATAACACCATGTGTAATTTAATGTGCAATAAAATTTTATCGTTATTTTATAAAATCTTACGGTTCTTCGAAACTACTATTATCATAGTTAATGGCTCCACAGTCGTCAAAAATTAGAATCCATGCTGAGGTTTTCCTCATGATCATTAAATTGGGAAAGCCAAAATATTGATAACTAGCTCTTACAGAGGCGGTAATATAGACAAATTTGTAATTTATCCCAATGAAAAAGTATATTTATTTTAAAGTTATAAATATTATTTATATTTTTTTAGTTTTGGATCTAAGATTTAATTAATTTCATCTATTATAAAATATACCTGTAACACTTTTATTTTATCTACATCTTAAGTAAGATACCTTTAGTAAATATTTATGGTAAATTATATAATATTAACTGAAAACTTTAAATAGCTTACCTACCTTAAATCTTGCTACACATAAACTATTCTGACTTTTAATAAATTTGGCAAATCTATCAAAATTAATCAATTTTAAGTGGTGCCAACCCATGGAATTTAATGTTAGGAGTAGTACCAACCATATTTATCAATGATATACTGTATAAAATAAAAAATTACTATTAAGAGTCGCTTTTATAAGTACCGGTGTAAGTGTTAGGTTAGTTATGGTACGAATAAATGTATAGCTCTGAATAGCAATTTTTGTGCCTACCTTAACCATAGATTAAGCTTGGCCATGCTTTATTCGAGCTTTGTAAAAGCGGCCCTAGGGGACGGTTTTTTATCTTTAAATAAAGTTTTAGATAACTATCTAATGGTTAGATTATCCGAGAGTAGAATCATTGTTCAGTAATTTTTACGCCATTATTATACAAAACGGCAATAAAGTTTTACACATATATTTTGTATACCCTATAGTGTATTTTCATCTCATTAAAATTTTCGAAACATTTGCCATTGTTGCCAGATTTAAAAAAAAATAATTTTTTTTCATACTTATTTGTGTCAACCTGTAAATTTTTGATTCAAAAATGGTGAGAGGTCATGAATTCTTTGTTGAGGTTGTAACCTTTGTTGAATGTTATGTGATACATAGATATGCACATTGAACTATTACACAATCACTTAAAAATTGTTATACACATTACACATTATGCGTCAAGATTTACATGTTAAGACACTATTGTTTAAATAATAAAATGTTTTTGTTAAAATTATTTGATTAAAATTTGGTCCACGTAGATTGGAATACTGGACTTAATCACTTTCCTAGGTTAGGATTCTTCTTTGTGTTTGGTTATGTCAAAACAGTCAAAAGTGTCAGTTTGTGGCCTTTGTTTGTATGGAAGCGGCTGGTCACGTTAGAGATGTGAAAGAATTGAGACATAGTGGCAAAAGTTATTTAATCACATCGAATAATTGTAGAATAAAACACACATTCATCTAAGTAAGCATGCTACAGAAGTAGGTTATAAATTACTTACTTTTTCTCCTAACTGCATTTATCCAGTTCTTTCTTTTCTCTAATTTCCAACTAGCTCTTGAAAATGTGCAAAAACTATTATGAACCAATTTTATATTTAATTTTGGCGTGTTTATTTATGACAAGAGTCAGATTTCATGAAATTTTGACCACTACGAGCGCTGGGATCGTTTCAGTTGTCCCCACCATGCACTCTGCACCCAGCGAATACATTGGTAGCAATTTTTATGGAACAATGGCAAATTCAGCTCAAAATGAATAACACACCGGTAAAATTTAAAATTGACACAACTTTCATGCCAAATATAATTTCACTCAAACAATTTCGATGGGTATAATTTAAATGATTCTTCTTACAGAAAACATTAAGCTTAGGTCATACAGGATGGCGCAAATTTAATTGAAATGTATCATAAGATGAGACTGTCAGACCAAGAAAACAAAAAATAAGATCGAAGGGTATTGTCAAATATTACTTTGTCGGTGTTATTCCGAATCCCGAACCATTGACGTTGATAAAACGGAGGAATTTCTGATGAAATAATTTGGGCTCTTACGGTTACAAAACATATAAACACGTGTTATTTGTTTTGTTGTACGATCGTTTATACTACATCAGTTTTGAGTGAACAGTCTTAAGTGTACGCCTATGTTTCGGTTAAAGATTGGTACATAATATTCGTTCAACAAAATAATAATCATATTTCTGTTCTGATGACAGCAAAAATAGAATGGTCGACTTGAAGTAATATCAGTCCTTTCGGGGGATATAGGAAGATCTGGTATATTATTTTTAATTGAACAATTTAAGGAATTACCATTGATAAAACTGGTGCTCCTCGTATATCATAAAAAGCACTCAAGGTCAATGTGGTAGAGGGTGTTTTTACTGAGGTTAATGTGAGTGTCCGGTCTTACTAGTCTTTGACTATTTACTAAAATTCAGTATACTTTGAGCTGGACGCCCTAAAAGTGTACTTAATTTACATTATCTTATCATTTGTTAAAGGATTCAAACATTTTAATTATCGTTATTTACAATCCATGCCCTATTTCCTTAGTAACCTTGAAAGTATAGAAACTATTAAATCAATACCCCAGAGAGCTCATTATTTTATATAAAATGGAGTTAACAATCAGGAGAAATAATACAGATCGATTTTAATTGAAAACAAACAAGAAATGATAATTTTTTTTTTAAATATCAAGTCGAAATATTTGCTAAAAAATGTCTATAGTAATACTTTATCTTATAAAAAAAATACATGTTTACGCCCCTAATTAGTTAATTAGGTATAGCGTGATTAACCAACCTTTATTTCAAATAGCAATGCCTTAATTAACCTCATTCGTTCTTTAATTACTAAATGAAACATTTTTTAACAAAATAACTATCAAATCTAATAGTAGTATTGGATTGGTCTTGAAGCCCTTTGTATACTATAGATATAAATGGTAATGCTAAGATTTATCTTTATCAGTATCATTTTTGCTAAACTATTTAACCATACATTATTTGATTTAGATCAAATTACAATGTAAAACATATTTTTTTTCGATTTCTATAGACATGAGATGGCCTACGCAAATATCACCAAACTGAAATATTGATAGTTAACTATCTAGTTAGCATATAAATATTAATGAGTTTATTCACTTTTATATGCGAATTGTCGATAATGCTATTTACGATTTTTATTATAATATATGATAATTTTATGCAACCTTAATAATATTTTCAAATTATATTGGTACTTTCTTTCAAAACCTTGTATGTATTTACTTATTTATTATAATGAGATCTTAGATGAAAAAGTATAATGATAAATGATTTAGCCATAAATTTTAAAGTATTTTAAGACATTAAAATATGCATTTACTAGTAAACATGCTAATAATATTATTTTACCTATAAAGATGACTCGTTAAAATCATGACGTAGTACAAAAGTTTTTTCTTCTAAAAGTGGTGACTGGATATTTAAAAGAAAGTGATGTTTTTAAAGTATTTTTAAATTATTTTCTACTAATACTAATATGGCGGATTGATTATGAAAACCAATATGATATAGCAGAAACGTTTTGACCCTTCCTTGTTCCCCCTTTAGGTGACAATCATTGTTAAAGAAAAATCCAGTAATCAAACGGTTGCATTAGTAATGAAGTACGGTGGTTGTTATTGTAAAAAAATATATTTAACATTTTGACTAATAAATGTCATAAAGAAATACTTCTTCGACTTCATATTTATTCGTATTTCTCAAAGATTCAATTTACTATTATTAAAATACAAGTTTTTGGTCATTCTTGCCAATATTGTAATCAAGAAACGAATTATACAGTCCACTAGAAGATGAAGAGCGGAAAGAAGTCGCTTTCCGAGCAACTGAGACGCAGCGAGAGGCTGAAGCTGATGGGAATGGCGCAGCGAAAGGCTACAACATCGCACACGTGCTCAAGACGACATCCTTTTGCCAATATGGTACGATTTCCTACGACGTCAAGGAAGTCCACAAATGAAGGCTCCCATACGATGACAATTGCTACGCCGAAAACTGACTGTCAAGCGGAAATTTCACTGCCAATGAGAATTGGATCTAGTCGAACTATAGCAAGGATTGGATTAGGATGACAGAAATTGACCACGACATAAAGCTATATGAGTTAGAATTTAGAGAAGAGCAGGAATAGCTAGAATTTAGAAGACAAGAGCTATTGGACCTGTAACTAGCGCATCCGTTGGCCCGTATAGAACAAGCTCCTGGAAATGGCTCAAAAGCTTCGTCGATATATGAATTAGACAAGCCACACATGCAAAACTGGCTTGATAGTAAAACTCCTTGGTTTAATAAATTCAATTTGTGCCAATCTGATTTAATTTTAATTTTAATAATCAGAAGTTTCACCTAGCTAATAATCCAAGAGAGGAGCTTCCTCAACTATCACAAATATGTTAGATTAGATAGTCTGTACCGCGAGTCCTACTCATATTTGATGGAGACCCTATAAATTGGCCCAATTTTAACCATCAGTATAGAAATTCGAATCCACTTTGTAATTTAATTAATGTGGAAAATCAAGGTGGATTGCAATGGTGTTTGAAAGGCAATGCCAAAAATATAACACAATCGCTTATACCAGAAAATGTGGAGAAAGTGATCGAGATTTTGCATTATAGGTTCGGTAGACCAAAATATGTTATATTCCTTTTGATTTAGAAACAGTGGATCAGGTCGACCAATTGATAGAATTTTCCTATGAAGACAACAATTTTGTTGCTTCTGTGCAATCTTTAGCTGAGGAGGAAAACCTTCAAAATGCAATGCTTTTTTTGTTTTTTTTTGTTTTCCTATTTTTTTTATTACTCTACTTTTTTTTCGATTTTTTTCATCTTTCGAATTTTTTAATTTTTTTTTATGGAAAAACTGGGTCCGTATTTTGGTTGTTTTTGTTTTTTTTTTCGATTTCTTACCATTTTTAATGATTTTTTTGATTTTTTTCGATTTTTTTACCATTATTTGCATTTGCACCTGTTTGTGATTTTTTTCTCGGTTTTGTACGTTTTTTAAATTTTTTTTTGCTATTTTCTGCGATTTTTTGTGTTTCTTTTAAGATTTTTGCGATTTTTTTGTATGTTTTTGCCAATATTTGTGATGTTTTTTCGGTTTTTTTATCATTGTTTTAATTTTACAGTTATCTCCGTGTTTTACAATTTTGTTTTTCATTTTTTTTTTCAACATTTTCTGTTTTTTCGTTTAACTTTTTTCAATGTCTTCTTCCTGTTTTTTTACGTTTTCCGATTTTTTTTATTGTTTCAATTTATTATCGATTTTTTTATCATTTTTTTCCGATTTTTTCTTGTTTTTTTTTTCATATTTTTTTTAGATGGTTACAATTGGTTTCGTTTTTTGGTTGTTTTTATTTCTTTTGCTATTTTTTCCGATTTTTTACCATTTTTGATGGCTTTTTTGCACATTTTTTCATTTTTTTGCGATTATTTGAATTTGAAATATTTTTTGAATTTTTTTTAGGATTTTGTACGATTTTTTAAATTTTTTTGCCATTTTGTGGGATTTTTTGTGTTTCTTTTAAGATTTTTTGCGAATTTTTTCTATTTTTATCCGATTTTTTTTGATATTTTTCGATTTTTGGGTGTTTTCGATTTTTTATGATTTTGTTTTTAATTTTCCCGTGTTCTCCGTGTTTTACAATTTTGTTTATTATTTTTTCTTCAATATTTTCGGATTTTGCGTTCAAGTTTTTCCAATGTCTTCCTTGTGTTTTATTTTTCCGATTTTTTATTCTTCCAATTCTTCTAATTTATTATCGATTTTTTTCTCATTTTTTCCGATTTTTTCTAGTTTCTTTTTTCTCAATTTTCCATTTTTTTTCATTTTTTTAAATGCATTTTTTTAGCTGGTTACAATTGGTTTCGTTTTTTGGTTGTTTTTGTTTTTTTTTTCGTTATTTTTTCCGATTTTTTACCATATTTGATGATTTTTTTGTATTTTTGTTTCGGTTTCTGTTCGTTTTTTTAAAATTTTTTTGCTATTTTCTGCGATTTTTTGTGTTTCTTTTGAGTTTTTTTTTTAATATTTCAATTCTAATTTATTTTCGATTTCTTCTCTTTTTTTTTCTCAATTTTGTATTTTTTTTATATTTTTCCGTTTTTTTGCGGTTTTTTTTAATTTTTTTGCTATTGTCTGCGATTTTTTGTTTTTCTTTTGATATTTTTTGCGATTTTTTTTAATTTTTTGGCGATTTTTTGTGATATTTTTCGTTTTTTTGCGTTTTTTAGCGACTTTTTTTTCGTATCTTTTCCGATTTTTTTTATTGTTTCATTTCTCCTATCTCTTCTCAATTTTTTCTCATTTGTTCCGATTTTTTCTCATTTTTTTTTTCTTAGTTTTCCAATGTTTCTCTCACTTTTTCTCATTGTTCATTTTCGGTTTTTTCGATTTTTAATAAAAAAGCTTTTCACTGTATATGACTGATAGAATTTTTGCCAAAACAAATAATATATTTACATGATAATAAAATAAACAGATTGAAAATGTATTTCATTGTAGAATATATTTAAAATAGGTTTTTTTATTCTTAGACATAAAAATGGATCAAGTACAATATTTTTTACGTCCCCAAATGTGTTGAAAAGTCATATTTTATAAAAGAAAATATATATATGGTCTTAAAATTAAATTATTATTATGTTTTTCTAAGTTGATAAATAATAGAAAAAAAATTGAAATCGGTCTTTTTGTCTACTCTAGTTTTTGTGTCAAATTGGCAGATATATTTTTATTTAACCACATTTTTACGTTAAAAAGAATCAAAATTATAAATAAAATTACTTACTCTTGAAACTTTTCAGTCAATAAACCAATTTATCAATACCAAAACAAAATTCTAAATTTGAACAAAAAGCGCTATCGATATATCACTGAAAGTAAAAGTAACAAACACGATTCCGTGCTTTCTTGTATACTGTTTATTATAATACGCGATTGTTACTCCGTCCGCTTTAAAATCAAGACTGCCGTAGGTATACAATGTAGAATTCAACATGCGACGCCCAACTCGATCTCAGGCGCCTGGGTTAGTTCACTCTTCTTGTTTTGGAGAAGTTGGAGGAAGAGGAAGGACAAAATCCTGTTAGACACAACTGTAATACATACAGGATTAACCTGTAGGTAGGGTACGTTTAAATCACATTTACTATACAAAGAAATAAAAGATACGAGTCGGATACCCATGCACTTACTGTAGTTGATTCATAAAAAATGCGAACACTGTATTTAAATAATGATTTTACTAAAATTTATTGTGTTATATTTTCCTTTTTTTTTTTTCTTTTTTTTTGTGGTAGGTGAAAAACAGTTGTGTGACATATATGCAGAAACCACTTTAGCAGTCCTTAACTATTATCTACTCTCGCTTCGCTACGCTCGCTCGTGCATCTAATAGTCGCGCGCTGCTACAGCTCATTTTCTGCCCTTGTGACACAATATACTAATTACTTACACTTATAAATGTTAACATCCAGCAGCTAATACACAGGTACTCAACCCAGGTTGGGCAAGTAGAGACCGCCCTTCTTACCCCCAGTGATTTTGGTCGATACCATAACGACCCCTGGAGTATTTTCTCTCTCCACTGACGCTGCCCGTGCAGTGGCCTTCACACTATAAACGGAAGGTGGGGCCCGAGACATTCCGAAACCTGAACTAAGGCGCCAAAGTGACCCGTAATGACCGAAGCGCGTTACAATGATAAAGTAAAGGAATACGTATTTATTAGGTATGAAGAAGGATGTAAGACTATTGGATATGAAATCTAATAGGATTATCATTGGTAGAGATGAACATTTTATTGAAGAACCTTATGGCTCAGATGAATAATAAGAATAATTTAAATAATGAAGGTCTTATAGACAAAAATAAAGATTTGTACGAATCTAGTCCTCGATCTCAGGCGCCTGGGTTAGTTCACTCTTCTTGTTTTGGAGAAGTTGGAGGAAGAGGAAGGACAAAATCCTGTTACACACAACTGTAATACATACAGGATTAACCAGTAGGTAGGGTACGTTTAAATCACATTTACTATACAAAAAAATAAAAGATACAAGTCGGATACCCATGCACTTACTGTAGTTGATTCATAAAAAATGCGAACACTGTGTTTAAATAATTATTTTAAGAAAATTTTATGTGTTATGTTTACCTTTTTTTTCGTTTTTTTTTGGTAGGTGAAAAACAGTTGTGTGACACTATTATCTGCTCTCGGTTCGCTACGGTCGCTCGTGCATCTAATAGTCGCGGGCTGCTACAGCTCATTTTCTGCCCTTGTGACACAATATACTACACAGTTACACAAAAAATCTGATTTGGCCAGCACATGACCTCTCGCTATTTTTAAATTAAAAATTTACATGTTAAGAAGGCGTGTAACTTAGAATGTTGCAAATTTCTGCATAAAAGTGTATTTTTAGCATTAAATTTTACCATTATTACAGTTTACTATTATAGTTTACCAAATTATTCCACTGAACGACAGATGGCACTGGCATCATTATTAAACTCCTGAAGTCGAATCATGTTAAATGTTATTTTATTGTTAAATCTGTTAGCAATTGATATGTTTATTATAAACACCCTCCCTGTATATAAAAATTTAAGATATAGTAATTTTGTAAATTTGGGGTTTTTAAATCTGTGTAAAATTGTTTGTAAAATCGTATCATAACTGTCCGCTATCGAAATCAACTATTGTTACCTTCAAAATCGGGAATTTCCTATATACCAGTATCTACGCTACAAAACAAACCATCGCCAAACTTACCACCACGCTTTCAATGGAATGAAAAATGACCATGTCAGGGTCAATTTGAATGGACTTTTTCTACTTCTATAGCGGTCAGGGTGTGAATTTTCAATAGACATGACCTGCGTAACAGCAGTTGAATTTATCGCTATTTATTCGCGCCAATGTCAATTGTCAATGTCAATTCAGAATTCATCCATCTTCTCATTGTCGTTATTGCCAGATGAAGATTATACATTTGATACCGATTATTTTAACTGTAATTATTCCTCTCGTTATGTGGTTTTTGTTACCACTACTGTTTGCTTTTCGTGATCTGTTACTCTCTAACGTATAAGCAAAATTTTAGCAACCCACGCCACAGATCCATTGACTCATCGATAGATAGCCCTTTTTTTTTAAAATAATTAATGGATTCCATTTTTTCGTTAAATAAATCCAACAAAGGTTGTATTTTACCAACTTGAGTTCCAGTTTCCTGGCAGAAATTCTCGAATCGTATAGTTAAGAAGCAGAAAGCGATTTTGGTTCATAAAACTTGTAAATGTTGGTAAATTAAAATAATAATGCATCTTCCAATAGTCGTTGATTCTGTTCAAACAAATTGTTCCCATGTGAAAGAATAAGCCTACAAACGTTTTTATCTCATCTGTGGTAATTGATCTCCACTGCTTTAACATAGTACTTCAATAGAATGTGCGTTTAAACTATTACAGAGCAATTCGAGAAAGTAAATGAAAAAAATCTATTGGTTCTAACTTTCCGAAATAACAAGTAATCTATTTTGATAAAAGGACTAACATTTTTTGTGGTTCGTGCATCAGGGCCATAATTTTACTGTTTCGGTTCCATTTACTACATAAAGGGAACGTAGCTAAGTGCATTATTACCTGTATCGTACCGGAACGGGAACTGTCAATCCAACCACGCCAACCTAGAAAACGTGCGTGTTCCGTCCGACCTATCACCGATATTGGACCGTATTGTATACTCGTTCTTACTCGCAGGATTTGGTTTGATATCATTTTTTTATTGAATCTTATTTTTGTTTCTACTTGATTATCCTAGCACTGGTTGATACCATAACCACACCTGGAGTTATTTTTATTTACTGGCGCTGCCCGGTGCAAGTGGTCTTCATACTGTAAACGGAAGGTGGTGCCCGAGGCAATCCGCAACCTGGACTAATGCGCCAAAAGACCGGTTGACGACGCAAAGAGCGTTACACAATATATACAATTTTTCTTGACTTTCAAAAGTCTTATAACAGTGTTAAAAGAAAGCACTTATATAATATTATCAATGACCTGAACATACCGAAAATCTCATCAAAATCACGCTAGAACATACAAAAATGAAGAAATGAAGATTAAATTGAACCAGAACACATTAGACTGTTTTGAGACAAACACTGGGACTAATACAAAGAGATTCACTGTCCACTGCGATGTTTAATAATATTAGAATGGATAGTACGAAAAACTGAAATGAACAGAACAGGGATACTAAAAATACAACTATTTTCATACGCGAATGATGTAGTAATATTGTCAACATCAGAAAAAGAGCTAAAAAGTACATGCAAAGCTTTCATATGGACAGCAGAGGTAGCAAACGTACGAGATAATGAAGGGAAATAAAAAATGATGATAATGACAACAACAGCACAGACCAAAGACATAAAAAAATCCAGTTAAAGGGATAAATGGTAATGAAGTCCAAATCTATGTCTGTATAGATGTAGTTATCAAAGAAGATGCTGATGAGGAGAAAAACATAGAAGCAAAATTAGTATGAAATCTTAATAAAATAGACTCAAAGAAAGTATCGACAACGACCAAATTACATTTATACAAAACAAGACCAACGACACTCTATGGAACTGAAACATAGATATTAAATAAGGAAATAGAAAGTAAAATATGTATACCCTCAAGTAAATAATCCCGCACCTTTATTTATACATTTTAAGTGGACTACTGCATATGGCAAACCAACTTTAAATACCTAATAAAAGTCTAAATTTTAACATTAACTTATGTACAATTTCAACAATTCCACGCTAAAATCGATCAGGTTTAAACTCATAAAATTTTGTAGGCGAAAAACAGCACGTATCTCAAAACAAATATCCAAGGAAGGCTAAGGAAGGTGTGAATCATTCTATTGTTGGTGTTTGAAAAAATCACCATACATCTACTACGATTCCACAAGAATACTAACAATGAAAAATAAATAAAGTGGTTTCAAAATATTATCCTGTTGATTTTATATTGGAAACTTTTATATTAACTAATAAATATACTTTATCAAAAGTTCCTATATTGGGAAAAGAATGTGAGGAAAATTACAATTTCATAATAAAAAATTAAAAAAATCATTATACGAAAATTTATTAAAAGAATTGTATTATTTATTTTGTTAGTTAATAGGTTCCATGTTGTAAAAGTCATTGACGACACAAAGTTTTATTTGTAAACAAATTATATTTTTAATAACCAATTATTATACATTTAATTATGATCATAATTTTATAAATGCACCTGCGTGCAAATATTATTTTATTTTATTCATAATAATATTCGTTTTATTAAAATGAACAAAATATTTCATGTGTTTTGATTTTTCTCCTTATCACAAAAGGTCTAAAAAATGGCAAAGTTTATGTAGAATTTTAATTTATATTTACTTTTAAAGTTTAAAGTTGAATCTCTTACTTGAAATAGATTCTATAGATACAATATTGTCCTTTACAGAGAGAAAATAATGAAGAACTATTAGTAGAAATGAATAAGTTAAACTAGACAAGGTTGAACTGAATTAATGTATAAAATGCAACATGAAGATCTATTTTAAAATTCACTTATATGTATTACATATAAGACTAGATAAAAGCTTGTTTATAAAAAGTTGAAATATTCAATAATTTACGTATGTTTTAATTTAAGGATTTAATGAATTTTATGAAATAATAAAAATAGAAGATCACTGTTTTCAAATACTGTCATTACAGGTAATAATAATAATTAATTAGTACCAGAATGTAAATTTTAAAATAAACAATATTTAAATTAACCGTTAAATATGTTAAAGTAGGTTTATTAAAATTGTTCATCTTCATACAAGTCTATATCTCATTTACAGATGTCTTATTAAGATAATAATAAGGTATGATGTAAAAGGTAATAATTTATATTAAATTTAAATGCTAAATATAAGTAGTCTAGGCCGCCACTATAATAGGGAATTCAATATGTTAGGAATAGAAACGTATCCTATCTTCATTACTAGTAATTCAAATTGAATGAAAAAAATTACTGCATTAACTTATATTAATCAGATGATTAAATGTATTTAAATTATATAAAAAATTCTTATTTATTGATACACCCTGTACGTACTTTTTTATTTTATATTTTCCTTACATTTTTGTCAAAGTATTTAACAATAAAGTAAAACCTGCCGATAACATCGGGAATAACACTAATAAATATATTGTACAATTCATTTTCAATATTTTAATTTACACTGTATAATAGTGGTGCTTTATCCTCACTATCACTTAAATCATGATCTATCTGTTGTCATGTCCCAACAAACAACCTTCTGTTGAATCATAAAATTAATTAATTGAAAATACAGACATTTCATCGTTAGCTTTGTTGAGAGACATAATCTGCCATTCTGAACTATTACATTCATACTTTTCGTTAAAAAATGCTGCGGGAACAGGAATATTCGTGTAAAGGATGTCATTTAAAACTGCTGTTAGTATTACGAACCTTTTTTTTAATATGGGGATGTTGTTTATTTAAACACAGATTATTTACCTATTGCATTACTGTACCTACGTTTATCTTCGTAAAGTATCAAATCTTGACTTAGTTTTCGAAATTTCTCAATAAAATTTACGTGTGTAGTTTGCCCATGACGTCTTACAACTGAAAAAATTTGTCGAAGATCCTTATATTAAAATAACTGAGTGATTACTTCTGCGCATGATTTTCACTATGTATTTATTTTGCGTAATTTTAGTATTTTGTTAATATTTGTATAGAAGAATTTTCAGGTAACCCCAATACGTGATTTTTCTTTACGTATTAAATGTATGGTTGCTTTTTACTATAACAGAGTTTTCCCATTCGTTTTGAAAAAATATTAATACCGAGAGACGTTAGTGCCTTATTGACATGGGTGCTGCGTATGATTTTTCATTATATTATTATTCTATGCCCCATCTGTAATACAAAGTAATTTTTAGCATTAAACTTAAACCAATTATAACGGAGATAAACGCTAGTGTCTTTTTAGAATTGCCACTCTACATAATGTTTTTTTATGTCTTTATAAACGACGCTCAGTCAGGCCGCCATTACTGTGCTATGTGGATATGAAATTTGTCGTACTTGACTAACTACTTTCTGTAAATAATCATTTAATAATTGTTTTCTTGTAATTTTAACTTTTTTTATTTGTATTATAGGCCTGATGATGGCCATTGTTTGGCCGAAACATGTTGCCGCCCAATTTTAAACATTAACTTTACATACATAATTGTGGTATGACCTGGATTTCTATTATTCGTTGAATAATCTTACCACATTTGATTATGGATAGTCTTCTGTTTTTGAAACAAATTTTCTTACTAAAAAGTCTTCAGACGGATTGCTATAATTTTTTTTTCGTCTGATTCGTAATTTTTTTAATTGGTTTCCCTGGTACACGTGACATTATCGGCTTATAAAAAATGTGTTTATGATATATTAGATCAGTGAAAAATGTCTGGTTCAGGATGATAGAATTAATCGGTTTTATACGGTTTTGAAAATGTGTCGTGGGTTCTCGTACTATAATGCATAAAAATTATTATTAAATTTGTGTAATTGTAAATTTATCGTTAACTATTAAACAACATTAAAGTTTATTTTGTCACTTCTTTGTAAATTTACCATTGCTATATATTTCATCTACATGCCTTTGGCAGCACATGTTATGACCGTTAAAGATCTATAAAGAAAAAAATGATTTGTCTCTATTGGATTATTTTATAGAAAAATTAGTTTTCAAAGTAGAATTTGTATTCTGTCATATATTATTTATAAAAAATCAACCGTATGTACCAAAATGTTTATACCATTTGCAAAATACTTATTTATTTAAAAAGTAAATTAGCTTTATATAAAAAATACAATAGTAAAATAATGTTTTTCAAATTTTTCCTTGTAGGAAAGTTAAAAGTAAATATAATTAACAAAATATCGATTTTGGTTAAAATAATGGACATTTTTTACATGAACTTGTTGTTTTTTACTTGTTTTTTTTTTATTTAGCGTTAGTATTTCACTCTGTATACGAATAATTATTAATTAAAACAGTTGAAGAGAGGTTTTTTATATTTTAAAAGAAAATTCTATATTTTGAGAAATAAGGCTACTTATTACTCTTAAATCCAATTAATATTTTTATGTTTTTCGTACACAGTAATTTTTTTTTAAATATTTTAGATTAATCAAGTTTTGACTAAAGCATCGAATTTTATTAAATTTTTTTCCTAAAAGCCAATAATAAAATATACTTCCATATAGTACAAATTTTTAAGTCATAATAGCTATTAGTAATTAGTAATTAAGATTGTTAATATAAAAATTTTATACAAATGCCATGAATAATCGGTGTTACTCGAGCTATGTAAACGTATAATTTTTTTATGCAAAATCTAAGAGTATACAGTGGGTGAAATCACGTTTGAAAACAAGCGTTCGACTGAAATGGTGACAGATAAGAGTCACAATCTCACAATAATTGGTAAAAAAATACTAATCTTGTTTCAGCGTAGGTATCTTAGATTAGTAACCTAATAGATCTGTTCTTATTTGGTATGATAAAAAGAACGGGATATTGTCTCGACATAAAATTTTCTAAAATCGAATTCAACCAATTCAGAATATTAAAACAAACATATAGATTAGTAATTTTTTCTACTACTAGTATCAGAAGATATCATTTATGTATTCCTAGTAGGAGGTAATTTTTGATTATCTACTAGGAAGCACATAAGGAAATGTTTAAAAATTGTGAAAATAATTAAAAGTTCCAGTAGTAGAAAAAATAGTACATAAATCACGGTAGAACAGATTATTATCAACCTCGCACCTTATTATTCCCAGACGCAACTTATTATGACTCAGCTCGGCTGAGATAAATTTCATCTCTATCTTGATGAATAAGGGTAATTAGGCTTAAATCGTACCCCATAAGGAGCTTTTTTAGGAGATGCAATGTCATCAATCAAACACGTCTATAGGATTAGTAGTTTTATTAAACGTTTTTTTTCATAAAAATTAAACATACAACAACAAAAATTGTAAAAAAAACAGTTAAAGTACGCAATAGAAACATTGATTCTAATTCGTACATCCATATTCCTTTTTCGAGAATTTAGTTGCATTTGTTATACTGGTATTGGACTATCCCCTTATCAATACATGCGCATATTAAATTCAGTGTATGAATGATAGGGTAGTGCAAACTAAATAAGGATTTTCTTGAAGACGTTGCAGCTTCACTACAGCAGCCATACGACTGAAACGTCCCCTTGTTGACTACAACAGACAATCAAAGATACCATATAATTGGTCCATTGAATTATGCTTTGGTGTACAGTTTCATCGCATAGTATACAATACCAATATTTTTGTAAATCCTCCTTTTTCTTCTTAACGGCGATTTTAGGCTTTTGCTCTACTTCAGTTCTTTTTCTCAGGTTTCTTTTATTTAATTTGACCTTAAGAGTTTTTTTTTGTTCTCATCTATCATCTCCTCCAGATCATTTTTATACGGGGCTTGATACTAAAACTTGAGTAGCTGAGGTGCCCTTTGACAATTTCCATTTTGGGAATTGGTGACAATTTCTGAATCTGACTCCTAATTATTGAAGAATATTTTTCGGTGTAAGATGTGCGGCGAAATATTTCTTTAAAAGTTTATAGCTAATTGGCTATCACGTTTTCTGTTTGTGGGATTTGGAAAGTTGTTTTTGTTTTAGATAGCTGGGAATTTTCCATTTCTACGAATTTTTCCTGATTTGGAGTGTCACTTAATATTTCTTCTGCATTATCTTTAGCATTTTCTTTCATATTGTATTTCTTTAATTTTAAGGTTTTTCTTAGTTGTCCTGGAACTTCAAAACTGATGGTCTTTTAGAGGCACCTCTACTGCAGATTAGATTTTCGGCTAATTCTTGACTAAAACCTAACAATTCAAGGATTTGCTTCTTATTCACCCCTATGAAAAATGCTGTACTTCAATATTCAAGCCAACAATTTGCTAGTGCATGAGTTATCATTCTCACGGTCCATTTTTTGGATATGACATAGGATCGATATAGGCTTAGTAAAAAATCTAACTTATCGACTCCGTCCACGTTACTGTTATATATTTTTATATCTATAGGCCTATCTACCTGAATATATTCCTTAATTGTTTTATTCCATCTTCGACATGAGTCTTGCTTTCCAATCATAACGAAGTTGGAAGCTACGAGCACTGGCTGGTTACCAAACCATTTGTTGATAACCATACCATCTTTGCCAATCGAGATGGTAGAAGATCCACTGAAAAAATTGTCAAAAATAGACCATGGTTCTTCTCGGATATTCTGTCACTAAGTCGCATCACTACAGCAGCTGCTGATCCATATAGGAATCAAAGGTGTTATTGAACCTTGATAAATTATGAAGTCGTATATCAAGCCACTCATGTAGCGAAAATGTAAACTTTGACGCCTCACTTTTCAGGCTTTCCAAATAGTAAAGAAGTTCCTCTTCAGTAAGCTTCCTCTTCAGTAAGCTTCCTCTTTGACATGTGAAAAAAACTTGTATTACGCCTCTATTTGTCGCATTTTTAGTCGAAGCATTGTTTTCCAAATTTGAGTCTACAATCTGTGTTTATCCAGCCGATTATAACTACATTCTGGAATTCTGTATGATATAAAATTGTCTCATTATAAATCTATAAAATTGATATTTATACTGACAAATGATAAGTCACAAAACCACTAAATGTCATAATTTTTACAAAGAAATATACCACCTAACCTCAAAGTCAAATACAAACTGACGCTAACTGACTGGACAGTCGCAGACGCAGCAGCCACCGACCTAACCTGTGTCGTGACGTCACAGAAGGCCTCTTCAATGTTGAACGATGGCTGAAGATAAATTACGGCTACCATTCGGTAGAATCCCGAGGCCGAATCCTAAGAATGAATCCTACGTGCGCGGCCTTATCTTATGGGCGATTATATCCAAAAGATCGATCTTCTGAATCGATGCAGGTCGTTTGGTATTTAATCGATGGAAAAAAACGATTTTCTCACTCGAAGAAATAAAAGCGACTAAAATATGATTAAACTCACATTGGAAAATTTTTGCGCATTCTTAAGAAGCAATAATAGGTTAAAATATGATGTATCATTCTATGTAAAAACTCGGTTCGTAGATAGAAATAATGCTGCCCTCCGTATAACGTGATATAACTGAATGTACATGGTGATGAACAAAAACAGTGAAAGGGTATCTTTGGAAAGAGTTAAGTAATTAGTTATCTATCATAAATTTCAAAAATGTCACTTTATAAAAAAGGCTAGTTACGTGTTAAGTTACATAATTTTCCACATATACAGTTAGGATAAAAGTAAATTTCAAATCTCTGTTTTAACGATTTAACAGAAACTTGCTTTTCGTATATATGTCGAGTTGCGCCATCTACCACTAGATGAATACAACGGTTTTTTAGAAGTAACTTGTTTGGACTATTAATCTAGAAAGAACCCGAAGACAAATTGCAACAAAAAATGTTTGTATCAGTAAATACAATAGAAGATTTTTTATAGCAGTATAATAAATCAATGTATTGTAATTAATTAACATTATCATAGCTTAAAGCTGCTATTAATACATATTAAATGATCTTTAGTATATTTATAAATTTATAAAGGATAAAATATGTTGGTCCTGGGAGCGGTTATCTGCCATCTACATTAGAAATATTAAACTGGAAGTTATGTCGAAGGAAACCGGATTATTTTAGTAGAGCGCTTGACTTAAATGTCCACAGATGTCGGTAGGTATAAGTTTTCTCAATGTATTGAAGTATTTTTTATTTAAGGCCGTAAACGTATCTCTCCTTCATTTTAGAGTTTTCTGGTGACTACAAAGGTTTTTTTTTTTTTTTTTTTTTTTTTTTTTTTTTTTTTTTTTTTTTTTTTTTTTTTTTTTTTCTTTCTCCAACTATCATCATACCTGCTGAACCTGTTAAATCCTCGATAATCTGTCCTTTTTGTTTGTACCTGCTGTAGGAGAAACATTCTCCTTTTCGGGGCGACAAGGGGAGTTGTTGTAGTCGGGGTGTGAGATTATCTATTTAATTGCAGTGTTGTACTATAATTAATACTATGGTGGTACGCTAGTAGCACGATATTATATTGTCATATCTTGCTTTTTATCGATTCCGTTTATTTTTTATTATTAGAATAAAATAATTTTTTGCGATTAACAAAATTATCGAATCAACAATATGTAAGTGACAGTTAGCTAACATTTTTCAAATCGTATTTGGTTAAATTTTCCCTCGTGGGAATATTTCCATTGGGAATATTTTTATCTCAGATTACTGGATATGTCACAACTTTTTTTTTAAATAATATTAATATTTCCTTAAGAGTTAAAAGTAGATGTAAAATCAATAAAAGTAAACGTGTTTCACATCAATTATATAATCAAAGAGTAATAAATTGTTACTTGTAATGTAAATGCTCTCGTTATGTTATTATTTTAATATCGATAAATTTACTTTATAAATGACTGTAAGATGGTGTTAAAAGTAATTATAAAAAACAAAAAAGATTGCTTTATAGCAAAAATTGAAAAACAAAATTACAAGTAAAAATTATAAAATTATTTAAGCAAATAAAATATTTCAGTTACTTATTGAAATGATAATTTTTAAAAATTTCAAAATTTTTGGGAAAAAAATCTAATATCTAATATATAACCCAAGAAAAGTGATAAGCGGTTAATTTAAATCGTTTTGTTATCAGTTTTCTTAATACAAGGGTGAACATTTACAAAATGAAAAAACATAAACAAACTTAAAAATAATTATTTCAAGCAGTTTTATTATTCATTAATTTATATTTATGATATTAGTACAATTATTTCACGTAGTGATATTATTACTAATGAAGATTGGCATGCCCAAAATTTTAGTACCAAAATGCGTTGATTGTAATGGAAAGCATCCAAATGCTCTAAAAGGCTGAAAGGTGATATCCAAAACTTTCGCTTCCCAAATCCCCATCCTTTTCGAACAAAATCGTATAATATCGGGCATTGGATACATGAATCTCTTATACCTCTTACACCTCCTGAACGGATCAACCTACCTCCCAAACTTTATAAACGCTGACCCTATACTATCCATGCTCTAAATTGCGCGGGTTTTAACCTCAAAATAGCTATAGTTAAGCTAGACACCCTCTTATCTTTTTAAGATACTGCACCCACCATTCTCCCAAGTCTCCTATATACCAATACAATGGTATTCTTATTAGAAATGGTATCCCATTCACTCCCCACACTCCGCCCAACAACTTGAACATACCAGATTGTACGGTGGTGGATGTTATAATAAAGAAAATTATTGTAACGTTTATTTCCTACTACAATCACCCGCCCTAAATATCCTAAGAGCTGTTGTTTTTGGACGACCAAAACTCAAGACACACACTTATAAACCAATTTATTCTATTAAATCTGCTTATTGATCTTATTATATTTTGCGTGCTGAAACAAATCTTCCACATTCATCGACCATATCATATTCACAGACAGATGTATAGGTGAGGTCAATTATAGATGTTTCATTTGTCCTTCCATAATTTCTTATCACCATAATCCAAAACAAAATTAAAGAAAAACAGATTGGATCCTCCTCTAGAGAGTGATCTCTGGAAATCTGCCAGAACTCCCCAATATTACATTGATTATATCAATCATAATGTAGTAATGTAATAATCACACTTGGTACATTTAATGCTAAAATCTAGTAGGTACACTTGTTATCTATGTCAATTATAATTTCACTCGTCCTGCGGAATCGTTAAACTAATATTTGACAACACGTTTCGTTAAATAACCTATGTGATTATCGATAGTTACGATACCACTCGTTGTATTATATATAATAGTCTGGAAATATCCCACTGCAATACCATTTCTATGCATGTTGGAGGCCCCGTCATCACCATTAAATTTATCAAAAATCACTTCCCTAAAAACATTTAAGCTAATGTCAAGCGGAAACGCTAAATCTAAAGAGAGTTGTAAAAACTAGATAACCTGATCTAAAAACCTGGTGGAACCATCTATACGTTTTCAAATAAATAATCACAAATAATAAAAGTGGATTGAAATCACCTCACATCTTGACAACAGAGATGGTCCCCGGTTTTGGAACACATGTCAACTCCTATAAGTCCAATTTACAGCTTACGATGAACAGGCAAAACAACTTCAACTTTAACCTAATCACCCAGACCAACATCAAATCCTAAATGAGTTCACCGTAGATGATATTGTTCAGGCTTACTATTTCAAATATTAAATTCAGTGTATGAGAGATAGGGTAGTGCAATCCAAATGAGAATTTGCTTGACGACAT
This sequence comes from Neocrepidodera transversa, assembly GCA_963243735.1. NCBI lineage: Eukaryota > Metazoa > Arthropoda > Insecta > Coleoptera > Chrysomelidae > Neocrepidodera > Neocrepidodera transversa. The sequence continues at coordinate 9,254,560 of OY725355.1, forward strand.
TGCCGCTTCACGGCAGCAATCCTGTGAATGTGGAGAATACAGTACATTTGAATATAAAGTATTGGGCTATGAAATAATCACGACAAAATTGAGCAATTTATGGAAACAGTCAATTGAATAGTTCAAAAAACCTATAAACCTTTATCAATTGATCAGATCAAGAAATAAAGACATATAGAGATTATCACATCATCACATTAGCAACAATTTGGGACTGACACTGAAACAAAAAACTTATGACTCAATGACTATGAACAATCAGGAAATATGTAATATTAGGAGATTTAAGTTGCACTAAAAAAAAATTGGTTAGGCTAATGGAACCACATGGTCCGTAGTCAAAATCCCAACCCCACACACACACACACTTATTTATTAAACAGACATGTAGTACTAACATTTATTTGATAATCACTAAGATACTTACAGGCTGGTACTTATAGGGGATTACCGCTGTTAACTGCTGTAAAATACTAAAGGAGGATTTATTTATGACTAACAGGTTGGGTTACCACCCGAAGAGAAGTATGCTGAAATATGGTAAACCGGCCTTGCCACTTAAAGCTGTAATGAAATTAATAATGCTTAAAATTTACTATAGGAAATAACTCCGTTTCTGAATCTGAAAAGTTAAGACTTTAGCCCTCGAAAAAATTTCTATCGCTATGCAATTGAAAAAACTTTAAAGTAAATTTGAAAAAAAGAATCTCGCTACGAAAATAAATTACAGAAGTCTTTAAAACCGGATACCGCTCTAATAGACTTAATTTGTCATTTCATATTTTGAATAAAACTTACTCTCAAAAATAACAAGCAATTAATTTTGGATTTTTTAAATTTACCTATTAAAAACTGGATTATGTCTTCCCTGTCTAACTGGTTAATTAAGGATTCGACAATCCAGTTAATGTTCTACACCAAATATTCTTTAATATTTTCAATATTTTCATGCATTTTACTAAGATTGCGATGACGAATATAGTTTTAGTTCTCTAGAAAATTCTCAAGTACAGATTTTTTATGGCGAACAATTTCTGAATCGTAGATTTTAGAGTGGTTTGAATAAATACTTTACTGTAATTATATTGAATTTTTTAGCAAGTTTTAAAATAAAGAATATTTTTAATTAAAATACATACAGACGAATATAGAATCTCCTCCTTTTTGAAGTCAATTAAAACAATTTTAATTAAATAAAAAAATTTTAACTCAAAGTAATGAAACGCAATAAGTCCATTACCTATATTAACTTTGTTACTAGCCGGCATGGTAAATTAAATTTTTTTTTTGCATCATACACTCTTGTGAGTTTTAATATGTATGTGTAACCCAATTGCACTCTGCATACATTCAACTTATCATCTTTGACTTACAACTAGGCTAATTTTTTAATAAAACATTGAATTCTCATTATGGTAAAGTACTGCAATAAATTTTCTAACAAATTTATATTTTAACTAACATTATTTAGGAAATCACTCTAGCTTTCCTATAAACGCCCATTATTCAATATTTCCTCATTAACTCCACGCCGAAGAGAGTCTTAATATTTCATCGGAAACAGCGAACGTACAGGGACAATGTCATAAATCCTCCAATCAAACCTGAAGAGAATTTAGCGGATCCACGTAAGCTTAGCCGGAGCCTGAACATTACCCATGCCACAGATCGTCTATCGAAGTAGATTATTCATGGGAAGCCATCGGATTGATGGCCCTTCAGCCCCGTGCTATCCCTTCGGCCCTTCACTGCCTAGATGTTCTAGTGCAATGATATTAACTACGTCTACATATAATCTGAAATCCTTAATATTATTACAAATATGGGATTAGATATATTACAAGAAATATTAAGATAATGAATTGCAGAATAATAAACCATAAAAATTATGAAACAAATCAAAGATTATAGATACAGGAGAAAAGTAGGTAATAATAAATAAATACTAATTAAAAACTTAAAGGAAGAATAAAAATAGAGGTAATACGAAAATCGTGGACAAATGACAATAAGAGGAGAGCATTAGTGCTTTACTAATTTTAGGTAATGTAGAAAACATTTTAAGTTTCGATATTTGGGTGGTTGCTCCTTGGATAAATTTCACTGAAATATTATCCAGAATTTGCAAAACAAAACATATTTCTCTCAAAATTAAAAATATTCATAATTCAGTCTATACTATTGGCCAGTACAGTATTTTTTACCATTTCATAATCTAAGCGCTATAATATTAATAAGATCGACAAGTGCAGATGTAACTCAGATCACCAGACCAGACGATTATCATACCGTAAATAGTAAACAGTAAAAGCTTGAATGATTTTAAAATAAATTCAAAATTAGTTAAGGAGAGAGAGTCCGGGCGCGAGTACCGGAAGGTTAATATGACCTTGATATGACATTGACATGATCTAGACATGACCTTGACATCACTTTCACTTTGATCTTGACCTTAACCTTGTGCTCGGCAAATGGGAACATATACGACCTTTAAATTTCTTGATGGAGGGAATTATGAGGTGTATATAAAATAGTTGACGCAACTTATCATTATTCATTAATGAATATTATTGTTACTTAATAAATTCATCTATAATAAATAATAAGTATTTAATAACAAATACATACATTTTACATCTTGATTAATTTATAATAATAATAATATATAGTAATAAAAATAAATCATTAAACGTTCAAATCTTGTGTAAACGTGGTCGACGATACAGAGATGGACGTATTTCAATGTAGATTATAACTCACCATTAGGTAATCTGCAGGTAATACTGATAGTCAGCGCTGTGGTAATCAGTTTAAAAGATTTATATAGGACCAAATTATTCTGACAAGTTGAATTCGACATATGGACTTAATAATAAAAATCTGGAATATATAATCGTAATTATATTGAGTGACTCTTATTAAACTACATTTTAAGAATTAGGCAGAAAAATAGTTTGTTTGCTACAATCTATTTTTTGAAATATTGTTGCGTATATCCTCATTTTTTTTTATTAAAAAAAACGATATGAGAACAAATATTTTAATATAAATAAAATTATATATAAAATTATATATAAATTTTATAGTACAATCCTAAATGCAGAGGATTTAAAAGCACCAATACCGTTATATAAAATTTTAAAATTTAAAAAGTTGAATATTTCTGCAATTTCGACTAATAAGAAAACATTTTACACTGTAGTGCAGAATAAGCTGAATGTCATCAGATGGTATTCCTGTAAAATACTTCAGCTCAGGCCGCTTTCCGCCGGTTATATAAAATATTGTCAACTATATCGTCGAAAAACGACAGCATTGTAAATTGATTCAGCTCAGACCGCTTTCTCTCGATTGTATAAAATATTACTTATGATATTATTGACAGTAAAACAAACCTGTGAAGTACTTCAGCTCAGATTGCTCTTCTTTCTCTCTAACAGAATATGGTCTCTTCCGGTTTATACAATATATTGATTATTATATTGTTAACAGATATATACATATATAATTAGGGATTTTTAAAACCTTCTCATTATTAATTGTATTGAGATATTAATGACATATATGTGTTTTTATTAGTCGTTTAAAGAATTTTGATATTATTAATTTTAATGTCATATTTATAATTATATTTTAAAGTCTAGTAAAAGTATTCAAATAAATTATACAATTTTGCTTGATCTTATAATTAAAACGACCGAAATTGATGACCACCTAATAAATTTAAAAAAAGATATATTTATTATCATATTACTTTATTTGGCAAAACAATGGAAAACGTTTACAAGCATCAACTGGTTAAACTGATTAAGAACTTTAGTCACAATTGATTTTAAATATAAATTTAATTTTTATCAAATTTTTAGAAGTTGCATTTCAAATCTGGGCCGCTTTACAAAGTCGGTTACGCTGCATAGTTTTAATAAAGGTTTAATATATATGTTCTGCGATTGAAATGTCCAACAAAAAAATTGGTATTAACATTTATCACATCAAATAACTAAACTACACTATTTTTGTGTATTATATTGATTAAAATTATTCTTGTTAAAAATTGTTTAAAAGTTTGTTTTGCGGTAAATAAATTTATTTTCATTTTAAATCTACAAGATTTTATGTGGTGTTTTGTTTTTTTGCTTCACTTTTTTCAACCCGTTTTTCCCACTCTTATTTTCCTCCAATTTTTTCCCACTTTTTTTCCAATCATTTTTTTTGTTCACACTTTCTTCCCATTTTTTTGAGTCTTATATTTGCCCAATTTCCCCGCTTTTTTTTTGACCAACTTTTTTACTCACTTTTTGTTGCCAAATTTTTCGCCCTTTGCCGATGTGATTTAAAAAAAGGCGTATACCATAATATATTATCCTTATTCCTCATGGTTATAGCGTTTTTTGTCTATTGCATCAAATACCGTATGTTCCGTAAAACATTGGACAAACCTGTATATTAATTCCTTTTATTTTATTTTTTCCATAACCTTGTTTACAATTTCTAATATATCTTATACATCTTCGGAAATTCGACACCTTTAAAAAAATCTCCTGCACTTAATGGATAGGGACGCGAGTGAAAGCGCTCTTCTTGAAAGCTTTAGCCTTTATTGAATTCATACTATACCCATTGTTCTTGAGCTACTCAGAAACTTATCCGAGGAAACTCGGTAAGTTTGAATAATGATTCGAAGCCCACATCCCATTTTACTATGATTGCCCTTGAATGATTGTTGTTTGAATCGTCTTACATTGATTTAGGGCTGGAGGTTAATTAGAAAGGGTGAATAACTAGATAATCGTTGAAGGTTGTTAAGCGTTTGCATTCTTAATACAATGGAGTGTTTGTGGGAGTGAATCCAGAAAGCATTTGGACAAATAAACTGATTTTATTAATCATCACAAATCATTAAAATTAGTAGTTGTAGTAAGTTAACTATATAGGGTGTAATTAAAAACTCTTTATAAGCAAAAATCAATTCAGTAGGATATATTTAATAATGTATTCTTATAATACAATTTTTTTTCCACTACTACTTTAGAAGATATCAGGCTTGTTTGAGTCGAGAAGATAAATTCTCTCCTTTTAGGACCTACTTTTTTATTATCTACATAGGAATGAAAAATGAAAAGATGTAAGGAAATGTCAAATCATTGTAAAAATGATTAAATGTACTAGTAGTAAAAAAATAGTATATAAACCATTATAGAGAAGATTATTCTCAACCTCGCAACTTATAAAAATAACGTTTCAAGACTAACTGATAAAATTACGCTTTCTCATAATTAATCATAACTAAAAGATATAATTATCATGTAATATAGTGTAAATATATAATCATGTCAATAAAATTTATCTTTCTAATTGTTATTTCTACTTGGAGTTAATTTTAAATGAAAACAAGGTGTATTGCTTGCCTGAAATGGGTTTCGGCAAGTTTAAACTACTTTCGTGTATCATAACGGATCCATCAAAGACTTTGCTATAATTAATTAAGTGACGTACACGAGACAGGCGGGAAACTAAAAGATTGCCTTAGTTGATGCGGTTGGGTTCGAAGGGTAACGCTAAAATTCGTTTAAAATTTATGGATTAATGAACTTGGTTAATTCATCTTGTCATAAAAATAAGTTGAAGATGTTTTATAAATAAGTGAGCCTAAAGAAATAAACTGGATGTATTAAAATTATAATAATTTTCCGCTAGACGTTAAAATGTATTAAATAAATATTAATAACATTTTATGAAAGTATAATTGTTTTTTTACCAATTAGTTATAAAAAAATTAATAATCACTGTATAAATTTCAGCGCGGTTTCAGTACTATTACAAATCACTGCTTTGGATCGATTGTCATCACTTACACGGCAACAAAAGAGCGATTTTAAATAGTACTAGAACCGCATTTATACAACGAATTAAAACATTTTTGGCCCTTTTTACATACAAGTTGGTAATAAAAACCTGATAATTTCAACAAATATTAACAGATATTCGCTAGACGTTGATAAAAACGTGTAAAAAAATTAATGATATCATTTTCTGAAATTATCAATTTTTTTTACCAATTTAATATAAAAATGCCAAACTTGCTTTAATTTATTGTATAACATTCAACATTATTTAAAATCACCATCATGGGACATGGACCGATCACCGACACTTACACAGCAACATGACTTTATAGCAGCAAAATTTTGTCTTTCTTTACTTAACGAGTTATGAAATGTCATTGTTTTTTCATTCATTTATTTCCATGTAAAATATTTAAATAAAAAGATATTCTACTGTATTCAGGGGGGTCTTAGTAAATTATATTTGTCATTTTTAAAAGTAAGGGGACCAATAAATTCAGAAATATCGTTATCGTTAGATGTTATTAGGCGTATCTCTCAAATTCGTATTTTTACTCCAACAGATTTTTTTGCTCTCTCTTATTTTCCCACCTGTATCAGGTAAATAAGATATGCACGGCCATATCGTTCATAGCGCACTATTATCATTTTTCCTTACGACCCAGTCTAAACCTATGCAGGTATCCTTCAAAGTTACAACCTTGGCCCATCAGTATCGATATCAGAAATGATCAAGTTTATCCCTATTTAAAAATCGTTCAGGGTTATAATATGTTAAGGTTTTTTTATCTGTCCCACCCAGTAGTTTCATTATTCCTCTGCTCAGTATATTTTAATTTCAGACTCGCCTGATATCCCTTCTCAAGATCTCCCTCTCTTCTATTCATTATTATAAAATATCTTTCCCATTTTAACAATTCTCTCTTTGCTTATTCAGTCAAAAATATTATGTTTTTGATGCGGAAAAGTAATAAAAATAATGTTTTTACATTTTAAAAAAAATTTAGGGGAAACGTTCTGTACATCTGTTTGTTAAAATATACCAATTTAAGATTTTCTTTGTCTGTCAAATAGTAACATTTTTGCGATACCTTAAATAACATTGGTTAAATATCTCAGAAAACCGTATTACATATATCCGGTTTCACATAATAAGACTTTATTCACGTGGAAAAATAAGAGTGACGCCACATCACCGACGAAATTCCAAATTACTCAGATTACAGTTTGCTAATGAGTTAAAATATTCCTTGAAAACGTTGGAATGCCTGAGGGATGAGGATGTGGATAGGTTTATTTTCTAAAGGTTGTTATTTTAGGGGAAGTATGACGTAGTCTATATCCTCTTACGTTGTTCAGAATATGATTACACTGTATTAATAATTAAAATGTGATGGAAGGGTTGAAGACGGTTTCTTTTAGTTTTTCGAATTAGAATTTGCATTCTATTTAACAATAATTTTTTTAAAATAATATTGAAAAAAAATACAATATTTTAAAATACAGAATTTGTATGGGGTAGTTACTTCTAATATTGAAAACAAACCAAAAGGGCGCAAATTCTATATTTTTGGGAAAAACATAAAACAATTATAAATTTTTTTTATACACACTTATTTTTGATTTTTTTTAAATGTCTTACATTTTTTGTAACACATTTTAATGGTTAGACGAATCATCAGAGAAATATTTTTTTATGGTCCTACAATTCCAAACAACTGAATTATCACCATTCATACTTGAATTAATTTTTTAACATCAAATTTTTCCTTATTTTTAGCAACAACTTAAACATGTTGTTGGTGCATCTTTAACCCTTGTATTGCTAAGTTCATTTCCTTCGCGTGGATGGTCGTGCGGGGTGCATTTGCACCCCACATTTGTTTAAGGTTAGGTTAGGTTAGGTTTTTATGTTTGACTATAAAAAAATGCATAAAAAACAAAGTTTACTGTTTCGGTATAAATAAAAATTTTATTTCTTGAATCTTATTTTTGTTTTATTTCAGCAGCTGTCGATACCATATGACCCTTGGGAGTATTTCTTTCTCCACTGAAGCTGCCCGTGCAGTAGCCTTCACACTATAAACGGAAGGTGACGCCCGAGGCAATCCGGAACCTGGACTAAGGCGCGTTACATCATGGACAGTCGAAACATATGAGAACTTGCACTTTTACAATTTGATACCAAAATGTCAAAAATATCCCTAATTAGGTGCAAGCTTATTTGTAAATTTTCTCTCCGCTCTGGTCTCAAAATTATCAAATTTACAAAACTTGACGATAAATTTATACCGATGTTTTGAGAGGGAAGCGGGAACGATGGGGCGGTAATATGCAACATTGCTAGTAAAAAAAACTCCATAGGTTCGGAATTACTTTGTAACGCCCCTAGAGTGATCAATATATATATATATTTCGGTTCTATTAGTTATACATACTTTCTGGCATCACTAAGATGGGCAGCATTATAGTCATCAAAAAAGTGTTTAGCTTTTTGGTGTTTCATTTACAATTATTCCAATAATGTCTGCAGAAAAAAAAGTGCTTCTTTCTCAATAAAAATTTGATTTGATAATTTACTTCTTTATGATCAGAAAGGTGATCTCCTGTCTCTATAGCACTTGCCTCATCTTCCGACAAAATTTCCTTGTTGGCTAAAAACTAATAATTTACGAATAACAGAAGTCATTCAAAAAAAAATTCGTTAATGGAAAAATAAGTATCCTAATAATAATGCATTTGATAAAAGGTAAATTAAGCAGAATTTTTAGTGTTGGACTTTTTTATTTTATTAGCTTCCTATGAAGTATAATAGGATAAAAATTAATAATTTTTATATCTAACAATTTTATTCTTATATAAATCAGTACTGAAACGAGGATGAATTATACAAGTATTATAGTAAACAAAATATAGGTCAAAAATATATACTCTTTCTATAATAATGTCACCTATATAAGAGAAATAAGTATATAAATAATAAACTTTCATTGTCCATAAACAATACCGTGCTGTAATGAAAACAGACGATAAAAATGATACTGAAAAAGAAATTAAAGTGCGTTATGACGTAATAAAAATCTTGTTAGTTACCTTGCATACTATACCGAAAACACAAACCTTCTTTACCTAGGTAATATTTAATCAAAAAGATATAAAATTCTACGTTGAAATTGCAAAAGAAAATAAAATCTCTCAAATGCCAAACCTACAGTAGGTTACCAATGGCGCAACATTTTTTTAAGTTCATATACAAAATGTTAAAAGGTAAGTTGACAATCATTATATTTTAAGTGAAATAAAACGCCAAATCAGTACCACAACGTATAATAATTGTCAATATAAGGCAACTAGTTTCGGCTCTATAGTCATCATCAGGCCTAAATGGTTAACAATCAATAAGCAACGAGTGGGAACATTTTTACATAAATTAACATTAAGTGAAAAGATATTATGTTTACCATATGGGTGATAACATCTAGCGATCAATTTAGATCAATACAAAGTAGTAAAATTTTTGAGTCAACTTGCCTTGTGGTCGAAAGGAGTTTATGTACTCCAGCATAGTTAGAACAGAAAATTTTAACATGAAAATAAATTTAAAAAAAATTGTGTAACTAATGCGCAGCTGACAACTTGTTCAAATCAACTAATACAATAAGATGGAGGCACTGACAAGAGGCAATTGACATATTTAAAAATTAGAGTACATTTTCGAAGGTGATGCTTTATATTAGACCAAAGAATTATTAAAAATAATTTTTCGTACAACAATGTAAATTGCTATTTGGAAAATTAAAAAGTATGGGAATTTACGTATCATTGTTAGCATTTTGAAAATATTTTCTGTCAAAGCGTCTTCAATCTGTTCAGTGCCTGGAACACATATCATATTATTTTTATTAAACTTCTGGAGTATCGCAAGGCTCTGTTTTAGCACCACTTTTTCTCATCTTATTTCCTAAAAGTATTATTAAAAATAAGCTAATGATTTGAAGTTGATTTGTGAAATTAAAAGATTATTTTAGACTGTATTGATAAGAAGAAGGTAATAACCAAATTGTGTAAAAATAAAGTTTGTTGAAATTAAAAAAATATGTTTTTGTTCGTCTTGAACACCCTAAAAGTTTGTGGGTATTTAGAAAAGGGATAAACTGTACGTACTTGGGAAGTACATGTACATATAAAGTGTGTAATTAGGTATATACCATTACGTCTACATTACATACTCATCCATCCACTTCGTGAACCCGAGCCAAGGGGATATTGTACCTAAGCAGCAACTGATCCCCAAGTCCCCTGCCACTTCCCCCAGAGTTTCCCCCGAAATACCCGCTACTGTGGACATATCGAGGGTTTGTTTTTTTGACCGAAGTCCTCTGGGCCTCACAATCCTCACAATCCTCACTCTGCTATGGTATGGCCATATTCCGCCCCGATGGGCATTGGCGGATTCCTGGCTGATCTTCATTTTGTTTTTACGGGACGACCGGAGCCTCTATCCCAATTGTTTGTCTGTTTTGTCCTGTCGCCTTGTGGATGGGTTTGTCAGTTTGTTAGTCCTGCCGTCGCTGAGTCATTTTTGCCAGAAAGGGTGAGTAGAAACCTACACAAACCGATACGGAGTGAAGCTATTCTTCAAGAGATGGCACTACAATTTCATATATTCGAGTTTAGTTGCATGCCTGTTGTTATTTGTGATTGCAAACTTTTTCAAGTACTAAAGTAATAATAACCTTGGTAAGTTTGAACTTAATTCTCTATATAAGATTTTCAGTGATTCAGTGAACTTTTCAATTATTGTATGATATAAAATGATATATTGTAGTTGTAATTGAATCATTAGATTGAAGGATTTTATAACCTAAAAATTATTATTATTATTTCTTTGTATACATGCTGGGTAATATTTATTTTTAAAATTAAACTGACATTTTAAATTCATTTCAGAAAAATACTCGCAGTAAAATTGGAGTTAAGAGACCAGCTATTAATAAAAATGTCTTCGAAGCTGCTGTTAAGGACGTTTTGGATAATAATTTATCAGTTAGGTAAGCAGCCAAGAATCACAGCATTTCAAAAGCCACACTAAGTAGACATATTAAAAATTTTTTAACAATATAATCAAGATGCATTTTCATAATCTACTCAGACAGTCAAGCAGCCCTTAAGGCCATAAGAAGCCGAAAGGTGACATCTAGACTGGTATGGGAATGTGGGGAAGAACTTAGGTAACTGGCGATCCACAATAAAGTAACTTTATCGTGGGTACCAGGTAACAAAGGTATCGCTGAAAACGAAAAGGCTGACGAGTTTGCACAAAGCAGCTCTCCAACCCCATTAATTGTTCCAGAGCCAGCAATTGGAGTACCAAAACGTATGTTTAGAAACCATATAAAAGATTAGATCAAGCGAGAACACAAATTGTAGTTGGACAATATATACGGTAAAAAGTTTATAAAAGAACCATCAAAGAACGTAACTGAAGAACTACTTTCAATTAGTAGGAATCAACTACAAATTACCACAGCGCTCCTCACGGGAAACCTTCCCACCAGAGAGCAGACAATGTAATAAAAGGACCGAGAACGCACTCCACATACTATGTAACTGTAAGGCACTAGATCACAGAAGGCAAAGAATATATGGAAAACCAAAAATGAATTCAGAAGACTACTACAAACAGTCATTAAAGATCCTGTACAGGGAACAAGGTTGATGGACTGGGTGCAATAGACAAAGAGACGAGATATAACGCAATATGCCAACTAGGCTGCAGTGAATCCAGTTGTAAAGGACGGTCCCGGAACATGAAAAATAAAGATGCATTTGAGTATAGCTTCAATTACGATATTCATACAGTTTTTCCAAAGACGAAGAACTACTGCTCGTTAACCTACAAGAAGCTACTCTATGACATTATGGATTAACCCTGCCTGAAGTTCGAACGCTAGCATATCAATACGCAAATTCAAACAAAAAAGTATCCAGACACATGGGATAAAAATAAATAAGCTGGAAAATCGTGGTTGCTAGGATTTCGTAAAACATATAGTAACCAATTGTCTTTGCCTAAACCGGAGGCCACCATTAAAGTTCTACGGGCTTCAATAAAATAACTGTGCAAAGATTTTTAGACAATTATAAGAATGTGTTGAAAAGAAAACAATTCCTCGAAGCCAGTACAGTTCATTACCTGCCCAAGGGGTAAAACAGAATGGTAACATGACTTCAGGAGAACGGGGAGTAAATGTGACTATGATTGCTGCATTAAATGCTACTGGAAACAGCTTATCCCCGATGCCCATATTTTCCCGAGTAAATTTTAAAGACCACATAATTAAGGGTGCACCCCCAGTAGCAATATGTGCAGCCGCACCCTCCGGTTGGTCAAACGAAGTTTTGTTTTTAAAATTCTTGGAGCATCAGTCACATTAAGCCAAATATTGAAGAAAAAGTGATTCTAATAATGGTCAACCATGATAGTCACGTATCTATACCTGCTATTATTAGATGCAAAGAAGTTGGAATAATTTTACTTACGTTTCATCCAAATACCAGTCATAAGATGCAACCGGTGGATAGGACAGTTCTTGGTCCGTTTAAAGCTTACTACCATTCAGCGGTTAGCCAATGGATGGTAACTTTTCGTAATTACGGAAAACCTTTAAGTATCTACGAGATCTGTGAAATGGTGGGATATAATCAGTGGGTTTAAACTATCGGGAATTGTACCATTAAACGAGAATATATGAGTTTGCATCCTCAAATGCTACTGATCGTCCTTCTGAAGACACTTTGGATACACCAAATAAGAACCCTTCAACATATCTCTCAACTTATGTTAAGGAGGTTCCCAGTAACTGAACCAACATGTCAACAGAAACAGTAGCATCAGAAATACGAAAACCATTTCCAAAATCCCAACCTTCACAAATAGACCGAAAGGGAGATCTCGCATTTGGACTTATACTCCTGAAAAAGTTGAAAGTGTCGCAAAAGAGGAAATAGAGCTTGAAAAGAAAAAATTCAAAAGAAGAAAGAAAGTTGAAGGTATTTTTAGACAATTAGTCCAAATCTAATTCTTCCGCTTCTGATGATCTATCTAATTTACCATCTAATTCTGATAATAACATTAGTTTATCAGATGAAATAGAAGCTCAGAAACAGGAGTAACGGTTGGAAAATGAAACTATCAACGAGAAAGGCTTTATTCTGATCAAAATTCTCGGAAAAAAAATTTAAAATTATTATGTGGCAAAAGTACATTCCTTTAATAAGTTTATTTATTTCAAACATAGATGAATCCTCAGCAGTTTATGAAATATCAACAGAAGATGAAGTTTTAAAGTTACCACCACCAATTACACCTCTAGGATCAATTCCTCAACAGTGTTATTTGATTTTTCCAGTGGACTTTCATTTTTACAATGTTGCCATTAAATTCTTCTATTTTGTGTTTCTAATAACTTTTCAAAGTATATTTTTTAATTATACATGCCCTGATCATGGTACATTATTATGTGGCTTAAGGTACAACGTGAAGCTGAACCTTAAGCCATTTTTTTAAATTGTTTATGGTCGAGTTGTACAAAAGTTTTTGATAAAAATAATAACAGTATAATATGTACCAAATAATTGTATAAAAAAAAAATTAATATATTTTTAGTCACTGACTACAAGCATTTAAAAAAAAACTGGTATCAAGGTACAGCACTCTCCTCTACATCAGACGAACTTTTGGTTACAAAGGATGCTCGTAAGTATAAGGTTTTGTTAAATCATACGTGAATTAGAAATATCGAACAAAAATTTTTAATTTGTCAATGATATATTCCATATTAATATCTGAATGTTGCTGCAAAACCTATTTTCCTATATATTTATTTTTGTGCGCCTCTGAATTTGAGTAACGTAAATTTTTGATGCGTTTTCCGTAAAGTTATACAAAGCCATCAAAAAAGTTATTCATGGATTTGTTATTTATTTTTGAGTGCGCGTTACTTGCAAATATGAGCCACAAAACTTTTATCGTTATCTCAGTTTTTGAAGTAAATTTGATGTTTTCATGCATTCGCTAGTTTGAAATTTGGCGAATGGAAGTAAGAGCTGCATTGTAGTTTATGAAAGCAATAAAGAAATCGCTTTCCTTCCAGCGAAAAGGTCATTTACTGCTTCTTCAAGAACTTTATATGTATTGCGAAAAGAAGTGAAAACTTTGTTCAATGCAATGTGATGCATACCTACTTTTCATAGAAAAGAAATATTTTCTTTTTGAAATGTATTATCTAGTTATTCTTAAAACAGCAAACAAAAAAATACGGATTTTTCAATCAGGATAATTTGATCACAGTGGTCACTTCCCAAGCTAATTATAATTTTTTTTACTTTTATGTTACATAAATCACTTAGTTTACTATATTATAGATAACTATAATTTGTAAACGGTCAATAGGGGTCTTTTTTGTTATTTGTTATCTTTTTCTGTTACCGTTACGCCGCTGGTAAATTGGTAAATTAATCAGTAATATAGGCAGCACTCTTAGATGCAGTCAACTTGATATCTTGTAATCAAATCTTAACTATAACTTTGGTACCTATCATTATAAGTTTGTATTTAACAATTAATATTTATACAGGATGGAGCAAATTTTACTGAACGATATTGGGATTTTGTAAACCGTTATAGATACAAACAAATTAAAATATCAAGTCCAGTTTCCGAGATATTTAAAAAACCAAAATAAACGATTTTAATTATTTAACTAACACCATAATTATAAATTATAAAATATCTTGAATAAGGTGGAGGACAATTTGACCCATAAAATATATGATATCCTTCAAAATAATTTATATATCTGAAGTACATTACCGTAGGGCTTCTCTAATAATCGAGGCTCGTGGAGCAGCGCCCTTTAGCAATGTTATGTCGAGATCTAATAATGAAGAGCAATCGAGAGATTATTAATATCAACCTTTAACAAGTGGTTTGATGTTAGAATTCAATGTGAAGTGAAGCTTGGCATAATGAATGTATAGATACATGCACGAAGATGAATACGTCTATTGTTATTAAACAGTGCCTTCATTATCATAGTTCCTTCCATGTTTGTGTCAAAGTAAATGAGTATGAAATGTACACTAATAAAATATGAATTTTTGAGTTAAAAGATTTATTTAAAAATTATATATAATAATTTTTTAGCGAATGTGGAAATGTTTGCAAAAGTTTTTAAAATTGTTAATCATACAAATAGAAATATATAAAATATGTGCATTTTCCTTCGCTTGTCCTCCGATATGATTACTTTGTAGTTTTATATTTATCATGTCCATCGGTACGCCTTTGAAGCAAAACCGAACTCATTGTTCAATTTCTTTCTGAGCGCTCATAATAACACTTTTCATTCTGTTTTTCGTACCCATCGGTATCTAAAGTGAAATAAATACATAAAATGCCTAGAAACAGTACGTGAAAAGTTTAAGTGAGTTAATATGGGATTTAGACCAAGTTATCACAAGGTTAAAAAGGCATTACCATCATCTTCAAGTAAATACCTATAATAAGTGGAATTACAAAAAAACAATAACAAGATCCAGACATACAGTCATAGAATGTTAAATAAAGGATCCATTAATAATTCTGATCACATAAAGTTGGAGAAACAGAAGGGGTGCCAGGGAGAAATTGCCATCCATGTACCATTCTGTGGCTTATGAAAGATCTATTAAGCGTGTTTCTGTCGAAAATATAACAATTCGTTTATCCACATCAGGAACATTATCGCTTAGTAGAAACCGTTGGGAGATTCCATCAGTTGTCCAATCACCCTCGATTACTAAATCTGATAGTGACGTTGGCTCCTTTGGACAGAATTTAGATTTGTGGTTTCTTATAGTACGATGAACATGGTCCTTTGTTAGAAGTCTGGCACGCGTTTCCGTAGAGAATTTTAAGACATCTTCAACGAAGATCTGACTTGGTTTTGCCAAGGTATGCCTTGCTCTTCTATTCACGTTTGCTAGGGCCTTGGCTATCTGCTGGATGGTTGTGTTTCTGAAGAACCTCTGGGTCCTCTCTCGATATGGATGCCTTTAAAGGAAGATTATTTGCTACACCGCCAACGAATATGGGAACTGCATTTTTTTCATTTAGTGTACGAGTAACAGTAGATAATCACTTTTAAACTGCCTTTAGAATTTGTTATAATCTCTATTTTAACAACGGGTAAAATAATACTAAAACAATATTGCAACTATTGTCCTGTGTTGTGGAGGCGGGAATCTTTTAAATTTTAAAGACACCTCGCGCTTGGTTCAATGAGTGAGATAGTGCCGGACTCATCCCACAGTCAGGGGCATACCTGCTAAACCCCTTCTCGGTAATCTGCCGTAGGAGTGATTACTCCTTTTCAGGGGTACTTGGACAGATGTTATGCTGGATAGGAAAATTTATTAGTACTAAGATATTTTACTGTAAATAATTGATTTGAATACTTACGAGCCTCCCGGGATGGGAGGCTTAGAGCAAGCAGTGGATGTCAGTGGTGGGGACCAGCTCATCTGATGTCTAGAGGGGCATCATTGAGAAGATTTTGGAGCTCGTCCGGAAGATCCTTCGCTTCGATCAGAATCCTAAGATTCGGTTGAGGAAATTTATTCTACGATTTCTTGGAGAAGCCTCTTCTATTCCTTTCATCTGTCCATTTTGTTCGTAGGGTGGCCTGGGCGTGGGTATTTTAGCTGTCCAGTCTTTTCCTGGAGTTCTTCCCCCGCAGCGTTTTTAACCTGGAAATAATTATTGGAATATTAGTAAGGTTTCTAAGGTATGAGTGGATGAGTTTTATAAGAGGGATAGCGAGTCCGACAGCTTCAGATCGAATCTGGCATACCAGACCTGGTCGAACAGGAAAGCCGATGCACAGTGACCGAGGTTGAGTGATTTGGTGTCTAGGGTATGAAGTCTCACAAGTCAATCACGGGTGGAGTGTTTAGGTCTAAACCCATGTTGGAATTGGGGGATAGTTCCCCCTTTATCCAGAAATTTCCAGGTACGATCTTACCTAGAACATTCGTCAAGGATATAGACCTGTAGGAATTTGAGGAAGTAGAGTCTTTGTGGTTTTTGGGGATAATGATGGTGTGGGCGGATTTCCAGCAATTTAGAAAGTAGGAGTGCTGAAGGCACACGTTCATGAGGATGGTACGGATGTAGATTTTTCAGGGCCTGGCGCTTGATGTGGTCAGGGCTATGTTTTTAGGGGTGAAGGGATCGGGGATAGGGTGTTGGATAGGGGGGTCTGGGGCAAGGAGGATGTTTTGGAGGAGGGTATGGGTATTGTTCTCTTGGTATTTATATATCGGAGTGACGCTGTTTCTTGCCTAATTATAAAATTAAAAATTCGTTCTTCGCGGTTATTAGTATTAAGGTTGAAATTAAGCCTGCTATAAAATAATCGTTCGTACTTTAAACTAAATTATATGTATGAAACCAAATAAAAATAACAATACAATCTTATTAACTATGTACAAAATTAATATTTTAAATGCAGGGATTTAGTTAAAGGGATTATCTTTATAGAGAAAGTAAGTCGCTTTACGACTATATAATTAAAAGATTTAAACCTCGTGAATAGATAGATAAACTAAATCTCTTTTCAAAAATTTTGCCTCAAAATATTATTCCGTACACCAACGCAATACTTTCCCTCAATTATATATCTTATTTAAGGATAAGTATAACTGAGGGAAAGTAAAAATCTAATCTAACTTGACACGTTTGAATATGATGTCATTGACTTAAGTCCAGACTAGGCTGTACATTTTATCATTATGAGTCATAAATTTTTTTAGGTTTATTTACTTTTAATTTACATTACCTTTGTGAATTTATTTCCGGGGATTTGTGTTTCTTGGGATTTAATTTCCGAAGATTTTTTCGGGGATTTTATTTCCGGGTTTTTTCTGTTACCCTTCTGAGGTGGTCCACTTTCACCAAATCAGAATCTGGTAAAGGATTCTCAGGAAAATTGAAAAAAATACTCATATATTATAGGCAGATATTATTTGGTTTGTTAATTTTTCATAACATATTCGGCTATTTGCGTCTGGGATTAATTATAACTGAATTCTTCTTCTTTCTGAGGTCATTCCATTTTTCCCAAGTCAGGATCTGTTAATGGAATTTCAGATAAACGAGGAAATTTCTTAAAAATTATAGCCACCCATAAGTGTGTTGAATTTTAACTGACTTCAAAAAAGAAGGTGGTATGTGGCACCGACTTCAAAAAGATCAGTAGGTAGCGCATATAATTGGAAAGTATTAAGTGTGAATAAGTAGGTAGTTTAGATAAATAAATTGAAAATATAATAAGTAAGTAGGTACCTAATTTAAAACGAAGTTAGACAAGAATAAATAAAAAGTCTTAAATGAATTGTTTAAATTAAACCCGCAATTCAGTTATTGTTCACTTGTTAGTACCTTTTTGTTGCTTGTTCCAAAAAAGACGTTCAGTCACAGAAAAAATAATAAAAGTTAACATACAGTGAATATAAGACAAAATAATCTCAGTGAATTAAATTTTAAAACAATCTGTAAAAACAAATTAAAAATAGATTCTCTTTTTGTAATAAAATTAAAATTAAATACAACAGTAAATAAAAGTCGAAATAATTAAAAGTGATAACAGGGGATTTCATCGAAAGAGGCTAAAATTAAGATATACTGATCAGAAGAATAATGTCTCCGTTGCTTGTCGCCTCTCTTTGTCTCCTGCGAACGAGTACTTTTAGTTTTAAGCATACTAATTTGGGCAAGATTTTCCCCCGTACGCGAGAGATTTTTGTTTTTTAGGACAGCTTAAGTACCTCTATTATTCAGAGTCGCCTATTTTTTCTTTCACAGTTTTTGATGATTTTTTTCGGGAGGTAAGTGAACCAAAAATTGTGTATACGATCTGAAGTTGTTGATTTTCTCTTTTTCTAAAGTATCTATAATGATCTGTATGGCTAATGCTTAATAAGGTAATAAAATAATTTCATTCGGTTGGAGAACATATTTAAAAATATTTTTCTGTTATTTTATCAATTTTTTTCTTTATTAACGGTCACTTTCTTTATATCGTTTGCCACTTTTTTATTATCATTATTAATTGTATATTGTTTATGTCTTGGTGTATTTCCATTTCCGGAATATCATTTTTGCTATCCTACTCTTTAATGATCCTCACCGTCACTTTGTATTAACATTTTAGCTCTTCTCTCTTCATGGCCTTTTTGACAGTCTAATTTATAAATTGTTATACGTTGCGAATTCAAAATGGCTTAAAAGAATACCCCAAGGATATAAATTACTTTCTAAATTACCACTAAATATTTGTCTATAAAACTAGGCTTGGTAAAGATAGCTAAAACTAGTTATAATAAATGTACATTACTAACTTCACACAGTATATACTGTGGTACTCGAAAACAGAAAAAAAAAATGATAAATTATGTCTATTATGCGACGCACTTTGTAGTCATATTGACTATATAATGAAACAACATTAAAAATATATATAAAAACTACTTCAGAGTTTTTCTCTTTACAGAAACTTAAATTTAAAATATTTTATAATTATTTTATGGCTTGATATAAAAAGTAATTAATCGTTTTAGCTGCGGGTCTATTATACTAAAAATAGTTTCAGACTCTATTACCGAAAACTGATATAGAATCTAGACCGCCGATAATAAAAGATGATTAAAAGGAGGAGAATTTTCAATAAAGATTATCTACCCTTCATCCTATTATAATGAAATTATCGATCGAAGATGTAATATGAGAATAATTGAGATATAAACGATTTAATTACTTTAGTATATTTTATAATAGCTTTATAAAAATTTATATATTTTTAATCCAACATTTAGGGGTTAAAATAATTGAAATTTAAACATAAAGTATATGAATGAACAAATAATTTGATATTAATCATCGATAAGCATTAAAAAAAATTGTATTGTAAAACCTCCTTTTGTTCTGGATGCATAATATATTTCCAACAATTATTTTATTGTTTATTTCTTCTGTCGCGATAAAACTTAGAATCTTTAACACAAATTCACCTTTATACTTTACTTGGATAGCTCCCATGGGCTCGAAACGTCGTACATATATATCGGCCGTAGGTCAACATAACCGCACAAATAAATTGTCGTGCTCCTCCAGCGGCGGATTCCCCCATCTCTTTCTCCAATTCCCCTTTTTTTATTTATGGCGCACTAAAACCCGACTTATCTTTTATTGAAAGCTGCAGATACTGCAAAGGGTCTGTTATTTGCCGGGAAAATTCTCCGAAATGGTTTATGTCGTCATCAAATTGGGGGTTTCCGGCTTTTAAGGACAGGTGAGTCGGTTTTTTTTGGAGTTTCGGTTGGTGATGGATTTTTTGTTTGTTTCTAATTGTGTTTTTTGCAATAATAATAGATTAGTATTTAAATCAGACTAATGCATTGTAAATATCATTCTCAAGAACTTTGGTTCAAACCTTTACCAGGAAATATAAATTAAATGACAAAGGACTGCTATTCCGAGAAAGGGCCTACAATTAGAAAGCCAAATGACTCACACATGTTAACACAGAAATAACGTTTTTCAAACAAGAAATTAAATTACTCGTTCAATAGTATAAAACAACATACTTAGTTTAGTCATATATTAGTAAGAGTAATTGGAAGACAGGACATAGTTTTGGATGATGGATTTTTACGGGTTTTTCCATTACTGTAAAGTCTAAAGTTAATGATTGTATCCCGGCTTGAATCTGTTCTTAAGAGTATATATTTAAAATTAAATGGCGCGGATTATAATTACATAGAAAGTCCTTAATTCAAGTAAACTCTATTAAATTTTACTATAGGGCAGCACTTACTGGAAGTCAGAATTGTAAATAAACTTTCAGGGACTTCAATCTTTTTTGAAAATCCAACTTGTAGTCCAAAGAAAACTTGCTCCGAAACTACTTGTACCAAAAAACTTGTAGTCCAAAGAAAACTTGCTCCGAAACTACTGGTACTGAAAAACTTATAGTCCAAAGAAAACTTATTCCAAAATACTTGTACCAAAAAACTTGTAGTACAAAGAAAACTTGCTCCGAAAATAATTGTACCAAAATACTTGTAGACCAATGAAAACTTGCTCCAAAAATACTTGTACCAAAATACTTGTAGACCAATGAAAACTTGCTCCAAAAATACTTGTACCAAAAAACTTATAGTCCAAAGAAAACTTGCGCTAAAAATACTTGTACCAAAAAACTTGTAGTCCAATGAAAACTTGCTACGAAAATACTTGTACCAAAAAACTTGTAGTCCAAAGAAAATTTGCTATCAAAAATACCTGTACCAAAAAACTTGTAGTCCAAAGAAAACTTGCTCCGAAAATACTTGTACAAAAAACTTGTAGTATAAAGAAACCTTGCTCCGAAAATAAATACTTGTACCAAAAAACTTGTAGTATAAAGAAAACTTGCCTCGAAAATACTTTCTCCAAAAAACTTATAGTCCAAAGAAAACTTGCTCCGAAAATACTGGTACCAAACAAGTTGTACTACAAAGAAACCTTGCTCCGAAAATATTTGTATAAAAAACTTTTAGTCCAAAGAAAACTTGCTCCGAAAATACTTGTACCAAAAAACTTGTAGTCCAAAGAAAACATGCTACAAAAAAATTGTAGTTCAATGAAAACTTGCTCCGAAAATACTTGTACCAAAAAACTTGTAGTCCAAAGAAAACTTGCTCCAAAAATACTTGTACCAAAAAACTTATAGTCCAAAGAAAACTTGTTCCGAAAATACTCGTAGCAAAAAACTTGTAGTCCAAAGAAAACTTGCTCTAAAAATACTTGTACCAAAAAACTTGTAGTCCAATGAAAACTTGCTACGAAATTACTTGTACCAAAAAACTTATAGTCCAGATAAAACTTGTTCCGAAAATACTTGTACCAAAAAACTTATAGTCCAAAGAAAACTTGCTTCAAAAATACTTGTACTTGTTTTTGAAAAAGAATTTAAAACAACAAATTAAAAATAGATACTCTTTTTGTAATCGAGACTAAAAGAGTACCACAAACATCAGATAATTTATATTATTATAAAAGATACGATATTTACTTAAAAAAAAAGAATTAAAAATAACAGTAAATAAAAGTTGAAGCGTCGAAATAATTAATAATGATAACAGGGGATCCTAGTGAAAATATAATATAATATAATAAAAACTTACCCTATATAACGAGGGGAAGAAAGGAAATATTCAATTTATGACACAGATATATAGAAGTCAATTTTTTTTACTGGAGAGGCAAAGAGAGGAGAATTGTTAACATGAGAAAGACATTTTATAGTAATACCTAGAAGGGAGGGAGATCTTGAGAAGGGATATAAAGCGAGCTGAAATTAAATATACCCAGCAGAATAATAAAAACACAGGGTGGCACAAAAAAAATCGTAACATGATTCTTTAATGTTTTGGATTAACTTAGGGTCATATATATAAATATATCTCAGCAATAAATTGAATAATATTTATTCCGTGTTTTAATGAATAAAAATAATTATACTCCCGTAACCTAAAATATGTGAAAATATTGGCTACGCCCTCTTTCATCGTGACTACTAGGATTAATGGACAGAATAAGGTCTCACAATCTCACCTTATAGAATTGACGTGTACCTCGCTCGGCCTACAGTCAATAATAAAGAATACGTGAAATAAATTATCCTTTTTTATTTTTTCAGCTAATTAGTTAAAATATCTATACTGAAAATGGAAAATTTATCCCATAGCGTTTACTACACGTTATAAATATTTCATGATAATCTTTCACTGTCCCATAAAGATTCATGAATAAATTCTAGAGTTAAATCTAGAAAAAAATCAATATAAAACAATTCGTGCTGGAATGAGCTGAGAATTTTATATTCAAGAAAATTTCAAAAAAAACAACAACGTCTTCTTGTCGCCAAGTGTAAACTTGAAAAGTGAAAAAAGAAAACATCCCGAAAGAAGCCGTTTGTCGGTGGTGAATAAGAGAAGATGCTCTCTGGAAATAAAAACGTAAAGCATTAGGGTTTGGCAATGTAAGAGTGCGAATTGGTAATGTAGTCAATAAAACCGATGGACGACGGGTACAAGCAGGAAAGATACAAATTAAATATTCAAAAACCTATCCTGCTTCCTGTTAGCTTTCGCAGACATATTTCTAGTAAAACAAAAGGCGAGACAGAGGAAAATGGTATAAATATCATAATTTTATAATATGAAATGCTACTAAAATTTTTCTATTACGAATTAAAATTAAAGTAAGATTTAAAAATTTACATGATAAAGAAATAATGTTCTGAAGTTATTTCAGGTTAGAGTAAAGGTAGATATGACGGTAACAGATCAAACTTTAAATTTTAAAATAGTACAATTTTTTACGGTAACAAAATGAATATTTTTTCAAATTAGTCACTAAGGATTGTAAAGTATTTTTACAAAATGGCAAATTTGAAATTTCATGTTGTCTTAAATAATGGAAAGTTGCTACAAATGCATTTAATTCGAGAAATTTCGTGTTTAAACAACATTTTCTCTGTTAAAAAATACATAATAGAAAAAAAAATAGTACAAAACACACAAAAATTATAAAGACGCGGATGCATTTCTACGAAGGAATTTTTCGTCTAGAGCACACAAAAAATATATAATTTAATGAATTTACTTATTAAATAAACTTTTAAATAAATCAAATTTTTTTTGTGAACATCTATAATATATCCAAGGCTTAAATTCTTAAAGCATTCAGTATATTCTTTGTTAAAATTCCAAATAAAATATTAAAAGATCTCCAGGCATCGGTAATAGTTGAAGGAGATTCGGATTGCTCCATCACATCTTGTTTTTTTTTTTCGACTGGAACAAATATCTCGAGCTTGGAGATTTATTTTCCACCAAATCGGAATTTTCTGTTGGAGGATCGAGGATCATGGATGGGGAAGTAGAAGCGACGTTGATACAGCACTCGAGAATAATTTACAGGTCAATAAAGCAAATGAAAATTAAGATTTTATCGAGGTTATCTGGAAATCGGAGCGATTCTTCGTTGTCGATTTTTTTTGTAACTGTCTAAAATACTCTAAAATATTGATTTTTATAAATATTAGAAGAAGACAAATATGTACAAAAAAAGTGGGTCACTTTAATAGTAATTCATCGGGAGATATAATTTTAAAATCATTTTTAGTCAACTGATCATCAAAGTCAATATTATGATGTAAATAAGACGATTTGACCATCTAACTGAGACAGAGACAGAACTGCTAATTAATATTATCTTTATGATAGATTTTTTTGATAATTTATATTAAAAGCTGTAAAACTTTAAAAGATTAATGGGTATTCAATATTTTTCATATTAATATTTATTTCTAGTTACAGACATTGAAGCCAGAATACTCTGAAGCTTGGTGTAAGTATGCCAAATAAAACTGTGGTTAGGACATACTATATCACAGGATTTCCTACATTTCTCTTTTTATAAAATGTTTTATTAAATTTATTTAAAAAGAAGATAACAAACAGATTGCCTCAGTATCTTCATTAAACATATTGCAGCACCTCCAGTGAAGATCAAAGAACCTGAGTGGCCAGATATTGACAATTCTGGAGTACATTTAACCACGACCAGTTTTGATCCAGTTATTAAACGAAAAGCTTTAGTACTAGTCATGTTTTTACATAAAACTGAAGCCCTGGCAGCTTTAGATGTAGCTAAAGAACAATAAGTCCAGATTATCTCTAAAATAATACCCATCCCTAATTTTTCAATTCTGGTGAACAGAAAATTGATATCAATATCATAGATGCGCTTAAAATTATTGAACTAATTGAACCTCCACATCCTCCTTCACCAGAAAAACTATGGTCAGATGAAGATAGCGACATTGTGAATTTGTACAAAAAGTCGTCTAAATTGTTTAAACATGTTTATAACAACTGGGATAAATTTAAAGATGATAAAAATTTGTTGCTGTAGATTGTACTATCAGTGCTTCTCTATGTAGCGATAAATATGTTTCTGACACCAAACTGTATTAATTGTTATTAATGATCCATGAAGGATTAAGGAGAACGAATCGTAGGTGAATGTATTGCGTTTATGAGATAATCAGATTTACCTCCAGCACATATTGGTACTCCTATGCTATAGTTAATGTCAGTATAATTAATATTCTTAAAATGTTTGCTACTATTGCCAAATTTACCAAAAAGTAAACTTGTTTTACTATTTTTTTCTGCTCCACGGTGTTAATGTTTGAGATTGTTCAAAAATAGGAGAGGAAATTATTCAATATTTGTTCCTTTAAATTATATCTTAAAAAAACGTTTTTATATTTGATATAAGGAGGTTTTAACACTATTTGAATTGTCAAGCAGCCTATTGATGCCTTGGTCCAGGTTTCGGATTTCTTCCGTTTATAGTGAGAAACCCCCTGCACGGGCA
This sequence comes from Neocrepidodera transversa, assembly GCA_963243735.1. NCBI lineage: Eukaryota > Metazoa > Arthropoda > Insecta > Coleoptera > Chrysomelidae > Neocrepidodera > Neocrepidodera transversa. The sequence continues at coordinate 9,279,940 of OY725355.1, forward strand.
GCGTCAGTGGGTCATTATAGTATCGACCAAAATCACTAGCGGCTAGAAGAGCTGTCTTTACTTTCCCTACTGGGTTGAGTACCTGATTATTTATGCAGTTGGGATGTTAAAACTCAAAATAATTAATAACAAAATGTAGAAATAATTATTTATTCAGAAACCAAATTACTAAATTGGAAAGAAGGTGTGTAACACAGTTCTTACTTTATCGTATCGGTTGAACGGTAAAGGCACGTCTTCCAAGCTGGAGTTAACAGTCGGACTGACGAATTCGGACTCCGGTATAATTGGAATTGGTTTCGCTCCCTTCAGCATTACCTGTCTCTAAAGGTCGAGGGACTGCCACTGGAACTCGGACTACCAATGGAACTCCAACTGGGACTGCCGCTGCAACTCCAATTTTGGCTGCATCTGCAACTCCGACAACTGATTGAATCGTCGTACTCGATAAGAACATCGGCGTCTAAGAAGCCCGGGTGAGAGTGTCTCCATCTAACGGGCTGAGGTTGAACTAGTACGGCTGGCCTCTTCTATAATTTTAAGTTAATTCTTAATCCAGTGCCGTGAGCGATTTAATGTATATAGTTTAATTGTTACGGAAAAAGTGCAAAGTTTTAACTTACTAAGTCTCGAATAAGCATTTTTCGATATTCTCTTTTTATTCGATCGAAAATATATTGAAAATACCTTAAAGAATGATTTTTTCCGAAATCACTCAAGAATACCTACTTTCTCGGAGCATATTCAGACCCCAAAATAGGCTATTCTAGTATTTTAAGAAAAAATAGTATGTTTACCTCATAGTAAAAGCACATTCCCAGACTCCAATGTTTGTTGGCCTCGGCTTAACGCCTCGGCCTACAATTTACATTGTCGTCCGGGAATGTATCGCTTTTACTACTAGATAAACAATGTACTATTCTATCAAGCTCTAATTGTCAAACTTAAAAAGTCATTGAATGTGATACCAGAGCAATTGATGAAGAGTTAAATGTACCTAAATATGAGCTGCCCATGGACTGAACCAAGAAAATACCAGATAATCCTAAAAACCTGAAAAGTGTTTTAGACACTAACGAATTCAAGTTAATTTTAAAGTAAAAATAATTATTAAAAACAGCAAAATAAATAATAAAGAAAATAAGCCCACTAGCACCATCCTCCTAACATCAAATAGTTCTGCTTCAAAAATATCAATATCTTCAGTTAGTACTACTTTCAATGCAATCAAAGGTTAGATGTAATAATAAAAATATCGATGAACGTTATTTTTTATTTGGGTATACTACAAGACATTTATTTTCTCGCGACACTATTATCTACAAGAGTTGCTAGACCAATAAGAGATAGTTTGATATCAATAAAAAAATTCTTCTAAACGATTCCATTTGTATAAAGGATTTGACAGGCTTTGACGTGGTCTGAGTATTAACAGCATTAAATATTTGATTTCTATTACACCTAATGGACTTACTAACTTTATTTCAGATGGTTATAACAGAAGGGTAGTGATACAATAATAATTAAAGATTGTAATTTTTTTCAAAAAATACTCTCTGTTATGGCTGACAAAAGATTTATTAAACGCTGAAGGATGCCATCTCATGAGGCCTAAAAGCGTAACCGCAGGCAAAGTTTGTTCAAAATTAGAAGTGATGGAAACAAAACGTATGGCAGCGCTACGTATTAAATTTGAAAGAACAGTAGCTACATATTAAAAAAAATTTCGATGGTAGCACCTCACGTTTAAATCGATACTAAAACAATTTATTTATTATATTCTACACGATGTAATTGCATGTGGTGTTAGATTAAAAAAGAAGAGAGTCTGGGTACCAATACCTCTTCCATTGCCACTTTTTTAGATCTATTGTGATTGCTCTCTCGGTTAGAGAACCTTATCTAGACGTGTTCTAGTTATTAGACTCCATAATCCTGAAAGTAGTTCTCCTGTATATTATTTCGCTTGAGTAGACACCTGAGCCTACTTAGCTCTTCATATTAATATATGTACTGCGGTTTCTTCTTGAAAATGGTATTCTCTGCCAGACCCTTCGTTGAGCCTACAGTATCCTGTAAGAAGGCCTACTATTATTTTATTAGGTCTTTTGTTCTGACTAAAATAAAAGCAGTATTTGAAATAGGGATATAATTTTTATTCCATTTTTTTTCCAAGTACGAAACATGAACAGTAAAAATCATAAAGCGGCACATTAAATTAAATTATGAAACCGAAACATGAATATTCAAATTGTACTTAATCACTTCACTCATTGTTAAAATTATTTACATTGTTTATTATGAAAACTTTTTGGGTGCTGTTAATTACGCACCATTTTATTTATTTTAAGAAACTTTTTTGCTCTATTGAATGCATGACTGAATTTGTTTATTGTTTTGATGCGAGATAATGATTGTGCTCTGAATTCTAACGGAGGGGATGGTTGGTGGTTTTTTATTGGTAGGAGACATGTGACGTGGTATGTAAATAGCCTTGAATGAAGCATTTTAGCGGGAAGAAACATATCTATATTTTTTGTCTCTTATAATGATGGGATAATATTGGAGAAAGATAAGCTTGCATAGCAACAGTCGCTTATTAATTTTCTCTTGCAAGGAGACAGAAAAAAGTCTGAGAGAAAGACGGAATAATATTGTGTTGAATAATATTGTGTATGAATTATTTTATATTTTCTGGATAAAATTCCATTGAAATTTATCCACATGTGAAACATCTACAGAATATAGACGAAACAAAATATAAAACGCACTTGCAGATAAAAACATCACAAAAATCCTAGAATACCTCAAGGACATTAATCTAAATAATAAAATATAACAGTCTTATCATAGTTAAGTCGCTAATGGCCTTAGTAGTCGATGCGACTTAAATAAAAAAAAACATTTTTTTAAATCCGTTTTTATAGCGAGGTATATATCATTTTTATTAAACAGGTTCCTCCACAAAAGTTTTGTTATCTTTTAAATGAAACATACTGTCTTTTTTAAATTGTTAGATTCGTCCTGAGAAGGTGATTTCTAAAACCTGAGTGTTGCGTTTTTTTAATGAAATAAATTTATTTTTATTAAATAAACAATAATCACAAAGATAATTAAATCCCCTTATTATCTTTAAACGCTCTATAAAATAATTTTTATTTTTTTTTCTGTAATAAACAGTTAAAAATACACTTTTATTTGTTTCGAATCATAATTCGATTTTCGCATATTTTACAATTCTCTCTGCTAAATCCATTGAAATATAAAATAACAAGTTAAAGTTGATAATGATACATAAATGAACAATAGGACATGTATAAATATTTTTTATGAATACTGGTCAGTTAATGTAAACTGGGCGGTATCCAACCAACGCTGAAATGAAATAACGAAAACAATGCAAATATTTTCAAAAAACAATCTATTATGCATGCATGATCAAATTATTTATGAGCGAATGTATAAATAGAAATATTGGAATTAAATCGGGAAATAGGGTTTCTTAATAAAAAAATATTGATACGTTTCAGTTGATCCATTTATTATCCCATTTTGTTATATTTCACCGATCAATTTATTAATGAATATAAACAAAAGAAATGTGTAATGTTTATCACTTGATTAAGGAATATCATTTAAAATATTCTATCAACATCTACATACGTAACGAATTTTTAACATATAAGATAGATCACTAAGTGATGGTAATATAATTAAACTAGTTAAGATCTTTGAGTTGATCCCCCACTTAATAGATTCTGTGAATATAAGAGCAGTTGTACCAGTTAAACCTCGAAATTCTTATAGAATAACACGATTCAATCCGTTGTCATCATTTGCAGTAACAGTCCGAGTTCCAGTGGCAGTTACTAATCGCATGCTGCACTCCATAGACTTGACGAATGAGCGCTAGACCGAAAAAAAAGGATGGTCAGGGAAAGGATTTTCATGGGGAAGCTTGTCGTGGAAAAGGATTCTCGCGGGAGAGATCCTAATGAGGAAGAATTTTTCAGGAGGGATTGTCGTGTCACGTTTTATATTACTAAAGAAAAATTAGATACTGAAATTGTTTTAACAAATAAAGAAAAACTTTTGCATATACTTTACAAGGCTCAGAAACAGAGAATGTTTTGTATTTAAAAAAAGGGTAATTAGCTTTATCACAAGTAGAAATAGTGAAAAATTATCCTAATTGCAAAACTTAAACCAGAAAATTTATTCCAAGAACTAAAACTAAAACAGATAAAAATACCTTTCGATTCAAATTGCAAATGGAAGTAACTAAAAACTGTTATCGCACTTACTTGACTAATGAATTTTTTCGTCGCAGAGTGCCATGTTTTATGTAACGGAATCGGATTAATTTAAATTTGCTGAAGTCGCCGGAATTTTAGTCTTGTGTTCAGAGTTGAATAATTATCTCCTTCTTTTCAAGCATCATTCAAATCGGTTAAAATGTGGAACAAGGGATTTAATAACTTACCATTAGAAACACTGGCGTAGTACAACTTGAGAAATGTTACTTGATACGAAAAATTTTGTCAGTAATTAAAAAAATAAATTAAATGAGTTACAGCCGATTATTCCTTTCATATGTATTATTTTACTTAATTTGAAGACATATTTATTTCAATTATTTTTAGTATTTGTCACTCTTTCCATTTTTTCCATCCACATACACTATGATGTCATTTTTAGATAAAATTATCAAACGTAACTTTTGTTGTAATATGATCTATATATTTTTTGGTGTCGCGTTACTAACCGCACCTTACAGACAATTAGACAGCTCATTTATCTTAAATGTAAGTTTCTTCTTATAGAATCGTAACGCTCTTTGGGTCGTCAAGCGAGCGGTCTTTTGGCTCCTTAGTCCAGGTTTCGGATTGCCTCGGGCGCCACCTTCCGTTTATAGTGTGAAGGTCACTTGCTCTGGCAGCTTCAGTGAAGAAACAAAATACTCCAGGAGTCGTATGGCATCGACAAGACCATTATTATTATTATTATCTGCTTGGATAAAACAAAGATAAGATTCAATAAACAACTTTTATTATAAAAAATAATTATATTAAACCAAATCCGACTTGACCTGTCTCTAAAAGTCGAAGAACTGCCACTGAAACTCAGGATTCTGGCTGACACTGCAGTTGACTAATCGACTCCGGCCACTGTATAGCACAAGGTGGGCTGGGTATGCGAAACAAGTACGCGAGTGACTCCATTTTTCGGCGGGGGGATTACAACTCGTACGTCTGGCCTCTCCTATAATTTGAAAGTAATTCTAAATCCAGTGCCGTGCACGATTAATTATCAAGGAAAGTAACTTCGTTACAGTATACTATTGTCTCCTTTTACTTTCCCGGTCCCATCAAAGTGAAAGTATAGTGATCGAGCAAAAAAATTTTGAGATATCGTTGGAAATATCAATTTTGAGGTCCCCCGAGAAGATTGAAACCATTTCCAGAGTATGGTCTGTCTGTGTGTGTGTAATCTTTCACTATAACTGCTTAACCGTTTGACCAATTAAGCTGAAATTTGCTATTAAGGATTGGTTTGTGTCTCGAATGCGAACATTAGTTTTTGGTTTAAATTGGTATAGTAGAAGGTCCTTGAATACATATGAAAGATTTTTTTGCCTTTTTTTCAATTTTAAGGACAAACAATATGCTTTAGTGCAAAATGTTCCAGTGCAAATTTTTAGAGCATAAAATTTTCTACAATTTTTGTATTAAAATTTTTCCACAATTTCCAATAGTTGCGCCACTAGAGGGCGCGCAAAAAATGTTCATGTAGGTTTTTCGCAGTTTTTCCAAATTTTGAGGACAAAAAATACACTTGAGTGCAAAATGTTCGAGTGAAAAGTTTTAGAACATAAAATGTTTTACAATTTTTGTATTAAACTTTTTTCCGAATTTCAAATAGTTGCACTACCAGAGGGCGCGCAAAAAATATGCATGTAGGTTTTTTGTAGTTTTTTCAAATTTTGAGGACAAACAATGCACTTTCGTGCAAAATTTTCTAGTGCGAAGTTGTAGAGCACCAAATTTTCTTTATTTTTTATATTTATCTTTTTTTCCGATTCCCCATAGTTTCGCCACTAGAGGGCAAAAAATATAGACATTTGGGCGTTTTCCAATTTTTTTTATTTGAAAGGCAAATAATGGGCTTTGGTGCAAAATGTTCTAGTGCAAAGTTGTAGACCATGAAATTCCCTACAACTTTTGTATCAAACTTTTTCCCAAATTCCCAAGAGTTTTCACCCATGATTTTCGGAGATCCTAATTGTAGCAGTGTGCTATATAATGTGCGCATGCGCCAGATTATGTCATTATTGACATTGAAATATCAATTGGGTAGACATATTTACCGTCGAATTGCTATTTAAAATTTGTTCCATAAATTAATGGTCTTTTGTAATTAAAATAATCCTATTCTCCATAGCCGAGCCGGGAAAGTTTTAGGGTGATACAACCGATTATTTAACATATTTTTACCTTTTATTTTCTTTATTATACCATTTTTTTGGGTTTTTTGTTTTTATTACCTTTTTTCTTTTTTGGCCTTTTTATCTCTTTTTGTTTTTTTTTTAATTTTTTTTTACTTTTACTTAACAACTTTTTTCCCTTTTTTGAAATATTTCATTACCTTGTTCCTATTTACAACAATTTGTCGCAATTTTATTTTAGTAACTTTTGTCGTTTTTCATTTTAATTAATTTTTGCAACCCATTTTTTTAGCATTTTACTTTCCAGGAATTTTGTATTTTCTAATTAAAATAATCCTAATCTCCACAGCCGAGCCGGGCAAGTTCTGGGATGACACAGCAATTTTTTTCTTATTCCTTTTAAAATTTTATGATAATTTGCGATTTTTTTGTCATTTTTTTGTAATTTTGTTGCCGTTTTTTGCGTTTTGCGATTTTTTGTGATATTTTTCTATTTCTTGCGTTTTTTCCGTATTTTACAATTTTATTTTTTATTTTTTCTCAGTTTTTTTCTGTTTTTTAAAGTTTTTTCTTTTTTTTATTTTTTCCGATTGTTTCTGATTTTTTTCAGATTTATTTAATTCTTTTAAATTTTTTCAATTTTTTCTAATCTTTCTTCATTTTTTCTCTTATTGTTCTGTTTTTGTATTCTCTTTTTTGTATTCTAATTTTTCTCATTTTTTTTTATTTCATTAATTTTTTGTGATAATTTGCGATTTTTTTGTCATTTTTTTATAATTTTTTTGCAATTGTTTTGCGATTTATTATATTTTTCGATTTCTTGCGTTTTTTTTTTGTCTTTTTTTCATTTTTTTAGCGTTTTCTCTTTAGGATTTTTGATTTCTTCATTTTACAATTTTATTTTTAATAATCTCAACCTCAACATACCAATTTCTAATAGAATCTGTTGATAATCATACATTTCTTCTGCCATTTTGTTTTTTTGCCCAACAAAAATTTCATAATGTATCGGAACTATGAATACCTGCCAAAATTTAAGGCAGACAACATACATAAAAAAGTCAGAACTGTCAGTGTTAATTATCAGTAGCTATTAATGCTAAAATTTGCTGTGTGAAACTGACTACAAACAGACCAATCAAAAATCTACAGAATTTAGAACTTAAATTCAAATCGCCCCTCCTGGTAATTAAACAGATTTTAATAAATCTCTAATAAACTTGGAATTGGTCCGCGATGACGTCATTCATCATCTTCCTATGTCTGCCATTCCATCGAGCTATCATACTGACAATAAACCTTGGTCTGTAGTCTTAGACTAGTCTGCGCCGACGCATAAAAAAGATGGAGGTGTTAAGATAAGTGAAGCCAAGTTGGACATTTAGCGAATTGTAAATGTACTTAGTGAATATAAGTGTGTGATAAAGAAATGACCAATAATGTATGCAAATGTAAGTTTATATAAATTAAATATTTAATGAAAAATTTATTCGCAAATAGTAAAATAAACCGGTTAGCTTCATTTTTAACCTAGTTGATATTTCTAAATGGATGTATTACTATTGCAGAGTTTTTATTAATAATATTGATTACATTTTGAACAATTTTATTACGTAATAATCGAATGGTTTCAAAAAAATACTTTGAAAGAGGTACTAATATTTTTTTAAACAACATTTTTATTTTAAATTCAGCGGTATAGTAAAATTTTTTGAAACAGGTACTAATTTTTTTAAATTATTTTTTTATTTTATATCCAGCGGTGTACTAAACTTTTCTGCTACTAATTTTTTTAATTACGATTTTTTTAAGGTTTTAAAATTTTTTGAACCAAGATTTTTATTTTAAATCCAGCGGTGTACTAAATTTTTTTGAAAGAGATACTGAATTTTTTTTGACATTTTTATTTTATATCCAGCGGTGTACTAAACTTTTTTGCTTCTAAATTTTACTTTTTTAAATAATTTTATTTGATATCCAGGCTGAACCGAATTTTTTTACAAGAGGTATTAAAATTTTCTGAACCAACATTTTTATTTTAAATCCAGCGGTGTACTAAATTTTTTTGAAAGAGATACTGATTTTTTTTAAATTTTGACATTTTTATTTTATATCCAGCGGTGTACTAAACTTTTTTGCTACTAAATTTTACTTTTTTAATTAATTTTATTTTATATCCAGAGGTGAAACGAATTTTTTTACAAGAGGTATTAAAATTTTCTGAACCAACATTTGTATTTTAAATTCAGCGGTGTACTAAATTTTTTTGAAAGAGATACTGAATTTTTTTAAATTTTGACATTTTTATTTTATATCCAGGGGTGTACTAAACTTTTTTGCTACTAAATTTTGCTTTTTTAAATAATTTTTTTCATATCCAGGGTGAACCTATTTTTTTACAAGAGGTATTAAAATTTTCTGAACCAACATTTTAATTTTAAATCCAGCGGTGTACTAATATTTTTTGAAAGAGATAAGTACTGAATTTTTTTAAATTTTGAAATTTTTATTTTATATCCACGGGTGTACTAAACTTTTTTTCTACTAAATTTTGCTTTTTTTAAATAATTTTATTTCATATCCAGGGTGAACCGAATTTTTTTACAAGAGGTATTAAAATATTCTGAACCGACATTTTTATTTTAAATCCAGCGGTGTACTAAATTTTTTTGAAAGAGATACTGATTTTTTTTAAATTTTGACATTTTTATTTTATATCCAGCGGTGTACTAAACTTTTTTGCTACTAAATTTTGCTTTTTTTAATTAATTTTATTTCATATCCAGGGTGAACCGAATTTTTTTACAAGAGGTATTAAAATTTTCTGAACCAACATTTTTATTTTAAATCCAGCGGTGTACTAAATTTTTTTTGAAAGAGATCCTGAATTTTTTTTGAAATTTTTATTTTATATCCAGCGGTGTACTAAACTTTTTTGCTACTAAATTTTACTTTTTTAATTAATTTTATTTTATATCCAGAGGTGAAACGAATTTTTTTACAAGAGGTATTAAAATTTTCTGAACCAACTTTTTAATTTTAAATCCAGCGGTGTACTAAAATTTTTTGAAAGAGATACTGAATTTTTTGAAATTTTGACATTTTTATTTTATATCCAGCGGTGTACTAAACTTTTTTGCTACCAAATTTTGCTCTTTTATGTAATTTTATTTCATATCCAGAGGTAAACCGAATTTTTTTACAAGAGGAATTATAATTTTCTGAACCAACATTTTTATTTTAAATCCAGTGGTGTACTAAAATTTTTTGATAGGGATACTGATTTTTTTTTAAATGTCAACATTTTTATTTTATCCAGCGGTGTACTAAACTTTTTTGCTACTAAATTCTACTTTTTTAAATAATTTTATATCATATCCAGAGGTGAACCGAATTATTTTACAAGAGGTATTAAAATTTTCTGAACCAACATTTTTATTTTAAATCCAGCGGTGTACTAATATTTTTTGAAAGAGATACTGAATTTTTTGAAATTTTGACATTTATATTTTATATCCAGCGGTGTACTGAACTTTTTTGTTACTACATTTTGCTTTTTTTAAATAATTTTATTTCATATCCAGAGGTAAACCGAATTTTTTTACAAGAGGTATTAAAATTTTCTGAACCAACATTTTTATTTTAAATCCAGCGGTGTACTAAAATTTTTTTGAAAGAGATACTGAATTTTTTTTGACATTTTTATTTTATATCCAGCGGTGTACTGAACTTTTTTGCTACTAAATTTTGCTTTTTTTAAATAATTTTATTTCATATCCAGGTTGAACCGAATTTTTTTACAAGAGGTATTAAAATATTCTCAACGGACATTTTTATTTTAAATCCAGCGGTGTACTAAATTTTTTTGAAAGAGATACTGAATTTTTTTAAATTTTAACATTTTTATTTTATATCCAGCGGTGTACTAAACTTTTTTGCTACTAAATTTTACTTTTTTAATTAATTTTATTTTATATCCAGAAGTGAAACGAATTTTTTTACAAGAGGTATTAAAATTTTCTGAACCAACATTTGTATTTTAAATTCAGCGGTGCACTAAAATTTTTTGAAAGAGATACTGAATTTTTTGAAATTTTGACATTTTTATTTTATATCCAGCGGTGTACTAAACTTTTTTGCTACTAAATTTTGCTCTTTTATGTAATTTTATTTCACATCCAGAGGTAAATCGAATTTTTTTACAAGAGGAATTATAATTTTCTGAACCAACATTTTTTTTTTAAATCCAGTGGTGTACTAAAATTTTTTGATAGGGATATTGATTTTTTTTTAAATGTCAACATTTTTATTTTATCCAGGGGTGTACTAAACTTTTTTGCTACTAAATTCTACTTTTTTAAATAATTTTATATCATATCCAGAGGTGAACCGAATTATTTTACAAGAGGTATTAAAATTTTCTGAACCATCATTTTTATTTTAAATCCAGCGGTGTACTAAAATTGTTTGAAAGAGATACTGAATTTTTTGAAATTTTGACATTTTTATTTTACAACCAGCGGTGTACTAAACTTTTTTGTTACTAAATTTTGCTTTTTTAAATAATTTTATATCATATCCAGAGGTGAACCGAATTTTTTTAAAAGAGGTATTAAAATTTTATGAACCAATATTTTTATTTTAAATCCAGCGGTGTATTAAATTTTTTTGAAAGAGATACTGATTTTTTTTAAATTTTGACATTTTTATTTTATTTCCAGCGGTGTACTAAACTTTTTTGCTACTAAATTTTGGTTTTTTAAATAAGTTTATTCCATATCCAGGGTGAACCGAATTTTTTTACAAGAGGTATTAAAACATTTGTATTTTAAATCCAGCGGTGTACTAATATTTTTTGAAAGACATACTGATTTTTTTTACATTTTGACATTTTTATTTAATATCCAGCGGTGTACTAAACTTTTTTGTTACTAAATATTTTTTACAAGAGGTATTAAAATTTTCTGAACCAACATTTGTATTTTAAATCCAGCGGTGTACTAAAATTTTTTGAAGGAGATACTGAATTTTTTTAAATTTTGACATTTTTATTTAAAATCCAGCGGTGTACCAAAGTTTTTTGCTACTAAATTTTGTTTTTCTAAATAATTTTATTTCATATCCAGGGTGAACCGAATTTTTTTACAAGAGGTATTAAAATTTTCTGAACCAACATTTTTATTTAAATCCAGCGGTGTACTAAATTTTTTTGCAAGAGATACTGATTTTTTTTAAATTTTGACATTTTTATTTTATATCCAGCGGTGTACTAAACTTTTTTGCTACTAAATTTAGCTTTTTTAAATAATTTTATTTCACATCCAGGGTGAACCCAGTTTTTTTACAAGAGGTATTAAAATTTTCTGAACCAACATTTTTATTTTAAATCCAGCGGTGTACTAAAATTTTTTGAAAGAGATACTGAATTTTTTTAAATTTTGACAGCGGTGTAATAATTTTTTTTTTAAATAGATACCAATTTTTTTTATAACTCTTTTATTGAATAATGTTTTGAAAGGGATACTAATTTTTTTTTAAATAACATTTCTACAGAAATCGTCACGTAAGGAAAATGTGTTATGCCCCCTTCTTGGCAAATCCAAACACAGATAAATTTTATTCAAACTTATTTTTTCGTTTTGTTGTACCAGATTTATATAATTTATAATGTATCTAATTATATATGATGATTTTAATATATTTTTTTTTCATTTGTTTCAGGCTGAATTCAGAACAAAAATGAAAAAATCAAAAGGATTAGTACAAAGCTTCAGTATATTTTAAGGTAAGAATTTTTATTTTTTTTTTCCACTATTATTTTGAACATTGGATTGCAATTTTAAATATTTATTTTCATATGTTCATAATTTATGAAAGATTCTAACAATTCTGAAACTTTTTTCAATTTTTAATATTTTTTATCAATTTTTGAAGGTTTTAACATTTTTTTAATATTATATAACGAATATAACATTTTTAAAGATTGTTTTCAAATTTTGAAACATTTTTTGACAATTTTTATTTTATTAATTTACAAAAAAGTAAAAAAACATCAAAATGAATAAAAATCAACGATCGACATTCTTTTTTTAATGTATAAATATTATTTCGATATCCTTTCCATAATTTAATTATTTGGGTTCGCTCCTTATTGTTTATACAGGGTGGCGCAAATTCAATTGAACACTATTTTTTTATTGAACATTTTTTCGAATATTTCACGATCCAAAAATTAATTGGGAGGGGGTAACACTTTAACTGTCACACTGTATAATTTTGTTTCATTTTGTTTCAGGTATGAGTTAAAACCAGGTAAGAAGTCACGATTAGGGGTGTTACCAAATTATTAATTACAAAAAATTGGTTAGGTTCATTTCTTTAATTTAGTTAGGTTATAATAAAACATAATGGCAATAACAATTATCTATCGAATTAAATTATGCGTATACACGACGGCAAATCATCCATGTTTATTACTCGCACACATATCGGTAAATGGTCTAATCGGGCAAATGAACTCAGTGCAGTACGTCGAATAACAGGGTGTTAGTGCTACGATAAATAAGAACCGTCCAACACGCGAGACCGACGCGACCGGACGATCAGCGACGGTTCTTAAACTCATACCGGGCGTTCATAGCTGCCACGGTTTCGTTCGCGGGCGGCTGCGCGAATGAATGGTAGATTATTAATGGTATTGATTAATTATTATAATACTAAAACTTGATTGAAATAAAATTTATAAAAATTAAAATTGTGCTAAAATTATTATTTACACTTTTTTTTAAATTATTCATCACAACACAAAAATATAAAAATCTCTAATTAAAATATTAATTGAATTTTACGGAAGGTAGATTAATATTTTAATTATTAGAAAAGAAAATTATTTTTTAAATACAAATATATGTTTTTTACAATTTAAGAAAAAAATACTTTTAAAACTTTAATAGCAAATAAAACTAAAAATCATATACCATAATGTATTTATAAATGTTAAATGGGGGTGATGACTAGTTTCGGCCACTAGCCATCTTCAGAACATTTGAAACACAATGAACAGAATGCTTAAAGGTGCGAATATATAAGGGGGGAGGAAGGGTATATGAAAAATTGTATATAAGCTAAAAATTAATTAAGTTAAGATAATTTTTAACTTGTATATAATTTTTTATGTACCCTTCATTACCAATTTGTATTCCCTCCCACCCCTATATATTTTCACCTTTAAGCATTCAGCTTATTATGTTTTAAGTACGGAATTTTATACTCCAATTATTGTTATTTCGTATAAGCCCTGAAGATAGCTAGTAGCCGAAACTAGTCTCCAACCCCATTTAAAATATATAAATACATTGTGGTACATAATTTTGAGTTTTATTTGCTATTAAAGATTTTACCACTTTTGATTTATGTTTAGTTTTTTTTTACTTTTAGTATTTTTTTTTAATTTTAAATCCACTTAATCCACATAATATTTAACATTGCAAAACTTAATAAGTCTACTGACAAGTATGAATAAGATTAATCAATTCTTTAATATTCTATCTTCCTCGTTTCCGGGTTGGCTGCCAAAATCGCCCTTCTCGGCAGCCATTTTCGTTCGACGCTGCTATGTGTGCTCGAGTTTATTTTTATGAAAAAATATACATCCGAGTTGCCGTTGCACATGCGCTGACCTTTATATATTATAACTATGAGTTAAATACGTTAAGAAGAGCATGACGTAACAAGGTGATGCTAATAATTGAAATATTTTAAATCTTTATGTAGGTATTTATTGTATAGTAAAACATTATAAACATAATAATTCTGATATTCAACTATTAAAAAATGATTAAAAATCAAATTTTACAATACATTATTTTATCTCTTTGATCACTATTTTTATATATGTATAGTAAAAAATATTAATTAATAATTTGGTATTCACTGGTATATATTAAGCATCTTGACACAATAGAATATTGAATTGGTTATATTGTATCTATCTGTTCTTTAATCTTACTGAGTGATTTAAATACTTGACTTGTGGCGACTCTAAAGCAGTACGTCACAGGTTGGTATGGGATGAGTATGTTACTAAGTGTGATCGCAGTAGGTATGTGTTTTTGTTAGAAGATGAATGTGAATTTAAACGCACTCCAGGTATGTTTAGGCAAAGACGATTTTAAATTATCCTTACAATTAAAACTTTATGAGATAAGGGACGGGGATTAATTATGTATAGATATTTTAAAATCGGACAAGCGATGGATAAAGTACTTGGCTATGTGGCGACCTCTAAAGCAGTTCGTCACAGACTCGTATAGATACAGTATGTTAGGAAACATCAAGTTAGAGGTTCTATAATTGGAAATGGAAAAATGGAAATGGAAAATTGGAGAGGATTAGGACAAAACTTCAGTATATTTTAAGGTAAGATATATTAATGTATAAACAAAGTTCGAAAATTTAAAATTTTTAAGAAAAACATTGAATTTTTTTTATTTTTTTAACTTAAATAATATATTTTGATAAAAAAAATGAAAAAAAAGTAATTTTTCATTTTAAATAATATTTAATGAAATACTGATAAATAGACTCATCCAGTGATTTATTTAATATTTTTATTTTAAGTAAAACGGTAATTATTGGTCAAGAAGCAGCGCCACTTTCAAAATATATTAATTACTTTTTATTGATTTTTATTTATAATTGAACATTATAAGAACAATGAAAATCAACATAAGCAAGTAGGTTCTTTAAGCTTCATTCATTGATATAAAACCAACAAATTCGTTCCTACTGGATAAGTCTATTATTGACCTTATGATTTTAATTTCATTTTAAATAAAAATAAATAAAAACAATAACCTTTTTTCTCTTTTTTTTCAGGTTAGTGATCTATAGATAATTTGGTATGTATTTTGTAAAAATTTTAAAACCTATAAATTATTATTTACATTCTCGAGGTGTATATTTAGCCAGATATTTTTTTTTCTTATTGGAGGATTTATTTAAATTTATATAATAATATGCAAAAATACTATAATTTATATCTATGTCATGGTCGATTTTTATTTAAGCCAATAAGGCTGAACTGGATTAGATGTGCCACAAATGTTTAAAATAGACCTTTATAAATAATTTTATTTATAGAGCAGGAAGGGAAATATTTTATAGCAACAATGTTTTACTGGTTATATTATTTTATAAAGAACATAAAGAACGTTAAGAAATTGGCCATCGATGAAAAGTAAAAAAAAAAAATTTATTATTTTAAATGAAATACTCTGTATTTTTTAACATTTTTATTTTTGTCATGAGAAGCTGATTTCAAAAGCCTTTTACATAATGGAAACTAAATAGTTTATAGATCGTAGAAAATTGTATTTTTTCAACTTTAAGTGAATACTCCGGCCAAACAAGGGCGTATATAATTTTTTTTTCTTTCGGGTATGGGGTAATCAAACTATCATAAATACTAATCTAATAATATACAATAAATACAAAAACGGGTTAAAGCAAACATAATAATTTTCCCATACTATATACTAGTAGTAGTATATTATATGTAGGAGGAAAGTAAAAACTAATAAAAATAGTAGCTATACGAACTTAAAAATACTATTGCTCTTGCTTATACTAACTAAATATTAAATTAAATTGAAGAGGTTATCCATTATGTCAAATGTGGTCTACTAATGAAGTAAAGAAACTCAAAGTCGAGTACCACTATGTATTTTAATACAAAAAATGTTACCGACTAGTTTCGGCCACAGGCCATCATCAAGTCTAGAATACATCGAACTTACAATAGGAAAACTATAAATTAAATTTAACACTTACCAGAAAAATATTGATAATACTGATGTTAGTTGTTGAAAAATTTTTTTTTAATTTTAATTTTAATTTAAAATAGGTGACAAATAATGCCCCATAGATATAAATGCTGTTAGAGCGTACGTAAGGGGGGAAAATGTGGTAGAGAAAAAAAGGGTGGTCAGTAAATTTTGTTTCTTCAACTCTGCCACTTGGGGACCACAACAACGGATATCTATATTACTGGATCAGCTGGTTCCTCCAGACAAATTCCTAATTTCTGAGTAAGGCCTCGGATCAATACACTCCGTTTTACCTGCCTCCTACCATAAATTTTCTTACAATTTATTCTTTCTCAGATACCATGTCTAAATCCGAATTTTAAAAAATTTGTTTTAATAACCCCCTTTTTTTCCTGTACCACATTTTTTCCCCCTAATTTTTATTCCCTATGTTCCTCCCCTTCGTACGCTCTAACAGTATTTATATCTATGGGGCATTATTTGTCACCTATTTTAAATTAAAATTAAAATTAAAATTTTTTTTCCAATAATTAACATCAGTAATTTCAATATTTTTCTGGTAACTGTTAAATTTAATTTATAGTTTTCCTATTGTAAGATCGATATATTCTAGGATTGATGATGGCCTGTGGCCGAAACTAGTCGAAAACATTTTTTGTATTAAAATGTATTGTGGTACTCCGTAGTTTTTCAAATTTTGAGGACAAACAATGGACTTTAGTGCAAAATTTTGTTATGCAAAGTTGTAGAAAACCAAATTTCCTTTCATTTTGATTTTTTTTTTCGAATTTCCCATAGTTTCGCCGCTAGAGGGCGAAAAATATACACATTTAGGCTTTTTGCCTTTTTTTGTTTAGAAGGCAAACAGTAGGCTTTAGTGCAAAGTTCTGGAGCATAAAATTCGCTACAACTTTTGTATTATACTTTTTCTAGAATTTCCAGTAGTTTTCACCCATGATTTTAGGAGATCCTAATTGTAGCAGTGTGTTATATAATATGCGCATGCGCCTGCTTATGTCATAATCAACATTGAAATATTCACCGTCGCATTGCGTTGTAAAATTTGTTTGATAAATTAATGTAATGCTTAGTATTTTGTAATTAAAATAATCTGATTCTCTGCAGCTGACCCGGGAAAGTTCTATGGTGATACCGCCGATTTTTTTTGTATAGTCGCTTTATGTTTCCATATTGGCGATATAGAAAAAAACTATTTTATAGAAGAAATAAAACTAATATTGTAGCAAACTACAAAGTCTATTTTTACCCCCGATGTTTCTGCGCTAGAAATTTCCGAAAATAAATTGATAATTTGGAACAATCTGGGAATTTTGTATTGTATTTATAATTAATATTTATTTTTAAAGTTATAATAGTTAATATTAAAGTTCTGTTAATGTTAACTAATCATATTTTTTTCTTACTAAAATATTCTAATTTAAATGCCCTTAAATATGTGATTTATTTTTCATTTTATTGATCATGAAAATACCCAAATTATTTCAGAGAAAGAATTATGTGCATCGAAGGTGATAGAACCATATATGAAATTAGTTCATAATAGTTGTTGTGTTAATTGCAAAAATATAGGGAGAAATAGCAAATTTGCTTTCCTTATTGAGATATCTCCAATAGAAGTTTTACTTAGGGGACCGGGATCCTCGTATCCGAAATTGCTCATCTTATGATAGAGCCTTTCTTTTTTGAATAAAAACCGATAGCCGAAAGAATTTTCCGGATCGGCCGTGCCGTTCTCGAGTTATCGTGTGCACAGACATCCACACATCCACACAGACAGACTTTTTATTTTGCGGAAAATTATTTTTTTTCACTTTTGATGACATTTTAAGTCATTTGGAGAAAAAAAAATTTTTAGATTTTTGCACGATTTCAATACTACGGTTTGCCCTAATTCACCAAAGGTGAAGTATGGGCGGGCTGTAGTAATTACAATAGTATGATATACTATTAAAGTGAAAAATTTTGTTACATAATTTTAAATTTTTTTGGAGATATCAAATTTTAAATAAACAGGATGGCGCCTTCACCATTTTTTTTAAAAAAGTACAAATCACTTAAATGGTGAAATATATTTTTTTCCTGTTTATATAGAAAATTTTTATGCCTTTTCAATTAATAATTTCAAAGGTATAATTTACCATTAAAGCGAAAAATTTAGTTGCTTAATTTTAAATGCTTTAGGAGATATCAAATTTTAAATAATACGGGATGGCGCTTTCACCATTTTCTTAAAAAATAAAAAACACTTAAATGTTGAAATATATTTTTATCCTTTTTTTATAGAAACTTTTTATGAAATTTCAATTAATAATTTCAATAGTATATTCAAAAGTAATATTAAAAAATTTAGTACTTAATTTTAAATACTTTAGGAGATATCACATTTAAAAAAAACAGGATGGCGCTTTCACCATTTTTTAAAAAAAGTACAAAATACTTAAATGTTGAAATATATTTTTATCCTCTTTTTATAGAAAATTTTTATGAATTTTCAATTAATAATTTCAATAGTATAATCAAAAGTAATATTAAAAAATTTAGTACTTAATTTTAAATACTTTAGGAGATATCACATTTAAAAAAAACAGGATGGCGCTTTCACCATTTTTTAAAAAAAGTACAAAATACTTAAATGTTGAAATATATTTTTATCCTCTTTTTATAGAAAATTTTTATGAATTTTCAATTAATAATTTCAATAGTATAATCAAAAGTAATATTAAAAAATTTAGTACTTAATTTTAAATACTTTAGGAGATATCACATTTAAAAAAAACAGGATGGCGCTTTCACCATTTTTTAAAAAAAGTACAAAATACTTAAATGTTGAAATATATTTTTATCCTCTTTTTATAGAAAATTTTTATGAATTTTCAATTAATAATTTCAATAGTATAATCAAAAGTAATATTAAAAAATTTAGTACTTAATTTTAAATACTTTAGGAGATATCACATTTAAAAAAAACAGGATAGCGCTTTCACCATTTTTTAAAAAAGTACAAAATACTTAAATGTTGAAATATATTTTTATCCTCTTTTTATAGAAAATTTTTATGAATTTTCAATTAATAATTTCAATAGTATAATCAAAAGTAATATTAAAAAATTTAGTACTTAATTTTAAATACTTTAGGAGATATCACATTTAAAAAAAACAGGATGGCGCTTTCACCATTTTTTAAAAAAGTACAAAATACTTAAATGTTGAAATATATTTTTATCCTCTTTTTATAGAAAATTTTTATGAATTTTCAATTAATAATTTCAATAGTATAATCAAAAGTAATATTAAAAAATTTAGTACTTAATTTTAAATACTTTAGGAGATATCACATTTTAAAAAAACAGGATGGCGCTTTCACCATTTTTTAAAAAAGTACAAAATACTTAAATGTTGAAATATATTTTTATCCTCTTTTTATAGAAAATTTTTATGAATTTTCAATTAATAATTTCAATAGTATAATCAAAAGTAATATTAAAAAATTTAGTACTTAATTTTAAATACTTTAGGAGATATCACATTTAAAAAAAACAGGATGGCGCTTTCACCATTTCTTAAAAAAGTACAAAATACTTAAATGTTGAAATATATTTTTATCCTCTTTTTATAGAAAATTTTTATGAATTTTCAATTAATAATTTCAATAGTATAATCAAAAGTAATATTAAAAAATTTAGTACTTAATTTTAAATACTTTAGGAGATATCACATTTAAAAAAAACAGGATGGCGCTTTCACCATTTTTTAAAAAAGTACAAAATACTTAAATGTTGAAATATATTTTTATCCTCTTTTTATAGAAAATTTTTATGAATTTTCAATTAATAATTTCAATAGTATAATCAAAAGTAATATTAAAAAATTTAGTACTTAATTTTAAATACTTTAGGAGATATCACATTTAAAAAAAACAGGATGGCGCTTTCACCATTTTTTAAAAAAGTACAAAATACTTAAATGTTGAAATATATTTTTATCCTCTTTTTATAGAAAATTTTTATGAATTTTCAATTAATAATTTCAATAGTATAATCAAAAGTAATATTAAAAAATTTAGTACTTAATTTTAAATACTTTAGGAGATATCACATTTAAAAAAAACAGGATGGCGCTTTCACCATTTTTTAAAAAAGTACAAAATACTTAAATGTTGAAATATATTTTTATCCTCTTTTTATAGAAAATTTTTATGAATTTTCAATTAATAATTTCAATAGTATAATCAAAAGTAATATTAAAAAATTTAGTACTTAATTTTAAATACTTTAGGAGATATCACATTTAAAAAAAACAGGATGGCGCTTTCACCATTTTTTAAAAAAAGTACAAAATACTTAAATGTTGAAATATATTTTTATCCTCTTTTTATAGAAAATTTTTATGAATTTTCAATTAATAATTTCAATAGTATAATCAAAAGTAATATTAAAAAATTTAGTACTTAATTTTAAATACTTTAGGAGATATCACATTTAAAAAAAACAGGATGGCGCTTTCACCATTTTTTAAAAAAAGTACAAAATACTTAAATGTTGAAATATATTTTTATCCTCTTTTTATAGAAAATTTTTATGAATTTTCAATTAATAATTTCAATAGTATAATCAAAAGTAATATTAAAAAATTTAGTACTTAATTTTAAATACTTTAGGAGATATCACATTTAAAAAAAACAGGATAGCGCTTTCACCATTTTTTAAAAAAGTACAAAATACTTAAATGTTGAAATATATTTTTATCCTCTTTTTATAGAAAATTTTTATGAATTTTCAATTAATAATTTCAATAGTATAATCAAAAGTAATATTAAAAAATTTAGTACTTAATTTTAAATACTTTAGGAGATATCACATTTAAAAAAAACAGGATGGCGCTTTCACCATTTTTTAAAAAAGTACAAAATACTTAAATGTTGAAATATATTTTTATCCTCTTTTTATAGAAAATTTTTATGAATTTTCAATTAATAATTTCAATAGTATAATCAAAAGTAATATTAAAAAATTTAGTACTTAATTTTAAATACTTTAGGAGATATCACATTTAAAAAAAACAGGATGGCGCTTTCACCATTTTTTAAAAAAAGTACAAAATACTTAAATGTTGAAATATATTTTTATCCTCTTTTTATAGAAAATTTTTATGAATTTTCAATTAATAATTTCAATAGTATAATCAAAAGTAATATTAAAAAATTTAGTACTTAATTTTAAATACTTTAGGAGATATCACATTTAAAAAAAACAGGATAGCGCTTTCACCATTTTTTAAAAAAAGTACAAAATACTTAAATGTTGAAATATATTTTTATCCTCTTTTTATAGAAAATTTTTATGAATTTTCAATTAATAATTTCAATAGTATAATCAAAAGTAATATTAAAAAATTTAGTACTTAATTTTAAATACTTTAGGAGATATCACATTTAAAAAAAACAGGATGGCGCTTTCACCATTTTTTAAAAAAAGTACAAAATACTTAAATGTTGAAATATATTTTTATCCTCTTTTTATAGAAAATTTTTATGAATTTTCAATTAATAATTTCAATAGTATAATCAAAAGTAATATTAAAAAATTTAGTACTTAATTTTAAATACTTTAGGAGATATCACATTTAAAAAAAACAGGATGGCGCTTTCACCATTTCTTAAAAAAGTACAAAATACTTAAATGTTGAAATATATTTTTATCCTCTTTTTATAGAAAATTTTTATGAATTTTCAATTAATAATTTCAATAGTATAATCAAAAGTAATATTAAAAAATTTAGTACTTAATTTTAAATACTTTAGGAGATATCACATTTAAAAAAAACAGGATGGCGCTTTCACCATTTTTTAAAAAAGTACAAAATACTTAAATGTTGAAATATATTTTTATCCTCTTTTTATAGAAAATTTTTATGAATTTTCAATTAATAATTTCAATAGTATAATCAAAAGTAATATTAAAAAATTTAGTACTTAATTTTAAATACTTTAGGAGATATCACATTTAAAAAAAACAGGATGGCGCTTTCACCATTTTTTAAAAAAAGTACAAAATACTTAAATGTTGAAATATATTTTTATCCTCTTTTTATAGAAAATTTTTATGAATTTTCAATTAATAATTTCAATAGTATAATCAAAAGTAATATTAAAAAATTTAGTACTTAATTTTAAATACTTTAGGAGATATCACATTTAAAAAAAACAGGATAGCGCTTTCACCATTTTTTAAAAAAAGTACAAAATACTTAAATGTTGAAATATATTTTTATCCTCTTTTTATAGAAAATTTTTATGAATTTTCAATTAATAATTTCAATAGTATAATCAAAAGTAATATTAAAAAATTTAGTACTTAATTTTAAATACTTTAGGAGATATCACATTTAAAAAAAACAGGATGGCGCTTTCACCATTTTTTAAAAAAAGTACAAAATACTTAAATGTTGAAATATATTTTTATCCTCTTTTTATAGAAAATTTTTATGAATTTTCAATTAATAATTTCAATAGTATAATCAAAAGTAATATTAAAAAATTTAGTACTTAATTTTAAATACTTTAGGAGATATCACATTTAAAAAAAACAGGATGGCGCTTTCACCATTTCTTAAAAAAGTACAAAATACTTAAATGTTGAAATATATTTTTATCCTCTTTTTATAGAAAATTTTTATGAATTTTCAATTAATAATTTCAATAGTATAATCAAAAGTAATATTAAAAAATTTAGTACTTAATTTTAAATACTTTAGGAGATATCACATTTAAAAAAAACAGGATGGCGCTTTCACCATTTTTTAAAAAAGTACAAAATACTTAAATGTTGAAATATATTTTTATCCTCTTTTTATAGAAAATTTTTATGAATTTTCAATTAATAATTTCAATAGTATAATCAAAAGTAATATTAAAAAATTTAGTACTTAATTTTAAATACTTTAGGAGATATCACATTTAAAAAAAACAGGATGGCGCTTTCACCATTTTTTAAAAAAGTACAAAATACTTAAATGTTGAAATATATTTTTATCCTCTTTTTATAGAAAATTTTTATGAATTTTCAATTAATAATTTCAATAGTATAATCAAAAGTAATATTAAAAAATTTAGTACTTAATTTTAAATACTTTAGGAGATATCACATTTAAAAAAAACAGGATGGCGCTTTCACCATTTTTTAAAAAAGTACAAAATACTTAAATGTTGAAATATATTTTTATCCTCTTTTTATAGAAAATTTTTATGAATTTTCAATTAATAATTTCAATAGTATAATCAAAAGTAATATTAAAAAATTTAGAACTTAATTTTAAATACTTTAGGAGATATCACATTTAAAAAAAACAGGATGGCGCTTTCACCATTTTTTAAAAAAAGTACAAAATACTTAAATGTTGAAATATATTTTTATCCTCTTTTTATAGAAAATTTTTATGAATTTTCAATTAATAATTTCAATAGTATAATCAAAAGTAATATTAAAAAATTTAGTACTTAATTTTAAATACTTTAGGAGATATCACATTTTAAAAAAACAGGATGGCGCTTTCACCATTTTTTAAAAAAGTACAAAATACTTAAATGTTGAAATATATTTTTATCCTCTTTTTATAGAAAATTTTTATGAATTTTCAATTAATAATTTCAATAGTATAATCAAAAGTAATATTAAAAAATTTAGTACTTAATTTTAAATACTTTAGGAGATATCACATTTAAAAAAAACAGGATGGCGCTTTCACCATTTTTTAAAAAAGTACAAAATACTTAAATGTTGAAATATATTTTTATCCTCTTTTTATAGAAAATTTTTATGAATTTTCAATTAATAATTTCAATAGTATAATCAAAAGTAATATTAAAAAATTTAGTACTTAATTTTAAATACTTTAGGAGATATCACATTTAAAAAAAACAGGATGGCGCTTTCACCATTTTTTAAAAAAGTACAAAATACTTAAATGTTGAAATATATTTTTATCCTCTTTTTATAGAAAATTTTTATGAATTTTCAATTAATAATTTCAATAGTATAATCAAAAGTTATATTAAAAAATTTAGTACTTAATTTTAAATACTTTAGGAGATATCAAATTTTAAAAAAAAACAGGATGGCGCTTTCACCATTTTTTAAAAAAGTACAAAATACTTAAATGTTGAAATATATTTTTATCCTCTTTTTATAGAAAATTTTTATGAATTTTCAATTAATAATTTCAATAGTATAATCAAAAGTAATATTAAAAAATTTAGTACTTAATTTTAAATACTTTAGGAGATATCACATTTAAAAAAAACAGGATGGCGCTTTCACCATTTTTTAAAAAAGTACAAAATACTTAAATGTTGAAATATATTTTTATCCTCTTTTTATAGAAAATTTTTATGAATTTTCAATTAATAATTTCAATAGTATAATCAAAAGTAATATTAAAAAATTTAGTACTTAATTTTAAATACTTTAGGAGATATCACATTTTAAAAAAACAGGATGGCGCTTTCACCATTTTTTAAAAAAGTACAAAATACTTAAATGTTGAAATATATTTTTATCCTCTTTTTATAGAAAATTTTTATGAATTTTCAATTAATAATTTCAATAGTATAATCAAAAGTAATATTAAAAAATTTAGTACTTAATTTTAAATACTTTAGGAGATATCACATTTAAAAAAAACAGGATGGCGCTTTCACCATTTTTTAAAAAAAGTACAAAATACTTAAATGTTGAAATATATTTTTATCCTCTTTTTATAGAAAATTTTTATGAATTTTCAATTAATAATTTCAATAGTATAATCAAAAGTTATATTAAAAAATTTAGTACTTAATTTTAAATACTTTAGGAGATATCAAATTTTAAAAAAAAACAGGATGGCGCTTTCACCATTTTTTAAAAAAGTACAAAATACTTAAATGTTGAAATATATATTTTTTTCCTGTTTATATAGAAAATTTTTATGCCTTTTCAATTAATAACTAGTAAAAGGAATTTTTCCAAGAATTAATTTTGTTTTCAATTTATTTTTCACATAACATGTTTTATCTTTCGGTTGGTTCATTATTTTCTTCTTCATTTATTTAGTAAACTTACTTCTGCTTGAAAATTTTAGAAAACTAACTTTTCTTCTTCAGAATTTTTGCTTTCTGAAAATAACTTTCTCTTAAAACTTCCTTATCTTTACTTAATTTTAAAGCTGATAATAATTCTGCTTCCGACATAGATTTTTTGTTGTCATCTTCATTTTTAGTTTCGAAGATGGAAGAAATTTTATTATGTTCAAAATATAATTGTTATAAAAGTAATTGCAATTTTTCCATCCAATGTAAATGATCACAAGTAAATTATTGTAACGAAGTTACTTTATTACCAGGGTTATTTTTATTAGTTAATTAAAATATTCTATTTAAGTTGTTGAATTATATCGCGATGGATCGTAAATGGCCGGATTCCAGTAAAACTTTAAATTATGGTGAATGCGAAAAATTTAATAAACACCGCGACCTTCCTTCGTACATATGGTCAAGCACGATCATTTTTTTTCCACTTTTTTTCAGCTAAGATAGTAAAGATAGTAAAGGTTTTCGCGATGTTATTATGTTCAAAATTGTATAAAATAATTGTTATAAAAGTAAAAGTCCATTTTTTTCTATAACAAATAAATATTATCATTATTTCTATATAATTTAAAAAAGACAAATCACGCAATTTTATTGCGTCTCAATAAAATTCGTCACGGTCCAGTAGTAATTTCCTCAAATTAAAGAAATCTCCCTCGTTCTGGAAAGTTTAATTCTGTAAACAATAAATTAAAAAGAATGCCATTTGGCGATAGAAAGGCAATGTTTTGCAGCGAATTTAATCAATTTCAATGAGTTGACATCCTTAGAAGACATAAGTAATTAAATTAG
Source organism: Neocrepidodera transversa (assembly GCA_963243735.1). Lineage (NCBI taxonomy): Eukaryota > Metazoa > Arthropoda > Insecta > Coleoptera > Chrysomelidae > Neocrepidodera > Neocrepidodera transversa. The sequence continues at coordinate 9,306,146 of OY725355.1, forward strand.
TGCAGGACTAAGCGAGGAGCGACCACACTTTCTAATTAAAAGATAATGAAAATAGAGGCGCTGATCAAGATATAGGACCTGTCCGTGTTTTATGCGGAATGAAATTTTTCCCTTTTGTTTATATGCATCAAAGAAATAATATTTAGCTAGATTAAACGCAACATGACAAAATTCTACTATTTTGTAAATATTTCAAAGTTTTATTTTAGTATTGAAACGAGTGATTCGAAACTTGTATTTGAAAAATAAAACTCACTTTGATCTCTAGTGGACTCATAATAATTAAAAAAATTATAAACTTTAGATATACTTATTGATATGCAAAAAAAGATCATAAAAATTATTCTTATTAATAAATAATTATATACTAAATAGTATTAGAAACATCGTCAAAAACTTTTACAAACTTCTTTACATTTATTTCAACCTTATGTACCGGGGATCGTACCCCAGGTCCCGCTCCGAAACGACACTGTGAGGCAGACGTACAACCTCCTTGGGTACCCTGGGATCGGGCTAGCTGTTCTATATAGCTGAAAGAGAGACGGGGGACTAGGAGGTGATAACAGCGGTTCCTGTATGGAATCTAGTATACTAAACACGGGCAGCGGGATATTTAAATAAAAAATCATTATTCGACTTATATGTTCATAGTAATACTGTTAAAAATTGAAATATCTAATCAAATACCGAAACAAATAATCTTTTATATTTTTTCCTTACAATTGAATATGTAATTAGTTTTTAAAAAAATAATTTGAAAATTTAAACAAATTATTAACATTTAGTAAAAAAAAGATGGTGGTAAAATTCATTTTTTGATTTTTCCAATTTTTGATCATGTTACTGTATCACAAGAAAATATAACTGAAAACGAAAATATTGCGACCTGAAAGAAGTCTCTATGACAAGTTTCCCAAGAAGAATTTTAATTTGAAAAATATTTTTTGGGTCGAAAAACGGATTATCTCACAAGTCTCTTAATATTTTTATTTGAAAAAATTTCTAAATATTTCAGACATAAAAAGGTATACTTTCACCAATTACCGTCAAAATAAAGTTATTTTTGTGTCAATAAAAAATAAAAAACCATAAAAGCGGTTTTTCGCATTTTACTCGAAGATTTTGAGGTTATGTGAAAAAATCATTTATAAGAAAGTTGTAGATGTTTTTATGATCTACAACTTTTCTATTGTACACTTTTCTCTCCAACGTCAACTTTAGCCGGAAATCGCAATAATACAAAATTCCACCCCTTTTTATCCCCCAAATATATCTGGAAACACCCCTGCTCACGCATTTATTTTTCTTACGTATATTATACGCCACTTTACCAGTTACAACTGTTCCCATCCTGTTAATAAGTTTATTTTATTTGCGCTTCGACTGGACTTTTTTTTTAATCGGGATAATCGACAGAAAGCGGCCTGGGCTGAGTATTTACCTAACAGGGCCAGCGTACTAATTTTGAAAGTATTTTCAGCATTGTTTCTGCTGAAGAAAGGACCGTATATATATTCTTTTCAGATCTATTATTATTTGTCAATCTCTTCAGCGACTGTGGCTTGCACTCAATCCATTGTTGTTCTGTTTTTTGGGTTTTTTGTTTTATTAAATTTAGAAAATTATAACTGTCTAAATTTAAATTTTCAATTATCATTCACGAATTTTATTCACTCTTTGTCTACCGGCACCATTGGATGGTGAATTATTTCGGCTTTTTAAAACCCTCGTTTAACTACTCTTTGTAACTGGCATCCGTAGGGATGCATTTTGATATATAGTTACAGAAAATTTGTGGAATTCATCAACCATGTGTGCATACTGGTGGTGCAATTTAATTGTAATTTCATTTGTAATTATTTAGTTTCGTTTCGTTATCCTATTTCTACGTTTTATTAATCTTTGTTTAGGGATCACTCTACAATTTGTAAGTCAACAATTTTTTAAATGTTAGTTTTACTTGATCAGACATTGTAATTTTGTTTCTAGGCCTGATGATGGTCTTGTAGGCCGAAACATGTCTCCGATTTATGATTGTTAAATTTTATATAATATAATTTTGTGGTACGACTTTGAGTCTCATTCTGATGAATACCCACTACCACATTTGAGTATGGATAATTTGGTTTACCGTATATATAAGTCTTATTTTTAATCGGGATAATAGACAGAAAGCGGCCTGGGCTGAGTATTTACCTCATGCAGTCATCTGTCGGCGTACGAATTTTGAAAAATTATTTTCAGCGTTGTTCCTGCGAAGAGAGAGTTTTATTTTTAATCGGGATAACCGACAGAAAGCGGCCTGGGCTGACTTCACAGCGCCAGCCATCTGTCAGCGTACTAATTTTTAAGTTATTTTCAGCGTTTTTCCTGCCCAGAAAGAGGACCGTTTATATTTTTTAATTTTATTTTTAATCGGGATGACCGAGAGAAAGCGGCCTGGGCCGAGTACTTACTTCACAGGGTTAGCCATCTGTCGGCGTACTAACACATAACTTGTTCCTCAGCGTTGTTCTTGCCGGAGAGAGCCGTTTATTTGTTATAGTTTTAATCGGGATAATCGACGGAAAGCGGCCTGGGCTGAGTATCTACTTCACAGCGCCCGCCATCGGTCGACGCACTGTTAGGATATTTTATTGATATATGAATTTTAACCTGAAAATAGAACTTTGTCTCATAGACCCATTTCGTTCATAGCTCATTCACGTATTTTTGTTACTAACTGGTTGTGAGCATTAACATTCCAGCGGAACCTCAACCTAGCGGGGCAAGTATATCCCGCCCCTCTGGCTGCAAGCCTTTTGTCGGTACCATAGACCCTGGAATATTATATCTTTACTGACGCTATCCGGAGCAAGTGATCTTCACACTCTAAACGGAAGATGGCGCCCGAGGTAAACCGTTACCGGGAGTAAAAAGCCAAACCGATCGCGAAACGACGCAAAGAACGTTAAACGTATAAGATAGGTCTTTTGGGATCCATAGGATACAAAAGATAATGGTTATAGTTGAAAAGCGTAAGGTGGAGTTTTATTTTAGATTTGTAGAATGGAATAGTATGATTAGAAAGTAGAAGAGTGAATAAAAAATTTGTCGGACAAAGTTACTAGTTACTTTTCAATATTTTGATTAAAAATTCAGCAAAAACTAAATTTTATGACGTCATAACTTTGCATTGTTTAGGGTGTCGGACGCGCTAAAAAGATCAATATATTTGTTCAACAATATGTTTTTCGCTTTTAAATTAAAAAAACTTCTCATTGAAAGAAAAGCTATGTTTATGTCATTAATTTTTCTTGTATTTAAAGCAATGAGTTTAAGATGGTCTCAAAAGATCTCGCCTTCCCCCTACCCAGAATTTTCCAAATAAAAGTTTTAATGGTTAGGTTATCACAAACTTTTTTAGTCCTATAATTTGTAAAAAATTTATTAAAATATACTCTGTAAAATTAGATAAAAACAATATACTTTTGAGAGGTTTAAGAGACTTTCTAAGAACACTACTAGAAAAGAAAATCAGGATTATGTGCTCGTGTTTGAGGAATATCGGAAGATTTCTGAGAGTTCTGAATAAATGATAAATTGAAAACATAAATAATTAATTAGTTTGGTTATTCCATTCCAGATAAGATAAATTTGAAATCAGCAAGTTAATTTGGAATATTTTTATAAAATAAATATAATTAAGAAATATAACAAATAGTTATTGGGTTATTTAATAAATTTTCAATATTTAAGAATATCAGATATTTAAATATATCAAATTTTCTTTAATGTTTTTGTATGTTTCATTATAATACAACACTAGACGTTCATTTAATTTTGTTGTGTAAAATTTCAATAGTTTTATATTAACAATTATTTATTTAACTGTTAATTTGTTAATTTAACTTATAAGAATTTTTATTATTTCATAACAAAATGGAAACATGTATTTAACACATTATTTACATAAATTAAAATCATAACAAATTTTTCGTCTATAACGTTGTATAGGTTCTGGGTATTTTTAAAAGAATGATCCGATTTTCATAATATACCTATTAAAATCTGGTGATTATTTTTAAAACACCCCGTATACAGACCATTTTTTTATCTTGTGCTAAAATTGCTATAGTTTAAGCTATAAGAGGTACGAAGACTATTAATATTACGATAATATTACATTGGTCGAAAAAAATCTATAGGGACTCTAGCCATTCTCAAGTTATACAGGGAAACCTAAAAATACTATTTTTGGTTTTTAGGCATATAATTTTGATGAAAAAATATAAAAGGAAAGTTTTATTGTACCTCAATTTTTTTACAAAAGTGTCTTAACTACTAAGTTTTTTTTTTTAATACGGACCTGCCTTTTTTATTCTAAAAATTATGGACCGTTAAAATTCAAATTTAGTGATATGTGATATTTGTCATTTTAAACACGTTTTATCTCAAATAACTAACATCATCAGTATCAACAATTTATAATTACGGTCCTGTCGTAGTTCATTTGTAAATTCGTTTTAATTTCGCCAAAACCAATATAACAATAGGTATTCTTTGACATTACCTAATAATTTCGATAACACATGATAAAAGAAACGGCCTGTATATATTACATTTCATTTAAAAAATACGTTAAAAACTTATTATCTGTTTCATGTATTTTGTAAACTTTATTAGATTTAGAAATTTTTATAAGATATAAAATTTCCTAAGAAAAAGTAATGTACATATTCTATCAATCACACTGTATATATTGAAAACATTTTTCAATTAAAATATATATTATGATATTTAGAAACTTTTATAAATAATAAAATTTCCTGACAAAACAAAAATACAGGGTGTCCAAATAAAATGATCTACTTTATGATTCTGTACGTATTCTTTCAATCACACTGTATATTTTGTAAACGAATATAATAATAGGCATACTTTGACATTATCTAACAATTTGGATAAAAAATATAATGCAATCAATGAAAATTGAAGATTTCAGATCTGATTTCTCCTGAATCAATTTTTATTAGAAACTGTTTTCATACTTCTCGTATTCCTAAATGAAGAATTTCTGAGCTTCCATTGTCCAAAAAAAATTTGTCTGCACGTAAGTCTGCCTGTCTGGGGATGTAAACACTATTAATTCTCGAACGAAATCTCCCAGTTTTCACTTTACTAGTTAGTTTTGTCCAGGAAAGAATCCTATTAAATTTCGGTATTCCATGGTCCGAAGTTTCGAAACGGGTCCTAGAATTTTGAATTTTTTTTTATTTCACTGATAATGCATCCTATTTATGAAAATTTTTAGGTAATGTCTAAGTATGTTTATTTTTATATTCGTGTTGACAAAACGTCGTTAAAGTGACAAGTGTGATATATAACTCAATTTAAAATTTTACCGTTTATTTTTTGATAATAAAAAGACAGGTCCGTATTAAAAAAAATAACTTGATGGTGGCTGGATACGAAACGTCGTATCGGATATTTATTAGTACACTTTTCTAGCAAATTAGAGATATAATAAAACTTTCCTTTTTTGATTTTTTTTAATAAAAATTCTATACATAAAATACCAAAAATACCATTTTTAGTTCTCCCTGTATAACCCTAGAAGGGCGAGAGTCCCTACAGTTTTATTTTGACCAATGTAATGTTCTCTCTAATAAGTAACTTTTTGCCCATTTAATGGTCTTCGGATCTCTTATGGTTTAGAACATAGCAATGTAAGCACATGATAAAAGGAACATCCTGTATATATATTTTTGTGACCAAACCCAAGCTTGAATAAGAAAAGATCTTTAAAACACCAATATTAAAATTTTAGCTTATAAATCAATAGGCTCCATTAGATTTCTAAAGAAACTGTACAATTTAGTCAGTAATTTTACTCCCTTTGTCTGCCGACCACAAAATTATTTCACCTAGGGCAACTATACAGATATGAATGATCATTACCTCAAAGAGAATGCCCGCAGGTTTTCATACTTCGCATTCCGTATTAAATAACAGTTTCCATTCTATTTAGCATTCTAAGTATGAGTTCGTTCCGATGGCTGGCCAAAGAAAACTGTTTTGCGGTAAACTGCACTCAACAAACGCAAAATATTTTTTTCTTATATTTTTCATCACTCTACAATATTTTTTTCCAATGATATTTTATAATTGAGATAAAGCAGCAATCCAGATAATTAAATACATTTATGAATATGTTTGTTTCACAAAAGTGTCTTATGGTTAATAAAATAGAAGATACGAGCAGCTCTTGTTGTGATATTCTTATTATGCAACATTTATTTAAGTAAAACAGTTAAAAAGTATCAGATATTCAAGTACGGATAAAAATAAGAATTTCCGTCTTTCCAAAATAAAAATCAGAAATTCGATGGTACCGTTGGATAGGATTTTGGGGATAGTTCCAGAAAATCCATGAAGACAAGTTCCAGTACCTTTTATAAACAGCATAAATAGATTTGGCAGCAATGGAGTCAATTACCCTTGCTGAAAATAAAATGTTAATCAAAAATATTAGATTTTGTTTTTAACTGACTTTAAATAACAATAGACGTATGTCTTTATAATATTTATAAGCTAGAAGCACAATTGAGGTCTTTAGAACCAATGGGGTTGCAAAAGAAAATATAAACCAACGCATGTACATTTTATGTTGGTACACCCTGTATATTTTTTGAAAATGTTTGAGCTTGGTTATAATAAAAGATAAAAATACTGTCAGAAACCTACATTAATGACTTAATAAAAAATTAGGACAATTAGATGGATTTTGATTGGTTACGTAATAGTAGTAAATAGTCCCCTCTCTATCGTTTAATTAATTTCTTTCTTAATAATCCATTTCTAAGAAGATTTTTCTTTGTTTCACTGTTTTACTGTTTTCAATGTTTTTGAGCTTTACATCACATATTCATACGAAATACATGACGTAAATCATCAGTTTTTCTTTGTACGTACATCTAACTTTTGATAAGACAGATCATGAAATTTAATAAGCATATGATGAAAAATTCAAGAAAATCACGATACTGATAATCAAACACGAAAGAAGAAAAAACATACGTACCGGGAGTTCGTACCAAGACTCTTGAGATAAGATATATTTACGTAAATTGATTTATAAATAACAAACATTTGTGAATACAAGGCTCATATACGAATGTCACTGAGGGAGATGGTATAATGAAAAAAATTCTTATATCATTTCAGTGACGGCTCCAAAACACTGAAAAGAACTATAATAAATATTACACTATTTTTTCGATTCAATTTAATATTTCAGTGCAGATTATATCCTTCAGAAACTAGTAGTTGCAGGGCTCCTGTAAAATGGAGGAGTGCCAAATATAATACTACTTTTCTTATCACTGACGCTGAAATAACTTCCATCGCCAACAGGGTTATCCTTAACATAGAAAAAGAAAATCTTCCTACTTGAAACAACCAAAGAGATTTGCCAAGTAAATTTCTCAGAGAAAATTGCCCATACACCGGTGTCAAAATAATAGAGAAATTTATATTGTAAATGTTTGAGATATTAAAACTGATCAGTATTAATCAACCATTAATTTAAGTGTGGAAAATGTTAAATGTAAATAATAAATACTAAATTTCATCCAACAATGTGTTTCGGATAGACAGCCGTGTATGTCCCTGCTCTATGCAGAGGACACCAGGGATGTCACTCCAAAACCTTCGGACCAAAAGAGTTTTAGATTTTTATTTGTTTTAACAGTTTTCCCAGCCCCACTTAGCAAAGGCCCCACTAAATCAGAAAGGTATGCGCGGTAGTCTACGGAACTGATTTGTGCGGTTTGTCTTAACAATTTACAAGATTAAAAATCCAAAAAAAGTAGGGAATCCAAAGAAATAGGAATTACAAAAGAATGAATATTTTGTATATATTATATTAGACTAGCTATCATGAAAACTCTTATGCTCTTTTAGGGTTCGGTTCCTTAAAAAAATAATAAACTTTACAAAAAAAATAAATAAAAAAAAAAACTATAATTTTGGGCGCCTTAAATACTTCTTGATCTTCTCTCTCTTATACCTTCCACCAATCACTTGAATTTCTGTCTTGATATTTTATTTCTTTACCTAATTTCTTCTTATCTATTGTCGATTCCTAGTTTTCTTCAGTCTCTTCTGTATGTTTACTCCTACACAACTATTTGAATTACCATCTTGTTATTTCTTGTTCACCTTTATTTTAAATTTATCATCTGCTGTTTCCAAAATTTATTTTGTTTTTAAATAAAATCTTTTTTTTAATTGGTATGTAAGTTTTTATTTATTTTACTCAACTTTACTCAACATTATAACATTCAATACACCTTTTTCTTGTAAAAATATCTTCAATCAAAAATTATTTCTTTGACATCTTTTTTTATCAATTTCTTCATTAATCAAAAAACCAAAACTGTTTATTATTTTTTTTTCATTTTTTCCCCCAAACTAGATATTTTTTTTTATCTGTAAATTTAAATGACTAACGACACTAAGATTTTTCCTTTTACTTGTAACACAATTGTTGTGAACTCATTATTAAATTCAATGAAAAATAATCCTCTAAAAACAAACATTCTTAAATAAATCTTAACACATTTAAATACATTCACACGCACCTTAAACTTTTTATCATAACCTCATTTTCATTGTCAAACTTACATTTGACAATAACCTTCCACCTTTCAATCACAGTCAACCACAATACATACAAAAACAGAACTAAAACTACGCATATAACTAAAAAAACCATATCAATATGTTAAAAAATTAAGAGCGGCGTCAATAACTCAAAAGTAAAACAGGTAATACCCTAAAAATAAAATTAGTTAAATAATAATAATCAAAAAAAATATAACTTCGTTACAGTTCCTTTCAACTGTGCATTTAATTCTTGGACTTTATTCGACGAGAGTGTTGGTGCTGTCCAATCTTCTCCTGACGTATCATCTTTGTAGTTTTTTGAAACAGGAAATAATAGGGGTATATTAGTGTGTTCATGTATCTGGTTAGAGGGAAAAGGTAAGATGTTTATCGCAGGATCCTTCTCTCTGTTGCCGTAATGGCCTGCTGGAGAGAATGGGGAAGTGTTTAGAAGTTCAGAGCTCTATAGTCCATTAATTTTTTTGGACTTCAGTCGCCCAGTTGAGAGTACGCGTGAATCATACTCCCAAATAGGTAACCTTATCCGAAGGGACGAGCCTCTCTCCCAGAGCCGTAGGTTGATGTCATTGGGGGTTTGGTTAAATTTTCAAGAAATGTGAGGATGTTTAAATATGATGAGTTGGGTTTTTCTTAGGTTCAGGTTAACCCTTCAATTGCTACACCATTGGGCGAATTTATTGAGGAGTTGCTGATTTTTGGTGTTTAGAACTCTGGAGGTCTTGGCTAGGTAATAGAGGAGGTGGGACGTTACGGGTGTATATGGCATAGAGGACGAAAGTAATTACTTGGGGTACTCCTGTTAGCAGAGTGAAGGGGTCATAGAGAGAGATTCCTACTTTTACAAGAATTGCTCTGTTTTGGAGACAGGAATTAATAAGTTTGATGAATTGGACAGGGAGTTCGAAGTTCGAGAGCTTACGAATAAGTCCGACGTGCCAGAATTGGTAGAAAGCTTTTTGAACATCAAACAGGACTGCCGATTGACAATTTAAACTAGTCATAAAAAGTAAATTAAAGTCTAAAAGGCATCAAATAACAATATCATTTAAAAACTGACAATGACAAGATAAATCACGTTGCTGCCAAATGGTCTAAAATTCAGGTGATGTAAGAGAAAAATTCTGGCAACCTGATCGTTGTCTCCGATAAATAATGTTTGGTACATCTCAAATACATACAAAATGCGTCTACATAGTATATATGGTCGAAGGATTATACATTTTAACTGTCAAACGTATGACCAAAAGGGACGGAATAATTATACGAAAACTGCGAATTGGATAGACTCAGCCGACCCAATACTGTTTGATATATTCTGAAAAATTTGTTATAATCTGCTATCTGTCAAACGCATACTGGTAGAGTGTTCATAGTTTTCAACCAACCGATGGAAACAAAAGCTGGGGAAAGATTTGATAAAAAATTCTTAACTAGTTTGACACGCTGCGACGACTCATTTTACTTAAGAGATAAATAATATATTTCTATAGTTATATACATATGTTAATATTGTATTTATATACTAAATATATGTCAATTATCATATTTTCGAGACACGTTAATTAATTGGATTAATAAAACTCAAATACAATTATAAAAATATTTAACCTAATTAACCCTAATATAACTTTGTTTTCACCAAGCAGTTCCAAAATAAATTCCAATACAACTTTTATTCAGAACTCTTAAATAATAAATGTCACTTTAGGAGACGTTTTATTTTATATCTCCTTTTACTTATTTTCTATACATTTGTGCATTTAAGTGAAGTTTAAAAATAAAACGTCTATATAATTTCCATTTAAAACGGAAATGTTTCAAGTTAAATATGAACTTTAACTGAATTCACTACTTACTAAAAGCAGAACAATTAGTGAGTAGTTTTGGTGGAACGAGTTCTGTTATCCTTGTCTGTAAGTCGTTGTTAACAATTGCCCTTCAGTTATAAACTTTAACAAAGTGCAAATCTTGTGCTCTTCAAACTTTTCAATTTTCCATTATAATTGGTGAAATTAAATTTTAAAATCCTACAAACTACGTTTATGGTTTCAAAATATTAAGTACATATAAATTATTTTTCCTTTTTTAAACCTGATTTTAAAAATCCGTTCTCCGGACATGGTACATTTGACACAATTCACAAAATAAGTACTAAATTAAAAAATAATAATGCCCTTTATCAAGATTTTTGGTTTAAATTAGAAAAATGACATTACCGCACAAAGTCAAAATTTAAAATTGTCCAAAAATGTCCAAATTACCAGCTTTATTACGTGAATTCATAAAACCCATAAAATTACTCGAAAATCATATGACGATTACTGAAGATTATTTTCGTCCAAAATTTAAGTTAGAATTCCTAGACAAAAACGAAATTATCCAAAACAAAGACAAAATTCATGTGAAAGTAAAAATACCAGATTTTAGACCAGATGAAATTTCTGTTAAAGCAGTTCACGGTAATGCTATACAAGTAGAAGCAAGACAAAAGGAAGATGCTAATAACAAGGTTTATCTTGGTAAATATTAACAGCAAAATATAACCTAAAAATATTCTTCTTATCTTTTTTTTGGGTATAAGAATTTTACCAGTCTTACACTATGGAGGACACTTTTAGTTTTACTCCAAGTAGTAGGTAACCTCCAATATAAGATATAGTAAATAGTACAATGGCAATAGGTATCCTACAATAAAAGATATAGTAAATGGTATCAGAAAATTTCAAGTAGGAAAGTAGCATTTAGGGCTCAGAAAATGAAATAGAATATTAGTCTATAGTTACGTACGAATAAGTAGATTGTTAATTATTTATATTAATTGAACTGTTCAGAGCATTAAATTGACCACTCCAATATTATACGATCAACTGTACCAATGTGTTCATATTCACAAAGTGGATCATATTTTACGCCTATTATAAACATGTGAAAAGGTGTTGAACAGTGACCCATCCTCGTACTGATTATTATAGTAAAGTGTCTTCTAGAAAGAACTTGAAACTGGTCTACTACTTTAGAATAAAACGATTTCTTGTTTAAATTAATGGAATTTTATTTTTGCCACCATATAAGTAAAATTTGCCTTTTTTAAATTTGTTAGGATATTAAAAGAGCGACAAATATTGGCGAGTTGACTATCCATAATACTCTTTTGGTTAAAAAATTATATTGTTCAATATCCATGGAGTACGTGGTTCAGAATCCAACAAAATGTTTTTAGTAAGAACCACATGCAAATTGGTGATTGATTGCAATTACTTCTTTATTGCAGATTTGGGTATGAGAGGGAAGCATGAACATGAATAACTCAAATCAGGACAAAAAACTCCTGACTCTGCTTTTCCGTAGAATAATCTAGCTGAAACTCATGGGAAATATACTGTATTTGGACTAAAGGAAATGGACTGTATTTATCTTAAATAAAATAAGAGAAAGTGCAAAAAGTTTACTACTATTTGCATGGTCTTTTCGACTTTTCAAAAAAATCTTAGATTCTTTAGAGAAACTAGATTAGGATTATTGGTCAAGTACAGATTTTCTTAAATAAATTTAGTGTAAATCCATTGAAGTGTAAGATATGGATACTGTAACGCTCTTTGCGTCATCCAGCGGTATTTTGATGCCTTATTCCAGGTTTCGGCTTGCCTCCGGCGCCGTTTCCGTAGTCAGTGGAGAAGAAATACTCCAGGGGTCTCGACCAACCTCTTGAAGGCCGACAGAGCAGACTTTCCTTGACCCCCTTGGTTGATTACTGGAGTATCTGCTGCTAGGATGTAAAGTAAATCTTTTATTGCTTCTGAATGATTCCAATTACCAAATACGGTTCAATTTGGCTTCACTTCCTTCAGCTTTCAGCTTGACCCATCTCTAAAGGTTGCTGGCTGGTTCTGGACTGGTTCTCGGCTTGAAATCAGACTACCACTGGCACTCCAACTGGGACTGCCGCTGCAATTCAACTGATAGACTCCAACTGCCGAGTTCCATAAGGTCGGCTGGTATACGAAACAAGTACGGTATTACTCCATCTTTTGGCGGGAGTAACAATAGTTACGTCTGACCTTATATTAGAAGTTAATTCTAGTAAAGTGTAATTATTACGAAAAAAAGTAACTTCGTTAATATACGTTTTCATACAAAAGGACCTGGATAGGGGTAGATTTCATATATCCTATATCACAATAATGCAAATGGTTTGGGAATATAATTTAACAAAAGTATTTGGGAGCCATAATCAATATGACTCAACCATCCATAAATTTAGGAAAGTTATCTAAAATAAAAATTGTCAAATTTTCCATTTTAATTAATTATGGATATTCATTGTCATCAATTTTTTGATGATAAATTTGGGGATAATCCAAAACCAAAATTTACTTATTCATTTTTAAGGAAAATACTACTTGAGAAGATTTATAGTACCATACGGTACGGATCTTAAACAAGCAACTTCGACTTTATCAAAAGATGGGGTACTTACAATAACTGCTCCGAGAGTATTGAAAGATACGGAAGAAAAAATTATACCAATTATAGTGGAAAATCTTAAAGATTCCAATAATTTAAATCCAGAAATGAATGAAATTAATTAGAGTTAGAAATATTTATTTAAATAAATTTATGTAATTTATGATTATAATCTTTTGTATTTGTGTTACTTTCTTTTTGACTTTTCTGTTTACATTTTGGATAAACCACCCCAGAAATCTAATTAAGCAAATCGTCAAATCTCTGCCGTCCTATTTTCGTAGGTGAACGGCAGCCTGAAGGGCAGTAACGCTAAAGTACCTAATGGGCCCGACCCTCATCATACTGACAAAAAACTAAAACACAATTAATCAATTTGATCAGTTTTCCGTGGAGGTCTCAAACACGTAAACAAATGAAAACGAATATGCCAGTAGAAAGCTTTTAATACTTTGGGAGAAAGTGGGAAAAAGTAGATTTTCTACATAGTGAAATGGGTTATTTGAATGAAATAAGTGCAAATTTTGTTCAGGAATAATCAAGTGGAGTGAACTTAATTTTAATTAATATAAGACGAGCGATTCCTATAAATTTTATAGATTAATCATAATATTTTTTTTAAAGAAAAGAAAAATTTTAGATAAACAATGGGAAATTTTAAGTTCACCACAATCTGTAACAACGTAAGAAAATACTATTGATATTTATACAAAACATGACAAACGCCATAGTTGTTTGTATAAAGTTGCTACAATCTTACTACTTAAAAATAATCGGTATAGCATTTTTATAAAAAAATTATTATATTAGAAATTTCTATATGAAATAAAATTTGACTTCAATTATAAAGTATAAAGTATGAGAAAAAATAAAAAAGAAATATCGTTTCAATATATACCGTGTCTCCTTTGTTATAAGTGAAAAAAAGTCGGTAAATTGGGAAAATTTTTTGAGAAGTTTTTATTACTTTTGTTATTAAAAAAAATATTGTGGATAATCAAAATTACTACATTAAGAATATGTTTATCTTAGGGTGTAAACATGGTGACTTAATGCAATATATGATATTAATAATGGGTTAGGAGGCAAATGTCATTAGTAAGGGAGTATATTTTTGAATTTGTTTAAATTTATAAAAATAAACAAAAATAAACTATGATTTTGTTTACTGATTAAAAATATAACTATTATTGTTTCAAAAAAAAATAATTTATTAAGAATACTAACCATAAAATAATGCAAAATTTTTTTCAACTAGCCTCAAGATAGCAGTACAATTATGCCCAGTTGCTAGAAATTGTCTAAAGACAGTAATTAATAGTCACTTTTCTTAGTATATATGTCTTTCCATCCCATTTTTCCCACTTATGTTCTCTTTTTTCTTATGTTTAATGTTCCAGTTTTTCTTTCCCCTGACCGAGAGGTGGTGCTAAATTTGTTTTTAATTTTTGGATTTTTCCCTTTTTCTCCTCCCCTTGTCCTACCTTTTTTTCTACGTCTTGTGCTCCCTTTTCCTCGACTTTTTTCCACTTTTGTCACTTTTTTACTATTTTCCATTTCTTGCTCCTTTCTTCCGCCTATTTTTCGATTTTTGCCCTTATTTTCCTTTTCTCACCTTTTTTACCAATTTTTCTCTTCTCCAAATAAACGTAATAAAGTCCGAGGAAAGTTATTCTTCCCTGAGATAACTTTGTTTTTCATGTTTCTTTAGTTTCTTTCCTTTTCCCCACGTTTTTCCTGTTACCCTCTTTTCCGCCTTCCTTCCTTTTCATCTTTCATTTTTTCCCCTATCGCACCTTTTTTCTTTTTGCCACTTTATAAACTTCCTCTTTATTTTGCTATTCTTTTTCTTCCTTTTTTCCATTTACCAGGAAAATTCTAAAACACACTTTGCGAAAGTAAATGCAAATGGCTCTTAAAATTATAGAACAGTAGGATCATTATCTGTCTATAAATCTCAAGAAGACAGAAATGGTTCTTTTCACAAGAAAAAGAAAGGTACTGGTGAAGTACCTAGGTTCCACTTTTGACAGCAAGTTAACCTGGAACTCACAGCTAGAAACCAGAGTCAAAAAAGTATATATTGCTTATGTACAATTCCGTCGGACTATGGAGCGTACCTGGGGTTATTCCCCCAGAGTCGTCTCATGGACGTACACGGCCATCATAAGATCTATGTTAACATATGGTGCGAGGACCAAAAACACAACAACAGATAACTGCCTGCAAACTAGAACAAATTCAAAGAACAGCATGTCTCGACATAATTAGAGTCATGAAAACAACACCAACGAAACCTATGCAAGTCATCCTCAGTCTCATCCTCCTTGATATTTATATAATGAAGGTCGCGTAGACGACTATGATAAGACCCCGCTCGGTGAGAATAGAACCTGGCACGCTTTCACTGTTATAATCGAACATGGACTCTATCTCATCACGATATGTTTTCCACAGGCCCTGCAAAATTATCACACAATATACAAAAGAGCCGGATATGGCAGATATGATTCATAATTACACCGATGGCTCCAAAACAAAACAAGGTTCAGGGTGCGGGATATACTTCAGATCTTTAAACCTAAACATAAAATTGGCTGTGGGAAAACGTGTCAGCGTAGCTCAAACATAGCTCACTGGCATTATAGTAGGAGTAAAAGAAAGCAGCAGAAATAACATCACTGGAAGAAATATGCTCATATATACAAACAGCAGACAAACACTGCACGCCCTGGACAAACTACGAATTTGCTTAGGGTTAGTACTAGAATGTCACCAAATATTGGTCGAAGCATCCATTAACACCTTAAAATGGATCAAAGGCATGTCATATCAAAAGATAACCGTGTCGCTGACTCATTAACCAAGAAGGCTGCCAACCAACAACTATTTGGACCTGGCTTCTTCATTGGACAAACGACATCGGTAGTGACGAACCTAATTAAGGATCACTACCTTGTAAATCTCAAAAAAAGATTGGATAAAATAGGAAGCTGCAGAGTTGCTTGGGACCTCGTAAGTTACTCTGACAACACAACAACCAACAAATACTTGTCCATGACTAGGCTAAATCTGCGCATTTTAACAGGTATTCTGATTGGTTGCTGTCCAGTACGAAAACACCTCAACAACATGGGGCTGTCAGATATCGCATCCAGCAGAGGGTTTAAACAAGAAGACAAGATAATTGAGCACATCCTCTATGACTGCCCAACTCTCTCTTCAATTAGGAAAACTGTGTTCGGCGAGTATTGGCTCACACCGGCCAATATAAGAGAAGCACCTCTTTTGGCGACGTTGTCAACTACATAAAAACTAGGCTGGCTGACGAGCTAAGTCCTCACTTACTAAGGATGACGCACAATGAGATCTAAGTTCTGTGGGACAGCCCACTTGTGAAGCATCCCACCTTACAGATACAGATAAGTAGACTCAAGAGAAAAAAGATTTTCGAGTTAGTTTAGCCAATAAAACCAAAAAATAGTCCCACAACAGTATGTTTTTAACCATTAACACCATTTGCTATGTTTTATTATGGGATCGTAGTTATGATAGATTTAAAATAATTAGATAATTAGTCAAGTTAAAATTGCAAATTGTAGCGCAGAAAAATAAATATAACAATTAAATCTAAAGGTACGTTTTCCTTCAGTGCTTTTAAACTATCTGTTTTCCTACTTGCTACAGAGACGCTACTACCAAAAGTCTTTCGCCATCATCGCAGTCGCTTGTCATATGTTATCTTCGGGACAGGATTTACGATTAATTCTTCGCCAATTTATATTTATTATTGAGATCATTGTACGCAGGTTAACTAAGAAAATATAAAGAGAGAGAGAGATAATCGAAAGAACTCTTAGCTGTCCTTTAGGCATTTATTGATTAAATTTGTTTTAAATCGATCTAATTTTCTATTTGTAAACATAGGCAGCACTTTGTTTCTACGTTTTTCACTTTCTAAGGTTAATAAAAGTAACAGATTTTCCTCTTCAACTTAACAATAAAGTAGCATTAAAATGGCAGTTTCTTAGAAATTTTTCCTACTACACTATCTACTAGTCGCACTGGGGAAGACAGATGTATGTGCTGACGACCCGGTCGCAGCTACTCAGTCGCGTTACGTTTCTACCTGCTACGGAGTCGCTGCTACCAAAACACTTTCGCCGTAGTTGTATGTAATCTTCGACAGAGGATGTACGGCCAATTCGCAGCGAAATTTCATTATTGTTGAGCTTATTGTGTGTAGGTTGACTAAGAAAATATTATTGAAAGGGTTTTAAATATAGAGTGGATTATGTTTTATATATAACTATTTTTAGTATTGAAAACCGGATTAATTAATAAGATGAGCATCTGATATATGAAGTATCTAATCATCCATGAAATTGCTTGAAATCCTTCTGATTTTCTATTGATAAATATTGGCAGTACTTTGTTTCTACGTTCTTAACTTTCTAGCTTGATAATCAAGTATATAGTATTAAAATAGCAGTTTTCTTAGAAATATTCATGTTCTTCTATAGAACTATTTATTGGACAATGTACTATTCGCATTGGGGGAAAACAGGTAAGTAGATAAGCTATAACAGTTCTGGCGCGCTCTTTATGGAAAATAACATGGGAAATCACTAACGTTCATTCTGTTAATTTAGTTTAAATTCAAGATCACTTGTGACGACATCAAACACTACGAGACGAGTCTCGAACGCCTTTTAACAGGTCTCGAACTACTTTTAACAGGTCTCGAATAGCTTTTAACAGGTCTCGAACAGCTTTTAACAGATCTCAAACAGCTTTTGACCAGGTTTGATCCACTTTTCATCAGGTTTGATCTATCTACCTATTAAAAGCTCTTCGATACCTGTTCGAGACCTGTTTAACGCTGTTCAAGACCTGTTAAAAGCTGTTCGAGACCTGTTAAAAGCTGTTAGAAACCTGTTAAAAGTTGTTCGAGACCTGTTAAAAGCCGTTCTAGACTCGTCTAGTGGTTTCTGATGACTTCAAGAGTGATTTTGAATTTGAACAAAATTAACAGAATGGACCTTAGCGATTTCCGATGATATTTGCCATAAGGAATGCACCAGAAGTACAATAGCTATTCTACTCAGGTGTATGTACTGGCGACTTCATAATTTGACAACAGCTCAAAATTTAATATGTAGAACATTTGATTCTTATGTTGTTAAAATAACACGCAAAGATTAAAAGAAAAGAAGAGTAAAAGACTAGTTTGATTTGTAATTTTATTTTACGTCCTTATTTATATTTAAACTTTTCTGTTATTTTCCTGTTCTGCCCTTCATATTTTTCATATTAATTATGTTTTAAATTTTCCATCTGTAAGTAATTATTCGTATTCTAAAGAAAAACTAAACCACAAAACCTAATTTTCACTACTGATACTAGAAATAAAGCTAAAATATGTTTAATATAAAAGTACAATAGACTTTCAAAAATTAATTAACATCAACAATAATACCAATCTACCCCTATCATATCATCTCTTTCTCTTCCTCTGTAAATAATTCCATTTTCCTGTTACCCTTTTTCACCCTAAAAATAAATGAAAACAAATATGTCAGTTGAAAGCTTAATCTTGTCCATATTTGGCTGAAATTTGCCCTTTGGGCTACCAGTTAATCACCTAATGAAAGAATTCGGTTATTGGATATGTCCACGCTTCCATTTTTCACTGACGTGCCTTTTTGTTCCTATATTTCCTATTAATTAGCCATCATTTTTGGAACCACACCTTACAGGTGTGCGTACATTGATTTTCGTGATTTGTGTTATAACAAAACATATTGCACGAAATAGAAATACCTTAATATTTAATCCATTAACGCATGGATTAATTCTAATGTTACATATTTGGAATTCCTATTAGTTTTATATTTATATGACAATAAATTAGACGGAATAATTGTAATTTAATTTTTGATTTTCCTACTATTTATATATTATACTGAAACTTTATTATTACTAATTTGAAGAAGAAAAAAAGTTATTTTTTTTGTAAAATGTAGTGCATTAGATTTTTCTTTCAGTTGTACTTATACAAAATTTGTCAAAACATTGTAAATGTAAATTTTTTGACAATTTCTAAAATTAATCAAAATAAAAACTCCGTTTAGAAGTGCGTCATAGCCATTTGCATTAAAAACCGTTTTTTTTTATCTTTCGATTAGAAAAAATTTTTAGAAAAATCATTTTTTAATTCAAATGGATATGATTGCGTTTCTGAAAGTAGATTTTAATTCTGATCAACTTTTCTTTATAATAATTTTCGTGATGTTTGAAATTTTCAAAAATAAGAGTACTTACATATTTAAATTTTTTTGACAATTCTCGTATTTGATTGAAAAAAATTAACATATGATAGTTGTATTTTAGGTTGATGCCTATGCAAAAGTTTTTATAGAAAAGAACATTTTTTCATTAAATTATTAATAAGAAAATTTGATTTAAACGTCAAACTATGAAGGGAAAGGGGTAAAAAATCAATCGCCACATTTTATACCTATTTAGATAACAAAATTTTTTTTTCTGCATACTGTGTGTATGTATATTTTGTATATATGCAGCACAGATTTTCCTATGATTTACTACCACTCTATTTTTCTTAAATTTTTGAATAATAATGTAGGTGCCGTATCTCACTAGGTCACCACGGTGACGTTACCGGTGGCATCACCTTTAAAAATATATGCAGCCTTATAGGGACTACCTCACCTGGTGACTCTTTGGTTGGGCAACCAGATTGGTTGCGCGACCATGTAGATCGTATCGGTTTGGTGATGTGACTGCGCTGGTTGCGTCACCAGTAATATTTATAGCGCTGTATACCGGACCACTAACTCGGTCACCGGTCGCGTAACCAGTACGTTGTTGCTGTTTTTAATAGTATATGTTCAAGCACCTACACCAAATATTTCGCCAAAATTTAAAAAACTAAGGTTAAACCACGTTAAACTCATTTTAAAGTCGTTATAGTTTTATTGTTATGGAAATTCATTCAACTTTTGCTATGATGAACAAATGCCGTTTTTAAAAAGTTTTTTTTCACAATTTATACAAACCAGGGAAGTCAACATACTCCGCGTTGAATTATTTCAATAAGCTCAACTGAAACTCGCCGCAAAATAAATAGATGGCAGTGACCACATTTGTAAATATAGAAAAGGAGTTCATCAAACTTACCACAAATTCAGTTGAGGCCATACATAAAATAGGTTGTACCTGGTATTATCTCATAAATAAGGGCTAGCTTAAAAACGGTTAATCATATTTTCTCTAAGCAAATTTACCATTAAGTCAGTTGGATCAGAGGGGTGTCCTCTATTATGAGCAACTTTCTTGGGTAATTTATTGCATAAACTATCTGTAATACGCTATTGCTAACTAGGAAATGTAGATGAATATTCAATAATCATCAAAGGTTGCTTTGTATGAGAAGTCGCCGAATGAGTGCAAGTTCTACAGAACAACAATGTCCAAAAACTATGAATCGTTAATATCACAGGAAAAATAATTTTAAAATGCGAAAAACTACTACTTCTACCATATTCAACGCAGAGCAAGCCTGAGTATCACGGGTAGCAATAAAAACTACTTCAGCGGTGAAATTTTAAGTCCAATTAAATCTATCACCATACCATTTAATCATGAAGGGCAAAGCTAGATATATATGGCACAGAGCTAACTTTCAATAAGCAACTCACATGAAGTTGAGCACAAAAGGCTGATCAACCAATACAAGTCAAATGCTACTGCACAGATACCATCCGAGACCATAATAATGAAATATAGTTTTAATAAAAACTACAATTAAGCCTAAACAAAAACGCTACGTTGTTGTCTAAGCCGAATTACCCAGTGTGCTTTACTTTATTCTGTAAAAGGCTTGCCGTCTATTGGATCCGGGTTTATCCTAAGTTAGACCGTAGACGTACATTTGACGTCCGACCAACAATACGGCCGAATATTTATCCATTTCGGATCTGAACAGGTTTCGGCCGAAGAGGGCCGTACAAGCTCGAGCTCACCTTAGGCAATGCATGTAGTTCCAGTTTCTTTTAGTTTGTATGGGATCGTTCGGTCGTGTGCGGGCCAGTTCGGACATGCACGGCCGATGCTAAGTTTAACCGAACCCGATTTTACTGAAAATGCTTCCTAAGTAATTATTCAGGCAATTTCCGCTGATAGTCAGGCAGTTAGTTCAACGCAGGGTGGATTGAGTGTAAACAATGCTCTGATAAAGCATTTGTTGGTCTGATACCATTTTAGGGAATCACAAAAACAATAAAAATAGACACCAGGACAGAGATACGTAAAAGTTTTTATAAAAGAGCAGTCGCTTAAACTTCCCAACAAACCAAATGCAGTCGGTCGGAAATTGGGCCGCCAGTGATCCATTTACGGCTCACCGATCATTATTTATTCGATAACGGCATTATTTCGGAAACCTACTGGCAAATAGGATACGGGACATCGTATTTCGGATCGAATATGTTCAGCAACTCTTTTGGTGGACGGCGGATTCGGTCATTCGTCGTTCGACCCATGTCCTCTAAGTGAGAGGCTCAGCCTCTACCCTTTCCATTCATTCGTTCTGTAGTCACTAGACGGCGCTAAAAATTTGTATAGCTGTTGGCATGAACCTTGAATATAGAAAACAAAAATGTTATGCTTTCGGTAAGTGAGAGGTTGTTTGCCGCCGGAAGTTTGCCGACTCTCTGCCACCCTTCGGTTTTACGTCGCTGCAGCTAGAATATGGTTTCTAATACAGAAAGAAAATTTCCCAATAGCAGACAGATGCAATAAAGAGTCTTTTTTAAGCCGGCAGTATTGTCCTTACATACTACTAATTAGCTAAAATACCGGCGGCTTGTTTCCAAATGTTGGAATGTGTCATTAAAATAGATTAAAACTTTCCTTTTCCATTTTTTTTACCTGATAGTCTGCTGTTTATAAGTTAATTACTGAGCAAATATGGTTAAGAATCGAAAATTCTCAACATCGACTAATTATCGAAGGACCAACCATGTTAATGGATTTTGAAATTTAAGGGTTATTTTCGCACCCATTTGTTTATAAGAAATATGAACTGTAAATGATATTTTTTTATAACAATGTAAAAACTATCAGCTTAATTGTTTTCACTCACTTTTACTGTATAAAATAATTATTATTGTGAAATCTCAGAACATTCTGATTAATAATTTACTAAAATAAATACCGCCATGTCGCCGCTTTAATCAAGAGCTTCCATTTCGTGATCGACTGTTCTAACCAAGAACTAAGTAGCTAGTTTAATGTAACTGCTCTGTCCGAGAGTTAATAAAACAGTGATAATTGTGTTGGGTTACTTTTTTCACCAAACCAATAAAAGCCAGGTGAATTGCGAGAAGTTGACCGAATGTGATTGGTTAATAATTAGTGGTCTGACTTTGCGTAATGGTCTTTTTGACTCATTTGAAAATATGGAATAAACTATTAAGGAAATTGATCAAGTTTTGTATGAGAGAGATCGAGAAGAAAGAGTTATAATGAAGACAGCGATTATTGTGAAAGAATGTTGGATCTTTTAAGGAATTGGAATGACGTAGCTATGCAAGCTGTTTAGACTATGGTGCCAAATAATTAGTTTGGAAATGATATTAAATATTTATTATTAAATGTGAAATTTATGCAATAACAAAATCGAAATTTTAAATAACGTAAATTCGTTATTGCGGTCAACTTTTATTATTTTCCTTTGATATAATTTTACGAATGACTATTTGATACTAACTATTTTACACTTTCTCTTTTTTCCTAATTCAATTATCCAACAAAACCAACAAATTCGTTACATCCTGAAACTATTCAATCATCTGATAGGGATCTGACTTATCACATTGAACGGAACATGCCCTAAGGGTCTAATTTATGCGTAGAACATCTTGACAGGTAATGAAGTAGTGTCCTGCGGTTGGTACGTACGTCGCATCGCGTGCTATCCTAACGTATGCCTTAATATAACGCATTGCCTTCTCCCTTAAAGTCTTTAATATGTATGATGTTTACACCGAAAATTTGCCACTGGAAGAAAATATATTCATGTTTAAATTTTATCCAGATTAAATTCAATCCAACAATATATTTACTAATTTATTATTTAATATTTATTTTACAATTGCTAAGCAAATATTTTCAATTGCACAAATTTCCCTCCCCCTTATTGAAGATATTTTTTATCAGTTTAAAAATTCCTAAAGTAAATTTGTTCTACTCATTCACGCTCGGACTAGGGATTTCGTTATCATCGTAACGCATCTCTGCATCGACGTGATGATAGGTGTGATGTCATAGCGCTCTCTCTGACACGCTGAATTTCCTATACTTCTCTCTCTAACACTTTGAATTCCATATAGTGGTAGTAGGAAACCCGAAGCCTATATACTTTGGTACTTATGAGGATTATTGCTGTAAGCTAATACAAAAGAAGGATTTATTTACGACTAACAGGTTGGATTTCCACCCGAAGAGAGGTATGCTGAAATATGGCAAACCCGCTTACAACTTTAAGCTACATTGAATTTAATGCTTGAAATTTACTATAGTACTTATTCAATATTTTGAGAATCTATTTTCAAGTTACCCTGAAGATTGACTTATATATTTTCGGGAATTGATATCATGACTTTTCGAAATTGCTGACCCACTTTGTCATATCAAATTTACATAACTAATAAATTTCACTTTCTCAATGGCTTCTTCTTTACTATCACAAAAATCTAGGTAATGGTCCACATACTGCTGTTTAATATCTTCAAAATTTTGTTATTTTTTACGATCTGGGCGACCAATGGTGATGAAATTTCTTATTTTATATCAATACGATTATTTATATTTTCTAAAGAACAATATTTGCACTATATCTCTTTCATTTACAGAGTTTATCACAATTTTTTGATATATTTTTATTTTTTAGAATTCTGTGTAAACGTAAGTCGAAGGTAGGTCAACCTGGTCGCTTATAAATCATAACAATGAGCATGTGATCCCTGATAAGTCTTTATTTCACTGCTGGAAGTCGTAAAACTGTGTAAAAATTATTGTTTTGTGCTAGTTTTGTGATATAGAAGTATTAATGTCCCAAGAAAAAAGTTAATCATTAAACTCTGGTATTTGGTGAATAAAACAAAAGCGAATTACAGATAAATTAAAAAGATATATTTGTTTATTTAAAGTAAATTAGGTCAAAGCAATATTTATATAGTACAAACAATACAGAAAAATATAACTAAACGATTTTTCCGTAAATATTTACCAATAATAACGCATTGCATATATCAGCATTAATAATTGTAATAACTTTATTTGAAATAGAAAATTTTATGATATTTTCCATAGATCTATTAAATTGCTGGATTAAATTTATCAGCAATTAATTGTTACACAAAAAGAAATTAACATAAATGCTATTTTTAGGCATCTTTAAAGGCCCTTGCATGTACATTTACACAAGAAATAAGCAGTTAAAAATAAAAAATAAAATTTGACAGACCGTTATCATTCCTCGATTTAAGGCACGTTGAAAAATAAAAATTAAGAAATAATACATATGAAATAATTTTTTCCGTAGGGATGAAAATTTTATTCCTGACCAATGAAAAACAGTGTTTGTTGATGTTGACAACTTTTGACTAACAAAAATCCTCGCACCACGCAAATAGTATTAACATCCATTTTATCACTTGATTTTGATATTTACAAAGAAAAATACAAAAGTGTTAAATTATTATTATAGCTAAATTTGACACCTGGCAGTTGATTTATGTTTGTTCGCATGCGTATTTCAAAAGAATGTAGGTTGACAAAAAATAATTTTTTTAACTGCTTGTTCCTATTTCTTATTTTTACTGCTTATTTCTTATGTAACTGTACGTGCAAGAGACTTAAGGCATCAATTTAGAAATACGTCATTAATCGAAATATATTAAGTAGATGTGTTAGGGGTTTCCGAACCCAGGTATATAGAATTCAACCTGTTAGAGAGAGATGTATAGGAAATTCAGCAAGTTATAGAGAGACAGAAAGCGCTATGATGTCATTAGCCATCATTACAGTTTCCTTTAATACAATTTTAGCTAGTTTGACTAGTATCCCACAGAGGGCATCACTACAACATTTAGAAAAATATAATTTAAAAAAAAACCAGCGCAGAAACGTTAAAAAAATCCATCTGTCAATTTAAGAGAAAAATCATGCGCAGAAGGAACATTTAATCTCTAACTTCGTTGCTATTGGTCGAAATTGAACGCGGGAAACGGCAATTTATTTGAAATGCGACGTTGAATAATAATTTCCTAGTTAATCATGTCTAACTCCCCCTTTCATCCCGTTGCACCCGTAACTTTCCCCAACAATGTTCAACTGACACTTGTGACATATTAAATTAACAGATTTTTTTCACGTTAAATTATATTTTTCTAAATGTTGTAGTGGGGATACCAGTCAAACTAGCTAAAATTGTAATAAAGGAAACTGTAATGCTGACTAATACGTCATAGCGCTCTCTCTCTAACTTACTGAATTTCCTATACCTCTAACTCTAACACGTTGAATTCCCTATACCTGAGTTCGGAAGCCACTAGCACATCTACTATATTAGGTAAAAATGGTATATACAGATGAATATTAGAACGTTCCTCGACCTCTATTTCGATTAAACAGTTGTTTTTCTTAAACTTCCTTTTTGCGTCTTAATTTGGAACGTTTGTCCAATTAATCAGAGGAACGGTTGGATCTTGTTTTTGAATATTTTCTCCATCACTGTCTTCTCTTTTTCTGTCTTTGGCCTTAAGGTTAAGGAGGTGAACACATATCTCAGCCTCATTGATTTGTCTTTAGGGTTTCCATGTCTTCGTCTATATAAAGCCGAAGACGAAGAGATGGCTCTTTGGGTCGACTTTGGTCTGCACCACTTTGCCACATGCAAGCCTCGACACAACCTCCTTCTCGTGAAGGTCAGCTTGCATTTTGCCCGGGATCCTGAGAGAGACTTTAATGAGCTTCAGAAGCATATTCCACGGCCTTTGTCATTTAGCCGGTCCAACGTGAGGTCGTCATCGCACGTTACTCTGATGATTTCACCATAGTGTTGCTTGTCTTTGCTAGAGGAGACGGACATAATTACTTTGTCCAGCTCTCCAAGTAATGGTTTTTTGACAAGGAATTTTCTTTCGGTAAATATTTTACCATAAGGGTTCTCCTTGTCTATGATACTTATATAATATGGCTCCTTGCACCATGTTTGGGTCTCCTTCTTTGCTTTGCTTGGGCTCACAAACTCTTCTGCCCCAGAGGTGCCTGGTTGTTTGAGGCGGACTACGTTGTCCAGCTTCTGATGTTGGAGGTGGATTTTGGTGTCTAGTTTCGGGTGTTGAGGTGGAGGTTGCCTCCAGCATCGGTTGGCTTTTTATATTTTTTTGTTTTGGTTTATAGTGGTCCCACGAGTAGCTGGGGAAATAAAAGTGTGACCAATCAGATCTCGGCTTGAGTGGGTAAGGCTGAATTAGAAAGGCCAGGTGCTTGCACCGGAACGATCGCAACCGCAGTCACTAACGGTTTTTTGCTGAACAAAAAAATAAAACCGTCTTTTAAAAATAACTGTAAGGAACATTTGAGAAGATAATATCTCGAGATTAACATTGTCCCATTTTGTGATTATATTGATGCCGCTTGATATATCAAATTTAGGTTAATATAATACGGCGCCGATAACATATACGTCTAATTATATTATTATTTAAGGTCATTCTGTGTGGCCGAAAAGGCATCACACATGTGACCGCATCGCCACCGCGCTCCATATCTCTCTAGTTTGCACCTCGCTATAATAAACCGTTACTGTGTATTTATGTCCATTTACTTCTGTGTATATGAATTTTATATTTATTTTTATATGCTTTCTGGTAAAAATATTATAATAATCTAAACTCCAACCCATTTTTTCCTTGGGTGTGTTGTCATTATTATTATTATTATGATAATGGTTTTGGGCTTCTCTGTATAAACAAACAGACTGTATTTAGTAATAAAGCAAAAACATCTTATTTTTGACCAAATCCCAAAGGGACTTTTTCCTTCTCATCGTTGCCCCACCGTCGAAAAAATATTTTACGATGTTACATTTGTTCCTGGCAAATGAAAGCTTATGAACTTTTTTATGTTCCTATTTTCTGGCGGCTTATTCACTGTTTATGTTCTCATTTCATCCGAAACGAGGTTACATACAGTATCAACTGGCGAAATGTACTTCTTGCTCGTTAATAAAAAATATTTTATAAACAACCTGTCGGTGAATACTTTCCAAACATATTTAATGTTATATGAAATTTTAGTGTAATAAATTGTTAAATAACAATATTTTTTTTATTATGGCTATCCATACACACAATCTGTTTACAGTTATATGTTTTATTATTTTAGTTAATCGGTAGAGGCCATAACTACAAAAATAAAATATATTTTAATCTGTATATTTGCAATTTAAAATAGAAAATATTGATATCGGATTTATATTCGATCACATTACATGACTTCATAATATATTAAATTAATGTATGGGGAAAATTAAAGATAATAAATTTTTTTCTATCCTTTCAAAATTACCATGAGAACAATATACCACATATTTTATGGCAACTTGCTTCAAATAACTTTAATTAAAACGCTTTTAATAACCTCAGAACGTGACAGAAAATAATTAACGAGATTTCGTTAACGACAATAGAGCGAGCATTATTTAAATCAACCGTTGGTAGATAATCCTGTATAAAATAAATCTAAGAGATTGGATATCCTGGTTGGCCTTTTAAAATGTAAGTTAAGTACAAGTCAAAACTTTTTAAACATCGAAACACACTTCAAGCTTACCTTCTTTATAAAAGCGTTCGCAATTTTAGAAGGTTATTGGTGACTTTTTATTGAATTTAGAAATTGATTGGTAGTTCAATCAGAAATTATGTTTTCGTTATTAAAATTAAATTTCCATAGAATAAACAAGCTATAACTCAACTCATATAAACTTATATTAAATAAAAAGTAAAAAAAGAAAAAAAAAAGTGAATAAAGTATATCAGTAAAGTATATCAGTAGAACAAAAAATCAATACGAACAAAAAAAAGAATTAGGAAACACACTAGAAAAAATAACGAAAAAGTATCGATAAAATAATAAACAAATGAATTAAAGAAAGTCAAAAAAAAAATAAGAACAAAACAATAAATTTAATAGTGGAAATTGTTATAAAAAAGTTAGGAAACCTAAAATGATTTTAGGAGATTGAGTTAATAACAAATATATAGTGGAAAGAGATATAACACAATGCATAAAGTTAAAAAAGTACAGGAGCAATTTTATAAAGAAACCATCTGAAGATACAAAGCAAGGAAACAAAAATGAATGTTTAGTAGAATCTGAATATTGCAGTGTGTAACGAAGTTATTTAATTACCGTGATAATTAAAATATATTAATAACGTAAAGCGCAATCAATTAATCCTCCGACCGATAGATGGAAACAGTCGCGAACGTGCTTCGCATACGCAGCAATCCCTACCGTATACCACGATTTAATCTATTGTCATCAGTTCAAATTGGAGTTCGAGCCGAAAACCAGATCTAGCTAGAGTGCCTGTTTAATGGCCTTTAGAGGTAGGTCAAGCTGCAGGGAGTGAAGCCGAGCTCAACCAACCGCAAGCAGTGCACTAAAGACCTGACCACTAGAGTAGGACCAACGTTGCCAACTGTATTAGTACGGACATTTAAATTATTATATTCCATTGGAGAAAATTATAGTACAAAAAAGAAGAAATAATAAATATGTAATGACACCAAAAATAACGTATAACTGCACCAGAAGTAACAAATACCAATTATCTCAATTATGTATCTGAGTTCAATCAACTCTTCTTTCTGGATTATAAATTATACCCAATAAAAATCCCTAAAAATCCTTAAAGTTCTTTAAAAATCCATAAAAATTCTTAAAAGTACTTCAAAAAATTTTAAAAATCGTTACAAATCCTCTAAAATCTTTAATAATCCCTTAAAATTCTTAAAAAAAAGTTAAAAACCTTAAGAAAATTTTAAAAATTCTTAAAAATACTTTAAAATGCTTAAAAAATCCTTAAAAAAACGTTAAAAATCTCTAAAAACCCTTAAAAATACTTAAAATTACTTGAAAATCTTAAGCAGTTGAATCTCAAAAAATCCTTAAAAATAATTAAAATTACTTGAAAATCTTAAACAGTTCTTAAAGATCCTAAAATAATCCTTAAAAAACATTAAAATCGCTAAAAATAGTATGAAATTCTTAAAAATCCTTAAAAATCCTTAAAAATCCTTAAAAATCATTAAAAATCCATAAAAATCCTTAAAAATCCTTAAAAATCCTTAAAAATCCTTAAAAATCCTTAAAAATCCTTAAAAATCCTTAAAAATCCTTAAAAATCCTTAAAAATCCTTAAAAATATTAAAAGTGCTTGAAAATACTTAAAAATCCCAAAAATCCTTAAAATTATTAAAAATCCTTTAAAATCCTTAAAAATTCTTAAAAATCCTTAAAAAATTCTTAAAAATCCTTAAAAATCGTAGATCCTTCACCTGCGATTTATTGAATATAATATGACTTACAGATCAATTTTATTATTGACTATTAGAGGGCGCTACAAGTGCTGTTCCAGATTATTCAAATCTGTTTTTGAAATTTGTCAGTGATTGATCATTATACTGCAAAAACCTTTAGTATATTGTTATGATTTGAAATTTTATAGTACATGAAGTTGTAATTATCGTACAAATACTATAATTATAGTACGGTTGACAAGGCTGAACCTTACACAGAACAAGTTCATGTCCGAAACGATTATAGAAACGACCGACGCCGACGATAACCGAATGAGAAATAAATCTGGAACGTTATACATCTTTCCCCTCTACCGGAGTTTACTATCTGGACTTATTAAAAGTTCATTATTTCATAAATTTAATTTTACATCCCAGCAACGAGTACCCAGCTACTTAACTCAGTAGGGCAAGATCGCCCTTCTGCCCGCTACGAAAATTGATAGATACCATAACGACCCCTGGAGTATATTCTTCTTCACTGATGCTGCCGGGACCAAGTAAGCTTTATACTATAAACGAAAGGTGGCGGCAGAAGTAATCCGAAACCTGGACTAAGGCGCCAAAGGACCGCATGACGATGCAAAGAGTGTTATAAGTGGAAATAGGTTAAGGTAGAAAAATGAAAGAAAATCATGGAAATTTAGAACTCATTTTATATCAGATTTTTTTAAGTACTTTTTATTATTACAATCTGGTCAGTATGAAAAATAATGAATTTAATTTTAACGTAAACTAAATAAGATATTTTCGTACGGTTCTTCTAATAGTTATAATACACTTCATAAGCTTTACTCTTGAAACAGTCGCTGTATTTTCTTAAAGGGCTTCATCCCTAAATATGCCTTCCTTTTAGTCCATTTTTTTCAAGGAGCTGAGACAAAAAAATAATTCAAACAAAATGTGTTCTTTAAATTTTTATACTTAGTATATCTTGAACATAAAACTATAAAGAATTAAAACGCAATAATGAAATCGAAGGCTGATAACCTTTTTATATATAATTCAGGTCAAATTCAACATGATCTTTGTCAACTTCAGTGACGTATGTCTGATCTAACATACATTTTTAAAATAATATTTTTGAACATCTATATTAATCTGTTTTAATATGTACATGTATTTTAATAACACTCTGTATGGAATTGTATTAAAACTTTTTTCTCATATATTTCGTGAAAATTAAAACTTTGCAACGGAATATATATTTTTTCTCAATTTAAAACCTAAGCTCCAGATTTTCTATTGCCACAAAACAAATAATAAACTAAAGCTACAAAATCTTGTTTTATCTCAGAAAACCTCTTCACCTCACAGTCTCATAACTCAGCTTTTTCAATTACTGCAGGAAAATCTGACTTGACTTCCGTTTCCTTTTTCTGGGACTTCAGCAGCAACCAAAGAGGATGATTTCATAATGAAATGAACAGTTATTGCTGCGAAATAAGCTGGATATAAATTTATGCTTACGCTTCTTTCCTACTTTGCCTCCTTTGCGAAAAAAAATATAAAAGTAAATTGGTTTTAAACACAAAAATAATTTAATCAGGCCAGGGAGGGCTCGTCAGCTGGATTAACGTTATAAGCATTTAAAAATGAATCTGACCAATTTCAAAAAAAAATCCATCAGAATTATTTGACAATCTAACAGGTAATTTTTAGATAATTGTGTGATCCAGATTTTCAAGAAAAAAAACACAAAGTCGAGTACCATAAGTTATAATTGATCAGGCGACTATTTTCGGTAAAAAAAACATCAAGAGTCCATTATTTATGTACAAGGGAAGATAACTAATTATTTAAAAAACTTGAATTGTATTTTTAAATAGGTAATTAAATAAATAATTAAATTGAAGGAACCATTAAAGTTGTACAGGAAAAAACTAGTTTGATAAAAAACAAGGCAAGGACTATTAGATCGCATCCGCGATGCCAGAGCAAATGCCAATAATCACGTTGAAATCGAAGTAGTTGAGATGTAATAGTTTGTGGAACATTAGTGGAGTATAGAGCTATTTAGCGAAGATCCACTATAAAAAAGCTAATGCGCCTCATTCCGAACCTCAGTAGGTGGTGTGGAAGACCGGAATGGACATTTTTTAATCTCTTTTTTTTTGGTTCACTTTTTTGGCTTATTTTTTTCTATATATTTATATATACATAGTGCTTTTTCACTCTAACACACCTCCAGGCATGCATGTCTCCATAATCGGCCACGGAACACGCTCTTTTTTGATAGAAATGACGCGAAACCTGAAAACGCCGGTGCGGACCTTCTATGGCCCGTAGCGCAAAATCCTGACGGTAGATTTTTTTGGTCTCATGACCTTTTTTGTTCAAAATGTTGAGATCTACAATTTCCACTAAAAATTAGACCTTGGGACTAAAACCATTTTTCCCTATAAAAAGTGCGGGGTCCTTTGAAATTTAACTGAAATTAATGTAGTTCTGAGCGCAACTATTTTTTTGTAAAGAGCGAAATAAAAATAGACACTTTGAAAACAAATAACGAATATAACCTGCGAGAAGCGCTCTAAAATATAGTGGTAGTAAACTATAGTATAGTTAAGGTGTTGACAGCCAGTGAACTAAGCTTTGTACAAGTGAACATTGAAATTTAATCTGACTGTACTTTATGTAATTATTGTAATTAGTGTTGTCTGAAGGAAATAGTAAACTGAAGAGAAAAACTGACATTTATTGTTAATGGGCTATCTAATTATCTCTAAGAAGCGTTCAGAAATGCCACAAGCAAGAACATATACGTTCGATAATAATATCTCAACTATAAAACAATTTTGTTAAAAATTAATTATAATAAGTAGTTCTTGAAAGAAAATAAAACACAATATAAAAAACTAGACATTGTTCTATTGGCCATAATCCATATTTTTATACTGTTATTGTTTACTTTTAAATGTTCTCACTAATGATTTTCTATATAATTGTTTTTATACATACATGTAAAAAAAATTATTCTTTCTACTTAATTTACAACCCAAAAATAACTGCTGTTTATTTTTTATAAGAAAATAAAATGCGTCCGCCACTGTCAGGCATCTTCCTAATATGGTAACAAAGAATAAAAGTAAATTGGTTTTAAACACAGAAAAATTATTCGATTTATATAACGAAGACGCAAACGGAGCTCTTAGGATTTTGCTGATGCAGAATACTTCGATTATAATACTTTCCAGCATTCCGATTTTTGCGTAAGTAGTTCCGATGGAAATGTTGGGGATTTTCCGTTTTCCACTGATATAGGCGGTTTTCTCGATTATAATCTCATTTGCTTTTATTCGAAAATCTTACGGATTTCAGTGATTTTTTTTTGATAAATAAATTTCTTTTGGGAATTTTTTTATTCTACAAAAAAAAAACAAGTTAGAGTGGTCAAGTAAAATAAAAAAAGTTCGTGATCTCAATTTTTCCCTTTTTATTTTATACATTAATAAGATATGCAAATATTTGTTTATTTTTAAATATTATAATAGGTCAATAGAATATTAACCACATTTTCCAAATCGTTATACATAAAATCACGGGTGTGATTAAAGTTTCTTAGCACAACAAGAGACAATTCGGATTTTCCACTCTATAGTTTGTATATTTGTATGAACTTTCAAAAAGCATCTAAAACCTGAAGATGATTTAGCCAGTTTGATATTTTTCCAGAGGTCTTTTAAATATAACAAATAAAGCGCAGGAAAATCTACTAGTGGTTAAATAATGTAAATACTACTTTATTTGATCAAATATAGTCAATATTCAAGTACGGTTATCAACATTTCTTTTTATTTATTTTTCTGGCCTTTTACACATACTTTAACAAGTGAATTTAATATAATAAAATATAGACAGATGTAAGGTGTTAGTCTTAAAGAAGTACCACAAGAGACCCTAAGCGATCATGACTACATTAAGTATTTTATGAAGAAACTAACGATCAAGAAAGAGACGAATCATATAATAAATTTTATTATGAATACAGTACACGCACAATTGGAAATCATTTAAGCAGCTTCAGAGCGTTACGTGCTCGAAAATTGTATTTAATGGATTTGAATTGCTGAAAATTGTACTACCAGTAAAACACGGATTAAGGAAGAGTGATAATTTTCTTCAAATAAAGGAATTTTTAAGTAGGCTTCTACAGGGAGTACAAATTCGGAATTCGCATAGATGAATTATACCAGCTGGACAAGTGTTCCTTGCAGGCCTAACTCTAAGAGCAATCAAACCAATAATGTCGTCCGCACTGGACTAGAATTATGGTAAAGATAATATTCCTTCAAATATGGTTAGTCGTAACAGTTGTAACTCCCGCCGAATAATAGTACTCAGACAACCGTATGGTATATCACAGCCGTAGTCGATTTAGTTAGTTACAGTGGCAGTCCGAGTTCGAGCTCTAGTCGATAATCAAATCCTGTATCTGTTCAGCGACCTTTAGAGAAATGTTAAACTGAAGGGAGCGAACGAAGCCAAGTTCAATTGTACCGGATCGGCCAGTCCAATGGCCACGCCAGCCTGAAAGACGTGCCTTTACCGTCTGACAAGTAGGGGTTGGGGCGGTTGAGCGTGGGAAATTTTTTTATCTCAATAGCATTGTAAGCTCCCTTTCCAAGATCCACATCGTCTCGAACAGCTTTTATCAGATCTCGAACATATTTTAACAGCTCTCGAACAGCTTTTAATAGGTGTCGAAAAGCTTTCAAACAGCTTTAAATAGCTCTTGAACAGCTTTTATCAGGTCTCGAACAGATTTTAACAGCTCTTGAACAGATTTTAACAGTTCTCGAACAGCTTTTAATAGGTCTCGAACAGCTTTCAAACAGCTATCGAACAGCTTTTGTCAGGTTTCAAAAAGCTTTAAACAGCTTTCGAACAGCTATTAGGTAATAGGTTTTGTTCGCGCTATTTAATGCTGTTCGAGACCTATTAAAAGCTGTTCAAGAGCTGTTAAAATCTGTTTGAGAGCTGTTAAAATCTGTTCGAGACCTGATAAAAGCTATTCGAGACGATGTGGTACATCCATCAGCGGGCCACCATGGAAAGGGGGCGAGGCTTACAATGCTATTGAGATAAGAAATTTTCCCACGCTCAACCGCCCCAACTCCTACTCCCCGATACATCATCGCTTAAGGAACCGTCTTCGCACATCTTTTCTTGCTCGCCCGAATATGGAACAAATAAAATTAGTTTAATTGAATTTATTGATTTTTATTTTTTTCGAACTAATAACATTCTACCAGCAGATACTCCGGTTTGTAACCCGGGGGATGGGGGGAAGTAAAGTCTGCCCTACCAGCCAACATGATTGGTCGAGACCTGGAGTCTATTTACTTCACTGACGCTGCCTGTGCAAATGGTCTTCACTCTTTAAACGGAAGGTGGCGCCCAAGGAATTCTGAATTAGGGCTTGATAACGCAAAAAAAAGTTACACTATTTATAAGAGAATCAGATCGCTCATATTTCTTCGATATTACAAACTGTCAAGATTCTTACTCAGTTCTGGGTTTCCAATCAGGCGAATTGTTGTCTTCTGAATAGAAAAAGTACAAAAATTTTCTTTAAAATCCTCTCACTTAACTGAGCTGAATTATAGTACCAAACTTTGCACGATTTAATAGTCTTATTGAATTAAATTAAAAAAATTACATTAAAATTATAACTATTGTAAAACAAAATTTTAGCTGTGCCAAAAATAGCACATACATGCTCTTTTTGAAAAAATATACGTAGATTTCATATGATTTAAAAAATATCTAGAAGGTAAAATGAAGGATGTAAATATTATTAAAAATCCAATTACGAAATGTGCCAACTAAAAACAAATTTCTAACACCCAATCCAATTTGACTCCAACCAACCCTGAATACATTTACAGATAGACATAAACAAAGATTGGATAACACATTTTTATCTATCGACACTTTTAATTTATTTAAGTATATTTTTCTCTGCGTTCCGCGAATAAAAGCTAAAGTTTTATTATTAATAGCCCTTTAGACACGTTCGTTCTTTTAAAAGTGGTCATCTTTAGTTACACTCTCATTTGCCCGTACTTGTGTGGTGTAAGTTGCGCCACGGCATCGTGTTTTTAATTATAAATATCGGGTAGAGCGATCAGCTTTTCTATGTAATTAAATCGTAAAGGCTAAACTTTGTAATGAATATTTAGTTCCTGTGATGGAGCCACCGACGACATGAAATGTCCGATGTTAAGGTTACAAATGTGTATTTTTACAGATACGGACTTACCCTAGCAGTATATTTTGTAAATTTAACTTACCTAATGATAAGTAGAGTAAGTCATAAATATTTTATAAATATAGCAATAATTTCACATTAACTAATTGAAATATTAAATGTTAATGTTAATTTTTATATAGACCGTAACCACAAGATTCACTGTCAGGAAATCTTACTCCGCAGGAAGCCTATGCTGCTATAATTTTTCATAAAGGATATCAAAAATTCATGTTCAGGTTGTCGCTTGCTCTAGTAACTAACCTAAATTAATAAACTTCAGTGATTTTAGTCGGATTTAAAAGTAAACTGCGGTGACCCCATTGATGTTTTAGTCGGACGGAAGACTAATCGACATAATGAAGAGTATGAAGGAGTAGTAGCAACCTTAAATGACAAACCACAATTTTACTGATCCCTATAGTTATTCAACTGACCAGGAATATTGAAAGTGTGAAACATCGAAGAAAGACCAGAGATTTGACTCTATTTTACAGATACTTTCATAAATGATGCTCAAATGATATTGTTTGTTTGGTTTCTCCTATAATCGCGCTTGCAAGAACACCCGTTAGGTTGATACATCCCATCCATACGATGTTCAACTTTTTAGCAGCATGTTTAAGGACTGCTTTACTTGGATGATATCTTCACTATGATATGACCTTCCTAAAACCGTGTTACCTTAGAAATACAACCTTCAGGGATTAGATTTCATGAATCGTCATTTCCGTGCACGTATCGATCTTGAAGCGGCATAAATGATTTCATATTGTCTATAAAAAAAGAGTTACTAACAACGCGCGTGGCTTTTTGCATTAAAATATGAATGAATACATCCTCAGTAATAATAACTTGACAAAGTGAAGAATATAACAGCTCAAGTAAGGCCGCTTTACCTCATAGTAAAAACGCGAAAGGAGTCCTGTACACAAGACTAACAAGGAGCTACAAAATGCAATATCAGATTTGTCAACAATGTTGACATACTACAGCAAACTGTGATAGAACGCCATCGTGTATAGAATGTGAACAATAAACCACATGCAAAGAACCACTGACTTTACCAAAAATGCATAAATTTCGATGAAAGTCAATTAGAAAATTACAAATGCCCCGAAAACATAAGTACAGTGGAACAAAAAAGTGCAGACAGTAGCCCAACAAAAATCAATATGTTGGTATTTTTTCCCAGCTATTAGCCTGAGCTGTGCAGACGGGAAGGCTCAGAAATGCAAAACGCAATTTCCTGGGCGTTGGTAGAGGCGTCTCATCGTATGCATAGAGGGGCGTCCTCTATGAGATCTAATAGCTCATCTGGATGATATTTGGCTTCTCCTAGAATCCTAATGTTGGGCTCTGGTAGTTTCTTCTTGGGTTTTATAATAATTACTCTACTGTCCCTATTAACTGTCCATTCAGTCCTGAAGGTTTCTTTGCCGTGAGTATTGCTGCTGGCCGTTCTTCTCTCGAAGTAGCATCCTTATACTTCTTTTAGTCTGGAAATAATTATAGTGATATTAGTAATATTGTGGAGTTGTTCGGAGGGTAAGCGCTAGTTGCCAAAATGGCGTGCATGAGATGAGAATTTAGTGAGGAAAAGTTGAAAGCTCTACAATAAATCTATGTTTTGTATATATAGAAGTGTTTGAGGATTACATCTCAAAAATCGTCTACCTAGAGCTCTAATGAAAGAGGCTTGTCTCCTAGAGTTTTTTGGACTTTTGCGGATTTGATGTTTATGAGAGCATTGGAAAACTCTGGCTTTTAGAGTGAAGGGGTCAGATATAAAGTTTCCAACTTTTACATTGGGCTGTGGTAGTTTCTTTTAGGGTTTTCTGATAGTTGTTCTTCTATCCCTATCAACTGTCCATTCAGTACTGAAGGTTTCTTTGTCGTGAATATTACTGCTTGCCGTTCTTCTCCTGAAGTAGCATCCTTACACTTATTTTAGTCTGGAAATAATTATAGTGATATTAGTAATATTGTGGAGTTGTTCGGAGGGTAAGCGCTAGTTGCCAAAATGGCGTGCATGAGATGAGAATTTAGTGAGGAAAAGTTGAAATGTATGTTTTGTATGTGTAGAAGTGTTTGAGGATTACATCTCCCAAATCGACCACCTAGAGCTCCATCGATAGAGGCTCATCTTCTAACTCTGTCTAGAGTTTTTTGGACTTCAGTCGCCCAATACAGGAGTGCGCGTTAATTACACTTCCAAATAGGTAACTTTGTCCAAGGGAACCAATCGCTCTCCCTAAAGCCTAAGGTTGATTTCATTGAGAGGTTGATTGGGGAGGCAAGAGAGGGCGGGAAATATCATGCGTCTACGGGTCCAACACAGAGCCTTGGGGAACTGTGGCTTTACAGTGACTGAGTCAGATATGGAGTTTCCAACTTTAACATGGATGAGGCAATTGTTGATGTAGGAGTGGATAAGGTTGATTAAAGGGATTGTGAGTTCGATGTTTGAAATTTTGCGAATATTGATACTATGCCCCATAAAGTTATACTCTTGGTTTACTAAGCCTGGTCGGATGTTACACACTGACAGTGGGGCTGTATCATGGTAGGTGGACTAACAGAATCAGGGCTACATTTCTCAGTGACAATAAACACAAAATACACTGTTAAGTCAAAAAATATGCAAATACAATAAGTCACTAAGTAATCTGCTTATAGATCCCAACGACAGAGTAGCGGTGAAATAAGATTGAATTGTACTTTATTATAGATATACAAAATGAAGATATTTAATGCCTAAAAACCTAAAATCAAATAAATCACAAGCCACAATCTACATTTACATATCGTGAAGTAACCAAAAATTTTTTTTGCTCAGGGATAGCATGTCACATTAAATAAAATCATTAATAAGCGTTCAATAAAGATCATGGTGTAGAGGTCTAGATACCACAAATGCAGAGGTACACAAACAAAAGAAATGCATACACT
Source organism: Neocrepidodera transversa (assembly GCA_963243735.1). Lineage (NCBI taxonomy): Eukaryota > Metazoa > Arthropoda > Insecta > Coleoptera > Chrysomelidae > Neocrepidodera > Neocrepidodera transversa. The sequence goes on from OY725355.1 coordinate 9,345,164, forward strand.
TTATCACGGATACCATTTGTAAATAATTTGTAAAAATCATAAAACGTAGTTTTATTTATCTAAGTATAAATAAAAATACTCAATACCGTGAAATTATCGCTTTCAAGGTCATCGCTCCTAATGATATATCTGAAGCATCTGTAGATCAGAATATCTAACACTTACATATCTATACCAATAGAAGATGCAGAATTATAATTAGATCTTTTTAGGTACTTTATTACTGTCTGTTCTGGTACTTTAGCTTCATTGAGAACGGCCTTGAAAGATACCATTTCGGTAATATAGACCTTGTGGTGCCTTTTGGGCTACACAGAATAACCCTTTACATAATAAAATATTGTAGTTCATTAAATTAGTTGTAATTATAACAATATAAATGTTAAGACGTGATGTTATTATTTCATGTGGTAACGTGATATTGCAAAGTAACGACCGACGGTTCGAGTTCGACATTGTGTCGGGCCAAGTAATGTTTATTGTTGAATTTAGATATATAGGTTGTTGTCTCTTCGAGACGGGTTCATTACAATTAATGGATTATTACATTCAATTAAGAGTATGGAGTTCGTGCCGCTAGTGTTACAGGGCTGACATGATATATCAAAAGATATGTTAATTATATGATAGTAAAATATTAACCAGTGAATAAATAATTAGTTGTTGACAGTGTCTCATGTATAACCAGAAGAAATTCTTGAGATACATTACATGACTATTTACTATTACATGGCAATTTTCCATACACGTGCTCGCATCCGCGTTGCTCCTTTACTTATAGTTTAAATATATATGCGGAAAACTGATATGGGACAAAAATTTCAAAATTTTATAAAAGACAAAATATATCCCTGTTTATTGATTATACCGACAAGGACAAAGTACAAAGAGATCTACCCAAAAATGAGTTACCATGCAATTAATAATTTCATTCATACTTTATAGTGAGTTGCGTAATTGGAATGCAAAAATAGTTAAAACTTGATAAAATAATTTGAAACACTTCCAATCTAATAAAAAGCGAAATGTTCTCCACCAGCAGCACTTTTGTTGTTTTCAATTTTCTTTTATTTGAAATCAACAATATTCACTTGTCGCTTGTTAGGTAATATTACACTTACTGAACCAATTTTTTTGAGGAAATGTAAGAATTTCAATTTTTTCAATATACAAGTATTATTAGGGCCAGTTCGTCTCTTGCTGTGTATGTTATGCATTTTCGTGAAGCAGTCGTAATGTAAACTCGAGACTAAATTTCGAAACCATGTTAGTTTGTTTGCTTATTTAAACAAGAACGACAAAACGATTTGTTTTAGAGATGAAATGTTCAGTACTGGTAATATATAGTGGTTGCTTATTTTGGTTATCATGTATTCATATCGATACCACTTTAATGTACCACTGCATTTATATAATTTCATCAAAATTTCAACATATCCTACAGCATTGTTTACGTCAAGTACATTTTATTTAATATGACGTATTCGTTTCTAATCAATAATTAATACCTTATTACATGAGCACGCCATATTCCAGTTCTCAATGTGAGAAACATGAATGATTTACGACACTCGTCTACCGCTCGTGCTGTAAACTCGTCTGCGTGATATTTACGACACTCGCCTATGGCTCGTTCCATAAAATCTGTGAAGTTTACGACACTCATATTTGAATTTTACGCCCTTTTTTCCTACTCACAAACGCTACTAATTGCTGATCAATTGTAGCCGATTATAATTGGTTCTTCGAAATAACAAAATAGTTTTTATAGTTCATGAAAGAAACTTTGTTTTACAGCACGAGACGCCACATGGTCCTGTATTTTTATTTTGTTCGCGGTGAAATTTAGTTTTTGATTTTTAATTATTTTTTGAAGGTGGTGAAGTTAGATTCCCCCATGTTTAAATTACCATATATTTAACCATTTTTCGATACTGTTTTATGAAAAAAAATCCCTTAAAACTTCTTTTAAATGATTGTTTTTTATTATTTTGTATTTCAATCCGATTTAGGTTGATCCAGTTATTTGTAAAATATTATTATTTAAATTTGACTACATATTTCTTGTTCGGTTTTTATGGTTATAAAATTTGTTTGATTTGTAATACTTTGATTATTCCTTTTAAATGGATTACTATTATTACTATTTTTGCATTTTATGCAAAATCACATTTTATTTCAGAGCTGTCCCTAAGCACTATGCTTAGTGCTGTGCTAAGCACTCTAAGAACTTTTGTTCTCGGTAGCACAGTGCTTACGAGCACTTTTTATAACCGGTGCTCAGTGCTTAAAACACTTTATCAAAGGGCTTAGTGTTCGCCAAAAGTCTCGCGAGCAATCGAAAACTTTTACTGCAGATAGCACCAAAATTTTTGGGACTTAGTGCCCGCGGATTCTGGCCTTACTGACTTAATAATAAAAAAAATTAAGTAATTACAAATAAAGTATATACGACCCTTAAATGTCAAAAATTATCTAAGATAAATCTGAAAAGTAATCCACTAACGGTAACTAAACTTTAGAAGATTTTTATCTATGAAAAATAATTTAAAATAAAAATCTGACTAAAAAAATATAGCAAATAATTCTAACAAATTTGACAGCTCCCCTACCTATTTCGACCGCTGCGAAGTGGTACTCGATTCTCACTGCCCAGTTAATTTTTTTTTGTGACCACGTACTGTTGCACATTCGTCGAGCCGCCCCGTGAGGCCTATCTTTTTTGACGTGTACATTCGCTCATTTGCTGGCTATCTCCATTTCCCGCGACTTTTTGACCAGTTGTGGGAATCGGAGCAACCATGGCCGCTCGCTCACGTTTTCCCATTGGCTATGGATCTGACGCAGTACCACGCATTGAGGGCGTCAATTGTAATACTTTTCGCAACTGTCTTTTCGCTGGTTCAGCGCTTTTTTTGTCTACTGGCAGTTTGTGCCTTAGCACGAAATTCAACTCGTGACCTGACTTTGTTTATTTAATAATTTAGAAAATTATGAAATATATTTTTTTCTTTCAATTTCTCTGTGTTTCTTTAGTCTTTATTACAATAGAAGAGAGAAATCTACTGAATCTGAAACCGTCAGATATCCTAAATCTCTTATGAAGACAAAGACTAGAAACATATTATACTATTTTTTATATCAGGTTCCACAAAAATTTCTACCTTATTATTTTTTGTACTTACACTATATCTATTAATTTTTCTATTCTAAAATAAATAATTGGTAAATAAATAAATAAAAAAGAAAACATAAAACTACCAAAACATAAATAAACTATTAGTAAACAAAAGAAGTGATATATTATTTATTTTATTCCCTTATTTGATTCAAACAAGAAAAAATGTAAAAATGTCTGAATACGACAGCGACCTTATATAAAATTTAAAGAAAGGATATATTTACAAGCGGAAATTGTACTGTGAAATGGTCGGAGCTAAGAATAAATAAAATAAAGCACAATCGTACAAGCAAAGTACATAAATAACCATTTTTGTTAATTATCACGCCATTGGTATTTACAAGCATAACAAATGCGAAGTTTGTTAAAAAAAAACAGCATGAGCATTAAGGCTTTCTCAATACATTAAACCTTAATAAAGTAACAAAGAAACTACTGTATTTCCACTAAACTTCGCGTGCTTTTGCAATACTTATTTCTCTTCTCTGTCGGCTCATTTTCGCCCTAAAGGTCTTATTTATGTCTTTATTCACCGGCAACCGGACAAAATCAAGTCATCCGTTACGGATTTTAACGCGGCATTTGTCTCGAATGACGTTTCGAGCCTCGACTGCGTCCGTGTGAGGAAGCAATGTGTCAGAAGGGAGGGAATCTTTAAATATTTAAGGTAGATGGATACGCGGTTTGCACGGCACAAGGATATTACATCACTATATTATTTACGCTTATTCTAGCATATATTTTTTATGGAAAACATAAAAAATGTGTATCATCATTTTAGAATTTAAGTTAATTGCTTAAGTTTATGGTCGTATGTTTATTTTAGATGAAAATACAATAAATTTTATAATACTATTTTAGCTTTTATTAATGCATATTTTTAATACATATGGATAACAAATTTTTAAAACATACACTCTTATGTTGCTCTCATATCTTGTTTTAAAATTATTCCCCTAGCAATTACGTTATTTCTTGAAAATGGGTGGAAACATCTTAAATATTTTGTACTCTATTTCTCATTAATATTCTAGTCTAGTGGTTTCCGGTAACTGAATTTTCATGTTCACGATTGCTGCTGGTCTGCTCTTGGCATTTCCACCTGCAAATTTTAAAAAGACCTTCGTCGAAAGTATTCCTGTGACATTTCCTTTAAAGCCGTAGCATGTATTTAGTTTTCAGTAATATTATATGTGAAATAAAATTATTTACTGCAAAGAAAAAATCGTTAACAGCTTTTCGAGGAATATTTATGAGCATCATTTTATAGATTTTAGAGGGTATAAAGATTTAATTATTCTTTCTTTAATATATTTCCAAGAATTTAAAAAAAAAATTGTTTTTACTTTTAATATTAAAAAATAGAAATAACCTCCTAGTTTTTAAAGGGGAATTTTACTCAATCTCGCTTAAACCTAATAAAAACTGTCAGTCAAATCGTCCTGACCAAATGTCTCCCTAAAATAATGCAAGAATTTCTAGAAACGTTCGACTGAATCCGTCCTCTTCATTTGACCACTCTAGATCGGTTAAAAAAATTATGTCAATTGTTCTTGCCGATAAGTTCCAGATGATACGAACTTCATCTGTCAAATCAATTGCCAATAAATTATTATAAAAATAATGAACTATCATTGTCACATAAGAAAACAATACTAAAAATAATATACCGTATGCGAAATAACTCGTCCTCACCCCAAAGAAAAAAATCTAGATGGGCCGGTGACCTACAGACCCATCTGTTTGCTAAATACAACTAATAAGCTATAGGAGAGCCTTATTAAAAACAGGCTCGTGAGTGAGCTGTAGCAGGCAGATGGACTGTCAGAAAACCAGTATGGTTTCAGAAAGGGTAGAAACACGGTGCAAGCAGCGGCAAAAATAAAGGAGCTCCAAGAGGCAAGCGATAGTGTATGGATGGCTCTAATAGCACTGGATATAAAAAATGCATTCAACACAGCATCGTGGGAGTTCATACACTGACAACTGGCACATACATTCTCAATTTACATAAAGAATATCATAGGAACTATAAGAAACCTGATCATAGACCCATAGGAGGATGAGATCCAGATTCAGATGGGTATCCCACAGGGATCGGTGCTCGGGCCGACACTATGGGATATCTTGTATGATGGGGTGTTGATGCTTGAGCTAAGAATCGAAGTTTCATTAATAGCTTTTACAGATGATCTAACAATTACCGTAAAATCAAGCACGAAGCGGCAGCTAGAAGAAAGGGAAAACGAAGCAGATAATTAAATTATTGATGAGGGAAAACGCACTCGACCTTGAAACCGAGAAGACGGAAGCCATGGTAGCTAGATGACATGGGTGGAGAAAAACAAGGCAGACCCTCCGCTTCAGGAGGAGATGAAGTAATACCCGGTAAGCAGCTATGTATTCTTTGTATTACCTTTAACGATTTAGGGATATACGGCCCACACATACGGGGGTCGGTTAGAAAAGCGGAAAAGACGCCCAATATTGGCGGCCTCCTCAGTGTGACTAACTCAATTATGCTATACGGTGCCCCGATATGGGTAAAAAGTAAGCGAACTTAAAGCTACCCCGAAGCCATGGAAAGGGTTCAACGCCAGGTGGTGCTTAGAGTAGGGACGATCCCTATCCACATTCCAGCGGAGAAGAGAGGCGATGAACCTACATGGGAGACGGTCAGAAGAGAAGAGAGTGAAATGTGTCTACAGGCATGGCAAAGGGAGTGCGAAACACACACAGTGGATAAAGCAGGTGATACCAAATGTGGTCAGATAGACAAAATGCTAACATAAAACACTAGATTACCACATAACTGAGTTATTGACAGGGCACGGATCCTGGATAAGAACAAGGTGGAAGATGATGAATGCCATTACTGTGGGGAAAGAGATAATGCAGAAAAAACCATGTTTCACTGTCCCAGATGGTTCGGAGCCAGGCAGGAATGTTGCACAGACGTCGGCGAAAGAATAACCATGCAAACACAGTGACAGTAATGACAGAGTCACCGAAGTCGTGGGAGGAGGTAAAGAAAATGTCAAAGTATATGATGAATACAAAGGAGGAGGACGAAGAACAATATTAAATAAGAGGATGAAAGGATGAAGATACGGCTTGGTCTCACGACAATGTCGAAAGACGGTACCGTGAGATCCGGCGGAGTTTCAGGGGAGGTTTGGTGGGTAGGTCAAACCAGTCAAACGATTTGGAGTCGCACACTACTACCACCATATGACGGTAGTGAACATTGTCCATATTGGTCTCCAGAAGCTGCTCAGAAAAGAGAAGTGGTGATTGCTCATCGAGATGAGGCTGGACGGGATGCGCTACTTGTCAGAGAAGACACTTATATTTGCTTACAGTGGAATGTTTCCAACATAAAAGAATTGGATGCAATGAATAATGATGCTCAAAAGAGCAATTTCGTGACTTATATACAGAAAAGAAAGATCTTTTTACCTTTCTTTGTAAAATGCTGAGATCCTTGGTAACATCTGCTAGGGTATTAATGCTGACAACCAATTAGTTAACAAATAATAATCACCAAGTGGAAAAAATTGTCATTATTCAATATCAAAGCACGCAAACCCGTCGAGGATTGGGAAAAGGAAAATTTGTTAACGTACTATTAAACAATTAATAGAGTGTATTGATTTAACAAGCGGCGATATGGATTTTCATGGTTCAAGTCAGTATGATAATGCGTGCAGATGCTAAGCGAAAAATGTTCATAATAATTCTATGAGTCAAAGTTCTATTTTCCGGTCTGTGACCATATATACGTCGACAGATGGCTAACTCTGTGGAGTAACTACTCAGCTCAGACCGCTTTCTGCTGATTATTCCGATTAAAAGTATATAAACGGCTCTCCATCAAGAACAACGCTCAAAAGAGTAGATATTTAATTACATCGTCGACAGATAGCTCGCACTGTTAAACTACTACTCAGCTCAGGCCGATTTCAATCAATTATCTTGTTTAAAAGTTCAAGTACGGCTCTCCAGCAGAAACAATGCTAAAAATAATATGTATTTTATTAGAAACGTCGACAGATTTAACTGGCATTATGAAATAACTACTCAGCTCAGGCCGCTTTCAATCGATTATCTCGATTAAAAGTTCAAGTACGGCTCTCCGGAAGGATCAATGCTAAAAATAATATGTATCTTATTAGTACATCAACAGATATGACTGGCCCTGTAAAATAACTACTCAGCTCAGACCGCTTTCTGCCGATTATTCCGATTAAAAGTATATAAACGGCTCTCCATCAAGAAGAACGCTCAAAAGAGTAGATATTTAATTACATCCTCGACAGATAGCTCGCACTGTTAAACTACTACTCAGCTCAGGCCGATTTCAATCGATTATCTTGTTTAAAAGTTCAAGCACGGCTCTCCAGCAGAAACAATGCTAAAAATAATATGCATTTTATTAGTATGTCCACAGATTTGACTGGCTCTGTGAAATAACTACTCTGCTCAGGCCGCTTTCAATCGATTATCTTGATTAAAAGTTCAAGTACGGCTCTCCGGCAGGAACAATGTTAAAAATAATATGCATTTTATTAGTAGGTCGACAGATATGACTGGCCCTGTGAAATAACTATTCAGCTCGCAGGCCACTTTTTGTCGGTGCCTGATTAAAAATATAAGTAAACTTCGTTCTATCTAGGCATAACAGCAGGTTGTCTCTGTTTTTAGGCGTTTCTTCTATGAGTGATTTGGACCGTTTTAGTTCCGGAAGTTCTATCTAGTAATTCCTGTGCTTGTCTTTTAATTGTTTCTCCAGCATACCATGTCGGTAGAAAATACCATAGGTGGGTTATGGTCCAATTAGAGATTTTTCGGTTCATTTATCAGCCCGGTGGTCTGGTCTGCCTATTAATTTCATTCTATGCCCTCATGTTAGGTTCTACTAGCTCATTTACGTTTTAAGAGAAATACAATAATGTCATGTATCACAGTATATTTGGAAGAAGAAATATTTAGGAGACGACTAGTTTCCGCCTCGTAGCTATCTTCAGGTCAAGTTATTACATGGTTTAAAAAAAAATAAAATAAAATGACAAAAAACCAAACGTCATTTTTCACCTTACCGTCTCCTAAGATTATTACTTGTTTCTTAATTTTCATGTATTTTACTTTGTCCCCAACTCCCCCTCAAATGGTTACGATTAACCGTTTGTTGTAATTTTATTTTATTGTATATTTTTTCGAACCATGTAATTTCTATTTCTGAAGATGGCTATGAAGCCGACTAAACCTTTCTTTCAAATCTATTTTGGTACATAACATTGAGTTTTAGTTCTTTATTCTACATATTTGGCGTTAATTAATGTGGATTTACCTATTTAATTAATAATCGTAGTTTTATTTTTAATTTTGGTGCCACTTTAATATTTATTGTTCATTGGCTTCATTTTTTTTAATAGAATATGCTGACTAAATTTTTATTTATTTAAAAATTATACTTTGTTGTGCCACAAAACTCAGGAAGACTAAAATAGAGCATGATTGTGTGAAAATTATTTTCTAATTATTTAGTGATTATCTTGTATCCAAGATAAATAAGAATGCACTGATTATTTTTATTACTTAATTAATTTTCTAATTGCATATTTTTCATTTATGATTTAATTTAATTCACTTAAAATAGGTGTCCCTTTGTTTATATGTGCATTTCAATATTATATGCAGATTTCTTATCATGCTTATAAGATTTATTTGAATGAATGAGAATTGTTTTATGATAAAATCATTTATTTTCATGTGTTATCACAATTGTCTGTGTTTTAATCCATTATGTAGACAAAGCCGGCCATACGCTAGATTATTTTATTAGTTAATATCATACATTTTTTTAACAAAACTGGATGTTCTCAAGTGTTTTAAAAATGGAGAAAAAAAATTATAATACAACTTATTGGGCATGTATTTCAAGTAAGTTAACTAGTTTTTTATAATAGTAAGGATATAAAATAAAATTTTACTTAACAATAAAAATTTTGTGTAAATATAATAATTTTTTTATAAATTTTTATAATTTTACAATGCTGTGTATCTTATAAAATTTTTAAGAAATGTTTAATGTAGCGCCACTGCCAGCAACTTCTTCTCTTTGACAACATAGTTCATATTAAGATATCATGCAGCTATTTAGAAAACGAGAAAAATAAATTTTTAATTTAAAAGTAATTTATTTTGTTATACATGTTATAGACATTACTTAGATATTTTATATAATTAGTTCTGTCAAATAAGGTTAATAAGGATATTTTAAAATATAATAAGATTAGGATAGCCGATTTTAGATCCATAATTATGTTTTACCTATATAAGAATTTTCGCATGTAATTTTTTTTGCGATTTTACTTAAAAATTATTTACAAGTAACAAGTAGCTAGCATGTCACATTTTTTTATTAATAGTATATTATTTAACGAGAGATGAAGTAAGCAGCACGGGCCGCAGACGAGTGCTGTAATTCATAAAGTGAGTTACGACCATTACCGTAAGTTGACTACTTTATCTACGACTATAATAATAAATACTAAGATGCAAGTATATAGAGAAAGAAATTTGTTTACAAAATATCAAGTGACATTAGTCCCATCAATGACAATAATGGACTATTCCACTTCGTCGTATCGGCTTGTACAGAACCACCTTGGTACTCGGTTCGTAAATAGTGTGTAGTAAATTCATTAAATTTTAAGAATATTTACGGTGATGTAGACTCTGAGGCGTTCTTAATTTAATAATTTTAAAATGTTTAAATTATACATTCCTTCCCAGTTGTTATATAAACTTTGTGACTTTTTTTACGCCAATGGCTTTAAAATTTTCAAGAATTTACTGCACACTATTTACATATCGAATTATAGTAGTGAGTTATTATAACTCACGCTGGTTGTTTATGGAAACTATTAATAGTTCAAAAAGAATTTAATAATTAATATAAAATTTAATAGGAGAAGCTAAACATACATTATTATTTAATCTGTAATTATTTATCATATTATCAACAGTAATATACTAATATTGAATTTTCGGTTATGGTGATTTAATTTAAGGAAATATTTTATGGGAAAATTTTGAAATTTATATTTTAACATTTGATTCGAATTGTTTGAAATCAAAATAGATTTGTTAATTTATATTTATTTTTTTGCTTTATTCTGTTGTTCCCATGTTTTCTATTTTTTCCGATTTTTGCAATTGTTGTGGTATTTATTTTAAGAATTTTTTTTCCAATTTATTCCTATTTTTCCAATTTTTTCCAACTTTTTCCATTTTTTTTAAATTTGTTCCAGTTTTTTAAAATCTTTTTCCAATTTTATCAGTTTTTTCAGTTTTTTTGGATTTTTTTGATATTCAGACTATTTCCGATTTTTTTTCGATTTTTTGAGAGATTAACAATAAATTCTAACTGCTTTTCAAATTCCAAAAATCAAAATTGCCTCGATAAAAATTGGCTAGTAAAACACACTTTAGTAAAGACTCTTAAAGATAATGCTTGAATTCGATAATCACTTTATTTTATAAGCGGCACTACTGAGTTAATAGGTCTGTTCTGGTTTCGAAAAATATCTGTCCGAGAGATTCAGGCGCATGTGCAGTATAAGATTAACTCTCAGATTTGTCTACTACTCATGTACATGACCTACTACGCATGTGCCTGATAATCTCGGATAGATATTCTTCGAAACAAGAATAAACCGAATATTAATTTTACTTTCCCGACCCACCATACAAAAACGGAAAGTATTGTGAACGAGCTAAAAAATATATCGAGATAAAGATGGAAATATCCATTTTGAGGTCCCCTGAAACGATTAAGACCATTGACAGATCGAAATCTGTCTGTCTGTCTATTCTTCTACAATAGAAACCACCCGCTTAAATCGATTAAGCTGAAATTTGGTACATGGGTTATCCATCGAAGGAACTCATTAGTTTTTGTACGACATCTGTCAAACAGAAGTGTCACTGTCAAAAAATGACAGAAGCAATATGTCACTTTCAATATGTCATTTTACAGCCCTTGCAAAACTATTCAGCACAGTCAACTGTCACATTTGAACTCGTTTTGATAAAATGGGTTCCGGATAACCGTTGGAAGAACCAGTTAGTTTTTGTCGGACGTCTGTCAAACGGAAGTGTCAAACAGAAGCAATATGTCACGGAATTTGATTTGTAATATGTCATTTGAAAGCACTTGGAAATCTCTATTCAGAACAGTCAAAAATATTTCTCTGTCATCTGTTAAAATAAAAAAATGTCAAATTTTTAAACTGGATATTCGAAGGGGAAGTTTTTGGGCGACACAACCGATTTTTTAATGATTCACTATTGGGAAAAAAATATTTCTAATTTCTATTTTCGGCGAACGTTTCGACAGTCCAAGTGAGTTGATTAATGTCAGTCCACTCTGTCACTGGTCAAAATGAGACAAAATAAAACCGTTTTGATGGAAAGTTAAAATGAGATTAACTTTTTCCTGCAATTGTATGCAAAGTGACTATTTCGCGTTCTCCACTTCAATTTCGCGGCCGTTACCCATAGCGACGGCCGAAAAATCAAATGTCACTTAGAATTTTCAAATTTGACATTTCGACAGTAAGAAAATAACAAGAGGTGCGTTTGTTTATTTGTTCGGGAATAGGAGCACATAAAGGTAAATGGCGTTTTGTTGATTTATACTGTTCTTTATATAAATAACCATTTAATTTTATTTTTACATTGTTACATGTTCATTTAACTGCTGATCTATTAATTATTTTTTTTGTCCTAAAATCATTGCTTCGCTGAGTCGTCAGACAGTGGCCTCGATGTGAAATTACGTGCATATTACCAAAAAAAAAATTTATTTATCGTTTGAAAATATTTTCTTTCTTTATTAGGGAAGAAACAAATAATTAACTTCAAATTGTTTCACTATAGATCGGAAGTTAATGAGATTTGCTTCATATCTGTAAATGTGTCTATTAGTCTATTGGGACATTAACTTCCGTTCTAAGCGTGCAAGTCACTTCAGATTTGGTCCGTTTCTTTCTTAGGGTTGGATTTTAGCCCCGTTGGTCAAATGGAATATTAAACTTTTTTTTTTGTTGCAAATCATTACTTTCATAGTTTTATACAGGGTATAACGGAATAGGTAGAAGACAATATTTTAAACAAAAAATTAATATGCTCTTTATTATGACAAAAACACAAAAAATAATTGAAAATAAAAGGTAATGCTGAAATAACTACCAATCTCCCTTTATTAATTACATTTATAGAATCTAAAATTAGTCATTTTTTATAACATACAATGGCATATTTTTTAGTTCGCGAATAACATGCTTGATATGGTAAACGACACCAAGAATAGTGACAGCCAACTATATAAAGTTTCGTCGATTTTTCCTAAATATTATTACAAAATGATTGTGTTATACTAAAGGAAATAACTGACAGAATTCGTAGTGATAATCTAATAAATGCACTATGAAAAATAAGTAACACTTTTTTGTTTAGAATTTATATCGCAGAACGTATAAATTAAACATTATTTCAAATATGCGGTATTGTAAACTTTGTAAAAGCTCAGATTAAATTTAACTTGGTTAAAAATTATATTTAATTTTGTTGAAAAATTCTACAAGAGTTTTTTGTTGGAAAAAAATTTTTCTATATTAAATTTTACATTTAACTCATTTTCTATATTATCCTACTTAATATCAAACTAATTGTCAGTTTTTTAATAATTAATAAATATTTTTTTGCCCAATTTCATTGAGAGTTATTTATTTTCATTGCAGATTAATGAACTTGAATTAATAACAATATTAACGTGTTTATCAAATTCTTAAAGTATCTGATAATACAAAAACCAACAATATAAGTGGATTATTGACACTGTTGAAAATTATTTACCTTTTGTAAATTTATGAGTATGAAAATGAGATTAAAATTAATAATAGTAATAAATTTTAACAAATAATTTATTATTTTTTTGGCATATTTTAATTACATTTATTGGTATTTAAATCCAGGGATTAGTATAAGTACAAAACGTTTAAAATATTTCTCAAGAGTGATCGATTACATGTCTTAATTAGCAAAATTTACTAAAATTGTTTCCATGTAAGAAAATGTTAATAAGCATGTTTTTATTTTCGGTTATTTTCATTTATTTTCATTTATTTTCATTTATTTTCATTTATTTTCATTTATTTTCATTTATTTTCATTTATTTTCATTTATTTTCATTTATTTTCATTTATTTTCATTTATTTTCATTTATTTTCATTTATTTTCATTTATTTTCATTTATTTTCATTTATTTTCATTTATTTTTATTTATTTTCATTTATTTTCATTTTTTTTCATTTATTTGTATTTATTTTCAATAATATTCATTTATTTTCATTGCGTCTATTATTTTAAAAAAGTTAAATTTGTATATTTATTTTATATCTGATTTTTTTTCCTTCCTATCCGGATAAACTTTATGTGAATTTACTCAAAATTAATTTAATTTAACAGATTTTTTTACCAATTTAATATTAAAAAATATGAGCTAATGAAACATGAAGTCAAGTACTTTCTAAGATAATAAATTGATAAGTAGGCAATTTGTTTTGGTGACAACATGCCATCTTCAAGTCTGAAATAAGACCGGTTAAAAATAAATATTATGATAGGAATGATAAAAACTGTCATATATGACAACAGTTAAAATTAGTAGTACTCAAACTGGACTAATAAAACACGAAAGGAAGATAAAATATGTACCAGCATGGAACAACACGAGTGCTGTGAGTTCTCTAATGTTTATGTACCTCTTTGTGCCGTCAAGCGGTATTTTGCTTACAGTGTGAAGGCCACTTATTCTAGGCAGCATCAGTGAAGATAATAATATAGTCCATTGGTCGTTATGGTCTCGACTAATCTATTATCGGGCAGTAGGGCATACTTTACTTGCCTTCCTGGATTGCGTACCGGAGTATTTGCCTCTAGCCAATTAGTAAATAAAAATCACTCAGTAGTTTTCAAGTTATTACAATTTTAATAATCCGTACTAGGCCACTTTATAAAATTGTAATAAATATTTTGACACACAATTTTAATATTTCTATAGTAACGAACCGTTTGTTCAGTTTATTTTAATACGGTTTTAAATATTTCTTAATTATAAATTTTGTTTTGTTCGGTTTTTAATATTTTACTTTTATTAGGTAATTGATATTTAGGGTTACTAGTTTTTTATCTGATTTAAGGTTATACATATAATAAAAAAATAAGTGCAAATCATTATTTATAAGATAATAAATCATTTAAAATATGATGTTTAAGTAAAATTAAAGGTTTAAATATTTTGTTGATTTTGAAAACAATAGTAAATTCTTTAAAAGTGATAAGTCATTACTTTTTATTTAATTCTAAACATTGTATTGTATAAATTTAAATTAAAAAAATGTACTTTGATCTGTAATTTATATTTAAATCTAGTTTCAACAGTTTTAAAATATGACTGTTTACATTTATAAATATATCTATATTACACTACATTTTATTTATAATAATTTGCAAAAATAATCTTTGTTCTCTGGTTATATTAAAAATCCATAATCTTTTAACCCTATTTGATTTAAAATCCATACTGGACAGAGCATCCTTAATTGGACATCTGTCCCTTATAAGTATGTTGACATCTTTAAAAACTGTTAATTAGAGTTGCTAGGAATTGATTAAAAACCTATTGGACATCTATAAAAATGTGCAAAAATTTTATTTTCGTACATAAACAAATGCAGCAGTTACAGACAAATATAATTTATATAAAGGGTTTATTTTTTTGCAAATATTGCAAAAATTAATACTCAAAATAATTACCAGACCGAACTTCGGCTCGTTGGGCTGCCTGTTGTCGCCTCTGTATCTCGTCTGCCATCTTGGAGTCGCCATCTTAAATTTATTAATTTTGACAAAAACTCATAATCTTGAACCCCACATACTAATCCATAATCATAAATATTCGTCCGCCATCTTCTATTTAAAATTCAAAATTGGATTCCTGCACATCTAGACACCACAACTAACAAACTTTTCAAGTTTTCAATTTTTTTCAATATTAATACAAAGAGTTATAAATGCAACAAATATACAAATAAATAAATAAACAAAAAAACAAAAAACAAACTCAACGATTTTATATAATAAGGATTTCAAAATAATCGGCAAGAAAATTTAAGGAACAAAAACGTGACAGACAAATTTTTTTCACTGAATTTTTATAAACTGGGCCTGGTAAACAACACCATATTCTAATTGTTTTATATGGACCCATAAAAATAAATAAAAGAGATTTAAGTCTGGAGACCTGGAAGGCCAACTTATAGGTCCATACCTCCCAATCCCCTTATAGGGAAATATTCAGTTAGAAACTGTCGCATGTAAATCAAAGTAGAGAGCAGCATCATAGAGTAAATATCACATTCTTTATCTTATCGCTAGAGATATTTGTTCTGATAAGGAAGATTTGGAAGGACATGGGGTCCGATGAGATAGTTACTGATTGTGCTGGCACAAACATTGGTTAAAATTTTTCTACTTACAATATTCAATTCGTTTTTCCTGTACTTTCTGAATGTGGTAAGGATGCAAACCTTGCTCTGTATAGAGTTCGCCAAATTACAAAATGGAATCCTCCAATTTCAGGAGCAAATCTTCTACATCTCGCTTCAGGTCTATTTTTAATCGGTTTCAGTATTTCAAGTATTCTTATGGAGCCAATTTGGAACACTTCAATTCGGAAACCGTTCCCGATATAAATTTTTAACTTCACTAGAGTTTCACTAGCACCATAAAACGCTAGAACTATATCAGTTAATTCAGTATTGGAAAATATTTTAATCGGCAATAAAATCGCACTTCAAAAACAAGTAACAATCTCATAACATCGCTGGAATGTTGACTTATCGATATAAAGAACAACGCACAAACCTTATGGGAATTAGCTCCTGGTCAAATTGGCTGAAATTTGGATATGTTGTTCGTTTTGGCATCCTGAACAAAAGTCTCAATGGGACAACGCTCAATTTTGCTTATTTTGGCTCCTACAGAGCTCCAAAGTTCCACGGATTCACCATTATTTACTACTTAAAACGGTAATCTCTTCGGAAGTTTAGTATTTGCTGCGTTAACAAAAAGTACAAATCCAATGCCAATGTAATAATATTGACAGTTGACAGCTGTCAAACAACAAGCAATAATCAAAATTGATAAAATCTACATGTAAATATATGTTTGGAGGTTGATGAGTTCAAAACTGATGTCAAAAGACGATATTGACAGTTGACAGGTGTCAAATATTTAATTAACGATAGTACTCAACTGTCAATATCGTTTTTTTGGCATCAGATTAGAATTAGGCAACCCTATAGATATATGATTACATGTCAATTTTATCAATTTTGAGTATTATATGCTGTTTGACAGTTATTTGACAGCTGTCAACAGTCACCATCGATTTTTTAACATCAATTTTGAAATCGGAAACCTTAAAAACATAAATTTATATGTGGATTTTATCAATTTTGATGATCACATGTTGTTTTACAGTTAGTTGACAGCTGTCAACTGTCAACATCATCTTTTTACCATCAGTTTTGAATTCAGCATCCTCAAAAACAAATACTAATCTGTCGAAGTAGTTAAGTAGTAAATAATGTTGAATCTGTGGAGCTTTGGAGCTCCGTAGCAGCCAAACTAAGCAAAATTGAGCTTTGTACCCATTGAGACTTTTCTTCGGGATGCCAAAACGAACAACATATCCAAATTTCAGCCAATTTGACCGGGAGTTAATTCCCATAAGGATTGTGCGGGGTTCTTTATCAGAGACTTACATTTCGTGATAAGACATGCATTGAACCTTCAAATCACTATTGTTCTATTAATATTGCAAATTAAAAAAAATAATTTTCATGAGCTTGTGGCAATTTTATACAATTTAAATATTTTAATTATACCCATATAACTGATCACTATAATTTTTTCCAGTTAATTTAATGGCCCTAATAACAGGAATAGGTTATTCTTGGTCTTCCCCATGTATTCCAAAACTACGAGGAAAAGTTGATCCACTTAATAATCCCTTAGGACGTCCTGCTACTCTACAAGAAGTATCCTGGATAACATCTCTACACGCGCTAGGATCTCTTGCAGGACCACTATTTACTGGAGTGATATCTAAAAGGATTGGACAAAAGAAAACATTAATAATATTCTCACTATCACAAGTTGCTTCAAGTATTATTCTACTGTTTGCATCTAAAGTTACGCATTTTTATATAGCTAGATTTTTATTAGGAATAGGTACAGGATGTGTGTTTTCTATAATACCTTCTTATATAGGTGAAATATCAGATCCTTCGATTAGAGGAAGAACTAGCATGATTAATTCAGTATTATTAACAGCAGGACAAACTTTAGTACTAACAATTGGTCCGTTTGTTACCATAAGAACAATTTCTTTAATAACTTTATTAATTTCCTTAATATTTTTAATAACTTTAATATTATATGTACCAGAAAGTCCTTATTATTATGTAATGCAAGGAAAAGATGATAAGGCAAAAATTACGCTTCAGAAATGGGATAAATCTTGTAACACAGAAAAAGAGCTAATTGATATAATTCAAATATGTGATGATTCCAAACGTATAAAATCAATAAAATCGATTTTTACTTCAATAATTGTAAGAAAATGTTTAATAATCTCATTAGGATTAGTAACTCTACAATCTTTAGCTGGTAATCCAGCAATAGTTGCATATCAACAAACTATTTTAGATGCATCTAATAATATTATACCGGGTGATACTTCTGTAATGGTTATTAGTATCCTACAATTAATAGGATCGTATTGGAGTACAAGTTTAATTGATAGATGGGGTCGAAAACAATTATTATTTACTTCCTATATTGGTTTATTAGTACCTTTAGTAGCTTTAGGAGGGTATTTTATTCTTATTGAATATAATGTTAACGTTGATTCATATTTTTGGGTGCCATTTACTAGTGTTTTAGTATACATAGTGTTTTATAAAATTGGCGCTGGACCTTTACCTTGGACATTATGTGGTGAAATTTTTCCTCCTAGTGTTAAACCACACTTGAGTACTTTAACAGCTTTAGTAATGACATCTGTAAACTTTTTAGTAACTTTAGTTTTTCCTTATTTTATTATATCTATTGGTATGGGTAAAACTCTCTTAGTTTTTGCTGGATTCTCTTTATTATCTTTAGTTTATATAGCATTTTCTGTACCAGAAACTAAAGGGAAAAGTCTTATAGAAATACAAAGAATGTTATTGGAAGGTAAGTATCATATTTCAAGTGTAACTGAAGAACAAAGTATTATTGAAGAAAAGGAGCTACATGAAGTTCACGATAAGATGAAAGAAAATATTATTTTATAACATAATTAGATTAGTTAGATTTTAATTATATCAAAATAAGAATAAAAAGTAATTCAATTCTGAGCAGCAGACTCTAGTTGCTGTTTTGATTTGAATTTTTTTTTATCATTCTATAATTATTTATTAAACACGTAAAGTCCCATGGACTCGCAAGTAAAAAATATATTATTTAATGTAATCTATTGTATATTTTTTAAGATATTAATTTAGGAATAATTCTATAACAGATGGGGTGATGTATTGACTGGTTAACTAGTCACAAGGACCAGTAAAAATCATTAGTATATCGTTAATAATGTTCGACTTCTAGGACGTATAGGACTAATACCTAGATAGTAGATAGTCTATACAACTCCTACTAACACTATAGTTAATTCAATGTGTTAGAGTGAGAGAATGCAGATGTAGATGTTTAGCATATTAAAGCCGATCTTCAAGTACTTTAGACCGTCTGGTGTAGTCTTCAGCTCCATCTGGTCTGGTATTCAGATACTTCAGCTCGGTCTGCTCGACTATCGGACCCGACTGAGCTGATGACTAGACCAGACGAAGCTAAAGTACCTGAAGACCGGCTCTGACGCGCTGAACCTCTGCATCCTCTCACTCTAATGATCAGATGGAGCTGAAGTACCTGAAAACCGGCTCTGACAAGTTGAACATCTGCATCCTCTCACTCTAATGCATTGAATTCCTTATAGTGGCGGTAGGAGTTGTATAGACTATCTACTCTGCATTGTTTTCTTATCGGTATTCTTTTATCTTTTTATATTATTATAGCCGTTCTATTTTTTGTCGTAGCATAATTTTTTAGACAAATATCAGTCCATAGTAATTATTCGATAAGTAGACAAAGTTGTGCTAGAAAATGTGTTTCTGCTGGCTGTCTTTACTTATTATAATAATTTGAAATGTCCTCCTATTCCATCCTTCGCACTTTCGTTCCCTTTAAGATTATTATTTTTCTTTCAAAATGAATAATTGGTTGAATATTTAGGTAATTATTGTACCTCACATAATTTAAACCTAGTTCATTTCTTTTTGTGAGTCATGAATCTAAATCTAAAATTTATCATGTAAGAATCACCATTTGTTTTTATTCTTACGGAAAAGTCCAAAAAAGTAAAATCTTTTGACTATCGCGACTCATCTCTTTCTAAGTACACCTGGAACTGTCTTCAGGTATTCCCGGAATCTTGTATCACTCCTCTTCTTCCTTTTCTTTCATAATTCCTGTGACCAGCTGATAGCCAGGGTTCCAGTTAGCATCATTCTGCCTCATCCATGTCAGTATGTTATCCGGCGGATATACACGTACACCATTTTTGTTCTCAAAGTCAGCTCCCCCATCTCCCGCTGTTAAAGATTGTGTGTACTGCACCACAATATATTCAGAATTCATCTCGCACCTTTTTTATTTTAAACGTTTATTTCCTAAAGCTGCCTTGACCCGTCAGGAACTGCGTAAACCAATAATTTGTATTTAGAAATTTGCAATCTATCCATGCTCTTACGTCTGGGATTAAAAGCTTCGTCCATTGTCCCGTCTCCGTTGTCTCTTCCCATCTTCATCTTCGCTCCCATTTATTAATGGTCTCCTCTCTTTCATGCCTCCTTTTCCTTTCCTCTACTATCAGGTCAATTGGAACTGTCCCGGAGATCACCAGGACAGTCTCTAGGGATACACCCATATCACCTTCAGCAAAAAACTCTTCTGGATCTTCTCGTATTTATCAATTCTTATCACGTCTCCCCAGATCGGAGCCGCGTATAATAAGACAGAAGAGATAACCCTGTAAAGGACCCTAGATTTTTGTAGGCATGGGCCTCCCATGTTTGTCTTTTTGCTTTCTCACATGTACGTTTAATGTGCTCATTGAATATTTGCTTATCGTCGAGCTACACCCCCACAGGCGTTTTGTGGAACAAGATCCCTGTTCTCTATTCTGAAGCGTATGTTCTCCCGATTTCTGGGACGCTTTACATAGTAATCCTGGCCCTGACATAAAATTACTAGAACTAGTTAACCAATCATTAGGACTCAATGTGTTAATATTTTAATAATACATTTTCTCGATTAATATAAGCCATCTTCAGTTTGAACAGATTCTGTTGAATGTTGGTGTCTGCTTTAACTGAGTTGTTTTGTGAAGGTATATTTAAAATATAAATACAAGTACCTGAAAATGTTTTCTTCAATTTAATATAAAAATAAGAATGTATTGATGCAAATATATTGATTTAAGGTAACTTATTATAATAGGTAAATAGGTACCAAAGGAATTGCAGACTTTGTGAAATAAAAAATTAAAATCGATTATAATAAATAAATTGTAATTTGAACAAGGAAATCAGTAAAAGTAAAAAAAAAGTTGTCAAATAATGGTTTTACCAAGAAAACAGTAAAATAGTAAGAAAAAAGAGTGAGGAAAAAATGTCAAGCGAGGTTGGGAGAAATCCATGCATCTAATTTTTTAATGACTTCGCTCCAATTATTATCTACCACTCGTTTTCCTTTTTTAATAAGAAAAAAAAATTGGGACAAAAAAAACATAAAAATTACAACTATTAAGAGAAGAGACAACTTATGAAGTTTATTGTCTCTGTAACTCTATAACTATAATTTAGTATTTTTGAAAACATCTTTTTATAAAGTTTTGATGATGTTACTTTACCTCTTTATTTTTTTAACCCATAAGATTTATTCATTGTCACTATTTTTAGTATCGTCTGTAACTTTCATTCTTATAAACTATGGTTTGACATACATTTTTGTTACCTGAACTGTATTTGATCTAAGTTAATTTTGGTTGTGATATAAATGTTTATTATATATTATTATTAATATTATATATTTTGTTCATATATGATAAGGTCTGAATTATTACCAATAAGATACTAAATGTAAATATATACATATGTAAAAATTAAATATTTTTTTGAATAAATATTTTTAAGTTAAAATAGGTTAGTTTCGTTAATATCCAATACAAATATGCTTAAGAATCGATAAATGTTTGAAAAAATTACTATTTCAGTCGACGTGTTCACATCGATTATTCATCGAAGGACCAAACAACTTAAGTTTCAAGCTGTTAAATTAATAGAAAAACTCATATTGAAGTAAACTGTAAGGGCTACTTTTACACCCATTTATTAATATTAAAAAGTTAAATTATAAAAGATACATTATTTTTTTAAACAAACAATGATCAAATTAACTATTATCACTTACCATTTACTGCATAACTAATTACTATACTTTGTAAAATCTCAGAAAATAATCGATTTGATAAAAAAGGCGCGGCACTAACAGGTATTTTATCAAAGAACTTTTACATATTCTAAATTTTCCACATGCTCGCTATAATGCTGCACATATAATAGTGGAAAGAACAATTGGTGGTTTCGTTGTACCAATTTTAATAAATGTATCTGCTATATACCTTGAATTAAATGGCATAATAAATAATTTGATTTAAAATTATTTCGATGACAATTAGGGTTTAGTTTGTTTTAGTTGTATTTCTTATGATAAACACGTATTTTACCTTTCCTTTTTAAAAAGTTACTTTTTACTACCGTTTTATAACAAAAGGATAAAAAGAACGTGTGTATGCAATATGTAAAATTTTTTGTTTCATAACTTTTCTCTACGTCTTGCCGTGAATAAAAATGTGTGATTTATTTATTTACGATATCCGAAACGGTCTATAAAGTTATTTGAGAAGCGTCTTGTTTCTCTTTTATTGCGCGAACAGGCAAAAAATTCTAAATATTTTAACTCGCATACTTGCTACACGAAAAAGCACTTTTCAATAACATTATCAAAACATTGAGTGAAATAACTGGTGACTTTAAAGATTTGTCTCTTACGTAATGAAAAATGAATTTATTCTAAACCTTTATGACGTATAAAGCTTGCCACAAATTTTGAATGCACTGGGAATAATGAAAAATAAGAATAAATATTTAACCAGAAGAAGAGAAGAATAATATTTAAGGATGACTGAGATTTGTTTAAGCCCAATATATTGATATAGATTTTTTTATTATTATTATGAAATCAAATTGAAATACTTTAGGTTTGTTAATTTAAATAAAATAATAACACTCAGTATTTAAAAAATAATATATAGAAATTAAATAATAAATATTAGTTGGTAGTTAAGATGAAACTAGGGAATGGATAAATAATAAATATATCAAAGTTAATGCATACATAGAACCAAGACATTGTAAGACAAATAATCACCTAGAGTTGATTTGTAATTGTGCCAGGAAATTTGTCGAAAATTTAGACTTTAGGCGAGTGCACACAACATCAAGAGGAAAATCAACTATATGGAATGTTCCTGGACGATTGTAAAAGTGCAATAGTGTTAAAAATCATCTGCGAGAGGTAACTAAAATAAAAAAATATATTTGACGTTAAGTGACAACAAAACAAGAACAAAAATTTCAATCAACACCGAATTAGTATTGCAAATAGAATTAGTTGTAAATAATAGTTTTAAATAGTATTAATCTTTAATTTAAACCTACCTGGGTAAAAAATTTATTAAATCTAGCCAGTTGATTTTTTTTGACGACATATTTGCATGAATCAGTGGGAGAACAGTAGAAGAATGGGGTCAAAAATATTAATAAACTCACAAAATACACGGTTCAACAAATCCTAATTTATAACTAAGTCAATGAAGGTATGACTCGGTAAGGTTTTTTTATGTTATATTACAGATTAAGGATGGAAAGATAACATATCCTGTAAACAGACAAGAAGGATAATGAAAAAGCTGCCATCTTAGCTAAAATATTTTAAGATACCCGCCAGAGTATGAATAAGGTATTTATAATAGATTGAGAGACCACTATAAAAAAGATGCAGCAACCCGGCTAGAACGATAGAGGGGAATAGAATCTGGCATCAATATACCTATACCCAAGTGGAATTTTGTACTTTTTCTACTTATACTGCCTGTTTTATCATTTCTCTCCTTACCTTTCTTTTTATTTGTTTCACTTTATTGTTTGAATATATTGTCAATTATTATATTACCTGAATTAATTTGGTTTTACTGCTGCCAAAGAGCATTAGTAATAATTTCGAGATAGTGAAAAAATTTCCTATCCCCACTTTTCTCGACGTTTTCAGAGTCCGAAAATACAGAATAAAATCTTGTCCGGACGTCTGAATGTCTGTCTATCTGCTGAAATCGAGATCCAGTTTCCACTCTACTAGTTAGTTTTAGTCATGGAAAAATCTTGTTGGGTATGAACAAGATCGGGCGAGCTCTTCCGGTACCCGCCATACAAACTAAATACTTTTGCATAGAAAAACTTTTATCTAGTTTTAGGACTTTTTCATGTCAAATCATGGATAATATTAACCTACACGTATATAAGAAGTTTGGTCTGGATCGCACTAGCTATTCTGGCACCCGATGGGCCTAAGTCCCAAAATGGTTCACAATCATTTGAGCGTCCCTGGAATTTTTATTCCTTCTATTTTATTTCCCAAACTGTCTACTATCTCCTTTTGACTTTTATTGGACTTTTAATGGATTTTTTTTGAATATATGATTGATTTTTTTTCTACATTTTTTACCACATTTTGCATCATTCCCACTCACATTTCTAACAAATTTAAATGTTTTTATTTTTCCTGCTCCTTTTTTGTGTTTCCATCATTTCTCCATCACTTTTTAATATTATTTCATCTACATTTTGTTCTAGTATCTTCTCGTCCTAGTTCTAATTCCGTGTCTTAAACCGTGGCGCAAACTAGAGCTACAGCGGACACGGTTGTGGACGCGGTGGTGGACGCGGTGGCGATACGGTCAACCGCTGTGAATGTAACTAAATAAAAGAGCGCAAACCTGCCCGTCTAGTTCGCGCGATCTGCCACAATAGGACATAGGATCTGTGATATAGAGCAATTTATCGAAAAAGTGCGTGGACAGTGATTCTAAAATGTTCTCTTTCAATTCATGAAATATTGTAAAATTCTTCTTTAATTTTTCGATATAAATTGATATCGTGAACGTATGTACGCACGTATTTATATAAGTATATTGTATACTTTAGTTACATTGGCATGGGGTAAAATAATTTACACTTACTTCTCCGGTTCCTCTAATTAACTAATTTTAAATAGTAATATTTAACACGTTGGTAGAGTTTGTTTAACCATCCTTTGCCGTTGCGTCATACATTATCCATCTCGATCTCTCCATCATTAAATGGATGAGACGGAATTATGACGTCATTGACGTATTTCTTAACTAATTCAGATTATTTATTACTTTTGACAGTTAAGTTGTCATATTTTGATTTGTGGAGTATTTTTGATTACTTTCGCCTTTTTCAATTAATTGTTCATTGTCAAAATGCCTTCCAGGTATAATAAGAAAGGGCAAAGTTTAATTTTGAAGCTGATTAATTACTTTTCAAGAGAAAGATATGCTGGAAAACCGCTTTTACCGTTAAATGCAGTCTAGAACGTAAGTATCTAGCTGTATTATGTAAAATTAAACTATTTATTGATTTGATTTTATTAAATTTTATAGCATGTTGCTGATGCTCTAGACATATCTATTAGAACCGTTCAAAAAACAGTTACTAGTGGAATAGAAATAGATAAAGGCTACAAAATCAAAGTTCATGCTGGACATGTTTCATGGAAGCACTATTTCAAGCACACAAATCAATTAATTAATAATGACTGGGAAAAAGAAAAATACATTGATGCATCTCATTTTCTTCCTGTTATCAAAGATCCGAATGAATCGGACTCCCAGAGTGATGATGAAGATGATTTTGTCAGTGATGAAGCTTAGATTTTGCATTTTATTTCATTACATGCTATTTTAGTTTACGTTTCTTATCCGTTTTTTCGTTCCTTTTTCCCATTTGTATTGGGAGTTTTTTCAGAAATAAATTTATTTATTGCCTGTTTTCTCCAATACATGTGTTTTTATTGTCATTTTTTAGGAATACTTACGAAAGTATTTCTCACAATGACACAGACAATAATTACTATAAAATTTTAAAAAATATGAATAGTTATATCCCCAAACTAGAAATTTGAAACAAATCAGTTAAAAAAAAGGAGGCAAAAAAAGGAGGCTTTAAGTTAAAAAAAATTACTAAATTATGTAAAAATGTACGCAACCCATAAAGCAAAATACAATTTTCGGCGTTACCAATTTATTAATACAAACACACCTTAACATGGGTCATTGAAAACAATCTTTAACATATGTCAGTAGTTATATTTTAATTTTGAGGTTATGTGTAAAATGACATTCAAATAATATACGACAAACGTAAAACAGCAGAATACGTCACCGATTATGACGTAACGGCAAAGGATGGTTAAACAAACTCTATTCACATTTGTTTGTTTTCCATGCAACCGCATAGACACCGCGTCAGCCGCCGCGCTCCTATCGCTGTATATCACTGTCACTATATCTGTTACTACACCTGTCATTTCACTATTAAAAATTTCCAGTTATGTTATTTATGACTATTGATTAGTGACATGACCATAGACCATTACATTATCACCTGGTTCTTTAACATCTTTAACATCTTGGTTGAAATATTTGTTATTTTCCATTTGCCTGTATAATAGCTATCTGAAACTGGTATTTTGGTTTAACATAATTTTTTCATTAATAACTTGATTAATATATATATTCGATTAATGATATATAAATAGCAGGGAGTTGAGAATAGAATTTTTGTAAAGAATGATTTTTTTAAACATATATCCTATAATCAGGATTTTATTTTAAACAATTCCATTACCATTCATTTATTATACAATGGCTATACATTTATACATACTACAAGAACATAGTGCACTAAACTCATTTTTATATTTAATTACCTTTAGAAGCTTCCCTGAAACAATCGACGAACAACTATTGCAAATAATAAAATAAAAGATAATAAAATATCCATTATTATATTTTAGCTGCAGAAAGATTATTTTGTGATACATTTTGTTTATAAATATCGTATGAATAAAAATGATAATGCGTGATAGTAATCAATTAAGACAGGTAAAATATTCGTTGAGTCATAATTATACCGGTGGTAGTCATTAGTATGGGTAATTACACTAACAATGTTCAAGAAAATTTATTACTTAGTGTAATAAATTTTCATTTATAATGCGCGCACCGGCCGTCGACGCGACATTAGGTACGTGAAGTTAAATTGCACCAGCAAAAATCACGAAACGCAATAATGTATACATAGATATAAAAAAAATTTTTATGTATAAAATGTGATTTACTACATAAGCAATAAGAATAATCAAAAATTTTAATGAGACGATTAATAAATCAATCATTAAGAAATAGATAAATTATATACATAGTGACTCATTATTAATCAGGATGGCGCAAATTTAATTGAACACTAGATAAGAGTAAGAGGTGAGAAATCAGATAGATTTGAGAAAAGGTTAAGCAATATACAAAATGAGAAGAAGAACAGGAGGTTATTACGAAGATTATCTAAGAAAAAGTAACAAATCAAGAAATAGTTAGAAATTAATTTAGATCAAATTTAAAATTATATTTGTATAATATTTAATAATTTAAAAAAAAATTTTTATACCAACAAGGATTGAGAATCTTTGATAAAGCATATGGACTACCAGGTGGTCCATATTAAAATGTTCAAAAAAAAATAATGCTTCTTATACAAGTATCTGACACCTTTTTCGTGAATTTTATCAAGATACTTTTCACAAGAGTTAAATTAAATTTATAATATAAAAATATTTCACTAACTAATTTCCAACTATTAATTTAAAATCTTTTTTGGTTTGCGTATTTGCATAACCGCATCAGGATTTTCTTTTCATCGTCCCATAAGTAAAGATTGTGAAAGTCAGAGCAGATGAGGCTCTTTTTATATCGGAGAAAGGAAAAGATGGAACGGAGTGTTTGCAATATGGCGAATATGAATCATAAAATATCTTATGTACTATTATTAAATCCTGTTATATTAGTATAATTATTATTATTATTATTCATATGTTTTTAATTTAATTTTATAAATATTTACATAAACTATAACGTTTTTTATGCACGTATTTTATTTTTATTATAACCTATTATTTTTCACAACAATCGGTATAATGATATAAATTTATTAGGCATTTATTTTTTTAACATAACGACCCATTTAAACTGTTTGTTCCTATCGAAAATTTAAATTAATCCCGAAAAGCTCATTATTGCATTTAGTAAAATAGAAGAGGCATAATTCCAATTCTGTTCATTTTATTTTCAATCACAATGTTGTAATAAATGCTATTACAAAATTGTAATTTGATTTGTAATTCTATTTTAAATAGTATAATGCAGTGGTGTCTGAATGAAAAATCACACGGTTAGTTATAAATATATTAGTACCAGCTTCTTGTAAAATCAGGTAGGAATAATTATTATTATTATTAGACAAGTTTATTAAAATCATAATATACACACCATAAAATTTAAAACCTTAATATACCCAACCACTAACCATTAACCTATTTATATTGGTAGATATTAAACAATTTACTATATAAAACAAATCATACATATTCTAGCTTATGTTGCATTTTATTTTTCTTCTGTCCTTTTAGTTGATCCCTTATAAACTTGCTAGTGCCGGGTCCTGTATTTTTCTTTCCATTTTTTAACACCTTCCGGTTCCTGGTCGCTTCATTGAGATGGTTTTTATTTTTGTGCATTTTTCTATCTTTGATACTTTCGTCCTCTATGTTGGTGTCAGATCCTGTATTTTTCTTTCCTTTTTTTCAGATCTTCTGGTTCCTGGTCGATTTTTGTATTTGTCCGTTTTTCTTTCTTTGTCACTTTGGTCCTCCATGCTAGTGTCAGATCCTGTATTTTTCTTTCCATTTTGTTCACATCTCGTGGTTCCCGGCCGCTTCATTAAGTTGATTTTTATTTTTGTCCATTTTTCTTCCTTCGTCACTTTCGTCCTCCATGCTGGTATCAGATACTTTATATTTCTTTCCATTTTTTCATATCTTCTAATTTCTGGCTGCGTCATTGAGTTGATTTTTATTTTTTGTCAATTTTTCTTTCTTTTCCACTTTCGTCCTCCATGCTGGTGTCAGATATAGTATTTTTCTTTCCATTTCTTACACATCTGGTTCCTGGCCCGCTTCATTGAGTTGAGTTTTGTTTTTGTTGGTTTTTTTTCTTTACCACTTTCGTACTCCATGATCAACTCTATATAGTTCTGTATCTTCTTGATTCCATTCCTGTTTTTGGTATACTGGGTTTTCCTACCAATGTAACCTTTTGTATTATTCCTTTTCTTATTTAAATACTTTTGATCCAGTCCAGTTTTTGTCTTCCTATTATTTTCCTAACTTGATTCATTTCTATTGTATTTACTCTTCTTCTTTGTATCCAATGTTTCATCACCACTGACACTGTCATTGTATTGTATACTGTGAGTTATACTTTTAGATGTATTTGTTCTTTTTTTAATATCATTTTTTACAGTGCTTACTGAAATTGATTTGTATTCTGGTTCTATTCGATATCCTGAAAACTAATTTACAAATACTTTCACGGAAGATTTTTGGACAACATTGCTGGTTCTTCCTGTATTAATTTATTTAAGTAATAGTCGTTATTTAAGCAACAGTCGTCAAATTGGTATGTTTCATACATACAAAGTCATACTTTGTTCTCCTATATCAGCTTATTTCAAAACTCCTTTATCTGGACAACGTCATCGCACCGGAATGACCTTCCTGAAATTATTTCCCAGTGTAACCCTCTCCGCGTCGTCAAGCCTTCTTTTGGTGCCTTAGTGCAAGTTTAGAATTGCTTCTGGCGCCATCTTCCGTTTAAAGTATGAAGGATACTTGCACGGGCAGCGTCAGTGGAGAAGAAAAACTGCAGGGATTTTTATGGTATCTACTAAATCACTGGCGGATTTTACTTGCCATACTAGGTTCAGTACTTAGGTAAGCCGCTTCTAGGATATTAATACTAACAACCAAAAAAAATCACCAAGTAAATGAAAACCGATTATTTAATTACCCAAATCCGGAAGAAGAAAGTTATGTCGTAACGAACGGTACAGGCACGTATCTTCCAGGTTGGCGTGGAGATCGGTTTGGCGGTTCTGGACTCTGGTACAATTGAATTTGGCTTCGCTCCCTTCAGCTTCACCTGTCTCTAAAGGTCGGAGGGACTGCCACTAGAAATCTAATTGGGACTGCCACAGTAACTGTTGGTAGCGGACTGAATCGTCCTACTCGATAAAAAATATCGGCGTCTAAGAAGAACGGAAGCGAGTGTCTCCGTCTATTGGGCAGAGGTTTAACTGGTACCAGTGACCTCATATTTAGAGCTTCTTCCCTAATTTTAAGTTAATTCTAATCTAGTGCTAAATCTTTTAATTGTTAAGGTGCATCCAGACCGGTGCAACAAACAGCGCAAAATGTTCGCGAACATTTTGCAACAAGCATTCCGATGAGCGCGGATAACGTCTTAACTGCTGCAACAATTTTTCGTTCGTCAGTGTTCCTTGATGTTTCCATTTTCATTCGTCGCGCTCGCTGTATAAATCGCGAATAATGAGCGACGAAGAACTGCAAATTGCTTGCGCTTCATTTATAGTACTATGTGATGCACTGAAATCAATGAAAAGAAAAAAAAAGCGTCGTTACTGGATGGAAAACTTGTTTAGATTTAGGACCCGTTATAGAGCCTCCAAAATTTAATATATTTTGCCAAACTAAACTGCGTGTCGCGCGTCGAATTCAAATTCCACGTCCAAACTAAAGCGCACAAACAAGTAAATTTCCTTTGATGTACTGACATCGCATGGAAAACATTTTGCGCTGAGCAAAACAGCGCGTCAACAAATAGGCGTGAGCGCGCTCCCGTCCAAACCGAGATGTTTTGCAACGTACGCGAACGTTTTGCGCTGTTTGTTGCACCGGTCTGGATGCACCTTAATAATTTTTGCTTAAATGAATAATAAACTTGTGTATTTTGAGGTGATCTTAATTGGTACGAAATTGGCTTATAGTTACTGCTTTTGTCATCAAAAGATATAATTTAAGAACAAATACAAATTTAATTTGACTACATCCACGCCAATGCTAATCGCATATGGTTGAAAGCATATTTTCCAGGACAATAAACACAAAAATATTAATCGATCCATTCTATAGTTTGTACCTATTGTTATTCACACATGGTATGGAAAATATTACTTATAGGGATATTGATATATGATTGGCATAGCACTGTTTTTCAGCAAAATTAAATCATGTCATTATAGGAATATTGATCGTAAATCCCTTTTATACAAAGTAAAGATCAAAATGGCAGAATTTATAAATAATCAAAAGAGAATTATTCAAAAAGTATAAAGCATCCGCTTGTATACATAAAATTTTTTTTTTAATTAAACCGAGTTCAGAGATATTTTGAAAATTGTTTGGACAATAATCTATTTTTTTCAACCTAAATTATCTAAGAGCCTTTTGGTGTCTCTTACTATACTCTAACAATAATCCAATAAGCACTTTTTACTTATAACACTAAACTAACTCAAAATATTTTCATTCTGTTGAATCTTCTCACTAGCCCACTAGCTTGTGAAGGAGCTGGATCTCGTCTAAGTTAATGTGATATTGGAATCTCTCTTCACTACTACTTGCAAACTTTTGGATGGCTTTATCAAAAGTTTCCATTTCCAGGTCTAGGTGGAGGTCACTATTTAAAACGAACTACCGAGCATCCATATTGTATCGAAGCACTTGAATGATTTCACTATTACTTTTCATGACGCAACCATAGGTCCACACTGGAGTGGAGCTTCTTCTAATCAGTCAATACATCTTTCTCTATCTCATTGCAAGTTCTTACCTTTTTTCTTAACTAGGACTTTACAGCTAAGCTTTGCGTCTAGGGTTATCCCCAGTTATTTTGCAGTATCTCATTTATTTGGAGTGGAATGTGTTCGTATATTTTTATTCGTGATAGGTATACTGATTTGGCTTCATTTAGTCAAATCCACTATCTTTTTGTCCAAACATCGATTTGGTCTACAGCCTTTTGTAGTTTTTCACTGGCTGCTTCACTGGTACTAGCTATAGTATCATTTTCGAATGTTAGAATATAACTTAATATATTGATATTGAACACCCGGTATATTACAGATGTCCTATCTAAGAATCTCAATCCGGGTTGAGTTCCCTACAATACATTTATAAGACTTAATTTTATATAAAAAAAATACAATTTTTTAATATTAATAAATCTTATCTCCTCTTCACTTTCTTCAGTCTTGCTCTTCTGTTTATGTTTATTCTATCGCTCCTATCTCAGTCTGTTTTTGTCTTACCTTCTAGTCTTTTTCTATTTTTCTTAAGAATATTTTCCGTCCCTGTTTCTTATTGTCTACTGTCTTATCTTATAGTTCTTTCCTTCCTCGTATTTCTATAAATTCTTGTTTGCACCAGAATTTCCTTGTGACACTTAAGCTTCCGCACCGTTTATTGCTGATCTTCTTGTTTGACTAAAAAATAACGTTCACGGAAAAGAAACCCATTTACGAGTAATAGAAATGTAACATAGAAAATTTAACTACTTAATGACTTATAACCCTGTACCAGAGAAATCTCACAATCTTGCAATAATTGTAGTAAAAAAACGGAGACTCTCCGGCTCCCAAAAACCAAATTTGCTGATTTTTTATTAGTCAAACAAAATTAAATTGTCAAATTGAGTGTGATCTGCAGCTAGGGTTATTTCCTACTATTATTTATTAATTCTGTGGTCGTGCAGAGGGTATAAGATAACTTATTTTCTTGTGTCACTTTCAATTATTTTAAAATTATAATATTTCTCAATTCTCAACCTTAATTAAAAAAAAAATAATTCATGACCATACGGTAAAATAAGTAACAAAATCAGACTAAAGAAAAATAAGGTTTCTTTTATTCATAGAATTCAGATGACTATAGTGCCGGTTTGCTTAGTGAAGTCCATTTTTTTTTTTATCTTATTTTCGTACTTTGCTTACTTTTATTAATAAGTTAGATTATCTTTAGGTCAGGTTTCGATTAATTATTGCATTTTTTTTTTGTTATAAATAATATACTAACCTAGGGCAAATCATTATAGTGTTTTTAAATTAATTTAAGATATCCATAAGTATTTTCTCATGCTGTATATAAAAATAAAAATGCAGATTTAGAAAATCGATGCGAAGCCTGCCAACGTCTTAATAATTTTTTACATTTGCCGTTTCCTTACCTATAAGCAAAGTTTTCTTGTTTTTCCGGTACGTCAAAAGCAATTTACCGAAAATTCTGCAAGTCCAACACAATTTATGAGTTAACAACTTTTCAAATTTAAGTTTCGGGTCATATAACAATAAACCTTTTCCATTCTTTGAAGTGTTCCCCATTATTGGTCGACATGGCTGCTGTTTTTACAGTATCGTACGTAATGTTTTTCTTAAGGTATCAATATACACATCAAGTTTAATTCAAGTAGTTATTTCTAGTAAACAAGTAGATACCTTAAACACCAAATTTCATGACCATTAAGAAAGTTTTTACTTGATGTAGTTAATTGTAAATGAATGAATAAAATTGGAGAAATATAAGTGCTCACTGGATTTGAGCCTTTTCTCAGCTCGTTAGCCAGCCTGCAGTTTTTTTATATTTGACAACGTCGCCATTAAGTTTCTTCCTTATTTTGGCCAGTGTTAGAAAATACTCGCAGAACAGAATTTTCCTAGATGAAACTGTCGCGCAATAATCGGGTATGTACTTGATTGGATTATCTCCTTGTTGAGATGTTTTCATACTTGACAGTGACTGGTCAGAAGGCTTTTTATTATGCGCAGATTCTGTCTAGTCATGGACAAGTATTGGCTATTGTATCGCTAGAGTAACTGAAGAAGTCCCCACCACCCTTGCAGCTTTTTGTTTCATTCCATATTTCCTAGAATTTTACAAGGAAGCGATACTTAATTAGATTCATCACGGCCGATATCGTTGGTCCAATAGAGAAGGCAGATCCAAATAGTTTTGCCTGGCTGCCGTCTTGTTTAATAAGTCGGCGAAACGTATACCTTTTGATGTAGCTTGGTCTTTGATCCATCTTGACCTCGACCAGTACTTGGTGACATTCTAGTATTAACTCTGAACAAACTCGTTGGCGGTCCACGTTTGTCATCTATCTATATACGAGCATATTTCTTACAGTGATGTTATTTCTGGTGATTTCCTTTGCTTGTATTACTGTCAGTAGATAGAACGTCCATTAACTTTAAAAAATCAGTAACTAAAGGCAATGACGTTTAGAATTAAACTTTATAAGTTGATTTTTTGTATAATTGTCACAATCTAAACGTGATTGTCATTAGTTACAGAACCGTTAAAGTTAATGAACGTTCTATCTACTGACAGTTAGTAAGTTAAGTTTGAGCAATGCTGGCACTATTTCCTATAGCCTATTTTATGTTTGAGTTTAAGGATCTAGAGAATGTCCCGAATCCGAATCAAGTTCAGACAGACTCCATTTTCGCTTATAGCAGTGAAAGTGTGTCAAGTGCCTCCCACCAAAAGCGGCATCTTCCCTATCCGGATCCTATATTGGGTTCTATTTCAACTGAACCAAGTCTTATTAAGGTCGTCAAGGCGACCTCCCTGATGTAAATATCAATGGGAGTGAGACTAAGAATAACTTCCATGGATTTGACTGATTCAGCAGTTCTTTCTTCGAGGTTTAGTTTTCATACTCTTTGGTCAATGCACCTTGCTGTCTGCGGGAAATCTTCGATTCCTTCGCAGTGGTCTTTCTCTGGTTTGTGTTTTTTGAGGTAAGATTTGTATGTGTCCCAGTCCTCTTTATGTTTTAACATTCTTATCTGATTGAAGGATTTTCTTACCATCTTCCTGTGTGTTACAATGTGTGACACCACCATGCGGAAGTAGTCTGAAGGTCTTGAACCAGCCTCAGAGACGAGGTTTCTTGTAAGCATTATGTAATACTTTTTGATTGGTGTTCGAATAATTTTCTTATGCACTGCTATTATTCGGTGTTGCGGCCTCCACTTCTCGTAGATCATTTCTGAGGCGGTGAGCGTAACTGGAACGATCCGTCTTCTTGGGGTCACGAAAGTGGAAGTTAGCATCATCAAATTTACTTCAGATGATCTATTATCAAAATTTCATTAGTTTCATGTCAGTTTAAAATTGATTTATAAATAAGAGTTGTGGATAAAGTGATATCTATTAGTTTGACAAAGTTGATGTGGTACCTTTATTTCAAATACGAAGATTTTTAGATATTATACAGTCATAGGGCGATTTACCTTTGATATTCTTCCTGTCCTAGTGATCAAAATTTCAGGCTCAACCTTTACCAGCTCAAACATCTGGTGTCAGGTAGTATTCGATTAGGAGGAGCTCTATTTCTTTATTGGGCGGTGGTGTTTTTGCTTCGGAAGGGCGCTATACAAATGCCAGGATAAACGTTATATTTTTCCTTTTGGTGACGTATTCCATCCTAACTACAGTCGGATATACAAACATGCGCCAGTGGATGGGCTTTATTTTTGATAGCAATGTAAATATCTGGTTAGTGGGAAAGTTAAAAACTGAAAATTTTTTATTTTCCTTTAAAGGCTTCCTGGAAAAGCATTATTGTATATTGCAAATAATCATTTTTTTGTTGCAAGTTACCTTGTAAAATTTTTAGCTGTTTGTTAGATTAGTTAAAATTACTCCGTCAATATGTATATGTTAGTCGGTTCATGTTGAACATTACATTAACACTTATTAAAACATCATAAATATAGAAAAAAAAAATAATATACCTTAAACATCTCAATATCTCATGACTTAAAAAAATTTTTATATAATTTATGTTCTAAATCGATCTTTAGTCTGTCATGTAAGCAAACAGAGTTCATCAAGCATTATGCAAATTATTTAATGTAAAGCAGAAAAATCACGTTCAATACTTTGTTCTGCTAAAGTTAGATGAAAAAATCTTATCACGTTTCTAATTGTTGACCAAGCGATGTTGCGAATTTAAAAATATTTAAGTTAGGGGAAAGTATGTCGTAACTTGTCAAAGGCGATTAAATTTAGCTTTCGTGGTAAAGGGTATCAGACTGAATCAGAATTTGTTTTATTAAACTGATATTAAAGTAGATCATGTTAGATTATCAAATTCCCGTTGGAAAATGTTTTAATTAAAAAAGTTAAATTAGGATAACCGCTGATATACCAATAAAGTCCTTCTGTTAATAAAAAAAACCGTTTATGCCTATTGATCTGTTTTTATTAATTTCTATATAATATTTTATATTGTTCCTCCTTATCAAATAAAAACTGATTTTATTTTACTCTAATGAAAGTTATTTACCTAATTTCCGTATAAAAACCTTTTTTCTACGCCTTTGATACCTGCCTACGACTTTCGTTTTCGTCTTGACAAATGAAGTATGAGTTTTGAGTTCTTTTC
Organism: Neocrepidodera transversa; assembly: GCA_963243735.1. Classification (NCBI taxonomy): domain Eukaryota; kingdom Metazoa; phylum Arthropoda; class Insecta; order Coleoptera; family Chrysomelidae; genus Neocrepidodera; species Neocrepidodera transversa. Next base: position 9,381,367 of record OY725355.1, read on the forward strand.
CGAGTCTAGTGGGCTATGAATAATGGAAGCAGACGCTTGCTGGCGTTGCTTCCACCGTACCGTAACGATATCGAAAGTCTGCGATATTCAAAGACATTGCGATATAATTCAACAACTTTTTTGACAGAGAATTATATATAAAACTTAAAAAAAAAGAATTCCGCTGATTCATACAAAAGGGTTGTCTTGGTATTGAAATATTTATTATTAATACCCGTTTCCTACAAATATTATATAGACATATTGAACTATGATTTCTATTAATCAATTAAAATTTTGCATATTTTTTATACTTTTATGAAACTTTACCTCAAATTAGGGTTTTTAGAATAAAACAAATTTTTGCCTCAATATGGGTTGGTTAGTACAAATTTACACTGCACCAAACAACCTCTTGTCGAAATATAATATTAAAAGCCACTCAAACTGTCAAATATGAGGAATTATATTTGATATAAGCTGTCAAAGATTTTAATATTTATTTTAAGCCTTATACCGAGCTTGCAATAGGTTTTTACTTGGCCAGTTTTAGTCCGTAACTATATCACCTACATTCTCTGTTGGATATTAGAATTTTTCTTCCATCAGCATCCCAAATAATTTGCATAAATATTGTTTAAGGTATTTACAGGAATGCAAGAAGAGAACCTTAAAAAAGAAGCTTTAGCATAATTGTAAAAAATTAAACTAGAAAAAATTTCTTACATTTTATGTTATAATCTTTTTTTAATCTGTAGTTTTAGCGTACGAGCGCCACAAATCTACTTTAACATTGGTTTTGGTCAAAAAACTCATTTCCACATCACCGTGAGGTAAAGTAAGTAGCGCATCACAAGAGAGCGATGAAGAGGAAGAAACGAAGACTGTTTTCGAGCAAACGTATGATGAAATCGAAAACGAAGAAGATTATAATAAAACTGATAATCCCATCGGGGATATTGTGGAAGAAACTTCTACCTGTAGCCATTGTGAAATCGATGAATGCGCAATATCTGGTCCATCAATAACAGCGCAGCAAAGGATACTGCGCTTAATTTTGATACTGGGAATACCACGATAAAAAACGCGCCACTTATTCTATAACTTATGGTAGTGTGGAAATGAGTTTTTTCGTCAAAACCTATGTTGCTAATAACCTAAAACAATTGGTTTTACAAAAAAAGCCAGGACCTTTATACCATAAAGTGTAGAAAATTTTTTCCAATATGGTGGTGCAAGCGGTAAAAATAGGAGATGGCAAAGTAAAAGTTCGGGAAGAGTACATCGAAATTTATAAAACTGGTAGTTTACAAAATTAGCGAAAAACTTTTCAGGTAGTGCTTCCTTTAAAGTCTTATAACTTACTCACTATTTACCAGGACCTTTATTCTTGAATGGAGAGAAAATTTCTCTGACTTTTCTACTCCTTCCAAATTTCTCTTGATATTAAAAAGCTGTATTTTTGAACCTAGGGAGTAGAAAGGAGTGAGAGAAAACACGAACACTGATTCCAAATGTCAGTAGAAAATTCTGACCAATCAGAAATGCAAAACATTGACCCCCTTTTGATAGACAACTAACTAAGGTCAAAAATTGTTGTATTTTTATGCTCCAACCAGGTTTTTTAAAGCTTTTGTTTTCTGAAAAAATATTGCGTCCAAAATTGCGTCTTTATTGGACATCTTCTTCTTTGGTATATCAGTTATCTGGTATGACTGTGTTAAAGGACTTATTTTTGGGGCGTTTCATTTGACTAAATAGAACTCATTGTAAATTATTTTCCATTTTTTTCTAACCGCAATTGCACATATTTTAATTTTGTCCATATACAATACATGGATTAGAATCTACTACTTGTAAAATAATTTGTAAAAAATAAATGTTTAACATTTTAAACAGTAATATATTTGTTAAACTTATATTACATTAGCAATAACTGTTAAATCTAACTTGTAAATTAAAGGTTTATATACTTATTCGTAGTTATGAATGTGTATATGACTGATGGCATATATTAACAATATTAGAGCGATTATAATTACAAATATTAAAAAACATCCAGTTAATGCATAATCAGCTCTTCTACCAGGTACTTGCATTTAGTTTTTTTACTGGCATATTTGAAGATAATATTTTTATAAAATGACACTTTGAATAAAATGACAACCGTTGACAACTATATTAAGGTAGTGACCACAGAAGACAAACTAATACAAAAGCGGAGGTTCCTGATGTAGCGATGGTCAGAATTTGAGTGACAGTTGATGATTTCAAAAATGATACGTCGTAAATAAATACTGTTATAATTCAATTTGTTTTCTGAATCTTCGCGCTTCATCTAAATATTTTAACGTCAATTATCTCAGTGAACGATGAGTTATTCTTGTAGCATTACTGACCGTACCTTACAGTCATTTCAAGCTATGATAGTCAATTCAATTCAAAATACTTTATATTATCTCCTGGTATATGGATTATGAGGCACTTGTGATTTTAGAGTGGGAAACAATAATTAAGGTACCGGACACGGTGGTGAGGTTGGTTAAGGCATCGGCCTCTATCCTTGGTTATTGTTCGGGTCGTGGGTTCGATTCCCATAAATCTCAAGTGGAATTAAAGTCAGGTAAGACATTGGGCAAGTGCAAAAAGGTATTTGTACCATGCGCAGTTTAATTCATGCCGGTAACCAGGCCGGATGAGATCGGATATCTCGTGGAACTGATAGGGGTTGGTGGCACAATTACAGACTTGCTATGCATTTATGACTGTATTTAATTCTGACTGAGATTCCTGAAAATTGTCAAAAAAACAGTGGAAACCTTATTACTGAATGCTTGTAGCCACGCCATTTTGGATCAGGCCTCCGTCCGACCAGTTTTCGCTTAGTACGTGGTTTTAAGCATAATGAATCCTTCGCGGCTAGGAACTTATGGCGCTCAGTTTATTTTATTTGTATTTATGCATATTATTTCCTCATTATAAAAAAAGAGAGATTTTATTTTTTCAAATAAAATATTTCTTGGTTATTTTTTTTTTCTATAGCCACAAATAAATTGAAATCGCTGGCGCCCTTTATTTTTTGTTTAAATCATTTAATTTTTTATTTACAGCTGATGTATTTAAGTCTCGTTGTGGTAAAATAAATTGCAAAAAATTTTGAGTTTAAATACCTTCATTTTAGTAAAATAAAATCGGCTATGTTACCCCAGAACTTTCCCGGCTTGTCTGTGGAGAATAAGATTATTTTAATTACAAAACACAAAAATCCTGAAGAGGATCAGCATACCAAAATTCAGGTCCACATGTTTAACATTTATGAGTAAAAAAAGGAGAATCAATATCGTATTTGAGGACCTTCTGGTGCACCAGTAATGTTCCAATTCGAGGCACACTCACTCTGTAAATTTTCTAGGGGAATTTTTTTTCTCTTTCACTGTACTTCCCCTTCGATGGAGTCGGGAAAGAAAAATGTGATATGCATTAAAAGCAATTACAGTCATTTTCCGGACAATTCTACAAGAACAATCCTTCCCCGAGAATCATTCCTGGATAATCCCTCCCGGACAATCCTTCCCGGACAATCCTTCCCGGAAAATCCTTCCCGGACAATCCTTCCCGATAATCCTTCCTGGACAATCCTGCCCGATAATCCTTCCTGGACAATCTTTTCCGAACATTTATTCCCATGATATTATGGGAATAATTGTAGTAAAAAATAATTGTCCTGGCCAAAAATCGTCACGTACGGAAAAAGCGTTATGACCCCTCCAGGCGATTTTCCATCTCTTTTTTAACTCTGTTTTAACTACCAGAAATCCGCTTGTAATTAGTTTCCAAGAGATTAAATAATAAACGAAAAAAAAACTAGCATTAAAAAAATATAATATTAAAGTTAAATTAAATTTTTTCTAACTAGAAATATTTCCTACGGTATTTTTTAGAACAGCTTATGTTTGTAAACACTAAAATTTGATCATGCAACTTATTTTGCATAAGAAGATAAACTAAAACTAAAACTTCCTCGTTATTACTAACTACACACTATGGAATCCTTAACAATTTTCCACTTTTTGTTCTTTTCAATTATATCGAGTAGCTGGCTCGATCCCAGTATAGAGATTATGTCACGTTATAAACATAAACAAGTAAGCATCATGTGCAGCTCTTGAGTCCTTGTTATGACGCCAATAACAAGAGATATTTTCTCTCTCGAGCGTCTTTAGACAAGCAAGGAAAGGCTTTGAAGTTGAATACAATGTACGGTGTTATAAGGCTACTGTATTATGATTTTTAAAAACAATTTTTCTTGGTTTCAAGGCGGAATTTTATAGAAATATTTGAAGTACAAATAGCTTTTGATGTTGTAAATACTAAAATCTGAATAAAAGAAAAAAAACCAGACCTAATTTTTACTTTTTAATGTAAAAAATATGGATTCTATACTATATTAATCTAAATTCGTCCCTTACTATAATATTTTTTGATCCTGGTATTGTACATACCAAAACGTGGGCTTTAGCCGACTAACCTAAAACAATTAATCATCGTGGGTTCGGCACCACTATAGCGTTGTCCCATCAGATAGATAACAGTGAGTTATATTGCGTCCGCTGCCATAATTACTTGTTAATCCAATCTCTGCAACTTTAGATTGAGATTAGAAGACAATGGAATTCTAGTGGTCTGGATTCAATGAGAATCATACAGTTTATACTAAAGTTTCGTCTAAATTACATCTATAAATACAGCTTTGTTGAATTTTATCAATCAATATTAGTATCGTAATTTGTTTCTTTTTTTATGGGTTTTAAAGGTTATTAGTTATCAGTGGAAATTTTTTTTATTTATCTGTTTTAGTGATTTAGTTTAAAATTGGTTGGAAGGTAGTAGCACTTGTAGACCACAATTAAAAATATTCTTAAAAAAAAATCAATCTTATTTTATTTGTTTTGTCGAAAAACATCACTTTGTTATGGAATTTTAAAAATCTGTAGTAATATAATGTGGAATGTAAAAAAAGTAATACATATAAAACCCTCATATTTTCGTCTACCACCATGAAAAATACTTTCTCTTAAAAAAATAAACCTGTACTAAAAAATGTCATTTATAAATATCCATTAAATAATTTCAAACTCTTCTGTTGTTATTTTTGTCTAGGATTTCCCTGCGATCAAAAAAATACTCAGTAGAATATATTATTGTAACTATTATCAGAACGACATTTTTATATCTAAAAATATGGTCGGTTTAGGAATGGTTAGATTAGAGTAGGGTGTCAGCTTGCCTCTCCCTTGCTGCCAGCTGAGGCCTATTGTGGTTCTTGAAGTCGATAGGCTCCAGCTGTGCGAAACCAAATGTACAAAGCCTATTAAGCCTATTTATTTAAAGGGTAGGACAGGATTATAGAATACGTTCCACCATTTCACCTTATACACTGCAGAAGAGACAGTCCAATATTTGACTCAGACCTAGCTTCTTTAGATTGTAACGCAAACTACAGTGCCCGATAAGCAACCTAATTAAGATGCGTAAATCATTACTACTCCATTCTAGGACCTGCGATATTGTGCGACCAGAGGGTTTGACTGTGAATGCCTTAGAGTGCTTGAGAGTTTTCCTTTTGGACGATTCTTTCGCAAATGTGTTGGCTTTATCGTTGCTCTCCACCCCATCGTGTCCAGGTACCCAGAGTATGGTTACTCTGTTACTGCTAGCAGTTGGGATCCAAGGATTTAATGCAGTTCCACATCAGCTTAGAGTCCAGCTGATTGGATCTCAGTGATTTTAAAGCTGCCTTTCTGTCTGGGAAAATGTAAATACTTTTGCTGACAAGAGGATGGTTTGCTAACTCTCTTGCACACAATTCTATCGCAAAGACTTTGGCCTGAAAAATGGTAGCATACTGTGATGTCAACTCTTGGTTTTCTGCTGTTCACTCCAAATCCCTCACCACTTGTGGTCTTTGAACCTTCTGTTGGTTTGTTCAAATAATAAACGAAAATCTGTTAGGTTAGATTTACACATATTTTCACATTTCGAAATTTTTAAAAAACACAACGATAAACTTTATCAATTGGTTAACTGCCGAATCGATCCTTTGTCAGATAGTATAAATTCAGCCCATTGATAGTTTCTACCTTGGTTTAGAGTTTCCGTTGGTCTGCCTATATGTATTAAGCCTGAGTATAACTAAAAATATCAGTTTCTCGGATCTCATATTTTGTATCGCCATTTTGAAATAATACAAAAAAGTTTAATCTGTTGACATCTTACTGATACTTGTATTTTAAAAGAAAATCTTGCAACACCAGAGTTTACATAGTGTAATTCATCCAAAATTCTATATATTTTCGTACTAGAACAAGTGAAGTTGACAGTTTTGTTTTGATCAGTTAGCGACCAAACTGAAAATGGCGTGTGCAATTTTGAAGAGATCGTTGGACTTGGAACCGGTATTAGGTGGATGGCCAGCGAGATGAAGGCGATGCGTACTATTTTGTTCAAGCCCTACACAAACCGGCATATGCTCTCCAGGGCCTTCCAATAGCCCAACTGGTTCGTCTTCCTCAAAAAATTCCGTTTTCCCAGACGTCAAAAAATTGACTCCTGAAAACCTTATTGAAATAGAAATTAGAGAAGAATATGATAATGTTTTAACATCCAAACTTGCCGAACAGTATGATGCCTTTATTTTGGGCCCTCTGTCTATTCCAGTTTGTACTGGCGTTATTACATAGGTCGAATCTTTTTCCCAAGTTCAGCAATAACAAGGATATGAATGCAATTGTTCAGAGTGGTAATTAATGTTGTTTAACAAAATTAATAATAGAAATATATTAATGTTTATTTTACATTATATATACCTAAAAACAAAATAATATTATCTTTAGCTGTCAAGTGCAGTGTTCTTATTTATTTTAACTATACTGGTGTATTTTCTAGTACATTATGATATGTCATAAAAAAGTAAGTTGAACTGTATGCCTTATTTTATATTAGTACTTAAAACCCATTCTACTAAAAACAAAACAAACAAAAATGATTTAAAACCAGCGATATTTGTTTTTAAACTTCAACATTTAAAACACTTTTTACTTACACATATTAACTATAATCTATAGTCAAAGGTACCCTATTTTTTTTGTAAAAAATTGCATGGAGAATTATAGAAACCAATGACAAAATTAATATTAGCATTGTGTTTTTAATTTCTTTTTCTTATAAAGATACCTAACAAAAGTGTCTTTTAAAGTCTCCTTTAATCACCTTGTATAATATTAAATAAAATGCTGACTAATAATTTATATTTAGAATTTTTAAATATTTTTCTAACATTTACGGTACATTATTATTCCTTCTAAGAAGTATTCCTATTCTGAATCAATTAATAATTATTCATTTTCTGTAGGTGCATCAGAATATAATTTTCTTTCATGGTATAAATTTAAAATTCACTCACTAACTGAATCTAATGTGAATGCATTAGATCGTTCTAGTTTTTATCCATCGACTAATCTTTCTTCGCAAGACTCCTTTAGTTCGGACTTTACTGCAGAACTTCGGACTAAACGTAGGACATCTGAAATTTACAACCTAAGATAACGGCAACCCTTACTAAACGAGACTGTTCGCGATGCTCTAAAGTTTCCGGAACATATAATATTACTCCGCAATATTGTTTGGCTAATGATATTCATGAGGTATTTGACATTCCGCCAGACACTTGGCGAACAATTAGTTTTCTCACTCTGCTAGCTAGATTATACTAATAGAGATGAGAAAGGGTCTGAATTCAGATTTTCTTGCCTTGCAGAGGATAAGGAAAGGATAAGGAAGGGATAATACCTTGTTTTCGTATGGAAATCTACTTATTGCATTTCCCTATTTATACCTGAGATATTACTAGTGATTTAATGAAAACAACTTTGAAGTTGACCTAATAAAACAAATCTTGTTTACAGTTTGGCCTGAAACTACATCTATATTATTTTAACTATTTTTATGTGATTCATAATTTCCCTTTGGTATTAAAAGTTTTAACGAGAGCCTGTTCAAATTATGAGAAAAAAAACGTTCATACCAGAGAAACAAAAACTAAATAAAATACCATTTTTTTTTGTATATACACCATTTATTTTTCATAAATATATTAATAGAAACATTATTTTTAAAACTTACCAAAGTTGTTATTTGAATGTCAATTTTATAGAGTTATACCCTAAATTAATTTATAATATAACTCGCATACGCGATCCTTGTCACGTATTCTGGAAAATGTCTGTGTATCAAACTATCCTTGAAAGGAAGGTTCCACGGACTTAACCCTAGTGGCAGCCATTGGTAACTATTTCATGAACTGTTTGTGATCTCAAGCAAAATTTCCTGTCTGGTAAATAATTTTGTATGTGATAAATAAATTGAATATACTAAGTTATGTCGATTTTGGTTACTCTTTCCAGTGTATTATTGTGATGAATTGTACTGTGAAGTGAAAATTCCGTTTTAATTTATAGTTCTGGAGGTGGAATAATGTATGAAATGGGAGTTATGTCCTTGTCTTCACATTTTCTACAAAGGGCATCGTGGTATATCCGTATAAGATGTAGTTAGTTATCTGCTAAGGCCACAGTGTTACTAAGTTCTTTTCTGATAATTTTTGACAATTGAGTTTTCTGTTTTTTAACTTCTAGAAATAATCTGAACTGTTTCAACCAAAGCCTTTCGTGTTCTCTATTTTTTCGTTCAATAAGCACATCTTTAACATGTTGATACGAAATACTTCATGTGGGTTCTGGTCCAATTAGATTTTCCCCAGCTCCATTTCTGTCTGGGAGGTCAGATTTTTTATTTTCCAAGGCTCCCTCAAGTTCTGGCATCCATTTGAGAGTGACCTTATCATGTTCTGCCGGAGAGATTTTTGGTAATCTAAGAATAATTCGGATTATACTTGTATTCTTTGCAATGGCTTAAGGGATTCTTAAATACTCTTTTACCCTAGAAAGTCATTTAATATGATCACAACACCGACATTTATTGCTGTTACTTTAGCCAGGAAAAATGTTACTCGCATATTACAGTTCTTGTACTGTTCTGCATCTACGAACCATCTGTGGACTATACTCCTCTCAGATTTTGGCACTTATGAGTAGGTATTCTGTCCCATGGTTTTATTAACATCGGATTTTGTTTAAATTTTTATATGGTGCCCTTTTTCCACTATAAGGTGTACTGGAGGAAGGTCTAGTAGTAGTGCCATTTTTAAAAATTGTCGCTACATATCAAGCTCTTTTAATTCATAAAGGTTCCTTTTTGTCGAGAAGACAATGATAGGGTTTTTGCCGGGTTCGTAGACAGACTCTCATCTCATACATTATCTTTCAACGACATTTTCTTTCTCCAACTCTTATAGAAGATGATCAACTTCCAAAGTCTACATGACTAGAGATAAAACTTCTCCTTGAGGGTACCATCTGTTAAGTGAGAAATCCTAACATGTTATGTTAAGGAGAGTACTGGTACTCAATCCATCGTTAAATGGAGTGTGCTACCCCACCTCTGTGAATAAATTATTGAATTATAAGAAGCCGATTCAAAGGTTGCTACGATGACTGGTAGTCCCCTTAAAGCTAGTTCTTTGCCTTGGTTAACCTTTTGAGCTAACTCATATATGACTTTCTAGATTGGTTAGCAAACTAATATCGATGTATCGGGTTATCCCTTAAAATATACGTACTGCATATATCCATATATCAATGTCTTCAAGCTGTATGGGAAAAATAATGTTAGGGAATTTTAATTGTAGAAGCAAGTCTAGATTTTTCTCCTCTATATTTGTCTTTCTCCAGTCTGGAAGACGTTGAATTTCTTCATAGCACTTTCTGCAGGAGTATTTTTTGGCTTTCCTAATGGCATAACCATATTCTTTTTGGCAGGCTTTATCGGCTTTCTACTTTCCTAATTTTTATGCTAGCTTGAAAAGTTTTAAAATATTTTTTGGAAAGTGCTTGATTCCACCATGCTGCGCCTTGTTCCTTTTTCCCTATTTTTATAGCGTGGTTTCTTTCACATTAATTTGGGTAAAATATGCGTTAGAAACTCTGACACAAACTTAATGGAATGTTCAGTGCTGAAAGATAAGCGTTAAGTCCCTGCTTGAGTTTCGTTTTTGAACGCCACCAATTGCAGGTTCTAAGCTTCCAATATATCTTCTTACTCGAAGTTTTTATCGCCAGATTGAATATAATATGCATATGATCGGAGAGTGATACTTATTTAGAAACATGTCACTTCCCCACTCACGAACATGCCTGTTGTCTATCAGATGTTACGAACGTTTGTTGATTTTAGATTTTTGCCACTTCTAGTTTATCAGATGCAATAAATTCTAGGGGTTTAATTGCATTGCTGCCTATATTCTACAGAGGAGGTTTTAGTTTGTGACCAACCTCTCTTACTTCATTAGATAGTGGAAGCTTCGGTTGGTCATATGGTAGAAAGGCGGTTTCAATAATATTTTGTCTCTCTCTATCTATCTTAAGATATATTATCACTAGGTTTTTCGTAAAGAAATATCACAGTGGAAAAATGTTCAAGCTTTTATTTGTAGATTGTTGGGTGCCTTGATATTGACTAGAATAGGTCATAAATTCTAATTTGACATTTACAACCCTCTATATCACTCCATAAATACAATAAGTTCTTGGATTAGAGCAAGATCAATGTTTTCTTATATTATACATTGTATTAAGAAAGCTGATGTATATTTGGTCTTTTTCTCTTCATGTTTACATGGTCATTTCTTCTTCTGGGCAGAATCTGACTCAGACAGTGGTAAGTACCCATACTATAGTCTTATTTTCTTCACTTTGCTGCTGCACTTCGAGTTCTAAATCCGCTAGAATCATTGGAGCCTCTACCTACTAGATATCCTAGTTTCTTGTATTTTACAACTATAGACTGGTATTTGTTCTTCTCTATTTGGAGTTTCCGCTGCTTCTATTTCGGAAAAATAAGGTATGACCTGTCTTGTCTTTCTTCCAATCTTTTTTAGACCGATATTGGAGCTTCTTAGAAAGTGGTTCATAAAACTTCCAAGTCTAGATCTAGATGATAAACGGTTTCCCATATTTTCGTTTTATTAATCTAAATATACCATTTTTTTAATTTTAATTTTTGTGTTTATCATTAGGTATAAGTCTATGTAAGAGTTAATTGCTTAAGAAGATTACGAAATCATCTTGTTTATTTTTAAGGTAGATACTATGCTTAGTTTAATTTTTCTGACTGCATCTTAATAGACTGTGTCCAAAGATAGGAAACTTTCGTAACGCCCTTTGCGTCTTTAAGCGATATTTTGGTGCCTTAATCGAAGTTTCGGATTGCCTTGAGCGCCACCTTCCATTTATAGAGTGAAGGCCACTTGCACGGGCAACTTCAGTTTAGAAAAATACTCCAAGAGTCGCACGGCATCGATAAGACTCTTACCCTACTGGGTTGAGTTGCTGATTATTCCGCTGCTGGGATGTTAATACTTACAAATAATTAAAAACAAAAATTAGAAATAATTCTTTATTCAGAAACCTGATTATCAAATCCGGAGGAAGGCGCGTAACACGATTCTTACTGTATCATGTCGGCCGGTAAAAGCACGTCTTTCAGGCTAGCGTTGACAGTTGGACTGATCGGTAACTAATTGAACTTGGCTTCGCTCCCTGCAGCTTGACCTATCTATAAAAATCGATGGACTGCCAATGCTACTCCAACTGGGTCTGCCACAGCAACTGAACCGATTGACTCCTGCTGCCGTATATCATAAGGTCGGCTGAGTATGCGAAACAAGTACGTGATTGACTCTATCTTTCGGCGGGGGTTACAACTGTTACGTCTGATTTTATTTGAAGTTAATTAATACGGAATATAAAGTAACTTCGTGAGCCAATTTTAGTTAGGGCCAGACAGACATAATATATTTATGATTATTTCGTACTCCAACTTGCATGTCTAAAAAGTATTGTCATTCAAAAATCTAGAATATTTCCCCCATTATGTTTAAAATAAATGAATATATTACACAATTGTTAAATGTACTTCAGATTTCGCCAAGTGTTAGTAATAAAAAACACGCACGCAATAAAATAAAATCGTAAAATCCTAATCCTAGTCAGAAGCAAAAAGTGCGTAAATAAAAACCGAAAAGATAAGGCCACAGCGATGAAATTTCTCAACGGAAAAAGAACATGCTTCCAATAAAGTGTCAGATTAATATTGAACACGTGAGCGTTTTTGTTGAGGTTTTTTTCAGCTTTTCCAACATCAAGTATGCTGATTGATGACGGGTATTGTGCCTTTAAATAAAATACGTCACTGTATGGCATCGGTGAGGGACGAGATTTATTTAGATTCGGAAAAAATGTGTCACGGATACTAATTCCCTTGGCCTTTTTATACTTAATTTTACTTTCGTTTTTTTTTCGTAAACACCTAAATTATTTATATTGACACAATAAAATACTTCGATATAGTCAAATTAAAAAACAAAAATCATTCCAAATTTAGACAAAAATTGATTTTGCATTAAATATAGATTATATTAAAATTTTTTTTTCGCTCTATTCGAATTTAACATGAATATTTAAAATGTTTTCAGTAGTTTTTTAACTCTTGTTATTTTTTTTATCATGTATGACTTCATTTTTTAGATGGGCTGCAATCTCCTGGTTGGTCCCGTATGTCAGGTCATTAGTCCTTACTCTCGAATCCTGTCGCCATGAATCCCATCTTTTATCCTTAAGGCCATCGTATAAGGGATCAACACAGTTCAATATTATCGAGAGTTCCGGTATCTCATTGGCTTAGTGTCACTTAACTTGACAGAAAAATAGTCGAAATGTATCTTGGGTATATTTATTTCTCAAGTGTGGCTAATCAGCCGCCGAGGAGTTTTTATAGTAAATTTCCAAATATAATTTAATATATCGTCATGAGATTTACACACCAAATAAAAATATACTGTTCATCAGTTAACCTGATAATTAAATATTAAAAATAGAACAAATTGTAAGATGAATATTATAAAAGGAAAATTATTATTCTGCTGTTCACTCAGACTCCCTCTTGCGCTTTTACAGAACACAGAGGATAAGATCGATTAAAAAACAAAAAGAAATCAGAATATAGAAGACAACGACAAGAATCAAGATTGAACAAAATAAAAGGTTATAATTCGCGTCCAAGAGAAGTAAAGATTATTTTAGAAAAATGATCAATGTGTTCGATAATGATTTAGTGGAGGAAACAATGGAAAAAAGAGATAACAAAAAAGGAAAAAAAATATTATTAATAATGTACAAATTATGGGGAAGATTAAAAACAACAAAAAACCAGGAGTGAAATAATACCTAAAATACAAAATTGAAGTAAACAACTTAAAAGATAAAATTTACAATAACTATAGATATTGGATGTGATAAGTTAAAAATTTAATATTTATGAAAATATTTTTAATAAATTAAATATTTTGTTTATATTTATTTTAACTTTAATATTTTTTTGATAAATTCTACAACCTTCTCTATTTTATTTTTACCGAAAGTCGTATTAGTAGCCACACTTTTATTGGATAGCATCCAATCCAAAAACACATCGGGCAATCAGATACAGCTTGTCTTTACTTGTTACTTTTATTACTTCGTCATAGATGTCACAATTTGGGAAAATTGCCACAAATAAATCAAATGACGTCTTCTTATATTTGTCGAATGGTAGATTTCAAATAAATAAAGTATGAAACTGTCACGAATGTGAATTTAAACGAAATATATTGGACAATCAACTATAAAATAAAACAGTTTATTATAGTTATTGGGATATAAGGTCATTTTAAGCCTATTTGAGTTAAGGATATTTTATTTTTATTGACAATGACCAGTTTTTAAATCTGTAATTCATTAAGATGATTTATAAATTGGCTTTTTTGGTAAATGCTGAGCATTTACGAAACTATCCGATTTTCATTAAAATTGGTATAAATCATCTTCATAGTGTAATTATCACTTTCTAAAAATTTTTTTGCCGCAATCATTAATAAAGGATTTTATTACCAATATCTAATAACATTTGAAATTTTATCATCACTCGGCTATATAGGAGAAGGGCTACCAAAACATCACGAATTAGTTTAAAAGCAAGACGCCGAGTAGCCTGGCCTAACGAGAGCAAATTAAAGTAAAAAATAATGTTCCCATTCCATGAAATAATGAAATGGGACAAGCTACTAACAGGTCAGAACAAAATACGATCTTTCACCATGAACGAACTAATGCAAACAACAATAAGCTAACAAAATAGCCTCTGCGAATAGATAACCTTCTAAATGAGGCCACTAACACGGTTGTAAAGGCTCACCCAGAAATATGCCTTTATATTCATGCTGTCAATAGAGTAATCTCCAAAACAATGGAAGAAAGATACTGTTTTTTTTTCTAGAAAGGTAAATCAGGCCCTAAAAAAACGTAGAGGCCTATATGCACAACAGACATCCTTGGAAAACTCCTGGATAATGTGATCAAGGCAAGACTGATGGTAGAAGTAAAATGGAAAGGTGGTCCAAAAAAAATTCAGTTTGGGTTCCTAGATGGCTGGTCATAGATGCACTGGTAAAAGTATAGAAGATTGCATATGATGCAAATGGTACTAAATATGTTCAAAATGCGTTCAGCTCGGCACTGTGAGTGGAGATTCAGGAGGACATGTAGGAAAAATAATATCACCTGTGGGGTCCACAGATTCTGCGATAGGTCCGACATAGTAAAATATTTACTGATCCCTAGAAATTTTAACCTCACAAGCTATGAAAACGGAAGAAATTAATGATGATTTCCAAAAGAGTTTGGAAGATGGGCGTTAGAAGTCTTAATAAGTATTATTGGTAGCTGGAAGAATTGAAGAACGTCACGGTCAAAAACGTAGATACAATTATCAGTAATAAAGGATCTATCAAATACTTTGGAATCCATTTGGATCAAAAAATAAATATAGGAATGCATGTCAGGAAAACTACCGAAAAAGTCAGGCAGAGCTTTAGGCAAAATTAACAGGCTTCTTTCCAATAATGAAGAACCCAGAGAAAGTAATAAACGCTTAGTTGTCCAAACGATTATGCTATATGGCGCGATAATCCGGAATAGCAAGTTCTATTGATCATTGTCAGTACCGAGAACTAATAAATACTAATGTATGCGTCTTCTGGGAAGTAGTGAGAAGACATGCTGAGGCTACCATAGAAAAACTAATTGCCTGAAAATGCTGGACTGGAAAACAAAGGAAGCTGTAAATAAAACTGTAAAGATCATCAAGTCCACAAAGAGGGGAGAAATGAATCGTCGGAGTCATTGGGAAACAAACAAGAGAATAACAGAAAAACAAAAAAAAATAAGAACAGAGAACTCCACAATACCAAAGAAGTCTTCCTGACTTAAGAGTGGTTTTTTAGTCGATAGAGATCTGACACTACCTGGTCATGGAGTGACAGGCATCTTACGAAAGATTTTGTCACTCGGCGCAAAAAAAATGTTGTAATCTATGTATCTAATTAACTTTGGGGAAAATTGTTGGAAAAATTTTTGATGTTAGTCTGGCTATTTAAATCGATCGTTGATACGAGATCACATTAAGACTTGGTATACCTCGAAATTATAACACTGATTTGCGTAAACTAGCGGTGAGATATTAGTCAGATAAGGCAGTTTTTTCCAACATATTACTTATAGCTAAATGTTAATACTGTACAACTATGAGGCAGCTGAATGTTAGAAAATCACATACCCTTGATGATATATTATAAGATACTGACTGATGTCTGGGATTCCGAGTGCAAGACTTTTAATTGACCAAACTTTTAACGGCTTTAATATAAAAAAGATTTATCTCCATGGCAATGTGATGAATTGACGTGAATTAAAAGTATTTTAATATCAATTCTTTTACAGAACAATAAGATGAAACAGAAAGTTTGTTAATGAGTAGAATATCAAGATGGAAAATGCATCGCTTTGTCTGGATAACAATTCTAAAAACTGGAATACTTTGTAAAAAGGTGAAAATTATTTATTTTAATTAAAATTTGACCTGGATAAGTGTATAAATTTTCTCTAGAATATAGGACAATAAAATGACGTGATACTGATTAGTCCATTAGTCCTAGTCTACTTTTTTTGTTCAATTATACAATATATATTTGAAATCGTTAGTAACTGTTCAATTATATTTCGAGACTGAATATCTATGTTATCTATAACAGGTGATAGGCGAAGGTTTTAATTTCCCAATTCAGTTAAACTTTTGCTCACAACTTAACGAGAAAATTTTCATTTGTCCTTCAAAGTAGAATTTTGTGTCAGTGTACTGAATGGATATTGGGGATTCATTAACAATTTAAGTTCCCAAAACGAAATAATGAATCCAAGGTATGAATCTTTTTTTAAGTATAATGAAAATTTTCTGTAGTATTACCAAATATTTTATTAGAAAGATATTTCTTTCTATTAATTATCTAGTAACAATCAAATTATATTTGCTTTTATGTTAAATATTATCGTAAAGCGCTACCATTTTGATAGCATCCACTTTGATTAATATAAAGTTCCACGAACTATATACCACATGGCAGAGACTAATTATACAAAGACAAATAAATTAAATATTAAAATACACATACACGAAAAGGGTCTATGATCGAAGTTCCAAGTCTTTGCTCACCTCATCAAAGGTTGTCATATCCGCACGGGACCTAAAATAGCGAAATCCCTTAGTTGACGGTGTCCCAGTAAGCTCAAACTCCGAAATATGTATGTTCCATCACACTCATTAAATTAAACAAGCCATTAAACGCAAATGCGACAACTTTGTTGCTGTCAGTATTGTTTGATTTGTTAATTAAGGGTGTCTCTATTGTGACACAATCCACACGGTAATGAATAGGCAACGCGTTATTTCCGTTTATAAATTAAGTTATTAGCTCTTCAACGGATCAGATACAATAATAGTGTAGGGCCTTATGACTTTTATTTTAAATAAAAAAACTCTTAACAATAATGTCGTTATTAATTTTTTATATAAATTTCAATCTTTTTTAAACTCAAAATCGATTTTCTTACATTATATTCAAACGTGTTTTTATATTATTTTTAACTATATAATAATTAGAAAATTATATTTTTGTTTTGTTTTTTTGTGGTTTTAATTTTTGTTATTAAAAATGATTTTACAAATTAATATTTTTAATTCGGAAGATTTTTATGTTTCTTTTTGATTCTAGCACTAAGTTTGTCAGATGGGAAAAATATTGGTAATAATCTGAATTTCCTTTAATTCCAATATTTATTTACAGCTTGATTTTACATTCAATTAAATATTGGAAGATTTTGTCCATTTAATCCAAATTATTGTTACAAATTTCAAATCCAATTTGTGGGCATTGGTAGTAGAAAGTATATTTAGAAGTGTTTCAACTTTAAGAAATTTAGTCAAAATTTCCATAAACGTACTTTTTAAAAGGATATAATATACAACGAATAAATAAAACTCCAAGACATACCACAAAATTTAATTCAGGTTTGAGATCAGATTAAAATGGCGACATGTTTCGGGCAAACGATGAACATCATCAGGCCTACAATACTACATTAAAAATTGAATTACAATAAAACATACTGACAAAATTATACATGATGTTAAAATTTGGTATGAAAATTGAACACTAACATAGTAAATTTTTTTATAAAATTAATGTTCAAAGTTTTTATACAATTTAACCAATACCCAACGCCCCCTAAAACAAGGGGTAAAAACTGGTGCGCGATGCACTAATAAAGGAAAAATTAAGTTTTTCAAAAAATTAAACTAGCAAGTACATACCATGCGGCAGCTATTGAGATGACACTTGACAGAAAGACAAAACTGAAATATTTGACATAAGGAAACAGAACCAATAGGAAAAGGGTAACAGACCACAAGTGGAAAACCATATTGTAAGAGGCCAAATTTATAGAATAATTAAAAAAGAAGAGGGAATTGGTAAAAGAAGAAGATAACCTATAATTTTTTTCGTTCCAAATAAAATAAATAATTCAAGTTCCTAGTTTAAGAATAAATATTAAGAAAAAAACCATATAGTCTATTATAATAACTATAATAAAACTTGAAACAGCGAATGCGAACCCGTTAAAATACTTTTGGTTAATAAAAATTACTTACATAAATTTGTTAGATACATTTTTATACAAAATAGACCTATAAGTAAAAAGAAATTACGGCTCCTTACTATAAGAAATCCCTATACACTTAGGAGTAGGGTATAGCCAAGGATGTTTATGGGATGTGTTTGTGCGCTGCTGAAAAGCCGGCCAGGATTTCTGGCATGATAAATGGGAGACCCAGAGCAGACTGTTTCGGCATCCTACATGTTCTACTAGAAATATTATAAACCTGCTGCTTCCTGCAAAATACAGAAAATATACTTACACTATGCAGCTAAATGTTTACGAACGTAAATTTCGTTACAGAGAATAATTGTGAAAAAAAGTTCATTACTTACACCTGTTTCTTTAAAGAAAATATAAGCTTTAAATTAATATATTCCAGTTAGTTCTGCTGTTTTGTAGACTTTTTATAAAAATAATTAACTTTACCATTTTAAAAATCGTTTATTATTCAATGAGCATATAATGATTTCTATTATTCACGAGGGTATAGTTTACGTCATGAGTGAAAGCGAGTGATGCAAACCACTTGCGTACTGCACTTTATCCACGACTATTATATAATTGTGGCTAAAACCAGTAAAAACCTTTATTTAAACTAAAGTGAATAATAGATATTATTATTATTTAGCAAACTTATATTTAATAAAGAAAGTAAGACATTTTTCTTTTACAAGTTAATTACAATTTTCTAATTAGTTATTTGACATCCTGTAGTGAAAACCGCATGGTCCTACCTTCAGCCGATTAAAAGTTATAAGAAATGAAAAAAGTGGAATATGTAATGATATACTTACTAAAAGCTTTCCTGGAATGGTCGTTTTTAATAGATAGAAATAATTAATAGTTTTTTACTGAGTAAGTATGGAGTTTTCAGGATGACGCTGAAAACGAAGTAGGTGAAAGAATGCGGGCCCTGTAAAATAACTTTCCGATTACGGTACGTACAATATTTTTAGTCTAGTCACCAATAATTTTATCCTTAAATGGATTAGAAACTTATAATAATACAAAAAATATATCAAAAGGATAAAAACATCCACAGGTAGATGATTACGGTACCGTCATAGCGTAGATTAGAAAAGAAGGTACTATGGGTACCAATATCTCTTCCATCGCGACCTTTTAAGATCTATTGTGGTTGTCTTGTCGATTAGAGATCCTCATCTAGATTTGTCCATAATCTAGTAAGCAGTTTTCCTGTATAGCATTTTGCTTTAGGCGTTTCTTCGCCGTATAGTAGAAACAGCCTACTTAGCACTTCACAGTAACAAAGTGTATGTACTGCGGTTTTTACGTCTTCCTGACAAAACCCGCAAATGGCTTCCTCTGACAGAAATATTGTATTCATATATTTACTGAGCCTACAGTACCCTGTAAGAATATATCTACTTTATTCTAGTAGTTCTTTTGTTTTGACAATGGTACTATGAAGATCTCTTTAGCTTATCTCTGCCTAGGAGATTTATTCCACTACTCTCGAAGCATATTTAGCTTCCATAGACTAACGGTTTTCCTAAATATTGTCTTTGAAATACCATAGAATGCTTCCGGTCCGATTGGAGATTGTATTGCTCCTGCTTCTTCATTGCCCCGGTGCCCATCATGTCCCAGTACCCAGCCTATTATAAGTATGTTTCGACTACCAAGCTCTGTTAGAGCCTTCTAGTGGCCCCATATAAGTTTTGCTTTATCCTTCATAAAGCATAATGCTTTTAATGCTGCTTGGCTATCTGAGTATAGGGCTACAGAGTTTGATATTACTTGTTGTCTTAATATCTCTTTTGAACAATATTGTA
Source organism: Neocrepidodera transversa (assembly GCA_963243735.1). NCBI lineage: Eukaryota > Metazoa > Arthropoda > Insecta > Coleoptera > Chrysomelidae > Neocrepidodera > Neocrepidodera transversa. The sequence continues at coordinate 9,401,405 of OY725355.1, forward strand.
TAGCAATTAATACTGCCTGAAACATGTTGCGTGGTTACCTAGACTCAGTGAGAATTTTGTATTTGTGTTAGCATTATAAATACCCGCTCCAACCCCTTCGTCAGTTTTGGAGCCAGCTGTATTTCAGACCATTTCTGCTTAGATGGGATTTCCCTTTTCCCTTTGATCTAGTACGTGTACTTTAAGGTTTTTCAAGTCGGTATTTAGGAAGCATTTTGTCTGCTGGTATCCCTATGACTGTGCCATTTTCTAACTCTGTATGTAATAATTCGGAGTCAACACCATGTTGACTAATTATGGGATGCTGTCCATTTATTAGTCTATATCTGGCTAACTTGGCTTCTGTCAGTATGTGAATATGCAAGGGTGCTAGTTTTAGTAAGACCTCTAATGCCCATCGCTCCTGTGATATAGATTCATGCTTGCCTTTGAATTTCACTGAGCACTTGGACAGCTTCAGCCTGTTGTCTTCGGCCTCTATACCACTGAACTGTAGGATAACATGGGACTTATTACCCTAGTGTACATTCATACCATCAATTTTGGTTGTAGTCCCCAGTTTGTGCCACACATCCTTTAACTTATGTTAAGAGATTTGGTGGCTTTTTGAGCTAACTTTTGAAAATGATAATTCCGTGTAAAATAAGGAGCCTTTAACAATGCTTCATCAGGCTCCATGAGTGATGCCTTATCAAGACATATGGAGTACGTGACGCTCGATTCCAGTGGGTCAAGAATAATCTATAATATGAGATAATACCTATTCTAGATGACGTATGTTAACCTCAAAGCTAGAGCAGGAAGGGGTCCTATCACCACTACTATGGGCATTTGCTTAGAATACGCTGATTGTTCTAAATGCATTAGGTGTCATATCACATGTTTTTCCTATCTTGGCTACTCCACTATCATAGCGTAACTGTCCGGTAAAATTATTCGTTACCAATCAGTTATGTTACTTTTCCGAACAGGTATGTCAATTTGCCGGTGTAGATCGATAAAACCCATTTATTAAAGTGGCAGTACAAAAAAGTATTTTTCAGCATAGTACGACTATGGATATCATCAATAATAAATCTTAATTTAGCTGTTCAATACCTGGTTCCAGTCTCTAAAAAATCATCCATATTAATAATTTAAAATACATTATAGCTACCCTTTAAATAAATAAACTATATATAAAAATAAAAAAAAAAGTTATTTATGCCCTGATTTTCGCTTTCGCATTTTTCATTCAGACAGTTGTTCTAAATTTGTACGTTGTTTACATTTCAGTCGCGTTTCTTTCCAATTTATAGATGAAAAATGATATTGTCAAGAACTGAAACACGAATAAAACAAATATTAATGGCATCACATCCATCGAGACACAGTAAATTTAACGAAATCAATAGAACACAGTAGAGAGAGCACTCTAAAAGTTGAAAAGATCAAAATCAACTTCATATTAGAGGAAACTTTATAGACAGATGAGTATCTTTACTCACTTTTTTAAATTTAATGTAAGCACATAGTTTTTCTCCCGTGACAGTTTTTTATTATAATCAGAAAAGTATTAGGGATAAAAAAAAGTACTTAATTAATAAAACCACAAAAAGTTTTTTACAAAATAGTTTAAAAGAATATAAAGTAATTAATAGTATTATACGGAGTAAAGTAAAACATAGCGGGATTGTACAAGACCATTAATAATTTCAAAGAGTTGCAGGTACCTTGAATCTTAATCTTTCATTATTAGATTAAATTACAAGTAAGAGTGACAAAGGTGAAATACTTAGAAGTCTACGAAACGACAGCGATCGAAACCTATCATAAAATTTGCTCCTACCACTTCTTTACTTTCCTTTAATTTTGTACATTAACTTTTGAATCGATTTTCTACCTTTTTAACGGTGTAAAATGATACATGATCAAAGACAAATATTTCAATATAACCTGAAATATAAACACATATTTTTTATCAGATTCCTAAAGATTAATATAAGAAATGACATCATTTATGAATAGAAAAAGCAAAACCAATCCAATATTCAAACTTGGTGATGTACCTGAGTACTAGAGCCACAAAAGCTAAATTTTTACCAATTATTCGATTTTTTTTTAAAGTTTTGAAGGAACAAAGGCTTTTGATAAATCAGTATCAATTATATCGACCTTCTTACTATTCTCTAGAGTAGTTAAAAGACAGTGTTGGTAATCAGTAAGGTATGTAATAGTTAAATGCCTTCTTAGAAAGCTGGAGTTTTGTGGAATGATCTATCATTTATATGACGTTAGTATTTTATTGGATAAATTAGCCGCGAAAACTTATAGGAGGAAACTGAGAAAACACTACGCTCTGACCTAACACTAAAATTATCTTCATAAAAAATGTGGTTACCTTAAAATCATCGTAAACCAATAATTCGCCACTTTCAGATCTGTTTTTAAGGAGGATGTTCTGAGGTCATTAGGTAGCTTTGAGCAAGATTTGTATGCCCGATTCGTTGTCTTCTAATATTTATTTTATCTTTTCTTGGTAATGAATGGAGGTGGAATGGCTTGACTGATTGACGGGCCTCATATAACTTCAAAGATCCAGGATCTAGTGTTCTTACCATGACGAGTAGGTACTATGTTTAAAGAAGTAATTTAAATCCCTACACAGCTGGATTTCTTTGACAGGAATATTGGATAATAATTTACAGTATTTAAATGGATTGCTAGTAAATTTTCATTGAACACTGAGTCCGCCATATTTTTCCAATGAGGAGCCGAATATCTTTTCTTTTCTCAACGTTTTCCATAGTTTTTCCAAATACGGGATTAATTAGAAACTTGAATAGTTCAAGCTCAAATTCATTTTTTTTGCTTGGATTCGAAGATTTGTATTTAATTCAATGTATTTTTTAACCAAAGTGATTGAGAAAACTCAACACTGTGAATCTTTCTGAGTTTCAATCCGTACTTTAAACACTCATTCAAATTTTGGTCGTGACTGAAAATAAATGTATCATTAACTTAGATTTATTTTTATTTTTAGTTATTTGATGTATGATTATTTTTCTCTATGAGCTGAAAATATTTGGTATCTGTCTTTTGGGTTTTTTAGCTAGCTCAATACTAATTTCATTTCGTTCTTTTGTTTGGGTTACCCTACGTTTTGTTTTTAATTAACTAATTTTTGCTGTAATTAATTTTTGATTGAGTTAACAAATATATACCCAATGAAAATTATTTATACTATAATTAAGTATTTCTTTTTTAAAGCTATCAAATAACCATTTAGTTTAGTTTTTAATTTGTTCCATAAAATATACTCAAATCTGCATAAACACCATCGTATCTTTTTTATAGTTTCTTAGTCTACTGTAAATCTGATTTAAAGTTATTTGGACTCACGTATCGAGCTCAACATTTATTACCGCTTACTTCAACTATAACTCGAGGGATTCCTTTGTTTACACACCTTATGCGATCCAAACATATCGTCGGAGTCGGGAAAATGTACATAGAAGCTCTGCTACTTGCTCATGTTTGGAAAACGTTACATCCACATTTAAGGCGATTGATCTCTACTACTGCAGAGAACACAAGCGTGAGAAACAAACTTTTCGAACTCCAAGTAAAATCTATTTATATCATTAGTCTAGACATCTACATAAATATACTTTCATAAGTAAATAGATAAAATATGATGCTGTATTTATTATACTGTAAATAATATTAATATTTTCAATAAAACGATACATTTTTTTTGACGATATATTAATAATGAAGGGACAAGCAATTATTACGAGAGCGTCACATGCCCAGTCTTCCGGCAATTTGGCGAACGCAATGCGGCCCCCCTAAGTTCAAAAAGAAAATAAATTGGCCTTTGACTCCTGCCTTATAATTAAATAGGTGTTTAATTTGTCTGGACGACGATAAAAACGCATGCACGTGAGAAAATTACTGTAATAAAGGTTTCCTTACCTGACACGAAAATTATACATTTCGATCAATGCAGGCCTTTATGTAAAATATGGTTACATAAAGAATTCTTTAGAAAGTTGGAGGTTTAGTAGTTTTTAATGTCTGTATCATAAAAGAAAAATGTCAAATGCTTTAATCAATATTATTTGCTAGGTATAATGAAAAACACATTAAAGTAATCTTTAAAATCAACTTTATTTCTCCTAATTCTATAAATTTTGAGTTGTAAAAAAATCGTAAATTTCACTGGATAAATAATACGTTACTATACTAACAATATCAATAGTCTCAACACATGGACAGATCGAGATACGTATCAAACTATATTGTATGATTATAGTTTCACTTTAAACTTTATCTGGTATTGTGAAATATTTGGGAATCCCAGAGAGATCAATTATTTTAAAATGATGTGGTTGTTATCAATATTAACAACTAAAGAAAAAATAATATATATTCTCTTTATTAGTAATTCAAATAAACAATAATTTTAAGTTTTCTTTATTCCAATATTTTCAATTTTTATATTATAAATTTTAAAACATCACAGGTAATAATTAGCTACACATCTCTAACTATACCTTATTATTATATATTTTAATGATACAAAGGAAAAACATTTTTTATCTAATTTTAACCAGATTTTATAAAATAGTAGATTTTAAACTATATTACCTCTTATTGATTTTAAGGAAAATATGGATGGGTAGATTAAATATTTTGATCTTGATTTAATTTTTATTCAAAACGATAGTGATTGTAATAGTCTAGTCAATAAGTGCTTTTTGGGTCAAACTTTTTTCTCCGCCTCCGACAAATATGAACGTAATTGTAAAAATTATAAACAATTAATTGAAAAAAAATGGGGTTTGATTTTTTGCAAATATCTCAAAAACTATTTTACATTTTTTGACATTTGAAAAGAGATTCAAAAAGAGGAGGAAATTTCTCAAAAAATGTGTACCTCCCGGAACTGCAGCACCAATATTTATAATTTTCCCAGAGGGTTAAAAATACGGCCGAAACGGGGACTCTGGCTTGCGTAAGCGCCGCCCACTTTGGACCTTTAATGAATAATTATTATTACTAAAATATGAAAATTAAAAATTGAAAAAATTCAGGCATCTACTGGCTAGATTTATGAACAAGAATCCGGAATCAAAAACATTTTATCGCGATTTTTCTATTAATTATGCATTAGTTAATTAACAATTTTTTTCTACTTGAATATGAACATTGTAAGTGCGATAAGTATTAAATAACAAATCTGATTTTTTTATTCTTTTTTGGACTTATTTTTGAAAGGTCTCAGAAGAGATTCACGTTGGAAAACTTAAATAAATGTTATTTTTCAATTTGTTATTAACGATTTACTTACGTTAAAAATTAAAAAACTTTATTATACATTGAAAAAAATGTTTTTTTCATATTACCATTGATCCATTTTTTATGATCAGAAATTACATGAAAATGATTTTTAAAATTTTTTATTTCTTATTGTTTACAAAAATTTTTATCTTCTTTTATTTTCATTTTAACCAAATTTATGAATGTTTTCAGTTTTTTGTACTCTATCCCGTATATCTTTTTCTTCATTTTTTGCCTACCATTCTTCTTACGTGCCTTATGTCGGATGATTTTATTTCTATTTATTATCTAGTTTTTGCATTCGTAAATTTGGTAACTACGTATCGCCATTTGTATTTTTCTTTGTTTATTGCCTAGGAATCATTTGGTAAGTGCATAGTTACGGTTTTTCTAAGTGCACGTAGCATTTTATCTATTTTATATTTCACATGTTCTTTCATATTATATATGATATTTAACTGCTACTATGCAATATCTAAAAGTTTACAATAATCTATATTTATCTATTATATTTTTAATTAAATTAAAACAAAATCACTAGTGCAGGAATACTTTAAAAAAATTTCAAACCGATTCTTTTTATCCACTCGCAATCTAACTAAAGCGATTCTTTAAGTGTTTAGGTACTTACCTCAATTAGATAAACACACAAATCAATTAAATTTCATTCCAGAGCTTCAAAGACAGACCAAGCGAGAGGAGAGCCATAGCTAAGCACTCTCTCTTGTTAAATCAATTCCTGTTCCTGGCTTCATCGAACAAATCCCCGTGGAGACATTCTACCCCCAAATTTCGCTTAACCAAACTCTTGTTCCCTAATTCCTTGTCGTTCTAAGTTCCAATCAATCGCGATGAAATCGATAGATAAATTAGCGTTTTTGGAATTTGTATAAAAGTTATCAATGTAGCGGTTACTATTGAAAGAAGAAAATATTTTTTTCGTCTAAATATAATAGTCCAAGAGCCAGCGACCCGTTTGCTTAAAGAATTTTTAATAAACTTATAACTAAAAATGTAATATTGTATACTGTGCTTCATTCTTAAATAAATTTTATAAAGTGGTCAGTACTGCGTCTAAGAAGCTACGGATTTAACCTGACTTAAGAATTTTCAACTATTTCAACAAAAAGTTGAATGGCCAGTAGATATATTCACCAATTAAGAAATTTTTTGGGGTTATGAATTTCCCAACATCGCCAAGCCACTCAATAGACTCACAGCTCTTAGCTGTAGTTGGTGAAGTATAACACTTTTATGGTAAAACAGTTCTCTTCAGGACTGATCATGTAGCGTTAAAGTGGCTCATACAGTATGAAAATCCAGAAAAGCAAGTGGCAACATGAATTAAGACGCAACATCGTACCGGGACAATAGTCACAAGAAAGCTGATAACTTATCAAGGAGACTGTAATAAAGTTAATAAATTGCTGTGCTAATTAAAATATATAAATTATTTCGCGCACGGCACTGGACTAGAATTAACTTTTAATATAAGGTTAGTCATAACAGTCTCAACCTAGTCGATAGACACAGTCGCGTATGGATTTCTCATATCTAGCCAACCTTATGGTATATCGTGGCCGGAGTCTATGTAGTCAGTTGCAGTGGCAGTCTGTATTGCAGTGGCAGTTCGAGTGTCAGTGGCAGTCACAGTTCAAGTTAGAGCTCTAGTCGATAGTTAGAGATAGTTCAAGCTGAAGGAGCGAAGCCAAGTTGGATTGTACCGGATCTGTAAGTCCGACCGTCAATTCCAGCCTGGAAGTCGTGAATTTACCGTCTCACACGTCACCAGTAAAGAACCATGTTGCACACATCTTCCTCGCCGAAGCTTATTTGGTATCAATAAAAGCAATTATTTTGATTTAATGAATTTCATTTTAACATTTAGCAGCTAAAATCCAGGTACTCAAACCAGTAGTGCATATAAATACTACCCATCTGGGTATTGTCGATGCCATAACGACCCCTGGAGTATTTTTATTCACTGACGCTGCCCCGTGCAAGTGGCCTTCACACTATAAATGGAAGGTGACGTGCAAGGAAAAAGAGGCCGTTCTTTATAGAGTTACTGCAGTTGATGACTACTGACATTCTGGGGATATCCAAAAGAACCAGAAAAGCAGCACCCATAAAGTCATAATGTGCTCACTGAAACTCCAGATGGAGAAGAGGACATGAAACAAATTGTAGTAGTTGATTGAAAGTTTTGTGATAATTACAAAATGGTAAAACTGAAGGACACCTTGAAGAAGTTAAGAGAACCGTTCTACTGGGTAAAGTACCAAGCAGATGTAAAGGTTTGGTCGATGTTGCAGGTTCATTCCCTGAATCGGACTATGGAAAGAAGTACATTGTGGTGAATACGGACTAATTCAGTAAAAAGGCGGAAGCTTTTGCTTTATGAACCAAGAAGCTTTGACCTTTGCTGATATCTCTGTCAAGGAATGGATGGTGTGAATGGTGTTTCCTTGGCGTTACATTTAGATCAAGGGTGAAATTTTGAGACTGTTTTACTCCAAGACGTCTGTAAACTCCTGAAGATTCATATTAGATCTGCAATCCGATGGAATGGTGGACCGAATGAATGGGCCTATTTTTGAAGGCATATTGTTTTATTTGAAAAGAGATCGCAAGCCAAGGTTATGTCAACAAATTATATCAAAGAATGGACAATAACCATCAACGAGTCGATACTTCCAGTGCCCGGATGAATGAAGCATGCGACGCTAAAGCCGAAGATAAAGAATGCCAACCGAATGATCTTGTTTGCTTTTATAACTCGTTACGTCGTTGTTCTTGGGACGGTCCTTACAAAAGAAGATCAATGATGTCATTTACAGAATTCAAAAAATTATTTTAGAAAAACCAAGAGTAATATATTTCAACAGATTAGTCTCTTAGTCAAGATAACGAAAATTACCAAGTTATAGTCAGCATCATCCGACTTCCCCATGACGAAATTGTAACGCTCTTTGCATGGTCAAGCGGACTTTTGGCGCCTTACTCCAGGTTTCGGACTGCCTGTGTCACAATTTTCCGTTTATAGTTTGAAGGGGACTTGAACAAGCAGCGTCAGTGGAGAAGAAATACTCCGGGGGTGGTTACGGTATCGACCAAATCACTTGCGGCTTGAAGGGTGGTCTTTTCTTGTCCTACTGGGTTGAGTACCTGAATACTCCGCTAAGTAAAAAATTCCAAATAATTAAATATAAACAAAAAGCAGCAATAATTCTTTATTCAGAAACCCAATTACCAAATCCGGAGAAAGGAGTGTTACATGGTTCTTACTGTATCGTATCGGTTGAACGGTAAAGGCACGTCTTCCAGGCTGGCGTTGACGGTCGGACTGACGAATCCGGTATAATTGAAATTGTCTTCGCTTCCTTTAGCTTGACCTGTCTCTAAAGGTCGGAGGACTGCCACTGCAACTCCAATTATGACTACCGCAGCAACTCCACTTGCGACTACCACATCAACTGGCGGAAGTTCAACTGGTACAACTGGTACAACTTACTTTATATTCAAACATCTCCCATAATTTTAAGTCGATCCTAATTCAGTGCCGTGCGCGATTTAATTTAAATATTTTAATTGTAATGGAAATTAATTTGATTTGGGAATTTGGAACCTTTGGTTTTCAACAATGTTGAAGAATATCGTCACCACTAACCAAAACTACACTTTTTAAAACACTCTACATACGTTTCGCTAACTACGTTAGTATCATCATAACGTAGTTAGCGAAACGTACGTAAAGTGTTTTAAAAAGTGTAGTTTTGGTTAGTGGTGACGATATTCTTCAACAGGGAAATTAATGTAACTTCGTTACATGATAACCTTCGAATAATCCATGGTACTGTATCTGAATGAACAGAAAGGGACCAGAGAGGAACCACGACACTTATTTGAAGTACCAGTAGAGTATTCCCTGGCTCAACAACTTCGAATTTCCAGAAGAATGTCATTATAACCAAAAATATAAGAAACTTGGAAGTTTCAAAATAATTCTGTGTGGTAGCTAGATTTTTAGATTTTTTAGCATTAATATCATTGCATCCAGTCACAATTCTCGAAATCCAGACTTGAAGAATGTAGATTGTTACTTCCATGGAACTTTCCGGTGCGGAAATGGAGAGTCCTGTAAATATCGCTATAGCATGATGGATCCTTGACCATTTTGAAAATAATTAATTTTAAGAAGAGGATAATGTACCGAATGATTAAGTCTAGCCCTATAACATTCTCCTCGATAAGCTGCTTTTCGCCAACTTACTAGTTACTAACTTCTTTTTAAAGATCGTCCAAAATCGTTTTCGGATTTTTCAATCACAAACTAGTTTTGAATATGCAAGCTAGACGTCCCTTATTTCACGAATTTTTTATAATCAGATCGGAGCTTTACCTTTGTACTTACAATGAGTTTTAGTAAAAATTAAATACACACAATAGTATATGAAGCCAATTTTAATATTAAATACTCAGATCAGAATCAAAGTTAATAACTAATTAATATCCATTTTGTCAGTTTTGATACGACAAGCGTTTGTCAACAGAACTATCCGTAAGTATACAGAGGCAATATGAGAGCAATGTGCTTCTGTGTACCATTTTGCGTTCTACTGTTTGTTTATGTAGATTATAAAGGTTAGAATGCTGTTTATACAGCCGCCTGATATAGCTCAAATAGTTTGTTTTGGATTTGTAAATACACTCCGTTCAACAAAATCAATGCGGTGTAGTAAATGTAATCAAAATATATAAAGTACAAGAAGTAATAATTTTTACATTACATTTCCAAGATATTAATTTTATTATAATAATGTTTATATCCAATTATTTTAATGGGTATCTATAAACGTCTTATTTTCTTAAAACATAATAAAGCTCTCTGTTCGCTGAAATCAATTCTAGGGTTGTTCTTCAATCTAGGCACATTTGACCGATTAGGGGCATCATCGCGAGCAAAGAGATATATATGGAGTTCATTAAAGTGTACGTGATGAAAATGTTGATTTTTCTGAGCTCCTTTTATTGATTCATTTCTGGAGAACGCGCAGAATTATGGATTAGTTTTAATATCTGCATTGAGAACCTCATTCGTCTTCTAAGTGAAATAAAGATTTCTGAAAGTGTAGATAGAATTTTGCCATTTTTAATAAAGGATTTTTAGTACAAATGAACAGAATAAAATTAAAAGTTTGTATGTTTTAAAAAAGTCATGGACAATTTAAATTTTCTTGTTTGGTAATTAATATTTTACGGAAATGAGATTTTCAGTTCTGAAATTTGTATACGTGGAAGTTTATTTAATTTATTAATTTATTTAGATATTTTCAGGATTTAATGCTGGGAACAAAACTTCTTTATACTTTCTTAATGAAGCTCATTAATTTCCCATTTGAATTTTATTTAAATCATTATTGATTTTTGTAGTTATTTTAACCAGCCAAAATATATAACTCATTTCTATCTGTTTATCTTCCTTAAATTAACTTTTTAAAATTTTTACTTTTAGATAAAAAAAATCCTTTCCTGTTATTTTTTTCGATTAACAATATCAATGATTATTTATTTTTAAAAAAAAAAAACGTTTTTTTTTGTGAAAGGCCACCCTCAACAATTTTTTTTTAAACGGACCTGTACTCTTTATTTCATTTTTAAAATCTCCCTTTTTTTCTCTCCAACCATGCAGAGCACCTATTTTTTTATTAGGTTTTGACAATAAACTTTACTTAGGAATTTTTTTAAGCTTATTATTTATCAAGTATCGAAAATGATATTTTGAAACTTATTGTAACAAACTTTTCCTTACTAACATTTATTTGATTTTTCTAAGAACGTTTTTAAGCTCAATATTTTTTAAGTACAAAATAATAATCATGAAGTCTAGTACCACAGAATTATTTAATAAATAAAGTTGGAAAGGAAACTGGCAACTAGTTTCGGCATACATATGCCATCATCAGGCCTATAATACAAATGTTAAAATTAGTTACTAATATAATAGAGACTTACCAATTAGTAGTACAATAGGTTATTAAATTTAGATTATACATTACATTGATGCATGTTGACATGTGCGCACTTAAATTGGAGGGCTGGAATTTAAGGGGTTGGTGTAAATACAACATGGCAGACCTCAAATGAAATTGGATAAATTTGGGAAATATGATCGGTGGTATAAGGTAGAGGAAAAACCGGGCATACGGAATATAGTAAAGCCTGAAAGGCAAATACGTACAAAACAACAGTAACCAAAAAGTTAATAAATTAAGTTAAAATTAAAAAATAAGGGCGTAATGTATTAAGTAAAGTGACTGAGTACAAGTGTAGGCAACGAAGAATAATATTATAGAAATAAAAAAGGGGACCGGGGGGACATTTAAAAATAATCCCCCTCACCAAATATGTACACCAGCCAATTACTTCCCTGCTATGATATTGAACTGGATTATCAATTTTCCCCTATTACAGTCACGCCCTCAAAAACGAGCCGCTTGGTATAATTCAACATCAAAACATACTCAATATATTTCCATTTTATACAAAGTTTTACACTGATGGATCAGTTACGTTAGAACGAGCTGGTTGTGGAGTAACAAATATTGAACTTGCCTATTCATATGCCTGTAAGTTACCCCACTTACCCAGATAGATAATGCAGAAATTATTTCCATTAATCAAGTTATTTTAAGAGAAACTATTTCCCATTCAATCAACAGCAGCTCTAAAAAAAATGACCAAAAAAAACTTTGTCCAAAGAGGCAAAACATTGTTCATTCCTGACTAAAAGAAGTATCCTAGAGGCTAAACTAAATAATAAATATATTACTTTAGCTTGGATCCCTACCCATGTAGGCTGAAAGGTAATCAAAAAGCTGATCAACTTGCCAACGTCGGTCGTACCCTCAATGTGCCAGCTGATGTAAAATTAAATAATTCCAACTATCTAACTAAGATTAAGAATCAAATCTGTCATAAATGACAGAATGTATAGATGACACAATAAATCATTTCATTGCAAAGTGGCTCCAAACCTGCCTTCATGGTTTAAGAAATTCACGTAAATGAATAGAAGATATATTACAACACTGATAAGAATGAGAACAGGATATTGCCTCTCTACCCAATGGGAGTGAAAGACAATCCACATTGTAAATGTGGACAAATTGGATACAACATTATATTAGAATGTCCCATCAATCAGATACAAAATTTTTACATCTACAGTGAATTATCCACAAACCTTATTTGTCATATTCTATCTACTAAATAATATAAATAGTCCAAGACTCAGAATACTGATAAAATTTCTTAACAAATTTAAAATACAACAGTCAACTTTTTTCCTTTCTTCTTTCTTTATGGTCCTGGATTCTACTACTATCTCCGTTGGCAACATTCCTAAGCGACAAAAGTCTAACCTAGTTAGGGACTGAAAGTGTTTTTGTTGATATGCCCAGTAGTGAGAAATGTGCTATTTCAACAGAAAGAGGTAAAACGAAGGTTCGCTCAATATCCATCTCTTTTAAAACAGTATCGTATTTTGGAACCATTTTTTACATTTTCTTTAAAAAATGAATTTAATATGCCACTCGCAGAGCATTATAGAGACTACAGAGAAACACAGACAACACAGTGCAAAAATTCATATGCAGTTCCTGTCATGACATCCAAGAGCCAATTACCTGTAATGAAAGGGATTGCGCGCGACCGAACCTATACACAATATTCCTTACTTTTTTCTAGCAAAAAAATATCTATTTACGGGTTGGGCACGTCCATGAATATATATAAATGTTGTTTACTAAGGAAGAGTTAGTAAATAATTCAAAAAAAGGTGACGATCCTGGATTACAAATCCAATGAAAGAGGCGAAATATCGGAATTAGTAGAAAGGGATCAATTGAGAAAAGAAGGGCCAGAAAAGCAGGAAGAATGTAGATTAAGTCTCTAAAAGTCAAAACAATTGATTTTCTTTAGGTCTGATTTGTTCATTAAAAGAATTTACAGAATTTTTATTAAGACAAGACTGGATCTCAAAATTTTCGAGGACATTAAGTTTATTGCTCTTGCCTATGTCATGTAGAAGTTTAAAGTTAGTGATCGAAAAGGAGTGATTCATAGAAATAATATAATTTGCGAAAGAAGAAGGAATGTTTGTAATATCTTTATTTCTGTAGTTGTTAATGTATCTAGTATGTTCTTTAATTCTAATTTTCAAATGTTCTACTTGATGGCCAACATAGATTGCATTAAAATCGTGGCAACTAAGTTTATAGATACTCGTTTTATGAAGATATGGGTCATTTGGCGCCTTAGTCCAGGTTTCGGATTGCCTCGGGTGCTACCTTCCGTTTATAGTATGAAGGTCACTTGCACGGGTAGCTTCAGTGGAGAGGAATACTCCAGGAGTCGGTAAAGTATCCATCAAGGCCTTAGCGGCCAGAAGGGTGGGCTTTACTTGCTCCTCTGGGTTGAGTACCTGGATATTTTTGCTGCTGTATCAAAACACTAAAATAAATAAAATCCAAAAAAAAAACCAAGTCCGGCGAGAAAGAAAAGTAGTGTAACTGTTCTCCAATCGGTGATAAGTCGATACAGGCATTTGTTCTAGGCTGGCGTGGTGTGATCAGATTGACGGTTCTAATTGACCTTGGCTTCTGTTTGACCTATCTCTAAAGCTCGCTGAAGCGAACGAACTAGCACTACCTCTGGGACTGCAACTGGGATTGCCGCTGCAACTCGGACTTGTGACTGCCACTTCAGCTGCCGACTACGGATTAAATTGTCCTACTCCATAAGTACTTCGGCATCTAAGAAGCACGGATACAAGAATCTCTATCTGTCAGGCGGGGGTTAAACTGTTAAGGCTGGTCTCTTTCATAATTTTAAGTTAATTCTTAATCCAATACCGTGCGCGGTTTAATTTATATACTTTACTTATGAGAAAAAAGTAACTTCGTTATAAATCATCGGCATGATGTTAGCTTGCGGCCTGCAAGCTCCAAGCGGCAAAAAATTATGAAAATTTGAATTTGTTTTATTAAAAAAAAATAGCAACTGCGTCATATGTAATTTGAGCCGTAGAATCCGAAAAAAAATCAAACATACAGGGTGTTTCATTTGAAAAATCGAAGTTGATAGCAAAACCAGAAGTCGGCCATTTTGGTTTTACATGTGTCTTATATTTAGACCGGTTATTAAGTAAAGAACGAGTCCCATTGACACCTGGTATATCTTACTGTGCAACATAAAAAAGCGGATTGATAAACACTAGTTGGGAAACAAATCGCTGTTTATATTGGCTGAATGTGTGAATTTATTAGTCCGTGGTGGCCTGAGAGAAGAAGTGCTGAGTAAAAATATAATTGAATATGGTCTGAATAGGAAAATTTCCATACAATTTATTTCGTTTTCATATTATGACAAACATCAATATATCAATAGCAATCAGTATTTTTTCAAAAAAATTGTGTGAGGCATGTGAGTTATTTTATATAAATCGTTTAAGAAAATTAGTTCACGCCATTCAGGCTAAACTTTTTCTTGGATATAACAAAGAGCTCACTGGTCTCATAAATAACTATTCTACTGACATGTTACCGGTTTTCCGATGCCCATGGCCTCTTGTTAAATTATGTTTCTAATTAAGATTTCCTTGTGATTTTTCACTGGTTAACCTTTCTAGCCTTTCTTCTTTCCACTCATTAATTTTATTCTCCCATCTTTTCGTAAATTGATAAATTATTTTTATATAAAATATATTTTTATTTATAATTTTGTTTAAATTTGCATTGATATGTTACAAACCGACGATTTATCGACCAATATTTAATAACCACTCCTCTCCTTCGAAGTACATATATTCGGAATGAAAAAAAGTCGGATAAGCCTGAAATATACGCTTTGGCAGTTGTCTTGCCAACGTTTCAGTATTTTTATCTTTTGTTCTGTCGCTGTTCAAACATAACGGGATCATTTCTCTCAACACGCTACCGGAAAAGCAACAAATATTGTGAAAATTTATATCTGCCACGTTTTAGTCATTTACGTACATGTGATACCATAAGTAGCTGACAGGAAAACAAAGAATGTACATGAAGAAGACAGTGCAGGAGAAATTACAATGTTTGTTTTTCGTATGTGTTATTTACTGAGATAATTAAATTAAACTCGTGGAATACATAAACAATGTAAAAAATTCCATTCTTTACTCAGTACGATGTATCGTATCAGGCCTTTAGTGCATCAGGTAATATTAAAAAAATTGTAGAAATAAGAATTTTAAAGTCTAGATTTTTTATATATGAGGAAGAATGAAATTTAATATTTTAAAAACCATTTACACTGTGTTGACTAAAGAAAGTCTCTTCTTATTTTATTCTTTTTACAATTAATTAATTTACCCCTTTTTGGGCATGTAAATGAATTGCAGTTACAATAAAAGCATTAAATAAAATAATTAGGGTGAAAATTATTATTTTTTTATTCTAAACATCATTGCTAGTAGTTACCCAATCTATAGCGTTAATTAATGATGTTTGTTATAACATATATTAATTTTTTTTTATTTAACTGTCTTTAATCGATTTTAAGATTAATACATCTTCCTATCATTATCAATACCCCAAACATTTCTTAGCCAAACCCCATGATAAAGTAATTAAGCAAAACCGCCTATTGTTTCCATTCCTGTAAGCTCTAAATTCGTGAATTCCAACTAATAGCTGAGATAGTAATGCACTAGCACGAAATGCAACTTTACATTCGACCTAATTTCGTTTCTTGGGTAACTCGATTTGAGTTAATTCGCAAATTGAAGGGACGCAGAAGCTCCTGAGGAGAAACAAATTAGAGACTCGGGAATGGAGAAAGATTTGTATCTTGTTCTCGACATCAAAGGATGAAAATTGTTTAAGGGAGAGATTATATCTGCGACATTTATTTTGTCTGTTCTACTTTGAAAAATTGGATAATCAACGCGATACAATCAGATTTTTATCTGGTTTCGAACTGCCGTTAGAACCGTTCGTAGTCATTGAGATTCTATTTATATATTTTTTAAAAGATTATACAGTATAAGTACAATTTATTTGTAATGTTTTATTAGCGATATATGAGGTTCCTGGAACAAAGAGGAAATGTAAATATCAATTATTTAAAAAGACTAATGAAAAAAAAAATGTGTCGGTTTCCTCAGTAGTAGAACGATGTTGGTTCTGTACCACTTTAATCGAGTTCTCATACCAGGCCGAATAATTACCCTTACCTGTAGTATTCAGCAACTAGAAGCTAGCTTAGAATACCTTAACCACACCTAATATGGCCCTAATCGATCGTAGTTAGTAGCTTTTTGTCAGTAAACTACTCATCAAAGTCCCTCGTGACGTCTTCAGTCTCTGCTCGCTAAAAAAATCTCGATCCGCTCAAAGTTGATCGAGACTATTCTAACGAGCGGAGGATGATGACGTCACAAGGAACCTAGATTAGTGGTATACTGACAAAAAGGCACTCATTACGGTCGACTCCCTTAACCACGCCTAATGCAGCTCTAATCAAAGGTAATTAGAAGATTTTTGTCAGTAAACTACTCATCAAAGTCCCTCGTGACGTTATCAGTCTCTGCTCGTCAAAAGAATCTCGATCCACTTTCAATATGCTTCTGATTCCTTCTGATCAGTTTTGATTCGCGTTTTATCAGGTCTCGATCAAAGTTGATCGAGACTATTCTAGCGGTGTCATCCGAGTTGCATCCCAAAATTTGTATTTTTACCTGATCAAGAAAATGTACCATCCGAATTGCATCCCAACACAAGGTATTTGCTAATTATTAAAACTATTTCAGGTAAATTCCGTAGCAACGTTGTCACTTTGTGATAAAATTCATCACTAATGCAAATTTTTAAAACAGCTACAATCTTGTTTTGTACATTGCCATTTATTCACTATACTTTTAGCTAATATTTCTTGAAAATAGGATGTATATACCCCTGAATAAAAATTAAACGTTTATGTTTTTCACTTAAAACTGTCAAGAAATTAATTGTCAATTGTATCGGCATATAATGTTACTATAAATACTCTGAAACGAATAAGAATGAACTGGGTACTCGTATTAGCGTCAACTCGTTTTAAATGCACTCTAAAAAATTTTAAAAGTAATTAAAATTAATATACCCAATAGCATAATTTTTAACCGACTTAAAACGTCATTAACATTTCTTAAATTTCTTCTTAACTTCCCCACACAGTACGTCATAAATAGATTATACTATTGTACTATACTCAATAAATTATTAACATATTTTTTATTTTTTACCATTTTATATTGTCTATTGGGGATCGTTTAGTAAACCCTACATAGGAATTTTATATTTGTAAAAATTGCTATTTTAGTCCCAGTAATGAATATTGAACAAATATGATAACGAATCGATTTAAGTTTAGAAGAATTACTAAGCGTTAGAAGTGTTAACATCTAACTTTATCAGATCGAAGGACCAACCTTAATACAGAGTATAAGGATTTAGTATATTACCACAAATAAATAAAATCATTTAAGTGAACTGTAAAGGCTATTTATTCACCCATTTATTAGCAAACAAACTTATTAATTATTACATTTTTTACATTTATTTTTATAGAGCAGCTGCACTTACGCAATACAAAATATTTACAATTTATTTACATTTGAAACCTCACAAAATATACTTTGAATTAAGGGTGTGGTTACCCATATTTTTAATTTAGTAGCTTCTGGATCGTTGATCAGCATGAATAAATAGCTTGATTTATTTGTGTCAATATACTAAATCCTGATACTCTGTATTAAGGTTGGTCCTTCGATCTTATAAAGTTAGATATTAACACGTCTAACGCCTAGTAATTATTCCAATCTTATATCGATTCGTAATCATGTTTGTTTAATATTCCAATATTTAGTAATAGGTAAACGTGACAACGCTGTCAGCTATTATCACAAAATATATTAGTTTTGCTGCTAAAATTAAATAGGTCAATGAGATGTAATTTGGATGGTTGTGGAATGCATCTCGGATGGTAAAAAATGTGCCTACTTCACGCGGGATGCAATTTGGACGCTCCGATTCTGGCGAGCGGAGGATGATGACTTCACAAGTGACCTTGGTTGGTGGTTTATTGAAAAAGAGGCACTCATTATGGTCGAATCCCTTAACCACGCCTAAGGCAGCCCTAATCAACCGTAATTTGAAGCTTTTTAATCCGTGTCTTAAACAGCATAACCATCAAACCAATGTAAAAATATAATCTTTAATTTAATATAAATTACGTACCGATATATTAATAATAATTTTTAGGGGTTGAACTAAGTAAAATTTTAAAATTTTCATTGTCACAGAATCACTCGAAGGGGTTTAATTTTCGGAGTCAGGGCAAAAGAAAGCTTACGGTTCGTTTTAATAAACATATTACAAATTGTAAATGTTAAATAATAATAAACATTTAAAAATATGTATTTCAAAGCGCAATATAATGAAACTTTATAAACTTCTTCTGCGAAGTTATTCGCATGCAGTTATTATTTTTATTTTCCGTTTGAATTTTCTTCTCCATCGAGCATTTGTGACGAAATTCCAGTTTTGTACCGTTCTTTAGGGTACTTTGTTTGAATTTTATATCATGCGTTATTTCCTCAAAACTAGTTTTTAATATTTTATTCATCTTTTAAATATCAAAATGCTTGGCATTTTATTTTGATTGTGCGGGACAAAGTTTTACGTTTCAGCCTACAGATGTCGCAATATGGCAAGTTGCACAGAGTGAATAGGTCTAGGGTGATGTGTCTTGAACAACATACTAAAAGTCTTGATCGGTGGGGGACGACCTAAAATGAAGGGAGTTTCTGTTTTTTCTTAAATAACTTGAAAATTGGAGCACATAGCGAAAAAATACTAAAGTACTAAATTAATCTACGCAAAGTTTTCTACAAAAAATATTTATATATTTACTCGCTACAAAAAATACGGAAGAAGATAGGGGGGAAATGGATTGATTTTGAAAAACCAAATTTTTATGCTATAAAATTATAAATTAAGTTTTAGTTGCTTCTTCTGACGAGCCGCCGATGCACTGTTGTTTTAAAATGGAAATAGGAGAAAAGTCATCCGCCCCACTCCTTTCTAGTCAAATGATTCGCATTCGCAGTTTGTATTTATTTATTGGACTGTCCAGTTGTGTCGAGTGGATCTATAAGGTATTGCGTGTTTTCTAATTTCTGACTACGATTCAAAAGTGTTTAATTTGCTAGGAAAAAGTTGTCAATGATTTATGTAACGTAGGAAAAAAAGGGATTATTGGATTACTTGTTCTAATTATTATCACAATGGTAATGGTTGGTGCAGAAGACACGGCCGATTTGCCAACTGCCCTTTTAGTCTGTCATGCGCAAACCCACCCACTTGTAAGTAAATTTCAACGAGCACGGTGCGTGGTTTTTTCTCATGCCGTTGTTGCTTATATGCATTCTCATTGTATCTTCCCAAAATAAACCTTAATATTCGTGCATCAATGTGCAAGTAATGTTACAAAAAGAATTCATAGAAAATTATTAATATATGTATTACGTTGGATCAGTTAAGCATTTTATTTTACTACGACCTATGGATTAGTTTGCCAGTTATGATACTAGCCCCTTTAAGGTATGAGACAGTGCCAATTAGAGCAGCCGTATCATAACTCAAGCCAAATGTGTTAAGAAAAGATGGTAAAAATGAAGATTTTAGAAGTAAGACAAGTGATGTCGTCTACGCTTTCTACTCTAGTAATAATTGTAGAGGATCTGGACGTAATTGAGTAGCTTCTTGTTGCTAAGACAGCAACATTCATTTCAGGAAACCAGACCGTGGGAAAGTCGAAACTAAAGTGTTTTCGTTATGACACTTACGACACCTTCCATACGCCAACACGATTTTCCTTCTCCACATTTTCAGCAGGTGCGATACCACCTCTGCTATATGGCAAGAGCAATGTGGAAATGGTGAAGCTGTTCACTGCAAACCACAGCCTCATAAGAGACATTTCTACCATACTTTTAATTTTAAATCATCACTAGCAGAAGTAGAAGAGGCTGGCAAGAAAATGTGTCTGCTTATATTTCAAGCATCTCCAGGACAGGACCTTAAAAGACATCGCTATGCAGCTTTTTTGAAAGCCTGTTCGAAGCCAAAGTTTGATGTGGCCACTCTTCCTCTAACAAGAAGAGCTGCGAGACAGCACTACTGTTAAATCATTACTATATACATACAGCTGTTAGATACTGTTTTCTTATTATAAATATTATTTTGTTTCATGCACTCATAAAGGTTTATTTATTTTTTACATATACAACAGTGGCTCAAGAATACTATACCATCCACTAAATGGGATTCATTAAGGGGAGAAGACGGTGGCCTAACTTCATCAATAACGAACGACACTGTAGCACCCGAAACAATATTAAATATAATATTTTCCCGCTGTACAACTGGGTGACGAGGCTGGCATTTCTTGATCTGGCGCATGCGGCAAGCGCCTTGACACGTGCACAAATGGGCCCCCTTCTGACGACGACATTAAATATATAGTTTTTCCTTTCAATCTTAACGAAAACATACACTAAACTTTTTTTATCGATAATTTTATGTAGAATAATTTAGTACTCTTATGTTTATTTGCTAATGGCACTGATTTTTGAGTCATTCATGATAAACTAAAAAAAAAACTTAAGACACTCCCCACCACCTTAGCTCGCCACCCACTCATCAGGACTTTTAGTATGTTATTTGGGACACCATCAATTACATTTATGCCAAAATTGGCTTCTAGACGATTTTTTCTCCTATTTTTCCTTCGTTGCCTGGATTACTGTGAATTATATAAAGAACAAAAAAACTACATACAATATATAAATAAAGTTTATTTTTATTATAATATAAAAATCCAAAACCTGTTACGAATTTTTTCGTCTAAGCTCAGCCGTTTGAACAAAGTAAGTCAAAAACAAGAAATTTCCAGTAAACGTATTGCATAAATATATCTATTTTTTAAGTAAAAATAACCTATACTATTAATATTAAATTTAAATATTATGTCAGAATAAAATTAAAATTTTACAAATTTATACCTTAAAATTTTTTTTGTAAAATATGTTACGGATTTGGGTCAACTCAACAACAGGAAATTCAACGGAACCAACAACAAAACTTTCTAAGATCAAGCAATTTTTTTCCGGAAATTAACTTAAATGATAAAAGATGAAAAACAACTGTAGCTCTTTATGTGAAACTTCGTGTCTGTTCCATTAAAGTAATGGATGTCAAGTGAAAATTATCCTCCCATTTTGCATACAATTCCTTTATTTCATGAATGTAAGCTAGCTTTGTTTCGCATTTTTCACGTGGCGTTAGTGCGTGGGGCAAAGACATATATTATCTTGCTTGAGAGTATTTAAAAAAAAATTCAGGGAAAACCTCACATTGCATTAAGAATGTTATAAATGATGGAGGTAGCTAAAAACTAAATGGCATTTCCTTCTTTATTAAAAAAAAAATTAACGTACATAAAATTTCACGAGGATTATTTTATATACACAAGATGTACTTTACTTAAGACAATTTTTTTTTTAATTGCGTAAACGGTTCCAAAAATTAGGTAAATATTAAAAAATCTTAAACTATTTAGGATAACAAAAATAATGGAAAATACTATATGGTTAAACTTACAATATTTTAGTAGGTCTAGACAAAAAAATTAAATTTTTGTTTAAAATATTTTATAAAGAAATTTAATACTTATAATAAATCCAGTTATAAACTTTTTTAATATTTTTGATTTTGACAAATAACTAACCGCCATTTATTCGAAAAAGCGCTCCCGCCATTTTTTGAAAAGTTTTAATTTTATTCGTTTTGATTTTGCCATCAATTCTTTGATACTTAAATACTTTTTTAAACGCCCATTACATTTTGTATTATTTAGTATATTTATGGTAAATTGGCTACATGCAAAAACTTCAGAAATTACTAAAATTTAACTTTTCCAATGTGGCGTATGCACCATTTTTTAAAATATATTATACAATTTTCAGCATCAATATAAATCGCGAATGAATTTTACAGGCTTGAGAATGAAAAATTATTGTTGGCAACAATTGATAAAACCTAACTTTATTAAAATTTGTATAATTTATAAAATAATAAATGGTAAATTATAAAATTTCCTAATATTTTGATTTTGACAAATAACTTATAAATTTAGCAAGCTACGCTCCCGCCATTTTTTGAAAACTTTTAATTTTTTTCGTTTTGATTTTGTCATCAATTCTTTGATACTTAAGATGATACAAATATTTTTTTAAACGCCTATTACACTTTGTATAATTTAGTATATTTACGGTAAATTGGCTAATTGTAAAAACTTCAGGAATTACTAAAATTTAACTTTTCCAATGTGGCGTATGCACCATTTTTTTAAATATATTATATAATTATGAGCATCAATATAAATCGCGAATGAATTTTACAGTCTTGAGAATGAAAAATTATTGTTGGCAACAATTGATAAAACCTAACTTTATTAAAATTTGTATATTCTATAGAAAAATAAATGGTAAATTATAAAACTTTTCTAATATTTTGATTTTGATAAATAATTAATATCAGGCAGCACTCCCGCCATTTTTTGAACATTTTGAATTTTTTTCGTTTTGATTTTCTCATCAATTCTTTGATACTTAAGATGATATAAATACTTTTTTACACCCCTATTACGCTTTATATAAATTAGTTTATTCATGGTAAATTTGCTAATTGTAAAAACTTCAGGAATTACTAAAATTTAACTTTTCCAATGTGGCGTATGCACCATTTTTTTAAATATATTATATAATTATGAGCATCAATATAAATCGCGAATGAATTTTACAGTCTTGAGAATGAAAAATTATTGTTGGCAACAATTGATAAAACCTAACTTTATTAAAATTTGTATATTCTATAGAAAAATAAATGGTAAATTATAAAACTTTTCTAATATTTTGATTTTGATAAATAATTAATATCAGGCAGCACTCCCGCCATTTTTTGAACATTTTGAATTTTTTTCGTTTTGATTTTCTCATCAATTCTTTGATACTTAAGATGATATAAATACTTTTTTACACCCCTATTACGCTTTATATAAATTAGTTTATTCATGGTAAATTTGCTAATTGTAAATACTTCAGAAATTACTAAAATTTAACTTTTCCAATGTGGCGTATGCACCATTTTTTTAAATATATTATATAATTATCAGCATCAATAAAAATCGCGAATGAATTTTACATGCTTGAGAATGAAAAATTATTGTTGACAACAATTAATAAAACCAAACTTTATTAAAATTTGTATATTCTATAGAAAAATAAATGGTAAATTATAAAACTTAATAATATTTTGATTTTGATAAATAATTAATATCAGGCAGCACTCCCGCCATTTTTTGAAAACTTTGATTTTTTTTCGTTTTGATTTTTTCATCAATTCTTTGATACTTAAGATTATACAAATACTTTTTTACATCGCCATTAGCTTATTCATGGTAAATTTGCTAATTGTAAATACTTCAGAAATTAATGAAATTTAACTATTCCAATGTGGCGTATGCACCATTTTTTTAAATATATTATATAATTAATTATCAGCATCAATATAAATCGCGAATGAATTTTACAGGCTTGAGAATGAAATATTATGGTTGGCAACAATTAATAAAATCAAACTTTATTTAAATTTGTATAATCTTCAGAAGATTAAATGGTTAATTATTATAAATCAAAATGTTTTATTGCAATAAAATTATTTATTTTCCATAATGAATTACCTAATTTAAAATTACAATCCATTCCATAAAAACAACAAAACATTTATCGAATTATTACAAATAACCATAAAAGTAATTATAATTTTAATTTAAAATTATTAATCAGTTCCGAGAACATTAACAAAGAATATTAGGTAATACACAATTCACCCTTATCAGGAGGTACCAATTCGTCTCGATTTCGTACATAAACCGCCGCCCGCTCTCCAAACGATCTCATCGCTTCTAACCTAATTGCATTAATTAGCTGCTCAAAATCTTGAAACGATTTCCATTCAAATGGTAATTAAAGCTCAAAATTTCAGTTTGAAGCTGTAATAATATTACATGGAGTATCTCATTAAATTCAGCACTCTATTTAGGTACACTTTATTTTAGTTTTTAAAATGTTAAGAAATACAAATTATTTTTAATTTAACTTAAATAAAACTATGGGATACAAATTTAAGCGTAAGCGTATATAATTTAATTAAATAATAAATTTTATGGAAATTAAAGGTCTCGGTGTTGTGAAAAACATTTTCTGTAACGGGTAGTTAAAAAAGGGAGAATTTTGAGAAAAATACGTTTTTTTAAAATATTCGAGCCTGTTGGGCCCACGTATACATTAAAGTAATTTTGTTCCACGTGTGTACAGCAATCATATTCAGATGTGAATATATATCCAGATGTAAATAATCTAGTAAATATATTAAATTGCTATATAAATTTAAATTTTTTTAAAATATTTATTTAGCCTACAAATATAAATATTTCTTTAAATTCTACATTATAACTCTATGAAATTTCATTTTTCACATTTTTTTTTGCTAATGTACAGCCCCATACCTCAAAGATCTACATGGAAGGAGTTAATGGTTAATAAATAGTTTTTATGGTTCATATAAATGAAATATATTAAAAAAAAAATAATTTTACTTTTTAATCTAAAAAGAATCAATTTTACTTTTTAATTTAAGAAGACTTACCTAAAAGAATTTCTTGAATAATCTGTTAAATAAAATTGCCAACATTATATTAAAATAGATAGCAACTACGTGCTGGCAAGAAAGTTTTTAAAAGTTTTATAAAAGTTTTAATTCACGCCGACACCCCGCCAAGCGACTTTGTAGCGCTATATCGAAGCATTCAAAAAATAATTGCCAATTTCAGTCCACAAACAAATTCGTTCTGCGGAAATGTAGATTTTTGTGTATACCATAACGTCAACTAAAGCTCGTGTTGTACAATTTGCCTAGATATCGTTGAGGTAAGTGCTTTCTTTTCATCTACATGGCAAAAAGAATATTAATAAATCACTTGATAACGATTTTAAGGGTACAGAATATGCACAGGAAAGAGAATACTAAAGCAGAAGTGCATTCAAGTCGTTACAGACACAAATGCACATTACCTACCTAGTTGAATACATCTTTTCAGGATCGTACTTAATCAGCTTAAAGACTCAATTTTACTTGATAATATTACTTTGTACGAAATATGTAATAGTGCCGTTCGGAATATGAATATGGTAAAGATGGATAACGAGCAATTCTAAGAAATGTCGGAAATAAGTCGTCTATTTTTTTCAGTCATTAAGTCATATATTAAAAATGTATTAGAGATTTTGTGTCTTTCTCTTCTATCTTTTATAAATTTTTCATACCAGTACTGGTTCTGTAAAGCAGAATCCTGTTGTAAGTATTTTTTTGTAAAAAAATTTCAATTTTAATATTAGTAATACAGAGCAGGGCAAAAAAGGGCGCCAGTAATTTTTCTAAGTATAAGTTTAATAAAATTTCTCGAGTTAAATAAGCTTTTGGAACGTCACGTCAAGTAGATATTTTAGTGAAAATAGTACCTACCTATTACTGATAGTTGAATGATGCAGTATAGTTATAATGTACAAATGATTTATAGTAAAAACTTTTTATTATATCAAGTCGAGAAATGATTATCCATTAAGTTATAGGGCTATGTTTCGAGAGCTTCAAGAACTGTTTGTTCTGGAATTTGAAAGATGAAACGATACTTTATTTTGTTGATAATAAATAATTAATGTGATTAAGCTCAAATATTTACATTATGCGTTCGTTTTACTAAGAGAATTTAAAATATATCAGAAATAGAATATAAAATAAAAAAGTTTTGACGCCAGTCAAATTGATTTTTTTATGTAATTAGAAACAATTGACAAAAAAAACTATGATATATTTCAAAATCTGTCTTTTCTTTTTTTTCGGGTTAAGGAAATTAAATTCAAATTAAACGTTATATTTGTTTATTTTATAAAAATAAGTTTCCAGAATTTTTTTTTCTTTTTCTTAAAAAAAACTTAGCTTTTCTTGAGAGTTCTTTCTTACATTCTTTCTCCAAAGGAAACTGTGGTCCAAGAAACTTGGTCCAAAGAAAAAACTGAAGAAACTGTAGTCCAGAGGAAAAACAATAATTCCCAGGAAAAAACTTCTTCGCCCAGGAAAAAAAAACTTCTTGGCAAGGAAAAAAAACCCTATAAGATGAGGAGGAGAAAAAAAAAGAAATCTTTAGTAAGCAAAACTAACGATATAAAGTCAGTTATTTTCACTGAGTAGGCAAAGAGAAGAACATTATTAGCATGGAAAAGGCATTTTATAGGAACACCAAGAGAAAAGAGGGACATAACGTGAAGAAATAAGAAGGGGATATCAAGCAAGTATAAAACTAAAATATATTGAGTAGAGGAATAATGAAAATAGAGGGTGGCACAAAAAACCGTAACAAAAACCAGCACTTCATAGTAGGACAATAAAGAAAATGATCGCTAAATTTGAAAGAGCTAAATACATAGGAAATTGTAACAAGTTTACAAGTGGCTGCCGCAGAACTGTTGTAACTTTGGAAAATGTTGTGGAGGTGCACCATTTATATCTTGAGAAGCTGTTAACATCCCAATATATGGCGTCTAGACAAACAAATATATCACGTAGCTCTCTGCGACGGATTTTAAGAGATATTGGTCTTAGCTGGTATAAACCTAGGCTAATACACCAATTAAAAAAAGATGATTATTTTAAGTGATTGCAATTCTACAATAAATTTGGTTCAGTATGATCCGACCATTTTAGATCGTATCTTCTGGTCAGATGAATCCATCTTAATGGATTGGACAATGGACACAATTGTGTATATTATGCTAATGAGAACCCTCATGCTGTAATGAAAAAGGGCACGAGAAGATGTCTAAATATCAACGTGTAATGCGGTATTTGGGCAGGCGGTATTATTGGTCCCTTTTTCTTCAATGAAAATTTTACCGGGCGCAGATATTTACAACTTCAGCATATTTTTCAAATAGTGCTGAACATCCTAAATGACGCGTTTTATGAAAGTTGCGACCTCTCTGTATGGGGAATTATAGGCGACTTGGTGTACGTAGAACCGCTAGATGACATCCGAACTATTACAAGCTGATATTGAACACGCCTTTGAAATCTCTGGTCCCGTACCATGTGAAAAAAATCGGTTGTGTCGCCCCAAAACTTTCCCGACGAGTAACTATCGAGAGACGAATACTTATTATCATTGTTATTTTTTTTATTTTTGACAGGTGAAAGTTGGAGAAATAATTTTGATTGTTCTGAATAGAGATTTTCAAGGGCTTTCAAATGATATATTACAAGTCAAATTTCGTGACATATTGCATCTGTCATTTTTTGATAGTGACACTTCCGTTTGACTGATGTCGTACAAAAAGTAATGGGTTCCTCCAATGTATAACGGAAACCCATTACAAATTTAAGCTTAATTGGATTAAGCGTGTGGCCTCTATCATGGAAGAATACACACAGACAGACAGACACACAGACAGACACATATACAGACCCACAAACAGACAGACAGACAGACATCCACCTGGAAATGGTTTCAATCGTCTCAAGGGATCTCAAACTTTAAGATGGATATGTCCATCTTTATCTCTAATTTTTTTTACCTCGTATACAATACTTTCCCTTCTCGAATGATGAGTCAGAAATATAAAAATCAGAAAAAAAATAAGAAAGAAACAGAAAACATTGGAACAAATTGAAAGAAAAATCGGAAAATATTAAAAAAAATGAAAAATAAAATTGTGAAATACGGAAAAAAATAAAATAAAAATTGTAAAAAAACCGAAAAAAACTCTAAAAATCGCAAAAAAGCAAAACGAAAATGAATTCGTAAAAAACGAAAAAAATCGAAATACCTATATCACAAAAATTATCAAAAATCGCAAAAAACCGCAAAAACAAAAAACAACCATAAAACGGGAAACAATTGTAACCATAAAAAAATAATAACAGGAAAAGAAAAAATTCAAAAGATTTTCAAAAATCGCAAAAACTCTTAAAAAATCGCAAAAAATCTCTAAGAAATCGCAACAAAATCACAAAAAAAAATTGCAAAAAAATTGCAAATAATTGCAAAAAATCAGAGGAATAAGAAAAAATTAGGAAACAAATAAAAAATAGAAAAAAAAAACAAAATAATATAAGAAAACAATGAAGAAATTTTTTTTAACAATTATAAAAAATCCAGAGAAAACAAAACACCAGAAAAATCAGAAAATCAGAAAAAATAATAGAAAAAAACAGAAAAACTAATAGAAAAAATCAGAAAAAACAAAAAATCAGAAAAAATATCTTTTCCAGGATTATTAGGATTCAAAAATCCTTAATTTTATAGGTTATACATAGAATCAGAAAGAACAGAAAAAATCTGACAGGAGAATCAGAAAAAAATCACATAAATTAATATATAAGAAAAAGTGAAAAGAAAAACAATTAAATAAAAATCAAAAAATCAGAAAACAAATTGAAAAGAATCATAAAAAAAATTTGAAAAAGTAAAAAAAAATCAATAAAAATCAAAAGAAAATCAGAAAAAGGTATAAAAATAAGAAAAAAAATTTCAGATATTTAATGTTAAAATTTAAAATTTTGACATTTTTTTATTTTTGACACATGACAGTTGGAGAAATAATTTTGACTGTTCTGAATAGAGTTTTTTTAAGAGCTTTCAAATGACATATTACAAGTCAAATTTCGTAACATATTGCATCTATCATTTTTTTGATAGTGACACTTCCGTTTGATAGATGTCGTACAAAAACTAACGGATTCTTCCGACGGGTAACCCAAACCCATATACCAAATATCAGCTCAGTCGGATTAAAGGTGTGGTCTCTATCGTGAAGAAATACACACAGACAGGCAGACAGACATAAAAGCAGACAGACTTTCATCTGGAAATGGTCTTGATCATCTTAGGTGACCTTAAAATGGATATTTATTATTATTCTTGATTAACTTTATACTGTTCCCTGAAATACAATACAATAGATCCCTATATAGTTATTTACATATAAGTAAATAAAGGAAAAACCAACTTTCTTAGAAATGATTTTAGCATTTCTATTGTCATATATTAAACTTAAACTAAAACATTTTTTTTTTAATAAAAAAACCACTTGGTCCTATTAAATTGAAAGTTCCATGAAGCAGACAGGCAGCCTTATACTCATTTTATTTGTTTTCTTCCAATCATACACGTTTCAGTCAACATCGATTTTTCTTATAGTGGAATGCTTTCTGATTAAATTACCGTGTCCACTAATTTCCATGATAACGGCCATTTTTTGTAGGGCAAGCCCAAGATGCGATCAGGTGGAATAAAGGAATGAACGACGATCGGAAAAATCAATTAAATTTTTTTAATACAATTTGGCGATTCTGTTACTAACAAGTAGAATAATATTGTCAACAAAGCGTATTCTTGTTTTGTCGTCTACAAAAAACTTGTTTTTATGTTAGAATCGAAATTAACCGATTCTATTGCTATTGTATAAAAATCATTTGGGAATCAGGCAATATAAAATTTTTTGTTGCATTGTAGATTTACATAAAATTAATTAACTTACTTCAATCTAAGTGTGGTAGTTACAATAATAAAGGGAAAACTTTCCTCAATATAGTTAGCCAGCTCATACGTTAAGCACAAACGCTAGCCAACAACAAATAACTAAAATGGGCACCAACTTAAGGCAAAGAAAAGAAGAAAAGAACAGAGGAAAGTGATGTACAAGATGAAATCGAAGATGAATAAATCAAAATAAAACACAGATATTAAGTTAAGTCCACGAATAAAAATTAGACTTGATGTCAGAAAATTGATTAAAAATTTTAAGGAGAACTACCATAAGTCCAATAACGTCCTGGGGGTTTAACATAGAAAAATTAAAAGATTACCATGATCTAAGTATGGTGTGGATTGTATGGTGAATTGTAGCCCTAGGGGTGAGCCACAATAGGCCCCTGCCTCATAATAATCGTCACGTCGCGCCTACGTAATTCCACGCTTCTTATTTTAATTCTTAGGAGAAAAAAATATTACGACTCTAAATTTATCTGTGAAAAAAATAATTCGCTACAGAAAAACTATCGCAAAAAATTCAAATGTCAAAAATGCGTGTACAAAGTGCAATAAGCACATTGTATTATTTAAATTAAAATTTGCAATCAAATGAATGCGCTTTGTTGGAAAATATTGCAACAAAAGAGAAATTTAACCGTATTTCTAGAAAAGCTATAGGAAATTGTAAAATTTCCGGATTTTATAGAGCTGAAGTTTACATGAAGCGGAAAATGGTCAGATTAAACTGGCTCAGATAAAATCTAGCATTTGAAAAATTCCAAATAAACGGTTAACAGGGGTGGGTTTTAAATCAAATATTTGACGAATGATGATTTCCTCTTTACAGGACAAATTTAAATTGGATAAAAATTCTGATTTTGTAGTCGTAGCGATTAAAGAAAATTAGTTAATAAAATTTAGTTTCTACAGTTTTATTAAAATTAAATTTAAAATAGTTTAACTTAGGCCTTTAACATCAAATAAAAAATCGGTTGTGTCGGCCCAAAACTTTCCCAACGAGTATCCACGAATGCTTTTTCAGATTTTTAATGTTAAAGTTTCAAATTTTGACATTTTTTTATTTTTGACAGGTGATAGTTGGAAAAATAATTTTGACTGTTCTGAATAAAGTTCTTCAGGGACTTTAAAATGACATATTGCAAGTTAAATTCTGTGACATATTGCGCCTGTCATTTTTTGATAGTGACACTTTCGTTTGACAGATGTCGTACAAAAGCTAATGGGTTCTTCCGACAAATAACCCAAACCCATATACCAAAGTTCAGCTCAATGGGATTTAACGTGTGGCCTCTATACAGACAGACATATTGAGACAGACAGACAGACTTCCATTTGGAAATGGTCTTAATCATCTCAGGTGACCTCAAAATGGATATTCCATCTTAATAGCGAAATTTTTTTTAGCTCGTTCACAATACTTTCCCTTCTCGGAGGTTTGTCGGGAAAGTAAAAGAATTTAGCAATGCTAAAACCCTTAAAAATGCAAAAAAAATCATAAAAAATGAAAAAAAAATGAAAAAAATGCAAAAAAAAATACTAACATATACAATGTAATGCACAATAATACATGAAAAGCAAAAAATGAGCTAAAAAATGTTAAAAGATCTAAAAAAACTGAAAAGTTAAAAAAAAAGTGATAAAGGAAATTGTAAAGAATGTTAAAACATGCCAAAAAAATCTAAAAATAAGTTTAAAAAATGCTGCAAAAAGTAAAATATTGCTAAACAATACTAAAAATTAAAAAAAAATGTCTAAAAATCTAAAAAAAAAGACAAAAAAGTAAAATAATTATAAAATGGTAAAAGTGCAAAAAAGGCAGAAAATTAAAAAAAAATGCAAAAAGATGCCAAGAAATTTAAAAAAAAAGTCAAAAAACGCTGAAAAAATTAAAATAATGCTTAAAAAATGTTGAAAATGCAAGAAAATCCCAAAAAGTAAAAAAAATACAAAGAAAGCAAAAAAATTCAAAAAAATTAAAAAATGCAAAAAAAAGACAAACATATGCAATGAAATGCACAAAAATACATGAAAAACAAAAAGAGCTAAAAAATGATAAAAATTTAAAAAAAGCAAAAAATGTTTAAAAATGTTAAAAGAAATGGTAAAAAAATGTTAAAAATATGTGAAAAAGTATTCGTGGATACTCGTCGGGAAAGTTTTGGGACGACACAAGCGATTTTTTTTGTTTTTGACAGGTGACAGTTCGAGAATAGAGTTTTTCAAGGGCTTAGAAATGACATACTGCAGGTCGAACTCCGTGACATATTGTATCTTTCATTTGTTGATAGTGACACTTTCGTTTGACAGATGTAAAAACTAATGGGTTCTTTCAATCCGTAACCCAAACCCATATACCAAATTTCAGCTCAATTGGATGAAACGTATGGCCTCTATCGTGGAAGAATACACACAGACAGACAGACACACAGGCAAATAGACAGACAGATAGACAGACAGGTAGATAGACAGATAGATAGATAGACAGATAGATAGACAGATAGACAGACAGATAACTGATAGACAGATTTCTATCTGGAAATGGTCTTAATCAAGTGAGGTGACCTCAAAATGAATATTTAAATATTTATCTCGATTTTTTTTTAGCTCGTTCACAATACTTTCCCTTCTCGTAGGTGGGTCGGGAAAGTAAAAAATTATTAAGATAGCTTTTGTCAGAACTTTTATTTGATGAATATATATTCAATAAAAATGGAAATAATGAGAGCAGGTAACGACCTATTACCAGTAAAATTCTTCAAAACGTTCAATGATCTAAATCTTCCAAGAGAAATCAGTAAAATCTAAAAAGAAAAGAGAAAATGCCACTTATACATGAGTTAGTGAGAATATTTTAAAAGACGAAGACAAATATATAAAAAATATCCGAGTGGAAAAAAACAGTTAATCCATCACTGGCATGAAATAATTTATATCAGTCCGATAATATTATTTAAACGTTTATTCGTGTATTGAAACAGCCTCTATTTAAATCGATACGCAATTTAAATTTTTTTATACATTTTAATTGTAATAAAGGGTTGAAATGAGAGAAAATAAATTTTCATGTACGTGACCAATAATTTTTTTCAGTACTTTATTTCGATTTTTATTATTGGAATAACAAATATAATAAAATAAAAACTTTAATAATAAAATTTTTCACAATTTGCTATTTCCAGCCCAAATCTCTTTAACCAACTCTACAGCATACAAAGAAGTTCCTGGAGCAGAAGTAACTCCATATCCACCATGACCGTAATTATGAACAATTTTTATCCTTTTACCGGTACCATTAATTAAAACTTCCTTTTCCACTCTTACTGGTTTTCTATAAGGTCTTAATCCTACTAAAGTTCTTAATTCTTTAGCTGGTTTTAGACTAGGTACAAGATTTTCACATCTTTCACGTATACCCATTGATACGTGTTTATCCACATTTAAATTGTAAGAACCAAATTCTCTACAGCCACCTAGAGTTACCGCATTAAAGCATGGGATTATATAGGTATCATGCTCTCCATACCAAAACATTTTTACCCATGGTGCTTCCACCTGAAAAAAATGTAAATTAATTGTTAGATATTTATAACATTCATCTTTATCAAAGAGCCGGATTTAATAATTCATATCGTCATATTCTCATTATTTATTGTTATTTTCAATATGTTATTCATTAGTTATATATGATTTTATGGGATTAAAGTTTTGATTATTTTACATTTTATCTTTTGGCACGTGTATAATTCGGCCTTGATAATGATTTTCCAACTAGAAATAGTTTCTACACATGAGCAGTGAAGTTCAGTTTAAAAATTTTGCGTCGACGCCCTAGTTAAACATAGCTACCTTTTGCTAATTCTTTATAGTGTAAAAAAACCCCTCACAAACATCATGGGAATTGGCTCCCGGTCAAATTGGCTGAAATTTGTTCGTTTCGGCATCCTGAACAAAAGTCCCAATGAGCAAAAAGCTCAATTTTGCTTATTTGCTCCAGGAATTCACCATTATTTACTACTTCGAAAGTTTAGTATTTGTTGCGTCGATAAAAGTACCATCTTATGTTTTCAATTACTGCTCTTAACGAAGAGCAGTCTAGATCCAAATATAAACTCGGCCTACAGTCAATTGTTGTGTAACAAAAAGCAGTAACGCAGATGACAAAGTCATCATAGGGCAAGGAGAGAATGGAAATGGCCCTATATCTGGTAACTGCATGGATACATGAAGAGGGCATAATTATTAGTTCCTCCAAATCAACCATAGAACCTTTTAAGCGAAGAAGGAAGTTAAAGAGACTAAATTCACTAACCTTCCAATGATTTTACATCCAGCTATTAGGGGCGGTCAAATAACTTGGAATCAACAACTAGCAAAAGTAGATAAGAAATCCGAGGTGATATTAATGGCAGCCGAACAAGTATATAAGAAAACATGGAGTCAAACAACACTATGGTGAACCTCATGATCATGTACACAATTTTGGTACAGTGGACAAAGATACACCAAAAAATGGCCGCAACTGAGTTGAGCAAGGTACAAAGGCTTGCCTGCTTCAGTATAATGGGGGTTATAATAACAACACCAACAGCAGCCAAGGAAGCTTTGCTGAACCTTCCCTCGCTTGACATAACAGTCATGGGGAAGGCAAGAATATTACTTACAAGGGTACAAAACTCGAGCAACATATCGGATAGAAACCAGATAAAAAAATATTAGGAGATAACATCCTTGAAATGAAGACAAAGGACACCAACTTCGAGGTGAATAAGCAAGATCGAAGGAAACGGACAAATGATAACATCAATGCTAAACGTGGAAAAGGGATTTGGTATACAGACTGATATACGATCAAGAACGGAACTGGTACTGGAATATACAGCGAGGGGAAAAACTCCCAACTAAGCATCGCACTGGGAATAAATACAACTGTATTCGAAGTAGAGTTGTGCACAAACTTGTAATGCGCAAGAGAAAATAAAACTAAGAATGCTGACTTTCTTAGTTTTATTTTCCGATCAATTGTCTAATTTTTTTTCATTATCTTACTCTTCACTAAAAAAAA
The DNA here is from genome assembly GCA_963243735.1 of Neocrepidodera transversa. Classification (NCBI taxonomy): domain Eukaryota; kingdom Metazoa; phylum Arthropoda; class Insecta; order Coleoptera; family Chrysomelidae; genus Neocrepidodera; species Neocrepidodera transversa. The sequence goes on from OY725355.1 coordinate 9,436,602, forward strand.
TTGTTAATTCTAATTATTAAAATATAAAAGATATTATTGTATTTACCTTTATAACTTGTCCCCGTATAGGCACCACATTACTATCATTACAGAGATTTTGAGCTCCTATACCTGAACAGTTGACTACAATATCATAGTTATTTCCAAGATCTTGCAAACTTTTCACATGTTGATTAATTACAAATCCACCTTCACGTTTAAACTTGTTCATAGCATACGGCAAATAGATGCTGTTATCGATGAGCAAAGTAGAGTAAAACGAACCGTATTTCCATTTTTGGGGACAAAGTGAAGTGAGTTCCTTTTCGGTGGCAGACCTGTAGATTGGGACCAATTTTTCTATTAGAGGATTCTGTAAAAAAATTTTATACAAATCGTATTATTCAAGTAAATTGATATAGTAAGTACTTAAATATTTTAATTTATATGTTTTAAATTTAATTATTTACTGTGAAATTTAGAGAACACTTAATGTAACAAAAACCAACCAAAGGCTAAATTATTTCTTTGTACAAAATTAATACAAATGATTATCTAACGTTGTGACAATATAATGGACGTTTTAAATTATCCAATTGCACGAGCAATTTAATTGCTAGGAATGACTGTCTTCTATGAGAATTGAAAACAAATAGACGAAGGTAGCTAAGGTAGAATGCAGACAAAGAGAACACAATCAATAAACTAAGGATACACTAACACAATAGTTGTTAGTCATTTATAGACTTTAATTGAAGATAAAATAAAACATTTTAAGTGGTAAATATCTGGTAGAAGAAAATTAAATTATGAAACTGGAGAAGTAAAATTAAAATAATGGTGGTAAGTAAGAAAAATATAAAAAAAAGAGAATAAAATCGTAAAAGTTTATGTAAAAAGTTTTAGAGTAATTACATCGTCGACATTTTTTTAATGCAACATCATGTATATTATGACATTTTTCGGATCCGATTTCAAAAATATATTACACTTTGGGTCTAACGTTAAGGATTTAAAATATATGCCCATAGTATATTATGGAATAAATTCATTATCCGATAAATCAAATACATTATCAAGAAAACCTGAAACAGTCGATTTTTATTATTAATTTTACAATTTACAGTATGAAAATATTACTCCCCTATTGCACCCCCTTCAAATTATTAGACCCTCCTTGAAAATTTTAAATAAAAAAATAGGTCGTGTGGGACCTTGTTTTAAAGGAATTTTAAAGCTCAGTTCAGCAATATAAAGTTTTTTTTTAAATTGGTAGAAAATGGTGGTTGAAAATTAAAAATAAATATCGACCTGTTTCAGGTTTTTTCCTAAAAGTATAAGCTAAAAATGAATTTATTACATACATATGGACCACAGTGTGTAAATTTTTAAACTGAGTTATTATCACACAAAATTATTCTATTTAATTTTTAATAATTTATAATAAAAATAAGCATTATTTTAGTTTAATTTTCTTAGCATACTTACTTGTACATCTTTTTCACTTCTATTTGAAAACATATATCCTGAAATTTCAGTAACTCCGGCATTGGCTCCAACTGCACTCTCTTGTATATTTTTCCAATAATTCCAAGAGTCATTTATCCATTTTCTGCAAAAAAATTCTGGTTATGGTTAACTATTCGGATACTATATACACGAAGAAAGATCAGATAAAATAGAACTACTTCATAGGTATGAAAGCAAAAAAAAAAATCGGCTACATTTTACACATAATATTTAAAATGAATACTATATCGATGAAAAATTACTAATTAATTATAAATAAATGTAGCATTTGATTTTATTTTAGTTCATAAGTTTGATTTTATTGTTACCTATAGATTAAATTTCGTTCTGTAAAAAAATTGTGCTGAAGTTTTAATACTTTTTATCACCCCTAAAACTTGAATAAATATCAATATATGCTTCTTTGGAAGAGGGAAAAATGCTTTTACGCATGCCAGGCTGGTGGTCTGGTAGTGTGGGGTTCGATAGTTCCATACCCACTAAAAACCCCTCTCTGGTTTCCCTCCGGCTCACTGGTATTATCTTTGGGATGTCCTTCAGTGGGGCCAGCCCTTCATTTGGTTTTTCCTTGATTTTCTTTTGTCTGTGGACAATTATACTAATCCACGCTTCTCCTCCGCATCCCTCTCTTTAAGAAGCTTTCCAACAAACTCATGGATGGTGGCCCAAAATTCTGGGGTTGAGACCATTAGTTCCACCATGTGCCGAACCTCGTCTACTAACCCTACTTTCCGAAACAGTATAGTGTGATCTACGTGTTGATCTACGTGTTGTCCCACCTCATCTATTGGTGGTATCCCTGTGATCACCCCCACTGCCATTGTGGACACTGTACGGTAGGTGGAAGCCACCCTTAGCGTCATTCTTCTTTGTGACTTCAGCATGACGTCATTGTAGCGTTTCATTTTCATGACGCCACGCCAGATCGGTGTTCTATAGAGCAAGATGGAATGTCCCATCTGACTTAGTGTTCTTCTTTTTCCCGCTTCTTTTTCCTCCAATATTAGGTAGTATTTTCATTAGTGCCGATATACTGGCCTCAATATATGCTAGAAGGATAGCTAAGTCGGTCGTTAATCAAACAGTGATGCAGATTTTGTGAAAAATGTCCCTATTTTTTTGGTATTTTATAATCAACAGTGATGCCAATTTTGTGAGGAATTTCCCATTTTAGGGTATTTTTCTAGAAAGTTTTAGCACCTCTCCCGCTAACGTTAACGCTAAATTTTGTTATCCATAGAATAACGGAATGTAAAAAATAGAGTTTTAACAAAGCAATTACGTTTTTCTGTATTTTAGGTTAGGTTATGTCAATTATGACAATTTATTTGAATGTAAAATATCTACATCTATGCCAAATTTTTTTTAAGTGAATATTTTACATTTGCAGCTGCTATTTTAATCGATTATAAGATATCGAAGGGTTCAAACAATTGTTTTTTGTTTTTTAAAAGTATAAATTACCTCTATGCAAAATTTTAGCTCATGTGAGTGAAACCCAACTTGCATTGCACAGATTTCCAACCACAACTTTGCTCTCAAAGACAGCTGAATGACAGAAAATTTCACAATGTTGCCATGTTTTCAACTATTGAATACTACTTAAAGTGATTTTTACATCATTTGTTTCCAAGTGCGCCAAATTTGTTTTTTGAGCATTATTTTTACGTCTAATTAGAATATTTTCGCATAGTCAGATTTTCATTATTTTATCTTCAAAAGTATCATTCCAGTATCAAATAGTACCTTGCATATTAGCCACCAAATGTTTCTTATTTTTAACTGGTGAATTTCACCCTCTTTGACGGAGAGACAAATAATTCTGAGTATGTAGAAATATCCAAAGGACCTGTACAGATATTATCCATCAACAAAGTGTTAGGCACATCAACGAATTTTGAGGGTGTAACATTAAATCTAAAGCACCTCTTTTCACTCATTTCTAGAGGGAGGCAAAAAAATCTGAACATGTAAAAATATCCTAATTAAATGTAATAAAAATGTTTATAAAATAAATTTTATGCACACCGACAGACTTTCAAACTAAAGAATAAAATATAAATCACCATTTTTCATCCCTTTCTTCTATATATAAAAAAGTATGATTGGACAAAAATGTTCTAAAATGATTTTAATGGCTTTAAGTAGAACATAAATTTGCACGGCATCTATTTTGAAAATAAAGAAATAAAAATAATTACAAAAAACAAATATTATATCAATTAAAATAAATAACAAACATAAGAATTTTTGTATGCAGACATATTTACAGATACACCACACTGACAACACTAAAATTCCAAGCACCTTGTGCAAATTAGCAGTTCTGTTGTATTACTCAAGTTGTCAGTGTCGATAGTCTATCACTGTCTTTCAGCAATAATAAAAGAGATGTACTGTATTTCATATATAACAACAGAAAAACGATCTTTTTTAAAATTATTTAATCTCCTGTACACCAGGTGGCACTAGCAGTATAACAATATTAATTTGTGAGTTAAAATATATTTCGACATTTTTCCGATGCATACATGTCCAACCTAAGCCAGCAGCCAGACCGTAAATCAGATGTTATTTTGTTTTTGTCCAGATTACCTGAGCACCATTCGAAAGATAATACGATAATTTACAATGTATTTTAGTTTCTTCGAATTTAGAATTGTAATTGCATTAAATTAATACATTTTTTCTATACAAGTAAATATAATTGCATATTTGAACATAGTTTTTAGTTAACATTTTTCAATGTTGTCAAATTTAAAGGTACCTACTTTACTCTTGAGTAAAATTCAAATTTTTTAATAAACCTCGTATACTACTAGAAAAAATTGATATGTATGTTATATTTCAGAACAAGCAAAACTTTTTATCAAGAATGACATTTTTCGCTGAAACAAATTTTTTTTAATTTTTCACCTATAGGATACTCCATCTCTGGACACACTATATAAAAATATATTATTTAATTAATAAATAAACAAACGTATTTATTTTCTGTCATAATTCGTCATGTAAAATAGTTGAAAACATGTCAACATTGTGAAGTTTTATGTCATTCGGCTGTCCCTGCCAGCAGAAATGTGGCTGGAAATCTGTGGATAACTTCATACAAATAAATATGGGAGGTAAAAAATTTATTTAAATTAAATATAGAAACAAATTGTTACTTTTAGTAAGTACTGGTTAAAATATATTTCAAATTACCAACACATATATAAAAATTATACATGCTATTTATATGGAGTAGTGAGGTTTGGATGACTACATACAGTAGGACAAAAATAGACTGACATTTAAAACCATCATTTAAATAAATTTTTCTGATATTGTTTATTGTTATCCCAAAAATGCACCCTAATAGCTGAATACCCTCTATCTTTTTCCCTATTTTTCACAATTTCTCTTCATTTTTAACTGTGTTCTAGATTTTTCTATTTTACTTTATTTTTCTCTATTTTTCCATATTTTTTTCTGTTTTTCCCCATTTTTTCCATTTTTCCTATTTTTCTATTTTTTCCTGTTTTCCATTATTCATTAACATTTTTTTAATTTTTTTGATTTTCCTTATTTTTCCCCATTATCCACATTTATCTCTATATATTCCTATTTTCCCCAACGTTTCCTTATTTTTAACAATTATCCCTATTTTGCCCTATGTTTACCTATTTTTTTCCCAATTTTTTCCAATTTTTCTTATTTTCCCCTATTTTTCACTATTTCACCTTATGATTCCTTGATTCCCTGTATTTCCCTTTTTCTCTATTGTTTCCTATTTTTCCCAATTTTCCATTTTTTCTTTTTTTCCCTATTTTTCAGAAATTCCCCTACTTTTCCTTATTTTGCCCTATTTTTTCCTATTCTTTCCTGTTGTTCCCTTTTTGTTAGTATTTGTCCCTATTATTATCTATTTTTTCTCTCCCTAAATTTCCCTATAAAATCCATTTTTGTGGAAAAATATATTCTTGCTTCTTCTTTTTTATTGACTGTGGCAAAATGCATTTTTGCATTTTTTTTTTACAATCAAAAGTTGAAAAATTCATTTTTGCTTCTTTTTATTCAAATATGCATTATTACCTTGTTTTTTAAATTGAACCGAAAAAAATACACTGTTTCTTTGTTTTCCTATAACGAGTGGCAAAATGCATTATTGCTTAAATTTTCATTTTTTTTTCGAAGTCAAGTATAAAAAAATTTTCCCCACTTTTTAGTTTCTCCTCATTTTCAACTATTTTTCCAAATTTTTCCCTATTTATTATTATTTTTTTTCTATTTTTCCTTTTTTCCGTATTTTTTATATTTTTACCCATTTTCTTGTTTATCATTATTTTTTCCCATTTTCTATTGTCCGTACTATTATCTGTTTTTTCCTATTTCCCTTTTTTCCAATATCTTTACCTATTTTTCCCGTTTTTTTTTTCTATATTCTATAATTTTAACTATTTTCACTATTTTCCCATAAATTTTACTAATTTTGCCGATTTTCTCTATTTATTTCTAATTTCCCTACTTTCTCTATCATTTGAAATTTGTCCCCTTTTTTTTGAAAAAATTCGTATTTTTCCCTATTTTGCCTTATGTTTTCATATTTTTCCCAATTTTTACCAATTTTTCTCTATTTCATTCTCGATTTTCCACTAATTTTGCACCATTTTCTTTATTGTTCGCTATTTTTTCCCATTTATTGTATTTTTTCTGTTTTCCATTATTTTTTTCTATTTGTGTTCTTATTTTTTTCTATTTTGCCCTATTTTCCCAATTTTTATCTACTATTCCCTATTGTTCCAATCTTTTTTTATGTTTTCCCGTTTTTTCACATTTTATTTCCCAAATAATCAAATTTTTCCCATTTTTTTTCCTATTTTTATCTATATTTCACTATTACGATTACTCTCCCTTTTCTACACCTTAAAATCAAAATTTCACAAAATCGTCCCCGAAAATTAAAGTTTCTGGGTTAAGTAGATTTCGCGCTACGTTGATTCTATCTCAGTCAGTCAGTCAATCAGTCAGGACTTTTCCGCTTATATTAAAGATTAGATTAAACCGATAGTTAAACTCTATTGGTACATATTTTGTTATATTTTTTGATCCTATTTGTCTTCAATAACCTATTATAAAGCTAGGAAACTTATTTTTATACTTCTAGTGGAAACAATAGTGACCTATAAAAAGTTTCTCTTTTTTTTCCAACCGAAATCCAACTAACCCAACTTCAATTTATATTATTTATAGTTTTACGACTAACCCACGATTTACGATAATTTTATAGAACCTTCTTCTGCGTGTATAACAAAAATAGTAAAAAAACTTACTGCGTTATTTCCTTAGTTTCTCCAGTAAATTGACTACCGGGTCTAAACAACCCCGCTGCTACCCAGCTCGTTGTGTCCTCGTAAAAACCATCAGACACAATGCTAACGTCAACATTCCTCAGACTTTTCTTTAATTCAATTGCAGTTGTTACACCGACCACTCCTGATCCCACAACTGCTATTTTTAAATCTGTCATTGCCAAGTAATTTTGTCGAGCTGATTAAACGAACTAAAAATAATTTTTAAGACTGTTATTTTGATTACACTATAATAAATATTCAGCAGTAATAAATAATTTATTAAATAAATGAAATATTGTGCTTTTACGATTTAATTATTTATTTTCCTATTATTAGTTCGTTAAATACTTTTGTTTGCTTACCAATGTACTTATTGTTTACCCGGCTGATAATGCACTGCTTAATTGCTTAGTTTTAAATGGTATTTTTTTTGTAAGCGGAATGCTAAGATAAGGGAAATGTACTTTTGTGTTTTTAATTATGCGCCTGAGTTCAAGTGACGCTGATAACTTAATCGCAGATTTTGTTGACTTTCTATCATATGGTTATTATTTTTTTGTAATTTAATGAAACTCTTCGTCAAGTACTACAACATTATATTAAAATGATTTATAAGTTGGTAATTATGCTGCTGATTAATTTGAGCAAACTGTCATTATCTGTGTAGAAATTTCTATTAAAATTTCCACATAGAAGTCTCCGTTAGCGACCGCATGTTTAAAAATCATTTATTACAATATTTTATCTGATAAATCTCAATCGGGCGTGTCCGGCGCATCCCGAACCATCGCGAAATATTTTACATATAACACATATCGATGTAAAAATCGATCTTTTTTTTGTGAAAAGTGCCGGACGAGTTTAACATAATAAATTTCTCACTAATGTCTGAATATCGATAAATGTATAATTTATGCAATTATTTATATCTGTTGTGATATTCTTTGTTGGGGTTGGAGTGGGAGAGATTTTTTAATAACCATTATTTCTTTTGGGCATAATAAAATAGTGCTACATATAGAAGAGTGTAGTTTTATTTATTCCTAACTGTAACTATTTATTACTATAATATTTGTTGCTTCTGCAACTGGTCCTTCGAACTTTTCTCTTTAACCTAAAAACAATGAAGTGAAGAAAACCATAAAAATTACAAATTATAAAAATATACCAACCAGCCCTTAACTTAAAAAGTTTACTTAATCTTCTTTCAATCTGGTCAAAATTTAAAGAAGTTCTAAAGGACCATACATTTTTCTTATGGTTAAGTCACGAGCGTATTATTTTTAAATTTGTTACACATATTTTTTGAGTCAAATGGATCATTTTTGATAATTGTACCATGACTATAAAAATACCGGGTGGCACAAAAAAGTGACTTCCTATACTGTGCTTTAATCTCCTGATTAAATTAGTAATTTTCTGTTCATAAATTCTTATTTTAAAACGTGAAATATAATAAATTAATCAGGTATCACAATAATATATTTCATAAAAATGTAACTAGTTTCGGTTATACACCATCATCAGGCTATTGTTGTATACTATGTAAAGAAGTTGAAAAAAACACACAATCTGGGATCCATTAAGGGTAATGACAGGTAAAAAAGACATATGGTACGTGAAAATATTATATAATATTAAAAATAAATATATTAAAAATTGAAAAAAATTTACAGAGTGGTGTAATTAAACAGGGGCTGGCAAGACTCACCAACCTTCTATAACAAGTGCCCTTAAGGGCGCAAACAGCACCGGATGTTAAGAGACTTTGAATACCACCCAGAATGGGGGCGAATATAAATTTTATAATTATCTGTTTTTATACGTTTTTTATACACTTTGGATATTTATTAAGATACAATTCTTATAAATAAATGACTATATAAGTATATTTTTGAAACCATGGTGCAATAAGCAAAACTGACCCATGGGTCAGTTTTTTGTCAAATTTGGTGCATATATTTTTTGCGTCATATGCATATGACTCAAAAAATATATGTACCAAATTTGACAAAAAACAGCCCGGATCCAAGAGCCATAAAAAAAGTGCATGGTCCTGTGAAAATCAAAAGTTGAGCATGAACTGGTAAAATGAAAAAATTTTACATGATAAATTAAGGATAGTTAGTGGTACCAAAAAGGTGACAAAATTAGGAAATAAAAATGGAAGAAAACGTACTAAACAAGTGACAAAAATAACAGGGAAAAGATGGAAAAATTTAAAGAGAAATAATTTGTGAGAAAAAAGTAACAAATTTAAGAGAGAGATAAGACAGAAAATTTTTCATTGAAAATTCAAGAAAAACGTACTCAAAAAGTGACAAAATTAAGATAGAAAAGTGCTGACAAAAAAGGAAAAAAAAGTGACATAATTATCAAATAAAAGGAAAAATTTTTATGTGAAAAGAATAAAAAAATATAGTTAACAATTCAAATTTTGACAGTTTTTTATTTTTGACAGGTGATATAGAAATAATTTTTCCTGTTCTGAATAGAGTTTTCTAAGGGATTTTAAATAATATATTGCAAGTCAAATTCCGTATATTAGATCTGTCATTTTTTTATAATGACACTTCCGCTTGACAGATATCGTAAAAAAACTAATGGGTTCTTCAGACGGGTAATCCAAACCTATATTCCAAATTGAAGCTCAATCGGTAAATGTGTGGCCTCGTGGAAGAATACACACAGACACATAGACAGACTTCCATCTGGAAATGGTCTTAATCATCTCAGGTGACCTCAAAATGGATATTTCAATCTTTATCTCGAAATTTTAGCTCGTTCACAATACTTCCCCTTCTCGAGTCGGGAAAGTAAAAATGACATAAATTAAGAAAAAAGTGGGGAAAAAGCACTAAAAATGTGATTACAATAAGAAAGTAAAGACGAAAAATTTTGGATAGAAAATAGGAGAAAAAGTGCTTAAAGTGTGACTTACTAAATTGGGTTAAAAAAGCACCTAAAATGATACAAAATTGAGAATAAAAAAAGAGCTAATTTATAGAGAAAATTTGAAAAAAGTGGTTATAAAGCAAATTGAAAAAAAGGAATTAATTAAGCTAGTTTTTTAAAAAAGAAGAAAGACACGATCGATTGTCATTACGACATGGTCAATCCAGTAGCGACTGTAGCGCTCCAAGTGACAAAGATATTAAACAATAATTTTGACAGGTGTGACTTAAACTATTTAAATTTATTTTATTACAAGAAGTCTTGACTATCTAAATCCAGCCTGTGTTAAAAAAAAATTAAATCCCCATAAATTAGTGTTTCTCGTGCTATCCTGGATAGACCGCCTCATATTTTAATTATTAATATTACAGAGCTAAAGTATTCACATTCACTAAATCTCATAAAGAAAATGATTTAAGTCACATCTGTCAACATTATTGTTTAATATTAAGATATCTAAAAATCATAGTGTTTTCACTGTAAAACTTTGGGTCAAAACTGGGAGATCTCTACCTACTTGATTTTGACTGATTTTTGAGAGATTCCTAAAGTTTCAGATTGAAAATTTTGTAACTGTAATCTGCAGCTTTACACTGTCCACACAAAATACAGTACAACCCCATTTGACGAATAGTATCCATACTTATACACTATTTAGAACTATTCCTTATGAACTAATACTAATACCACATACATAAAAAAATCCGCATTGACATTGACAGAAAATAATTTATTTGACATATCATCTGCCTTAAGTGATCTGTGATAAACTAAGCTAGGACACGAACAATTCTAAACAGCGCCATCTTACAAAATTCTGGTAAGTTCTATTGAACGCAACAGGTGGTACTCCCAAGAAGTTAGAAACAAAATCTAATCAGTAGATACACGGGTTTTTAGACATCTTATTTAATATCTTTGTCAAACTAGGTGCTAGTGTCATTTTGGCATTGATGTTGGGATTGATGTTTAAAGTATTAATTCAATGTAATATTCAGCTAGTGCCGTTTGATCCATTTAATAAGGTAACGAAGATAGGTGCTAATGCCCTTTTGCAATTAATGCTGAACATGATGTTTGTTCAAGCATTTAATGAACGGCTCATTTATATTGCGGTGAGTTGGAGTGAACCAGAACTGTTGTTGCTTCTAGTATTAATTGTATTATTATTCTTGCTGGGAGGTACATGGGCTTATTTAATTGGCGTCCTATATAGATTAGAGAAAAGTAAAAATACACGTTTGAGATCAATCCGACCCGTCTCCAATAGGGTCTAGCCGTGAACTTTACATATCCAATAACCTTGTATATAATCTAATATTGTTGATATAAATAATTCGTCGTTATGTAAGATGCAATTTAAATGTTAATCTTTTCAAAAAATATAGTTATTTATTTTTTATTATATGAGCCTAAAAATAATATTAATAACTGTTTTTTTATAAATTAGAGAGATTAAATAATTAAATTAACATTCAAACTACTAACCCAATAACTAGAACTAAGACGTAACAATGAGGTTAGACGTAATAAATAAATTATCAGCTTATAAATTTAATAAGAAACAATACTAAAACAATTGTCTTACAAATTATAAACTTGGAACTTCTACGCCGCCCCACTCAACTAGTAAGTAATAAAAGAAGTTGCCTACCTCATAAATGAAATATAGCCGAGCACAATCGGATACAAATTAACTACAGTAGGTCGTGCAAATGAACTACCGTACCGCGTCGTAGTTCATTTGATGCCAAAGTGTAAAGTCGCACTGCGGTTCGTCGAACCGCTGGAGTTCGCCTCTGGGCTATTGTTTTAAATTTTAGATAAGCGGTTAATTTAGAATTGAGGTCAAATCAATCGAATCGCTGGTAACTGAAGTGTTAATTATGGTAACTTAATTAATTGAAAAATGGGTAGATAAGAATAATGAAATATGTAAATTTTTGTGGAAGTTTAAAACTAAGTATACATACACTATTTTTTAATATGCTAAGTATTATTTAATTCTGCGGTAATTAGGGAATTATTAAAAACTGAGATACTAACGTTATCAATGACAAAATTAATGATATGCAAGATAAGAGTGAAAAAATTGTTTTTTTGGAGTGGTACTCGTGCTATATGACTTAATCAGAGATTAAAACAGAGTGGATTAAAATAATAAATAAGAGAATCTACGAGACTAAAATTGCATGTATTTCTTATCAGCATCTAGTCGAACAAATAATATTGGGTGGACACATATGCAAAATATAAAAGTTAAAAAATGTCGGGTCCTCTGTAAATACTGGCGCTTACATTTTCGAGTGAATAATCAGTGGACCAGCTTAGGGCTTGGATTAGGATTTATAAAATTAGTTTATTCTGCGTTCTTGTCGTGTTTCTATAAATTGTTTTCTTATTGTTATTTAATCAAGATGGCGTTGTGGATACCTTGTCCTGATGTTTCTGATAACGAAACGGACAATGTTGAATCCTTGGTTGAAGATTATTTTATGGCGGAGCCACCGAAATTTTTAAATAAATATTTATACTTGCTTGAAAAATTAAATGGGTGGAGTCTCGCAAACCGAAATTTTAAAAATGATTTGTGAGCTGACTAAACTTGCTCGTGCTACAATTTATACTGTTGTTGAAACAGGATATGTCATTGATCATTTCGTAAGTCGGAAAAGAGACTATGAATATAAATCTCTTTACACATTGAGTAATATTTTGTACAAAATAATTTCAATGTTTCATTCACATTTTCCAGGCGTCCCGCGATGGCACTCTTTTTTTAGATTTTTATATTAAAAATTTTGTTTTATAGTGAAAAATATATTTTTCTACATAAAAATAAGACTTTTTATTAAAATCTTTGAGAATTTTTTATAACTTGATTTCATATCCATGAAAATTCCTTAAAAATTTAAAATTCCCCAAAATAGTATTAAACAATTCTTGCAAAATTCTTAAAAAAAAAAAAACGTTAACAAACCTTTTGCGAAATTTTTAAAAATCCTAAAAGCATCTCTTAATACTTCTTGGTGATAATCCCTGAAAATTCCTTAAAAAAAATCGTAAACTATCAACATTAAAAATATAGTAAAAAGACTTGAAATAATCCTGAAAAATATCTTTCTAAAAATTTGTTGACAAATGTTTATAAACCGATTAAAAAAACACAAAAATTTTCTTCAAACACTAAAATAAAATATCCTTAAAATAATCTTATAAAATCCTTGAAAATTAATTAAAATTTCATTGGCAAATCATTAAAAATTTATTGAAAAATTCTTGAAAACCTTCAAATTTTTTTTAAAACTTCTTAAAAAATCCATAAAATATGCTTAAATAATCCTTAAAAATTCTTCTTAAAAATTTGAAAATCATTGAAAATTTATTGAAAAATTCATTAAAAATGCTTGAAAATTCCTTTAAGAATTGTTATTAAAAATTTTAAAAAAGTAGGAAAAAAAATTTTCAATGATACTAAATGTAAAAAATACTTGCCAAGTCCTTAAAAATCCTTAAAAAAATACTTGACAAATACTTAAAAAAATCTTGTTAAATCTTAAAAAAACCCTGAAAAAGTTAAAATTTCAACAATTTAAAGAATTAATATTAAACATTTTAAAAAAACAATAAAAAATACTTCCATTAATACTAAATCATGAAAATCTTTGCCAAGTCCTTAAAAATCCTTAAAAAAATACATGATAAATAATTAAAAAATTTTGTTAAATCTTAAAAAAACCCTGAAAAAGTTAAAATTTCAACAATTTAAATAATTATTATTAAAAATTTTAAGAAAGTAATAAAAAAGACTTCCAATAATACTAAACCTTGAAAATCCTTGCCAATTCCTTAAAAATCCTTGAAAAAATACTTGAAAGATACTTAAAAAATCTTGTTAAACCTTAAAAAAGTCCTGAAAAAGTTAAAATTTCAACAATTTAAAAATTAATATTAAAATTTTTAGAGAAGTGGTAAAATAGACTTCCAATAATACTAAATCCTGCAAATCCTTAAAAATCCTTAAAAATCCCTAAAAAAATACTTGACAAATACTTAAAAAATCTTGTTAAATTTAAAAAAAAATCCTGAAAAAGTTAAGACTTCAACAATTTAAAGAATTATTTTTAAAAATTTTAAAGACGTAGTGAAAAAAGACTTCCAATAATACTAAATTTGGAGAATCCTTGCCAAGTCCTTATAGATCGTTAAAAAAATACATGACAAATATTAAAAAATTTTGTTAAATCTTAAAAAAGTCCTGAAAAAGTTAAAATTTCAACAATTTGTAAAGTCCTTCCAAAATATACAAAAATTCGTTGGATAATAAATTTAATAAAAGTTAAAAAATTCTTTAAAAATCCATAAAAATAGTTGTAAAAATAGTAAAATTGCAATAAAATCTACTACAAAAAAAATTATAGTTAAACGAAAGCACGCTTTTGTAGCAGTGTGAAATAAAAATAAATTTAAATACTATGTCAATTTTTTTCTACTACCCTGTAAATTACTAACTTTACACATACTTTATACTGTGTACATAAAATAAATCAACAGTGCGTAAAATAAATTATTTTAAGTACTAGTGCGTAAAGTAGATTGCATATTTTTTACTTATTACATATTTGTTGAAGAAAAAATATTGTATGCAACTAGTAAGTAAAAAAGTATCACTTTACACAATTGTACATGTTTAAACATGAAAAGTGTTAGCGGTAAGCATCAAAAACGAAATTTCAACCCCAAAGTGTGTAAAGTATTCGAGAAAATGGTCGGAGCGGTCGATTTTTATTTCTGATAAAACACAATACTACAATAAAAAAATTACTTAAATTTTAACCACTTGAGCATTAAAAAATTTAAAACAGCAATATTAAATAATTTGAAATTTACTTAATTAGTATTAACTATAATATTTATATAATTTACATTAAATTGTTAATATTATAAATTGCTAGTACCTACTTAGCTTTAATATTAAATTTTATCCATTATTTACGAATGTGTTAAAAAATTTCTTCTAAGAGTAAAATAAATACACTCGATATCTTAGCAAAGAAAATAAATATACATGTAAAAGAAATATAAGGCAAGCATAAATTCCCTCGACTATTACTGTGAGGCCTTAGCAATTTTTCACTCTTTTCACAATTTATTCATTCAAAGGAAACGGCCCAACGAATACTTGAAACTTCTTCTTGAATTTTTCACTCGAACTATGCAAATAGAAAATCGATACACGGTGCCATATCATCAATTTTTTACTTCGCTTAGGTATTTCTTTGAACGAGGAAACATTAGTCTTTAGAAAACATTAGGAGACAATACAATTTTATTTATGAAGAATTTATTATCTATCATGCTGTAATAAAATTAATGTAAGTTTATAATGACGTTTGATTTAATGTCAAAGGTATTGACATATTTGAAGGGTAATTTAATTTTCAATTTATCCATTGTCAGTCCTGAGATAGTCATGTTAAAATGTAGCGTTACTTGTTTGCGATATTTTATAATTTGCCAGATGTCCAATTGTATACTGGCCATTCATTAAGAAGATCTTCTACCACTATTCTGTCAGAAACTTGAGCTAATTTTGCAGAAGTAAAACAACATGGTGGATGGAAGTCTAGAGCTGTTACAGAATTCTACATTAAAGATTCGATAAGTAACAAAATAAACCGGCAGCAAAAAATATTCCAATCACTTAATACATCAAAAACTTCAAATGAGCATATCATCAAAACTGTCTACAACAACAGCAACAACTTCATAGATTACTGGTCACTTTGGCACGTTAGTTTAGGTATTGGATTGCCTCGGGTGCCACCTTAAGTTTATAGTGTGAAGGAGACTTGCTCGGGCAGCTTCAGTGGAGAAAAAATACTCCAGGGGACATTCTGGTATGTACCAAGGCGTTAGTGGCCAGAAACGCGGTCTTAACTTGCCCTACTGGGTTGAGTTACTTTTGCTATTTATGCTGCTGGGATATTATATCTCATAACCAAAAAAGAAAAATCAAGTAAATAAAAATACTTTATTTAATTACCCAAAATCCGAAAAAAGGTAACGGACAGTACAGGCACTTCTGGCTTGGTGTAGTCGGCTTGACTGTTCTGGGTTCCGGTTATAATTGTACTTGCCTTTAGTTTGATCTATCTCTAAAGATCACTGAAGTGAACGAACCGTAACTTCCACTGCTACTCGAAATGGAACTGCCACTTCCACTCGGATTTCGGGCTGCCACTGCAACTATCTACAACGGATTGAATTGTCCTACTCTAAGAAGCATAGGAGAGAGTGTCTCCATATGTCGAGCGGAGGTTCAACTGATACTCGTGTCTCATATTTCCATAATTTTAAGCTAATTCTACTATAGTGCCACGCGCGGTTTAATTTATATATTTTAATTATTATGAAAAATTGAATTTTTTACAATAGTCAAAAGCTAATCTTCACTTACAAATAAAATTTCATTATGAAAGACAACTTATCACTTTTTATTATAGTACCATGGGGTCTATTCTGTAACGTTTTAGTTAAATTTAACCGCTATGTTAAAAGTTATTTATAACTATGCGGTTAAAATTTTAACCCAAATGTCAATTTCAGCCAAAGATGCCATACAGAATATAAAATAGAAAATAACATCCGGTTACTTTTATAACCCAGGGCTATTCTTAATCAAATGTTTACTGAATAGACCCCCAT
The DNA here is from genome assembly GCA_963243735.1 of Neocrepidodera transversa. Taxonomy (NCBI): domain Eukaryota; kingdom Metazoa; phylum Arthropoda; class Insecta; order Coleoptera; family Chrysomelidae; genus Neocrepidodera; species Neocrepidodera transversa. Next base: position 9,453,107 of record OY725355.1, read on the forward strand.
TTGGTTTATGTTATTGTAACGTTCTTTGCGTCCTAAAGCGGTGTTTTGGCGCCTTGGTTCAGGTAACGGGTTGCCTCGGGTGCCACTTTCTATTTATAGTGTAAAGGCCACTTGTTCCGGGCAGCGTCAGTGAAGATTAAAAAACTCCAGGGGTCATTATGGTCTCGACTATTCTATTATCGGCCAGTAGGGCACACTTTACTTGCTCTCCTGGTTTGCGTACCGGAGTATTTGCCGATAGGATGTTAATTCCCACAACCAATTAGTAAATAAAAACCACTTAGTAGAAAATAATTATGTTTATTCAAAAAAGACAATAAAAGCAGGTACTTCCAAAGGAGAAGAGGGAACGGTGTGTAATGTGCTACCAAACAATGATCGGGACGCAGCGAATGTTCAAGCGGTAATGCGAGTTGTAGGCGATGAAAGGAATAATGACGGTGAGGCGATGAGACAATGCGTTCAAAAATAAAAATCAAAATTATACCTTAACCGAATTCTACCTTGACCAATAGAGTTATATTTTCCCACAAAACATAGACATAAGCAAAATTAAATAAATTATCAATTTCCTGAAAATAAAGAAATGATTAGATCGGTGGCAACCGTGCCCCTTGATAGAACTCAGTGTGAGCATGGTTACGTTTTCCCGGAAAGAAAAGCAATTAGTTAATCGGTGGCAACCGTGTCCCTTGATAGAACTGAGTATGCGCACGGTCACATTCGCTTAGTGGTCCTCTGTCTGGTACGTGCCCCTTGATAGAATTAAATGTGAGCACGGTCGCGTTTCCTATAAAGAAAAGAAATTAGTAAATCGGTGGCAACCGTGCCCCTTGATAGAACTCAGTGTGAGCATGGTCGTGTTCTCCTGGAGGTCCTCTATCTGGTACGGCTGTAAGAAACAAAATAATTAAACCTTATTCGATGATGAAAATAGAACTCTCCGAAACTAGCAAGTAATACCCTTATATATTGTCTCACCGACGATCGGTCGTAACACCTCGGTTCTTGTCGGTTCCTCTTGGCTATCTGTTGTCTCCTCGGCGTGGTACTCAGGCTGGTAGCTCTCGTGGAACTGAATTTAAATTATGCCTTGAGTGAGAACCAAGTCTCCAATTTCCCACTCTTACTCTTAATTGACGGACTGGAAGGAGTCGGACATGCGCGTTACTCAAAACTAAAATTATACTAATAGAAAATAGTACCTTTTTCGGCGGAGCTAATCTTCGACTGATCTGGTCCAAGCGGTAGACACAACTGAATTTAATTTCGCGATTATTCCTTCAATTACCCTTTCTTATTTCGGACTTAGAAAATTTCACGAAATTATTTTTATTTATACTTATAATAGCTCACCCGGTATATCGTATCGTATGGCAGCTGCTTCCTAGTCGACTGGATCTGGTGGTGTCTGCGGACTGACTGAATTACTGAATTGATATCGCGTTCGCTAGCCGTATTGATTCTCGATCGATCGTTGCTACATACGGTGTAGAGAGGGGACGACTCGGTGGCTTCGTTAGCGGTATCATTTTAAGGGTGAAAGGGGATCGATGCGTAAAAAGGGTTAAAGCGATATTGTAGAGTATATTAAAAGGTGATTTTTGAAAAAAGAATGGAGGTTGTACGACAATTATTAACGGAGATAGAACAATTAATGTTTTTTTCTGATTTTAAAAATTAGCCGGAATAAGTAACTTTCTTACATTATAAATAAATAACGTTCTGAAAATTGTAATCCAGTATTTTATAGACAATATCTATCGTAGAAAAAATAGCTTTTATTACTCGAACTGAAATACGTTTTTTTCGTTTCGCTAGTGGACAAATTTTCACTCACACAAAAAAAATCAGTGTTTTCATCTCTGTCGTAAAATTTACTATTATTATTACTAAGCGTTCTAATTAATTAGAGCATTTTAATCTCTTTTCTCTCTGCATCTCTAAGCTACCGTGGCCTTATGATTGTTGAATGAACATTTAGTAGTAGCGTTTAGGAGTTGTTGGCAACTGCACAGAAAGATAAACAAGTTATGCGGCTGGACGCGTGGTCACTTCTAATGGCTCTTAAACTGCAAATCTAATTCCTCTTCAACTGCGGACCACCATTAGGTCAGAATAATGGCCAGTGGAACACTTTGAACCCTTTGAAGTCGGTTATCACTTTAAAGCTAAGAGCCTGACTCTTAAAATGTCAACGACAATTAAATAACATTTAATAATTACTGTTTCATTTTAATTAAAATCTGTGATTTTTATTTTAAACATATATAAACAATTAAAATTATATTTTCGTTAATTTCTATCAGTTAGTTAGAAAATACTTAATGTAACGCACAAGATGGTTCTATGAAAAAAATTTAAAATATTTGTATGAGCACCATTAAAAAGTACTTTTGGATTTTGAAAAAAACGTCAAATTCGTAAATCGTATGTTTTTGAAAAAATCATTTGCATTAACGATTGTTTTTTTTAATATATATATTTGTTTGTGTACAAGTTCTTCAAACTATTCTTAAAATAAAACGTAATTTTTTTAACAACTATTAACACATATTGGTAAACTAAAAATACCTGTTTAATTATATCGATCTATTAAATATTTTCCTCTCCGACATCCAAGAAAATGTCTCAACGTATGCTGCGTTTATCACCGCCCTACAGAAAATGATTTGCAATTTTCCGATAACGTCAGTCAAAACGAAGAAGGCGTAGACATGCTGTCTACTCGGCCCTCTTGATGTAAATTGTTGGCAAGTAAGACGTATGAAAGTGTCAAGAAGAAAGTTTTTGTTGAAACTCTAATAGAACTTTTATTTGATAGTTCTGTGTCGTTTTAGATGAAAGCGATAGAATAAGAATGGAATAAAATTGTTAAGAATATATTTTTTCGAAATCGTGAAAAGGATCATTGAAATATAAAAATTAGTGTGTACTATTTTACTATTTTTAGAAGTCGGTTAAGCTACAATGAAACTAATGAACATTTAATCTTGACAATTATTAAGAGTGGATAAGCTATGACATTTCAAGCGCACTCTTTATATAAAATAACATGGAAAATTGTTAAGGTCACTTGTGACGTCATCAGCCTCTACTTGACGAGTCTAAAAGTTACCAAAAGGGAACTCAACGATTTCCTATGTTATTTTCCATAAGGGGTGCGCTTGAAGTGTCATAGTTTATCTACTATTTTTTTTTCAACATTTTTGGTGAATATTATATCAATAGAAAAAAAGTAGCGTGTTTATTAAAACATTAAAAAAAATGAAATCTGAAGTTTTCAGCCTGTTAAAATAATTTTTTTAGCAATTTTGCTTCAAATCTGTTATATCTATAGTTCCACTATATGATTTCTGTATTTTTATACTTGAATGGTAGCTGAATAAATATCCTAGAAATAGAGGCATACAAATTGTTTAAAATTATTGTTTATTCTCAGTCTAACCACAGAGGGATGTGAACTTTCAAAATGAAATAAAGCAGGAGGTCGTCGTAGACGGTTGTGAAGACGTTATAGTAAAGTACTGACAAGGAAGTAAATAAAAATCAGTAAAAATTATAATAAAATTATTATAGATTTGGATTACAGATGTTGTTTTTTTGGTACTATAAATTTTCTAAAATAAATTGTCCATAATTGATACTGTAGAAAAGAAATAAAGAAATTTGGCCTTGAACGATTAACTCAGGATTAATTTGCTGCCTAAATAGAGAATTGTGCTGCTCGGAATTTGCGTTATTGTTATCATACCGGACTACAGCGATACATGAATCAGTTTTCCAAATAATACTTTGAAAATCTTCATTTAGATATAATCTATAGCTGTAACCTTTAAAATTAGTCTTTAGGAGTAAGCTTTAGAAATGAAATTATTTTTGAGACGTCTAATATTTAGACCAAAAAACACTGAATCACACGTTTTGGCTTTAAAGATAAAAGACAGAGATTAATCGGTTCGAAACGTCTCATTTAGTAACTATTGGACAAAAAGTAATAGAGGAACTCAAATTTAAATTTATATCTGATATAAAGCCATAAGATACAATAGTTTTAATAAATGTTAAGGAGGATTAAGTTTTTAAATAAAATTTAAAGATTTTTTTCCGAACATGTTATACTGATTACTGTCCCACTACCCGGAATAAAATAAATGTAAAAGGTAATACATGTACAATTAATTTTTAAAGTATGATAATAACAAAACAATGAAATATAAATAAAAATGAAGAAGAAATAATATTGCGTGGAGACACAAGCAAAATATGAAGGTACAAAAAATGTCGGATCCACTGTAAATACCTGCGTTTGCATTTTCGAGTGAACTGTCAGTGGCACGGCTTGGGGGCTTGGGTTAGGATAATATACAAGTTCAATGATTGCTTCGTCCTCTATTTTAGTGTATACACTACTTGGATTATTTTATATCCTTTTCTTTGAAATAAAAAAGAGATATCATAACTACTATTTTGTTAAAATATTACCAATAGAAAATATTAAACAACTAAATACCAAAAATTGTTTTGTCACATTACAATTTATTTCAATTTAGAACACAAAAAATTTTGAACACTAAACATCAAGATAAGGAAAATATACTACAATTAACAAAATATTTAACAAATTATTGTCTATATGAAATGAATCCGAACAACTAAAACAAAGACACATATATCATATAAAACCTCCCATATAAAATTGATGATTAGACCTGGTATGAATTTCTTATCAGCATTTAGTCGAACAAATAATACTGCAAATATATACGTTTGCATTTTCGAGTAAACTGTCAGTTGCGCGGCTTCGGGACTTGGGTTAGGATTTATAAAATTAGTTTATTCTGTTTTCTTGCGAATTTTAGCGAATGGCTTGAATTAGTGTCGTATTTATACAAATTGTTTTTTTGTTGTCATTATTTAATGAAGATGGCGTTGTGGAGACCATTTCTTGATGTTTCTGATAATTAAACAAACAATCTTGTAGGCTCGGTTGAACAGGGGATGTCATTATGAATAAAACAAGGTTCCAACTTTAGAAATGGTTAGTAACAAGTTATGGAATTAAAAGATGTCTGGAAGTGGGTGAAAATCAATTTTAAAGATTCCATTTCATACATACTAAAAATACATAAAATTTGTTGTAAACTTTTGTCGCGAATTATATATAGAAAATAATGCATTTTTACGTTTGGTGATAAAATGTTATATGCACGACTGTTGATAGTACTTCAACATGCAAGTCCGTCCCTGGCTTGTTGTGAGTGTGTTGCTTCCACTACCCTATAACGGCCAGGAAAAATATATATTTAGGATCGTGTTAGTCCTTTTTTCAAACCTCAGTGTAAACGATTCCACCTCTAGTTATTTTCCTGCATTGCCAAATTTAATATCCAATTAAGTGCAAAAGTGTAAGATAGTTTAGCGTAATAGTGTAAATTAGTTGTTAATAATGCATTAATCTAGGCATCTGTAAATACAGTTAACAATATTAGATTCAGCGACCTTGACCCAGGATTTTACATATTTTCCATAAGGCACAATTGTAAATATAAGTAAATATTCAGCGTAGCTTGGTATTCTCAGATGAATAAATATAATAAACAAGTGAAGCTTTTTTTTTGTCAATAACTATTTTTCTTCGCATCAAAATTAGTTAGAGAAAGATTCCAAACGTTTTAGAGGATTTCACCTATTAGACAGAGTTCCTAATTGTTATTCGCCTCGCTTGCTTACTTGCTAGGCTCATAATTTTATATTTCTTCGGTAAAGAATCATTTTACTAACTTGATACATAAATAACCATTAAAATAATGCTAACTTGTTTTTTTAAGAACTTTTGTTGTGCTTTAGATCTGACATACATAACACAGGAAGATTTCAGTTATCCCCACTGTTTTTATTTTAAGGCAAATTGAACGAATTATGAAAATTAGTATTCATAACTATTGAAAGAATATTAGGCTGCGAACGTGTTAAAATAATTCCAGGATATCGAAGGACCAAACTTCTTGGGTAGAAGTTAAACCAATATGAATGTTAAAATAAAAATTGTATTTGAAATTGGACTGTAATTTTTTATTCCATTTTAAAGTACCAAACATGAACAGCAAAATCATAAAGCGGTACTTTAAGTTAAACCATGAAACCCAAAAATGAATATTTAAATTGTACTCAATCACTTCAGTCACTGTAAAAACTATTTACATTTTTTTTTATAAAACATCTAAAAACTTTCTGGGTGCGGTTAATTACCCGCCATCTTACTTATATGAAAAAACTTTTTTGCTCTAGTAAATGCATGACTGACTTGATTCACTGTATGGATGCGAGAGAGAGTCTCTGCTCTGATTTTTAACGGAGAAGAGGGTTGGTGGTTTTTTATTGGTAAGAGACATGTCATGTGGTATGTACATAGCCTTGAATCAAGCATCTTAGCGGGAAGAAATATATTTTTTGTCCCTTATAATGATGGGATAATATAAGAGAAAGATAAGCTTGTAACAATCGCTTATGTATTTTATTTTTATTAACTGTATTTTGCAATGAGACACAAAAAAGTATGAGAGAAAGGCGGTATAATATTGTGTTGATTGTAAAATATTAAATATACAATAATAGACGTTAATATGAACTGAAAGATTAATGTTATTAATTTCAAAAAAAATTTGAATTAGTTTGTTTCTGGATAATATTCCAGTGAAATTTATTCACAAATTATTACAAAATCTTCATATTCACAGAATTCAAATCCGAATAACAAAAATTTCCATGGAATTCTCTTAATTTTTTTTAATCAAGTAACAAGATATTTTACATAATAATTGAATACATAAAACAAACACAAATTAATTAGAATCAGTTACTAAAAAGTCCCAAAAACAAACAAACGATTAATCCGGCGGCTGTTCCGCTGTAACTTCCACCATTAATTTTTTAATTTCTGTTTAAATGATGATCAATATCAATTAAAACGGTGAGCGATGGTGACTGTAACTGTGACGTTGGTCGTCGAAGGAATGACGCTGCGCGTCCCTCGGATTCGGAAGAGTTCTGCAAACAATCTGTGACAATCGACCAATTTTCTCGTTTTCTGTTTAAACTCTCATTAATTAATCACGGAGTAGGACAGTTTACTTTGGCTTCCATTAAGCCTATTGATTTTTTTTTGTCATTTGCACCAATATTTCTCAATATTTATAAATGTTCTAATGACAAAGTAAAAAAACCTAAGAGAACGCAGTGTCACATATACAGGATGATATTAAAATGTCCATATTAAAAAAAGTTAATCTTTAGACACTTTTTTAAAATATATGGTAAATTAGATATACACTACTGAAGTTGGCATAAATGTGTCATCATCCTACGGTTTTATTTTGAGATCCGCAGTATCACATGAGTCAAAATACCCAGTCACAATAAGTAAACACGGAACAATAAAAAAATAGTAAAAATTAATACCAGTTTGACAACTGGCTGAGAACAGCCTCAATTTGGTGAAATACGAAGAAAATCTCATTTTTGTCAATCGGTCAGAAGAAATTCCTAATTTTGGCGCCCGAAAATAGATGCATTTGCTTTAAATTGGTTAATCCAATAGTTAGTCAGAACTAAAAAAAAAATCTGGGGTTATAGTGAATCAACAAAAATAACATTTACTTATTAACATCAACTTTTCCTTTCGGTTTGTTTATGTGCAAATAAAAATCCATAGATTTAATTTATTGATTAAAAAAAAAGATACCCTTTTAAAATTTAAAACTAAAAAAAGACACTAAAGTGCTTTCACTTCAATCTTATAATAAATAATTTCAATTTATTAATAGTATTATACCAAACGACTTATTGAGTAATCGCGATGCAAGTTGAAATAATTTTAAAGGGTACTTACTTATTGCCCAAGTTAAGCGTAAGCGTATTTGAGGACTCTAGTAAATATCTAAATCTCATTAAAGTTCCAGTGTAGATTATACTTCTACCAGCATTCTAAGCTCCTTTCGAGAAGAAGCTTTCAAAATTAAATCACGGTTGGCCACTAATGAAAGGTAATTAGTTTCTACTTTTTTCAGCAGAAAAACATTTTACTTTTTTTTAAAGTGTTAAGGTATTTTTGTTACGTTTAGCGTAGAAATGAATAAACGAGAGTAATAGTAACCGAGATTCTGGATGAAGAGTTTCTGTTTCTACTCGAAATAATGAAATAAAAAATAAATGTTTTCACAATTTTCATTTAAAATATCGCAAGCTTCATTTATTTTTTAAAATATTTATCTGTAATTATTATTCATTACTTAGTTTGGACTAAAATTTGGTTAAAGAGCGATTTCCGATATTTACTTAGTTCACCGAATAGATAAAAACTATAACGGAATATTAAGAAGCAAAAACTTATATCTGAGTCAAAAATTAAAAAAAATAACGGGACGCCTAACTGCGCAAGACTACAAGATTATACACCATAAGTATCTAACCAAACCCAGCAACTCATCAAAAGCTTCGTCCAATGATATAGCAGTTGGAGGGTTACCCTGAACCCACAAAAACCCAACTCATCATATTCAAACATCCCCACCTTTCCCCAAAATTCAACCAAAACCCCAATGACATCTACCTACGGCATTAGGGAGAGAGGCTCGTTCCTTCGGATAAGGTTACCTACTTGTAAGTATGCTTCACGCGTACTCTCAACTGGGCGACCGAAGTCCCAAAAACTCTTGACAGAGTTAGGAAACGAGCCTCTCTCATCGTTGACCTACAAGGAAGATTTGGCAGACGTAATCCCCAAACTCTTCTCCACACCTATTAAACCTACATCCGTCCAGTAATAGACTAATAGAGCTATGCACTTCTCAACGCTTCCCCCTTCTCTCCTGCACGCCGTTACGTCAATCGAGAGAAGGATCGTTCCCCAGATTTATGAACATGCTATTATACCTCCAATTTTTTCCGTATTCAAAAAACTACAAAGAGGATACATCAGGAGAAGATTGAACAGCACCAACACTCTTACCTAAAAATGTCGTCTGGATCATTCTACGAAAAGCCCATCAGAAACTGTATACAGCCCAACCTTCGATTAGGCTTAATGTGAGTGGAGCATTTGCTCACCCCTCCACTGCGGCCATCAGGGGCCTATTGTGGCTCAGCCCAACCTTGGGATCCTTAGTGAAGCAACAGAAGATATAGATCTCCCGGACAAGCTCCTCGATCTATTGGAGGAGGCGCCATTTAGCATCAGATGAGCTTATCCTACCACTGACGACTACGGGACATCGCTTGGATCCTCCTCTACCTCGATGCTCGTAAGTAGCAATTATACCCACATTTACATTTAAATATCTTTACTTTCATATCAACAAATACCCACTGTATCTCTGAAAAGGAGAAACTCTCTTCTACAATAGAGTACAAGGAAACACCACAAACACAGGATAAATTACCGAGGAGGGTTTACTAGGTATGACCCTGACTCTGCTTGAAGAGCGATCAGGGGGAGTCCGGCACTACCTCACGCATAGAACAAAGCATGAGGTATCTTTGACAAATTCCCGTCTTCACAACTCAGGACAATCTAACCTTTCAGTTTTGAGACCATCGTCAGTAAATACAATATTGAAAGGCCATTCACCAAAGTTGTCTGAATAGATTTTAAAGTTTATTACTTTACGATAATAGGACTTTTATATATTGTCAATTTTGCCTCTCTTTGTCCTAAGTAGATTATAATTTTTTATAAATAAAATAAACTCAAAATTGAATATAATGTGCAAACCGATAATATAATTAAATAAATTATATAACTAAATAAAAGTAAATCATATATTTCAATAGAACTGATATAATTAACCAGAAAACAGAAATATACAATTAATGGTAACATAGTTATATTGGAAAATTAATTTCGCAGGACAAAGTCTATCGGCTATCAGTTAGTTTTGCTCTAAAATAAAACTCTGACATGCACATTTTGGTCAGTATATAGATCTAAAAAATATAAATAAGTTCTACGCGGAAAAAAATAATAAAAAGGATCTAAAAAAGTACCAGTACTAACTGGAACCGAGAGGAGGTTCATCTCCAAAGGGTATGAAACCCCAAACAAGTGTTAAATACTTGTAGGGTGTGGGAATTTGATACCAAACTCATCAATGTGCCCAGATGCAGAGAATTCAAACCTCATCTCGAAACATAATAGTGCAATATTGAGTAAAACGGATGTACACATTGGTAGCCACTAGCGCCATCTACCAATGGGACCCTGTGTCACTTATTACTTCTGGAACCGATAGATGGCCTATCCTCAAAGGGTATGAAACCCCAAAGAAGTGCGAATTTGGGTACGAAATAGCTATTCGGTATAACGCGTGGATACATAGAAATCATAATAATAAATATTAAGAACTGGTAAAAGCATACCATACCAATAAATGTAGATAACGAACGATAAATAAATAGAAGAAAAATATAATGGATGCAAACAGCCTTTTCCATAAATAGCTGTCATAAAAATAAAATAGATGTTTTGTTAGTTTTATTATCATTTCTTTATGTTACTTTACCGTTGGCATAAATCGCCTCAGTTTATCATGTCACCGAGTCAAACATTTGCAATAAGTGGAAGCAATTCGTTCCGACCTAAAAAAGAATTGAAAACCATTTCCGATATAAATGGCATTAATATTGCCTAAACTCGGAGAACACAACCCATCAAATAGATTTCTTATCACGTTAAGCAGAATCGAAGTGGTGCACGAGAGCGTAGTTAGAAATTGCCCTTGTTAAGCACCAGTTAAGCACTACTAGACAGTGCGGTGGAAAAAGAAATTTTTGTAAATCACGCTATAAAAGTTACTTTTTACATTAATTAAAATTTCTAGACTCCTCAGTATTTGACGATCGATAATCTATAAAATCTTGCTTATTAGGTATTTAGTAATTGGTATTGGAATAAGTATTACTAATTGGTCTGGAAGATATTTATTTAGTATAAGTTTTAAATATCTAATATATACATTTCGAACAATTTTATGAGTAGATACATACAAAAACAGAAAAATATTAGTAAAAAATAAAACTTAATTCACCTGTTCTAAAAAAAAAACGATGAAGACGCTGACTACTACTGCTCGTTGGGGGATCAATTGGACCACTTAGAAGAATAACACTTTTATGGTCGGCATGCGGGCTTTTCCCAAGACGCCGGTCGTCGCGACGTTGGCGTCGGCGTTTTTGTTCTTGTCACAGAAGGACGCCAATTAAATAGCCACCCAACTGAGGATACTTCGGTGTTAATTGCTTTTTTCTTGGACCAGTGGTTCAATGAGAAACGGAGTTATACGGTCTGCTGCATTTTGGTGCATCGGAACAAATGTGTTTGTCATGTTTGACCAGTTTTATATATTAAGATGGTTTAAGACATTTTATTTACAGGCACTTTTTCTTAGATGTTCTATTAAAATAAATAAAAAAATATGTTAAGTCTGTTGTTTTTTTCTAATATGATAAATTTAATATGTAATTTTAAATGAAGCTGTGATTTTGAGATTATTAATATTAAAATTTTAAATATTTAAATTCTTTTTTAGTAAATTTAAGTAAATTTTTTATTGTAATTTCTGTTAAAGTATCATTTTCTAGAACATCTTAAGGGAAATATTTTTCTTAGAAGCTATTAGATCTGAATGGCATCAGGTATGCAGCAAATAATTTCATATAAATTCATAACAATATATTGTTATAAAAAAAATATCACCTTGTATAGGGAATTTTATATGTTAATAATATTAATGTTTGAAATAATTTAAATAATATCTTAAAGAGGATATTATTTTATATTAATGTTGATATTTGAAATTTAATCTATTAAGAGATTATTAGTAGTTAAATGTTATGTTTATTAAATAAAATGGGATAGCAGAGTTGATACGTAAGTAAAGAAATGGAATCGAAGTTAATATAGATAAATTGGCAATAAATTTATAACATTTTTTGTGACAATCTCACCTAAATAATATTAATTGTTGCTATATGTCTTATCTCTCTTCAACTAGCTTTCTTACAGTAATAGCAACTAGATCAGCTATATTGCATCTCGTTCACCCTTGACCACGTTCCAAATCATATCCTACTCCTTCAAAATCGCTTTTCCCGCTAAAATTTGTTCACGTTTCATTAGCTTTAGGTTTTCAGATCTAGTACAGATCAGTAGATTACAACATTTAAAAGTTCTTCGTTAAAATACCGAGTAATACCGCGCCTTTTTTATCAAATCATTCATCAAACGTTTTCAAAATTTAACTGTTAATTTTATCATCGTTAAAGTGTTTGACAAATAATGTATGAATGTATTACCCGCTTCTTATTGTTTTCTTTCCTTTTTTGACCGTATTCCACCCCAAAGGACATTGTTGGATGCCTGGTCAATCATCCTCTGTTTTGGGCACGACCGAAGCCTCTATTTCTTGGTATATGATCTGTTTGGTCCTTTCGCGTTAGACCTTTATTGATAGTAACCTGCAGACGTTTAACCTCATCCTGCAATTGGATGTTCCTTCTAGAAAGTCTAGTGTCTCCCGTCTCGATCTTCTCGTCGTTTTTTGAAACACATTTCTCAGGATTTATGTGCATTGTATCGCAATTGTCCATTTTACAAACAATTTTCTAATTCGTTTAGGTGGTCTTGGAGGTGAGGCCTTTAGCTGAGCATTTTGTGTGGGGTTTGTTAGATTTTTAATCTGTGCCACCCTGTATTTTCATTATTCCTTTGCTCAGTATATCTTAATTTCAGACTCGTTCAATTTTCTCGCGTCGTATCCCTTCTCAAAATCTTCCTCTCCTCTCCTGGTATTACTATAAAATGTCTTTCCCATGTTAACAATTCCCTCTCTTTGCCTCTTCAGTCAGTATAATTGACTTGCATATCGCTTGTGTCGCTTATTGAAGTTTTCTTTTCTTCTCCTTGTTATATAGGGGTTTTTTGGATAGAATAATTTTTTTTTATGGTACTGAATGTGTTTTTTGGAACGAGCAAGTTTTCTCTCCTTTGGGACCGAACGTTTTTATTTGGAACAAGTCCTTTTTTTTTGGAACAAGTTTTTCCTGGATCCGGCAGTAAAATAATTATGTCACGTTCCAACGAAAAACTTGTTCCAAAAGAAAAAAGGACTTGTTCTAAATAAAAACATTCGATCCCGATGAAGAAAAAAAAACTTGTTTGTTCCAAAAAAGACGCTGAGTTCCCGAAAAAAAAACTGTTCTGTCCAAAAAAATCTCCTAAAAGTTCACATGAAGTAAATATAAGACAAAAATCTTATAAATTATCAGACTTCGTGGTCTCTATTTAAAAAAAAAAGAATATAAAACAACCATAATGTTAATATGGAATACATGAATTTTTAGATCAAAATATGAAATATAAAATAATCAAAGTGAATTAAATTTTAAGACAATCTGTAAAAAAAATAAAAATAGATTCTCTTTTTGTAATTGAGACTGAAAGAGCACCACAAACATCAGATAATTTATATTAATATAAAATATAAAATATAAACTTTTAAGTAAATATAATAAAAAAAAATTAAAAACAACAGTAAATAAAAAGTTAAAGCGTCGAAATAATTAAAAATGATTACAGGGGACATAAGTGATTATATAATATAATAAAAATTTCCTGCATCCGGATGTCTAAGTATCTTGTTGTGGTGATAGCGTTTCTCATTTGAAGACTCCTTCTTCTTAAGTAAGTTTATAGGTTTTGTGTACCCAATCTCCATGAATTCAAAAATTATCCTCTCATGCAAAACTCTGTCAAATAACTTTCTGACATTAAATTGACGGTCTGATGTTTCATTCAGTCTTAGGACCTTTATCTAAGTAGAGTGTTTAGCACGACAGCCAAATTGCTCAGCAGATATCAGCTTTTTTCCATCTTTTTGGGAAAACTCTTGTTTGGAAAGTGTTTAATGGTTCTGTTTAAGATTTGGTCACATCCTGGTGCCCTTTTTTAAGAGAGTGACTTAGGGTGCACTATGGCCTCATTCATATCTATTTTAGCTTTTTCAGACGTAATTTAACTTTGAGTTTCATTGCCCTCGCTACACCAAGAGCAGCCGCTTTCTCTCCAAATGCTGCATTTTTAGATCGAAATTAAGCTAGCGCTTTATCAGCTAAAATTCTAGAGGCTTCGTGTCGTTTTTAATGTCTTTTTCTTATGAGTAGGCTATATCATGTTCACGACAGGCTTCATCAAGGTCAGTTATACCTTTATCCCCTCTTGCTAACGGTTTGTGTAGTTTCGTTCCAGGTCCACAATATCTGTAACCTGGTATGTGCATTTCAAAAGATAAATTATTAATAGCCGAATTTAACATGTTTATTTCACAACGGCTAAAATACTAATGAACAATAAGAATATTTACAAATTGCTATAAATAGAAGTACTGCCAATTAAAAAATAATTTTTTTGTTTGTATTCTTTTAAACACAATCGAAAACTGCAGTATAAAGATAGTAAAACAAAAAACATCTTTACATATTGAAAATAATATGTTCGAAAACTTGGGAAAAAACGATTATAAAAAACATGGTCCCCTCAACTACTAGATGTATAATTGTAGGACCCTCAAATTGTGGTAAAACAAACGTCATGGTAAATTTACTAGAACACCAGAATGGTTTAAAATTTTAAGTTAAATTGAACTTAAAAATAAATCCCTCACTTCATCAAGTCTAGGTTTGTCGAAGCGTTTATGTGTTTTGAACAGTTTTCTGGACCTACAAAGCCATCATCTTCGTTTTCATGTTGATTTAGCATGCATTCTCTTTTTGTAGTATTTTTGAAACTATCCTCTTTTTATTTAGCGATGTGCGCTAGGCCATTCTCGCCAGTAAAGTTGGGAGTGGTCTCCTGTCCTGCCATAGAATTATTGAGAGGTTCCACGTGCTTGAGTGAGAAAAACAGTTTCCAAAAATGCACCAGTTTTTTAAAAGGAAGTTGCTTTCAACTATAGACCGAAGAGTTTAAAAAAAAACTTTTTCGTCATCTGTTAATAACTAAATTATTTTTATTTGTAAAATATTGCAATTTGAAACTTGTAATTATTCGTGTGGGCCTTTGTTAATCTTTCTTATCTATCATTGCTCTCCGTGGTCCAATAACAGCATTTTAATAATTTATAAAAAAGAACATTACGTTTTTTAATAAAATAGTAAATTAAAAAAACACCTATAAACTATAATGTATTTTTTATTAAAGTTCTTATTCGTGTTTCAATTTTTTTTTAACCACTCAAAACCGATTTCTGTCAATGGTCCAGTAACTATTTGAAGCATCGATCAAAAAGCATACCGCGCGGTAAGTTTTTTGTTTCTTTATCAGAACAGAAATTTAACAACTACATTGGACCCATTAGCGATACTTCCGTTAATTGGTTTCCGCCACTGAATCAAAGCGAAACTCATGCTCCGATGCATTTATCGTGACACTTTATACACTAGATTTTGAAACGAATGTGCAGTTAGAGCCGCCGGCACTAATTTCACTTTATTTATAGAAACAACCATTGTTTCATTATGTAAGTTTTTTTCAGGAGGATATTAATTATCTGAAAGGTCAAAGTGATTAGAATATAATCCATATAATTCACATGACTTATACATGACGTAATAATTTAATTATCCTTCTAATAGCGTTTAATATTATTTATTTCCGTTAAAATATAATTTACTAAGTTTTTCTCATTTCTTTGTTCTTTTGTTAATTCTATTATAAATGTCTTTTCAAAATATTGAATTTGTGTGTTAATTTATTCTATGAAGGTTTTTGAAACTTTCGCAAAATTAATTTGACTTTGTAATACGAAATACAGAACAAATTTTTTTTGGGTAATATTTGAAGTGAACAACGCCCTGAAAAATTATAAACTCGAGCGAAATTTAATTCGGGCCATTTCCTGGGGAGCCAGAAAACTTTTTAATGCTCAATGTGAGAGTTTTGCTTATTTTTCTTTTCCGAGCTACCTATTTAAAGAAGAGAAAAATGTTAAACTCACATAAATTTCCCGAAGTGACTGCATAGGAAAGTAATTTCTGAACTTTATCTCTTACAAAACGAATATTCTTCTGTGTTCGGGAACCGTTTGAATTTCAAATGGCTTTGGCGTGAACAAGTGTCGTTCGGGCTCGACTTTTAAAAAAAATCGCTTTTCGATAGCTTCCAATTGCTCGGTCATTCTTTTTTAAAACGCATACGTGTGACATAATGGATTACTCCGGAAAATATGTGAGTTTAATAGTGTTTTATACGATTGGTCGTTTTAGAATCGTTTAAGTTATACTATAGATAATAAAATGCAAAAATATAAAACTCCTGCTAGAATAAACTAATAATTAGATTTTAATATTCAATATGAATACTAAACTATATTTAAGTTATATTTAAAACAAATTTGTAATGTAAATTTAAAATTAGTAATTGAATATTCCAATTATTAGATTTTAATAACAATTTTAAAAATACCTGGATATGTGATAAATGGAAAAAGTTGACAATTCATACCCAATTTATTGTTCTTATTATTTAAAGCCAAAGAAATTTTGAAGCGAAGCTCTAGACGAAGTATAACTTACAGTTTAGCCAAATTATATGAAAATCGCAGAAAAATTGATTCAATACGTCTGAAAACAGCAGTAAAGAAAAAACTTAGATAATTGTTGATTTAGCAGAGAGTTCTGTTAAAACAGGGCATAGACCAACAGAAAATTTATTTTTTTTTAATTCAACCTTGTTCAACAAACAAAACCTTCTAAAAACTCACAGATATATATATATATTTATCATTGAAAACAACTTCAATGCTAAATACGTTTAATTAATACCGAGGCAAAAGAACTTCTTGAATAAATATGATTTAAGAACTCACATCCATTTCGAATTTATTTTACTAGTTCGAAGGACCAACGTCTGATTAGCACATCAGACACATTATTTAACACAAAGAATCGATTTTATTTATTTTTAAAGGTTATTTTCTTACCCATTTATTGAATGAAAATATAAATTGAATTTACACTTTTTTAACAACACAACTTCATTAAAAATCAATAAACATTATTAACACTTACTAATTTGGAATCTCAAAATGTTCTCAATATTACGTTGCGGTTTTGACTCGCATAATTCAAAGTAAAAAGCTCTCCCCGTGAGACAAATATTATCATCGACAATCTAGAAGCCCAATGATAATGATTTAAAGTGAAAAGCTCTCGCTGGGAGACAACTATTCTTCCGAACGATCAAGAAGCTAATGAATATGGATATTAATTTGGCGCGATAGATGCATCTTTTTAAGAGAGGTTAGAAAGGATTTTAATTTGTAATGGACTATTCCATATTCAGATGCAACTGCGCTTGTCGCTCTCAATGAGAATTATATATAGAAAGAGATGAGTGTAAGTCTCAACGGGGTTTTCTAGAAATAATTCTTTTGGTATAGCTGTACCGTTTTACATCACGCGATAACTGACGTTGTGTTTTGATGTGCTTATAACTGGTTTGTTCGCGGAGACGATTCGGGACTGATTCTCTACAAGTGCGCATGCGTATTTTGATTATTGGCGTTCGCGGTGGTGAAAATTCGGGATTTTGACAATAAATAAGTCGTTCGCAGTGTCGCATGAACAAGATCATTACCAATCCATAATCATTGTTGAAGAATATCGTTACCACTAACCAAAACTACACTTTTTAAAACACTCTACGTACGTTTCGCTAGCTACGTTAGCATCATCAGGAGTCGATGATAAACTAAACATAGATTAAACCTAAGATCTAGCTATTTCTACCTACCACCTTCACGCATGAATGCGATTCGGCGCTAAGTGCAGAGGCTTTCTCCAATCATTTGGAAAAATCTCGCCAACCTTATCTAATTAAATTTTTCGGTATTCAGCAATTGGAGTGGTCGAAAAAAACGGCAACTGTGTTGAGCAACACATGTTTAGGGTTTGAGATATATACAGTGTTTGCAGAATCTAGCCTCAGGGCACTGTTATCGGATTCAAAAATAATTACTAAGAACGGGGAATTAATTGTAAAGTTTAGTATTAGAGAAACAGGAAATAAAATGAATAATGATCAACAAAATACTTCTGGTGCTTTATGCTGGATAAATTAGTGAGGAGGCTGGGCCTCCGTAGCCTCTTAAGAGGAGTCATCATTCATATTCTTCTTACCAGTGTGCTCAGAAAAAAAGGGCCGGTTATGACAGAGTAGGCTTACCATGGTAAGGATAAATACTGCAAGGAGTGCACGGTACTCACAGACACCTTTCGTTGCGGATCTTTTTTGAGGTTTGCTCCTCTGGATCCCTGGGGATCTTGGTACAATCCTCTTGGTCCGCGAGAGGTATTTTATTTCCCTCCTACCAGCCGGCAAGCTGATTAGGGCTTTCCCCGATCAGTTAGTTGGACGCGCCTGGTATGAGCTATAGATACCCCCCTCAGGTTTTTAGGTAGTCGTTTTGGGATTTGTCCTGCTATTAAATCGTATTATGTGGCAAAAACGTCGACCTTTTCTTTATTGTAACGATCTCACTGTAAAATCAGGTTTTCATATAGAAGGTACAGGGTTTGCGGTCTCAAGAGTTTCTTGGTTGCCTTCCATAGCATATGATCATTCACAAATAAATTAGTATTATATTGTTTAAAGGTGTTATTTTATATGTCATTAATGGATCTTTTTTGTTCTCTGCCTAGTATGATAAAATATGTTGATTTTCGACCTATGTTTAAGAGTATTTCCGCTATGTTTTCTATATTTTGACTATTTTGAGGGGTTGAGATTCATACTGGTCCTTGTACTATTTTTGTAGTATACTGTGCTGCTTTTCCAAGGCTCTCTGCGGTTTTCAGTCATAGGTTATCCTTATTTTGTCTTGCAAGTAGCTCTGAAAGGAAGTCCAATCTGTATTTCTGGTGCACAGTATAGGAGGAAGTGGTTTTTTCAGTACTATAATGCACATACTAGTTATTATGGTCAGATTTAAGGTCAGACGTATATTCTACTAAACGGTTCATTCTTGCTAGTGCTCATGCTAAAAAGAAGTCCATCAAGTCAGTTAGTTTACTGTGACCAGTTTACCAGTTAGACAATAAACAACAGTAAACGACGATAAACAACCATAAACGACGATAGATGAAGATAAACGTCGATAAGCGACAATAAACGACAATTAACGACAATAAACGATTATAAACGACTATATACGACAATAAACGACAGTAAACGATGAGAAACGACGATAAACTACGATAAACGTTTGTAAGGAAGTTATAATTATTATTTGAACTTTTGTTGTAATAATTCTCGATCCTCCAAATTTTAATATATCTTTTTTAACAGAAAATAAAACACTTTATATAAGAAGTAGGAAAAATTATGTTTGGCCATAGCTTATTGTTATAAAACCGAACTGTACAGTTGAATTATAGTTTATTTACGGAATTTACATTTTTGATATAATAAGCGATTTAACATGTTTGACCTTGTGAAAATTTAGGTAAAATCAATAAAATAACTCGACAGCGAAGGTTATTGGAACTATTATTATTTTCCAATTTATTATCCTAAATCTACATTTAATCTTGTATAGAAATATTTTTCGTTATTAAATTTACTTATTGCACAACTTACATAGTCTTAATAGTTTCCCAGTATAAACCGCAGATTTATAAACCGCAAATTTTTCAGCTACACCGTTTACGTCAATCCCCCCATTGCTGTCTACCCCATCGTCATAGGTTTTGCGAAAGTGCATAGCGTGAGCTCAAATCCAACAAGCAATTTGTGAAATGCAGACATGAACGCATCAGGGGGTTTACAAATTGAATATCACCCTATACCCTGGTGCATATCAGCCATATTGTATGATTTTGATTAGTGGAATGTTTGCTGGTTTACGAAAACAGCCCCTTGATTGATTCGTTTTGTTAATGTCTATTGTAAACAGGAAAATCCTTTCTAGCGCACGCTAATATTGTACTTTTGCAGTATAATTCATATTAGTGTTAAACAAAAGATTTTACTAGTTCGCAAAATACCAATTAAATCCAGAATTTACTTAGTAGTTCAGAAGATTAAATATTTGAACGTCTTGTGGCAAATATGTTTTATGTATTGACATATACTTCACACAAACTAAGAAACTTTCAGATAAGTCATTTAAATTTAAACGTCTCAATTATGTGTGCAATAATTAATTTATAATGTCTCGGTCCGTATTCAACAAAGTACAGAACTAGTTGCAGTTCAAATTATCGATTTGTTTAATTATTACAACATTGTCTATCTTGATTAACAATTTTGCACTATTTTCCCATATCATTGCTACTGTCAATTCTACTAAAAAATGTATATTTGCATTAAATATTTTTCACGGCGATTTAATACTAGAATATTCTTGGTAGAAATTAGTTATGTCTTGTATTAAAAATCGCAATAAAATTACAAGGACGTTGTCGGTTTAAAAGGCATTTCAAAAAACACTCCTTAACTTTTACCGCACAGAAAATTGCATGTAAAAGCCACGAATAACAAACAAAGAAAATGGTTTAGCAAAAGAGGTATGAAATTAAAGCGCAAATAAGAAGTACTCGTGTGGATTCTCAAATTCTCAAGAGACCGCTTCTTGTTTCCTCCACTCACTCTAAAATGAAGATGCCTATCTTACTCCGACATCCGCAATTAAAAAAACTCCGAGTTATATGCAATTTTAAGTCTCTTTAATCTGCCAGTTCTTGAGTTAATATTAATTTTTTTCTTTTCTTTTTCTTACCGAATAAACTTAGTGGATATCAGAGACGGCTCAGATAGGAAAATTCACTATTGTATCACAATAATAAAATTTAATAAGCATGAGTTTGGCTAATTTAAGTCATAAATTACTAAATTTAAGTTTAAAGCAATTTTCCGGAAAAAGTAAATTTTCAATATTATTGTAAATTAGCAGTTATAAAATAAAAGTTTAACTGTCAGTAGATAGAACGTCCTTTAACTTTAAAGACTCAATAAGTAAAGGCAATGACGTTTAGAATAAAACTTTACAAGTTGATTTCTTATACAATTGTCACAATCTAAACCTCATTGTCATTAGTTATAGAACCGTTAAAGTTAAAGAACGTTCTATCTACTGACAATAAGAGTTTATAATATTTAATATTTTTTCTTTTATATATAAATAGCTGTTTAAAAAATATTAACCCTGCAGTGATGGCAGCGAGTCTGTGGGACCTATTCATACCTTCAAGTGTACAGAACTCCGTTGGAGAGTGGAATTCGAATTTTACTATCCAACTATGTCTCCACAGTTCCCAAATAAAAATATGTCAAATACTTGGGCTTATATCCAGTCAAAAAATTTCTATGGGAAGACTGCATTCGTTAAATGATAAAAATATCTAAATGCCCCATTAACGTCTTAAGAGCATTCTGTCATACAAAGTGGGGAGCAGCTCCAAATACAGCCATAACTTTTTATAAAAGACTTATTAGGAGTATAATTGATTACGGCAGCTTCGAAAATCCATCTCAATTGAAGTTCAAAAAAATAAATGCATAACCATGGATATCTCATATCAACCCCAATAAATATAGCGGAAGTAGAAAGTATCGCACAACTTTTAATGATTAGACGGCAATTCATCAGCCATAAATTTATAGCAAAAGCCATTTCAAAAGACGCCAACTATTTGTGATTGGAATTCAAAAACAACTCCCCTCATCTGTCACCATCTGTTACACTCACCACCAACATGTACTCTAATAAAATTCAACCATATTATGCCCACCAACCAATTAATATCTTCTCTACGAAAATAAAAACCCACGAACTGAACCCAAACGAAGATATCAACGAAATTATAATTAAAAAATGGCCTGACCAAAAGTACCCATTCACGCATGGTTTACAAATGCAAAAATGCAGAATGTGCTATCTATGAAAAAAACACCAAACAACAACAACTTTGAGAACTGAAAAAAATCGGCTGTGTCACCCCAGAACTTTCCCGGCTCGGCTGTGTTGAACAGGATTATTTTAATTACAAAATTTATTAATCGGAAACAAAATGAAGTAAATTTCTCAAAAATTTGATAACCATTGCAAAAATACGTAAAAATTTTAATTAAACTGGAAAACAACAAAAGTTATTGAAAATGGCAAAAAGTTATTATACAGCAACAAGGTAATGCATTAATTCAAAAATAAATTGTTACAGAGCAAAAATTCAAATTAATAAAGTAAGAGTGAAAATTGGCAAAAATAGGCAGAAAGGATAAAATGTCAAATAAAGCAAAAAAAATAAGAGAAAAAAGGCAAAAAAAGGGAAAAGGTAAAAAAATCAATAAAAAGTAAAAAAACATACGACAAACAAAAAAAAAACAAAAAACACCAAAAAAAGTTTAAAAAAGAGGCAAAAAATGTTAAAAAATAAATAAAAAAGGTTAAAAAAAATCAAGACAAGGAAAAAAAATGTTAAAAATGAAGAATTGTTAAATTTGGGCAAAAATTAAAACTAATAAAAAATGAGTGAAAATTTGCAAAAAAAATGCAGAAGTAGCAAAAAAGGAAAAGGCAAAGTAAAGCAAAAAAAGGGAAAAAGGCAAAAATAAAGAAAAAAGGGTAAAAAAATCAATAAGCCAAAAACGACAAAGCAAAAAAACACCAAAAAAGTCAAAAAAAAAGTTTTAAAAAAAGCAAAAAAGGGTAAAAAGTAGCAAAAAAAGCAAAATAAAAGCAAAAAAAGTTAAAAAAAACATTAAAAAGTTTAAAAAAATCAAAAAGGAAAGAAAATTAAAAAATGATAAAGAATTGTTAAATTTGAGCGAAAAAACACATGAATAACAAAAAGGGAAAAAATGTAAAATAAAGCAAAAAAAGGAAAAAAGTAAAAAAAAATGAAAAAAGGGTAAAAAAAATCAATAAAGAGTCAAAAAAAACCAAATACGATAAAGTAAAGGGAATAAAGCAAAAAACGCTAGAAAAAAATAAAAATAGGGTAAAAAGCAAAAAATTAAAAAAAAAACATTGAAAAAGTTAAGAAAATCAAGAAAAGAAAAACTGAAAAGGCAAAAATCAGGAAAAAAGGCTTAATAAAGACCAAAAAATTAATAAGGGTAAAAAACAAAAAAAAACGCCAAAAATGTAAAACCAAATAATCAGCTGTGTTACCCTAGATCTTTTCCCGCTGTGTATTAAAAAATAAAGTCAACATTAAAGAGGATAAAAAAAGCAAAAAGGGGAAAAGGCGCCAAAAAAATTACAAAAAAAAAACCCAAATAAGGACAAAAAGGCCAAAAAAGGTAAAAAAACCTTTCGAGTATCCACGAATACTTTTTCAGATATTTAATGTTAAAGTTTCAAATTTTGATACTTTTTTATTTTTGACAGGTGACAGTTGGAGAATTAATTTTGACTGTTTTGAATAGAGTTTTTCAAGCGCTTTCAAATGACATATTGCGAGTCAAATTCCGTGACATATTGCATCTGTCATTTTTTGATAGTGACACTTCCGTTTGACAGATGTCGTACAAAAACTAATAGGTTCTTTCGACGAGTAACTCAAACCCATGTAACAAATTTCAGCTCAATCGGATTAAACGTGTGGCCTCTATCGTGGAAGAATATACACAGACAGGCAGATCTGGAAATGGTGTTAATCATCTCAGGTGACCTCAAGATGGATATTTCCATCTTTATCTCGAAAATTTTTTTTTGCCCGTTGGTGAGTGATTTATATACAATTTTCTAACCAATGTACTAGAGCAATTTTGGTTTTTAGACTGTCCTAATTAGTTACCGTAGATAATAACTAGATCTTGTCTTGTACTTAGTAGTAAATTTTTTGTTAGTGACAAGGATCTAATTCGGAGAGATAATTAATGTGGTTAATAATACTTTGTTTGGTAATTAATTAAGTTTCTGAACTTTGGGATAGATACTTGAGTAACTTTAATTTAAACTAGCTCGAACTGTTGTCTGATGAGTAACCTGATCTTGCCTAATACCAAAAAGAAAAAAAAAAGAAAATTACTACTAATTTCGAGTATTTATATCGAAATTGAAACTAAACAACATTTTTAACATAAACAATATGTTTTTTTAGTCCAAACTGTCTTTATTTAAATACATTGTATGATCATGGAAAAATTACAGTATTCAATATTATATAATTAAATAAAATAAAATTTATTAATAATACAATAAAATTGTTCATAAACCAGTCCTGTCCTAGGAATTTCATTTTCCTTGATAGAACGTTCTTACATGATTGGATTTTATTGTAGAATGTACTTGAAGAATGACACTGGGAATTGTGATGCCACTTGACGTTGTTATTTTAAAATTATTTCACTTACGTCATAAACGAATAAGGTCTCACGTATTTAGTTTCGTTTATAATATAGTTTTAAACAGCGAAATATTTTATTTGATCTTATTATTATCACAATATTGATATAAAATTTAGTTTTTTTTTGTTGACGATTTTTTAAGAGGGTAAAAAATATATATTGATATGAAAATTTAAAATAGAAGGATGCCAGGTCATTTCAGATGTCATATCTATGATGATCAGTCCTAGTTGACTAATTATCCGGAAATTTAAAAATAAATAAATCAAGTAAGAGATCAAAAAAAAATGATTATGCTGGGTTTTGTCAATTTTGAAAGATTTTTTTTAAAATTAATTATTTTTAAAATTGTCAATTATAATTCTAAAATTATAAAAAGGAAAATAATTTAATAGCAAATAGTTCATACAAATATAGAATGTTATACTAAATGTTAAAAAGAAAAATAGAAATAAAATAATTTATTTACAAGAAATACAAAGTATTAATAGAAAGTGAACTAGAAATAGACGAGACAGAAAAATTAAAGGCAGGTGAGACAGACAGTAAGAGTAAGAAAGGAACGAAACATTGAAAAAAATTCAACTACAGAAGATTTAAAATTAGTCTTATTAGAAGGTGAGACCAAATAAGAATTGTAACATGTAACTATTGGGAAGAGGAGGCAACAGAGAAGTAAAGACAGGAAGAAATATTAATATTAATTAAATTGTATTTTTTTTTACAAAACTTTGTAAATTTATAGTAGAGTTAATCCGGCCCGGATTGAGAATCTTCGATAGGACATCATAAATACCGGGTGGACCATATCAATATATACTATTTAGTACTAATTTTTTTTTTTTTTACAGGCATACAAATTTTGTTGGGTACTTTACAATAGCTCTTTGATATCGCTTTTCATTTTCTTAACAACTTCCGCAGGCATTGTAATTTCTCATGTTACCGTAATCAACATACAAGTTCCAGCTGTAGTGCCCAAATGAACAACGTAAAAATAATCCAACGCTAAGGGAGCATCGATAATACCCCCCTAGTAATACAGTAATGGTGACATTCCCAGGATTTTGTAAATGTACACCGTTGACCAGATTATTAGAAAATTTGCTCATGAACACCTACTTCTTTACCATGTCAATGTTAAGGCCATCCAGCTCCTCGACAGATCCGAATACTCAAGAGAATAAAACCTTTCTATCTAGTGTAATTTGTTTTAGGTGGTGGTGGTAGAAGGGGATGGCATTAGGTTGTCTATTTGCCACAAACGTTAGAATAAAATTTAAAACTATATTCGTAATTGACTATCTTGCAAAAATTTTATAAGGGCGTCATTGATAACTCTTGAGTTTTGATTTAGTAGATGTACTAAATTAACTGGGAATAGAATATTAAATTTATGTAGGACTTTGAAAAGACCTTCCCTTGCTTGAGTATGGTTAGTACAGTTAAATCAAATGTGATTTAAGTCTCCTACCGATTGGTTATCGCAAGTGCAAAATGAGTTATCGCGAAGTCCTATTTTACTGAGGTGAGCCGGGAAGATTCCATGATTTAAACGCCAACGTGTAAGACTTGTGGAATAATATCGATGAACGAAGTATTCTGAAATGTGTGGAATGCTGTTAGGTAAATCAGGATATATTAAACTGTAAGTATTTTGTGAACTTTGGACATAATATTGCCACAACAATATCCACTCTCTTTTAGATTTAACTTTTAATTGCGAAACAACATCACGATAAATGTCTAATTCTTCTATATGATTGTGATTCAAAGCTTCTTCTGCAAGTTTATCAGCGATTTCGTTATTTATTATGCCTACATGGCCCTTGACCCAAATAAAAATGACATCGCCTTGCTTGTTTAGTATATCATGGATTATTTTTTTCACATTGCATATGAGTGAGTTATTATATTTTATTAATATATTGTGAGATAGTACCTCAAGAAACGATCGAGAGTCAGATAGTATGATCACTTTTTGTATATTATTTCCATTAGCCCAAGCTAATGCTCTTTCTATGGCAAACAGTTCTGCGGTGAATACAGAGCAACAGTGTGGTAGTCTAAAAGAGTTAAATTCTTTAACATGAGGCACAATAAAAGCACAACCAACTCCATTTTCATTTTTTGATCCATCTGTGTAAATTGTAAAATTTTTGTATGGATTGAGGATAGATTGTAAAATACAATTGTTTACAGAGGGTAAATCAGTGTAAGAGGGAAATATTATTTTGGGAGTCGCAACAATTTCATCTAATGTAAGAGAATATAACTGAAAGTTATCAGAAGATTGAATATTAATTTGATTATTTTGGGTAAAAGCATCTGTCAGAGGAGGAGATATTTTAATTTTCCAATACGAATTGGTTAAGTTATGAATTGATAGGTTGTATATTTTGGGCAAGAGATCATGTATATCAATTTTTTTTATTTTAATCAAAAATTTATTAGTTAGGAAGCTCCTCCTGATACTAAGGGGTGGTTCCTGAGCCTCAGCTAAGATTGCAGGACATGGAGATGATTATTATCTGAATCGCGAATATATATAGTTCTTTCTCTGTATAGCTCTATAATTCTGCAAGCTGTCTTATAATGAATACCGAATTTTATTAGTTGTATGACTAGTAGGTCAAGATCTATTGTGTCATATGCCCCTTTAAAATCGACGAAAAAGCAAGCTGCAATTTTGTTATCTGAATAAGCATTCTGTATGTCCGTAACAACGTGTGTGAGGGCTTTGTTTTAAATAGTGCAAAAGCAGAGTACAGTTCTTGTTTAAGTACACGATAGTAAAATTAAGGGATCAGATTTATAACGGTAGTAAATTATTCTATATTAGATTATAATGTTACTAAAGACAATTCGGGGTGTAGAGTTAAAAAAAATTAAATTAATTGTTGTTAAGATCTCGGCCTAAATTTATTCCCCTTTGTTTCACGCCTCCCTGGTGAAATATTGTTTACTGCTACTATACCAACTTATGTACAGCTATTTTACAATAATCATGCAGTCTGCAGGATTATTTATTTCAGAATAATTGACTTAAAAATAAGTATAACGTTTATTTAAATAATTATGTAACCAATGTCCTATTATGTTCATCTTTTTTATTAAACATGTGATCAGATTTTATCCACTAATATTTTTCCTTTACAAACTATTTAAATTTTCATGTATGATGTTTATATTTAATTTATTGATGCAGGTAATTTTTATTTAGATATTATTACAATATAACTTGTAAATGTGTTATTTTTATATATTTTTTGTTTAAATATTTTTAATATTTTGTCGAATTCTAATTAGTGTATTTTACGGTAATTTTGATACGTTCGATGATTTAGTAATTTAGTACACAAAGCTAGAAAAATGAATCACGATCATAAGAAAAATAGCTTCTTTTCTCTCATTTATTGGTAAAGATAGTCGGTAGGGTATATTTCTCATTTTTCTGCTTTCCGGATGGTTTACCAAAGACAAATCGATCTTGCCGTTAGTCAAGCCCCTTTGCAGCTTTAGGGATTCCATTAATAGTTGTCTTTTCCAATACACTCATTTCTAATGGAAAATCTACCGTTTTCAGGATACACATTAATTAGCAAATAATACAAAATGATTAGATTGAATCGTTAAAATAAAGATTAATTTCGAAACACAAATATTTGGAGACTGTGATAATAATAAAAAATATGTATTATGACTAATTCCTAAACTAGCTGTTCCTTCGTTCCATTTCAAAATTGAGTTTTTTAGTAAATCTCCTGTTTTTTTTATTTATTGAAAGTAACATACTCTTATAAAAATTCGGATATTTTTTCCGTGCGGAAAAGATAATTTTTCCTTACGACCTTCATATCAGATAATAACAAAAATAACTCAATCGACAATGTTTATTGAAACTTCAACTTTACAACAAAAAATTACATAATAACAAAAAATAATAATAGAAAATTAAATTATTTGTTCATCCGTCCCTTCCCCGCACAAGCCATTGTCTTCTGGGGTTCACTCGTAAGGGGGTGAAATGTAGGGCGAGTATTATTATTATTATTATTATTATTATCCGGTCAGTTCATTTAATGGGTAACCCATGGCATAGTTTGATGAACACTGACTTACTATGGAAGATGTACCGCACGTATAATTCTAGTTTCTTTTTTCCTTATGTTTGTAACCTTTTAATGCCGCCCAAGACGAAACATTGCCTCCACCACATTTCCACCACTCTAGGGTAACGTGTTGATTTGAGAGATGTGCTCGCGGCTGGCTTCACTTTAAGTTATATTTATTTAGTTAGAACTGCGGAAGAGGGTATTTGTGGCTGATTCTAAATAGCTACATTTGTACGTCTTTATGGTTATTTTTACAAAAAGAAAACATTTCCTACGGTCAAATATTTTCTAATTTTTAGAATTGTTGGATATGCTTACATTTTACATTCAAAAAATTCTTAAAAATAAAAGTAGATTCTAAAAAATAATATTGTGAAAAATGGAAACTTATTGAATTAAGGGTTCAAATAAACCATCTTCTCGTAACAATAAACAATAGCCAAATCTCTTGTAGAGTGATAATTAGAAGTCGGCTAAAGCTTAATTCGATCTGGAACGATAAAATTCTCAGAGACCATCCATGTTTTTCCCCAACCGCCGACGTAGATCCAATGCGCTCCGATAAATTACGATTGTTTTTAGAAAGGCGTATACCAAAATATTTTGTTTTTATTCCTCGCACATCGTTTATTAGGCTTCTTGTCTGATACATGAAATACCCTATGTTCCGCAAAGCTTTTTCCAAACTTGTATGTGCTTGCACGATTAATTTTTGCAGTTACCATTTTAAACTCCGAGCTACCTGGGTTATCCCTTAATTCTGAGTATTCGCAGACTTGTAACTTATTGGCACTATTGTTGCTTACTTTTGCCAACTTGGTTAGACAACGAAAGACTAGCAATTGGGTTTATTCGTTGATTCGGGGGAGTTGGAGGTGGGGGTCTTTAGTTACTGATATAAACAATAGACATTTTCTTAATAAACTTTGCATATTAGTTGTTTT
This sequence comes from Neocrepidodera transversa, assembly GCA_963243735.1. NCBI lineage: Eukaryota > Metazoa > Arthropoda > Insecta > Coleoptera > Chrysomelidae > Neocrepidodera > Neocrepidodera transversa. The sequence continues at coordinate 9,482,572 of OY725355.1, forward strand.
TAAAGCTCTATTTGGGTTAATGTTTATGTTCTTTCTTGTTTTATTGTTATTTTATTAAACCTTGTGTCAATTTTTCAGTGTTTCACTCTCTGTCACTTCTAAGAATGATGTTTTGAACCCAAGAGCCCATTTCAAAGGGCAGTTAACATTATGGCTTGATGATGAAGGTTCATTTAACTCATCAAGGACAGTTACTCAAATGGGTCGATAAACGTTGACTTAACTGAAAAGGGCAGCTGTTCATATGGCTTGATGAATATTGACTTAATGCAGAAGGCTAGTTGTCAAGACCAATATTCTATTGTACATATCCTATTTTTTGATTCGTCCAATCATCAATGTAACTCACGACGACAGTTATCGATTTCGAACCTTCGAGTCGCTTGACATTAGTTATTCCTTCTCCAAAATCTACCAACACGGTGGCCGATGAACTGGGTTCTGTATATTGCTCTTGATTTTTGAATTATAGATATGCAGCTATTTTCAAAGGCATTTTGTCGAATGAATTAACCAACACACTGAATGCTGCACCAAAAAAACACTTGTACCAAGTATTTGGTTTTCGCAAAACATATTTACGATAGAGTTGTAAATAATGTCCCATGTTTCATTGGATACTACAGAGCTTCTTAAAATATTGTTTTTACTGTCAGGGATTTTGACGACACAAATTTCTTTTATTCTCTAACAGTGGTTTGCACCGGTTTGATTAAACTGGTAGTTAAAGTTAATTACCAGTTATTCACAAATTAACTTTGCACCGAAATATTAGGTATTAATTAAAGTGATAACTAATAATTAAAGTTAATCCTATGAAGAAGTGAGGATTAGTGATTTCGTAACCTATTTATGTAAGTTGTCAACTTCAAAAGTTAATTAATAAAATGAATGCGCCGAGGCAATAGAAATGATAAATTATATTAACGATATGGAAATAGATGACGATGATGCGACTTTGTGTAGAAATAAAGAATTTTGTTATATCCTGTAGATTAAATATCATGCGTTGAGTTCCAAGACCTGATCTCGATTTGCCTTTCTGGTTAATTTAATAATTTAATGCAGATATAAAACAAGTATAACCATAATTTTTACAATATGTATAGTAATAGTAATTTATATTTATTATCATGTTACGAAAGTATTAAATAAAAATGAAAAGTTTAGTTTAAAATATTAATATTAAATGTTTTATTTACGTACAAAATTACCAAGTTTAATTGCGTACTCGGTGGTTTTTATTCTTTTGTAAAGATATTATTTTATTAAAATTTGTCGTAAATTCTTAACTTTATATTTGTATATAAAATTTCCGTTCCTGGACTAAAACCATCAAATAAAAAGAGAAAATCGGCTACTATTGTTTTACTACAAACGGTAAATTCTCAAATTATCCGTTAAAGAATTGCTTGACGAGGCGTTTTAACTTCCAGAACACAAGGCGCGTCCATAATTCTTTACGGACCGCCAGCGAGTGAGATTTAAAGAGCAAAACTACGAGCACTTTCTTTCAAATATCTGATTTAAATGGATTCCATCAGCAGCAGAAATCCCATTGCTGCCCCGGGCATCTTTTTTAAGGGTTTTTTCTTTAAATTGAAGCTCGGCTGGACGACGACAGAGGTCAAATTAATTTGGAAGGTTTGCTTTTATCTTTCCATGGAGGTTTTTTGTTGAAATTGAACGTTTAGCAGTATTAGTTTTATTACATCGAACAGAAATTCTTGCAAAAATAATATAAATTTTCTTATAGCACTATAAATGTTAATATTTGATATATGAAAATAATAATTTTTTCTGTGGTATATGTATTTTTTTTACTTTATGACTATGTAAATCGTATTAATATCTTAAATGGAGTCCATCTTTTAAGGAAATAAAGTCAGGTACCACAATTTAATATAAAAACAAGCAGGCTACTAGTTTCGGTATCAAACCACTATCAGGCTTATACATACAAACGTTCAACGGTTAAAAACTAATGATATATGAAAAAACACACACTTAACATTATTTTAAAACTTATATAGGGAAAAAACAGTTGGTTCACCAATTGTGAAACCGCATATGGTACTTGAAAAAAATTGGGGGTATTAACTAATTAATATACATATTTTTGAAAAAAATTATTAACACTAAAATTATGGAAGTGGTTGATTGCTAGGGATTGGCAGAATAAGTGATTAAAAATCTTCGAACACCGGCCATGACAATATTGGCATAAAAGACAATTGAAGTGTGAAGTGACAAATGACAAATGTCAATATCAATATTGTAATTTTTTAAAAAATATCTTCGGGGAATTTAGAAAACACACAAAAACCAGAAAATATAAGACCTACTGCTAGAATTGGTAAAAATAAAGCGATGATATTTCAAAATATCTAAATAAAGACTAATAGACTAAAATAGCCACAGACACGTACGTCTCTTTTCAAAATATGGAATGTATTACAAGAAAATATTGGAGAAAGAATAATCAGAATAGAATGAAAATGGTAAGGAAAAAAGAGATAAAAAGCGAGGAAGAAGACAAATATCGATTACAATGAGAAGAATTTGAACTTCACGTTTGATGGAAAAATAGAAAAAATAGGGCAAAATAGAACGAAATAGAAAACAATAAAAAAAAATAGGAAAAAAATGGAAAAAATTAAAAGAAAAAAAGGAAAAATAGGAAAAAAATAGGTCAAATAGAAAAAAATACGAAAATATATTTATTTCCCTATTTTTTTCTGCACGCTCCCTTTTTAGGTACCAATGCTTATTTAAAGGTTTCAAAAAAAAATCAAAAAAAGTAATCATTTAATTTTCCTAGAGTATTTTAGCGAAAGAGACACGTTCCAATCACGATTCTAAATTTAAAGTCTTTCAAATCGCGAAACGAGGTTATTTGTAGTATAGAGATGGGAGACAACAAAATAAAATAACAATTGGGATAGACATAGAATAATATACCATTACAGTTTCCTAGTTTTAAAAATTTTACTCAAATTTAACGATTTTTTGTCACACTAGACTTTTCCAGTTATTTTAACTGTAAAAGATTGTTTAGGGATCTGAAAAAAATTTAAAACTTTTTACGATCGACAATTTTTTAGGATTGGAAATACTGATCATGAATTCTCACATTTTAGGCTACTCTAAATTAATATATGAATTAAACGAGTTTTTAAGTTCTGTATGAGAGGTATTAAAAATAGAAATTGCTGAAACCTTGCAAAAAAATATTGTTTTATATTTTATTAATAGTAATTTAATAATGTGATTTATTTACTTACTTTAGTATTTTTTATATCAATGGTAATGTAAAACACACTATTCTAGGGCATGGATGAAAAAAACAAAAATAGAGCAAGAAAACCCTTTATTAGTAATAAACTAAATTAAGTTAAATACTAATAAATCTACCCTAAGTCGATTAAATCAGTTTTATATACAGAAGACACAAAATAAGTTAAATTTAAATATGTAAAAATCTTCCTAGTAAATAAATAATTGAATTCAAGTAAGCAATAAACAAAAAGAATAAAATTTCCATATACAAGTGCTTTATCTTTTATACAAAAGCTAATTTCTCATGCATATCCTCCACTATTTTTACAGTATATAACACTGAATAACAAATTAGCTAAACTTGAAGCGGAACATGACAAAGTGAAGGAAACGAAAGTAAAGGGAGAGCGGTTGACATAAAACGTATTTTTTCCTAAGCTGTTTATTCACACCCTCGAAATCTTTTTCTAGACGGGCCAAGAAACGAGAAAAGAGAGCTTTAGCGGTGACGACGGACGAACAAATATGGGCAACCCTTAAATAGGCTAACCTCGCCACAAAATGGGCTCGCTTCAAATGGATTCGATCTATAAAGAGACCTCCTTGAGGTTTACACATTTGAAATGATATGACAAAGAAAATGAGACTGGTACAGTAGATCCAGAATCAGTTATTTTTTTATATAAAAAGATAAACACGTATATATATTTTTAATTTGTTAGATTATTATTAATGGTAAGTAATTATCATCTTATTTCTTTTGATAATAAATAAATAATATTATCTGTTGGAATAAAATTAAGTCTATAAATTATTATAAAGGACGAGGAAAAGCACGAAAAGCGCTTCTTCCTCCCCGCTCTCGCCTGTAGCGGATAATTCACTAAATAATGTAATTTCGTGCGAATTACATCGAAATGAAATTAATTACTCAAGCAGACTGAACATAATATAATTAAAAGAAAATGAATGTAAGCCTGCTACGGCTAGCAGCTTTGAATTGAAAATTCAAAGCTGGGATTCAATTTAGCCGAAAGCTCATCACACAATAAACATTCGTTCTTTCAAGAAAGTCCTTCTTAATTGAAAACAAACCATGAAAACAAACCCATTCGTTTCAGCTAGAATGAATAAATATACTTATTACACTTCGATCCTTTGTTGATTGTTTATTGTGCTACAGGTTGAAGGGACTCAATGTGGATTTATCCTTTTATGTCTTAAAAGTTTTAAGTAAATAATTTAGATTCCGTTATATTCATTCTTCACATTCAAATTGGATTTATTGTCAATTCTATTATGATTAATATTATGAATATCTTTGTTGAATTGGATTTAATAGACATTCCATTCATTTAAAAGTTATTTATAAAATTAATACGTTTCAATAATAAAAGGGGAAATTCACATTTTTATATATGTTCAAGAATATTATAAATGGGCTTCTAGAATAGCTACCAGATTGAATCATACACAGACAAAGTAAAATCGTAGGAAAAAAATCTGGAAAGGTTAGTATACAAAATATTTAAGAAATAAAATACGAATTAAATCCAAATAAAAAGAAAATAATGCATCAAATTGATACTTTGTTTTACAATTTTTTACGATTTTTTAAAATATTTGTTTCGAATTTTACCGTTTTTTACGGATTTTTTCGATATTTTAGCGTTTTTTATACTATCGTTTGCGATTTTTTATGTTTTTTACGAATTTTTACCATTTTTACATTTTTTAGGATTATTTATAGTTTTTCACGATTTTTACGATTTTTTACTCGTTTTTTACCGTTATTACGGTTTTTACACTTTTTACTGTTTTTTAGGATTTTTACAATTTTTTACCATTGTTTACGATTTTGTACGTTTTTTTGCGAATTTTTTTTAACACTTTTTATGATTTTTTACAATTTTTTAAGATTTCTGTAAAATTGGCAGAGATATAATTTTTTTTGATATTTCAACTCCCACCAGTTTCACCCCCGTAGATCGGATAAAAATAGGTATTATACAAATTAATTTTATAATAATTAATTAATAATTTTATTGGGTTTCACAATTTTTTACGATTTTTTAAATTTTTTGTTTCGATTTTTTACGTTTTCTTACGGATTTTTACGGTTTTAAACCACTTTTTACGGTTTTTTAAGTTTTTCACGATTTTTAGGCTTTTTTACTATTTTTTACGATCTTTTGCAGTTTTTACCATTTTTTACCGATTGTTTCGGTTTTTAGCGGTTTTTACGGTTTTTTACTCTTGTTTACGATTTTTTACGTTTTTGTTACGATTTTATACCACTTTTAAGGGTGTTTATGACTTGTTATCGTTTTTTTGCGAGTTTTTTTACATTTTTTACAATTTTTTAAGGTTTTTTACCATTTTTTTTCGATTTTTATCGTTATTACGGTTTTTACACTTTTTTTCTGTTTTTTAGGTTTTTTACGAATTTTTACCATTTTTTACGGAGCTTTTCGATTTTTTAGCATTTCCTACGGTTTTTTTACTATTGTTTACGATTTTGTACGTTTGTTTGCGAGTGTTTTCTTTTTTTGCGTTTTTTTTAATATTTTTTAAAAAGGGCGGATATATAATATAATTTTTTTTGATATTTCAACTCCCTCCAGATTCACCCGCGTAGATCGGATAAAAATAAGTTTTATACAAATTAATTTTATAATAATTAACATTTTTTACTTGGTTTCACAATTTCTTACGATTTTTTAAAAATTTTGTTTCGATTTCTTACGATTTTTATGGCTTTTTACCGTGTTTTACGGATTTTTTCGATTTTTTAGCGTTTTTACGGTTTTTTTTACTATTGTTTATAGTTTTTTTTACGTTTTTTACGATCTTTCACCATTTTTACGGGTGTTTATGACTTGTTCTCGTTTTTTACGGTTTTTGCGAGTTTTTGCATTTTTTATAATTATTTATGATTTTTTACGATTTCGTACGAATTTCTTACGAAATTTTACGGTTTTTTACAATTTTTTAAACGTGTTTTTCGGTATTTTATCGTTTTTACGGTTTTTACGCTTTTTTACTTTTTTTTAGGTTTTTTACGATTGTTTACCGTTTTTAACGGATTTTTTCCAATTCTTAGCATTCTTTATAGTCTTCTACTATTGTTTACGATTTTGTATGTTTTTTATCGCGTTTTTACTTTTTTTAGGATTTTTTATGATTTTTTACGATTTTTTACGGTTGTTTACGATTTTTTCAAAAATAGCGGAGATTTAATTTTTTTTTGATATTTTTCAACCCTGTTGGTCGGATTAAAACAAGTTTTATACAAAAATTAGAATATGAAAAAATTGTAAAGACCTGTTACAATATTTTCAAAAATGACTGATATGATTTTTTTGAAATTTCAACCCCCTCCAGTTCCACCCATGAAGGTCAAATCGAAATAAGTTTAAAGGGAATTAATTTTATAAAAATTAGGACATGAAAAAAGTTTTGTGACCTGATTCGATATTTTTGAAAATGGCGGAAATTTGAATTTTTTGAAAGTTCAACCCCCTCCAGTTTTCACCCCGTTACAGGTAGAATGCCAAAAATAACAGGGTTAGTCTCGTAGAAGAAACGATTGGCGAAAGACTTTTTGAAATCGGATGACTGTATTTTTCCTCTTTTATGGTGTATTCGTTAGGCCCATATGCTAATACTAGCTATAATTACCGGTATTTGGTTATGTGTATAGTGACTAGTGACAAATTTTTTTATTAGTTTTGTGTTAGAAAAGCGTTGTTTAAAAATGGAATAGAGGGGGCTCTGGGAAATCATAGACCGCGTTAGAGGTAAGTTTTACAAATTAATCATATTACAATATTCTCTAACTTGTTTTATCTTGGATAAACATAATTTTTATTTTAAATACGTAAATTTAAATAGAATACATCCTTATTTTGCGTTTTGTATTTTGTTCAGACAAGTTGGATCATTAGGACTCTAACCTTTAAGACAAAAATAATTAGATAATATCGTATAATTAATTTGTAGAAAAGTACTTCAAATTCCATTTTTAAGCCACACTTTTATAACACAAAACTAATAAAACTTGTCACCAGTCACTAACTTGTTTAATTACTGTTAATAATTTGTTTAATTGTGTTAAGTAAAATTTTTAATACTCCCAATAATTTGGAATTCTAACGTGATTAATCTTTGGTTGTTTTTCATTTGTAATTAAAGTGTTTAATTACCTTAAGTTAATTAATGCTAATGATTACAATTAAAGCCCTTTTTATTGTCATAACTAAACGTTTTTTTGAGTCCTAATACGTATTAAAGTTTTTATCTATTACAATTTATTTCTTAATAAACTTTTTCCTCTGTGTAGAGTTTATATTTTTTATAAGAACCAAACTATTGGTAAAAACCTTATAAATTAACAAAAATCCAATTACTCAACCGTGATTTTTTTTTAATAAATTTTAATAAAAATCGTTCTAGCTTCGGGTTGCAAATTAATCCTTCATCAAATTCCTTTATTAACTCTGGCTAATAGAATAATGATTCTAAAATCCGCATTTCCTTTACTAATAAGGTTTTATGGCGAGTTTTATGGGTAGTGTCGGTACAGCGGATTCTGTGTTAATTTGATCAGCCAGGGTTGTACTTAACGAAGAGGCGTTATAATATTTTTAATAAGTCTTTCTTGAAATTTATTTTCAACTTTGCTTATAGTTTGATAAACACTAATATATTTCTTACGACATTCTGCTTGTATTTAACTTTCAGTTGTTTATAGTAATGGTAACCTAAAATATAAGCAAATTTTTTTAAAATTTTTCGCGTTAAGTACTAAATTTCAAATTTGATTGGATCCATTTAATATTACAATAAAAACATTCATGTACATTATAAGCGATGGCTTCTGTGATAATATTTAGATTCATAAAGTAATTGTACATAAAATGTGACTGAGTCTATCAAATATTTACGTAGACTTTTATTTAGTTTATTCACTTGACGGCTATTTTTATTGACAATAATCAACTAGGCGAACCCTGTTTTTCACCAAAAATATATGATTATTAATATCAATTTAATAGCTTTAGAATTATCGACATAGAAACAGTGAACTCCTCTAGCAATTTAGATGGACGTTTTTAGTCCTAATTTTGTAAATTTTTTAAATCAGGCTTTTGGTTGTACAAATTGTAAAGATTAATCAATAGATTTATTTATTTTTACAAAGTAATTTTACTAATGTTACTTCCAGAAATTTTTATTGGCTAAGTTTTTTATGCACAAAGAGAAAACATGTTCAACAAAAGATACCATAAAAAAGACATATTTTTTATGCCATAATTTTTTTATTTTATTATCATAACAACTAAACAAGAATTTTTTAGACCATGTCTATTTTAGTATAAAGTCGTTAAAAACAGAATTGATTTAAATTTACCAAGAGTTTTTAACAAAATCAAACTTGTATATTTTATTTCGTCATTACAAATATTTTAGACGAATCTACTCAACATTCACAAATATTTTCCGTCTCTATTTTAGCACCGTTATCCTTTTCCCACTGATAAGCTACAACAAATATTTGACCAAATTTACGTATTTTAAGACGCCTGACTTTCAAATGTACTTGCAACAAGTCACCCCACATATAATTTCTTGCCAATGTCAGTAGATACGTAACAATTTTTTGCTAACTTAGAGTTGGGAGCGAAAATGAAGTTATTCACTAAGTATATTAGTACATTTTGAGACAAAATTCGCACAATGAAAGCCGGTAATGCTAAAATTAGTTTTCTTTTGCCAAATGATGATAATTTTCTTTGATCAACATAGTATTTATAGTGTTCAAAAAAGCAGATATTAAAAACTCTTCCGAAATAAACTTATTTCCACCTTTTACTAAAACAAGTTTAGGAGTTAGCAGAAACTCATTGGTCCTTGAAGATATAAATAAATATTTGAAAAAAAAAACTAAAATTAACTAATAATTCTCCTTGGTCGTGTAACATCAAAAACGAATAAGGGTATTCGTTTTTTTTGTACATTTTTCTGTCTTAAATTGGCTTCATTTTATCTACTTACCCCAAATAATTATACTTTGTACAAAAATTAATTTGGAAAACTTTTGTCCACTTAAGTAAACCATTTAGTCCGTTTTTAATTAATAATTCAGTTTTGTGACTAATATGATTTCGCATGAATAAGGTGAATAATTGATAGACACCAGATGGCGTGATTCCCATATATAGCTCGTTAGTTTAACTCCTTCCTTATCTATTGTGTTTATACAATTATAACGCGGATGGGGAGAGAGGCGCTTAAAGCTGTTTTTGGTATAACCCCATCTTGCCGAAATATGTAGTATTAGTGTTCAGTCACCTGTATTGTGCGGTTAATATATGCTTGGTATTTTCGATTAAGTATGCAGTACAGGCCCTTTACCTCACTGTTATTTTTTTCTACCGGTACTGCAATACTTCAAATATACGAGGTTATGAAAAATATATTTGAATGTAAAAAATGTAATACAAATTAAAATAGAGAAGATACCTGATGCGCAGTGGCGTAACTATACTAAATTACTTAGAGGCGTATACGTTTGTTATAACTTTAATAGGTTAAGGACAAAAAGGACCGGAATTTTCTACGGGTGCTAACGTTACTGTTAAGTCCACATTGGTCCTTTAAAGGGTCTGGAAGTGGATTCAAACAAAGAGTCCTTGGATGGTATTAGCGACCAATCAAAAGTTCCGGATCCTTCATAGGACCTTTACAGGAGTAACCTTAGCATACGTAGGAAGTGTGGTCTATATTTTGGTATATGATATATCTTGAATCGGTACAAAGGTAACGGAGAAAACTAAGATCGGAAATTCAGTTTTTTACATGTAAATTTTCTATCTAGATAATCCCCAGATAATTTACCTCCTCCGCAAACAGAATGGTTACGAATTCCAAAATTGGATGAAGTAGCATATCAAGCTTTTTGGGTAAATAGAACTACTACCTAGAGGACCATTTTGTGGGGATTCACGAATATCTATTTCTCCTCACACCACCTGTATACGATGTTAAGGGCTTCATGAAGGATATTAGATATAATCTCTTCAAACAAACCTCTTGCCATTATAAAAAGTTCATCGGAATAGCATTAAAAATCTACCCCCTGCTGGGAAAGTCTGTTCAGAAGGAGTGACCAAGAGCGACCAAAAAAGTAGAGACAGCACCTTACCTTGTGGTCACTTCTTAGTCGCCCTAAATCTAACAGTCTCTTCCTGCAGTGATGACGTCACGGAACGATTTTCATGCGTCTATTTGATCCAGCTACAGATTAGTCTGCTTATTTCCCTCCGCAGCAGTGCAACGAAAGGGCTTGAGGCAGGGAATTGTTGAACAAGCCTTCAATGTCGAGGAAAACTGTCAGAGCAATATCTGTATGCTGTAAAGAGTGGTATATCTTTACTACGAGTTTATTTAGAGCCAAAAATTATCTCTAGCGATTTTAGTACTATATACGAACAACATAAATAAATATATATTATTTTACATAACCGCACACAGCCAGGTTGGTTAGGGCATCGGGCTTTAAACTTGGTCATTGTTCTGATCGTGGATTCTATTCCCATGAATCTCAATTGGAATAAAGTCAGATAAGACATTGGGCAAGTGCCAAAAGGTATTTGTGCCATGCGCAGTTTCATTCGCGTCGGTAACCAGGCCGGATGAGATCGGATATCTCGTGGAACTGATAGAAGTTGGTAGCATAATTACGCACTTGCTAGTCGGTATATCATCTAAATGACAAAGACATAGTCCTGGTAGCAGAAAAGAGGCGTTAAAATTAATAGCAAGCAAGAAATTATTTTACATACATTTCTTTTCGTCGTCATTTGTACTGGCCCAATCCGTATTTATTTCCGAATACACTTCTTCTCAGTCAAGGTCTTTTAAATCGCGATCGTGATAAGTTTCATGTCTAATGTTCCATAAGCAAGGATATTTTTCGATCACGGTGATTATATTATAGGTATCATACATGATTTCATGCATCCGTTACTAACGTATGGGGTACAGTAGGCACAATCAATGTAGTCGGATCATACTTTTAGGTGTGCGATATGATCGTATAAAAAAAGCGTTAAAAAAAACTAAAATTTAATATAAAACATATTACCTCTGTCTCTGATGATAAGATATAATAAAGTAGTGAGTTTGTACTAGTTGTATTACTATTGGCAGGGAGCGCCACGAAAACGCCCTCTGACGGTTGCATAAAATCATGCACGACAATTGTGAGAAGTATGTAAGTTGTGTATAAAAAATAAAAATTCGTTATTAAAAAAATTTCATTAAAATTTATAAGCATGTAATAAAAAAATTCAGTAAAACGTGTTTTGATGAACAGAGTCAGTATAAAACATGTAAATAAATATCAAAAACTACGATTTATGAATATCTACTAGATTTTCAGTCACAATAATTTATCATACCTTTTTTTAAATAATTTTTAGGCGATGATGAATGTAATTATTCAATTAAACCGGATTTGAGTATTCAATAAAACCGGATTTGAGTCAATTACTCATCAAATATCATTTCAACCAAAATAGATGAACAAAGGGAAGCAACTTGTCGCGGCTGGTCACGTTAGAGATGTGAAAGAATTGAGACATAGTGGCAAAAGTTATTTAATCACATCAAATAATTATAGAATAAAACACACATTAGTCTAAATAAGCATGCTACAGAAGTAGGTTATATATTACTTACTTTTTTTCCTAACTGCATTTTTCCAGTTCTTTCTTTTCTCTAATTTCCAACTAGCTCTTGAAAATGTGTAAAATTTGCACCTGCTAATTCTTTCTGTATTTTTGCAATTAACAACACAACAATTATTATCAACCATTTTTATATTTAATTTTGGCGTCTTTATTTATGACAAGAGAATGATTTCATGAAATTTTGACCACTACGAGCGCTGGGATCGTTTCAGTTATCCCCACCATGCACCCTGTACCTAGCGAATAGCTAGTAAATAAAATTGAAAAAATATAGAGCCTTAAGGTACATATTCATTAATCTTGCAGAAAACGACAGCAACGGAAATTAAAGATATTTAACCTAGTCTCAGAAATCTTGTTTTTACTTGACTCAGTTTATTAAACAAAACGAATAGTTGATTTTAACACGTTTTTTTTTTATTTTTTTATTATATTCTCATATTAAGCTTCATTTTAGAAATGGAAGTAAGATAAATCTTAAAAAATACTCAGCGCAAACTAATGTCAAACACGTAGCCCAGAAATGGTCTCATATTTTATCGAAATAAACAATTCTTTCATTTCGAGAAATCATCTAAGGAGTATATATACACCCGCGTCTCAGGTGCAGCATTTGTCTTACGTCTGACCTTAAAAGTTTTATCCATAAATCTTTTAGGGCATAAAGAATGTATTACCCAGGAGGCATGCACGGCTTATACTCCTCGGAAAATGTTTATATGTTAAAATACCTGTGGAGTTATATGGTCTCACCGTTTTTATATTTTCCCTTTCGCCTTACTGAGAGAGCTTTTGGGAAATTGTCGCTGTTTATGACTGTACAGGAATATGATTCATATAGATTTTTATTAGTTTTAAATTGATATGTATTTGCGCTGTAGACGTAATAAATTTGTAAATGAAAACATGTTGTTGCAAGCACTTTTTAACGTCAAAATTTTATCCCAACCTCATATTGAATCTAGAACATTTATGAAGGCACAGCATCTGTTCCTATATACATTATAAGAAATTTGTATTGATCTAAATTTCATATTAAAAGTACACGGAAATTTTAAAAGATGCAGTCAGTTAAAATGGATAAAAGTATGCAAAAATATGACAATTCCGATTTACCATCCAGAATCTTTATTTAGCGATAAAGTAAAACTTAAAATTTCAAATAAATACTTAAAGAAAGATTAATGCTACTTTATTACATTAAAGATGTTATATCTAATTGTAAAAATATTATTTTTGAACATTTACATTATTTCAAATGTATATTAGAACAGAGTAAAAAAACACCCAGTGAAATATATTGTGTAAATGTGACCATTTTTATGGGTAGCAAATACAATTGAATCGTTTAAACAAAGAACAAGAATCGGTTTGGTTGGCAAAATATATTTTAATTTCAAATGGCGATACAAGATCGTTCCCAGCGGGGCTGGACAGTTTTTCGGCATTTTTCTGTCATAAACATGGATGCCTAGTCGGAAATTATGTGGCTTAACTTGCCGAGTCATGCTTGTTCAAGAGATTTTTAAATATATTTTCTGTTACAGAGAAATGGAAAGGTTTATTAATTTTTGTCTATGTCAATATTTTTCAATAATTTAGAAGTTAAAACATTATTCAGTAATGGCCACTTTGGTTACGGTTATAAATCCCGGAATAGTGAGTTCATTTTTGTGTTTCGTTGGGTAAAGACCTGTTTAAGGCATCTTTGAGTTTCTGTCGAACAGGCGAAAGTTTCTAAAAATTAATTAATCGTTTTTATTATTTCGTGTTCATTTTTATTTTAATTATTTGTTTTATTTGTATTAATTTTTGTATTAATGTTGGTTTTACCTTTAAAAATATTTACCCCTCGACATTTAATTAGTTATGAACCATAAAAGATATCTCAAATTTAAAATATCTATTTAGCGTTAAATTTCACGTCGGAATGCTATTTTTGAAACCGGCAGTTTCACTTCCGGTTCTGGTTTGGGAGCTATTCAAGGTATGCTACGTTGACTTTATGGTTTAGAAGTCTAAAAGTACCGAGTTTTATTTACAACCATAATAATAATAATAAAGAAATCAATTTTTATGATTAATAATCAGTGAAAAAGTTTCTTTCATCAACGGAATAGGTATGTAAAACTTTATCGACTTCCCTCAGAAAGGGATAAAACTTTAATTACTCTTGATAATATAGAGTATAATTATCATTTTGTTACCCTTGTTACAATAAGCTTGTTCCTGAAGCGAGTTCATAACGTGTAACGAACATATTGAGTATGCGCAGTATAAAATAATGGAACAAGAGTCTGCGCAGTATCAAATAATGGAACAGTAATTTTATACTGCACAGACTCAATATGTTCATAACATTAGGAACTCGTTTCGGGAATAAACCCCGTATTAAGTCCTGCTGAAATTCAATTGTATTCACTTATTTTTAGAAACTAAATTCGACGTTTCAGTTTCAAAGTAAGTTGCATTATCATTAAATAAATCGCAGTTAGAAGAATCAGTACAGACTTCTTCCCAATATACAACAGACTGTATAGAGAGGATAATATAGTCGAATGAAAGAAGTGTAAATATTGTAATTCAACTAAGGCAACACTAAACTTTGTAAGGCATAATACAAGTTCTCTATTACTGCTTGATTGTAAGTGTAGTTTGCCATATAATTTAATAATGTCGCATGAGGAATTTGTCTGCATATTTGGTGCTACCTATGAATAGTAAAATAAAAAAAGAAAGTCACGGTGGTGTTGATGTTGAAAAAAGAGTCGAGAAGATTTTTAGTACTTGCTTAATAAAATCTCACCAACCACAAAAAAGCATGATACCAACTTCGTTAAGCAATAACATTTCATTCCCATCATTTTCTTAAGGTAAATAAAAATATGGATATGTTAAGCAATGTATTTATTTATTATAAAAACTATTTATACATTATTATTTAGCTCTTGAAACCTCGCCTGTCCCTACAGAATTTCTGAGAAACTGAAAACCAAGTCTGTATTAAACAATACACATAAATTAACTGACTTCAGGGTTTTTTAATCATCACCAAACTGATCATTTCAAAAGAGTTTTTTAATGTCTCCGAAAAGCTTAACAATGACAAAAATAAATATATCTTTGAATTTCTTTATGACAGGCGATTGTTTACCTAACCTGCTCTCATAAAAAAAGCGAAGGTCTAGCAGTTCGCGATTTGGTTTTAAGCGGGGTTTCATTGTTTATATCAGAAAACTGACAAAAACTGATAAGCCCCGCTATAGCTTTCATATGGTTCCTACCTTAACAAATTTTTGTTACTTCTTTGGGCAAGTTTTTTCTTCTTACCCCTAAGAATGGTAACTGTTACAAAATATATTTTACTGAACCTTTTTCCACTCTGTTATACTTGTATTTAGTTAAATAATACAATAAAACGGTTAATTTCATGAACAAGTTAAAGGATTACAATGTATATGATTAACCGTAAACAAATTACAACCATGTTTTCATTTGTTTGATTTTTATTTAGTTTGCTAGAAAGCATAAGTGGGACCGGGAAAGCTATAAGAGGAGGGGTTACTTAAATATATAAAGCATAATAAAAGGATACGGGAAACAATTATCGTGTCACTCTTCATGGTATAATATAATTCAGTAATAATATAGAAGGCCACTAAAGACTACTATATTTAAATTTTAACATAATTACACTGGTTGTTATAAAAGTGAAACTTTTCATATAGATTTAATCTATTAAGCATTTTTTAAAGAGAAAACTAAATAATAGTGTAATTATTAAGTTATTAAATCCTTGTCTTATAATTATGTCTTCGTCTAATTTTTAATACTTTACATCTAATTATGTTGACCAATTTGAATGAAGAAACGCTTGAAAAGTATTCAATCTAGTCCATTAATTTACTTTCCGGTAATAACATACCTTGTTTAAAATTAAATAGAAGGCGCATTTTAGACTGTACATTCTTGAATTTTCTTGACAACATGCAATTTGACTAAATGAACTGGGATGCATTAGTCACGCAAAATTCCATAAACGTTACCGAAATTAAACTAATAAATAAAATATGGATTAAACATAATAAACATAATATTTAATTTTAAATATACAAAAAATTATTAAAAATAAATCGTAACATGTTAAACAGGCATTACTATAATTCGACAAAACTAAAAACAAAGCTATATGGCGTATAAACTATTTTGAAAATATTTTGCTTTTAGATTTAAAATTTGTTTATATTGATTAAAGTTTACTTTATTTTATTAGGTACTTTAAAAAAATCTTCACTGACCCCTGTTTAACAGTAAGCAATTCTTTAGGTAAATGTGCTCGAAATGTGTTGTTTAACCAATTATTTATAGTCTTCTTGCTCTGATGTATTTAACGTTTCTAAAATATCTGCAACGTCTCATCTTAATGGAAGAGTCAATACTATTGCTTTTTCTTCTATTAACCATCCACTTACCTTTGCTCTTTCTCGAATTAAAGCTGTGGTGGTGATATGTTTCCTCATTAGGGGTAGAATGGATATAGGGTCGATTGAGTGGTAAACATAAAACGTTGTGTGTTTTCCTTAACTAATTTATTACTTTTAATTAACTGGTATAATAAACACAATAATAAATATACATATACGACATACTCTATTTGATAATCAAGAACCGACTCCCTGTTAATGTAGAGTCAACACTCTCGAATTATGATTAAGACCCTCTATCCGTAACATATACTTATTTATATTTCTTAACATTAATCAATTATATGTCATACTTTGGCTAACGTGATATTTCGGGGTTAAAGAGAATATTTCCTACGTGCCAGGTCAGTGTCACCCAAAGAAATTATGCACTAAATTCTCAACAGCAAGTGGCTCCCTTGCTTTGATTGGGTAACGGTTCTCCATACTACGCCATAGCTGACGTATATGGACTACACAAAGCCTCCATTCATCGCTCTGTCCACCGCGTATGATGAGTAATTGTTAAAGATATATTCCCAGAGGAAGTTAGATGACCAGCACCACCAACCGCAGAATAGCTTAAAGGTATTTCGGATTCACCGGATTTCCTCATGTCGAAGGATGTATGTATGGATCATTGATTCCGATTGCTGCCCCGAAAGAAAATTGACCTGCGTATGTAGAAAGGGGATCACACCTTTGGTCCAAATTTTGAATTTTACTTTTCATCCGCTGGTTGATCTGGATCTGTTCATGATGCTCGTATTCTGCGAAATTCAAGTCTTTTTGATTCTTGGAATGGTGGATAGCGTCAATTTCCAGGAGAATTCTTGTTGGGAGATTTAGGTTGTATCATGATGCCTTGGTTGCTCACTACACTCGAATGACCGGACCTAGTGTTATAATTAAAAGAGTATTATTTACCCTCAGTGTCATGGAACAAGGTTATTTTAAAAATTGCCATTTAAGTGTTATATTAACCCGTTTAAAAGTTATAGAGGTGCCCATGACCTAGAAAAGAAGAAGTCTAAACCCATAGTACTGGATACATGTCTCGAAGATACAAATCAACTCGTCGGGTTATTTGAGTGCGCCATCGGACGTTTGAAAGAAATATTCCGTTGTATTAATCATCTTAGAATCAGGAACCCTGAAGACTGCGAAACGATAATCGTAGCGTGAGCAACATTATGCAATTTACAAAAAAATAAGGAAATTGAACTATGGGACATTTTGGATGATGGTACGAATGTAACAAACTGTTTAAAAATGATAGAAAGTCAAAACGTATATCGTATTTATGATGAGTATCAACTTTGCAAGCCGTTTAACAGAATACAATCCTATAAACGCGACTATAAAAGTACAACTTGGTTGTTTTTGAAACTGCTTAGATTTAAGCTAAATCTTAATGATAATTAATTTATATGTTATTTTATGCAGACAATAACCTTGAGGATCCTAGCCGTACTCATTTACCATCGTTCTTTGCAGTTCATGAAGATATTGTTCGTAGATTTTGTAGAGAAAGATATTAATCGTTGATAATAAATATTTAATTTTTTTAAAACAATTTTATGTGTGATATATGTCTTAAAAAAGTTAATTTTCATACTGTTTTTATGCACTTTGAATATATGTACCAGGTCATTGTTTTAAAATAATTTTCCCATTGGATTAGAATAATTAAAATTAGTAATTAGTAACTTAAGAATATTACATACAACAAAATTAATGCAAAATTTTTATAAACATTCATAACTTTTTGATGACTAGAAATATAAGGAAACACGTCAAATATACCTCTTGTTTGTAATGTTTGGCAAGAAACTTAAGAGTCATCTTATAATGACTTAAATGAGACTATTTATAATTTACATTTAAAGTTATCCAATGCTTTATTTTGAAGCACTGGATCCTCTCCCAATAATTTCGAAGTAAATCTGAATCACCATGCTGAATTTTTCGGCCAGAGTTTTATTTTTCTTACCTTTTTTTTCCTACATGGAAAGTTTGAAATGACCTAATATTATTTCTGCTGATTTTGACACTAATTCACATAATAATTGAATCAAAAACTAACGATTGCCCTTCTTTTCCAATTTTGTCAAGTCGTGTCCCTTACATAGGACCAAAGTTTGTCCTTTTGGATGACCCCAACATTGCCGAGTCTGTGACAAATTTACAAGCTTCTTCCTTGTTTTAGTTGGTGGTGGTATTAGAAAATGCACCAAAAAGAATGGCTTTTTGTTCATGAATTGTTTTTGTCGATTGGAGGATCCATTATGGTGGTAATAAATTGGGATTGTAAATAATTCGAAATCGAAGGTAGTTTAAATATTTACCTACTACAAGAAAAATGAACTGAAAATAATTAACAATAAAATATCTGCATCATTTAAACAAGTTTGTATTTAACTACCAGTATTTTTAATCATAAAAATAATTAACTTTATACAGTAAACAGCTATGAAAGTTTTGACTTACATCAAAAATTATAACCTAAAATTGGCTATAACAATAACCACACATTTTTAATTTGCTACCGTATATGACCATTAGGAGAGAAATAATTAATAAATTATTTCAAATTAAAGTATTATCTGCTTTAAATTTTTTATCAATTAAATTTCCATTTGTTGTTTTGCTGCGCCCATGAAAACAAATCTATAAAGAAAATACTTAGCTTATCCTATTAGACACGCAATTTAGAGGCTATTTTATAGATTATTTTCAATATCGATTATTTTTTTAAATGCCAACTATAACTCTCTAATTTATTCGATTTAATTAACGTCAAATTTTGTATAAAATGTTTTTGCTTTTATTTAATTTAAAAATATTATTAATATACATGTTTACTTCACCGTTGTACGAGCTCATAGAGAAGGTATCTACGATGCAAAAACGGGTATGTACAAAGCAATCTAAATATTCTGCCTGACAGTATGTGTTTTTATTTTCCTACTATAATAGATGTTAAAAAATAAAATTCTATTGGTACAAAAACCATCATTTCACCAATTAATGTTTTTTAATATATTTTATGCTATAGTTCATAAAAATTTGTTATCATTTTGGTATAAAAATTTTACTTAAATAACACAAAACAACTATAATTCTTTTAATTTTTTTTAAACAATTTAACTTGTAGCAAAGTTTTATACTCTCAAATATTTACGTTGTTACTTTTTTAACTCAGGGAAACTTTAATACATAATTGTTTAAAATTTCGTAGGTTGTTTATGCAGTAAATCTTGCAGGAATATTGAAAGCTCTCAGGAAAAAAATATCAAGTTTTTCTTAATAATAAAAGTTCCAAACTTTCCGCGTCTCTTGTCAATATAAAAAGAAAACGCCCAAAAAATTTTTATTGAATTAAAAAATATGTTAAGTGACTTATTCTGTTATTTATTTTAAATTATATAGTGTAAATGGTTAACAAAATACGTTTAAAGTTTTTTTACAACTGTAAAATAATAAAATAATAATTGGATAGATTTTGAAAAATGTACTAAAAATACAATGACGCTATGAAATTTGATAGCAAAATATCGTATCGCTTGTCCACATTAGAATAAAAAGGACGGTTTTAAATATATGGAGAACAGTTAACCTTGATTTTAAAATAAACGACCTGGAAGCACAATTACTTGAGACCTGAAATACAAGTAGAAAAAAACACATTTGTATGAAAATTTTATAAAATTAATGGTCGAGGAGAAAGAAATTTGCAATTTTATATCGCATTTGACTTATTCACCATTTTACGGTCAAGAAATAATTCATTTATTGGTATTAATATCTTATTGAATCAAAGCATTTTTATTGAAAAATACCATAATAAGTAAATTTCTCCAACATATTTAAAAGAGAAATGTATTCTAATGACAATTTAATAAAATTAAAGAATTAAGATAAATCTGCCAAATTTCACTGAACTTCCGTTGAAGGCATTCACCATTTTTTCAAAGTCCAAAAAAGAAATAATTTATTTATTGCTATTAAATTTTTATTGAATCAAAAAATTTTTACTTTAAAATTAAATAAGGAGTCAATTTATTTAACATAAAAATACGCCATGTAATGACAATTTAATAAATTAAACCATTAAGATAAATCTGTAATTTAATATGGCACTGAACATCTGAGAACGCATTCACCATTTTTTGAAAAGTACGTCCAGGGGTTAATTAATTTATTGCTATTAAATTACTGTTAAATCAGTGCATTTTTACTTCAAAATACTATTACAAGTCATCTTTTAACCATATAAAAATGTCTTCTAATGATAATTTCATGAAATTAAATCATTAACATAAATCTGTAATTTATGCCACTGAACATCTGAGAGCGAATTCACCATTTTTTGAAAAATATGTCCAGGGGTTAATTCATTTATTGCTATTAAATTACTGTTAAATCAAAGCATTTTTACTTTAAAATAATATTACAAGTCATTTTTTTAACCATATAAAAAATGCCTTCAAATGACAATTTAATAAAATTAAACCATTAAGATAAATCTGTAATTTATGCCATTGAACATCTGAGAGCGCATTCACCATTTTTTGAAAAGTACGACCTGGGGTTAATTCACTTATTGCTATTAAATTACTGTTAAATCAAAGCATTTTTATTTTAAAATACTTTTACAAGTCAATTTCTTAATAATTAAAAAATCTGCTAATGACAATTTAATAAAATTTAACCATTACGAGAAATCTGCAATTTTATATCGCACTGAACATCCGTAGGCGCATTCACCGTTTTTTCAAAAGTATGATCAACAGTAAAAACACAAGAGCTTTTTTTTATCAGATAAATTTCTCTTTGTAACGAAAAATTTTG
The DNA here is from genome assembly GCA_963243735.1 of Neocrepidodera transversa. Taxonomy (NCBI): domain Eukaryota; kingdom Metazoa; phylum Arthropoda; class Insecta; order Coleoptera; family Chrysomelidae; genus Neocrepidodera; species Neocrepidodera transversa. Next base: position 9,503,924 of record OY725355.1, read on the forward strand.
CCAATCAGCAATTTTTACGAGAAAAACTGACATGGAAAAATCGCGAGACCGGAGGTCGAGCGATTTTGCCAAATAACATAATAACATTATGACTTAATTCTTTAAATATTTTCAAATGAGTAATATATTCTATTAAAAAATTTTGAAATTTACGGATTAAGAGAAGTCTGCAATTTTCGCTCTACATCGTCTAGAAGTGTATTCAACATTTTTTTAAAGATAAAATTCATTGATTAATTTCTATTACCTTTTTAATAATTCAGATACATTTTCAGTTAAAAATAATATTACAACTTTCCCTAAATTTAATGAAATGGTGTAAATGGGTCATAGACCACCCAGAAAAATTTTAAACTGGTTATTAGATTTATTCCAAATTTTGGTCGATTATAAAAATCTAATATCTAATATGGCCGACAATGCGTTTCAATAAAAATTGTTAAAAAACAGAAAATTAAAAAAATACACGCGACGTATTTTTACATATTAGAATGTAAAGCCTTCAAATACGTACAACTTGAATTCAGAAAAATCCCTATTCTTATTTAATTTTTTTATCCATGTTAGGTTAAATCAGGATTTTAACCAGTTATTAGGAATTAATAATTATAATTATGGAGATTATGTGTATAAAAAAATGAAAAATACTGAAAAAAAAATCATTAATGGATTCCCACAAAATCAGTGCTATTAAATAATGATAAGAATCTTGTGGTCAGGTTAAACCAAAATTTTAAAAAGAAACTAAAAAGTATCAGAAAGGTCAAAGGTTTAAATTTGCAATACATTGAAGTAAAAATTGATTTTAGAAAATTCTTATTAAACTTTATTTAGATTTCCATGATAATGATTAATAATTATTGCATGGTCCAGATTTAAGTAAATTTCCGAAAAGAATTGTGAAAACAAATTTGTGTCATAAACATAAAATATGTTTAAGAAAAATAATTATCAATATAAATAAAACAATTTTAATAATAAAGAAATATTATGTTCAAATATATGCTCTTATTGTTACATGATTCAGTACATTAATATTAAAATATTTTATGTATAGTAATTTTTATATACCCTCGAAATTAAGAGCAGAGATTAGTAAAATTATTTAATCTATTGTTAATCTTATACTGATTCCACCATTTAAAAAAAATTTCATATTATTTTAGATAGAGCTGCCGAGATTCCTCAGGCAATAAATTTTACGTTGCAATATTAGCGGTATCATAAATTTCTTGTGGAGTATCTCTGCCGTATTCAATCATTGTTTTTATTCATTTCTCCTACTTTATTTTTATCTAAATTATGATTTTAGTATAATCAGAACTTGCAAGTTTTCCCACAATCTCTCTAGTTTCAGATATCTGTTTTTTTTCTTAAGTTTATTTACTAAGCAAGTGGAAATCAAAACATTGATATTTTGCTAAATGGTAAAATAAATATTTTTTTTTATCTAGATTTAGTTTTACAGAAAGTAAGGAAAATTTGGTATTTCACACAAAAATCGGGGAGAGTTATATATATTATATTTTGATAAAAAATTTGTTAAGTTTTATAAATTTATTTTTTCCAAATTTTACAATTTTTGAAATTTTCGAATAATTTTTTAAAGCTTTTTGAAACATTTAAAATTCTTGAATTTTTTGTAATATTTTTAATTAATCGAATAATTTTATGTTTTTTGAAATCTTCTATAGATTTTATAATTTACGATTTTTTTAATATTCTGACTTTTTTACTTTATGTTTTTGAATTCTTTATTTTTTTTTTAATTTTTGGATATATTTCAGAAATGTTTGAATATTTTGACATTTTTGATACAAAATTTGTTAAGATTTACAAAATTTTTTTTTCCAAATTTTACAATTTTTGAAATTTTCGAATAACTTTTTAACGTTTTTTGAAACTTCTGACATTTTTAAAATATTTAAAATTCTTGAAATATTTAAAATTCTTGAAATTTTTCTAATATTTTTAATTAATCGAATAATTTTATGTTTTTTGAAATCATCTATACATTTTATAAGTTATTTAATATTTTGACTTTTTTACTTCATAAAATTTTTGAATTTTTCGTCTTTTTTAATTTTTGGATATATTTCAGAAATTTTTGAATATTTTGACATTTTTGATACAAAATTTGACAAGTTTTCAAAATTTCTTTTTTCCAAATTTTATAAATTTTTATATTTTTGAACTTTTCGAATAATTTTTTAACGTTTTTTGAAACTTCTGACATTTTTGAAACATTTAAAATTCTTGAAATTTTTGAAATATTTAAAATTCTTGAAATTTTTTAAATATTTTTAATCAATCGAATAATATTATGTATGTTAAAATTTTCCAAAAATTTTATATTTTAAAAATTTTTGAATATTTTGACTTCTTTACTTCTTGAAATTATTCAATTATTTTTTAATTTTTGGATATATTTTAGAAATTTTTGAGTATTTTGACGTTTTTGATACAAAATTTTACAAGTTTTACAATTTTTTGTGAATTTTAGAAATTTTTGAATAACTTTTTAACGGGTTTTGAAACTTCTGACATTTTTGAAATATTTTTAATTAAGCGAATAATATTATTATCTTTCAAATATTTTATATTTTAGAAATTTTTAAATGTTTTAACTTATTTACTTCCACAAATTTTTGAATTCTGCAATTTTTTTTTAATTTTCGGATATATTTTAAAATTTTTTGAATATTTTTACATTTTTACAAATTTTACAAATTTTTCCCTTCACAATTTTCGAAATTTTTGAATAATTTTTTAATGCTTTTTGAAACTTCTGACATTTTTGAAAAGTTTTTGAATACTTCAATTTTTTTTTATCGAAATTTTGGAATTTCTAGATATTTTTATTTCTTTTTATTTTCAAATTTTTTTATATATATCCGAAATTTTTGAATTTCTTGAAACACAGTTTTGTTTTAAATTTTTTAAAAATTATTACAATCAAGTTTATTGATGTTTTATTTAAATTGACTCAAAATTCAACTAGTGCCAAAATGTTTTAATGTATTTTTCAATATTTTTGTCCATACTTAAAGGGTTAATATTGACATTAGAGATTCAAATTCTGGTAGTTGTAAAAGTAAAAAAACGTATCAAAGTATGTACCTTCCACAGAAACCTAGATAATTAAATTTCTCTTGACTTTCCCTTGGCAGAATACAACAATTTTAATTCATTTGAATAATTAAATAAATTCATTAAACATTTTAATACAAATTTCTCTGTACCCAAGAAATAAATCCAAACACAAAATTTCTTTTATCATTTAATCTTATGTAAGTAGTAATTCAATCGCAGAACTTTTAAGCTCTATAAACTGAACGAATTATCAATATTCACTGAGAGAGTTTGAATCTTGAGTTTTCATTGTCTTGAGTTTGTTTTTTTTTGCAAATAAACATATTGAGTTGAACACGTTTCTTATTCTATAAATTACGTAGACGTCTATTAAATATGCAGAAAAGAAAAAAATATAACAAACTTTTTTTCACCTATTTACCCTACTCCTTTTAAACATTTCAATATCGATTCCAAAATTTCCGATGAAAATCAGAAATAATTTGATAGTTATTAATTATACATAAAGTCAATACGCCAAAATGCCCGTTTCAAAATAGACCGGAATTGATAGAACATATCTATCTTTCAATTACTGAACAAAATTGTCAAGCGTTAACTTTAAAAATTTTATTAGTTTCGAATATTTTGTCAATCACGTTGGCGCAGTGAAAACTCGAAATGAGAACGAAAATGTTATTTTTGATTAGTGAAAAGCTGATGAAGCTGTGGACAGCAGTGTTTAATGATCATCAAAAAAATTAATTTATCAAGATATGACATAATTTAAAATGTGTCATAAAGAATTAATAAATAAATGACGCATTGCTGTTTATCAGCTATCACTTTCTGCTTTCATTAACTTTTATCAAAACTTTAATATTTAAAAATATATTACTTTATTACAAAAATTAGGAAATAACGGTTTCCAAATGTTTAAATTAATTTAACAGCAGTTATTTTATGTTAACACTATATGTATATTAAATTTAAATCATCCTGTATGTAAAAATTATTAAATTTATAATTTGTAACTTGAATATAATTAGCTATAAATTTGATACGATCTATTAATTATTTTGTCGATATGAGAGAAAGCTCAAGTACTTATCCTAATTTTGGTTTTTCTGTTTTTTAATTAATTTAGGAAAACCCTTAATAGGGTGTAAGCGTTTATTAAGTACTAATTTATTTTTTATGTTTATTAAGAAAAATGAGTTATTAACAATAATTATAGATAACATTTTAAAATGCTAATAATATGTTTAATATTTACTTTATTTTATTAAAAAAAAGTAATCGGCTATGATAAATAAAATTTAATTATAAATTTAAATATAAATAAAATTCAATTATAAATTTTGATTACATGAAAAATAAATTGCACCATGTAAAAAAAATTGCAATGAAATTTTGTAAATAAATAAAACAGATCGGCATAAGTCAGTTTGATGTTGAATTAATCATAAAATTATTATTAGATTCCAAAAAACACGGTTTGATCGAAATTGGCACCCACTGGTACGACATTTTTAGCACTTAGCTAAATTCCATAAAACTGAAGTTTCAGATATTGAAAATTTAGTTAAGAGAATTGAAAATTCTAGCACAAATTGACGTTTTCTCTATGAAAAAATATGAGACGTCTTTTCAGAGGTAAAAGTCACTTTGGTATTTTGTTTAGGTCTCATGTTATCTTGGGCGCCACCATCGATTTATAATATGAAATCTACTTGCTCCAGGCAGCGACAGTGATGAATGAAATACCTCAGGGGTCGTTATTTATTAGCGGCTAGGACGACAGACTTTACATTACCTACTGGGTAGTACCTGATTATTTGCTATAATATTAAAACTCGGAACCAATTTAAGTGAAAATAAAAGAAATGCTAAATAAAATCCAAAACATACAAAAATCCGGCGGGAAAAAAAGTGTGAAACAAGATTTTTACTGAATTGTCGATACGTTGCAATCTGGTTACATAAATATACTATTTAACTAGATTTTTCATAGGGTTGTGAAATAATCAACTGATAACAAAAAAATTATTTTTTAAATTTATAAATTATTTATAAACCAAGTCGTTTTTGTTAAACAAGTTACCATAATTCATGAAGAGTCTATCACTAATTAGTGCGCCATCTCCTTAAGAATAAGTGCCTTTGACGACTATATATTTCGAGGAATTCAAGACTAAATTTATTATAAAGGAAAGGCACAATTAATTTTAGCATTCACCAACTTAGAAAGGTAAAATATCATTGGCTTGTATCTACGTATCTCCAAGTTCCCTCAACCCATAAATCCAAGGCGTATATCATTAAGTAAGAATGATTTAATTATAAAATAAATTTTAATTATATAACAATTATATTATTTATAAGTAATACATTTTTATAGTATTTATGTTATTAGGCTTTATAGGGTAAGTAATAGGAAAATGTACTCCTCCAAAAGAAAATATACAGTTAAAAGTAACTTTTTCCTATTTTTAATAAGAATAAAGGAAATGAAAAAACTGTGACTATAATAACGTTTTTTATTATAACTAATTTTTTATGATAATATTTCTATAACTTACCATAACCAGTACAAATTTTCCCAGTACGAAATTTCCCACTTAAAAACAGCGATAATGATTTATAGGAAAACTATTATTATGGTAACCAATAAAACGGCGCCCATATTTCACCCATATTTTAATATACCCTCCTCAAATCCTAATTAAAATAATAAATTATATTAACCCGGCATCACCCAGGTGAAAATTTTGTGCATCATCAACTAGGTGGGGTCTGACCCTAACTTTAAGACTAAAAAAAAATACGTTTTTTATTTTTATTGATATTTTTATGCAAAAGAGTTATTTTCAAAAAGAAAAATACCCGAACTTCATAAGAATTATAAATTTATTATAATATTTAAAAAATACAAAATATATCAAAATTGTGCCCCGTAAAAACCACGCATGTACAAAAAATTGAGGTACTAAAAAAATCATTCTTAAAAATTAAAAAAAAAAAACTGTAAAAATAGCAACAAAATGTTCACTCTAAAACAAATTAAATTCGTGTGGTAGACCGAAGAAAAATATTAAAACTAGCAGGCTGCAATTTTGACATAAAAATGCAGGAATATTTTGATTTTCTTTGTTTCTGGGGCTCTCCTGATATTTACTGCGTCCTGTTCTTTTGATTTTAGGTGGATTATTTTTCTAAGTTGCATAATTGGTTCTACCATAATCAGACCAAGCTCCTCTGAAAAAAAATCGGCTTTTTTTTAAATTGCCCTAGTGCCAGCCCTGAAGGTGACTTGACTATTAATTCCTGCTGTATCCATTGGAGAAAAATATTCTTAATGACCATCTTCTGCAGTTACGAGCGACACTGTAACTTCCTGAGAATTCATCGACATCTACGCCTCTCTTGATAAAATTATTAAAGCTCACAATTTCTAGTAGGTTTTTAACCCCTGTCGATTTATCAATCTTGACATGATGAAGAGAAGAAAGTAAAATCACATTTTTACCCTTTTTGGCACATAGGATACCATTGTGATATGTTTCTGGAATCCAAACATTGAACTTTTAGATTGTCTCTGCTTTACTTCTAACAGTGTTATCGGTATCACTTGCTTATTTTTTGTAAAGGTTCCTACCGACGTTGAGTTATAATTTTTACGTAAAGTACTTACAAGTACCAGGTAATGTTTCGATTAGTACCAGAAACCTGTGGTACCACTCTTTGAATAATATCAACAGGTTTGTTACTTACTTCATAAACCCTATTTGGCTGAGTTCCTGCATACATTTTTACATAAAATGTACTAGAATCCACCATTGCCTGAATTTTTATTCCATATTTAGCTCGCTTATTAGGAATATACTGGCGGAAAAAGCAGCGACTTCGTTTCATTAATCGACCTCGAATGATCCAAACACGAGCTGAATAAACAATAGAGACTGTTTACCTTCTATTTAGTTCATTATTTCGGGTACGTAAATAGACAATTATATATTTTTGATTATTATTTAATGGTTAATGTTCCTTAAATGAGTTTATTTAAGAGTATACCGTGACTGGCAGTACCACATGAGTGACGTAATCTTTTTTTTATTGGAATGATTAGTGTCAAATTGATGTTGAACTTCCTAGTTCTTTTCTCAATGTGAGAAATACGGACTGACATTTTATCGCCTCTGTGTAGCGGATTTAAGTCTGTATATTACATAATTGTTCAATGATTCATAATGTTGATTTATATTTCGTTCTATATGAGAAATAACTGTTGGGATCCCCATAATATAGTTAGTAATAGTTGCTTACTTTCTGCCACCAATTTGACATAACTTTCAGATTTTGACCTAAGTTGAATGTTCTTTATATCCTCTATTTCTTACAGTTCTTCCGTTTGACAGATCTCGTACAAAAACTAATGGGTTCTTTCGACAGATAACCCAAACAAATATACCAAATTTCAGCTCAATCGGATTAATACTTCTTCAGATATTTAATGCTGAAGTTTCCAATTTTGATATTTTTGACAGGTGATAGTTGGAGAAATAATTTTGAGTGTACTGAGTAGAGTTTTTCTAGGGCTTTCAAATGACATATTGCATGTCCAATTCCATGAAATATTGCATGTGTCATTTTTTGATAGTGGTACTTCCGTTTGACAGATGCCGTATAAAAACTAATGGGTTCTTCCGACGGTTAACCCAAACCCCTATACCAAATTTCAGCTTAATCGGATTAAACGTATGGCCGCTATCGTGGAAGAATACACACACAGACCGACAGACAGACTTCCATCTGGAAATGGTCTTAATCGTCTCAGGGGACCCGAAAATGGATATTTCCGTTTTTGTCTCGAATTTTGTTTTAGCTCGTTTACAATACTTTCCCTTCTAGGAGGTGGGTCGGGAAAATAAAAGTTTGTTTAGAAGTCTGTCAGTATACAAGTGTACATAACCTAATTGAATTTTTTATTCATTCAATTATGTATAAGAAGCGGAGGTGACTACTTAAAATAAATAGTTAAGCAATTAAGATAAATAACTATTAAATATTGTATACCAGTACCTCATCCATCTCTATATCTGTGCCTTCTATAGCATTATTCATCTGAACTACTTTTGACTCAACAAAACTAATTTAAAAAGTTTTGTTTATATATGTAATCCAAATGCTTACCTAAAAGAATAAAAAAGACAAATAAAAATAAAACTTACTTTGAGGTTAGGAACATTGGTCAGAATTTATCCAATATGAGTGTTCTTTGCTACTACTTTTATTAAGTTAAAATCTGACCTAAAAGTTATATTTATTTACAACTTTTAACTCTACCGCTTCACTTCTATCATTATATATTTGCTTGAAAAGCACAATTTTGTAAATTATGAATGAGCCTGCCGGCTACTCTATTAGAGGAACTGTTCAAAAGAATTCGCATGTCAAGAAAAGTAAATGGCGGAAGATTCCTCTTTTCTTTAAGCAAAAGATTTCTTTTAAGGTGGTTTATAAAAATATATACTGTTTGTAGATTAAGACTAATTGTCTGTAGCTTAATCAGTAATTCATTGTTTCTTTTATACTGATTATAAATTACTAAATATATCTATCGTAATACTCCTAAAGCCAGTTAATTTTGTAAGAAGTGGGTTAGACGTAGTGTCAGCTTGCTTTTAAGTATTTAGTAACCTTTTAGTCATTAGTATATTGTAGACCTTTAGTCGTTTTGTTTAGATGTTTATCATTTATCACTCTTTTTTGTACCGGTACACTATGTTCTAGGATTATTACGAACAGTTGTAGACTACATGCTAGCATCTGGTTGGGAACCGAATATTAACTCGACAGTGAATATGTACTTACCACAACATCAAGTTACTTGTTTTTTATCTTCTCCTGGATCAGGTATAGGTCCAGGGACTATTGGACTATTTAAGGTGGGAAATTTTATTTTCTTGAGGTGTTACCTGTCTCAGACCATCGAGAAGATTTGAGATTTTCCAGCTGCAAAATCTCTGAAGAGATATAAATGCAAGAGCAAACCGATTGAGTTAGAGCACGTATAAGTATATTTTGGTTAAATCTATCTTAAATGATAAACTAAAAATTATTATTATTTTATAAAGTTGGTAACGATTTAGATTAGTAATAATTAATTAATGAATAGTAACCATCAGTTGTACAACACTTTTAAAATATTTAATATATATTTTCTAAATTCTTCCAAACATTTAAGATAAATGATAAAAATGAATATTTGTGAAACGACTTCGCCGCGGCCATAAGTTTCCCCGTCACTGAATGGCAAATCTGTACAGAGCCGATGGAAAATGTTAAGAAAAGGAAACTGCAGTCATTTGGCTACCACATTTGCATTATTGAAGTTGGCTTAGAAAATTTCTCTTCTTCTTCCTTTACTTTTGTGCCGCTGTAGCAGTAAAAGAAGCATTTTATGTATTCAAATGAATGCCCTGAAATGAAAATAATTTCTTGCGATAAAAATTTCTATTTCGAGAAATTAGTTCTTCTGCTCGGTTTGAGTTTTATTATTGAAGGGATAGATGGAGAGGGGAATGGAGTAAGAGAGAGAGAGATGGGGGATCGGAGTTCGTAGTATAGGCTTTGAGGTCGTTAAGATTGAGTGAAATGGAAGGTACTTTTTAAAGTTTATGGAGTAGCCACTATTAACGAATATCTGGAAATTTTATCGTTTTTTTTTTATAGAAAATTATATAGAGGGTGTACCCCAGTAATTTTATATAATCTGATATGGCTTTATTATTTTATTTACAGGGTGGGAAATAATATAAATAAAATATATTAAATTATTATATTAAATTCTAATTCCAACAGCAGTTTTTATTAGTTTATTTAAATAAGCAAGTACGGTTATAATAATTTGTTTGCATCATTTTCCAGTGATTTTTTTTACTCTTTTAAGAATGTAGATAAACGGTGAGTTGTTTTTACATTTTTGTATTGTTGTGTTTTATGTTTGATGTATATTTTTATTACATATTTGACATACATGTTATTAAAATTTTATTGTTTACATTAAAAATACTAGTTGGCCAAAACGGGATAGATTTCAGTGATCAAAATAGGATACTATCCCGTTTTATCTAACTACATTTGTCTACTTGATTGTAAAACAAAATTAATATTTATCACAAATTTTTCAAAATGAGCAAAAATATAATAAAAAGTAACAGACTGTCTTGGTCGCAACTTTCGAAGTTTGTCATTTGAGCTTGCTCATCGCAATGGATTATCTAATAAGCTTTATAATAAGAAAAAGAAAGTCGGTAAGGCTTGACTTTATGGTTTCTGAAAACAGCATCAAAATCTGAAACTTAGAGCCTACGTCACTTGGTAGAGTTATAGGCCTCAAGAAACCTTCTGGTAATAAATTTTTGTCACTGTTATCTGAAGACGGTGCCTAAGAAACGCTCCAAGGTTCTATCGCTGCGTGGGAAAATGCCAAGTAGGCTGCTTGTCGCCTGCAGAACGTGACATTTTAGTTACCGTAGAAATATGCATCAGTACTGCAGGATTATTTGACTTTCCTAGGGTTGGAGGAAAGCCGCAACTCTTAGATAAGGCTCCATCTGGGAGCACAGCTTTAGGACAATTCCATAGAAGAGTCAATCAACTGATTAAAACTTGAGACCACAATTTACTTCTTTATCCGCGAGTAGAATATTTGCATAATCGATTAATAAGAAAATACCAAATAAGGAAAAAATCCGTATGCACTCCTTAGCTTTTGACTATTAAAAAAGTCATACAGTTGGTAGCTGACAGATTAAGGATAACGCTAAATATGTAACGCAAGTGTCATTTAGGAAGCATGTCGTGAACGTACTCATCAATATGCCATCCGAAATGGTACCTTTAGTAAAAAAACCTATAAATGATGCTGGTATATGCCATATCCTACAATACATTGCATCGACTTAGGTGGCGTGAAGTTACTGCTATGAGTCAAAGCTTCCTTGCTGTGTCGCTGGTCTCGGTTTTTGGGGTGGAAACAAAAATGTGCATAATGGAGCACTAAGGATTAAAATATTCCAGAAATAAACTAGGCCATATTTCGTATCTCCAGGAGGGTGCTGATGCGTTAGCCCTTATCATATGGGACAATTTAATTGCCACTAGTTCGTATAGCCAACCTAGATCACAGATGAGTCAAAGTTATTGATATTATCTGAATTATCACTACTTTCGGTTAACTTCCTTATAGTACGATTGTTAGAAGGAATTTTGTTCACCTGACTTTCAGATAATTTTACAATTGAAACGGTACTTTAAGTTGTTTATAAAAAAATAATTAATGTGATTCAGCTCAAATTTTTATATTATGGGTTCGTTCCACTAATAGAATTTGAAATATATCAGAAGTAAAATATTAAATAAAAAATATTTTTGCACGCCAGTCACGATGGTTTTTTAATGTAGTTAGAAACAATTGACAAAAAATCTACGATATATTCCAAAATCAGTCCTTTCTTTTTTTTGTTAAGGAAATTAAACTCAAATGAAAGTTGAGGCTATTATGGTTGTGGACAAAAAACTTCTTGGTCCCAGTACAATCAACTGTCCAGAGGAAAAAAAAACTTCTTGGACCAGGCGAAACAAACTTTCCAAAGACAAAAAAACCATCTCCAATGAAAGAACCAAAAAACCCCTATAAAATGCGAGGGAGAAAAAAAAGAAATCTTCGGTAAGCAACACAGGCGATATAAAGTTGATTATTTGGACTGAGTAGGTAAAGAGAAGAACATTATTAACATGGGAAAGACATTTTATAGGAATACCAAGAGAAGAGAGGGACATGACGCGAAGAAATAAGAAGACATCAAGCAAGTATGAAACTATAATCCATTGAATAGAAGAATAATGAAAATACAGGGTAGTCATACAAGCGGTTAAATTTGCTCAATATTTTTCGTTAAATTTTAATTATCAGTACTGCTGCTTAGGGTAAACGCTTTAATTGGTATGGCATCTTTATTAAATTGTTAGATTCCTGTTGCTTGGAAATCTGATCTTATATTAGAAGATATTAGGGATCTGTCCCATACTTCAGAAAAAATGGTTCTAAAACATTGCTTGGTTATTAAATGATCTACATTTTTGATCCAGTATTTTAAGACTTTATTATCCCAGTATAAAAATTCTGTTTACTATTTATTGTATAGTATTTTCGTTCATTTTTGATTTATTTATCTAAGCTTAGACATGCTTTTTACTATCTGCATGGTTTGGTTGAAGCTCACAAGTGAAACCCTCCAAACTTCAAATTTACTATATTACGAGGTACCGTATAATTACGATTAGTTAGCTTAGAAAAATGACAAGTGTTGCTTCCAGTATATATTCTTAAAATGTGTTATCTGGGGTAAAACAATGTACGGAATAGGGAGAAATTCACCCTTATTTAAATTTTTGAATTTAATAGAAAAATTGGTGTCTTTTAATATGTACATAGATTTTAATTACACCCTATACAATTAAGCCAGAGCAGGGCACAAGAAAGCTAAAAACCTTAAAATAAAGATTTACTTACCCACAAATAAACTACAAGAAAGAAGACAAGTTATCATTAGCTTTCTACAAAAATTTTCTCTTTAAAATTTCATTGTATTATTTTTAAAACGTTTTTTTTATTGTTATAATTGTTACCGATGTAATTTTTATTTTTATAATTAATCAGTGACTTTTTTTATTTCTGTAATTTTCCTTAAAAACTAACTTTGAATCTAAATATACCATTGATTAATCGATTTTTATTGCCCTTTGTTTTTCTGTTTTTACCAAATGAAGTAAAATAGATGGCGCCCTCAATTCAAAATTAAATATTGTATTAGTATTGGTATATTTAGGTCTTATTATGACAAAGCGAACTACAAAAATAAAAAATAAAGCTAAAACAGTAAACAAAAGAAAACATACAACTGTTAATATTTTTTATAGTTGAACTTCATTGATATATTTCAATAACTTACTGAAGGTTGTTAATTTTTGGATACTCGACAAGTATTTTCGTTTTTCGTTAATTTTTTTTTAATAAAAATATACAATTATTGTAATATTAGGCTAGGACTGATTTATTTTTTATGATTAAGAAAAAAAGGAAAATAAATAATAGTGAAAATCCTTTTGTTGAATTAAGTATATTCATATTAAAAAAATCTGTTAAATCTTTGTGTTATTTCTAAACCTTTCATATTTTATTATCCCTCAGTATAAATAATATTCAAGAGAATTCGATCTCATCATATTTCAAATACACTGTTATTGTTAACAAATATGGGCAAATTAGATTTCCCGAACATATAAAGGAACTAATTTGTGAAGGTAGATTTCATGAAATTAAAGGGAGGAAAGTTTGTAATATATCAAAGGCTGGAAACGTAATAGCTATACCTCAAAGAATGGTTCTTGATAAAGGAATATATTTACAGAATATAGTGAAATTAGTATATTATTTTCCTATAAGCTAGGTTAAAAATCGATTTATTTGATCAATGGTTTTTTAATATAAAATACATACTTCACATTTATTTATATAATAAAATAAAAACTAATGTTACTGTAAAAGTTTTGGTCATTCTTGAAAAAGCAATTAACCTCTTTAGGTTTTGAATAAAAAAAAACGACTTTTCTCCGTTACATTCTAACACATCTTGCTAACAACATAATTGTTCCCCAGATTCCCATTTTCCAGCTGTTCTAATGTTTACCCTAACCCGTTAAGGAAATTTCTCTTGTCTTGTAGCGGCTTTAGTAACGGAAAAAAAAGAATGTAAAATGTGCATTATAAGTTTGAGTCACGTTCAGCTTACGTGCCCGGAGTGATATTGTTGAGATTAAGCGAATATTTTGAAAATATACTGTAAATATAAAATATTTTTTTATTCATAAAAATAAAATATAGTTACATAATATTTTATTATAAGATTTCTTTAAACTATCAAAACTACATTTATTTTTTATTTATACTCAATAAACTTCCCATACAAGAAGTTTTTTTTTTGATAATGAGGCATTTTGGCACCACACAACTTTTTTTATTTGTTTATTAACTGCCTATTTTGTAACACCAACGCCGCTACTATACCAACCAAGGAAAGGGATCTTTAAAAGTAATTTAATAAACTGTAGCCTTTTTTTGTACATTTTACTGCGATGGTTATAAATGTTAAATTAACTTTTTACTTTTGATGACATAGGATGAATACAAAGGTCACAATATTTTTAGTACATAATAAAAAATATAACCCAGAGTTAGTTGCCCTTTATATTTGTCTGAAGGACCCTAGCAAGTTAATCCTCACAGGACAATAATGTATATACCAGTGGTACTAATTTCTTAATATACTTTTTATGTCTTAAAACAGAACGTTAATATATGCCTCTCAAATTAATTGCGTATTAAAAAAAATGTTTTTAAAATCATGATTAAAAACACTGACTTAAGGTAATTTAATTATAATAACACATGAATATGAGATGAATTTTACTTTCACTTTATGAAAATTGCACAAATCGTCATTAAACATTGGGATTATTACCCAAACGTTGCTTAACGACTTCACATTGCTTCCACTGATATTCATAGCAACATGTGATGACAAAGGTGGTGGGAGGGGTTAGTATCTGTCCTTTTCTTCTTCCTACTATCAGCTTCATCAAGATGCCCAAGTATAATGCGAGTCATTTGTCATCATGTTTTCTCTAGACATTATCAAGTTCCGTGATTCTTAAAGTACATTACAGGTGTTTGTTAAGTTTCTTTGCTCCTTGTACCCCACTATAATTCATTTTTATTCCTCCCTTGTATATTTTGAAATCAAAAGTTAATTCTATTTCTGGTCTGTTATCGGCCAATACGATTTTTACCGAAAGTTCCACCTCCATCAAAAATAAAGTTTATAAAACTCCATTTCGTTTTCTGTTGTCTACTATTATCTTAATTAATTAGTTCTCTGTCATCGATACAGTGTTATATCGTTTATGTTTTTTCTTCGGAACTTTTGGTTTTAGTGTATGCGCTACATTCACGGCACACGCTTTTTTCAGGACACAGGTATTGTTCATGGTCACGAAAACGGCTGTATGCATTCTACTTATTTTTAACTCCAGTATCTTGAAATAAGAGCTCTTTGCTGAACAAACCTTTAGAACATAATTAAGGTAAATGATCACTTTGTCAATATTTTTTTTCAGTAATAATCCCAATAAATTAAAAAATATTGTATTTTGTAATATTTTTTTTCTTCCAAAAGAAATTTTTTTTTAATAAATTATGTCTATTTTTCATTGAAGTTTCCTTTCCTACACTATTAAAAAAAGTAAAGAGAGATTTTGCAATACACCATAGTTTTTTTTGTCACTTATTTCTAATTCCAGCAAAAAACTAATTGAGGTAAACCACAGAAAAATAAAACGAGAAAAACTTTCGTTCCACAATTTTGACACTTTAAGGATAGCAGGTGTTGTGAATATACGTGTGCCGTGAATATAACAGATGCCGTAAAATCCCAAAATTTCGGGGGAAAAATAAACGATATAACACTGTTTCGAAGACAAATAGGTAATTAATTAAGATAATAAAAAATAAAAGAACGAAATAGAGTCGGGCAAACATTTTGTAAACCTTATTTTTGAGAGAGGTGAAATTTTCGGTGATAATGATATTTGCTGATAACAGACAAGAAATGGAAGTAAATTTCAAAATATACAAGACGAGAAGAAAAATCAATTATAGAGTGGTCAAGGAAAAATAATGTTTGTGAAGTGGGACTCGGTGCCCTAGATTGCACTTTATCTTCTGTGACTGTTTGCCTGGTTATATCCTATTTACTTGGATTTCAGTTACTAAAACCCGTATACTTAGCACACTTTTTTTGACGTTTTGCTACCCCCAAATTCTTCCGGAGGGAAATTTGGGTATTTTTCTGAAAAATAGAAGGTCCTGAGGAGCCCCTGGACGAGAAGCGTGTATTTACGTTTATCCTTGTTGGTTTTCTATATAGGGCTACCTATATGTCATTATAGACAAATTGCAGTTGGCTGAATGACATAAAGTCCATGCCATTACACAAAAAAAATAGGTATTTTTCTGGGTTCACCGAGATGGTAAAGAGAAAATAGTACCTAGTAACTAATAATCTTGATACCTACAAAGAGGCGGACTAAATAACTTCTAGAAGTTTCACAGCAGTTTTTTTAAGAAGGTGATAAATATAAATAGGTAAGAAAAAGCAATGCTATTAAAGATTATCGGACTGTTTACGTATATTTTAATTTTTATAGTAATGTGTCTAGGAGGCTTATCTAGTTTTTCGATCTTTCGTGAAGTTTGACTTGGTGAGTGGCTACTACTCTCTTATCCCTAGAGTCCCAGTTGGTATGGTAGAGCGACTTTTCAGGCTAGTACTATCCCGATGGTATCCCAGAGATGGAAGGAGCTAAAAATGAAACGTTGAGTCGAAAGTCATGAGTCGTTTAGCGAAACAGAGATCGAATTAATCGTTTAAAAATAGGTAAGAATGAAGGCGTAAAAGAGATTAGGATGATTAGGGAAGAGCTCCATTTAATTTTATTAATGAAGAATAAAAGCTGTACCAGAAAATATATGTTCCAGACCTGGTTAAATACTTCTATATAGTAAATTCCTTAATTAAATTCTCTACAAAGCGAGCACATCCATGTGAGTCTAATTACAAAACAAAAAAAAAACGGTTTCTCAGATCAATTTTTAGGCGAGAAAACGTAGAACTAAAATAGTTTGTGAGATTGGCGTTATGTACTTTATTCATATTTGAATTTTAGCCCGATACCAAGAGTTAAAAACATTTTGGATACAGAATACAGGAGAATGGGTAGCGAAGTTTCAGTAATTTTTTGTCAATACATACTTTTTAGAAATCTCAGTAATTTTTTGAACGTCTATACATACTTATTAGAAGTCTCAGTAATTTTTTGGAAGTTAATACATACTTTTAGAAGTCCCAGTAATTTTTTGGAAGTCCATACATACTTTTTAGAAGTCTCAGTAATTTTTTTGTAAGTCTATACATACTTATTAGAAGTCTCAGTAATTTTTTGGAAGTTCATACATACTGTTAGAAGTCTCAGTAACTTTTTGGAAGTTCATACATACTTTTTAGAAGTCTCATTAATTTTTGAAGTCTATGCCTACTTATTAGAAGTTTCAGTAATTTTTTGAAAGTTCATACATACTTATAGAAGTCTCACTATTTTTTTGGAAGTTCATATACATACTTTTAGAAGTCTGAGTAATTTTTTGGAAGTCTATACATGCTTATTAGAAGTCTCAGTAATTTTTTGGAAGTTCATACATACTTTTAGAAGTCTCAGTAATTTTTTGGAAGTTCATACATAATTTTTAGAAGTCTCATTAATTTTTGAAGTCTATGCCTACTTATTAGAAGTTTCAGTAATTTTTTGAAAGTTCATACATACTTTTAGAAGTCTCACTATTTTTTTGGAAGTTCATATACATACTTTTAGAAGTCTCAGTAATTTTTTGGAAGGCTATACATACTTTTTTGAAGTCTCAGTAATTTTTGGAAGTTCATACATACTTATTAGAAGTGTCAGTAATTTTTTGGAAGTCCATACATAGTTTTTAGAAGTCTCAGTAATTTATTGGAAGTCCATTTATACTTTTTAGAAATCTCAGTAATTTTTTGAGAGTCCATACATACTTTTTAAAAGTCTCAGTAATTTATTGGAAGTTCATTTATACTTTTTAGAAGTCTCAGTAATTTTTTGGAAGTCTATACATACTTTTTAAAAGTCTCAGTAATTTTTTGGAAGTCTTCCTAATAAAAGCTTTATTAGGGTTTATTAAACGAATGACAAAAATTCAGAATATTAATACTAAGTAAAATTGAATAAAGTTACTTTGACCTTAGGTTTAAATATTAAAATAATTTGGGGGCTATTTTTAACCCATAGCAGTTTGTCCACAATATATTTAATATTGGATATGGCAATATATATCATCTATTGGCGTTTCGATGTCATAGCGAATTTATTTTATGCTGCTTTCAGTTTGACCGGATTGATTACAAATAATTTTCATTATTATTGATATTATTACTACGGAAGCAAAGCAAGATGGGACTTAATTTTAAAGATTTAACAGTAAAATTAAATTTGTTTTTGTTGTCCACAAACCTAATTTTATATAAATGTAGAATCTCATTTAAGTTCTGTATAATTTCTGGTAATTTACGAGGTATTTAGCATACGAAACATGCAACGTAATTTGTGGCTGAGAAATAAAATTATACAGGTAATAACAAAAAGGTGACAGTGAATAAATTTACTTGTGTATTCTAGTAATAAATTGTAAGTTTGTGAGGAATTAAATAATCTTAAAAATTATTTAAAAACAGGGATCAATACTTTTTAATTGAATAGTAGGCAGAATAATTTCCTTTGGTGAAACTTATTAATACAAATAAAAGAAAAGTTTGATTTGATATAAATTATCCATTATATAACATTATAAATAAAACAAATTCACCGAAATATGAAGTTAGATTGGGAAATAAATCAAAAGTATTTATAATTCATCGAATCTCTCTCTTCCAACGAAATTTTTCTTTTAAATAAAATATAATTCTGTTCGACCCGCAACACAAAGGCTATCTCAGAAATCTCGCTTTTCCAGTGTAACCTATTAAATAAATGAGAAACCTACATCGGTTTCTACCCATTCGATGAAATTGAAAGGGCCAATTTTCGATTGAATAGAAAGCAGTTCAAAAAAAATTCGATTAAATTAAACCGAGTGGCAGGATGTCCACCCATCCAGCATAACCAACAAAAAATACAAAAGATACGAAAGATTTTTACTTCCATAGTAATATGTAATGATTTCCAATGATGTTCAGATAAAAATAAAAAAAAGAATCGACTTTATTTAAAATTCAAAAAGACAGAGTAGTAGAAATCAGCAATTGAAATTTCACAAAGGGGACCAAAGAACGATAATTAATATCTAAATATAAAAAAGTTGGTACAATGACTGACTGAATTAATAATGCTTAGGTCAAACGGGATAACCTAGAAACGTGAAATGTAGAAGGTACATTGTCCTTATGACGTAAATTTACATTAAGAAAAGATGTCTAAACATCAAATTCTAAGAAAAGGAAAAAAACCGCAAACTTTTTCATTAGAATATTGTTTCATACATCAAAGATATAAATATTCACATAAAGCTGTCTGAAAGTACTCGATGACAAAGCAGTAGACAGCATAACCTCCAAATGGATATCGCAATTGCCTTCCAGTAGAAAAGCAGAGGCAAAGATAGGGCAAGACATTATCTCTATCTGCAATACCAAAAATATCCACAAGGGGGAGCGGCATCACCGTTTATGTGGAGTCTAAAAGTAGATAAACTCCTCCGCATACTGATAATATAATCATAATGGCTAAAGGCAAATTTCCAAGCACTCTTTACGACATAATTCAAAGATGACTTAACCTGATAAAATAATGGTGCCAGACGTAAAAGAGACGGACACATCTGGAACATGCCTCAGGATGATATACCAAAATAGTATGACCAAAGCTGAGTCGAAAAAGTGAATAGGACGAGGTCATCATTTCTGCCATTAAATGGTATACTGATGGATCCAGGGAAGTAGAGGACACTGGAATAGGAGTATATAAGCCTGTTTCCAGATGCTTCAAAACTTTGGGCAAATCACCCATTTCACCATATTTGACTTCTGGATTTTACAGATCATTGTTTCAATGTATTTGCAATAGATTAATGGCCTAATAATCAGTTGGTAACAGGCTAAAGATTTACGATTAAAACTAGCAGACAGTGGCTAATGGACTTGGTAGCTGAAGGAGAATGATTAAATCTATTATTCTTAGCTATTTTGTGATACTTAGATCATCTCATTGAATTCCTGTTCCAGATTTTAATATTTCTTCTGAAAACATAACATCTTTACACTGGGCATTCATCTTTATTACTAATGGTAGCAGTCTGGTGTTTTCGTACATCTCAAGCTCCGGATTGGAAAGTTGTATCTGGAAAGTTGTATTTTTGATAATATGGTGAGAAAGTCTCCATGTTTAAATTTATGATGTTTTGGAAAAGGTATGTCTTAAATGTTTCCATTGTTCAACAGCATCTGACATAGTAGCATTTCTACATTCAATTATTCAGAAATTATTTCTTTTGACGGTATAAAAAACTTTAAAATTTTTTTTTCTGTTTACTCCAGATTATATCCCAACTTGCCCTTTTCCAAATCTACTTGTCTAAATATACTAATGTAAATTCCTAGAAATCATAAAAACATATTTGTCAAAAAATTAAAGTGTTGGTTGATTTTTTTATCAGTTATTGATAGAGCAAGTTACCCGGTAATTGACACCCAGTATTTGATAGTATAAAATATATTCTTTTCAATACCTACACATATATTTGTCAGCTCAACAGACCCTGAAGATCCTTGTCTACCTTCTCTACTACTTATTTCCAGTTATTTCTATTTTTGGCACTCTTCCTCCAGTCATTAACATTTACATCATTTAGATCGTTTTGTACTTATTGCAACCATTTCTTTTTCGGTCGTTCTCTTTTCCTTTTGTATCCGTCTGCTGTGAATAGAGCTCTCCTCGTACATCTTTGCTTCGCCATTTTAGTTATGTGACTAAACTGGCTCTTTGACTTCAGATTTTTCTTATTATTGTCGGTTTTCCATACAGATTAATTATTTCTTTATTTTTACGTCGTCTCCATTCCCTTTCTGCTATTTTAATTTCTCCAACAAATTTTCTTAATACTTTTCACTCCCATCTTTCAAGATTTTCTTTCGTTTCTTTGTATCATGGTTCATATAATGTTCGGTCTTTGGGTCTCTTTTTATCGTATCCCTTGGTGTTGGCATATTTTCTTTCACTTTTGCTATGACTAAAATGTGATCGTTATTAGCATCCGCTTCTCTATAACTTCTGCAGTCCCCGATAGTTTTTCCATGCTTATTTTCAATCAGTACGTGATGGATTTGCTTTTTTTCCATACGGAGACATCCACGTTACCTTATGTATGTATTTATGATCAAAGGATGTGCTGCTGATTTTTATTTGGTTCTCCATAGCAAATTTAATCAATTTTAGTTAATTTTTTTTAGAGCTTTTATATATACTTTTCCCTCCAGTTATCTGCCTAGTTTTGGTGTGTTTTGTTTAGGTTACTTTTTTTCGGTATATTTTGGTGTGACCCTGAAGATAAGTTCTTTCAACCCTGAACTTGAAAATATCATACATGGTTTACGTTAAACTTACTATCCATTTTTAATTATTTCATTTAACTTTATTGGCTCAGAAATGTACTGGTCCATAAATAAAGCACATTTATAGAAATTTTTACTTTCAAATTCTCCTCTAACTGTTTTATTGCATTTTGTATTTACCCACGCTTTGTATTAAAGATTTAGCAATCCTTTATTTAAAAATAATGATTTAATCAATTAGTTCCTAAATGATTCAGGTTTTTCTTGGCAGATTTCCTCAAATTTTGATGCTGTCAGTCTAATTTCTCTTTTTATTTTTTTTACAGTTCATAATCTGAACTATTTCCCCTATTTTACCCTCAGCAATTTTTTTGGTCATGATTCTCAAAGGGTTTTATATACTGTCGTCTACTGTTGATGCCGAAGTAATGAGACTGGTAAAAATGTCTAAGAATATAGTTCACCCTTTTGCATTCAGTGTTTTGCACCAATTCCTTTAAATTATTTTAACAAATTATTATCAGCATCTAATATTCTAAGAGCAACATGAAAATACAAGGTATAATGTGGCCAATCTGCCAGCGCGCCCAGGAAGATTAAAGCATGGGCGGGCAATAAAAAATGATAAATTTAATTTAAAAAAAATAAACCTCACGGGTAAAAATTATATGAATATCAGGAAGTTATTATTACAAATTTCGGAAAATTATTGTCAGACGATTTCGTGAAAGAGAAAGGACCAGCAGACTGCAACAAAGTGGCCTTAATATATGTGACAAAAAAGAATAAACCTCATGATTAAAAATTATTGAAAATAATTACTGAGTTGTTAACTAAACTGTATGCTGTATAGCAGACAAAAAAACAGAAGACAACAAATAATATTTATGAAAGCAAAAGAAATACTGGTCTGGCTCGATCTTGTCTTTCGTTTTTTTATCTGCCATTCAGCACAGTTTAGTTGACAACTAAGTAATTATTTCCAATATTTTTAATAATGAAATTTATCCTTTTTTGTCACATATATAAAGATCACTTTCTTGCAGTCTGCCAGCCCTTTCTCTTTCACGAAATCGTCTGCCAATAATTTTCCACGTTTTGTAATAACGATTAACTGATATTTATATAATTTTTATCCGTGAGGTTTATCATTTTTTTTATTATATTTATCATTTTTGATCGCCCGCCCCTGTTTTAATCTTCCTGAGCGTGCTGACAGATTAGTCACTCGATGTTCGGGAGAGCTAACGAAATCTCCCTAGTTATATAAATATTGCATGTGCCTTAGACCTTGTATTTTTATGTTGCCAGCTCTCCGTCTATAATATCAAGTTATTATTAAAAATTTTTTTTTGTAATTATCATCAGTAATCATCCTTTTATTTATTATGTTATACATATAAAGGCTAATGGTTAGCTACATGCTTCATTGATTAAGGTTAATATCATAATTCAAGCTGATCCTTTTAAAATTTTAATTTTTATACCATATGTGAGTTGGTGTGGCTTATGGATACATTTATCCATTAAACGAAATTTATTTTTAACCGCCTAGATATAATAATTTTTTTGTTTCATGTTTATATCCCCATACCACATAACATATAACATGGAAATGTAAAACTGCTTATTTGCTCCAAAATTGTGCTCGACAAAAATTACTTTGACGGCGTTATTTTAGATGGATTTTTACAATTTTTGATCAAGCATTTAGATAAGGTAAAAAAATTTCCTTCAGAGATGCTTAAATCCAGTATTTGTCTCGAATTTTTTCAGTACGATCCGAGTAATTTGATTTTTGTAATTAGTTATTTTACTAACAAACACTTTAAGGTTAAACCCCATGTAAAATACATCTATTAAATGTTTTATTTTAAAAGCAATTAAATTAAAAGATTTACCATAAAATTAAACCAAATCAAAGAGATCGTTAAAGCAGACAACCATACACCGAAAAGCAATTAATTTGTACCATTCAAATTGCATATATCATATTCATCTATATCCTCGATACGATGACAACTGTGAAGTTCTCTAGAGATTCTCTTTGACTACCTGTTTAAATCAATTATCAAAATGATTATGGCTACATCGACTCGCCTAAAGCCAAATCCGATTTCCATAAACTGCATAACACTGTCACAAACGATACCATCACCGATCGGGATGGATTTCGAATTTCGATTGCAGAAATCGAAAATGTAATGCGGATGCCGAATGTATTATGGTAATGCTCGAAGTACTAATTGGTTGTTAGATCTTGATAAATATCATTTCTATAGAATAATGGAACGTACTTCGGTTTTAGGTGTCTCGATAATACTGAGAATTTAATATGCTGATGTTAATTTATACCCGTAAAAAGTATTACATGTTCTAAAATAAAAAGTTGGGTCTTATTTATTGCATATGAAACTAGAACTGAAAAACTAAGATTATTCATTAACCAGCGTTAATTTTCAATATATAATTATGCAAATATCAGCTGTGAGGTATTACATTACTATTTTTTACGCAAAGCAGAACATAAAAAAATTATTATAAATATTATTTAAAAAGTAATTAAAAAATCGTATTCTTTCATAAAAAATTCTCGATATAAATTTTCTGCGGATTAAATTTTATCTTTTTTAATTACAATATAATCCTCGGACTGTATACAACTCCAATCCACCTAAAACGGTCTTCAATTTTTGTCCTCGTTCAATTACTTACTCGGATGACTTTCAATTTATCCTTTACAACATCGATCTATTTCCTTTTTGGTTTATTTTTTATTCTTTACTTACTCCTCGACAAGGATTCTCGCTTATCTGTCGATATCAAGTAGTGCAAAGCATGAAATTGTATTTATACTTTTAATGGATATCTATATATTATTATAGATAGTTTTTATTTAGAATAAAATAGGAATAATTTTTAAAAAAATTAAACTAAAGGACTAAGACTGACCATTTCCATATATAATCTTTGTTTAAATTAATTTATATCGTTCATAAAATTAGGATTTTTCTTACTTAAGCTCAATCATAAAAAAACACTTCTTAATATTCCTTTTAAAGGTATTAACCTAACTGTATTTTTGTGCTACATTATTATTATTATTATTTGGGTTCTAATTTTTCTCTCGTTCTTTTTAATTTCTTTTGTTTTTTGTTTTCTGTTCTATCTCCCAAGCCCAAATGTTGCTGTTCCACAAAGCACCAAAGACCTAGAGTTAACACCCCCAGCCCCCAACATTCTGTCCAATATTCCAACAAAACGTCAATTATATCGACAGTTCGTAAGAACTGGAGACACCATTCTTAAAACTGAATGGAATCTCTTAAACGCCTTATTCAGGCTTCAGATGAACACTCATAACTAGGAAAAATTGATGGGTCCAGGTTTTGGAATAAACGTCATCGGCCAAAAGACCAAAAGTCGCACTTCCACCTAGAGGCGAACAGACAAATCCTACTCACACCCGACCAGAAGAAAGCCACTGCTTTCAAAGGCCGTCCCCAAAATATCCTCATCAATCCCGATAACCACAACTTTGCGCACCAATTCGAAAATGATACCGAAGGCCTCTAAAATATCCTTAAAACAGCTAATCAATACTCACTACTGATGATATAGTCTCGGCCTGACAAAAGGGAAAAAATTCTGCCCTAGGTTTTGGCCATCAAATATCAGCACCAAAAAATCTGCCTACCGCGATACTCTCTATCCATCTTTATGTACGCGTCCCTTTGGCTCTACTATTTTCTACAGACCTCACAAAGATCCCACAACCACAAATTCCTACAGGCAGATTACCTTGACAAATGATCTAGATATATTCTTGGAAACACTTCTCAAGGACCATATTTGGAACTTTCTGGATAAAAGGGGAACGATCCTTTAATTCTGAAATGGATTTAGGCCTGAACATTTTACCAAAGACACTAGTGAGACTACATATCCTGCTTTTAAAGTTCTCAACCTTGGTCACTATACATCGGCCGTCCTTTGCGATATCCAAAATGCGTTTAGTTAAGTCTGGCATTCGCGACTCATTCACAAGCTTTCAGACATCGAACTCCCAATCCACTAAATAAAACTCATTCATTCCTACTTCAATAATTGCATCATTCAAGTTAAAGTTAGAAGCTCTATACCTATAGGATCCCTTCACTTCGCAATCTGGAGTTTTCCAAGGCTCCGTGTTGCCCTAGTTGCTGTATCTCATATACACGCACGACGTCCCCAGCCCTTCCTTGTCTAGTTAGGAAATTTCTCTCTACGCTGATACCTTTATCTCCGCAACCGCCAGATCCACGAGTGTTCTAAAATCCCTAACACAACAACTTCTAGATCTTTTCTCCCAATAGTATAGTAACCTAACTAATCATCTTCAAGCACTCAAATATATCTAAAAAAACCAGTCAACCTTTCAATAAAATCAACTTTAGGCTTTTCGGGAGAGAGGCTCGCTCCCTCAGACGAAGTTACCTATTTAGCGCTGTGCTTTACTCTAAATTGGGTGACTGAAGTCCAAAAAAACTCGAGGTAGAGATAGGAGATTAGCTTCTCTTATCGAAGCTCTAGTTAGACGGTTTGACAATTATAATTGAAATATTACTTCATATCTGCAAAATATACATTAGTCACATAATCGATTACAGAACTCTCAACTCAACTTTCTTGACTCCTCGTCTCATGCACGCCATTTCGGCATTTGAGAGAAAGATCCTCAGGAATACCAACTATCTTGACTGAGACTTCCCCTCCCATCAAATTACTAGCATTACTCCAATTATTTTCTGACTCAAATAAATGCAAGTACGCTACGTTGGGAGAAGAAAGGCCAGCGATGATAAATACACCCAAAAAAACTCTCAGGACCCAATGGAAAGTTGATAGGAACCGAAGAGCATCTAGCAGAAAACCTAAGAAGAAACTCCCCAAGCCCAACATCAGAATTCTTACCAATGAAGTGTAGTTAGCTTCAAAAAATATTAATTCAGTACACATTTGTCACAAAATGAGCGCTTTGAACGCTGACGTACACAGATTAGATAAAACCAAAGACGTCATCAGAACAGCATAACCCAACAAAGAGAAAGTATCACTGAATCTTCAAGATGTCCCCGTAAGAATTTATCACAATAGCAGCGTACTCAAGAAAGAGAACATAATAATGAATCTTTAAGATGACACTGTAAGAATTTGTAGCAGGAGCACCGTACTTAAGCAAGAAAGAGTAACAATGAATCTCAAAGGCGTCACATTGCTAATTTATCTCCAAAAGAGGTGACAAAACGTAATACTGATCATGCCAAGTTAGCTCGAGAAAGAAGAGCTAACGAGTGACGAAACCAACAAGCTCGGCGACTTCTGGAAACTAGAATAAATAGTGAAATTACAGATTCGAGTAATGTTGACTAAGAGTGTTGTTATACAGCTAGAAATACACTCTTTTGACCAACGTGTGCAAAGATTTTCTTACTTCAACAGTTTTGATTCATTTCAGATATACCTAAACTTTTTTGCAATTATATATTCTGTACGTCTTTGTGTTTTATTTCCTGATACTTAATTTTGATGGAACGAATTTATCATAGATCCGGAACGGAAGAAGTTCATTGCAAAAGGCGGCTGCAAGTATCCTGAAACTAGTATGAACGAAACAAAATGTTTTGTTTGAATAACGTGTGCTGCCACTCATGATGCTGTATTATTACCGAGCTACGTTTAATTATAAACATATCAATTCATCTTGGATACAAGGAGGTCTAAAAAATAATGTTACTGCTAGAGGTTGGTCTGATATGATAAATTTCATTGACTGCGGGTTAACCGTGTAGATGTGCCTTATCTGAAGGAACTGGAATGTCAGAAAATTTTGATACGTGATAATTGCTCCAGTTGCAATAAGCATTTGGTAGAAAAATAATATTCGGTTTTTATATCTATCTACCAATTTAACACATCTCATTCAGCCAGTGGATGTAGCTTTTTTCCATTCATTGAGAGCGCCCGGTGAAAAATTATAAACAAGGAATTGGCGTAAAAAAATTATCCATACTAAGAGCAAAGTATTGAGCACCCAAGATCTAAATATTAATTTTAAAACGACCAGGATGCTACAGGAACCATTGAAAATTTTGTAACAGAACTTTTAAGTAATAAGAGATTATGAATATGATCCTAAAACGCTTCAGCTAAGAAACAAATGTATTACTGATGATGGTTGAAATCCCGACGGTGATACAGGTGATTCAGAATATAAAATTGAATTGGATAATGAATCTGTAACGAAGTTACTTACATGCGGCAAATATTCAAGCATCAAAAATATTAATTCTCATACATCCATAAATAATAATCATACAAACTTCATTATTTCTGCAAAAATCTCCTTTAAATATGCTCTGCGCACTGGTTTAATCCCTTTTTAAGCGCCGACTCCCTTTCGCCCTTAAGCGATTTTATTAATGGAGCCACCGAGTTCTTCCCTTTCTATACCGTACGTATCGCGACGGTCATGTGATTGCACGTTTTTAAGTATCTTGCGGATACTTAAGAATGTACTTAAGGATAGGACCAATTCTTTCTGTAACTCTCTTTAAATCGTTTTTCGTCTAAATTGAATTATTTCTTTTAATTAAATAAATAAAAAAATAGATTCGGAAAAGAATTTATTTTGAAAACATATCGACATAAACGATACAACGTATTTAAATATCTTTCTGTACAGAGTGATATAATCCATTTATAATTTTTAATAAACTTAAATATTTTTACAATTAATAGCACACGACTTGAGTGCATATAGAATAGTAACAAAAAATGGGGTTTAGTGTACAATTACACGACGATAAACTTAAAGAACACCTCTTAATATGTGGATTAGTTTTATCTTACAAATGTTTTTTTTTCAAGACAATGAAGTTTTGCAAGATAAATATAATACACAAACTGTACCGTTCATTTGTCACATAATTCAAGAGTTTTAGTAAAGAATTTTATTTATCACAGTCGAAGTAAACACTAATAATAGCAGTTCGTTTCAAGGCGACATCAATTTTTTTTTCACAACTGGTTTATTAAAGGTTTTTGTCACTGTATTTACACATTTTTAAACACTCACGTTAACAGATGTATCAGTAGGAAGAGTAAGACCGCCATGCTGAGGTAATTCCAGCTGGCGGAACTTTTAACTGAAAAAAAGGAAAGAAAATAGTATTAACCCAAAAAAATAATAAATTTTTCAAGTTATGTAGAATAAGGAATTGGTTTTGATTGATCAAGTATAATTGGCACTATGGTAAATCAGTTTTTTGATAAGAAAATTTTTGGTTGTGGTTTTATAGAATTGTAATTCAATATATTTACCACCCCCTGGGATACAAACCCAGTGCTAACAAATCTGAAGCTAATTTACTAATTTGTACACAGAATTTTACCAATAGATTATTTTTAATATCTATAGTGAAATAGTTTTTTAAAAATATTTCTAGATTCTTAATTTTATCTTAGAAATAGAGATTTTTCCAGTGAAGACAATCATAGAGTTAAACCGGAATTATATAAAATAAAAAATTTAACTTTGAAAAAAATAGATGATTTCTTGTATAATTATTTTTGAAATTGTAATTTTATTTAACATATTTAATTATAAATATTAGTTACTAATAGCGTTAATACCTTGTAGTGTTGAAATTTATAATAATTATAGAATCTGAGTTACTTTTGTATTAAGATAGAAAAAAAATGTGATTTTTTTTTACCCAATAGAAGAGCCTCTCTTAAAGGTAGCGTTTGAGTCTGCACTATACTTTCTCTATCTGTTTGGTAGAGTACTGGGGTCATTGAAGCGACGCATTTTACCCTCATGGATCCGCCTCTAAAGTGATGATTACTCAGCCTAAATTTTAAGCCCAAAACTGAAGATACCAAACCATGTTGGTGATACTCCTCTGGATAGATAATTAGAGCTTCCTGTTTTTGGATCTGAAATAAAAATATAAAATTATTAAAAAAAAATGTTTACCAAATTTTATACACGTTTAAGCACTATATATTTGCAAGGTGAAAACAATATTTAAATGAACTTGCCTGTTGTTCATTTATGTACCAATGTAGTATCGATGCTGGATGACTTTTTCCTGAGGTACAATTCAAGTTTATCTCATCTCCAATCTGATATTCTTGTTCTACTCCTGTTATAACAGGGTTTTCAGTGGGAAGAGCTGAAACAAAACAATTCTTATTTAAATATCTGACTTTAAAGGTACCAAGCATATTCAGGAATTAGTACAGAGGTAACACTGTCTCCCACAAAAAAAAATGGATCAAGAAAAAATTTTTTTATTAACAAAATATTTGTTATAGTCAACAAAATATTGGTTTAATTCAACATAACAATTTTGTTATTGTTCTCTTGTTTTAGAAAAATACTTGTAATTAGAAAAATAATTACATGTTGAAAGTTTATCTTAAATGAGGCATACGTCACTGAAGATTTTATATGTCATTAGTCTAGGGTTTTATTTCGATGAAATGTAATCTACCGTAAATTATGATTTCGTTATACGAAGGTAACTGCATATAATTAATTACAAACGACTATTTATATAAAAATTATTGCAAGCTAGTTGTAAACAAAAACTGCTTAGACCGGTGACTGGAAAATGGAAATACTGCTGATTCTGCGGGGTCATCACACTGTAACTTCTTCATCCCCTAAAGAAATTTCGTAAGGGATGATCAAAGCGTTGAATTAATATTTTATTTCGGGCGTAGCTGTGGTGTAATTGCTTCTTTCGCAGTCTTGATTATATAGCAGGTGTTAATAACGATAATTGTTGGAGCTATATATATGGTGGTCTTGCAGAAGTGATTGTGACCCAGATTCCAATCTGTGGTCTTGATGGGTTGTAGGTGGTCTTCTTCTTTTGCCAGTTTGTGAAGTTTGTCTAGGCGGATCTTGTCCAGTCTTAGAGGTTTTACCTTTGCAGGCCCTTGGAGGTTGATGATCCTAAATTTTGGTAGGGTTAGACGTTGTTCTTTGATAGTAGCCTCTGAATTTATAAATTCTTCTTTGCTTATTTAAAACTCCCAATTTGGTGGCAATCTGAGTAGGTATATTCCTTGTAGCGCCAATATTCATATGGTGGAGCAGCGAGTTGATATTTTCGTTGGTTGAGGAAATAGTCCTATATAGTGCTTCTGATATTTGTTATATTTTTGTGTTATTAATATATACCCGTACGATTGAAGGATTTCGTTAAGACAGTCAGTGGTTTTTGAACTTTCTTGTAGGAGTTTCTCTTGGTAAAAATAGTCGAATTAGATTCTCTTACATGGAAGTTCAAGATACTTGATGATGAGTTCAATTTTAGCTGGTTTCGGTTTTATGCCCTTTGGTGTGACAATATGTCCTAGGAAGATGAATTATTTTTTAAAGAACTCGCATTTATCTGTTTGGATCTTCAGGTTTCTTGAAGACGTTGTAAAATTCTTGCAAACTTGACCATGTGTTCCTGCAGGTATGTGGAGAATACGATGATTTAATACATGTAGATAAAGTATATTTCCCCTTGGAGTCATTTTAGGATGTTGTCCATCACTCTTTAAAATGGTGCTGGAACGTTTTTGAGTCCGAAGGGCATTCTAACATACTTGTAGTGCCCGTTCTCTATGTTAAAATCTGTTTTAGGGATGTCTTCTTCTGCCATTTAGATCTGATAAAATCCACTTACCAGATCTAATGTAATGAAGTACTGGCAGTGACCGAGTTTTGCCTAGGATGTCCGTTATATTAAGTATAGGATAGGGGCCATTAATAGTCTCTTCGTTGACCTTCCTGCAGTCTACCACGATACGTCATTTGACCTATACAGATGAATCTGGCTTGTCGAGAACCATGGTGATTGACTTGGTCTTATGATTCCTTGTTCAAGCATTAATAATATTTGGTTTTTGACTTCTTTTTCGTGGACGTGTGGATATTGTGAATACAGCAACTTTGTTTGTCTCGGGTTTTTATTTCGTGTTTCAATTGGTTCGCGAATGTAAGAGAAACGTCTGGTCGGTGAAAGACATCTGAATATCTTTTATATAATTGTAGGATGTGATTGTCTTCTTCGTGATTGGCGTGGTCAGTTGTTATGAGATCCTTAATGTCAGTTATTGAGTGGTTCTGCCGGGATGTATCTATATGGTAGATGTGGTAATCTTCTAGGTTGATTTCTCTGCTAGCAATTTGGTCCGTGAGTGATATCTGAAGAGGATCTGGTGTTGTATTTATCACTTTTGTCCAGGCTAGTTGGTTATTGGCCTTTGTGAGCGTTTCTCTTATATCTGCGCGAGGAATCATTGTTTAAATAGTCAGTTCATAACTGGTTTTTTTTGTAAACGTGAGTAATGTTCAGAAATTGTCTCTTTTTTAAATTCTATGGTAAAATATGAACTGGTTAATTTTCTCTTCTGTTCAATTTTATAATAATAATATATTTTTGTTATTTGGTTTTTGATATCGTAAATATCGAAAATTACATAATTCTTAATGTTTTCGATGTTTTGTTTGTATTGATATCTCATTTTAGATAAAACTCGACTGATTTTCGTTAATAATCAATAATATTTATTCAGTTACTAATGGGATTTTTATGTTCATAAAACTGTAATTTGGTTTGTATCCTAAAAATGTTTCATTAATCTATTAATTAATACCAAAACATATGAATAATATTTTATTAAATCTTATATATTTATTTAAATATTTTAATTATTATGGTAACTTCGTTACACGGTAAACATACTTTCCATAGAAAATAATAATTTAGTTTTTTTAATATTGTTCCATTAAAGAAATAAATGTTTCAAAATGAAAATACTTATTTGTTTAATTAGAGTGGGAACAGGCTGATTTATAAAAAATAAATTTTATTTTTCAAACACATCGTGGAAGGTAGTTTAAAAATATGTAAATAAATAACTTTTCTTTTAAAGGTACTATTTAAAAAAAAATAATTTGGGCGTTCATGGTATATTATTTGCGTATAATATAAATAATATGGCTTATTTTCCTATAAATGTATTTTTCTATTTTCAGTTGATTTTTATAAAATATTTAACGTAATAAGTATGTCCTATAAATAGAAGGATAACAAGTATTTGGTAAGTATAGTTATCAATAACATCTACAAATTAATGATCACTAATTCTCAATTCATATACTACAAATATGAGGATTACCTTCTATTGTTTAAGATAATCTATAGCATAGCTAATAGTCCACTAAGTAGGGACGAAAAAACATTTTCCTGTAACTCGTAGGGTAGAAACGATGTGGTATTTAGGTCGAGACCCTGATAAAAAATTCAAGTTTCCTTAGGAATTGGTGGCGCCAGCCGCTATCTTGAATGAAATATGCTTAAAATTGGATTTTTTTATAATATAACAAAATTCCTTACATTTTGTGTATAAATATATTTTTTACCTAACGAATAAAAGCAGCGAAATGATTTTTCCGAAAAAATTTTTTTTTTAATTTATTAAATTCAAAGAACAATTAATTTCACACAAACCATGTAGTAAAATAATAGGTTTTTATTTATTAGATTGTAATATCCCCAGTAGGTGTAATCTGCTAATATTCCGGCTACGATGTGAGAATCAAAAAATCGATTCAAATGTTACTTTTTTCTCCTTTTTGATAATCCAGACCTTTTGTTACTGACGTTTTCATTATGGTGTCTATACCCTCAAAATCATTGTTTGTGCACCTGAGAATATGGGCTTCCATTAATAAAATTTTCTCATCTCCATTCTTGCTCTTGATGCGAAATTCTGGCACATTTTTGCATATTTTACCATTACAAAATCTACATACAGGGTGCGGCAAATAAACGGTGAATTAGAAACAGACACAAACTATCCCTGTATTAGTACTTCCTTGAATTACATGAATTAAACTAAGAGGCAAGTGTAATATTCAGATTAGTTATAAATTACAAAAATTAAGAACAATTACCAGTTAATTACAGTTAGGAAATTTAAGCAAAAACCGAAGAATATGTCTATGTTTTTTTAACAGATTATCACACATTTATACGATAATAGCCACATCTGAATTTGTTTATTTATTAAGACTGAAATATTAAAATGATGAAAAAGGTCCAATTAAAATTGAACGTTTCGGGCTC
This sequence comes from Neocrepidodera transversa, assembly GCA_963243735.1. Lineage (NCBI taxonomy): Eukaryota > Metazoa > Arthropoda > Insecta > Coleoptera > Chrysomelidae > Neocrepidodera > Neocrepidodera transversa. Next base: position 9,537,492 of record OY725355.1, read on the forward strand.
AATTGGTTCTAAAAAGAAAACATTTGTTTAATTAAGCAGAGAGGAATTAATTTTTTTTATTTTCATCGTCATGAAAGATTTTGATAGATGGTCAACGAATTTGGCCAGGAAAAATATTGTTTTTTTAAAATGTTCTTAAAGTGTTGATGCAGAATATATTTTAAAAATAATAAAAAAACTGTATTTTACAAAGGTAATGGTTTTTCTTAATAATTGATTAATTGATTGATTTGATGTTACTGGCTGAGGTTTAGGCCACATTACTACAGCCTTAAAACTTATTGTGTTGTGCCAATTAAATCGTTGTTATCAGGTGAAAAGGTTTCTTGCCTTTATCAGGATTAACAGCATCTTCGCCAGATTTTCTCTGGGGAAGGCCTCCCGTGAGTTTTCTGCCTCCAGGAGGTACTAACTCCAGCCTACAAGTGCTTGACACTCTAAGAGGTTGTTTCCTCCTCCTCATTATATAATCTACAGATTGGTTCATCTGGGTAGATACCCATTAGATGTAGGTGTTCCCTAAGGTGATAATATACAGTTATTAGTCCCGTGACATGCCTTACTTGATTTCTGTTTAGTTGCGAAATATCGTGAATCAGTACTTTTGATGGGTTTTTGACAATTTTTGATCTGGGACAAGATACCAGCTTGACTGATGATCTTTAACAGCCCACCGAGTCAACCAGAGTCGTATTGAGGATTTATAAATGCTAGAGCGTCTACTTCCTTGTTGCCTGTTATCCCCTTGTACTCAGAAACCCATTTAGCTGTTACCTTATTTTCGTTTGCAAAAACAAGTAGGTTTTGCCCTACTGGCAACTTAAATTCGTCAAAGTAACCCCATTGGCAACTTAAATTGTTCATTCGCTTTCTAGGTGAAGGCCAAACTATGATTTGTAACATGCCTTAGTAGATAAACTAACAGAGCACGGGATAATTTACAGAAATGACCGTTAGATGGCGCTAGTGGTGGCGCTGCGAAAAGGGCGCTGTATTTGAAATATACCGTCTTTTTTCTTATTCAATTTAGATCAATAATAGCGAAGTTTGACCTTTCCGCCCTTTACTATTTACTCTTGCGCATGATTTTCGTTATTGATTGTACGTCAAATTTACAATACAATGCCGTTTGTCCCGTTTAAATCTGACTACTAATAACGAAGTTGGACGCCAATGATTGTAGATTCAAAATGGGGGTGCGTTGCATTCTTCAAATTTCTTCGCAGCACCATCTAGCGATCATTTCTGTAAAAACAAAAAGTTCCATATTCGTTTATGTTCAGGATATAAACGAATTTGAAAATAATACTGTCGACGCAAAGGATTTCAAAATTAAATTTTATTTTACCAAAGTGGCGGGAAATTGAAAACTACTAATATATTATTTTTTTAGACACAATATTAAACTTTTGTTTGCCTAATAAGAGAAAAAGTAAATTTTTTAAATTATCGATTCATAATATTAAAGCCTGATAATATGATAAAAAATAAGAATCTAGCAATTAATAATTACTAAAATCAAAGTTTATTCACACCACTAAAATAACAATCAAGATACATTAATGTACATCACGTCTGTTCTATACTCAAACTTTAGACTAATTGACAAGTGTCACCTATGACGTACGTCGTCACTGTTCCATTATAACTAACTTTGATACATTCCCTATTGTTTGAAATACACCTACCTGAGCATTTTCCATAGTTTGCGACATTAAAGTGTAAGAAAGGAAACTTAATATAATGAACAGTTTAATGCATAAGTTAAATAAAACAACAGTCTCCTAGGAGATGCACATCGTACAACGGTTGGAAGAGACGTAAAGTTTATTTGTTTAACTAAATTACTGCAGCCATTGCTGTTTCTAATTAAACATAAATACGGTTGTACAAATATATGGTTGGTTCCGTTTTTGTTACAGTTCAGTTACTTTAAAGTTTTCCCGCAGCGTTTACCTACTCAACGTTGAACTAGTTTACGATAGTTGATATCGTGTGATTAATTTACTTTTATTTTACATAATAATAGGGAAAGATAAATTACAAATAACAACTATAAAATTATAAAACCAATTATGTAACCAAAATCGGTTAGTAATTTCACTAGAAGGTGTCTCGTGAACACATAGTTAACTTATCTGTCACGTTTATATTACAGAAACTTGTACTGAAGTGACTTTAATTTCCGTAATAATTAAAATATTTAAATTAGAATTAACTTAAAATTATGGCATAGGCTAAACGCTTCTAATATAGGGTACCAGGTGAACCTCCGGTAGATAGATGGAGACACTCGCCTCCATGCTTCTTAGACGCAGACGAATTTTTTATCGTGTAGGACGATTCAATCCGTTATCGGCAGTTGCTGTGGCAGTCCCAATTGTAGTTGCAATGGCAGTCACAGATCCAGTGGCAGCCCTCCCTCCTTTAAAGATAGATCAAGCTAAATTGAACGAAGCAAATTTCAATTGTACCGGAGCAGTGAGTAGTCCAGAACCGCCACACCAGCCCGGGATACGTGCATGTACCGTCAGAAAATCCATGAAATAAAACTTTTATTGTTACCAAAAATTCCGGCGAAAAAAGGGTGTGCAATGGTTCTTTTCTCGGATAGTATAGGCACGTATTCCCGGCTGGCATGGCGATCGATGACGGTTCTGGACTCCGGTTATAATTGAACTTGGCTTCAGCTTGACCTGTCCCTAAATGTCGCAGGGTCACTGATATTCCAATTGGGACGGCAGCAGCAACTCGTACTTCGGGCTGCCACTGCAGCTGCCGATAACGGTTCGAAATGAACTTCGGCGTCTATGAAGCATGTACGCGAGTGTTTCCATCTGTCGGGCGGAGGTTTAACTGGTACGACTGGTCTTTTATTCGAAGCTTCTCTCATAATTATAAGTTAATTCTACTCCAGTGCCGCGCGCGATTTAATTTATATATTTTAATTATTACCAGAAAAAAGTAACTTTGTTACACTCCCATTAAATAATAAGAAACTAAACTATTTTAAAAATCTAGTTTCTATACTTAAATTTTATTTAAAAATAACAATAAAAATCTTGTATTTTATTATACAAGCACTAAAGTAAAAATATCGTGAATGATCAATAAATATTATTTTACGTAACAAAGATTAAAAGAATACCATTTGAAAAATAATATCCATTTTAGACCATTAACATGCATAATGTATTAATCGTGCATTTTACAATAACTCTATAAATTCCATTTGGTTTAACTAGAAAATAATTTAATTACGTCGAATCCAGTAATGAATTTAATGCTCATTATAGAATATTATCGATTATAGTTGAAGTATAAAGCTTCCTAGGATTATCTTTTTATAATATAAATTATAATTATATTAATTTTATAATTTACAGGATTATAGTCTTTATGTCTCAAATTAATATCAATAACTATTGTTATAAATTAATTGATTTATATAAAATATAAATAATATGTATGAATATAATATATATTTATAAAATACTCTGATGTTTGATAAACATACAATGATGCTTTCAATCATATTAATAAAATTTTTGCTTTTATGCTACAAATTATTTATACAAGGGAAAATATTGTGATCAAATAAAAAACAGATTTCGTTATTTTATTTTTCATTTACATTTTTATGTCCTCTGAGTGCAAAACATGAAAAATGTATAAGTTTTTAATGGCCATCGAGAAACGGAAATTACAAAAAAATTAAAAAAAAAAATGAATGTGTGAAGCTTCAATAATTTTTTTTATTTTTGTTTTATGAAATTTTATCTTGTTTTAAAGATATTATTAAAAAAAATGATGAAAGTTTAGGAAAAAAATTTGAAAATTTATATATTATTTAATATTGGGAAGCAATTAAATATTTGCGATTGTAATCCATGTAATATAGTTAAATTTTTATTTTTATTTCTTTCAAATTTGATTGCCATATATTAACTTAAGCTCCTATATATTTTTAATTTTTTTTATAGTATGTTTAGTTTTTGTTGGATTATAAACCTAATGTATTTCTTCGTAGTTTTATTCTATTAGATTTCCCCTTTCCTTAAATCCTCTTTACATGCCTCTATATACTTTTTATCCATTAGCCCATCTCTGATAAGGAATTTTCTTTATATATCCTAATCAGCATAACCTTTTTACTAACTATTAGGCTAATCTATACTTGACCATATGACACTGAGAGTTCCACATTTTTATTCTTCTCCATTCATTTCCTTCTACTCTCACTCTTTCAAAAATTTTCTTCAGGGCTTGTCTTTCTCTGTTATTAAGCTAGTTTTCTTTGTTCCTATTCATAATCTAATCACAGAGTCAATACAGAGGCGACCGTGAGACAAGTAAACTATTAAAAGAGTGAGACAGAAAATACATACCAACTACTATTATTTTTCTTGCGCATGTCTAAACATTAAAACTAGTCATTAATGCCAATATGATTTGAATTGTAACATTGGCCAATTTCACCCAGTTTAAATCTTGTTAACCGATAGCTTAAAAATGATCATTTTAAGTTGGTCACAGTGATTAATTTCAGTATAGTGTATTATAATATTTATTTTGGATATTGTCAATTTGACTTGTGGATTGTGGATGTTAAGCCTAATTACTGTTTAATGAAAATCAATTATATTATAGGTTTAGTCAATTATATATATTCTTCAGGTATTACTGTTATGGCAACATAGTAGAAGGTATTTTTTAAGAAATTCTTATCCACTTTGGTAACGTCGGGCACGTACCAATTTAAGGTATGTTCGGCATTACTTCTCGCAGATTAGAGTGCAGATCTGATTTGTAGTCATGTGAGTTACGAGCACAAAGATTTAGTTCGCTTTTACCGAACGCTTAAGAAAATAGTCAGTGTTAGTTGTCAACTGTTTAGGGATACGTATTTTCTGAAAATAAAAATCATTATGTGTCTGAATGATTAATTTACACCAAATAGTAAAATTCTGGAAAAGGTATAGGTACTTTATTTGTTTATCATTCTTGTTGAATAAATAGTGTAAATCCCCTATTTGGTAAATTTCTTAATACCAACAACGAAAATAATTGATTAACATCTATCTGCAATAAACAAAAGACAATTTGAAATAACGGTCTGAGTCAATTGTCATGTCGGTCTTTAAAGCTGGAGCTTAACTTTTCGCTATATATGGAATCATCGAACGCAGAATCTAATTTTCAGAGTGATAATTAGCGCAATTACGAACGTATTTCGAAAAGTTTGAACACTTTGAGCATATAGATTCACTATATCGAACGCAACTTTTAGATGCCGAGGTCGAATACATTTCTGACAGGAGAACAAAGAAAGAGGGCGGAGTGTCGCATCTCATATTAAACATTCTAGGTTGAATTACTGTTCGACAAAATCTTAGATTTACTGCCTTTGAGACGTTTTTCGACTTCAGTATCTTCGCTTCTTAATTTCTTCTTCTTCCTCATCTTTACTAGTAATTGTTACTCCCAGATATTCAAAACTATTTACTCCTTGCTCTTATTTAATTCTCTTAAATCGCTTCCTGCATCTTCTCCAATTTCTAAAAATTTTGTTTTCATACCCAATAGAAAACAAGGTCTGATATACAGGGTGGTTAAGGAAGTCGTGTCAAGTTCATATCTTCAGAACTAATGCAGGGATTATTTTAAAGATTGAGATGGTCATTGTAGACTAATTTTAAATTAAAGGACATAAAGATCCAAAATCGTAGACTTCCGGTTTCTTTGAAATTGGCGTAAAATGAAATACCCTCTATATTTTTACATATTTGGATTCTACAAGTCAGATTACATTTCTAAGAATAATAGAAACAAACTCGAAGTCATACCACATAAAATATAATGAAGTAATCAAAAGATTCAACGAGCTAGGGCGATATGTTTCACCACATTGTTGTTTTTCCCATACTCTATTTTTGGTACTTAGCCCTCATGTTTTTCATATGCTCGTCTTGGGGTCATTAGTGTTGACTAAGATTTCTTCTTTCTTTACCAGTTGTTGATTCCAGGTAAATTTCGAGTCTAAGATAACCCCGAGATATTTGACCTGTCTCGACAGCTGGATGTGAGACACATGGAGGATTAGTGGGGCTGGCCCCTCTAACTGCCTTCTTTAAGTCTTTGTTCATCATACCAAAGATGCTTATGTGATCATGGGTTTCACCAACACGTATTTCCAATACACCATTTTTGGGCTTGTTCCTCATGTTTTTCATATGATCGTCTGGCTGCCATTAGTGTTGACTCTGATTTCTTGTTTCTCTGCCAGTTGTTGATTCCAGGTAAGTTTCAAATCTAAGATAACCCCAATATATTTGATCTTCCTGGATAGCTGGATGTTGGATACATGGAGGGTTAGTGGGCTTAGTCCCTCTAACTACCTTTTTCGGGTTAAAGGTACTCTACTAAGGTTGATTTTAAGGTACTAATATTTAGGTCCACTTCACCTTACTCTGCACTCACCAGATTTAGGGCCATTTGCTTTCTTTCCATAACTGTGATGTTGAATTTTCCTATCATCATTAATTTTATGTATTAATATTCAAACCGTCATTATTAATTAGGATGCTAATAAATTTTATTTCTTTTAGAAGACTAATCAAATATAATCGACAAATAAACTGCTAAATCATTAGAAAATCCTTCTAAAGAAATATTTAATGATAATGAGAAATAAACAGCTAATTTATTTCCAACTGTCTCATAAACTATTGCTTACTTGTTCATAAAATCTCTCTATTTGTTTATAAATAATAAATTATACCGGTCATTTACAAAATTGGGGAAGCAATTTCCACAAGTACTTCCACTAAAATATAAACTCTTCACATGATCAACTTTTAGAAAGCTATTCGATCATCTTGCATATTTAATATCAGTTTATATATTTTTCAGTGAACAAACCGTTGAAAAGGTTAATTTTTTAGAGCAGTTTGGTTATACAGTTCTAATGGAAAAACTTGTATATATATATGTATATTATGATGGTATTAATAAAATATACATAAGCGAACTTTAACGATTTCAAAACTAAAGTTTTAATAATAGTAGTAATATTTGATTTATTAAAAAGATCGTTAGAGCATTTTAATATTTATTTTCGTTCATTAACAATAATATAGAAAGTTATTATCTAGCAATAATAATAGTTAAAAGTAATTAACAAATATTTGATGTGAAACCTTAAAGTTTAGCTTATATTTAATTCAGTTAAATAATTGCAAACATAAAAATTTAAATTTAGATAAAAAAACTAGTAAACTAGATATACTGTAAGGGTTACTTGTTACATTGGGACAATATTTTTATATAAGACTGTATAATTTATATCTCAAGATTTATTAAATTTAGACTAACACTAGTGACCCACTTCGATATCTTTCTGGGTTACATCAGATCAAATGTAACTCTATATTTAAAACCAATTTTAATTGTAACTTACCTACAACTTCCATTTTTGCCTCACTTTGGGCTGAGGCAAAAGATGGGGCCTCTGCTGAAACTTCACATCGAAATAGTCCTGTTGTCTTCCAACTAATCGGTCGAATCACCACATTGTTGCTATTTGATCTACTCATCTGAAACAATAAGATATGCATAAACATACTTAACAGTAGATTAATTAAAACTTGGAAGTTACCCTAAATAATCTTGTGTGTCGGTTTAAATACCCGCTGCAAAAACAAAAATTATCGGTACCAGAAATTTGTTTTAGGCCGCTTCCTGACGGATATTTGTAGTTTTCACTGTTTTGTAACAATATTTTTAAGTCCCTAATGTCCGTTTTTATTACTTTTTCTTAATAATAATAACTCCGTGTTATATTTACATCTTGAAACTATTATTATAATTACCTTTCCTCTGTAATCCGTCATTGTTATTAAAAACATCGCAATCGGCAATTGATCGTAAAGAGGTAAAATCAAAATGTACAGTGAAAACGAAAAATAGAATAAACACTGCGACCTTCCTCCGAATATAGGGTCAAACGCGATCCGTGTAGAAAGTTCACACTTCGTCCGAACGATGGAGATACTTGGGCTTGTGCCGCTTAGATACCACGAACGGCATGGTAGACTGCGATTTAAAATATTCTAGTAAGTCCGCTCCGAGCTTGCTCATAGCCGACTACAGAGACACCTGGTCTTATAGTACAGGTAAATTTCTCTTTGTATTGAAGTTATAAAACAACGGAAAGTACACTCTGGTGTTTTGGGCTACATTGTGGTCTTCATCGCCGTGGCTTTAGTACCGTCTTAAGGAAACGACGGAAAGTACACTATGGTGGCTTCGGCTACATTGTGCTCCCAGTGGCCTCGATTTGACCGACGAAAAGTAGTCTCTGGTGGATTCGGTCACATTGTACATTTCGTCGACGGAATGGTTCGACGGGAAGTACATTCTGATGGCTCCGCGTCTACCGTTGTTAAAGTCCGCCCCGCATACCGAGTGTTTACTGGATCAATCCCGTACCGATGCTTTACCGACCCCCCAGGAAGAGGTCTTATGCTAGATTTACATTATGATGCCGTTCACGGTTCAATCTCGCTCCGATCTCGGTCCGTCTTCCGGATTCGGTCAAATATTCTTAACCAAGAAAGAATCAGAAAATTCTCATGATCTTATAGCTATAGTTTCAATCCGATATCGCGCAAGTACAGGTTTGTCGAAGCGAGATCAGACCTGTCGTGAGTTGTACCGACAGTGTGAATACGCTTTTGTTTCAACTCTAGTCTTTAATTGGTCGTGTCCTTAGATCATATATGCTGCGCTAGATACGGCATCCGGTTGTATTTTGTTAGTAGAATGGGGTGTACTCTAGTCATGAATTGTCATTGGTCAAACTACGTCAATACTGATTTGTCATTGGTCAAATTATATCGAAATTTGAAAACGACCAATCAGTGACTGAGTACTTTAGACCTACCAAAAAAGTAACTTACATGTCGTATCTAGCGTAGCGTATATGATCTAAGGTCATGCCTTAAACTAACACTCAGTTTTCTCATGTAGAAATGGCCTCGAGAAGAGGTGTTTGTTTTTGTAATTTTGCTCTCATTTTTTTTCAAAATCGTTTCAAAAGTTATTGAGTCCATTCGACAATATCGTAAAAAAATTTCTTGGCCATCTATTAAATGATGATATAAAGTGTGATCTTTGCGTTCTTCTTTTCTCGTTAATACATTGGGATGTATCCATATTCTTCTGTGATTTTGTAATTTATTAATTAATAGCTGTTATCACTATTTCTTCAATTGAAAAATTAAATGACATTTTTTGGCAAGTTAAATTTATCGGAATAGTTTAAAAAACATCTTATGTCGACCATGGATTGAGACAGACTGTAGATATAGCGAGATTTGATCGGACCGAGATCGGAGCGAGATTGATCATTTAAATTGGTGCTAGCGTTAGCTGCCGACTATTCCAAATGTTATATGTATAAGGTATTACAACTTAAAATATATTTTAGAACTAGATAGTACAAGTCTACATAAAATAGGATTAATAGTAGCCAGCAATAGGAAAACAATGTAAACAAAATTGTGCGTCTGTCCTATTGCTGATTTTACTAACTTATTAACCCTTGCGAGAGACACTAGTGGCAGTAGATATTTTATTATAGATGAAAAACAAGAAAAAGAATTACTAGAATGGTATAAAGAATATAAGAGTTCTTCGGAACATAGTTCTTTTAGTACAGACAATGATTCAAGAGATCCGGACTACAAAGTGGATGATACTGAACTGGAAAATAGTGGACCAAAGTGAACCGCATGAAAGATAATGAAACAATATTCAAAGAACTCATCAGAATTTGAACTGAACTGAACGTCTACTCCCAGAGCGTTCAAGCTACCGGCGACTAGATGAAAGACGACCAGTAGATAGTAGTAACGACTCGGCAGTAGCAAGGATAACAGCAAAATGCATTGGAGATGACTCAACGACTCGGTCGCGGCTACCTAGTCGCAGTTGTCAGCGACTGCGACTTTTGAAGAAAACCGTAGCTTAACTAAAATACAGAAACTCACAAATGACAGTTGAATTCTTAACACCAAGGGTGTGTGGGTAAAGCAAAGTTGAAAAGCAATAAATAATAATGGAAAATGATGGTAGAAAAGTGAACAGTTATCTAAAATAAAGTTAATTTTAAATTTAAATTATAAAAAAACATAAGTTACAATTATACCGAACATTATTACAAGCGCTTAATGGATAATGGATGCAGAGGTGGTAAGAAAGAAGAAGCAGTTCATAGATGACAAGTAGGGAAGGTACAGATGATATAGGAGAAAAATAAACTTTTGAATGGGAAATGTAAGAAAGAAAGACTAAAAAACAAGAGGGAAAGAACCTGAAAGGGTAAGAGGGAAAATAATGTCCCTAAAATTTTCAGATAAATTGATATGATTTTCTTTAGGACGTATTTTTTCGTTCATGAAATTGAAGTCGTCCTTGTGAAGACAAAAGTTAAATTCAAACATCTGTAGAAGTTTTAGTCTATTGCCTTTCTGACAGTCATGAAGAAGTTTGAAATCAGAGACATAAAAGAAGTTATATTTAGGGTGGACACTTTAACCACAAATCGTAAAAAAACCAATTTTAGAACCCCAAAAAGAATATTTACCTACCCCACCATGAATGTGGATATTTAAAATTGGTATCGCCCTGCTCTAAGTGTCTTCTAGTCACCAATTGATATTTTTAATTATATTTATTGTATATTTTCAATGTATTGAAAATATTGTATAATGGAAAATCTGTTAATAATAAAATGGCATAAGAGTTAGTATTTGGTCCACGACACGTGTGTTTTTATTTACCTTTAAAACTGATTGGTTAAAATATTCCATAATGATTTGATTTTCAGTGCGACCCCTTTTAAAATCCCAATTTTCTATTCACTCTATATTTAACGTTAAAATACCTTTATAACTCTATCGTTCTATTTTCATCATTGAAGTTTGACGTTTCTCATATCTGCTTTATGAGGCGAACAAAAAAGATCAAAACCCCAAAGGTGTTGGAATTTGGGTCACGCTTCACAAATTGACGTCCACATTTTCTCGATCAAGCCTGTAATAATTTGTCGGCAACGCTAGAATGTGACTGGCTTCGAAAAAATTCGTCAAAAATTGTTACAGTCGATTTATGTATATCGAAGAACGAGCAAAGTTAAGGGTAGGTTGAGAAAAAAATTATTTGATTTTTGAAGCTGTCAATTTTTTACCCGGTTTTTTATTATCTTTCTTTAATTGGGTTAAAGTGGGAGTAAGATTTTTTATATTATAGTATTATCAATATTTAATTTTGTTTAATGAGATTTGTTCTTTTGGCCGATATAGGTGTAATATGGATTTGAAATCATCTTTCAGGACGAAGCTAAAAATATAAGAAAATACAGGGTGTTCCAATAAAAAAATAACTATATGTATCACTTTCCTGGTAGCAATCTGTATATTTAAAATTATTTTTAGATTCTTTCCTTTTCTTATATTTCTTATATAAAACTTGCTGTGAGAACAGATTTAATAAAGATGTTTAGTTTTTGCTTTACACACCGAGGCGTTACCAGTGGCCCACCCTGTATATAAATATAAAATTTTGGGTATTATGCCAGTTTTCCAATTTTCTGGCATTTCCGAGAAAAACGTAACTCGGGGAGATTTTATATAATATTAATGCATTTTCGAAGAAAATATTATTAAGTAAAGTTGTACGACATAAAATTCACAACAACTTTCATCTCGAATTTTTTTTCGAATTCCCCATAGTTTCGCTGTTAGAGGGGGAAAATATTCACGTATAGGGTTTTTGGCTTAAATTTTGTCCCGAATTTTCATTTGTTTCGCAGCAAAAGGGCGCAAAAAAATGTGCATATAGGTTGTTCCGAGTTTTTCAAGATTTTAAGGAGTCCAAAATGTTCAATTGAAAAGTTGTAGAGCATTAAATTTCCTTTTATTTTCTAGAATTCTCATTATTTTCACCTATAGAAGACGAGAAAAAAATTTGAATGTAGGGTTTCCCGAATTTTTCCAGATTTTAAGGACAAATAATGCACTTTATGGTAAAATACTTTAGTACAAAGTTGTAAAGGATCAAAGTCCCTACAACTATTTTGTTAAACTTTTACCAGAATTTTCAGTAGTTTCACCGCTAGAGGGCGAAGTAGTTAACTTTTTTTATACAAAATTTTATTAATTTACTGTTAAATAAGCGGTTACAATTTAAATAAACAATTAAATTAATATCTCTCTAGTTATTGTCCTGCAATCGCTAATAACGTTTTTACTTCCATTTTCGGTTTTCTTCAATTTTCAAAAATACAAACTTAAGAGGAATTTCGTTCATCATAAATAAACTTAATTATATTTTCGTGTTATTGAAAAATAAACTTTTGTTAGTATGTATTAAAGTAAACCAAATCTGGGGTCATTCTCCCTAACAGACCACCACTGAATCAGTTAAGCGGCGGTCAGCCCTTCCTGCCAAGTCTGATTTACTTTATTTAGAGAAGTGTACGGACAGAACCCAACACTAACTTTTGGCAGTCGTTTTCAACACTTCATAACTTCGTTGGGCGGTCGAAGTCCCTCCGGAAGTCGAGATACGAAAATTCTTGACGTTGGATAAATCAATTCGATTCCGGAATTGAAAATTCAATGAATTGACGTTAGATTGACGTTGAGAGTGCAAGAATCGGTACACGCGAATAGAGTTTTATTAAAATAAATATAACTCAACATCACTGAATTTATGTTTCTGTTCCAGTGGCAGTTTGAAAAATCTCGATGCAAAATTAGTTTAAGTTGAATAAATTTCCTCTTGGTTTAAAAATATCTAATAACTAATGCAATTTTTTCGCAGGAAAAAATGGCTTACTGTTATATCAATAAGGCTCCAAAATAAGCTGTGATTTATTGATTCGCTGATATCTAATATGTTTTAGGGTTTACATGCATCCTTTTTTTAATCAAACTCAGTTAATGTCTTTGCAAACAAAATATGGAAATTATGAATAAAATAAATTACGATCCCATCGATTTATTCGTTTCTTACTTATGTGCAAACTATTTTTGTTTTGCTACTTGTTAAGTTCTTATATGTTATAGAGAACTAACATTAAAAGAAAAATGTATGTTATTGCGTCACTCTCTTATTCACTCAAATATATACGATCAAATTTAATGGATAAAAAAATACTCAAGCAGAACATTATTTTATAAATGAACAGGGGCCGAAAATGGCTTGAAATGCGGTTCCCGGAATAAAGCGAAGTCGACGCTGAATTTTAGAGCTAAAGCCGGATTTGTGCTCGAAAAGTTTATGGCCAACTGAATTTCCGGATTTGGGTCCGGGAAAATGACCCCTTGGGGCGGGAAAATCCTGTTTTGGACGTCCCGATCGCGACTGTGGTATTTTCATGGACTTTCCAATTCTGGAGCTGAGACTGGGTGTGAAAAGTGTTTGGTCAGCTAAAATTCCCAGTTTGGGTTCGGGAAAATGACCCATTGGGGCCGCAAGATCATATTTCGGACGTACCAGTCGCAAAAGTGGGATTTTCATGTATTTTTCAATCCTGGTCCTTCGAGTATGCTCAAAAAGTTTTTGGAAAGCTGAAATTCCCAGTTTGGGTTAGGGAAAATAGCCCATTGGGGCTGGAAAATCATATTTCGGACATACCAGTCGCAACAGTGGTATTTTCGTGTGTTTTTTAATTCTGGACCTGAGGGATCCGAACAGGGAATTTCACATGGCCATAAACCTGTCAAGCACAGTCTAAGCTACAGGAATTAGTACATAAAAATCCCACTGTTTCGATTGGTACGTCCGAAATATGATTTTTCGGCCCCAGTGGGCCATTTTTCCGGACCCAAACTTGGAATTTCAGCTGCCCAAACACTTTTCACACCCAGTCTCAGCTCCAGAATTGGAAAGTCCATGAAAATACCAGTCGCGACCAGGACGTCCAGAACAGGATTTTCCGGCCCCCAAGGGTCATTTTCCCGGACCCAAACCCGGAATTTCAGTTGACCATAAACTTTTCGAGCACAAATCCGGCTTTAGCTCCAAGACTTCGCCTTATCCCAGGAACCGCATTTTAGGCCATTTTCGTCCACTGGGGCCAATTCCAGACGTGTATGCCCAATTCTGAGCTCGGGATCGGATTCAGCGTCGAAAAATACATGGGAATACATATGTCACTCTCTTGTGTATGAACTTCTTTTTTTTGTGGGGCTGTGTTATCCGATTATATTTTTGGGGTGGACCCAAACGTTGAAGACTGCATTTAACGGTAAAAGCGATATTAAAGCATATCTTTCTCTTGAAAACTAATTAATAAACTTCAAAATTAAACTTTGCTCTTTCTCATTATATAATTTAACTCAATAAAGTTAAGCTTTAATATCATTTTGATACTTTTAAAAATAGATAATTTAGTATTGTGGAAAGTAAAAAAAAATATGCAATATAATAAACAAGTAGAATTTCCCCTTCCTTTACCTACTTAGTTGCCTCTTCGGATTTAAACGTTATATTGGATGCTTCTCGCATAACAAAAATATAAAGATTAATAATTACATAGTTAATTATTTTATATTTAGTTACTTAAAAAAAAATTGTCCATTAAAAAATAAATATGATACATTAATGGAATTTTTTATACAAAATACGTTTCATTTTATTGACCAAATTACCTGCTACATATAAAATCGATCAATCCACTTTCAATAGAAAAAATTCCGTATTGTGCGAACTCAGTCACAATTAAACCAATTTTTTCCGTCCATTTATGGTTATTGAATCCAAATATAACGGAAGTAAACCTTTTACCCAAAATACACACACATCAGCTAAGGTAAAACGAATTTTTATTGCCCGGAATCATGATTTTCAAATTTAAAATCCATTTCGACGTTTCCCTTATCAAAAATAAACGATAGCACGATACATAGATATTTCCTGCTTACAGGGTTATAGGTTTTTGTAAAATAGAAAATTCTTAAAAATTGAAAAATATATTTTCTGGGAAAATTAAAAACATAGTAAATACAGTTTTTAAATTATATTTTTTTCTTGTATAACATTCACACTTTTTAATAATAATTTTCTTCAAAATATTTTCAGATACCAGCGACTTAAAATATGTATTTGGAATGACAGTTAGAAAAATTTGCACATAAACAATTGCAAAAGGTTAACATATAAATATTTCAAAAAAGGAGGTCAATTTTTTAAAAAAATCTCAAAAATTAAAAGCGGGAAATTTTCAGAAAAATTAAAGAAAATATATTCAGATACAATTAAAACTTGTGTAAATATACTAAGTATTTTTTTCTTCTATGTTTTGATTTATTATTTTTCCTGATGTATGATTTTTACTCTTTATCAAACTTTTTTACTCACCATGTAAGTATAGATAAAATGCATGCATATATATAAATGTTATTTATCGTTGCCTGGAAGATTTCCTATTTATTTTCGCCCACACCGTGTCTCGTATATACTTTTCGTATAGACAGACAAGATTTATGGACATATTGCAACAACCCTACCGGAATATTATATGGCACTAAATTCGTACCTTAGAAGCATGGCCGGAAATTTTGCTATGTTTTTATGAACAATTCGAAAATTGAAAACTTCAAATCTAAATCTATTTTGTTTAAATTTGATCTAAAAATTTTCCGATTTCAGTCATTTAAGATTTATTATAGTAGAAATACTTTTATATTAAAATATTTTAATTCCTCATTTATTATTTATAAATATTTCTTCAATAAAATTATAGATAATAAATAATGTCTTTATTGATGAAATAAACGTTCTATTTCGGTTAACAATGCCGTTTGTTTGCTATTAATCACCTCGGAGTTTATCTAGATATTAACTAAAATGAGGTAAATTAGTTCTCGACATGCCACAATAATTACAAATTTGTTTTCTTACATTTTTCGATAAAGAAATAAATGGATCTGTTGATCAGTTTAATGGTGAGAACCGGGACACTATATATTTAGATTGTTTTATATTTAAGGTATATTTTTTTGTCTTGCTTATTTTGAACGTTTAGTGTAAACAAAAATATTTTTTCCAAAACCGTATTAAAATATCGCCTTTATGATTATAAGTAGAACGTTATATTGATTCATTGTTCACCTTTATATAGTTTTTTTAATCTTAAAATAAACATGAAAATATGTGAAAGTAAAATAGGATTTAACACCGTCTAACATTCGTGCTGTTGTTTAATTTTATTCCAGAAATATTCAAGAAAAAGTATAACTCTTTATTAATATCGCAAAAGAGATCACAAAGAAATCAAAAAACTTAAATAAAAGTGTTACGAAGTTACTGAAATACCGATATTATTTATTCTCTCGTCCCTATTTTATTTTTATTACATTAACTACCCTGTTGTAAGTAATTCGTAGAGTAGTTAGAGCATCTTAGACACTTCTTAGCTGTCAATGAAATCTGAAGTTAGTTACGATCCCTCTCACACGTGAAAAGAAGAATTTTTAGTTTATGTTGACATTAGAATATGGGCAATTACGTCAAGTGTAGCATTGACGTACGCAACCCGTAAATCATTGTAATATTTTTTCACTGACAAGAGGGATAAAAATGGCGTATTTCTAATATTATAACTAAACGATACTGTTTTGTGAGAGATAAAGACTGACTGAACCATCGTTTCATCTCTTTTTCTCGAAATACCACAATTCTCACCGCCGTTATGTTTATGTGTATATGTCAATGACTTATAGGCTCTCAATAAAACTTGAAGTTAGCGTGTAGAAGAGAATTTTTTTAGGTTATGTTCACATTATGACACGTGTAAGATTGGCAGATGTGGAATTACGCCATTTGTTAGTTATCAATAAACTGTCAAGGCGACCACAAGTTACACGTGGAGAGAAGAATGTGTTCGGTTATGTTAACACATCAAATATTGACAAATGGGGGCCTTAATTATGGGGGACGCTTTAAATAGGCCCTCCGCAAACCCTTCAGGTGACAGGGATTTTAATATTTAAAATATTAAAAAATCCATTTTTATGGTTGGTCCTTCGATGATTTGTCGATGTTAACACGTAGATTTAAGGAAATATTTAAAGTAAATAGAAAAAGATAATGAAGATACAGAAAGGGGAAAAGGAAAGACAAAAGGGATGCATGGAAAATGTAAAGGCAATGGTAATTCAACAAGTAATAAAGATAGGGTAGAAATAAGGTATTTAGTTCAGATTTAGAATCAGGATATTGATTAGTTTGTAGTGAAGCTTATAGCGAATGGGAAAAATATATTGTTTGTAAGATGTGGCATATGTAAAATGTGTCACAGGAGACAAATTTATTCAAAGGGAAATTAATTGAATAAGATAATTTATAATAAGTAAATAGTTGTTTATTCCTTAGTAAAGTATATGTATTTCAGTTCATTGTTTGATAAAGATTAAATAACAATTACGAGTTTTTTAACCTGTCTCAATGCCTACATGTTACAACTAACCCCACATCAGGGATAAATTGTAACGTCGCAATTGTTTGACAAATATTTTAACTATAAAATGAATATTAATATTTTTAATGTCTTTCTATTTGGTTTAATACAGGAAGAATTAAAGTATTAATCAATGTTTAACTAGTGGTAATTCATCATAAAGATGACAAGATATATTCCTTTTTTTTAAAAATTGTTACTACAAGTCTATTGCTTTCCTAATTATTAATCAGTGAAAAGGTTTTTATAGCTCAAATATTGACGACCGGATTCCTGATTAACTTCAAGATTGTAAAATATAATTTTGTAGATATTTATAATTATATAGAACTTCATTGAACTGGTATAATTAATTTTCTCAATAATCATCATTTTACCAGATCTCACATGTGCCTTGCTTGACCTAAAGTAAAATCGAGTAGGTTAGTATATATAATTTTTAATATGTAAGGAAAAAGAGACGTTATGTTACAAAGACATGGTTTTACTTTTTTATGACCTTATTTTATCTTCCAGGCCAGGAATAAATGAAGATTAATGATGACCCAAGTTATTAAACAATAATAATAATATTACAGGATATTTGTAGCTCACGATAAAAATTGTACTTTTTAAAATGTATGTAACTTTGTTTATACCATCTGGTAGTACTTAAACCTAGTAAGTTTGATAAAAAATTTAAAATCAGATTCAGTATTTTCTACGCAAAAAAAGTAGATCCATTATCTGCATTTATTTAAATGACGCTTCGATCGACGATTATAAATGTTTACAAATTCTTGAATTGAAAACAAATTGTTTCAATCTTGCGACATATTTGTATCTATCTCTATTTCACACCTTTGTTAAAAAATAGTTATATAGCGATACCGCTGGCAAACACAAATGTCAGAAAAAAAAATTTGGAATTTTGTGAGAATTATTGTACATTATTTGTAGAAAGAGTACCGAATAAAGGATACTTTATTACACAACATGAAAAGAGAAGATAAAATTGAAACGGTTCTTGTTTATGGAGAATGTGGCAGGAATCTTGATAATGCTGTCAACATTTATGCTCAGCATGCCAAACAGATCACTGCCGAAGAAAGTGTTCAACCTGCAAACAGGATCCGTCAAAAAACAGTAACTGGGGAATATAATGCAATTGATATATTACCCGCAGTGGCTTATAATCCCTTCGTCGGTACACTTGGAGAATGTTAAAGTCCCATAAATATCATCCTTACCACGTATCTTTACACCAAGAACTTCATGGCGAGGATTTCAAAAAACGCTTAACATTTTATTACTGGGTAAGGGAACAAATACAAATGAATCTTAATTTCTTTCGTTGGATATTATTTTCTGACAATTCATAGAGCTGTTAATCGACATAACATGCTTTATTGGAGTCTTGAAACCCCACACTGGCTTCGTCAGGTTGAGAATCATCGTCCTTTGTCTACCAACGTGTGGTGCGGGATAATTGGTGACAAATTCAATAGTCCCCATATCTTTAAAGGCAATTTCGTAATTAGCACGCGAAGTACTTGATCGTGATTTCCACAGTAGCTGGATCGCTAGAGCTGGTCCGATAAATTGGCCTGCCAGATCACCAGATTTAACTTCGGTAGATTTTTGAAGGGTAAAGTACCAACAAGTACCAACAACTCGTGAGAATATGATTGAACGAATCAGGAATATTTGTGCCCATATTACTAGTGACGTATTTCTCAGTCGTGTGCAGTCATTTGAAATGCGGATTGATAATTTTATTGAAGTTCAAGGTTACCATTTCGAACATTTAATTAATAAGTAAGAGGCAAGAGGACTCACGTTAATCAAGCACCCTGAAGGGAATCGAAAACTACTATGCCCCGTCGTTATTCCTGTGTTACGATAAAAGTAGTTTATTAACCAACCACTCTATCACAGGAGGTCCGGTGTGGGGGGCGGGGGGCAACCGTAAAATCATTGAACAGCCCTGTAAAAAATACTAAATATATAAGTGCTTCACTGTTTTTTTGATTCTTTTGATTTCTGTTCTATTTCTTGCGATTACAGCGCCATCTGTCGCTAATCGAAACAATTTTTTCAGAGAAATCGTACGTAGTTTTCGACGTAGAATTAAAATCTGCTATAAAAATAGGGGTTTGTATTTAAGATTTCTAATTTTCGACCAGCCCTGCCCATAATACTACCCGTTGCCCTCTCTGGGATATAAAAATTTTGAATTAGCACATTTTTCTGTACGATGCGTATTTTTCGAGATATTACAAATTTCCAGGTTAAACGAATCACCCGGTATACATAAATAATTTTGTTTGTATCCATTACAATAATTTAAATGGATTTCTTTTAAACTTGCATAAATAAATCTTCTTGTGGCACTGAACGATATTAATATCCAATAAGATTCCGAGTACGTTTGATTTCCTATACATAAACTTAATCTTTGCTTAGAAAAACTAAATTGTGATCAGTTGTGCCACTTTTCGTTTCCGATATAAATTTTAGTATCAGATGTTTACTAGATGTAATATTATCCTTTAAAGTCTCTTACGTTAAAAAATATTTAATATTTTCTAAATCTATTGGTGCGAATTGAATAAAAAAAATACTTACATCTACATTAACTCCTTCTACTTCGTACCGATTGGATTGTGGTCTTTCTTTAGGCACGAACCTATAAAACTCTTCATGGTCTTTATACCATTTAACGGAATACAAAGTATCATTGCCCAAATCGTAGTCACATTGTAGTAAAGCCGTTTCGCCTGGTACCCTGTATTGAGGAACATTCACTCTGACCCACTTTATTCCTGAACTTATTGAGGATGCCACTGAAAAAAAAAGAAACCATGAGTATATTTTTAGTTTCATTTTTAAACTGGTTAAAAATTTTAAGAACTATAGGGAATAATAATAACTATATTTCAAAGTATCAGAGACAGAGAGGTATAGGAAATTCAGCGTGTCAGAAAGATAGAGCACTATGAGTTGGCTCTGATCTTCAGATACTTTAGCTCTGTCAGCTCTGGTCTTCAGGTACTTCAGCTCCGTCAGCTTTCTCTCTTTCTGACACTCTGAATTTTCTATACCTCTCTCTCTAACACGTTGAATTCCCTATTGTTGCAATCGGACCAACGTAGACTACCTACTATAAAAATAGTGTGATTACGAAGAAAAGGTTGAAATACATTTTTGCGTTTCATTTATTTAATATACACTAATTATACGAATATGACAAACTATTTCTTTATTTTCTTTTATGTTATTTCCTTTATTGTGACTTGTTATAAAATTGTAACTTTTTTTTCACTTAGTTACAATAAAAATTGATTAATAAATCTGGAAATGAAATTAATTAGAATTTTTCTAAGAACACTTCAATAATGTTCAACCATTTAATTGAAAATTTTAAGCTTGTACTTGAACTGAAGTTTACAAGAAAGTTTCTGAAAAAGTTTTCCAAGATTTTAGTTCTAGATATTTTTATTTGCCAGCGAATAAAATTAAAAAAGTGATATTATTTATAATTTAGCCTACGAAATCTTATCAGAAGAATTCAACTTTAAAAGTTTTAATTATAATTTTTATTTTAACAAGATGTCAATAATTTTTAATTTAGTAAAAAAAAATAATAAAAAGCCAATAAAAGAAATTATTGGGAGATGGTTGAAACAAGTAAAAGAAGACCTTTAAGGAAGGATCACGTCGCCTATATTCTATTGGAGAAAAGAAAGAATTTTTTTATACCGATGTAAATCGAAAAATTCAATTTTTATTTTTTCTTATTTTTATAACTATGATGCTTCTGGACCACGCCATTAGGTTCGATCACGTGGTCAAAGAAGAAGCACCCTCTTGTAAATATAAAAACCAATATCTGAAGAATTACGCTTACCTGGACGTATTCAATGACCAGAGACTAGCTTAGAATCACTTATCAGTTAATTTGTCCTTATCAAGGTCGTTCGTCATCGCTTAGAGATAACGCCGGCTCGCGGTTTAGATAACGTGTCGTTTATTCGATGTTTTTCATCATTTTCGTCGTTTTTAGTCATTTTTAATCGTTTTTTCTATTTAGGTCTGCGATTAGTAACGTAATATAGTAAAACCTCAATCGAAAAACGACTAAAAATGACACCATAATTCACCCCTAATGAGTGCCTTTTTGTTCGAAGATCGACGACAATGATCATAAGCAGTAGTTGAAGACGACTTCTTGTACCCAATCGGGTTATAAAGATTTCATCTTGTTTGAGTAATCTTATTTTATTTTAAAATATTTGGCGATTTAGAATAAGTCCCCCCTTAATTGTTTATTATTTTATCCATGTCAATGATCCATCTTTGATCAGCTTGAGATCCGCTTTTGATCAGGTCTTGATCCCCACCTTGGAAAAGAAGCATTTTATAGGGACGTATAACAAGTCGCCTTCTACTTCTGGTCATTGTCGTCGGTCTTCGGCCAAAAAGGTACCCATTAGTGTTAGATTAGGGTGGTTAAAAGAGGCTAAGCTAGTGCCTGGTCATTAAATACAAGGGAGTGACTCTTCTACGGTCAAGTGAGAGAACTTCATGGACGTGGTCCAGAACCGGTATAGGTACACTACTAATATCATAAAAAGTTTAAAATATTTATTTCAAATAGTTAAAATTGAAAGAAGTCTTTTATTAAATCTTATCATGCATTATTATAAAAATACAATTCTAAATTTTCGAATGATTTAAGCGACAAGAATATTCGTAAAATGTTCCGTGCTTTATGATTTATATTCGTTAGAAATAAAGACCTATTCAAGTTTTTATAAGATAAGTAGAATATCTTTTCTAAAGTGGATTGTATATGTTACAAGCCTCGACACAAATCGGTTTTATATAAAGATTTATGTTATTCGTTTATTTTGTTAAAAAAAATACCAAAATGTGTTTTTTGTAAAACGAACAGAAAAATATTAGTTGTAAGGTTGTTTTATTAAGGCATTAAAGAAATTTTTAGCTTAAAAAAAAGAAAAAAATATTCCCATAGCAAAACTTAAAACGTTTGCTGCGTTGTTAAGGCGAGTGGGGAATCGGTCACCATCTAGGTAGCTTGCAATTAGTTGTCACATTATTTTTCGTTAAAAGTTAATTTTGGGGTATGTCCAACCCCAACTCACTAAATACGTAACTTCTTTTTCCTATTTACATTATAACATCCACATCTTCTTCGAGGCAAATTAAAGTAAATAACCTACTCTTTGAGGAGGACAAATGTTTATACCCAATAGGCAGGTTCGACATTTTTCATGTTTTTTTTATTTTAACTTAAATCGAGGGATTTTTTTATTTAAAAACGATCAAAAAAAATTTGAGCGCAAAATATTACCAGCTACGTCCGCCGTAAGCATTTTAAAATCAAAAATCGGCGAGAGGTTGGAAAACGTACCTGTGCGCGAGACTATACCGTGTGACGTCAGTAGCCATGAAAGGTTCGCCCCTGGCCGGCTGCTGCGCTGTATTCACGATGTGTGTATCATGTTTCGGCCAAAAGATTGAAGGACTAACATAGTAAAATTATTGTTCTAACATAGTAAAATTAACTTGAGGGTCACAAATAGTGTATAACAACATCAAAGTGCATCTTACGATAGAAAAGGAACAATTAAGTTTTTTATTTTTAAAATTAAAAGTAAAAATTACTGAAATATTTCAGTTTCTCTTTCTGTCAATAGCTGCCGCATGGCACTTTCTACTTTTAATTTAAAAAAAAAACTTAAATTTTTTCACTTCTTAGTGAACTTTGATATTTGTATACACTATTTGTGACCCTAATTTAGGGAGCGTTGGGTATTGGGTATTTGTTTTTTGTTTTAAGTTTTGAACAATAATTTTATAAAAAATTTTACTGGGTAAGTGTTCAATTTCCATACCAAATTTTAACACCATATACAATTTTGTCATTATGTTTGCCTGATGATGGCCATCGTTTAGCCGAAATATTTCGCAATTTTAATCACACCTTAAACCTTAAATAAATATTGTGGAATGACTTGGTTTTAATTATTCGTTGTAGAAAAATAGTTTGTAAATATTCTCTTATTTACTGTATTTGTATTATATTTAAAACAGTAATTAGATAAATTTTACTGAAATATTATCCAGAATTTACTAAATAATATATATATATATTTCTTTTAAAATTAAAAATATTCATTATTCGGTTTATACTTTTGGCCAGTACAGTATTTTGTACCATTCCATAATCCAAAAATAAATTTAAACTTAAACTCATCTCTTCTTGTTGTTCAAAATTTGCTGTGAAGACGTGTGCAAAATTACAGCTAGTAATAAATTATTCACACCTGTCTCCCTCTTTCTCTAATATTATTATTAAGAGTGACAAGTGTAGATATATCTAATACCTAGACCAAACGATTTTAAAACAAGAACATAAATCCCTACTTGCAATAAGCTTTGGTCGCGAGAATTTAGATGCTTGTGACTCAGAAGCTTCTAGATCGTTGAGTAGAATAGTACTAATGAGAGTTTTTCATTTTCAATATAAAATGTGTGTAACCACAACCTGAAATTATAAAATTAGATTTTTTCTGAGGTTTTAAATGTATGAGTCAGTTGCTCGATAAAAAAAAATAAATTGTAAAATAATATAAAAATTATTATTTTGTTACAGTTCACTTAACTGAGTTATTTGTATTAGGATAATAAATCCTGGAGACGTTGTATTCAGGTTAGTCCTTCGATCTAATGATGGTTGATGTCGAAACTTCGACCGCCTAGTAATTATTCTAAATTTATATTGATTTTTAATCATATTTGTTTAGTAATATAAACATCATTATAGTTCAATTTAGAAATACAAAATTATGTATTTTTAAGTTTTCGTTAAATGTTTATTGGTAATATTATTCGTCTAACATACTCCAAATATTTTTATCCTTTCCAATGTTATTCCTTGTTTCGTGCTTAGATTCTTATTTTCGTTTCTTTTATTGCTTTATGTAGTATTAATATGTATACAAGCGGATTAAGTATGCACCCCTGGCTGACTCCGTGCGTTGTTTCGAATGTTTTTAATGTTTCAGTCTTCGTTCCTACATAATTGATTCTCTTCCTATATGCGCCTTGTAAACTGTTTACTGTTTTCTTTAATTTTTTTTCCAAATGTTTTAATACATCGTTTTTGTTCATTCTATTAAAAGCATTTTCTACATTTATAGAGCAAATAAAGGGATTAATCCCAGAATATAGACTTCCAATAATACACAACAAAATAAAGCTAAAATAAAGAGATAAAGTTTTGAATTCTTAAGTCTTAAGAGAAGAAAACGTTTTTTCAAAATAGGTTTTTGTTAGTATATAACCATAACATGATGTGGGTATAAAAATTGCTAAATTTTAAATCCTTCATTTTCTAGGGACGGACAAAATTTGAAAATTTTTGGCGCCCCCTTTTTTAACCCCCTCCTTAGCCCGTGCCACATTACGATACAGCAAAACTTTATTGTACATTCATTTATACAAATTAGTATTTCTAGAAACTTGGAACAATGACATAAAGTCCATGCCATTAAACAAAAAAAAATATTTCTAGAGAGGTTGTTCCTAGCTCATTTATTGGATTATACAAAAATAATTCAAATTGCAATACCATTTGTTGAATTTTAGAAAACTTGTTATTTAAATTAGCATAGCAGCGGTTAGCCAAATAGGATGTTGTTCTAAAAAGAAGACAGTTTGTGAGACAATGATAATATCGCGCAGTAGCGTTTTTCACCCATCCCCTAAATATCAGGCGAACGATGCGTATGGAGATAAGTTGACATAAGTTGATTGGCTGACAAATTGTGGCGTGATTGTTTGTAATGGTGGTTATGAATAAATTTTCAGATACAGAACAAAATATCATTGCAGTATTTGTCGTCTCGTACGAGAGCGACAGAGAGGGAGGAGTTAGAAATAAGACATAAACTGTTGCAATGCAAGGCTGGAAGGTTCTGCGAATTTTAATGACGAATATATAGAGAATAGGACTTGTAGAAAAGTAGTTTAATTTATTTTCTTTGTTATATGTAGCAATGATATGAATTTAAAATTAAATTGTTAAAATGATTTAGATAAATATATGTGCAATTTATGCAACTGCAATTGACCTATTAATAAATCATGTTCCAGTTTTTTCCCGTTGCATCAAAATAAAGGACCATATAAGTAGTGACAAAAAAAGATAATTAATAATTAATTACTCACAAACTATTATTCATACAAAAAATTAAAATATGAGTTTGAAACCATAACAAAAACAATTGCTACCAAGTGCTAAATTTAATGACTTTGTAGAAACTCAAAAAATAATTTATCAAAAGTTTTCAGCAAATTGGATGCGATTATATTCTTCATTGCATTTTGGGAGAGAAAAAAATTAAAAAGAAACCTTAAATAAATATTGTTTCAAGTCAAATAAAAAAATATCTTTCTGTTTGTTTTTGAAATTTGTTTTTTAATCTTATAAAATTCATCAGACGTGAAATTTTTTGTCTAATTAATGGTACGGTGAATGCAAACCAAAAAATTGTGTAATAATTGTAATTTGTACATTCTAGAAATCATCATGTATATTTGTATTCCAATTTTATGAAGCTAATTGGAATTTTAAACTTTTATTAGTAGTGGAATTTTCACTTAAGGGCATAAATTATTGCTGGAAATTGTCTTTAAAAATTCATGTACGAGACAAATTTCGGGCAATTAGTTCGAGCACGTGGGGGATTCGGTAAGAAAATTTCACACCCAAATTTTAAAAAAATACTAGGACAATGACAGTTTTTGATCGTAAATGTAAATGTTATTTTACTATAAACGACAAAAAATTTCCAGTGTAATTTTGTGCTCCTTTACTCGAAGGAGGAGAAAAAATTTCCGGAAATTTTATTAGTTGCTATGGTAACGATACAAAATACAAGCTTTTAATAATAAATATTAGGCGGGAACTTTTTAGTCTAATTTGAATAAAATAAGATTTACAATCAATAAAACGTAAAAATTTGAATATTGAATAAATTTGTAATGCTATTCGCGTCGTTTAAGCATTATTTTGGAGCCTTAGTCTAGGTTTCAGATTGCCTCGGATGCCACCTTCCGTTAATAGTGTAAAGGCCACTTGCACGGGCAGCGTCAGTGGAAAAGAAATATTCCAGGGGTCGTTATGGTATTGATCAAATCACTGGCGACCAGAAGAGTAGTCTTCATTTACCCTTTTGGGTTGAATACCTGAGTATTTGCTGCTATTGGTATTACAAATAAAAATTATTAAGTACAAAATAATTGTTTAGGGGGTTAGTAAAACTCGAAATCCTGTACCATAATTTTATTGAAAGTAATAAGTTGATTACATGAAATAGATTTAAGGGCGGCGACTAGTTTCCGCGAAACGCCATCATCAGGCCTACAATACATAGTGTTAAAGTGGCTGGGATCATTATAATTTTAAAACATACCAAATAAATTATATTAGGGAGTGAGAAAGTAAATATTTCAAATTAAAAATAAAAAACTACATTTATAAACATTGTGCCAAGTACAATATTAAGGAGGGTGGACAAAGGGATTTAGTGGTACTGGGATAAAACATTTAAAAATTTAAAAAAGGCAAGTTGGAAAATGAATAAAAATTAGGTGAGTGGATAGAGGTTTTTTACCCCAAGGAGTAGCCTAGTGGCCATAGCTTCAGGTGTTTGGTGAAAGTAGGAAAAATCCATGGCAATACATCCTGTAGCAGGATATACGGCACTTATCTTGAACGAGCGCGAAACAAATTTATAACATAGGGAGACCACTCAAAAGGTGGCCAACCTCGAATTAGGCCCAAAATTATTGTGGTACGTAAAACCACATAAGCGGGCGCAAATTAACAAAATTGACAATATAGATTAATGAATTGGCAAACTTCATCGAATGGCGTTCAACAAACTGCGCGTTAAAGCTATTGCCATTGACAGTGTAGGACGGTACATGCACTACTTCCAGGCCTGGCGTTGTGGTTGGATTGACGGTTATGGACTCCTCTACAATCGAACTTAGCTTTAGCTTGACCTGTTTTTAAAGGTCGCTGTGAACCGGTACCTTAGCTGAATCTGGTTGTTGGCTTACGCTCCAATTGGGACTGCCACTGTAACTCGGACTCGGACTGCCGCTGCAACTTTCGACAACGGATTCAATCGTTCCACTAGATAAGAATTTTGTCGTCTAAGAAGCACGGACGCAAGTGTCTCCATCTGTCAGTTCAACTGGTACAACTGACCTTATATTCGAAGTTTCGTGTTATTCTTTTAGTTTTAAGGTAATTCTAATACAGTACTGTACGCTATTTAATTTAAATATTTTAATTACTACGGAAATTAAAGTAACTTCGTTTTAATTTCGTTAAAATAAACGACCGCATGAAAATTTTTAAATTTTTAGACTTCAAGAGATATAAACTACCACATACACTAAAAATTCTTCTTTTCTACAGACGATTTGATTTATACTGGTAATTTTTCCTCTTTTACATTTCTCCTTTCACGGATTCTCATGTGTTCATAGTTTAAATTTATTTTATAATCTTATTTTACCCCTCTTTTTGTCAAAATTCTTGCAATTACTTTATGAAATAATTTTAAATTTAATATTTTATTTTTAAATTCAATATTTATTAATAGCTGTTTACTTCTATGTTTACGACTGGGTATTGATTATTCTTATTTTCCTTTTTGATAACGCAACTCTTGGGTTTGCTCTTTTATCATTGGCACTCCAGTGTTAAATATGATTTCGCTTCTGGCCAGCTTGGGTAGTGACCCATATTGTACCATGTGATTTTTTAGTCTACTGTTCAATCACTTGGACAACCTGATTGATGATTTCCCACTAGTACAACCGGTAAGCCTAATATATTTTTCTTGTTGTTTTATTATATTCTAATGAGTTGCACTGTAGGCCAGATGATGGCATAAAACCGAAACTAGTTGCCAACCCACTTACGTTTTACCTATTACAACATTAAATTTTCGTTGTTGTACTGGATTTAGTGTTTTTTTTATTCAAAAATTTTAATGATACGCGGATTCGCCCTACACTGTACATATACCCTTCAATAGCTTACTGCAGAGCACTTCGACATTTAATAAATTAATGAGATCATCTTGTTGGTTTGTATTAGTATGTCTGTCTGTGAAAGCTGTCACGGCTGTTTTACTAGATCAATTTGCTTTAAACATGTTGTGTAGATACCTTAGGGTAATACGACCGGCGATATGGGGACACAAGGTAACATGCATTTCAAATTGCAAAA
This sequence comes from Neocrepidodera transversa, assembly GCA_963243735.1. NCBI lineage: Eukaryota > Metazoa > Arthropoda > Insecta > Coleoptera > Chrysomelidae > Neocrepidodera > Neocrepidodera transversa. The sequence continues at coordinate 9,566,342 of OY725355.1, forward strand.
TTTTTTGATGGTACTTACTCATCAATAGTAAAGCATATCGTGACAACATACACTTATGATCATTACTACACAATACCCTGGAGTAAGTTTCCCTTTATACCTCTCTCGTTTTATTTCATTTAGTTTGTAATATTTCACTATATTCTTTCTCTATTTGACTTGCGTATCATGTTTGTTATCGGCGTTTCTCATAATAAAATTCATATAAACGAGTTTATTTATCGCCGTTTTATACAGACATGCATTTTCCTGAAAAAGACGTAACCATTACTATATTTTTATAACTTCGTAAAATAACTAAATTATTCTCATAGTCCAACGGATTTGTTAAAAATATATTTATGGTCTACAAATCTATATATAGCCTTTGGTGCATTTATAAAAAGGAATAATAACTCTGATATTTTTCAATGTAAGAATGTGCAAATTTTAGGACGTTTCACTATTGTGAATTCAATTTTAACGACCTAAAGATGGCTTATTAGATGAAACTATTGGCCTTAATTTTTCATAATTTATAACTGATATATTTTATTTCTTAAATAAATATACACTTTCAACATTAATATAATATAGTAAAAATAATAATAAAATATTGCATTTTCTGTATTGTTTTACTTATTTCTTTATATACACGCCACTGTACTGTTTATAGGTCGTCCTGAATGTTTTAAAAAGCAGTTTATTCGGAGGAAAAAACAACCATTTATAATTTAAAGCTCTCAGTTGTGGGGAAACGAACAATTGTTCAGGGTCGCTAATTACAGAATAGATTTCAGTAATGGAGAACAAAAGACGGTTCATTATCGTTATTAATTATTGATGAAAATTTAATATATGGAAAAAGAATAATCACCTCTAAGTGAATGAACTTATAAATATATTTCTATATATTTATTTTTTTTTAAATTCTTTAGTTTAGCATAATTTATTATTTTTATTATGGTTAATATTTTTATAAATAAACTGAATTATTAAAAACTTGTGAGTTGTGACAATTTGAATTTTTAGAATATATACCGGATAACCGTTTCGTCCCTTAATGACTCATCAACGGCAATGTGCCCAGATGCATATAATTCAAATCTGACCTCGAAATATAATAGTGCAATATTGAGTAAATATAATGTGAAACGATGGTAGACAGCTAATGTCAGCTACCAATAGGACACGGTGTCACTTATCACTTAATGAAAAGACTTCACCTTTGTAATAAGCGCTAGTACTAAATGCAACAGACAGAAGGCTCATCTCCAAAGGGTATGAAACCCTAAACAAGTGTTAATTATTGATTGTTCATGGATTGGTTAATAGGCAGGTTCGACATTTTTCTTGTTTTTTTTAATTTTAACATAAATCGAGAGATTATGTTAGTTAAAAACGACCAAAAAAAATTTGAGCGCAAAATATTAATATTTACGTCCGCTGTAAGCATTTTAAAAACGTACCTGTGCGCGAGACTAGACCGTGTGACGTCAGTAGCCATAAATGCTTCGCCCTTGGCCCGCTGCTGCGCTGTATACATGATGTGTGTATTTCGTGTATAACCGGACATATGAAAAAATATGTATAGGGTGATGTATAAATATATAAAAATATGTATAGGGTAATTGTTTTTTTTTTGACATTTTTTGACATATCTGATGTTTGCATTTTAGGTTTTGAACCTTTTTATAAACTAAAACATTTTTCATTAAAATTGAAAATAAAAAAGTTTTATACACGATTTTAACTTAAGTAAATATAATATAGCAAAAAATATATCTCAAATTTTGCTTTTTGTTAATAATATCTAATAAATATTAATTTAAAAGTTACAAATCAATTTTTATTTAAAGTTTACTAAACTAACATGTACGTGTTATAGACTTTTATTACAAATTGGTTCAATTTTCTACTACACATTCTGATATCAAAAAAGTTCAATTATTAACTAGCAAATATAATTAGAAGCATTGTTGGATTTTCTATAATGATTATACGTTAAATGAACTACTTTTGTACGTTTTTCAAAACCGATTTATATATTTTACCTATATCATAATTTTATTAGTTTATATTATTATTCAACCCTATTCTAGTTCAGAGTCGTTAAAGTTAACATTTAGAAGTTGCCGACCCACTTCATAATAGCACCGTTATTTTATATTAAAATATATTTATCGTAAGAAGTAGAACTGTTTAAATGGTAATTTACATATAAAAGTATAACTTTTTTCATTATAACTCTTCATTTTCTAATAATATAGCTCTAATTTTTAAAATTGAACAGAGGTTGTTTATTTATAATTAATAAAGTAAAAAAAAATAATTTTTAACTATAAGAAAATAGCATAGTAGTGATGTAATAGTGATTCTAGATTAGCCATCACAGTATCCCGATTTGGGTCCAGATGAAAAAATTGAAATAGTAAATATCAAGGCGTAATGTGTAGAGTGTGTAGAAGAGTTGACTCAGCCCATTGCTAAAATGGTAGTAATAAATATCTCGGCTGTTATAAGTCGGATTTTGACATATGAGGTGTCAACAAATTCGTTGGGACGTAAGGATATATGGGTTGTGTCTAAAACGTCATTACGAGTCGTTTTAAACCTCGTACGTCATATTCCAAAATGTAACGGCCGAGATATTCACTACTGCCCTTTTTGCAATAGCCTAACATCATTTTTTATATATTTCGTACATTCTCACGTGTCTATGAGTCTTTTGACATCTAACAGGTCAAATTCCGACATCTAGCTACCGAGATATTTACTACTTCTCTTTTGGCAATAGCCTTACCCAATTTTTAGATATACGCTTATATCACTACGAGTCGTTTGACACCTCGCACATGAAAATCCGACATCTAACAGCAATAATATTTACTAATAACCTATTGGCAATAGTCTGAACTAACTTTTCAACACATTCCGTATATCCTTACAACACGAAAAGTCGTTTAACAACTCTCATGTCATAGACCGATGTTTACACAATTTATTTCAATTTCTTTAAGTGGACCCCAATCGGGATACTATGATGGCTGATCTAGAATTTTGATATCACTACTCAGATCTTTTATTTATCTTTTTTTCTAACACGATAGGTAGGCAGAAAGTTCGTTTTTCGCAAACATGCCAAACAAACTTGACCTTCCAATGATTACGTCAGACCTAGATTAGTTATTTCAGCGGATTATATTATTATTGCTGGTTTATTAAAACAGAAAAAGAAAAATGAAAACGCCGTTGATGGACGTCATCAAATTATAACAGTAGAGGAACTGATATAATGTCTGATCTAAGAAGTCAGCATTTACTAACTAACTAAATAAGGTGGAACCAGAAATAGGTAAACAAAATACAAAATTCTCATAGTATTTCTTGTTTTTTGTATAATTTGATTAAATCAATTGTAAGCTCTTCTGTCCACTCCAGTTTGTTGGCCATTGCACATTTTAGACCGAATGCGAATAGAACGTTCGATTCCCATTCGTTGTAATACTGCCAAATAAAGTAGAGAGGGGATATTGAGGAGCGGGGAACAAAGGTATTCAATCACCATAACAGCGCCTACTATTGCAGACGAGTAGGTACCCGTGGATTGTTAAACTAATTTAAGTAATAGTGCGTTTTAATATTTTACTTATTTGTCTGTCCTCATAAGGCCATAATAATAGTAAGGTCCGACTGTTCTGTAGTTTATCTAATGACTCCTAAAATGTTTTAGCCAAGCTTCTTCGTTACCTCTTCTACTTCTATATGAAACTTGAGTTTATACAGGTTATGAAATATGTAAATTGAAAAGGGCTCTACTTAAGTAAGAGGGGTAAATCTCCTCGTTTGTTTACATCTGGAAATGTGGTTAGGTCCGACTGACAGTCAGTGACAGTCCGAATCTTCTTCGATAGTTCAGGCGACTGTTTTGTCGGTGTTGTTATGTTATACGATACGTAAACAGTGGTTGAAGTATATAATCTCGGCGGAAATTAATTAATTCATATAGATTCATTTTTGCGCCATAGTTGTTCTTACAATTAAATTTTCCATTTGTTATATTGTGATTAGGGTATTTTTTCCGTCGTGATAGTTCTAATGACCTAGCAGGTGCGATAAAACACCTGTTAGGCCAGTATCAGACTGCCGGTTGCTCAGCCATTTTTCTCTTTTCATTTTTATCATACTTCTACTTTATTTTGTTAAATAGTAAGTAGGTTTACTTGTAACCTAAACCCACATCCACTGAAGCGAACCGGTGTTGCAGGGTTGAAGAATAATAACCCCAAGATTGCCCTCGATGGTGGAACGAGTCATTTGGAGCTCATTGCAACTTATGAACTATCCTTCTCTCCTGGGCTCAATGACGGGATAGATACAATGTATTCTAAGTAGCTATTATTACTATTACAAATAACTTTTTTCACATTAATTAAATAAAAGTAAATTTTTAACCAGATTAGGACAAAACAAAAAAACACAAATTAACTTTATAACGAAAACAATATCAAATTAACTTACCCCAGATGTTACAGGCACAGACAAGCAGGCAGAGGTAGCTCTCCATTTGTGGACGATCGCTTTCCTTTTCCACCAATTAAAACGAAATAATCTCAAAAACTCTCATCGCTGACATTTGTGTCCCGCTGCACACTTTTATTTTTAACGAGTCTGGTGACACGTGTCGGAGATGAGGCAGCCATTTGCGTTCGTGCGGCTTTCGTTTTTTTATCTTTTCCCTGATTATGACTGACGGCTCGAAAACTCTAATGTCGGTCTTTATGCTGGAAAGAAATGGAATTTTAATCGCTCAGAAATTTTATATTTCCCAAAAAAAAAACTAGTACTGCTAACTTTAGTAATCTAGTTAATAGGAGTGAATAATAATGTCATTATGTATGCAAATAACAGCTAAAGTGGTTCAATATATTTCCACAACGTTTACCATAAAATATTAAAATCATAAGATATGGTAAACCTTTAATAATTCTCTAATAATTGCATGTAATAAGTAAAGTATTATTTACAATAAGATAAAATCAGCAGTAACAAACATTTTACTTAATATGATTTTGAAAGCAGGAGACAACGATTCCTCTTATACAATTACATAGTTTGCTACAAACAATAGCTATTTGTGTATTAAGAGCGGAAAGTGATACTTTGCCGCTTGAGGCAGAGAGTTGCCCGCGCGATGCGTAGCGGAGCGCGGGCAATCTGCCGAAAGCGGCAAAGCACTTTCTGCTCGAATTGCACACAAGATTTTTTCTACGATCACATTATTCTTAGACAAATAATTAAAAAAAAACATGAAAAATACACTTTTCATAAACTAAAACTGAAATAATGACGTTTCATTAATTTCATAGTCTACTATTTGCACAAAATAGTAAGTAGGTACTTAAATATGCAATCACTATTGCATATAGGTGTACCTAGATGTATCTAGGTGCACCTTCTGACTGTTATATTTTTACTAGATAAATTTTATAAAATAAAGTTTAATTTCGTTCGAAATATCTTCAAATAGTAATATTTCAACTAAAATATTCAGACTGCCCTACATTTTGTTTTAATATACCTATTATTTACTACCTTTCTTTAGTTTATTGTAATTGAAAACAGGCGAGCGGAAAAGTACGCGCTAGAGCGACAATAATGTCAAATTATTGCAGATCACGGAAAACGTCAACTTTGCGGTTAGATTTAAGTGTGCAAAAGCCTACTTTGGGTAGTGATCGTAGGAAAATTGTTTTATATGTAATCAGTGATTTTTATAGAATTTTGGGTGTTTATGGAAAAATTATTAAAAATATCCTATTACGTACAGTTTTCATATCTGATTTTGTTAAAGTAATAAGTATGATTTAAGCTCAGTTATTTTTATTATGGATTCGTCCCACGAATAGAATTTGAAATATATTGAAAAGTCAAATATTTAAAAAACAAAAATTTGGACGCCAGTCTAATTGATTTTTTGATCTATTTAGAAACAATTGACAAAAAACTATGATACATTTCAAAATTCGCCCTTTCTTTCTTTTTACGGGTTTAAGGAAATTAAATTCAAATGTTTTCTTGTTTTATTAAAGAAAAGAAAGATTTATTAATAATTTAGAGACTTTTTATTGATTTTTTTTTTGAAAAATGGAACTCATCTTGGTTTTGTTTTGCTTCTCATCAAGTTTTTTTTTTTAAATTCCTGGATCCGGCAGTGAAAAGATGTCAACCCAAAAGCAGGTTTGGATCCAGTTCCAAAGAAAAAAGACGTTCCCAAAGAACACGTTCAGTCCAGGAAAGGCTGTGTCCAGGAAAAAAGCTCTGTCCAGAAATAAACTCGTTCCAAAAAAAACTTTTTCCAAACAAAACTTGTTCCAAAAAAAACTTGTTCCAAAAAAAGCTTGTTTCAAAAAAAACTTGTTTCAAAAACCCCTATATATCGAGGGGAAGAAAAGAAATTTTCAATAAGAGATATAGACGATATTAAAGCTAACTATTCTGACTGATGAGGTAAAGAGAATAAATGGGAAAGACATTTTAAAGTCATATCAAGAGGAAAGGGAAATCAAGATCAGTTTAGAAGGAACACGAGGCGAATAAATTAAGAAGGGATTTCAAGCGGGTTTGAAATTAAAATATACTGAGCAGAGGAATAATGAAAATACAGAGTGGAACAGGAAAAAAAACGTAACAGCAGGGAGCCAGTGCAGGAATTACTACGCACGGAGTACACTGTATACATATTTTTTCAGGATGCCTCGCATTTGACTGGTAAAGACTGATATAAAGTTTGAGATCTATTTGTACTGTGATTATTTAACCCTTCAGAATTTATGCGGATTTTATTTTTGTCATTTATAAATCTCTTTTTCAACTAATCTGCAGTTTGTGACAGATTAGTTGAAAAGACGTAAGTAAGAGACACGGCAAAGAGATTGTGGTACAAACCACCATGGGATGCGCTAGATAATTTGGGGGTAATTTTGAGGGAGGGGAATAAGGCCGTACAAAAAACTTGGCCTAGAGCCTCCAGTTGTCTAAATCCGGTACTGAAGGTAGCACTATGAGTTTAGATAAAAATTCAAGTACTTCCAAAGAAACTTATATTTTCCTCACTTTTAAATAGTTATCGGATAAAGTTTTTAAGGCACCATTAGGCGCGCGGTCTTTTTTGACATTGTTAAGGTCGATTCTCATTCAGGCTTTACCGCACTTCATTGGGCTTAGCCTCGCGTCGCGACAAAGCGCCAAAATTGCCAGTCAAATTCACATATAAGCTTTAAATCGAAGCGTTACGGCATCAATTTGTGCCAAACCAGAAGTGTGAAAAGTTTAATTATTTATTTTTGGGATTACTTGAGTAAAGAAAGTTAAAGTAACAATATTCAGTTCTAACAGTACATCAGCATATGACTGGTAATGTGTGATTACGAAAAATGCAAAAAAAAAACGGAGTAGATATTGAATACACGATATTTTCCAAGCTAGATTATCAGAAGGGGAATAATTTTATACACTTTTTAAATGATTGGAAAAAGATGAAAACAAATTTCATACACTTCATTTACTAATTTTAAAGCCTAACGTCAATTCGACGCGTCAAGCTACTTGAAGTTCAGCGACGCTTCCTGTAAGTGAAAACCGCTACATAAGAAACCACGAAAACTGATTCAAGCGACATTTTAACGCTCGGTGAAGTCAAGAAGAGTAAAGCGCGCTGAAGCTTATATGAGAACTGGCCTTAAGTCGCGCTGTATCGAAACCTAACACCTAACAAATTTATGCCTTTTATATGGATATAAAAATTAGTTCAGATTAAAACTTACGATAGAGATGATATTTATTATTGAAAATAATTTTAATTTTAAATATAACTAATTATTTTCTTCCTCCGTGTTGAAAAATTTGATATAAATTGTTTTGGCATGCAGTTTTATATATAATTGTAAACCACATCTTCCGCAACAGTAAATGGATAGATATTTCTTCTTTTCCCGATAGCATGGTTAGCACCTTTTTTTTTAGAATTATGTGTAAGTGTCGCATATTTTACCAACATACTCTGTATTTGTCTTGGTAAAATTTTATTTTGGTTCTTCTTACCATTGGCCATCTCTAGCAACGTTATATGCAGCGCAAAGCTTATCGGCGACATCAACCCCACATTTGGTATCATTGTAAAACTCAATAATATCTGGATTTCTCTAAATTTTATCTAATACTTCATTGCACCAATGTGAAGACTTAAAATAACTACAACCATTTTATTCGGTTTAGGGACGTATCAAACTAGTGTCTCCTCGTTAATAAATTGATTTAATGAATTGATCACGTTGCTTTGGTGATACAAACTGAATTGGAATAAATGTTTTGTTTTCCAACTGTTCCTGCATAAAACTTTTTTGCTTCTAATTTATTTACTACTTCAAAACTAGTGAACCAATTGTCTGCCATAGTTTTTCGTCCAGATTAAAAAATGTGTTCTGATAATTGCATTACTACATCAACAGATTTGTTGCTTTTAGTAAATGGCACTTCTGGCTGTTAACCGCAATAAATTTCCATCAAAAAATATTTTAATACCAGTATTCGTAGGTTTTGATGGTATATATTGTCTAAATCCACATCTGCCGCGAAATCCTGGCAATATTTCGTTTATCGTTACGTTTTGACCAAGGTGATAAGTCTTACACAAATGGATGAATTTGGCAAAGAGATCTAAAACTGCTTCTAATTTGTCAACCTTCAGGCGTTCAGTTCTTGTATTTCTATCATCAAAACCTCAATAAACATTTTCATCTGGTCGGTCTGATACCCAAAAATCTTGCAATTTTCGATGGCCCCCGCGAAACACTTCTGCTAGATATAATAAGCCTAAAACTGCTGTCATCTCAATAAGATCTATATACCGACAATTTTTATCTCTTGTAAAATTTTCTTTTATAATATCTATGTATTGGTTGATGTAACGCACTATAGTATTTTGTACTTCATGAATAAAGATAATATTTCAGCATTCCAATTCTGTTTTAGCATTTTTGACCGTTTGGCCTACGACACCAGGTAATCTTTCAAGGTCGTCTTCTGGTAGCCTTATTTGGAATTTTCTTTCATTTTGTTCCATCTGATATTTACTTATCAACTAAATAATCTGATTCTTCCTCTTCAGTTCCCCTATTGCTAATTGCATGATCAGTATCAGAGTACTCTCGTTTCGATATAATCTTCTGTTTCAGATTCCACGGTTTCGTCCAAATGGTATAGTTGTATCACCCAAATTACTGCAAAGCACAAGTCTAAAAAAATATTTACTACCAAAAACACAAAAAACTAATTTTGCATGTATCATGCGCGACTATTGGAAGGCTAAGGCATTTGCAATAAAATTAACATTGTTTTTATACTGGACAGTTCTACTAAAACGTTTTTTATTTGTACCTATAAGTCGACCTTTTTTCCCATCCACTCACATCTTTCTTGTCAGCATCCGTATGTAATAAATTGTAATTTTTAAAACCAGTATGTGGCGAAACACTAAAATGTCGAATTGTATCAAATCAGTGATTTAATTTACGTTTAATACTTTTTAATTTTAGCAAAACTTTGAAGATATTTTACATGGATAAAAAATGAATTAAAATTTTACAACAAAAACAACAACAAAATTAAAGATAAATATTATATTTTTATGTCAAATGCTGCAAATAACAGAAATATTTATGAGAGAACCTAGTTAACTTTAACTTTTCCACGGCATAATAAACAAGTTAATTATTAGTATTCCCATGTTCATCCCGAAAACCTCTTCGTTACCATTGTTTTCAAATTCCATTCATATTACATCAAGCGTGTTTATTTAATTCTTGTTTGCAGGCCACAGTTGTGTTAGGAGCTTGGTCTCATTTAATATTTTAATGATATATAATTGATAAATTTTGGTAAAATTAATGAATTGTGAGAAAAATACAAATTAAAAAACAATCATTTGGGATTGCAATATATTAGGTTTCAAAAAAATTTAATTAAAAAGTTAATCGATGTGGTTTTGTTTAGTTTTAACCTTAAATTACCTGACTAAACATTATTCATATAAGTAAGTTTCTTCAGTATACCTACACATTGGCTATAGTACCTATTTTATATATTTATTTTGTTTCAATAATTTCAATAGTTTCCTTTTGTCATTGCTACTGAACCTAATTTTTTTTTACGTGATAATACTCGTCTTCGACCCGTGGAATTCATTTTTGACATGTCTCGTGTCCTATATGCGATTAGCAATAATGGGCCCATTCAATATTTTTTTTATTTTATAAATCGAAAATAGAACATATTTTTAGGAAATTTTCAATTTTTTTTAGATTTTTATTCGGACGTTTAAGCCCCTGAATAAATTACCAAAGTCGGACCACGCCAAAACGAGGCGGAGATTCGCGTGACGTCACTTTGCATATGCTTGTCGGGCCAAAGTCGAGATAAACGTGAGGTGCTTGTTGTTTCTTTGTGAAAACCACGTGTTATTATTAAATTATATATTTTATATCTTTTAGCTGGTTTAAAATAAGCGAGAAAAAACTTCTAAATAGCGGGAAAGTATGTTGGCTTCAACATATTTTTTAATATAAATTAAATCTAGGCAGATATATTTACGATTCCCATAAAAGTAATATTATTTTTTGGTTATCTAAGCAATTTTATTCCTATTTCAGCTAAATTTTCTGAATCTACTTTGATAAAACCACTATTCACTAAAAACATTGCGAGTAAAAAAAAACCAATACTCGAAATAATAATGACAATAATAATAATTTTAAATTGAAAACAAATACCACTTGTACGACCGTACGGTATATGCATAATGACGTCACGAGTGGGCGAAAGCTTTTAGAGAAACCCAACGTTTAATATAGAATATCTAACGATTTGATCTAGTTATGAAGTTGAGATTGTAACAGCGTATCTAGTTGATCGAGTTCTATTGAATACGATTTGAAAATAAGGAAAAAATAATATAGGTAACAAGCCCATTACGAGTAGACTTATTGTATTTTATACGATTATACTAAAAGGTATCTTTAATATATGGCTATTTCTTCTGTCAGAATTCGAATATTAATAAGAGATTAGACTCTTATGTCCTTTTGTCGTTGGTTTTGCTCATGATTTTTGTAGACCTATTTATTGCAACCTCTCTCTCTCTGCATTCTTTTTCTCTAATACATTGAATTCTCTATCACATGATGATGATGTGATAAGTGGAAAGCGATCAGGTTGACAATTTAAAAGTACTGAATAATTATATCAAATTGTGGATACTTTCTGGGTACCTGCTTAGATCTAAAAAGGTGAGAACATGTAGACTAAGTTTGGACACACTGCTTTATTGCATGAATTTCTTCTAGATGGTTAAGATCCTTTGATACGTGACCAATGCGTTAAACTATAACACATACATGTTAAATATTGCAAATTTTTTATCTGACTGACAATTTTTCAGAGATTTTAAGAACGCCTATAGAATTTAACGTTTGATGCATTTCTTAATAGCAGCTGAAGTTTTTAATAAAAATTATTATTTCTCTTTTTGTACATTATTTTTCTTTTAATGAAACCTGTATGTATTTTTAAGTGTATTAATTTTCTTTTTAATGATTTTGATATCGATACATATGGTAAAAGAATAAACGATAGATTTAACACAAAGTTTTTAAATGTAAATCGCAATGTAATTAACAAATTACCATGATGTGTATCGTCATATGTTATACCAGAAATATTATTTTTTTTCATTTGATCGTAAATATAAAGAAAAATAATAAATAGGTCATATATAATTTTTCGCCTTGTTTCATATTTACCTAACGTCGTTTACTAGTAGATAAACTAAGAGAGTTAGGGGACAGGGTAAGGGGGATATCTTCGTTATCAGTAGTCAGATTTAAACGAGACAAACGGCGTTGTATTATAAATATGTAGAATAAATACGTAAAAAAATAATGCGCAGAACCAAAGACTAAAAAGCATTAAGAGTAAACTATGTTATTATTGATCCAAATTGATCGCGGAAAAAGGCGGAATATTTGAAATGTGACGCAGAATATATAAGTAAAGAAAAATCATATCAGGCACCAAAGACCAAAGGGCAATAGTTTCAAACTTCGGTATTATTGCTTCAAATTGAAAGCGGAAAACGGCATTGTATCATAAATGTGACGTAGAATACATAGGTAAACAAAAATCTTATGTAGAACAAAAGATAAAACGGAATTAGGAACGAAGAATTTAAACGTTTAGAAAAATAATATTCAGAATAAAAGACAAAAGTGCATTAGGGTCAAACTTTGTTATTAATGGTCATATTTTGGTGGAACAAGCGGTACTGTATTATAAATGTGATGTAAAATATATACGTAAAGAAAAATCCTTCACAATAGAAACGACAAAATGACATTAGCGTCTAACTTCATTATTATTAGTCGAATTTTAGTGGGACAAATGGAAATTTAATAAGTACACCTCAGACGTTAAATACGTAAATATTTTTTTTGCATTATTTAAGTATCATATTTTTGACATTTGAATATATGGAAATACTTTTAATTTAGTAAATAAACCAACGTTAAATCTTTAGATATTTTACTATGAATAATTATTATACAGTATACCAAATTAATTCTTTTTTTCAATAAATAATTTTTAAAATTACGCAATAAATATTTGTTAAATATATTATGGTTTATTATCTTATTCATAACACGTGCATCCTGATAAGTATATAAACTCATTATCATCGTATTTTAATTATTTCGGTTTGGTGCTAACTGAGAGTATTGTTGATTGTTGAAATATCATTGCAAATAAAATGATAGTTTTATTCCAAAAATAACGGTGCCATAAAGATGAGACAAAAAGGCATTCTTCGTTACTATTAGTCTGAATTGAACGCGGAAAACGTAGAATTTATACTTAAAGCAAAATCATGCACAGAACCAAAGAAAAAAGGGTATTATGACATACCTTCATTATAAGTGGTCCAAAGTGAATGATTTTTTTAAGTATATATTCAACATGACATTTATAATACAGTACCGTTTCTCCCACCAAAATCTGATCACTAATAACGAAGTTGGACCCTAATGCCCTTTTGTCTTTTATTTTGCATATGATGTTTCTTTACATATGTATTGTACGTCACATTTATAATATAGTACCGTTTTCCGCGTTTAGTTTGTAGCAATAATAACGAAGTCCGACACTAATGCCCTTTCTCCACGATCAGTTCGGACCAATAACAACGAAGTTTGACCTTAAAGCCCTTTAGTGTTTGGCTCTGGACATGACTTTTTTACTTATTTATTCTACGTCATGTTTATTCCCGTTTAAATTTAGCTACTTATAATGGAGATATCCCCTTTCGTACTTTCCCCCGTCCCCGCGATACCCGCAAAGGTCCATGAATGTAGAACTCTCATAGTTTGTTTACTCTTACCATTCCATTAGTGTATTAATTATTTATTGAATTAAATTAAATCTCTAAATATCAAAATTCCGTACCGAATATTAATTTAAAATTATCATGTGTAGATAAAAGCGAGGTAAAATACAAATAAACGGCGGTATTAAATACTCACATACGAATTGGAGTACGTGTGAAATAAATAATTAATATCTCCAGTAATGATTAACAATTTAATTATCATCGACTTCACAACACGAGTTAATATACTAATTTTTTAGAAGCAAGGTAACTCGTTGACAACAGCAATATATTTTATAATTGACAAATAATATCGGTTTCCAATAGCAATTATTTTAAACGTTTGTATTTGGTATTTTCGGATTAAATCTGACACGTTTAATAATCAATTTTATAAATATTGCGTAAAATTATACTAAAAATATTGAAAATAAAGCATGGGAAAGGAAATTTTGTACCATTATAAAATATACAAGATAAAGAACCCTATCTAGAAGATGATGCAGAAGAAATTAAGAGAAACACGACCATATTGTGGAAAAAAATTTAAGCTGCATCTAATATAATATAATCTTATACTGAATAACAAAAATGCAAGTTTTCTGTCAAATCTCTTGCTAAGATTCAAGATTCAACTTCTTAGTGGCGAGTTTTGGGTATGTTTTCGCATTATTGTAAGTGGATACCAAAACTTTCGAAAAAAGTGTGCCCACTATTGCGTACGAATTAATTCCCACTTTCAGAGTAAGCCATCTAAGCATCTAAGACTTTAAAAGTGGTTAAAGCAACCGTACAATATGACGACCATTTTAGAGTAGGAATAGATTTCACCATGTCACATTGATTTCTAGGACATTAAACAAATCTGAGCAGTAACACTCTTCTACTAACGCCATTGTAGAATCATTACGTTATTGGCCAAGTCATTGCGAATTAAAGTCTTATTTATGTTTAAACCATAGCATTCCAGTCACCTAAAAAACATTTTAACGATGGCGTCACGAATTGATTTAAGTTCGACATAATTTATCATCAAGGAAGTAAAAATGTGATTGCAGATATTTTCTCCAGAATAGGCGCTGTTTTAACTTCAAATATGGATCTCGGTGCCCTACACATTGCACTTTATCATCCAAGTATCATTCGGTTGAGCCACTAGGTCTATGACAAATGCCTGCCATTCTCAACTGGAAACGTAAAAAGGCTTACTAATTCATATCACGTCTGTGCAGGGTTGAAAGTTGAAGGGATTAATTTTGGACTTCAAAAGACCTCTATCAACGAAAACGAAGTATCAAGTATTTTAATTAATGTGAATAGATTTTGAAGTTTATCTTTTGCAACTACTCTAATACAGCATTGCATACATTTGTTATCCATTTTTGGGATATTCTGACAAAGGAGCTCAAGAACTTAAATTATTTTAACTTCCCAAAGAATAGAATATGGTACTGCTGCCCATGGTAACATATGCATCTCTGGTCTGGTAGCCAAAAATAAAACAACGGGCCGCTGTCTCCAAATTGGGCAAGATATAAAGACTTGCCAGCTTGGGAATAGCGGGGAACATAAAAATAACACCCGCAGCTGCTTTGGAAACTCTTCTTGACCACCCACCATTATAATACATTATAATGGAGGATGCTAGAATGGCTCTACGACGGCTAGAGGACTTACCATTCTATGAAGGAAATCATAGACTGGGACAAACTAAGCTAGATCATGTGGGAGGCAACATGCTTGGCATGAGGTCAGACCACATGACTGCTAAATACAACTTCAACAAAGATCTGAGAATAATAATTAAGAATCGGAATGAGTTGAATACAAACACAGATTTCAGGACAAACCCTAACGGAATTACCTGGTACACAGACGGGTCAAAAACCGAAGGGGGAACTGGAGCTGGTATATACTGCGAACAGAATAAGTACCAAGAGAGTTCTCTCTCTGTATTCCAGGCAGAGGTCTATTTAATACTCGAATGTGCGAGAAATAGTAATATGAGAGCCCACGATGGGAAAAGAATCATAATCTACTCATACAGTCAAGCAGCCCTTAAGGAGCCCAAAGGTGACATCTAGACTGGTATGGGAATGTGGCGAATAACTTAGGGAACTGGCGACCCACAATAAAGTAACTTTATCGTGCGTAAAAGGTCACAAAGGTATCGATGGAAATGAAAAGGCTGACGAGCTCGCAAGAAGCGGGTCGTTCCCCCATTAATTGGCTTAGAACCAGCGATGGGAGTACCAAAATGTACGTTTAGGAACCATATAAAAGACTGGATCAAGCGAAAATACAAATTCTTCTGGGACAATGTACCCGGACTTCTACACGGGAAAAGTTTATAAAAGAACCGTCAAAGAACGTAACTGAAGAACTGCTTTCAATGAGTAGAAATCAACTACGAATTACCACAGGGCTCATCACGGGACACTTTCCCACCAGAGAGCATCTAACGAAAATGGGGTTATCTAACGGCGACCTTAAATGCAGACAATGCAATAAAGGGATAAAGGGACCAAGAATTCACTCCACATACTATGCAACTGTGAGGCGCTGAATCACAGAAGGCAAAGAATATATGGAAAACCAAAAATGGATCCAGAAGACTACTACAAACAGCCATTAAAGAACCTGTACAAACTAGTACAGGGAACAAGGTTGATGGACTGGGTGTAGTGGACAAAGAGACGAGAGATAACGCAATACGCCCACGAGGCTGCAGTGAATCCGGTTGCAAAGAACGGTCCCGGACAAAAAAAACTTCCTAAAGAAAACGTAAACGAACCAGTTGAAAGGTACAATGAAATAATATGACAAACAATCATGGGGATAAGTACTCGATTCTGATTTACATTTCATTTGATTTCTTCTCTGTACAACGATTAATAGCACACCTCACGAGCGATCCAAGAGGATCATTTAATAGAAAATCTATTCCAACATGGCTAACTAAGAGTGGACCTGTTCTAATACGACCGCCAGTGAAGGAAGTAGAATTTATAGAAGCAAATCCGGAATATCGTTATATTAGACTACCTAATGAGCGAGAAGCTTTTATCTCAACATGATAATTTGCTTTTTGAGGAGAAGACTCAATTAAACGGGAAGACAATCAAATTGGCGTTTCTGAACATCAGTCATCGCAGCCACAATAGAAAGAACCTATCGAAACAAAAAATGCTGAATATCCGCAGATGTAGAAGATCTGTCCTGTTCATATCAGGCGTCAACCTACATATTTATCAGATTTTTTAAGGTAGGAGTGAATTTGGTAATATTTGAACTTTGGTTGATAGTCCTAGTTCCTTAAATGCTTATTAGTAGAAGTTGGTACTATTGTTTATCGATTCCTTGTCCTGTGTTATAAGACATTATTATTCACTATTCGCTGATGAAATATTTGTTTCCCTCTTAAATTTCTGCTTGTATTTCGATAATTTGTTTTTAATTAGATGCCACTCACTTTTGCGGTTGTGACAGCAAAACCAAACAACGTTTTTAGGAATATCCTCGGCGCACATTGGTATTACGGAAATAGTAAAATCCACAGGGACATTTAGATTGAAACTGTGGAAAAGACTATATCAAGTTTGCTATTAACCATGAACAAAGGTTTCATCATCACGTAAATGTCGAGGCTAGACAGCTCCTTGACGTCGCCAATTTAGTTAGAATACTTAAGAGGTCTAAAACAATTGAAATTAGTTCAGTGATTATGTTAGTGAAAACCAGAGTGAGATAGTAATTATAAATGTAGTTAACTTTAATTACCTAAAATTAAAAATACTGCTTCGAGAATAATTTTAAGAATTTTCTTTTTATTTAAACTAATATATTTTTTATTAGGACATTCCGTATTATGAGTTAAAAGTTGGCCGTGCTTTATTATCAATGCTTTATTTACGAGCATTGTGGGTATGTTTGTGATGACACTATGAATGACAAATTATTTTTTTTCTAACGGTGCGAACGATTTCATGAAAAATTTGGATGTCCACATGAGAGACTTTTTTTTTTTAATTTTTTTTGAATGCGTAAAATCCAATTATCCTTTGCTCGCTTTCGTTTGTGTTTTTATATAGTGTGGTTTGTATATATGAGAATTTTTAGGTCAAAGAATTAATTAGGATTTTGTGTATTTAATTTTTTCAAAACGTGGTAAAATTCATAACAAAGAATATATTAGCGTTTTATCATTGCACTAGGAAATAATTAATGCTATTAAAAATTTTAGAGTTCAAGGTATTTTTTTTTACAAATACAAATAAAAGTTAGCCAGAAAGTATAATATTCATAGAATTTATCTTAAAAGGTAGGTGTAAAATATTCATTACTGACGAAAACTGACAAAAAAATAAATTTGTTAACGAAAAAGTTCTGTAGCTGTACAGTCTTTGGCCTCTGATAATTGATAGTCTGATAGTCCTCTGTTGCGAGAAATAAGTGCCTACTAGTTTATTGGTTCGTCCTTAATTTGTTTTATTGAAAAAATTTTGAATTATTTTTTCTTTTCAATTTTCATTATTCAACATTTTCTCGTCACTGGTTTTAGCTATTTGTGTTTATTATAATTTATAAAATCCGTTCATAAATATTTAAGTAAAACACTAAATTCATACTGATTTTAAATTGTAAAGAGAGGGTACCGCTAGTCGAGATGGCAATCCAGCTGATGACCAGGTAACTCTGAATGACACCAGCTACGCCAACTAAATAAATATAACATTTGTGTAATTTCGCTAGTAGTAAATTCCAAAAAAATATCGTATTGATAATTGAATAACAGTCCAAAGTCGAAGCAAATCCGTCAAACCGCGGCACGATCCGAGAAAGTTGTTATTGTTAGATTTAAATTTTAAAAGTTCAGGATCTTGAAAAAAAATAACTTACGTATATTTATGATTAAATATAAAATTCGTAAAATTATACAAAGTCCGCGAGCGGGTATACGCATTTCCGAACACCTCCAGTACTCATTGAAAGTAAAAAGAGGATATTAAGGGTATTAGATTCCTCACGAGAGAGAATGTAACCGACAGTTGTACCACAACCATCAATTCGACCACAATGCCAACGTGCTTATAGCCTCCGACCTGAATAGAGTACCACGTATCGAAAATCGAGTAAAAATCCATTACAGTTCTTCTTTCACTTTCCCGTCGGTTGATTTTTTTTTGGTAATATTATTGATATATTAATAAAAGTTAATTACTTATTGATTTTTACTAATTTTTGGTTACGAGTATTGTGATTCTAACAGTCGTACAACTCTAGCAGGGTAAGTAAAGCCCGCCCTGGAGTATTATTTCTAAACAGACGCTGCCGGGAGTAAGTGGCTTTCACACTATAAATCTAAGGTGGCGCACGAGACAACCCGATATCTTAACTAAAGCAACACAGCGCTAAAATGATCGGTAACGACTTGGAAAAGTGTTACATTGTAACAAAGTTACTTTTTGCCGCAATAATTAAAATATATAAATAAAAGCGCGCACGGAACTAGAGTAGAATTATCTTAAAATTATGGAAATGCGAGATGCTTCAAGTATAAGGCTAGTCGTACCAGTTGTAAACTACCGCCGAAAGATTGAGTCACTCGCGTTTTTGTTTAGCATACTCAGTCGACCTTATGGTATACAGCAGCCGGAGTCGATCAAGTTAGCTGTAGTGGCAGCCCGAAGTCCAAGTTGGAGTTCTATTCTAGTCCAAGTTTGAAATAAGAACCAGTCATCGACTTTTAGGGGCTAAAGCCAAATTCCATTGTACTTGTACCGTACCGGAACCCCCAATCCGACCACGCCAGCCTAGGAGACGTGTCAGTACCATCCGACATCACGGATAGACCTTATACACCTTTTTCTTCTTCGCCGGAATTTCGGTATAAATAAAAGTTTTATTTATTGAATCTTATTTTTATTTTATTTCAACAGCTAATACCGAGGTACTCAACCCAGTAGGGCAAATAAAGACCACCCTTTCGGTCGCCAGTGATTTTGGTCGATACCATAACGACCCCCTGGAGAATTTCTTTCTTCATTGAAGCTGCCCGTGCAGTGGCCTTCACACTATAAACGGAAGGTGGCGCCCGAGGCAATCCGCACCTGGTGTGTTTCAAGGTCAGATTTTGGTTCCTATGCGTCTAGACACAAGTATTTTAAATCTTGTTTGGAATTTCAATTACCCTTTAAAGATATGGACCCTGTGTCGATTCCAGTATGTACTGGCGCTTATTACACAGGCGGAATCTCTTTTTCCTAATTAATAAGTGATACCGTGCCCCATTGGTAGATGGCGTTAGCTATCTACGTGATAATTACATCCTTGTTACTCAATATTGCACTGGTGTGTTTCGAGATGAGATTATGATTTCTATGCGTCTGGGCACATTGCCACTGATGAGTCATTAAGGGACAATTTTTGATTGTGTTGTAACGCACTTCGGTCGTTACGGATCACTTTGGTGCCTTAGTTCAGATTTCGGATTGTCTCGGGTGCCACCTTCCGTTTATAGTGTGAAGGCCTCTACACGGGCAGCGTCAGTGAAGAAAAAAAATACTCCAGGGCTCGTTATGGTATCGACCAAAATCACTGGCGGCCAGAAGGGCGGTCTTGCCCTACTGGGTTGAGTTACCTGGGTATTAGCTGCTGGGATGTTAAGACTCAAAACAGATAAAATATTCAATAAATATCCAAAAACACAGATGAAAGAAAGGTGTGTAATGTGGTTCTTTCTCGGACAGTACAGGTACGTATTCCGGGGCTGGCGTCGTATGGATGGATGACGGTTCTGACTCAGGTACAATCGAACTTGGCTTCAACTTTACTTGTCGCTAAAGGTCGCACGGCCACTGCTATACTCGTACCTCGGGCTGCCACTGCCGTTGCCGACAACGGTTTGAATTACCCTACTCGATATGAACTTCGGCGTCTAAGAAGCACAGACGAGAGTGTCTCTATCTGTCGAGCGAAGGTTCAACTGGTATAACTGGCCTTTTATTCGAAGCTTCTCTTATAATTTTAAGTTGATTCTACTCCAGTACTATGTGCGATTTAATTTATATATTTTAATTATTACCGAAATAAGTAACTTTGTTACAGTATTCATAAGAAATAAAAAGTTTGCTTTTGGTAAAAAATTGTCAGGTATATCCGATATATTCGTTACTTTATCACAGATGAGAAAATTGGAAGGTGGATTTAAAAAACTTCAAGAGTGGTGTTAAGAGTAAAGAATTACCAATTAAAAAAATGTGATTATAAGTAAACAGTAAGTAAAAAATTAAACAAATTATTTTCATTTATGATCCATCCTATAACTTAAAAACCACGAATAACGTATTTGACAACTGTAATAAACAAATCGACCATACCGCAACCGTAACCTAATAGGGCTATTAGAGAAACATATGGTAACATGGAAACATAGAAAAGTGGAATGAAAACATATCCATTACGGATAATCACTACTACATTTTTCTGTTTGCGTTCGTTACAAAATGTAATTGATCAGCTCGTGAAATAACATGTCTGAAAATGGTGAAAATTCCTATAGAAAGTAGTGTGTATCATGAAACCGATCATTTGAATTCTTGTCGAAAATACGTTGAAAATGCCTTTGTTATTATGATCATACCCCGAAAGCAGGTATAGTTTATGTAAATATTTAATTGAAATTGAACCGGTATGATTGAAATTCACCAACGATTCTTTCGACAAATTAAAAAAGGATTTTATTAACATAGTTCTTTCAATATTACTTTAAGCTTAATTGGGATTTCAACTCTGGGTTTATCTTTATGTGCCTTGAATATACCAAAAAATGAGCGGCGCGTGGACGCCACGTGCATAAAAGTGATATTTTACAGATAGATTATTAAAAAATTGGTAGGGTAAATACACATAAAATTATACGTTGAAAATATAGATTTTTATTTTTTTCCAGATTTTATTTTTACTCCATTTTTATTGTTCGATTTTTCTATCCAATGTTTTTAATTTTTCTCGATTTTTAGCCATTTTTACCCAATTTTGTACCACAGTTGTTTCCAGGTTTTTTCGACTTTTTTCCTTGTTTTAAATTTTTTTTGTTTTATAATTTTTTTCCATTGTTTCCAATGTTTAATTTTTTCAGATTTTTCCGATTTTTAAAATTTTCCCGATTTTCCGATATTTCCTATTTTTAGATTTCCCTGATTTCGATTTTTTCAATTTTTCAGATTTTCTCAGATTTTATTTCCTTGCCATTATCCGTATACATTTAAAATAGATCTATATATTTTTTAAATTTTCCAATTTGCTTCATTTTTTTTTATTTTTTCTGTTTGTGTACGATTTTTTTTTATTTTCAACGCTTTTTTCAATGTTTTTCGTTGTATTCCATTTTTTTAATTTGTTTGCTAGATTTTTCCGATTCATTTCAATTTCTTTTTATCGTTTTCAATAATTAATTTTTTCAGATTTTCACGATTATTTCAATTTTTCCGATATTTTTTTTTCTCCGTACTCAATTTTGTTTCCAGATTCTTTTCGTTTTCAAGTTGTTTTAGATCGTTTCTAATATGTTTTAAATTATTTCAGATTTTCCGATTTTTTACACCTTCCAGATTTTGATTTTTTCATTTTTTTCGACTTCTCCAATTTTTTAACCTACCATTATTTTTACACGTTCAAATTAGTGTATTTTTTCCATTTTTTAAAATTCTTCAAATTTTTGAACTTTTTTTCGATTTTCCTATTTGTGACTAGTTTTTCAATATTCGACAATTTTTTCAGTTTTTATTCTATTTTTTTCGGGTTTTTTGTAGATTTTTTCGATTCATTTTAATTTATTTCGATCGTTTTTAAAGCCATTTTAATTTTTTTAGATTTACCCGATTTTCCAGACTTTCCATATTTTGACGATTATTCCGATGTTCCGATATTTCCGATTTGGCTATTTATTCCAGATTTTTTCGATTTTTTCTTTGTACTCAATTTTAGTTCCAGATTATTTTTTCATTTTCCAGTTTTTTTTCGATTGTTTCCAATGGTTTTGAATTTTTTTATACTTTCCAGATTTCGATTTTTCCATTCTTCCCGATTTTTTCCACTTTTTTTTACTTCCGTTTATTCATATACGTTGAAAAAATTTTATATTTTCTCTATTATTTTCGAATTTTCCTACTTGCTTCGTTTTTTCGTTTAATTTTCCATGACTGTTCAAATTTATTCCCCTTTTGTTTAATTTTTTTCGGTTTTTTTTCCAGATTTTTCGTTTCCTCTCAATTTTGTCGATTATTTTCAACGTTTTTTTTTATTTTTTTAAATATACCCGATTTTCGTGACTTTCCATATTATCACAATTATTCCGATTTTTCCGATTGTTACATTTGTTCAGACTACATATTTCCATTTCTCCAATTTTTTTCCATTTTTTCCAGATTTTTTTGATTTTTTGTTTGTACTCAATTTTTTTCCATTTTCTTTTCATATACTACTTTTTTCGAATGGTTGGAATGTTTTTTTAATTTTTTCAGACTTTCTCGACTTTCCAAATTGTAATTTTTCCATTTTTTCTAATTTTTTCATTTTTTTTACCTACGATTATTCTTATAAGTTGAAAACATTTTATATTTTTTCCATAATTTTAGAAGTTTTTCGATTTGCTTCATTTTTTTTTTGATTTTTCTGTTTGTATTTGATTTTTTCAATATTCGACAACTTTTTCAGTTTTCATTCAATTTTTTTCGGTTTTTTGCAGATTTTTATTTTGATCGTTTTTAATGCCTTTAATTTTTTTAGATTTACCCGTTTTCCCAGACTTTCCGTAGTTTAGTTCCAGATTATTTTCATTTTCCAGTTTTTTTCGATTGTTTCCAATGTGTTTCCAGATTTCGATTTTTCCATTTTTTCCGATTTTTTCGCCTTTTTTTACTTGTTTATTCTTATACGTTGAAAACATTTTTTATTTTTTCTATTATTTTAGAATTTTCCTACTTGCTTCGTTTTTTTTTTCGATTTTTTCTGTTTTTGTTTGATTTTTTAATTTTCCACGATTATTCAAATCTTCTCCCCTTTTGTTTAATTCTTTTCGGTTTTTTCCAGATTTTTCGTTTCCTTTTAATTTGTTCGATTTTTTTTAACCTTTACAAATTTACCCAATTTTCCCGACTTTCTATATTATAACAATTTTTCCGATTTTCCGATTTTTCTGATTTTCCAATTTTTCAAACTATATTGTTATATATTTTTATTCCGAGCCCTTATTTTACTTACCTCCCGAATAAAAATATAAACTCTTAATACATCATTTATTGTAAGATTTTAAATAATTTGTTATTGTAAAATTTACTTGCTGTTATTATTGAGCTCCACCTAAATTTTATTTTTTTTTTTAAATATTAGGAATAAAATTATGCCGCAACAAATTTTATTTTTATTTAAATTATATTATGTTCTTTATAAGTTTTTGTTGCCAGAGATGATTATCTTTCTCCCAGGGTGGGATCATTGACAGAATTGTAATATCCTAGATTTTATAATGAATGATAATTATTAATATTAAAAGAAAACTCTGCCGAATAATATTTTCATGATTCAAAACATTTATTAAATTTTTTTGTTAATTAAAAACACATTTTCAAAAAAAACTCAAATGAATAACAAACTTTTATGTAGAAGACATTTTACCAATTCTTAAAATTATTATCACGAAATATACATAAATGTTAACCATATTATAAATGTTTATTAATTATTTTATAAATTATTAATACCAATTACCAAATTTTTTTTTTCTTTTTATGAATTCATTTTATTCCAGTTTATATTATTTTAATATGGTCATCTTTTAAAATTCACTAACCTGGTTTATTACACATTTTGTCCATTGGTATCACTTATTTTGGCGCACTTTATTTTACGACGTCCAATTCTATGGTGAAATTCCTTAAAATAGTGACAACATTCTCCAAGTGAAAAGTGGATAAATAAAATATTGTTTTATGCTTCCCATATATAAACACTTCAAATGGATTTATCAACAAGGACTTAAGTATAGCTTCTTAATCAAATAAGTTAAGTCACATTATCTAACCTCCAATATTTATCTTGGTCAATGACATTCATGTCAAAGTATTTTCTTGACCTTGAACTTGTCGATATGAATAAATATTAATTAAAATTGTTACTTTAATTGTTGAAAATTTTATCTCAGACCATTTAGCTTCTTATTAAAATTAATTTTATTTCAATATTCGTTCTTTTTTGTGTGGAATTTAAATATTACGGGAACAAAATTTTTCTAATCTTTTTTCCCCATTATTTATTTTTCAACAACTATCTTTTTTTTTCAACAACCCCTTAGAAACCATCTTTGTATAACAACGGTGAATAATTTCGTTTTAATATGACTAGCCATGTCAAAATTAATAAATTTTTTATTAAATAAATTATTATTATTTTCAAATTTTGCTGTATATGCTGTTTAAACTTTGTTCTTTCCTATATTATATTATAATAAGACTATGATTTTAATATGATTGAATAGGCAGGTTCGACATTTTTTTTAACTGAAATCCAGAGATTTTGTTATTTAAAAACGATCAAAAAAAATTTGAGCGCAAAATATTAATATTTACGTCCACTGTAAGCATTTTAAAATCAGGGATCAATGAGAGGCTGGAAAACATACCTGTGTGCGAGACTAGACCGTGTGACGTCGGTAGCCATGAACGGTTGGCCCCTGGCCCGCTGCTGCGCTCTATTCATACACATTTTTCAAGGTTACCGTTTTTAGTAAATTTCCTACTAAATTGATAATAGACAGGTTTGACATTTTTTTTTAAGTGAAATCGACATTTTTTTATTAAAAAACGGTCAAAAAAAATTGAACGCAAAATATTAATATTTACGTCCGCTGTAAAATTCAGTAGATTTTTCAAATTTGAATTTAAAACTATATTTTATCGCTATCTATCCATGGTATATTTAAGACGAGTATCTCATTGCAGAATAAATATTTTGTATCATCCAAACGTGACACGTGATTCGCTTAAATAAGTTTAAAAAACCGTAAGTATGAGCTCCAGTAGCAGTGTGAAATAGTGCTGGTTAGTGGTGCGATAGGTCCGGGTATCGAATCCCGCACAGAGCATATCTTTTTTTTTGCTTTTTATCGTTATATTTTACCTTTTAATCTCTTTCGACGGACTTTTATAATTTTCCAAGATTTTTAAAGTTTTTCTATTTTTTATTAAATTTTTATTTGGGTTTTTTCCAGATTTTTCGATTCATTTCAATTTTTTCGATCGTTTTCAACATTTTTTAAATGTTTTCAGATTTTTTACCCGATTCCCGACGTTCCATATTATCACAATTATTAAGGTTTTTTCGATTTTTCCGGTTTTTCCCATTTTTCCGATTTTTACGATTTTTCTAATATTTCAGAATCATTTCTCCATTTTCCAATTTTATTCCATTTTTTCCAGATTTTTTCAACTTTTTCTTTGTACTCAATTTTGTTTGCAGATTCTTTTCATTTTCCAGTTTTTTTAGTTCGTTTCCAATGTGTTTTGAATTTTTTGAGACTTTCACGATTTTTCTGATTTTTTAGATTTTCCAGATTTATATTTTTCAGTTTTTTCGGATTTATTCCATTTTTGTTACTTACAATTATTCTTATACGTTGAAAACCATTTATATTTTTTCTATCATGTTAGAATTTTCCGATTTGCTTAATTTTTTTTCGATTTTTCTGTTTTCGTCCGAATTTTTTTTTTATTTTTTCACAATTTTTTTAATTGTTTTCACTTCTTATTTCACTTTTTTTCCAGATTTTTCGATTCTTCTTTAATTTTTTCAGATTTATACTTTTTTCAGATTTATAATTTTTTCAGTTTTATAATTCTTTCAGATTTACCCCATTTTCCCGATTTTTCTTGTTATCATAATTATTCCAATATTTCTGATTTTCTGATTTTATAATTTTTTCTTTCACATTTTGTTATTTTTTCTTTATACTCAAATTTTTGTTCCAGTTTTTTTGATCATTTCCAATATGTTTTAAATTTTTTCTGATCTAGATTTTTTTATACTTTCCATATTTCGATTTTTTTTTTGGAATATTCCAATTTTTTCCAATTATTTTTCACCTCCATTTATTTTTATACTCTGAAAATAATTTATATTTTTACCATTTTTTTATAATTTTCCTATTTATTTCGTTTTTCTTTCAATTTTTTCTATTTATGTCAGATTTTTTTTCAGGATTTTTATGATTTTCTCGATATTCCAGATGTTTCTAATTCTACAGACTTTCCAGATTTTATTTAATTTTTCCTATTTGCTCCCTTTTTTTCTTTGATTTGTTCTATTTTTGTTCAATATTTTCAATTTGGGTTGATTTTTCTAATTTTTTCCGTATTCTATTAAATTTTTTCTCTTTTTTACAAATTTCTTCATTCCAATTTTTTTGATAGTTCTCAATGTTTTTTAAAATCTATTATATTTCTTAAATTTTTTCGTTTTTTCAGATTTTTTTATATTCTTTCCAATGTTTTGTTTTTATTTTTCCGACTTTTTCCTTTTTATCCAATTTTTTCAATTTTATATATATTTTCTTGTTTTTTTTTTCAGTTTTTTCTAGTGTTCTTTTTTTTTGATCTTTTTAGTTTCTTCCAAATTTTTTTCGTCCGTTTCCAAAGTTTTTTAAAATCAATCCAATTTTTTTCGACTATTTCGGATTTTCCAATTTTTTTACTGATAAAAAATTAATATTAATAGTAAAGTAAAAAAAAATAAACGTATTTAATAATGTTCAAGATACCTAGTAATTAGTATATGTTGAAATTAATTAATTTACCAAAAACCATTATTATTATGTTAAAAAATACCTATTCTACAGGGTGTATCAAAAATGAAGTTCATAAATTAAACCACGTATTCTGGTGTCAAAAAAAATAACTCGATTGAACATAACTTGCCTTAATGCAAATGTGCACACAAAAAAAGTTACAGTCTTTGTAAAGTACAACATTTTATAATGAAAATGGATAAATGTCTTTCTTATCATATAAAACCACGAAATCTGCACTGCCCATAAAAATTTTAGGGGGTTTTGGACCCCTAAAACCCCCTAAAATTTTTATAGGCTATACAGAAAAGCCAGTTTTGATTTTCCTTCAAAAATTCTTTAGTTGGCTGTTCAACACTTGTAGTTGCTACGGATAAATAAACAGTTGCTTTTCATAAAAACAATTTTAGTTTATTTTTTTTTTATTTAATAATAATTTTACAAAATAAAAATTAATTTCAATCCATTCACATTGTATATAATATTTTATAGTAACATTCTAAAATAAATCCGAAACGATGACTATTAAATTGGACGAATTAAAATTAAATTAGTTTATTTATTTATTGAATTTGACTAAATATGCTAAATAAATAGGATTCAATTATTTCGTCGAACGAATTCATTCTAATCAATTTTTGATTATAATTAATAAATAATTGTAAAACATTATTTGCATTTGCATAAAATACGTTTTACAAACATGATTAAACATATGCATAATTAAAGATCAACAATTAAATAAATTGTTATGGTTTTATATTTCATTAGAAACTTATATTTTTTCTTAAATATTTACCAGTTTATTAAGAGGCTCCAATACTATATGTGAATACCTGAAATCGTTTTTGGACGGGCGCTCCGTTAATATTAAAGATAGGAAACTGCGGTTTTCACCAGTCGATTCTGTAGTTAATTTTTTAGAGCGCGTCTGTGGCACTTTTTTAAAATTAATTTTAATAAAGGTGATACGGCTATCAACTTTTTTCTCTAGATAAATTTGAAAAAAGTAGCACAGACGCGCTCTATAATTATATTTTATGGTGCTTTACCACATTCTGCGCAAAAAAAATTGGACTAGAGGGCAGGATTATTTAAAATTAACCGGAAAAAAACTAAAAAAAACTATTTTAACACTATATTTACTAGAATACAAGCACCTTTTTCTTAGGTTATTCTCTAATCGGCAACAACAAAGGTCACGTAGTTTTCGGGCCTCTTAAGACATGGTCATGATATTTTAGGTTAGTTCACAAGTTTAAAAATATGTTAATTAAAGTAAGAACAAATTAGAATATGGTAAGGGACCTAATGATGTTTAGAACAATTATGAATTCCGGCACTGTTTCAGTCCCCTTGAAAGAGCCCTCCACCGAATATACGAGACTGAGCTGGAAATTTCTAGACGCAATAAACTGACGTCTTGACCGAACTAGACACGAATTGCTCTCCGCTGAACGTACTGTAAAAAAACTGGAACATACTGGTGGGGACAAAAATAATATGAAATTTGGAAATTTAAATGGAATACCAAGATTTGGAATTAATCTATTAACCCATGGAATATTTATGGGGATGGCCCATGACTCATTTACTGTATTATAGTAGAATTGTGATCGAACTGGAGTAATATATTTGTCAGATCAGGAAATTTCAGGTGAGGGTGCCTATATTATTATTTACGGGTACATAAAATCATCCTTTAAAAATATATTTTTTTGAAAACGTATTATTGAGTATTATTTCGGTATGTACCATACAAAATGTTAGGGGACTCACATAAACAAGTGCCCTGGAGGTTAAATTATAATTATTTAAGTTTAAAATAGTAAAAATAAAATAATACAACCAAAAACCCTCTAATTTATCCAACCGTGCGCTCATCAGAGTCTTAAAAGGGATTAAAATAAGGGTAGCCTAATATTATGTTACAGAAAACCGGGCGGCACAGGTAAAATTCTTAAATTCACCACATCTTTTAACTTCCGGCTCTTTAAAATCATAAATTTTATTTGAACCGCCTGTGCTATAAAACTCCCATAAAATTTTGATTCATTACTCTGTGTTGATTGCGATTGTAGTATACTAAAATTGAGATTTATTTTTTGCCTTGTTTATTTTACTTTCACGACCCACCTCCGAGAAGGGAAAGTATTGTGAACGAGCGAAAAAAAATTCCGAGATAAAGATGAAAATATCCATTTTGAGGTCACCTGAGATGATTAAGACCATTTCCAGATGGAAATCGGCCTGTCTGACTGTCTGTCTATCCGTGTGCGTGTATTCTTCCACAATAGAGGCCACACGCTAAATCCGGTTGAGCTTAAGTTTGGTATATGGGTTTGAGTTACCCGTCGGAAGAACACATTAGTTTTTATACGACATCTGTCAAACGGAAGTGCCAATATAAAAAAATGCAATATGTCATTTGAAAGCCCTCGATAAACTCTATTCAGAACAGGCAAAATTATTTCTCCAACTGTCACCTGTCAAAAATAAAAAAATGTCAAAATTTGGAAGTTTAACATTAAATATCTGAAAAAGTATTCGGGGATAGTCGTCGGGAAAGTTTTGGGTCGATTTCAAATTGTTTGCTAGATTTTTTCCGATTCATTTCAATTTTTTCGATCCTTTTTAATAATTTATAATTTTTTTCAGATTTTCTTGACTTTCCATATTTTCACGATTATTTCGATGTTTACGATATTTCTAAGTTTTTCGATTTTTCAGATTTTAGATATTTCCATTTTTATTCCATTTTTTTTACATTTCAAGTTTGTTTTCGATCGTTTTCGAATGTGATTTGAATTTACCCGATTTTCCGATTTTTTACACCTTCCAGATTTTGATTTTTCCACTTTTTTCGGTTTCTCCAATTATTTAACCTACCATTATTTATATTCGTTGAAAATAGTTTATATTTTTTTTAATTTTTCGATTTGTTTAATTTTTTTTCGATTTTTCTGTTTTTGCTCGATTTCGACAATTTTTTCATTTTTTTTCTATTTTTTTCGGTTTTTTTGTAGATTTTTTCGATTCATTTTAATTTATTTCGATCGTTTTTAAAGTTTTTTAAATTTTTCCGATTTCCACGACTTTTCATATTTTGTCGATTATTCCGATATTTCCGATTTGGCCGATTTTTTCAATTTTATTCCAGATTTTTTCAATTTCATCTTTGTACTCAATTTTGGTTCCAGATTATTTTCATTTTCCAGTTTTTTTCGATTGTTTCCAATGGTTTTGAATTTTTTAGGACTTTCCAGATTACGAATTTTCCATTTTTTCCGATTTTTTATTCTTATACGTCGAAAACATTTTTTTATTTTTTGATTATTTTAGAGTTTTACTACTTACTTCGTTTTTTTTTTGATTAATTTCGGTTTTTTCGGTTTTCGTTCGTTTTTTTTTTAATTTTCCACGACTTCAAATTTTTTCCCTTTTTAATTAATTTTTTTCGGTTTTTTTCCAGATTTTTCGTTTTCTTTCAATTTTTTCGATTGTTTTCAACGCTTTTTTAATTTTTTCAAATTTAGCCGATTTTCCTGACTCTCCATATTATCACAATAATTCCGATTTTCCTGGTTTTTTTTACGATTTTTCAGACTGTATATTTCCATTTCTCCAATTTTATTCCATTTTTGGCAGATTTTTTCGCTTTTTTCTTTGTACAAAATTTTGTTTCCAGATTCTTTTCATTTTCCAGTTTCATTCGTTCATTTCCAATGTGTTTTGAATTTTTTGAGACTTTCCTGATTTTTTAGACTGTCCAGATTTCAATTTCTCCATTTTTTCGGATTTTTTCCATTTTCTTTACATACGATTATTGTTATACGTTGAAAACAATTTTTATTTAGTATTATTTTAGAATTCCAATTTCCTTCATTTTTTTCGATTTTTCTGTTTTGTCCGTTTTTTTTTAATTTTCCACGATTTTTTAAATTTTTTCTGTTATTTATTTCATTTTTTTCCAGATTTTTCAATTCATCTCAATTTTTTTGATCGTTTTCAACGTTTTTTTTTAAATTTTTTTCAGATTTATATTTTTTTTAGATTTATAATTTTTTCAGATTTAAAATTTTTTCAGGTTTAGATTTTTTCACAGATTTATAATTTTTTCAGATTTTGTTTATTTCTTCCCGTTAATTTGTAAGTATTATTGTTCGGTTTTTTGTTCTTGAAAAAAATTGATAACAATTCTGATGTTGTTTGTTTATGTAATAAAAGTCCGTCAAAGAAAAAATAATGGGGTTCATGATGTGTTTTTTTTTATTAGTCAAAAAAATCTTCAATCATTTGATTCTTGTCATTTCAGTGAAAAATGTTGGCTTTGAACATTTTTCTATTATAATTATCCCTCACAAAAAAGTGTTACGCTGTTAATTTTTTTTTTTGGATAATTTGGAAAGAAAAAATCTGTATATTTGTAATTATTAAAAAAAAATTATTGCTGCCTATTGTATTTTTATCAAAGAATTTTTTTTATTTGTTACTTAATAAAAAATATTTTTACATTATTATTGTGGTTTCTACATTTACCAAAAAGTAATTTTTTTTTAGTCTTTATTGCGTGAAAATTTTTTAAATTATGAAAAACTAGAAGATTATTTTTTTTTTAATTTTTAAAACCGGTTATTTTTAAAACCGGGCGAATCTCTTCCGACCAAAATTTGGTATTAATCGATTAACCCATTTACCCATGACCCATTTACACACGGTATAACTAAAAAGTATTATATTGGCCACAACTCATATTTATCTAAAAAATAATACTTTTATATAACATTTTTCTTTAATTTAAGATGCTTAACTTTAGCACAAGGACTAAAGTCAATATAAGTTTTAATTTTTTTGAAAGTTTTGAATTAATTAACTCACAAAAGGCGTGTAATTGGCTTCTTTTACATTTTATTTCATTACTCGAAATCCGGTTAAACTTTTGTAAATATTAAATTTATTAGCCTAAAAAGTTTTTTAATTAACTTAACAACGTGGGTTACATCATTTCCGTATTTCTATAATATTTTAATAATACAGGAATTTAGAAAACAAAAATATTTATTTAAATACAATAGATGTCATGATTTTTCATGTTTAATAAAAAATAATATCTCTACCTGCATGATTAATTATATTATTAAATATTACATAATTATATGAGTTTAATTAAATAAACAAAATATGTCATTTATTTGGTGCTTTCGATCAAAATTATCTATAACTTAATATGATAATTAAAACAGACAAACTTCCTATGTATTATTAATGTTCTGACATTGTCAACATGTAATATAGTGGTTAAATATAGTCTATATTTTTTTTACAAAAAAAAACCTAAAAATAATTGTGATTACCAGTAATGGAAATGTTTCCATTCTAATTTCCCTCTAATGATAAGGTCGGATTGTGGAAATATTATTTCGATGACAGTCTTCTGATAACGTATTTTAGATTTCCGCTTTATTTTGGGGAAATAATTGAAATTTTAGTACGAGCAGATGGGAGATTATAAATATTAATAATAATGGATAATAATGTGTGGTTTATAGAAACGATATTGATCTAAAATATTTTTTTTACTTAGACCAGGTCAAAATATAAAGATATGTACAGATTGTCTCATATTTAACTAATTTCCTACTATGTGACAAACTATATACAAGGTGTTTTAGAGTGAAATGTACATACGTTAACTTAAGGTGTGGGATATTTGGATAATTCAAAATTAATGATTAATAATGGATTCTTATATATCATTTCCTAGATATGGATTGCCAGAATTTTTATTTGGTCATAACTCAACAACCACTGGGTATCAAAATATCAAATTTGGCAGGTGGACTTCCTTAGATATAGCCAAAATACTGGCATAGAACCCATAATTAAAATCCAGGCCCGATTTAACAAAATTTGACCATCTCCTTCGGCCTCAAAAACAACAACCTATATAACAATATTTTATAAATCTGATAAGATATTCGAAAATAACGAAGTTACTTTTTCGTTACTTTGAGATAATGTTAGAAATGTTTTACAGGGCCGTAATTAGCTAAAATAATAATTTCTTCTAATTTATGAATACCCTGTATAATGAAAAGGATATTGAGGCTCAAAAAAACTCTTTAGAATTAACAAATATCAGTTAAACGTATATTAAGTATAAATGAAAATAAATGAATATAAATGAAAATAAATAAAAATAAATAAAAATAAATAAAAATAAATAAAAATAAATAAAAATAAATAAAAATAAATGACAATAAATGAAAATAAATGAAAATAGATGAAAATAAATGAAAATAGATAGAAACAAATGAAAATAAATCAAAATAATAGAAAATAAATGAAAATAAATAAAAATTAATGAAAATAAATCAAAATCAATGAAAATTAATCAAAATAAATAAAAACAAAACTAATTTTATTTCTTAAGTACGCAAAATAAATCAAGACTATTAAAAATAATTTAACCTAATAATTGTTCAAAATGACAATCACCAATTTCTTGGATTGAACCTTGAATTGTCTCCAGTTTATTTCATCGCGTATATTAATTCCACTACTACAAACGACTGATTTTAAATATCCCCACAGGTAGGTAATAATCAACAGGATTCAAATCCTGTGACCTTGCCGGCCAGTGATGAGGTCTACCCTAATGTATCTACATGTTAGGAAAGTCTCTTGGTCTGCCGCTAGAATTGCCTCAGGCTTATTTCTTATTTAATCACATGCATTAATGTAACCTCTGTAATAAGTAATTATTTTATGTAGAAGACCAGAAAAAATTGGTTTGGACTGCTAGTTTAATAGAATTAAAGTTAGGTGACAAGTAAACATAAAACATAAAACAAAACACAAAAATCTCAAGAAAATATTTATTCATTAAGCAAATTCACTAAAGAATCATGGAGCCATTTGGCATAAAACGTATATTAAAAACCGGACAACCGAAAAATCTAACCACTATCGTAATGAATATATTAATTATGAACTAACCAATTGTGTTGATAATAAATAAATTGTTAATAGCTTTTTTGGAGCTTACAAAAACTCCCAGGACTTTTATCAATGAATATGTACAAAAAAATTTTAATAACTTTAAGTAAATACCGTAAATATCATCAGATTATTTGCACTGTCTCTCTGCATTATTGGCAATGTTGATCTTTTAATGGATATCTGAGATATCATCTTTTATATGGACAATCCTACTAGATTGCCACCGGATCAATACCAGCGATGCAACCCTTATGTTCAGACTGAATATTCGTTGGACCATAATTTAGAAAAAGATAATGCGATTGACACAGTACGCCTCTGCGTAACACTGACAATATATTTTAGAAAAATATATGATAAAAGTTGTTATTTTGGATGGTACAATTAACTGATGAATGACACCCTCCACCGCGAACCCACTAAAGATGGAAATCACGTCTATCAACTTAGCAAAACAACTTTGGAAAATTACAATGGTATCTTATTAGTAATTTGCCGCTTTTCTGCCGTTAATTAATTATGGAAAAATAAATTTTGCCGCTCTTTTTTTTACCAAAAATTCAATGTCTTGCTAACTTGATATCCAGTTAGCAAGGCAACTGCGTAAATAATGACGATATCAAAAAACTAATAGCTGGAGAATTTGCCGCTTTTTTGCCATAAATTGGTTGCGGAAAAATAAATTTTGCCGCTCTTTTTTTACCAAAAATTCAATGTCTTGCTAACTCAAGTTAGCACGACAACTACGTAAATATTGACGATATCAAAAAAGTAATAAGTGGAGAATTTGCCGCCTTTTGCCGTAAATTAGATGTGGAAAAAAATTTGCCGCCTTTTTTTTATTAACAACTAATTAACGGCAAAATAGCGGCAAATTCTCCAGCTTTTAGTTTTTTGGTATTGTCATTGTTTACGCTTGATATCAAGTTAGCAAGACATTGAATTTTTGGGAAAAAAAGAGCGGCAACATTTATTTTTCCATAACTAATTAACGGCAAAAAAGCAGCAAATTACTAATAAGATACCGTTGTAATTTTTCGAAGTTGTCTTGCTAAGTTGATAGACATATGGAAATCTTATGAGCTGGTTCAGTCGATACGTATTTAACCTTTGGCTTAGGAACTATAAGGAGTTGGCGAATTAGAATATGAAAATACTTATTCTAATTTATTTTTGCGAAGACAAAAGAAATATAAACGTAAAGAAGAAATTGTCGTTTACGATGAGACATGTAAAAATGGGTAGACGCCGAAATATATAGCGTCGTTGCGAAAAGTGTAGCGTCGTGAAATGACGTCGAATATTGTAACTTCTGCTAATGGCATTCGTAGTTTAATTTGGGCGAATGGACTGGGTTTTGAAGAACTAAAACACAACTGTTTGTTGAAACTATTGGCGTCGGCGTCTCCACGCTAGATACAAGATTTTCGGTGACGATGTTGAAATTTGATTTTTGATTGATATTTCTCTAAGCTGCGAACCCCCTTTTTATGCCGAGTTATGACGTAAACATTTTACGTCATAATCTTTACTTTTCGTTCTCATGAACGTTAACCTCAATATTTAGTCGTGAAAAGAATTATTTTGTAACATTCTAAATTTGTAATTTAATATTTTTATCAAATGGTCCAAGTGTGTATTATCATTTTGTAGAAACAGGGATAGACGAATGTCTTTTGGGAAAAGCACTTGACTTCGGTAACTAGATAAACAGAATACATTAAATATAATATGTTTTGATTATCTTTCTAAAATTCCTGGAAACAAACTTAATAAGACTTGACAAAGTACCATAAGAAATTGCTAAAAAAATAAAAATAATATACCGGTGGTTGGTTCGTCACCTATGAACAGAAAGTTCTATATTGTGAAACGCTAAGAGCTAACAGAAGAGACGTCCAAAACAGTATTAAACAGAAAATAAAAAAAAAAGTATACGGAACTAAAAAAGAAAATTAGGTTGAGAAAAGACCTATTTGAATATTGATCATACCACCGAATCATACTGATTCGTTGATAGAGACAGGAAAAAACAACAGTTTTGGTCAGTTGGTGAAAAAAAAAACCCAAAGCGGTATTGGATTATAATAATTCAAAAAAAGGAGTAGACTTAAGTCATCAAATGGCTTCCTATTACATAGTAATCAGGAAATCTGTGAAATGGTACAGCATTTGAACTTATTCTTGGCACGTAAATTATTAATGTTCCGATAGTCTTCAGGCAGATTATAAATTCCAAAATTTGTATGTTTCATTTTAGAAAACATTTACACAATTCCTTAGGATCTATTACGCTGTCAAAAAAGGAAAAACAACCGAAGAGATCATGTGATAATTTTATAGAACCAGATGGACCTGGAAGAAAACGACGTAAGAAGTTACAAAAAATTAAGAGCACAAAATTTTTGTAGTCGTGAAGCCGATAAAAAAAACCAAGAAAGTTACGAATTACTGTAACAACTGTGAGGACAATCCAGGATATTATTTAGCATATTTTATTGAATTTCACAAAAACAATCGATATATTTTTTAAATTTTTTATTTGACGATATTTTTGTTATTAATTTTAAGTACCTATTCAGTTTTAGAAAAGCAATGTTTTTTTTATTTTCATCAAGTATCAGGACTTCATATCTTTATCTTCCAACATACTGAAAATTTACTTACACTGACTTAATTATAGATATTACCTTTTATTTTATTTATAATTTTTTCCATAAAAAAAAGTTTAAATATCAATTTTCATACGGGTGTCCAGGGTCACGAACCGTCACGTATGAAATTTCTATACGGGACACTAGAGGTACGTTTCGTATAAGAGTAATGATATAAAAATAACATCCGCATTTTTTTTTTTTTTTGACTTTGGACCAGGTCCTTTAGTCACACACAAATTGGTTGAATGTTTAACGTTTTAAGTATTTTTATGATTCTAATAAATAGATGGTTAGTATTCAAATGGAGATTTTATGAGTTAAAATTAAGTCTACAATCAAATCATATATCTGTTTATCTTCTGTTGCCAATAGGACTTGAATGCTGGTGGGAAATTGGTGATTAAGTTGTTTCAGCTTATAAATAAAGTTTTCAGTTCCTGGGTAATTTTTACATTTAAAAAATAGGTGGTTCAGATCGGAAGTTTCATTTTGAGTCGTGTAATAATAGAATTTACAGCTATCTGTCCCCACTTTTTCTCCCATTCTTTAATTATATTTTGCTTATATCTACAAAGTAAGTCACTATAACAAGGAATATTATCGAAATTAGTACATCCGCATTTTGCAATCTTTATTTTGATCCATTTAAAAGAATTTTAATGTATTTCAACTATTTTTTTAAATTTTTCATATTTAATAATGACAATAAACTGTCAAATAAGTTAAGCGATAATTATTTAAATTTAAACCAAAAATTGAAAAAATTAAAAAGCATTTCATATAATGTAAAATTAATATAGCGGTTAATTTTATAAATCTATTTCGTCCTGATAATATAATCAATAAATTAAATTATTTTAAAGCGAAATATTGCGTTTATTTTTCAAGTACTTTTTTACGACTTTTTTGTATCCACTGAAAACGCAAATATATAAAGTTTAATGCAAATAAGTTAAGCGATAATTCCAAAAAATTAAAAAGCATTTCATGTAATGTAAAATTAATATTCCAGTTAATTTTATAAATCTATTTGGTCCTGATAATATAATCAATAAATTAAATTATTTTAAAAGTCAAATTTGCGTTTATTTTTCAAGTATTTCACAATTATTTTTTTAATTAATAATATTTATTTTAATAATTAATTTTTGATTAATTGATTATTCATTACGACTTTTTGTATCCACTAAATATGCAAATATATAAATTTTAATGCAAATTTCAGTC
This sequence comes from Neocrepidodera transversa, assembly GCA_963243735.1. Lineage (NCBI taxonomy): Eukaryota > Metazoa > Arthropoda > Insecta > Coleoptera > Chrysomelidae > Neocrepidodera > Neocrepidodera transversa. Next base: position 9,604,524 of record OY725355.1, read on the forward strand.
CGACTTTTTATCATTTTATTCCACTTTGGTAGATTATAAAAATTAAATAAACTTAAAAAAATATATTTATATTTATTTTATCTCAAACTCAATTTATTAAATAAGCAACCAATATGAAATTTTATAAATATAAATAAAAAATAATATAAAACATCTTGTATAAACAAAAAAGTAGAAAAAAGTAGAGGGAAACTTACCAAACTAATTTAAAACTAAATCCCGGATAAAATCCGATCCAATTTTCCAAAAAAACAAATATCCTTAAAAAACAAACACACTTCGAAAGTTTTTCAATCTGAAAAATCCGCGCGAGATTTCGCGCTTTCGACGATTTTTATTTCGATTCGTCGCGACTCATTCGACGCGCAGAACTTTACTGATAACTCTCCGAATACGGGCAACTCCGTGGCATAGCAAAACTCCTACTCCTAAACTCCCGAAACTGAACTCCCGATGTCGTTAAATCCATGCGCATAAATTTTATTAACTGATTCGCTTTTCGTGTGGATTTCTTTTCATTATTATAGTTGGTTTAGTCCTAATGGTTATTATTTTTGGATTTAATTGAATTTTAGGTAATATTTTGAACGTAATTTTTGTTTAGGTGACATTTATGAAGCATTTATTGCGAAAATAATAGTCGTGTTCGGTAAGAAGATCCAAACTGAGATAATAAAAATAAGTATATCAAACTGAATTACAGCCTCTGTTAAACAACAAAACATGAAATCAAAATTGTGATATCAAAACCAACTTTATAGCTCCTATATTATTAACTAACACTTTTTATACAGGACAGCATTTTCAATATAATTTTAGGTAGATTTCCAAGAAAAATTATATATATATATTGTTATGAAATTTGTTATACCCTGTATTTTTGGGTAATTGTTACAAAATTTGTATAAGATTTGTTGTAAAATAGTATAGTAAGTAAGTGTTGGTTGAGTTAAAAAAAAAGAGAATAGTAATTGGTATTAAAATTAACAGTGCTCCTTTATTTTTAACATTAAAGAGAAAAATCTAAAATAAAAAGAAATTTTGGGTAACTGGTATTAAAACTATAAACTATTTTTTTTTGTAATCTGAATAGGGCTTAAGACATTTGAAATTTGAAATTCCTGTGACAGGTTGGATGGCATTTCTTAGCAGGTGAAATGATTTGTCATTGGGTTGGTGTCAAATCAAAATTTCAGTTTAAAATTATGTTAAAAAAAATAGTATGTAAAAGTTTTGGTTAAAAAAAAATTGAGGGGAGAATAAAAAAAATCAAAAAGTCAGACGGTTGTCAAAAATTTGAAAAAAAGCTAAAAAAGAAATAATTCTATAAAATGTAATATTATATTTATAAAGGAATGTTTTATATATAATAAAAAATGATTATTGAATGAAGAAATAAAAGTAAAAAAAAAAGTAAGCAATAGTATTTATACAAGTTGAGGAACAATGATTTAAAAAAAAATAATTGGTGACTAGTTAAAAGACGCAAACAAATAATTTCAAAAGTGAATAAGGAGCAGTAGTAAAAAAGGTGCGGAGACAACAAAAATTATTAGGAGAGCTGAAGAAGTAGAAGAGGAAGAAAATAAAAAGAAGATCATTAATTTTATTAATTTTCATTATATTTTGTAATTTTTTTATTTAGGCGTTTTGAACCCAGCCCAGTTTGGAAATGAAATCCACCCTGTATCCCGTGGATTTTACATTTCAATATATATTGTTGTGTTATTCTTTTTATTTTTTTATTTTTATTAATTATTTTCATTATATTTAATTTTGTTCAAAGAAAAAAAACAACAATCCTTTTCTTTTTAATTTTATAACCGTTATGGGCATCAATTAAATTGTCTAGCAATTTAATAATAATACTTAATCATGAAATTATAATTACCTTTTTTTTTAATTTTATTAAGAGCAGATTCTCTTTATCTCAGTAGTGAGTTCAAAGGGTTTATTTAATTTATCAAATGACTTTAAATTTCGTTATGTTCAATGAGAATTGACAAATAAATTATAGATTTGTGTTTCAAATTAACTATCAACTTCATTAACAAATCTGTTACCTAAAAATAAATTATAATTTGTAATTTGTGTTGCCTATTAACTCTTAAAGTTTGTTGTTTTTTATATTTGTGCCGACTACCCACTTAACCTTATCGATTCTATACATTATGTTATCTGTTTTTTTTTCTAATTTTTGCAATATTTTCTGTTTTTTTTATTGCTTTATTTCTTTAAACTGTGAATGTTTGCTGGTTAACTCGTATTTGGTTTTTACATTATTTAAGAAAATTATCAAAAATGTTACTGGTCAACCAGTTATAAGTATTTGTATTATTTATTAAAAAAATCACAAAATTTACGAAAATTATTATTTGCACAAATACTTTCAAAGTTATAGATAATCTATTCTTAGGTGTCTCTAAATATAACTAAAAAAATTAAAAACTTTTACTGGGGTATTAAAAATAATAAAAATCATAATATATGGGGTACACTAAACGGTGAATTTTATTTAATTAAAATGTTATAAAGTATCAAAATGGTTTGCATTTCTTTTTAATATTTCTGAACTTTTAATTTGAAATATAGTAAAAAGATATTCCTGAGCAGGTCCAGTTAAATGATTGTCACAATCCAACTTGAACGCCAGAAATTTCAACAATTCCAAAGTGTGTAAATATCCTACTAACAATAGCAAAAAGATGGCAAATAAAGTACATGTTGGCCAAGAATGATTTAAAATTTCATTTTCCGAATGTTTCTTCTCCTTGTGTTAATTATAATACAAATAATGTTTTATTTTTTGATTTTTTTTACCGATTTTATTTATTTATCGATCTACTCCTTAAATAAAATAAAATACTTCTTGAAGGTCCGCAAAAAATCTGAGAAGCAATGATCCGCAGTAATCATCCGATAAATAAACATTAGAATCGTGCTGGTGAAACTTCATCTCGTATAATCCACAGCGTTTGATATAAAATGTGTACTCGGAATATATGAATAATTTTACTTAAATAAAGATATCAACCTCCTGAATGTAACGTATGTGATTTTGATGTCAATTCCAGGAAAAAATTGTAGTGGAAATGGAAAAAAATATATATGGAAAATGGTGTAGACTTATTCATGTTTTAAACTTTACTAAATATTAGATATGCAGAGACCTGTAAACAAATAATATTAAAAAATACTTGTAAATTGTGAGAATTTGATATCTAGACATTAGCTATTTTAGCCCTTAAGGACTCATCAGCGGCACTATGCACAGATTCATATAAATTAAATTTCACCTCCAAACACAATGGTGCAATACTAAGTAAAAAAAGGATGTAAAACAATGGTAAACAGCTAACGCCATCTAGCAATGGGACACGGTGTCACTTATTACTTGGGGAAATGATTCCGCATGTGTGTGTTACTGGAACGGATAGAAGGCCCATATCTTTAAATACTTAGTTGATGATGCTAACATAGTTATCAAAACATACGTAGAGTGTAATTAAAAAAATTGGTAAATTTGAAAAAAAAAAAAATTTTATTAATTATTTATAATTTGCGATATTTTTTAATCCATTATAAGAGTGGGTTATTTTTTCTCCAGCTGCCTATTATAACAAGTAGATTTTAGTTTAGATACTAACGTAACAGTCAGAATAAAATTTAAATATGTTATTGATCTAAAATTTTACATAAATGATTAGCATTAAAGATATCTTGGTTGACAGTAGAAAATTGTTCCTATCTGCTTTCCCCAAATTCTATTTAACAAATCAAATTTAATATCGGCGAAAGCTGCCTTCCTAAACGCAAATCCAAACTGTGTGAAAATCAATCGCGTGGGAGTAAAATTGAAGGTGGTGGAGCAAAGTTGGAGGTTAGGTAAGCGAGCAAATCCCTAAGTAATTCAATTTATAACAAGCGTCAATCCTATGACACAAACACATCCATTTCAATACTCGAGCTTTTCATCCACAATTACTTTCATATTTATGTTAATTTATTACACTATTCCTTGACTGACATTTCATTAATAATACCTAATGTTCTACGTCATTAATTCAGGAAGACGCCGCACGGTGACGTGCACCAGCAACCAGGCACGGCAGGAAAGAACAACTGACACCTGGTACGTTTTTAATATTCAAGCTTTTTTTTTATTTCATAAATAAACACGATGAGCGCTTTATTGACAGATTTATAAGCAATCAATCACTGATAAGTACGAAAAGCACATCTTGTTTTTCTTTGAATTTATTTGGACACGTCTATTGATAAATTGGAATTTTACCTTAATAATCTTATTGCTTGTATCGTAATAACTAAACAAATATCGCTAATTATATACTAAAAAATTCTCTTTTATAGGCTTTAAATGTTTTTTAAATAAGTTTATAATTACAAATTTAATTGAACACAATAAGGTTCATAAATGTGTACTTATATTCATTTTAAACATTTTTAGCTGTTAATTAAAAAAGTTTACACTAGTATTGCCAAGGGCTTACGCTAGAAAAAACAGCCTGTCATTGTACTCGCTTTTTTTAAATCGCTTATTCAAACATATTTATAAATTTCAACTTTACAGAACAAAGTTTGTTTTATTTCACACCTTTCGATTCAATCGTCAGGTAAATGTGTTCGCTTAAATCGCCTTTCAGTTTTTTTATATTTTACAATAAATAAACTAAATTATATGAAAATTAAAAGTGATAGGTTCAATGTAAGTAGGGCGGTTGCTTGTACCTCCGCTGCGGCTAGCTGAATATTGTGGCTCACCCCTATGGAGTCAAATGTTGATTTAGGTGAAGCTTACTTGAAGTCGATAAGCTTTAGCTGTACAAAAGCAAATGTACGAAGCCTATTCATTTCCAGGGTATCCTCACTACAGAAGCGATAGTCCGATGTTTGACTCAGACCTATCTTTTTTAGATAGTAAGCAGTCCATTTAAGATACCTAAATCATTTGTACTCCATTCTAGGATCTGCGATAGGGTGCTACCTAAGAGTTTGAACTATAAACGCCTTCGAGTGTGTTAACCAGGAATGTCTTTCCAGTGCTGGAGAGTTCTCCTCTCGGTTTATTTCCAAATAATGTCTTTGGCATTACTTTCAACTATGCCAAAAATGGTCCCGGTCCAATGAACTTGGATTTTGCACCTTCTCTCGCAAGGGTATCAGCTTTCTTGTTGCTCTCTGCTACTTCATGACCAGGTACCCAGAGTAGGCTACTGGTAGCAATACTATGCAAGGATTCGATGCAGTTCCACACCAGCTTCGAGATCAGTCGGTTGAAGATTAGTGATTTTAAAACTGCCTGGCTGTATGATAAAATGTAAATAATTCTGATGATAAGAGGATGGTTTTTCAACTCTCTTGGACATAATTATCTCGGCAAAACTTTTGCCTGAAAGATGTTGGAATACTTTCCGAGATTTACTCTGAACCATCTGAGTACAGTACATAAGCCGTGACTGGAAAAAGGATCTCTCCTTTTTCCCATTCGTCTCTCCTCAAAAGAAGGACATTAAAGGACTTTTGTATGTAATTTCTGGAGGAGAGCACATCTGAAACCATTCCAAGACTATGGTGAGTACTCTAGTCTAGTCTAGTCTCTGAAGTCCAGACAACTTAGCCACCGCAATAGACTGGAGCCCCTTCGTCCACCAGGCTACTGCGCCATATGTGACCATTGGTTTTATCACTGTTTGAATAAACCAGTAAATCTGCTTAGGGTTCATTCCTCACGATTTGTCATACTCTTCTGAAATTCCTGAGGGATACCCTGTCTTTATTGATTGTCCTAGCTTTCTATCTAGGATAATCTTCAGATATTTGACGTCCTTCGCAAACAGAATGGTTACGCCTTTCAAAATTTGATCCACGTAGCTTATGAAGCTTTCTCCTTTTTGTAAAAGAACTACTACCGTTTTTTTTCGTGGGGTTCACAGACATCTGTTCCTTCGCACACCAACTGTATACCATGTTAAGGGCTTCCTAAGGGATATTGGGTGTAATTTCTTCGAACAAACCTCTAACCATTATTAAAAGTTGCAGATCTTCCTGCTTATTCCCCTCCTTCAATGTTAAAGAAAGCACAATCACTGTATGCTGTAGAGAGTGGTCTATCTTTCCCATTGGGTTCTTTAGACCCAAATCTGTGAATTTGCCAACCTGGTCTGGCGTTGAGGGGAATTACCCTGTAATTTCCGTCTCTAATGTACCTATCTAGAATTCTCCCTAGCGTTTTTAGTACGAACGACGTAATGCTGATTGGTCAAAAGGATTAAGGCACTGAACTTCGTACAGGTATATAACTTTTAGGTATATATATGATCCTAGTAATCGACCAGCCCTGTAGTAGGTTAATTGTTAGTTTTAATTGTTTTATATAATGATTAAAAAAGTTAATTGTGATTAATTTAATTGTGATTGATTTAATTGAAAATTGCAATTAATATAGCTTAATCTAAATAAATTAATTGCAAAGTGCAATTAACAATTAATTGTGACTACTTTTAATTGCAATTTAATTAATTGCAATTAATTTTTTAATCAATTGATTGAATTTTTAATTGATTGATGCCCAACACTGGTTATCATTTTTATACATAGAAATACTTGGGGTATACAGGGTAGGTTTTTAAAACTATGCATTCCGACAAAGTACCACTGAGGATTAGTATAAGGATGAAACATGTATGGAGTGTATAGTATCAAAAACTTTCTCTGTTTTTGACCCACACAAGTATTTAGTTCTCTAAACCAAATGCTTTACTCAAGAGAACCAAGATAGCCAATGGGACATCAGTGCCCCACTTTATTTTTGCAAAAAAAAATAACAATAAAATTATCAACATGAAGAAAAAATCCTCAATAACAATGTACGATTAAAATTTGGCAAAAACATATCATCCCTTTAAGGAAAAAGGGTTAAATAAAAATAAAAATTAATAAAGTAGAAAAAATAAAAAAAGATAAGAAGAGCTAAATATCATAAAAATCATAAAATAATAAAATAGTAAATAAATAATAGAATTGAAAATGTGGTAAAGTAAAAATTTTTAATTAAATAGAATTAAGTAATACCTGATATATGTATGAAGTTAATGAAGTTAAGAGTGTTTATACTGGATAGATCTAAAAAATTATAAAATATATAGTAAAAGGACGAAGAAAAAGTAAAATAATACATAAAATAATAACATAAAAAAAATCACCTCAATTAAAAATAATTTTTAAATTATTTTTTCTTGACAGCCCAGTATATATAAATTGGATATTATGATTTAAGTAAGCATTTAACTAGTAAAAATATTAAATTTCGCTACAAAACAATTTTAAAGAAGTATAATAATAAAACATCCTGTATTTCATAAATTTGCTATCTGTAATGAGAATCCTGTAAATTTAAATATTATTCATCGCACAAATCAATATAATTTATATCAATATTAAAGCTATATATCTTTTTTTCATTTTATTATTATTTTTGTACCTTATGATTACCTTCAACAAAAGAGGATAACGAACAAGGATTTTGATCCAGAATCCAGCCTTTCTAATGGCGTGCACAACAATGGTTTCAGAGAGGTTTGCAAAAAACGTACAAGGTCTCCCTCACTGTTTGACGGTGATTACCAATACTCACCCCTCCGTTTTGATTTTCTTCTTTTATGTGAAAAATACTCGAAAACCGAGCTCGGATACTATTCAGCAGATGAACAATAGAATAACAAATATTATTTTCTCGTGATTCAGTAGATGAGATTTTGTTTTGATGAGGATTTTTATTCGCAGATAACTTTTATTTGGCCAGAATTTTTTTTTTTTTTGGTAAATACGATATATATTCAAAGTCATATTAGTCTATTTAAGGAATATTCTAACAAAAAACTATACATATAATAATTATATTTCAAATAAGATCGTAAATAGTAGAAAGTAGGTTTTATTTACATTTTTTCATACTCTATTTTACAAAAAGTAGCAAGAATGCCATTTCCACATTATTAAAAACATTGAAGCAGGAATTATTTTTTTATACTCGAATTGGATAAAAAAAACCTGATGCATTTTTTATTGAATTTTGAAAAAACAGAAGCGAGAATCAATTTTTTTACACCAGAATTAAAAAAAAAAAACAAAACTGCAATTTTTTACACCTGAATTAAAAGAAAAGAACTAGAGTGCATCATGCCACATCTAAATTTGGAGAAAAAAAACGAGCAAAAATCCATTTTTTAATTATCGATTTAAAAAAAAACAAAAATTTATTTTTCCTTTGAACTTGGAAAAACAGAAACAAGGAATACATTTTTTTCGTACTCGATTTTATAAAAAGAAACAAGAATACAATTTCCACACACTAAAAAAAAAGGAGCAGGAATGAATTATTTTACACCCGAATTTGAAAAATAAAAATTGTATTTTTTATTCGATTTTGAAAAAAGAAGGAAGGTGAAAATTATATTATCTCACCCGAATTTTAAAAAACAGAAACAAGAAACAATTTTTCCACGCTAGAATTTACACAAAATCAAGACTTAATTTTTTCACAGTCGAATTTGAAAAATAAACCTCATGCTTCTTTTTATTCAATTTTAAAAATAGAAGCAAGATTACATTTTTCTACACTCTAATTTGATAAAACAAAAGCAGGAATCAATTTTTTTACACTAGAATTAAGCAAAAATGCATTCTTAACACCTGAATTAAAAGATACGAAGCTAGAGTGCATTATTTCACAGCTAAATATAGAAAAAAAATACATTTTTCCATTATTGATTTTAATCAAAAAAAAGCGTAATTCATTTTGTTCCACTAGAATTTAGAAAAACAGAAACAAGGAATAATTTTTTCATACAAGAATTTACACAAAAGCAGGGGTGAATTTTTTTACTCCTAAATTAAAAGAATAGAAACTTTGGAAAAAATGAGCAAAAATACATGTTTTTGTAATCGATTTTTACAAAAATTTCCACACATTTGGAAAAGCCTATACTTTCTCCTCACACTTCTCTGCCACTAGTAGGCAGTAGAAGTATCGTTCATTTCTATCTGATTTACTCTCCCCTGATGGCAATAATATTTGAAATATTATTATTATAAAACCATTTAAAAATACTTACAGTGCAAAGTGAGTTTGAACTGGCTGCGTACAAGAAAATATATTACGGGACACGGGAGGTTTGAATGGTAGAAAATGAGTTAATTAGTTCGGAAAATTCAATTCCTCAAAATGTGGAAAAATACAGTAAGACACCCGGTATAAGAGCTGATGACGTGCAGGAGTGATGCCTACGAGGTGGTATTTATCGTACTTAGAATACTATGACTCGCTTGATATCCCTTCTTAATTTCCTCGCGTCGTGTCCCTTCTCAACTTATCTTGATTTCCCTCTCCTTTTGATATGACTATAAAATGTATTTCCTATGTTAACAATTAGTCTCTTTACCTCATCAGTCAGAAAAATTAATTTCTATATAGTCTCTAGCGCTTGTGGAAAACTTCTTTTCTTCCCCTGAACATATAGGGGATTTTCTGGAAAGATCCATTTTATGGACTGAGCTTTTTTCCTGCACTGAGCTTTTTTCCTGGATATAGCTTTTTTTTGTACAGGCTCTTTTTATGGACTGGGCTTTTTTTTCTTTACACAGCTTTTTTCCTCAACATAGCTTTTTTTCTGGACAAAGTCTTGTTTATGGACTAAAATTTGCTGGACCAAACGTTTTTTTTTGGAACGTCTTTTTCTTTGGATCAGAACCTGCTTTTGGACTGATACATCTTTTCACTGCCGGATCCAGGAAATTTTTCGATTTATCGCCGTTTCTTTTCTCCCGGATACCAGAAAGAAGGCTACCGGAAGAAACTTAATAAGAAAAACAAAACCAAGATAAGTTCCATTTCCAGAAAAAAAAATGGAGAAAAAGTATCTGAAGATATGATATTATTAATAAAATTTAATTTTTACTTCAATAAAAAGTAACTTTTAATTTGAGTTTAATTGCCGTAAACCCATAAAAAAAGAACGGAGGGATTTTGAAATAATCATAATTTTTTTGTCAATTATTTCTAAATACATCAAAAAATCAATTAGACTGGCGTCCAAATTTTTTTTTAATTAATATTTTACTTTTCAACATATTTTAAATTCTACTCGTATATAAATTTTTATTTGGTATATTTAATAAATAATTAAACTAAATAATACAACGAAGTTAATTTTTGTTTCAAAATGTTAAATGATCAAATTATAGGATCAGATTAAGTCGTCTGTTGCATCATTAATAAAATAAAATAAATATTTATAAACTTCTGCCAATATTAATATATCCTTTTTCCTATACTGTTCTACTTTTTATCTCGCACCTGCGCAACCTACAGTCCTTTATTTTTGTCCCTTTGTTCCAGTGTCATATTTATTCCTTCCTTGCCGGCATGTATCAAGGATCCAATAAATTATGTGCTAACGGCTAAGGCACACTCGACAGATACGGCTAATTTACTCACAAATTGCCTGTCACTAGAGACTGTTTTTCTTTTTTGTTATTTGCTTTTTGATTCGAGATTGATGATGCGCTACGACGGTATTTATTTTTCAATTTTTGACGTTATTTGACTCAACAAAAAAGAGAAAAATCGTCCTAATGATTTGTTTTTCCAAATGTGAATATACAAAAATAACTTTTCAATATTACAATAACTTTAACACATTAATTTATGCATTTAAAATTTAATCATAAAGACACACTTTGTAGATATATTTAAATTCCTGTAAAAACACCAAAATTGACTTCTTTGCTCTTTAACAAAGTGCTTTAAATGAAAAAAAAAATATTTGAAATTGTACAAAACCATAAGAAAATTATTTATTACAAAATAAAATAAAGCAAGAAGTTAGCTTAAGCACATTTATATAAATACAAATAAAGAAAAATCACGAGGTTTAAAATTTTCATTGCTCCACTTTTGATTGGTTACAAAAGTACAGTAGCGTGCAGGTTTCGGGAGACTTACATAAATTATATTTTTTAATGGAAAACCCTGTATATTATTAGAAAAGTTCTGTTTCATCGTTGGGATACGTTATCTGTTAGTAGGCTATATTATACCGGGATAGTCGGGAAAAAGCATCCTGAGCTAAGGCACTTTACAGGGCTTGACGATATAATAGGCAATATTATATATACTGAGAGAAAGCGGCCTGATGTGAGACATTTCACAATAATATAGTAGGGAATATTTTTATTTATATCGGTATAATTGAGAGAAAGCGGCCTGAGCTGAATCATGCTAGTGCATGCTAAACTAATTATGTATTAAAGTGAAAACTTAAACTGTTAATGCTATTGCAAGAAAACTGTCGAATAAAAACATTTTTTCTTTAAATAAACATTATTGCATATTTTAATATAATTTCTTTATAACAATTGTCAAAAATAAACGCACCCATATTTTTTTAAAAGGCCTCCTAATACGACTTAAAACATTTAATATCTGATAGTTTTATTTTAGCTTTTTGAACTTTTATGAAAAATAACTTTTTCCTACAATTACTAATAAAAATGTTTTCCATAAGCCGCCAACTGTATATAAAATATTTTCTGTCTTTTTTCTCTGTTTGTACAAAATAATTTTGTTTTTATCCCTGAAAAGATTATACTTTACGTATTTGCGAAACGGTCCACATCTGTTTAATACCTTGTGTAGCTTTATGCTGTGAGTACAGATAGAAGTTTACGAGCCATTGTAAATTTAACAAGGGTAAAGATTTAAAGGAAGTTTGAAAAACTTTATGATGTCTATAGAAAATTGTTACTTATATGTCAAGAGTTCTATATTGATTTTCAAAATCAATTTTTTCAGCGTCTCTATTTGCAGAAAAGATGAATGGTATGAATTCTAGATCTAAATGGAAAAAATATCGTAAATTTATATAAAGCAATATTTTAAACTGTGAAATTATAATCAAATAATTAAAATATAAAATAGTTAATAATTATGGAAATGATTACAACATATTTTATTCAGAATACATTCCATTCTTATGACTAATGCCACAAAACTAAGAGTAGCTAATTCTAATTACAAATAAAATATAAATACAGGGTGTCGTTCACCCTTGACCAAGTTTCAATGTTAGAAAATACAGTTGGAATCCCCCTCCATCGTGGTCGGTTTAAAACCAATTCAATTTTCACGCTAAAATTTGTTTACGCAACATTAGCCTTTCAGGTCCTATAGAAATCAGTCTATTATAATATGTAAAAGACCGCTCATTTTTTGGTACATCTTTCAGCAAACATTTTATGAGATTTTGACAAGGTATCGTAAATTAGTGAATTGTGAGTGACAATAGTTTATATAATCATTGTTAAAGTGTTTTAAAAATAAAATATAACCTTTTAATATTAATAAATGGGTGTAAAAATAGCTCTTACAGTTCACTTCTATATGAGTTTTTATATAATTTTAACAGGTTCAAACTAAAGTTGTTTGGTCCTTCGATTATTAGCTCACTGTCGTAATAAATTTTTCAAACATCTATTAACTCTTAATTATATTTGTTCACAAATTATAAATAAAAAAGAAGTCCACTAGGACACCCTTAAACTGGTAATTTTTATGAACCAAATTTCTATTTTTGCGGTTTATTTCGTACATTTTTTCATATTCTATAGAGACCCCAATAAAACTCAATTACAATATTTTACCTCAATCATAACAGCAATAACTTGAAACTGCACCTCTGGTGATAATTTCTCGAGTTATATTTCCCAGATTTCCAGTGCGTTCCACAGGTTTTCGATAGCAGCTAAATGAAATATCACCATTAAAGTTGACCCATAAAGTTTCGAGGAATCTGAAAGCGGGCGGCCATTTGGCGGCCATACGTTTATATTCATGTGTAAATTTTGCCTAGCTGGCCGTATACCGACTTCACATAAATCATTTCTGGACGTATATTCGCCATGCCGCAACGGCTCCCGACTGCTATCGATTATGCCACGGGAGAAAATACGTCTTGAACTTTATCGGATGGTGATTGGAGGTGACAAGGGGTCATTTTAATTAGTAAAACAGTCATGATGATATAGCTCTTTGCTCCAGGCAATATTGTTAATACGTAAGTTGGTGTTAGTAAATGCCCAATCACAATTATAAAATATTTCAAAATACAATAAATATAATTATTAGTTCTTTAGAATCCATGAGGTATAATTACAAAAATTATGGAACAGGAATATGAATTTTTTATAATAGGTGAAAAAATGAGTAAGAATTGATAAATGTTTTGAAAAATTTACTACGGCTGTCGACGTGTTAAAATCGACTAATGATCCAACTAAACAGCTGTATTTTCAAGGTTTTAACTTAATATAAAAATGCATATTGAAGTAATGGCCATTTTGATATATCTAAAAGCGTCATACCATAAGGTATTATTTCAACTCAATTGACATTAAAGTATCAGCAAAAGTGGTTGAACCACAAAACTGAGAGCAAGATATCATATTTCTTACCCAAAATCGCCTTAAGCATTTAGAGATCCGAATAAGTGTATGTTTCCTTATGTTTTCCATTGTTTTACCAAATATAATCATTAGTTTATAATTTGATTTCTTTAACACATTTAAAGTTTATGACGTCAAACAAGGCTTTAGATCAATATGGATTCATATGAATTATTTGAAAAAGCGAAACCTAACCTTATGAATTTTAGCTAAAATTAACCTGGTTTAAGAATATAATTTGGCTTGTATTGAGGAGGAGCAAATCGTTATTGTGACGTAAATCTAGACACCTTCATTTTTTTACATGTAAATACGAAAATTTAATTTTCATGCTGGCAAAAATTTATTCATTTGAGTCACTCTCCATTGCTCTTATCAGCTTACTCCAACGTACGATATTGAAAATGTCGGTTTGTAGTTTCATTAAATTAAAATTTTTTTAAGCATTCATATAAATAATAGACACGCTACACTTATAATTTAAAATCATGGGTCAACCTCAAATGCTGTATACATAGATTCCTTCTTGTAGCATTACTAAAATTAAAAAGCAGTGATTTTATTAATCCTTTTTACTTTCGCTCTTTGCTCGTTATAGGTCACTTTGGATCAGGCTCTACCTTCCGTTTATAGTGTATACGCTACTTGCTCGGGGCAGCGTCTGTGACGGAGACTGAAAATATTATAAGAGAGACAAACATAATGTGCATCAAATATTAAGAGATAAATCTATTTTTATATCTGGGTTTTTACCGAATTAGCCGTTTAGAAAACGTTGTGACAGAAGAATAAAAAGTTTGGATACGTTATTATATATATTAATGTGAAATTTATTTAATACGGTTAAACCTAAAGTTATATTAAACTTTAATAATAAGATTTAAATGAACTCATAAAATGTGGTAAAAAATAATAAATAATTTACCATACCTATATAGCTGGCAGTAAAATTATTTAATAAAAATACATAATACTTACACAAACTATTCCATACAATTTGAATAATGAATTCAATTCGTTATGAAAGTTAAAGTTATATTCTCAACGTATACATACACTAATCTATAAATCCGATTTGGCTGTTAGAGAGACCTAATTACTCCTTTTGTCGTTAAAGTTGCCTAGCAAGCAATTCATGAATGCGTCCTTTAATTTGCTTATTTCTATTTGTCTTTTGTTTGTCAGTAGAGTGTCTTTTCAAGTCGAGATCTGAACATTAAAGCTTGTTAGAAACTACTAAAATAACGTTCCTTATTGAGAAATCTTACAAAACCAATGAAAACTAAGAGTAACAAAAAGTCTGCAGTAGCATGACTAATTAAAACTATTAGTTAATGCATTAACGGTAATCAATAGATTTCAATATGATCAAAACTTTAGTAATTACAGTTTACCAAACTAACTTTGATCAATAAGTGTTACAGAATATAGGAAGTATGTTTTAATTCATAGTAAAGGATTTTTAATATTTATAAGTTATAGATCTTAAATAGTATATTATGCAACAAGAGTTGTTAGTAGACCATTGCGCACGAACTGAAAAAGTTTACGAACGAAGCCGCGTAGCAGCGAGTGCGTACTTTTCACGAGTGCGTAATGTACCTACTTACATTGTATTATTCGCGTAATAAGTACTGCCTATATTTAGGGGCAACATGTTTTCAATTCAAACTTTTTTTTTAATAAAAATACATTGTATTCTGTTTTTTTTTTACTGAATTACAGTTATGTAAATATACCAGATATCGTAATACATAAATAATAATTGGACTGCAATTTGAATAAAGCATGAAATTTAAGTTGTCTTATCAAAACGCACATGTGCGTTATGATATCTCATAACGTGCATGTTAAATGTCACTTACAAGGAATGTTGAATGGGTTTAATATGCGTTACTTCATCTAGAACAAGGTTCTACAGAATAACGCACGCATGTGATGTGTATGGGCTGGGTCCAATATGCGGCGAGCCTTAAAATTATAGTTACAGATATTTTAGAACACTAATAAATAACCATAACCTGAAACTAATATATTAGGCAATAAAATTAAATCAATACAATAATTAAAATTCTTTTATGTAACTAGCAGCCGACCAATAAAATCAAAACCTTTTATTTCCAGCTATCAATTTTCACATACGTTCCGTTGTATTTTTTTATTGCGATATTCCGTGTTTTTATTTCACGCTAAATACCACATACCGTTTTTAATGAAAATTTTTTGAATCGCTTTATGCTTTTTTTACATTTCAGCGTTAAATTTCGAGCAATTCACCAAGCCGAATTGTTTCAAATTTTACTCTAATATGTCGGGTTTGGTACCTCTGCAGAGTATGATTTTTGTGCTGTGGCAAAAAGAATGTTATTAAGGCCCCGTGTGAAAAGACTTGTAAATATTTAAAAAAATATATATAGCTTTAAAAAATTGAGACTGCAAGCAGAAAAGGAATATGAAGAGAGACATAAGATAATGAAAACCTCAGGATAAAGTGTTAGAACAGTTAAATATGGCTATAAAAGGATACGATCCGACAGTCGAAAATGCCAAATTAAGAGTGCAAAACGTAAGTCTAATGCTTAAATTAGGCAGAATTCTAACAGAATTAGAAAAGTTAAGGGAAGAAAACTGAGCACTACCGACCAAGAAAATAATGGAAACATCTGATAGTAACAGAGACGACAGTCGAACCGGTAACCAAGTTGCTAGCCTGTACACCTCCTACTGAAGAAATACAAAAAAATGGACCAAAACCACCGTCGATAGTTTTGGAATCACCTGACAACTGGGTCAAAATAAGACTCAGTACAGTAAAAAGCAGCAACTGTTAGGATAAATACAACATGCCCAATGGACTATAGAAAACTGGAAAAATACCTGGAATCAAAACTGGAGATAAAATTGAATTCCTATAGACTGCAAGAGGAGAAACCAACCAGGATTGACGTAAATGGACTAGGACGTCGTTTATGGAAGAACAAGTGAAAAATGACCTGCTGAAGATTGGTTTGGAACCTCTTAAAGTGAACCAAATGATAAGTAGATACGGAAGACGTGAGATGTTGCCACTATCCCTAGGGAGGTTAACAGAGAAGAAAAACACGAATATAAGGCAATTGAATATCTACTGGATATGAAAGTAACGATCGAGAAGAACATCCGGCAAATTAGAGAAGATGCCCAAAGGTGCCGAAAGGACTCAACAAACAGCAAGAGAACCCTCAATACTGATGACCTCTAGAATCAGCTATAGTAAAGCGGCAAAATTACAACAAAATCAACCTACGAATATCCAAGCGACGATGCTGCAATTCCAACAGATGCAACAACAAATGTTTACCAAGAGATGGCAAAGATACAAGGAGGCAGCTAAATCTGACTTACATAACAATTATCAAAGACAAGTATCAGACCTTCGGACAACAGACACCATTTCGCAAATGTTCGAATTTTTCTGCAAAAGGAAAATACGAATTGTTAAGCGGAGACAGCCACAAAGTCGTCACCGCGAAAGTCAACATCGGAATGACACTGATTGGATCAAGGGGCATGCCTCGTCCAGACTAATCTACCGCAACTTGTCTCACAATGTGGTAATGGGTCAAACGCAAATTAGCGTGTGCTTAACTGAGACCCTATCGGATGTGACAGAGGGTGGATGGAGTGGGATTCTTTATTTCAACTTTTATTAAAAAATAAAAGTAGATGTTCGGAGTCTCGGACCTGATGCTACGACGACAACGACGAATTTTTTTCACAAATGTAATATTTATTCTTTGCTTCGCTACCATTTTGCTGAGATTCTGAGAAGACGCGACGCACTGGGACCAGCACGCCGGATATCGAGACACTAGTTGCGAACGCGTAGGATACGGGTAGCGTATTCTGCGAGCGTGTATTCACATTTATGTGAGATACTTCATGCGACTGGTCTTTGAGACTCGTATAGGAAACTAGTTGCCTGTGCATATCATAATTGTCGGTATATTCCGCGTTTTATTTATTTTTCATATTCTCCTGTGAGTTTACGAGTGATTTATTTGTGTTGTGGTCCGTATTTTTAATTAATTAGAGCCGCTGCATTTGCAACTGATGGTCAGCGCTCACGGATTTCATAGATTTTCACATACAGCATATGATCGGTACGCACAAAGAGCGAAAGAACACATTATGTCGATTCTAAAATCGCTGGACAATAATTTTCAAACATATGTAACTGTACAGAACATTAAAATAGTAAGTAAAATAAGCAACACTGTCTATCATCGGTCAATACACATGTGAAAAGATTGATAACGCCCATGGCCCAAACTGATGTGTACCGTACACATCCGGAAGGGCTCGATGGATGCTCCAACGGACCAATCAGTCGACAAACGATACGCTCTACTTGTGAAAAACTCAATTTGAATCAATTGGAGTGACTGATCGTCAGTACTGATCGTCAGACCCCTTAAGTGAATTTTTGAATTAGCACCTTCGAAAACTTTTAAAAAAATCGTAGGACAAAATTGAATAGATAAAGCTTACATAAAAATATTTTTTTATTAACATAAATATAGGTGATAGAAGATGACTTTTGCTTATTTTGAAACCAATATATCCATTTTTAAATTTAGCATTGAACCTTAATTGGGATGACCGATAAAAGAGAATTTTTTATGAGCAATGAATATGAAAGTATTCATTGATGCAGATACATTACACCAATATAGGTAGTTAACTGGACATAGTTTAGTGCTCTTTATTCCTCAAGCTATAAATTCCGAACTGTTGAATCGGTCTATAAAAAAATTAAAATTCATAGTGTTTATGCAGTTTTATTATTTCTGGATTGTGGAAAATGGAAATGGAAAAGTAAAAATTCATGTAGATAATACACAGTTTAATTATTTTGAATATTTATTTTGTGTATTCTACATCGAGTATACGTCAAAAATAATTGAACAGAAATTTAGATTTTTAGACATAAATCTGTATAAGCAACTAGTTTCTTTAGATCAATGACATTTCGATTTATTTGTTCGTTCAAGTAATATTATTTCTAATATGTAATTCTATTTTTACTAATTTTTAATGTTAGATTTTTGCGTTAAAGTGATACTACGACTTATCTGTTCTCTTATCATTTAATTTTACAATTATTTTTATAACGTCTTTTTGTGCTTTCCTTATCCTTCTTGTTTAATATAAAATCAAAATCTTTATTTTTTTTGGTAATTGCACATTAAAAAATTAAGTGTAAAATTTTACACTCAATGTATACTCAGAGTGTCCTGCATTTTGATTATAGATTTTACAAATATCAGTGAGTGCCCTGCTGATATTCAATAGAGGGTAATGTGGTGTAAAACTAACTGAATTCTGACACACTGAAAAGTGTAAAAGTAAGTCGTTATAGTGTAAAACTAACCTGATGTGTATAACGAGTATTTCAAATATACCCAACAGTATAAATGTTGTTTGATAGAGTGGAATAGATTGGATTTAGTCGGGTCAAAGTACGACTTCGAGATCTATGATCAAGTACTCGAGTCAAAATATTGTTAATATGGTCGCGATGCCTCCGAATCTGAATGCTGCGGATAATATAAAGAATTAACTGAAGAAGCTCGAGAACGTGGTGTCAATACCTCTAACGTTTTAGTTTCAACTTGGCCTGAGTCAAAGGATTGATTTTTTTGAAAGTCGCAGCATAACTTGTGATCAATAACAATGTCCTGTTTGCTTCTTTTGTTTGCCTTAAAGTCCATTACTTTGTCGACATTACCTGGGCAGTTTTTCGTTCATGGGTGACGACGGGACATAATTTTTATCTAGATGGTGGTCATAAATGTGCTGAAGATTGTTCGTTAGATGCATTTCTTTGTTAGGTATGTCAGTCATTGATAAATTTTCTTCAGATAACTGGATTTATCCAGTTTCTGTTTAGCTCTCTGGTGGTACATTGCTACTATGCAACGTGATATAATAGTAAAATCGAAAAATATCATGTTTTACCCTTTGTGAACTTCTTGTATCTCATGTGAGAATCACTTAAATTTTTCCATTCTTGGTTTGCTAAAACAGAAATAAATTTACAGGATAACGTAATTTAAGAATGATAGGCCAATCTCTACAGCATAAAGAGATTGCGCTGATAGCTTCCTGGAGTTTAAACGGGTGGTTAAGAACGCCCTGGCTCAATCCCTTTATGCTCCACTGCTGCGTAGGGGAATTTGCAGATAACATGCTTGTGAAATTAATATCCAATCAGGTTCGTAAGATACTTTAAGACCTAGGCATTCTCAACACCTGAAGTGATTTTACTGCTACTAATTTTCATTATTGGGACTTTTTTATGCTTGTACTAGTTGAGTTTTTTTTTCTTGAACAAAATTATTCTCTTAATATAAATTCTAGTGAATGGTATAGATACATTGCTAATTATTGAAATATAAATACAAAGATATCATTGTTATAGATTTATAATACGAGATTGTGTACTCAATATTTGTTATAATATTGTTATGGTCTAATAGTTAAATTTTTATTAATAAAAAATAAACCATATTGGTATGTTCTATAAAAAATATATCGCATCCATATTTTCATCATAAAATATGAACTTTCAAAAAACACGCAAGGATAAAACCGATAAGAAAAAACAGACGGTTGAGTAACGCTCCTACCAAATATAGTAAATCAAAAGGATAGGACAAAAAGTTTTCTCCAGCCTGACCAGCTGATCAGATTGTTTTCGAACGACGTGATTGATTGCCCCTAAATCTGTCAATAAAACGTTCACCGACGTATTTTTATCAAAAGAGAAAAAGCTGTACGCGAGCTTGAATATCGAAAATGTACCAGGTATCATTTTTTTATCTTTTTATTTCATAACAAATAATGAATGTTAACCTATTGGTAAAATAACACATAAATGTTTTTCCTAATAGGATGCTAATTTTCTTAATATCTTATCGAATATTTTTAAATATATTATGAATATTTCAAATACTATTGGTGAGTATATATATTTTAAACCAAATTAAAAAAAAAATTGCAAAAATCAAAACACACGACTAGCAATTATGGCGTCATTAAAGATTGATAAAAATTTAAAAAAATTCTGGTACTTTTCAACGATTTTAAAATTTTCTTTCTAATAATTAAACAAAAAAAATTACATATTAATAGCGGAAAAGTAACATTAGCCACAACAGTAGTATAGCTATGTCGGTTCTGCACCACGTCCATCCAGTTCCATCATCAATCCGAAGAAGCAGCCATCCCTAAGCTACCCCTATCTGAAGAGAATTAGAAAAAGTGTGCACGATTTTTGTTGAAAAATCTTCTACCTACAGTTGACAAAATTCTGGATAGAGTAAATAAGAAGGATGAGTTCCACATTTTTGTAAAACAACTTTTCGAAGATTGCTGAGTGATATATGGTTTGTCTATGGTAAAAGAAGCATTGATGGAAAGACAGGATATTATCACCTGGAGACGCAGGTAAATCAAGGCATTAAGGGAGAAGAATGTTACACGGATGAATCTTAGATGAACATTGGTACGTCGATGGAAAAGGAATGAAAGAACACGATCATAAAAAATCCTCAAGATGCTTTTGTGAAAGCACGGGACTGAAAGCTCCAACTCAAAGGGGTCCTCGTTTCGTACTATTACATGCTGGAACTGAAGAAGGCTTTGTGGATGGAGCAAAATTAACTGGCTAAAAAGGTGGTGGAGGATTACTATAACGAAATGGATGGTGACTTATATTAAGATTGTTTCTAGCGTACGCAAATGCCAAGATTACCGAAAGACAAAA
Organism: Neocrepidodera transversa; assembly: GCA_963243735.1. NCBI lineage: Eukaryota > Metazoa > Arthropoda > Insecta > Coleoptera > Chrysomelidae > Neocrepidodera > Neocrepidodera transversa. The sequence continues at coordinate 9,625,855 of OY725355.1, forward strand.
AAAAAGTTGTTGTTTTGGACAATGCGTCTTATCACTCACCACTAAGTTTGATTACCACAAAAAGCATAGAATAGAGCACAAATCCAGTCATGGTTGATAGAAAAGGACATTTTCTTCGGGAAAGACTATTTAAAAATGAGCTGATCGATACGGCTAATTTATATAAAGCACAATACGATCAATACAAAATAGAATAAATTGCGAAAAGCCTAATATTCATATCGTTAGACTGCCACCATATCACTGCAACGCTAAATCCAGTTTAAATGGTATGGAGTCAATTGAAAAGATATGTAGCTTACCGACAAGTGACTAAAGAGCAATGGAGCAACTACATAAACCATTTTAAACAGTCGAGATGAATATGTGGAAATAAGATAATTTACAAGATGATATAGAACCTAATAATAGTTAACTGAGAAGACTCCGATGAGGAATTTGATGAGGATGACAATGAAAATGACCCACCGCAAAATTTTCATAATAATAATTAATATGCAAAGACATATTTAATGATATAATATTAATTTAATTGTATTTTTGCTTATACTGAAGATGGCCTAAAAATCCAAAACGTCAATATACTCTCCTATAAAACAATTTCACTCTACGATTTAATGGAGTTCTTTGGATATCAATAAATTTTGTCAATACTTCCAACGAAACCCAGAATAATCTAAGCCGCTTGATACGGACCTGGCGTGCTCAACCCTCCGTTTTCTAACGTATTCGACTATCTGACATCGGCGGCAACACTGCGCTCTATAAGGCCCACAGTACATTCTAAATCTGACTTTCACTATAACAATTATGGGGTTATGAAAAATTGACAAATATTAAAAAGAAATTTCTAGTAGTTTTCAATGTTTTTAAATTATGTTTCTAATATTTAAACAAAAATAAATAAATAAAAAATATTACATATTAATAGCGGAAAAGCAACATACTGTTTTTTTTACAAGTTGATTATTTTTAATCAGTTAGTGCGAATGAATTTTTTTTTCAAATTAGAATTTATTGTTTTTTTTTCGATCCATAAGTTCAAAACTGTTAATTAATAAAAACGAAACTCATGTCAAGTATTACCGCTTCGAATTTACTACCAAACTTTGGTACTTATGAAAAACGAATTTTTTTCACACGTCACGCCACTTCGACATTACAAAATTTAATAGACCAGTCAACTAATAACAAAAACAAGCAAGCTTATGATATTATTTATCTGAATTTTTATCCATAAAAATATATGACAATGTAACATAATTTTCCTTAGTTTATTTTTTTAAATAAAAAGTGTATTAGCTCAAACATTTATGAGTTCGTTACCACAAATAGAATTATTTTTTATTGAAATTAATGTGTCTCGACATCAAAGGCCATTATATACTTATAATTACATTACAGAGCTGTCAGTTGATATATAACTTGATTTTGGAACCCAAATTAATGTCTTTTAAGTGTCTGATTATTATATATCTGGTCCGATGAATTGAGAATTTCTAGTATGATACTTGAAAGTAAAAACTGTCTTCTTTTGAATGGGTACTGCTGGCATTCAATGAGAATGTGTTTGACAGATAAGGCGCTGTTACAGTTATGACATTAATGAGCATGGTCTGAGGTCATTAGGTGGCTGTGTGTTAGATTTGTGTGACCAATTTGTAGTCTTCTAAAAGTTAATTTATCTCTTCTTGGTAACGAAGGGAGGTGGAACGGCTTGATGGATTGGCGGATCTCATATAACTTCGAAGGAATTCTACTCCAGTGTTCTTGCCATGTCGAGTAGGTACTATCTTTAAAGAAGTTTTTCAAATACCTGCACAACTGGATTTCTTCGACAGGAAGGTTGGATATTGATGCTTCTTTTGCTGCGTGGTTTGCCAGTTCATTCCCGATGATGCCGAGAGCTGTTGGTGTCTTTCGTGTATAGCTTGTAGGAGGGGGTACAAGCTGTAGATGCTTTACATGGATTTGATCGAGGCAAGGGAATCAATGCATATTGTAACTTTTCAGTTATCTTGGGTTATGGAGTTAAAAGCTTGGAGTATAGTAAATAGTTCTCTAGTGTGAACACTGGAGAACGATGGTAGGAATGTTTGAGAAAACGGTTGTGTGAGAGAGAGAGTAACTGAACATCCTACGGTATTACTGTTTTTGGAAGCATCGGTGTATAACACTCTATCAAATTTGGAGTTGTGCATAAGATCTAGGAAGTTTTGTCTTAGAAGGTCGTTGGAGGTATCGTGTTTGGAGTATTTACTTAGGCTTAGGTTTATTTTGGGTAAGTTTTTATTACAGGGAAGGGTGGAGGACCAAGTGGTAGGTGTCGTCTGTTTAAGGTCTATATTAAAGAGAAGTGGCGGCAGGACGAGGCTGACTGGATGGGTTCTTTTAGGAGTACCTCTTGTGTATGGTTGTGCAAGCTGGATTTAGTGGAGTTGCAGATACCCTGGAGCAGTATGTTGTCTTCTTAGCCAGAGAGGTGGCTCATTGGCTTCGCAACATAAACTAGCTACTGGACTTGACCGAAACGCTCCTAAGCAAATAAGCAAAGTGAATTTTGTACGGGATTGAGAGACCTTAAATCTGGTTTAGTAGCTAACACATAGAGTATGCTTCCGTAGTATATTCTGGAATGGGTAAGTGATCTGTAGACTCTTAGTAACATTTCCTCTTCGGCACCCCATTGGCGGTGTGATAAGCTCCTTAGGATGTTGAGCTTACCTAAGCAGTTGTCTTTGATCTCTTTAATATGCCCTTTCCAGCTAAGTCTCCTCTCCAATATGTTAATATTATTTAGCGTGATATTTGGACAGAATTGGTTATTTCATCTTCTGGAGAACTCAATTACTTTGGAGAAGTGGATGCCTATTCTGATAGACCACTCATAAAGATCATTAAATGTTTTTTGAATTAGACTGGCTGTAGTGGTCTTATTCCTGCCATAGCAAAAGATGAACATATCGTCAGCATAGAGAGCAAAACATATAGGTGAGTGAATTATTTTGCACATATCGTTGATGGAGAGGATGAACAGTGTTAAGCTCAGTACTGAACCTTGAGGTATTCTATTTTCCTGCATAAGAGTGTAAGATATCTTTCCATTAGCTGCAACGTTGAAGCATCGGTCTATTAGAAAGTTTTTAATGAAGAAGAACATATTTCCTTTAATATGATGAGTTTCTTACGTTTTCAGGACGATTGAGCGCGGAAGAGAGTTAAATGCACTATCTATATCGAATATTGCTGCTACTACTTCTTGGTTGTCATTGAAAGCATTAATGATGTGTGTCTGAAGTACTAGTAGATTGTCTATAGAATTTGAAATATATCAAAATGTAAGATATTAATTTTAAATTATGGGCGCCAGTCAAATAAATTTTTTGGCGGAATTAGAAATAATTGACAAAAAAAGTCATGATATATTTCAAAATCTATCTTTTTTTAGGGTTTAAGGAAAAATTAAACTTATTTTATATTCTTACAAATAAATAAAACTGATCTCAACAAGTTTAAAGAGAGAGAGAGAGTTTCAGACATCAGATTTTACACATGGCATATGATCGTTGCTCTATTAATTGGAGAAATGCCGAATTTAGCCTGATTGCCTCTAGATTGTTCAATGTATAATCCGCAAAATTCCTGCGTAGTCGGAAAACTTGTAAAGTGATACAAAGAAAAAATTGTAGCTTGCTCAGAAAATTTCTGGCGTGCTCGGAAAATTTCTGGAGTTCTCGGAAAATTTCTGGAGTGCTCGGAAAACAATATAAAGTTCAGATCGTATAAATATAAGAACTAAGCTTATAAATTACCTGACTTATGATCTCCGGCTTTCTTAGAAAATTATGATAATAAAAAATAACAATATTTAATCGAATAAGAAAAAAAAATAATTAAACAGAATTTTAAAGCAAACTAATAAATAAAAAATACAATAATAATTACGATGGAATTAAGTAATTGAGACAATGTGTAAAATAAGTTAAAAATAGATTCCCTTTTTATAGTTAAAAATTCAAAAGAACCCAAGATATATCGGATATAAAAAAATATATCAATAACGTTCTGCAATCAAAACCAAGTTAAAAATTAAAAAAATGAAAAATTAAAACGCGTCTCGTGGTATAACCGTCTACCCTACTCATGACATCAGTTAGGACCTCTTAACAAAAATTAGGATACACCATTGTGCTATAATGGCCTCTGGCATATGGTCATTATGTCTGCACCAGGCAAAAATATAAAATAAAAATTTGTTAGAATAACTCTGCATTAAAGTTAGCATTATTTGGACCAATATTGCTTTAATCTTGTAAATCTTTTAAACATCGACGACTAGTCTAACGTTTATAAGCGAGTCAACCGCGATTTACGCAGATAAAAATAATTCTTGCGTGTGATTTTCCAACAATTATTACCCAAAAGTAGGTTAATTTGAACTCGGCTTAATGGCGCACTTATCGATCACAATACCATAAGCACGCAAAATTAAATCATTATTCACCATTTGACGCTTTTTCTTTGTCACGGCGTCTGTTGGAAGGAAAGTTTCAGTTTGTTTTCCGTTGCTTTTCGGGGCTGAGGGGAAAACAATAAAGTTACTTTGTGGTTTACAATTTGTGGCTACGAGGGTTGTAAAGTGGAAGGAAATGTAGGGAAATTATAGTCACTTAAGTGAAATTTAGATAATATTCAACTCTATTCGAATTTATACTGTTTCACTAATTATTAAACTACCATATAGTTTTTTTTATTATTTTATTTCTTTACCGATAAAACTTATATAGATCTAAAAGTAAAATTTTAAATTAATTTTATTGCTTAATTTGTTTAAAAAAAAAATTGATCCAAATAAATAGTTACAGTTAAAAGTCATGTCAGATACGTAACCTGTAAATAAAACTAACACGATGATTAAATTATCATATAATTACTGATCATAGAAAGTCCCAAGTTTTATTAGTTCCAATAACATTTCCATATGGGTAATCGATGATAACGAATAAGAAAATTGATAACTAGAAACTCTAGTAGCTTCTTATAAATAACAAATCGTGTTTTAATGGGATCTTCGTGAAGAAAATTATACTCAACCATAAGTCTTCCTTTAGCTGCCCTTTTTCCATTTGCTTATTACCTTCATTATCTGCTGCTTTTTGTTTCGTCACACTTTTCTATTCGATAAAGAACTGTCATTAAGAGTCATCGGAAAAACACATTTTTTTTTTCTTATTTAGATTTTTACACTTTTTGCTCTCTAAATTATTTCCCTATGCAGCATTTTATCTTTTTATCAAATGTAAATAGGACGATACCTGGTCCTTGACATTACTACTAATTGCGCTATTACGTATACGGTATCCACAAAATTATTATTTGACTCATAATCCGAATTCTTAAAGTTATTTGTATCTTCATTCGTTAGAATATTTTTATCAAAGGATAACGCTATAGTTTCAATTTTATTTGAAGACCCTCTAGCTTTTTTGGTTTTTTAATAATCATTTTAGTTTTTAGTCAGTTTTCAGAAAATTGAATTAAACTTATCTTTTGGCGCCTTAGTCCAGGTTTAGAATTGCTTCAGGCGCCACCTTTCGTTTATAATGTTAAGACCACTTACACAGGCAGCTTCAGTGGGGAAATAAAATACTCTAGGGGACGTTATAACGTCGACCAAAATCACTGGTGGTAAGAAATGCGGTCTTTACTTGCTCTACTGGATTGAGTACCTGGGTTTTTACTGCTACAATGTTACATCTTACAACCAATTTATTTATTTACTGGACGGTGTCAGATGGTCTTTCAGGTTGACGACTGTCGGATTGACGGTTCTGGACTCCGGTACAATTGAAATTGCTTCGCTCCTTCATCTTGGCTTTACTCATCTCTAAAAGTCGAGGAACTGCCACTGGAACTCGGACTTCGGGCTGCCACTGCAGCATATTCGATCGATTCTCGCTGACGTATACTATAAGATCGGCTGGGTATGCGTAACAAGTCTACAAGTGACTCCATTTTTCGGAGGTAGTTACAACTAGTATGGCTGGCCTCTGACATAATTTTAAAATAATTCTAAATCCAGTGCCGTCCGCGATTTAATTTAAATATTTTAATTATTACGGACAGTAACTTTGTTACAATATCATAAAAACAGCGATGCGCAGAAAAACAACAATATATAAATAATATAAAATGAAGCTGCCAACTTGAGAGCTTCTCCGTGAGACATCAACAAAACGAATTTTTAGCTTATCATTGGTTCACATATGAAACTCGTAAAACATGAGAGTCTCTAGGGTGCTATGCTCAAAATTGATCATCAGCGACTATTTGTTTATGACTTTAGACATATTGGTATTCACGAACCGTCAGAGTTATTGCGTTTATGAAATAAGACGTATACTAGTCATCCGACTTTAATTTGTTGGCCGCTGCCCATGCGAAAATTCTAAAACGTATACGAAATTTGGTAAATCCTGCGTACTTATTTGTCCAGTATTTTATGGCAAAGAAAACTCGAAACAATTCGGAAAAAAAAATCGAAATTAATGGGAACAAGAAAAAATATTTAATATCATATCCAAAATAGCAATTATTTTGCAACTACGGTTTAAAAGCGGCTATTACTTTTAGCTGCTCACAGCTTGTATAGCTACGTCACTTCAATTACTAGAAAAATCTTGCGCAATAATATCTGTCTTCATTATAACTCCTTCTTCTCGGTCGCTCTCATAGAGACGAGAAATATTGTTTTAATATTTTATTCTATATTTGCCAATGAGTCAAAAGGACCGTTACAAAAAATTACCAATCTTAATCAATGAGAATCGGTCAACTTCTCCCCAGGCGGATCGTTTACCTGGCTTTTTATGGGTTGGGTAAAAAGATAACCCGCTACAATTATCACTGTTTCATTAAATGTTGGAGTGAGCAGTCGCATTAAATTAGCATTTCAAATAAAATATATGACTAATTGAAAAAACCGGTACTTGAAAGTACCATCCACCAACAACGTTATATCATTTGTAAATGATTAATAACATACAAAATTAATTAAATATAGGAGCGAAATGTGTCTTGTTTAGAGGTCACTAATACAAAATAAAGATTCCCTCAATAATCGCAAGGCTAATATAACGTAATTATTTATGAATAATACAAATCTTGTTTTCAAAGGTAACACCAAATGTAAAACTGGACCATTGACAAATAGATTTAAAACCAAGTAGCTAAAGTTTAGATAGACCCGTATAATTTTAAACAACTAATGAGAATCCATTAGAAAGTTAATTATTCAGACCATGAATATTTTAAATTTTAAATTAGATACTTCGTGGTACAAATGCAAGCATTAACGCGGACATAACAAATCATCATTTATTGAAATAATATTATTAAAAATAAAAGTGTCTTAATTAAGAATGTATCAAACTGAACTTGATTCTTCAAGCATTCTAATCCAGCTTAAATATATACTCTAAACTTTACTGGATCGCGTATAGAAATAATACGTAGAAAAACATAGTTTCTCGCTCACCTGTGTTAGCAACTTTGACGTTTTGGGAAGCCCCAATTGCACAATGAGACCGGTTATCTTCATATAAAGTAACCCCATCGGAATGGCGCCGCATCAGCCTACACCTGAAACATCAAAGGGCGTTAATATAAACGTTATATATCTTACTTCCTGTTGTTTATTTATATCAATATGAAGCCTTCCCTGCGACCGCCATTTATAAGAGAAGTCTCTAGGGAAGCACATGTCTCGCCGTATATGGAAATTCTGTGTCTATGGTTGATGCTGAGTTATGGAGGGTTGGGGTATTACGACAGAGAGTAAAATTTTCTTATATATAAAGTCAAAGGAGGTACTATTATGGGTAAAAATAAAAGGGTTTTGTAATAATTTTTGTTATCACTCTATAAAACATTTCTTTTTATAGAGGAAATAATTAAGCTCAGACAAAAAAGTTAAAAGAATATAAAAAAGTGTTTATTAAAAATTGAAAAATTAATAAAACTTAGTTCAATTAATAATAATAGTTTTATGTATGTTTTGTATTAAAATTTATTATTAGTACATAATATTTTTGCAGTATTTCATCCGTGAGGTCAGTAATTATTAAAAAGGAATTAATTTGGATGAAATCCCTACCGACAAAGTTTTGCCTCAGCTCGAACTATGCCCATGATATATTTACTGCGCCGCGGTAACTGCTCCGTTGAAATATTTGTCCTTTGATAGTGAAGTTGCACAAATAGAAGCAGAACAAACCCGAAAAGTTTGTCGAACAACACTGAAACAACTACTAATAATAATTTGCGCTTGTCTCGAGTATTACATTATGCATTATTCATATATGATAAATTTAGAAGTTTCATTTAGAGTTATGAACTGTATTAGCAAGGTTTTGTCGGTGTTGTGGTTTTTGGTTTTATTTGTGCTTTTCGGTTTTCATACCTAAGACGTAGGTGTGTTACACGTGTGGATAATGCATATATTTGTCATTGTTCTTAAGTATTATAAAAGCACAAATTCATATACAGGATTTTTTCTTAACTGACATTCCCATTTATTAAAAATATCAAAATAAAAATGTTGCAATTAGTTTTTTATGAACTTAGAACAAATCCAATTAATTTCCTTATAAGACATTTAGTTTAGCCATATCCATCTTCCATATTTGTTTTTTTTATATTATTTATTATTCTAAATATAACCAATGTTACAATATAATTTAAAAAGTGCCGATTTAATTAAACCATTCTTATATCAGCTTAGGTAATAAGTTTAAAATTAATTCTTATATGAAACACAAACTAACTCGGAGGCTTCCTAGAAAACAGAGTCAAGAAAGCATACATTGGTTACAAACAATGCTGTCTGACTGTAGGGCGCACCTGGGGATAAGACCTATGCTAAATGGTGCGGTCGTCTGGGGACCAAAAAGACAACTGCCTGCCAACTAGAACAAATTCAAAGAATAGCGTATCTCAACATAACTAGAACCATGAAAACAACATCAACGAAAGCTAAGAAAGTCATCCTCAGTCACTTGTAGAAATATGCTCATCTATATAGATAGCAGACAAACACTACTCACCCTGGACAGGCCACGAATTTGCTCCTCAGGTTTAGGACTAGAATATCACCAAGCCTTGGTCGAAGCATTCATCAATAATGTGGTAACCTTAAAAAGGATCACATCATCATAACCGTCTCGCTGACTCATTGTCCAAGAAGGCAGCCAACCAGAAACTATTTGGACCTAGCTCCTGCATTGGACAAATGACATCGGTCTTAACGAACCTAATGAAGGATCACTTCCTTGTAAAATTCAAGGAAAGATGGGATGAAACAAGAAGCTGGACATGAAACAGATCTGCCGATGCACAGTGGCCAAAGTTGAAGGACTTGAAGGCTTGAGTGTGGAATCTCATTAGTGCGTTGTGGGTGAAGTGTTCAGACCTAAATCCATGTTGGAATTGGGGGATCGTTCCCCTTTCATACAGAAGGTTCTAGATACGATCTTTGAATGGTGTGCCGACATTTTTAATCAGAACTCTTTACTTGGTAGGCGACTTGATTAACTGAACATTTATCGTTGTGCGCTTCGATTTTATTTTTCACGTAAAACAAAATACTATTAGTTTATATTCACTTTGATGCAATGCAGCGTTGTCATTTAAAGTCCTCTTACAAATTCTCGTTGATTATAATGAATTTAATATCAACTTAATACCCACACAGTACTTCGTCGACATCTAGTTGCGTTGCATGGATTTCAAATAAAATTACAGTTGTCGTATTGAGTTGCAATTCTAAGACGAAGCTGAGAAAGGGTTAAGGTGGATCAATGCAAAGTGCTATAGGGACATCGTAAGTTACCCTGACAATAAAGCAGTAAAAAAATACTTGTCCATGACTACGCTGAATCTGCGCCTTGTAACAGGTATTCTGATTGGTCATTGTCCAGTACAAAAATACCTCAACAACATGGGGCTGTCAGATACCGCACTATGCAGGAGATGTGAATAAGAAGACGAGACAATCGAGCACATCCTCTATGACTGCCCAACACTCTCGTCAATTAGGAAAACTGTGTTCGGCGAATATTGGCTAATACGTTATAGAGGCACTTATTGGCGACGTTATCAACTACATAAAAACTGTAGGTTGGCTGACGATCTAAGTCCTCACTTACTAAGGAGGATGCATCAATAAAAATAATAATATTTATCATGGTTGTTGATCTCTAACCTTTGCAGAGATAAAACTTTAGCAACATAATTTTAAGGTGTTATTCAAAACAAGTTAATGATGTGATGACACCTAGACCATTTTCGAAGATAATTAAATTTATTACGATTAAGATCAAGCACGATAAGGCAATATTTTTGCATATTTTATACAGGGTGGACTCTTCTACTACCGCTTCTGGTTATTGCCGTTGATCAGCGCACTTCTCGGTATTATGCCAGAAAGGCGCTCATTATGGTAATGGGTTAGGGACGAGGCTAAACAATTCTCTGGTCATTGAATACGTCTAAATTAGGGTACTTCTTCAGCTAGGGCTGTTTTTTACAATACTGGTGATAATTCTTCGACTAGGTGAGAGACACAGTATCGAGATAAAAGTTGTGGAAAGGGTATCTAGTATTATATAATAAAAAGGATCTGCGGCAAATTTTATCACGAAGTTACAGCAACAGATACTGGTATTGTTAGACCAGCATTAAAGTTTTGTTACTGTTATAGATTCGTGTCATCGACAAATGTAACGTTCAAGTAGTACACCAACTGAAAGAGCGCTGTAAAAGAAAATAAGAGGAATATAGACATACGATCTTAAGTTTATAACTGTTCGAGTTCTATTTGAAATCTCTGTTAAAAACTGTTCGATACCTGTTAAAAGCTGTTCCAGACCTGTGGGGTCTGATGACGTCACGAGTGACCTTGAATTTGAACAAAATTAACAGAAACAACCTTAGCAATTTCCCATGTTATTTTCCATAAGGAGTGCACCAGAACTGTCATATCTATTCTACTCAGAAGATATTCACATAATATATCAACCTGAGTAAAAACAAGGTTCCCATAGTAATATGACTCCTAACAGAACGTTGTTGGCCGAGATAACGTCTTAAAAATATTGGACTATTGGAGCTTGAAGAATACAGATTTGTTAAATAGAGATCGAACATTTAATGTGCTTTCTTTCAGAATGTACAGATTTGTAAAACATCAGGGTCCAATACCTGGGAGCATATGAGATAGAAGAGGGCGACCTACAGAGTCTAAAACAGTCAGACATTCTAAATATCTTGATAGGAATAGGACTAAGATATACTTAATGAATAAGCAATAGTAGGGGACCCAATAAATCAAGTTGTAATGTTCTTAACCCTATACCAACATTTGACATACATCTAAATTTACACCTAATCTGGCTCAACAAATTAGTTCACTTAGAATATTATTGAGTAATAAAGTTGAGTGGCAATGGATTGCCATTAAAAATCCTCTTTCCAAGACCTTAATGGATCTGTATCTTTCTGTAGAATTTCAGTAGTAAGAAAAATCCATCTTAGCTGTTGATTCTAGCCTATTTTGATTAGAAGTTGCCATTTTGGAGGACAATAACCTATCAAGTTTACTTTAGTCTTATTAACTCCTACTTATCAAAAATATAGACATATTGAAAAGAATATTTTAAAGTTCATACCGATCATAGACCATTAGTGGACTTTAATAAACCACTTGATGACTTACTTTAATATTGTTAAGATACAAGTTCAATCCCTATATAGATATAAAAATTTCTGATACTGTACGTCGTAATTCATCTAGTAATGTATATAATACCGAATATTTAAAATCAATCTTCACGTATTATTGATACATCAAAAGAACATTAGATGAAAAAGTAAAAGACAAAGATTTTTTCTGCCTTGTGATCTTAATCTATAAACACACGGTATATTAAGTTATTTCTCTTATTACAGATATAAATTTATTTTCCGTTGCATCGGTGCATTAATTTTACAAAATCATTTTATAGAAAGCCGATATAGATTTTTTTGCCAAACGAAATAGATGATATACGTTCAAAGAATATTCAATTCAATTTATAATTCTATCAAAAGGAGTAAAAAAAAATCAGTTCAACTCTGAGCTTAGCACAATTCTTTATAATCCATCTGTTATAATCCAGGAGTTCGTCCTGAAAGAATAATCCTTTTGAATTCCATGTTCAAAGGCAGAAACGAGAACAGAGTTGGCGTAGCTACCCATATCAAATCAATTTATTACGTTCTGTATATAGTTGCAAAAACATTTTAGAGAAATTCATTTTAAAAATTGAGCCAGAAAACATAAAATTTTGGAATAATTAGTGTCACAATTATTTTATTTTATTTTTATTAATATTATTTCCTAAATGAAATTAAGTATCAATTTTATGACAACGCAAATTTCAGTAAATTAAAATATTTTAAAAGTATAAATACCACAGTATAGTATTTGATTTAACCCATGTATATATTTTACATTTAAATTTAAATTTTTGTAAATTTTAATTAAAATGAAAATTTTGCCAATACCTGATCTGTGTTGAAGACTGAAAATATTTTAACGGAAACGCAAGGCTTGAAAATAAAAATTATTTTAAAAGTAGAAGGAGATTAGCTTTTAGTCATGAAAGCTCTCCGAAATTTTTCTATTCATTAGTGATTCTATTTTGAATACATTTACATATATTTTGTTGGAAAAATTAAGCAACTGTTTGAGGTTCGAAATATAAATTAACTTCCAGTTAAAAATTATAAAAACATCTAAATGGAACTTGGATTTTTCTTAAAACGTAGTTGTAATTATAAGGAATTTCTTATAAAGTTTTAATTTTTATTTAATTGCTACTTGAAAAACTTTTCAAGAAAAGGGATACTTTAGATAGAATTATAGTAAATATTATGCAAGTGTACTTGAAATTTTTGATAAATTAAATAAAATATATCACTATTATAAATTTTATCTTAGTAAGTAATTTTTATATTTTTGTGACTATTTTTGGGGTGTTCGTGACAATAAAATTGTTCTAAATAAATACTGTTATTATTGACGACAATTATGGTAAATATTAAAAAAAAGGCTAATCAAACAAAGAAAATTAGAAATTAATCCAATTTGGGAAAGAGGGTGTAAGGAAGTTACCGTGATAATTAAAATATTTAAATAAAAGCGCGCACGGCACTGGAGTAGTATTAACTTATAATTATGGAAATACCAGAAGCTTCGAGTATAAGCCCATTTGTACCAGTGGAACATCCGCCCGACAGATGGAGACACTCTAGTCCGTGCTTCATAGACGCCGAAGTCCTTATCGAGTAGGACACTTCAATCCGTTGTCAGGAGCTGCAGTTGCATCCTGAAGTACGAGTTGCTGTGGCCGTCCAAATTGGAGTAGCAGTGGCAGTCCCTCGTCCTTTAGAGACAGATCAAATTGAAGGTAGCGAATTCAAGTTTCATTGATTACCGATCCGTCAGTGTAACCGTCAACGCCAGTCTTTACCATCTGACCGACACGATATAGTAAGAACCGTGTTACACACCTTATTCCGAATTTGGTAATCAGGTTTTTGAATAAAGAATTATTTCTACTTTTTGTTTTTAATTATTTGTAAGTTTTAGCATCCCAGCAGCGGAAAACTCCGGTACTTAATCCAGTAGGGCTAGTAAAGACTGCCCTTCTGTCGATACCATAAGACCCCTGGAGTATTTTTATTCTTCACTGAAGCTGCCTGAGCAAGTGGCATTCACACTATAAACGGAAGGTGGCGCCCAATGCAATCCGAAACCTATATGCAACTTATTTTTCTTTATTTATTTTAAACTTAACTATAGTGTGTGACAGATTATTATTTATTTCGATGTGTAATTATGTAGCTGGATTGTTGTACCTATATATTTTCTAAATTTTCTATTCCTTTTATCGTTTATTGCATTATATATTAATATTGTACAAACTGATTATTTATTTTTTGATACTATAATTTGTTTAGTCTTATTTCCTCAAAACGTTTGTAATTAAATTGTTAAAACTCTGCATTGCAGAATAGCATTTCCAATGTTGGAACTGACACGTAATATTGGTACAAATGTATTCCACAATTGTTAAACAAGCAACTATTTATTAACGGAGTGCCGTTTTCATTTACTTATTTTCAGAAAATACGTAATTAATCAATAAGCAAAATTTGTTTAGCAAATTAAATGTAATTCATTAGATTAACCATAAACATAAAATACTAAATGTAAAGAACTACTTACTAATTTTACTTAGTTAATATTCCAATTTATTTATCAAAAGTTACCTTTGGATAAATCAACATTTATATTCTATAGAATGTTGAAAAAATTGTTAAAAAAAACTTATTTTACTCTTATTATTAATGAATTTATACTAATATCAAAAATTAATTACAAACGACGTTTATTATTTATATTTGATTCAAATTCTGTACTGAGAGATTTTGGGGTGGCTAATTGCAACGTTTATTAAAATTTAAAAATTCAAATTGACGATATCACATTAGCGGACAAATTTTGCCATTAATAATTTGATTCGATAAAAATTTGATATAGGGGGAATTTTAGAGTACATCACTTAAAAATTAATATATACAGATTCGGTCAAAACATAGGTTAATTTCATGCAACAGACAAGGAGCACAATAAACTATATGCTAGGAATAAGAATACAATAATTTGGTATACGCCATTTTTAAAACATTCGTAATGTATCATATTGCATTGGATATAAGTTGGCATTTAGGGAAATATATGGACTGTCTGAGAGTTTATTGTGCCAGCAGCGTTGCCATTTCGGGGTATTTTATTCGAAATTCGGGTATTTTAAACAATGTTCCGGGTAAAATAATCAAAATGGTAAAATGGGGTATTTAAAAATGAAAATCCCAGAGTTATCGGTGCGTTTTTGATTTTGATTGACACTGGCAAAGTGCTAGGTGCCTAAGTGTCGATATCAAATACAAATGCCAATATATCATTAGTAAATCAGCTAGGCCAATACTTGCTCATGCTTAACACATCACCCGATAGATGGCGCTACGTTGACTTTAAAATTGACCTTGACCTTGGCCTTGACATTAACCTCAACATCGACCTTGTCTGTAGGTTAGTAACGCCATCTATCTGGCGATGTAATAAGTGTGAGCCCGTATTGGCCTAGCTGATCTACTACCATTGTCGTTAATGCCAATGGCGCTAATAATAATAAAATAATTGCTGTGGCTCGTAGCTGGCTGTCTTTTACTAAATTCTGTACAATAAATAACAATATTTAATTAGAAACTTTTTTGTTCACTAGACCAAATTTATCTGCAAATAGCAGATAATGAAATGTATCTGAGGATAATGTAAAGGTTTTTTAAAAAAATGTTTACAATTCTATATTGACCTGTCAAATAAAGTTTTGTATTTGACGAGGATGTATTTAATATTGTTAATAACATTATGAGCCAAATTTGGAATATTTTTATCTTTACCTTTAGTACAAAAGTAGCATTTGAACATTGCAAGTCTTATTTTTAAATGTTCATTTATAAGATTGATTCCTAGCTCTTGAATAAAATCCGGCTAATTTTTCTAACTCCAGGATTAGCAGCGTGAAAAATAATGTGGCTCTTTACTTTAGCAATATCCATTATAGAATATTAAATTACTAAAGATCATCGCTGGGGTCAAGTGCATCGACGCCCCCTTTCGTTGCATTAAACTATTATATGAGGTATTTACTTTTCTGGTTGACAGGTACATAGTGGACGACTACATAATTACACTGTAATTTTTTTTAGGGACATATAATACGATTGTGTTGTCTCGAGTAAAATTAAATAGACACTTATCAACTTCGCAGTTTTTATTTGGTTGAAATTGTGAAGGAAATGTTCTCCTATTTTTACTTATTGTGTCCGACCCAAACACATGTGCTAACTATCAGTCTAATTGTGTACTACGATAATCGGCATGCTAAACTATGTACTTAAGTGAGAAAATATATGGAGCAAGCAGGTCATGTGTCAAATGGTCCACCAAGTGCTTGGGTCAAATTGGACCCCACGATGGTAGTTCTGGATTCAAACTGAAAAATAATCTAAAATAACTGTTTAAGAATTATTTTTACCTTTATTTCTTTGATTTGATTACAGTATTTTGTTGTAGAACCAATGCCAGACACAGGAAAAAATCTCCCTTTATCAACAAGGTTGACCAAGAGATTTATATGCACTTATCCAACTAAACCCATACTGTGTATTTAATTGACACTGTAGAGAAACTTTATAATTTTTTTGGTTGTTTTAAAGAATTTGAGAAAATTTTTGAATGAATTGGAAATTTAAAATGTGAACTAATTTCATTTTATTATATATTTTTCTCTTCTGGCGTTTGTTTTACTTTTATTCTATGTCAGTATTCGTAAAACATTTTATAAAAAAAAAATATAAATAAAAAAATCTAGTATAGATAATGTATAATTTGCTACACTTCGGTATACAATACAAAGGAATCGAGATAAAATCTTTTGGTTAACATAGAGTTAAAAAAATTAAAATTGCCAGTACATGCTCGCTTAAAAATGGCAGAAATAAATTTTCTTTTGTGGCGGCACTAACTCAACCCCAAGCAAACACTTTTATTACCGTTTTGTATATTTAATGCCTTTTGTTTTACAAACGGAAAGAGCTGTTAAGTTTTTCTCAGGGCTATTTTAATGTTGACTTTAATGTCCTTCTCATTCGTTTTACCTCTTTTTTACACTAAGAGGATATTAAACCTTTAAAAGTTATTGCAGGTGTACGTATTTTGTTTGTGCTAAAAAGATAATAAAATATACCCTTGTTTGTTAATTTTTAAAACAGCAATGTGTTAGTTGTTAGGCGTTAAGAATGCTTAATTTCATATTTTAGCGGTTCAACTTTGAAGAGACTATATTTATAATTTAAATATCTCAAGGGCACCAACTCGAGACATCTTATTTAAATTTTGTATTAATAAAACTTCATCTAGTTGAGAATTCCCCTAGAAATTAAGTTTTCCGTGAATGCGAAAACAAAAATAAAACAAAATATATTTTAAAGGGTAATATATTTACCTTAATTGTAATACACTGCAGTAAGCTTTCTTTGTTATCATATCTCTTTAGAGTAAATTTAAATAGGGTATTTTTAAAATTAACCACATCTGAATACATGTATATATGTATATTCCTGTTTTTATTTTTAAATTAAGAATTTTACCAGTCCAGAGGAAATTTTCTTTTTCGTGTATGATCATGACCAAGACATAGCCGTAGTAAGCTGTTAATGTGTTTCATTTGTTATTGTGCAAAACTGTGAAAAAATATAAAATTTCTATTATTTTTTCATATTTTTAGTCAAGTAAATTAATTCATTTCTAATTTCAAGATTTTTTTATTAAACGCTACAAACACTCAGGCTCAAGAAATATACATGACGACTAGACAAAATACGCTGTCCAGATTTTATTACTTTAAGCTGAATTTTAAATTTACAAAATATCTTATTCAGAAATAAAGCTTATTTCAATTTTAGAACGTTTAAAAATTTAGCATTCAAAATCATTTAATAAAAAGCAGCTAAGATACTCTGACCTAAACTGAGGTTTATACTAATTTGAGATTGAATTCTTAAGATAAATACACATTTTCTGTCAAAGGCCTACAGTGTATTTTTTTAAGACGCAGTTTAAATAATTATGTAACATTTTTAAATTAAATTCTTAGCAAATAGTGTGTCGGTAAAACTATGTAAAGCTCTTTGCGTCGTCAAGCGCAATTTGGCGCCTTCGTCCAGGTTTCGGACTACCTCGGACGCCACCTTCCGTTTATAGTGTTAAGGCCACTTACACGGGCAGCGTCAATGGACAAAGAATACTTCAGGGGTCCTTATGGTATAGACCACTGCATTGGCCAGTTTGGCAGGTTTTACTTGCTCCACTGGTTTGAGTACTTGTGTATTTGCTGCGTTGCTGATAATACTCGGAATTATGAAAAATAAGAATGCATGGAATAAATAAATAAAAAAAGCATATACTACAATAAATAGCTTTATTAATTTAAATAACCCAAATAATACAGGAGGCGGGAAGGTGGAAAGGGAGAGCGTGCAACAAGTTGTAATATCATAGCAATATCTACAGGGATACAATAAACTAAAAAAATAAGAATCCCTAAGGTAGGCTATTAACGAATTACTGCGGCAAACATGATATTTAAGAGTCGACGGACAGTACAATTTAACCATAGGCACCAATGTGTATTTCCCGTCGAATTTCCCTATTACAATCGTGTCAACGAAGATTACAATAAGATCGAAGCCACTAGAGAGTACTTTCAGTATAATCACGTCAACGAATAGTATAATGTGACCGAAGCCATCAGAAAGTACGCCATCTATTAAAATTACGGTGGCTGATAGAACATTGTAGCCGAGGCCACCAGAGTGTACTTTCCGTCGTTTCAAAATACATAAAAAATCCTTTTAAGAAAAAGAATATAACGGGGAGCATCGACCCTCGACCATAGCATAGTACCCTGGACCCTTGACCTGACCCTCCCATTGACCCACGCGCATTGGTGGTCACATAGAGGCTCGGAGTACCGCACATTTGCACCAGTTAAGCAAGAACGATCATTTCATAAAGATGGATTTTTCGGCATCGTCTTCTTCAGGTCAAGATTTTCTGAATTCAAGTACCAAAAAGTGGTTCCTGTATGAAGGAACAACCGTTAAATAAATAACGTATGTTGTATGGAGAATTTCGTCATATATGTAAAGATTTAATTTCTTTTTACAATTTATTTAAAATAATACAGTTGTGATGATTTTCGTCTCACAAATAGGTCATGATAGTGGCGATTTAATGCGATGTAGTCAGGTCGAAGATTCAAAAAATACTAAGGTCGGTTTTACCCTGGCACCATATGCGAAGCTTTAGCTCCAGCCTAGGCGAGGAGGGATGATCGGCGCTCCGATATTGTCACACAAATCTAATAATGGGTGTTTATTATTTTTTGTGAGCGGAGCTATGGTGCGATACTTGGTCAGAGCGATTGTCGATGCTCCGCTATGTCCATACCCTAGAAAATCACCGATTCTTAATACCAGTCGGCTGTGAGGAAGCTCGGAGGGGACTGACGAGGATATTTTAAATCGCGATATACCATCCTGTTCATGGTTGCTTAGCCACGGGCGCAAGTGTCTCCATCTTACGGACGAAGTAAGTTTGAACTTTTTACCATGAGTCGTGTTTGACCTTACATCGACAGTCAGGCCGCGGTGTTTATTACATTTTTCGTATTCATGGTGCATTATGGTTTGACCTATTTACGAACAGTTGCCGGTTGCTATATTTTTAAAAATGAGTATTTTAATGGCGAATTTTTAGTGGAATATCTAGAAAAAATGGCGTTTTCTGTTATTTTTTAAAAGTCGCGGACGATGCCAGAGTGGCGATGACAACTAGTTTTTCACTCCCCAACCCTCCCGAACAACATATAAAAGTAGGTACCCTAGGCCGCATCTACCGCAGGTGTAGGGAATTCAACGTATTAGAGAGAGAGGAATAGTAAATTCAGCGTGCCAGAAAGAGATAGCGCGACGCTTTTTAACATTCAGTATTTTGAAGCGTTTTTTTCGAATCAAAAACCAGAACGCGAAAAACGTCCGAAACGTCACATTTTACGACGTTTCCAAAGCTTTTTTTACGCTTAGAATTTTGATTCGAAAAAATACGTCAAACGTGCCATTTTTCGATTTTGGCATGTTATTTTTACATGTTTCTTTATTGGAAATACATGTATTTGATGCAAAAATGTGAAAATCTTTTTAAAACAGAAAGTAAAAACGTAGAAAACGTCGTAAAATGTGACGTTTCGAACGTTTTTTTAAAGTTCAGTATTTTAAAGCTTTAAAAAACGTTCAAAACGTCACATTTTACAACGTTATCAACGCTTTTTTTCGAATCAAAAAACAGAATGTCAAAAAAGGTTTGAAACGTCATATTTTAGTACGTTTTCAACTGGTGGGCTTTCTGACACGCTGAATTTCCTATAGGTACCTCTCTCTGTAATATGTTGAATTCCCTATTCCTGAGATAGAAGCGGCCTAGGATATCTACTTCTAGAAAATTTTAACACCCTACTTGATTTAATGTAGCGTTAGACCCCTTTTTACCACTCAAGCGAAAGGATTATTAGAGCTTTCGTTAATTTTATTTATGTTATTGGAATTAAAGTCAAGTGAAGATTTTTAAGGTTTCGAGTTCTAGTATCTGCTCAAAATTATTCAATTTGTCTGTAAAATACGCATCTTCTTTCCAATTTTACCAAATCCTAATATATTGTTTAAATAACTTTTCACCATTCAGTTTATAAATATTTACAAATAATTTTAGCCATTGTCTGATTTTTAATTAATTATTTAAAATACAACGTCATTTAGATATCTTCAAATAATTTAGGTATTAAATATCAATTTAAACAATCAGAAAGTAATTTTCGAGCAAAAAAGTTCTTTTTTTTTAATAAAATTAAAACGATAAAACAGCCACTGCTAATCTCCAGTAGCGACATTGTTTTTTTCCGCGTCATTTCCCGACCGAATTAAGCGCCACTTTCTTGTCCTCTCTCTGACATCCACAATTACATCCCCAGTCCGGATTGTATTCAAGAAATCGAGCTCATTTAAACCGGAGACTTCATTGTTTTAATTAATATAACTTCCAGGGTCTTTTGTTTAGAAACAAGCCGAATTTCCTGTGACAATGGTAGCCTGTGTCGGCTGATTGGATTTCATTTTGCTGGATATGCCGAGAATGTCACTCAAATCGTATACTAAGCTGTCTGCTTCCAGCTATGTTTTTGTTTTATTTACTTTTTTTCATTTCTCTTAGCATTCAAAGAAAATATAACACAAAGGTAATAATCCTTTTATATGACTGATGTTTGTGAAAACTGCGTTAAAATTTGATATATAATGGTGCATTGCGTTAACGTTAATTTTAAAATAACAAAGATGGGGTAATTTTTAAGGGTTAATTATGTTTTGAATATATCCTTTTATGATAATTTTCACAAACTTCGAAGGAGTGAAGTATCGAAAACTGTATGTGTGTAACATCAAATCTAACTTCAGATTCTTGTTTAGGACAAAAAACGATGTCAAAAAAGTGTTTTTAGTTTTGATGTCTAACGAACCGTTACAGAGAAAATGACGGCTTAATTTAAAAATATTGAAAAATCATGTTGAAGCACTTACTAAAGCGGGAGGTTGACGCACTTACTCATCTAATTAGCCACACCTAATAAGCACCTATTATATAATAATGAGGTAACTAGGTTCGGTAACAAACAGTCATTAGACCTAAAGATACAAACGTTCTAATATTACTAAACAATAATTTATAATAAAACCACAAACTTGAATTAAATACATTAACAAGTAAGAAGAAGAATCACATATACATTACATTAATAGGAAAAAATGAAAAAAATTAAATTAACCGCATTATGGTACTTGAAAAACTAAATATAGCTCCGTAGCTACTGGCATTATTGCCAGTCGTCCAGGGATAGTACCTTGCTTGGGGCCTCAGAGTCCCGGAATGAAAAGTAAAGAGCCACCCGAAATGGAGGCGAAGTTGTAGAGACCCACGGCCCAACACGCAGGTTCCAAGAGAGTTAAAATGTTAAAATTTTATTGCACTAAACGTGACCAATTGACTTAGTACCGGCAATAATGAAAATTGACATGTGACAAGTGACAAATGATAATACCACCGCCTACACCGAGTATTTGGAGGGTAAACCAAAAGGTTTTTAAAATTAAGTATATAATGGCAGTGACGGTGTTAAAAAATTGTGAACAAATAATTAAATATTGAGCATAATTGGCAAAACAAAAAATTTTAGTAAAAAAATTATTAATTAATGAGTTTTGTGAAATATTGAAAAGATACATTAATTAAATCGCTTGGCAGAGATTCGGTACAAGATAGGTAAGAAAGAAGAAGAGTTGACAATGATAGGTGACAAGAAAGAAGAAAAGGTTTGACAAATGACAGCTGACAAATTTGGGAGTAGCTAAGTTAAGAATCAATAAAAATAATAAAAAGGGCTCCAGACAATTAGGGTCCCGTAACTTGCAAAAGGAGGTTGGAAGTGAACAGAGGAGTTGAGACAATATCAAAAGCAAGGATTAATCAACAAGAGTATTTGTGTTAATATACTAAATCCTTGATACTCTGCATTAGGGTTGGTCCTTCGAACTTTTGTATTTTTCAATTGTTCTAAAGTGTTCACTAATTCTGCCAGATTATCCGATATTAACAGAATTGCAGTCAGGACAAGAGATCTGATAGATACCACAGCTGTCAAGAGGAGGGATTTTATCTTTGGAATTGACTAAAAATAATTGATGGTTATTGTTAGTTTTAAAAGTTATGTTGATGTTATGTTTACGAAACACTTATAAGAGATATTCCCTATGAAATGTAACAATCCTAAAAATATCTTATCTGTTTTTCTATTATTATATTGGATACTATTAACTGCTAGGAAACGTCAGCTAGAATGTCCTATTATCGAAGAGGCATTTTTTACCTTACTGTTAGTCCTATACTAAATTAAGTCGTTATTACTCTAATATCGGTTAATAACCATAAGACCAATTCAAGTTACTCCAATTAAATTTAATTGGCAAATTATAAATTTCACCGAAAGAGGAAAAGTTAGTTTTACGCAATTATCAACTATGCAACATAATATACAAGTGATAATCTGAAGTAAATTAAAGTGTAATATTAATTGATTATATTAAATATTTCTAAAACTGCATTTTTTTTAAGTTATAATTTATGAACTAGCTTTAAAACTAAAAACAAAAATAAATAAAAATAGATCGATAGAAATAAATCAAATTAGTAGAATGTTTAAGTTAAGAAAAAATGTACTGCTCTTTTAATTTTTTTACGTATAAAATACCAAACCAGTCATATAAAGACAATAGAATGTTTATTGGATATAAATTAATTATATTTTTAAACTTTCGTATGTCCTTATTCATTATATTTATTACTATCTATTTTATATATCCCCAAACGCTTTACTACTATTACACCCTTTGATTGTTACATATATTTGATGGCTCCATTGCTTATTTATTACCTTAATTTTCTATATCCCATTTCCTATTTTAAGATACGTCTTTGAGTGACAACGATTCAAGAGTATAAGCCGAGTGTAGGGGCGAGAAAAGAAGTTGAGAAGCTGAAAAAACGGTTAAACAATTTACCTCGAGGGTAAATAATTTCTCGTATCGTTATTTACACTCGATTACGAAAGACGAAATGTATTTATTCAGGAAGGAAATACTGAATTGACTCTTGGATAAATAAGGAAGAAAAATATTATACGTAATAATTGTATTGAAGAAGAGAAATATTTTTAAAGGTATATATAACTGGATTCTAGTCTCAATTATAGTATTTGTTCTGTTTGATGAAAATATATTTTTTAGGCGATGTGTAAGAAATTGTATAAAAAAATTGAGTAGAATTTAGGTAAAATTTTGTAGGAAGCTACTATACTATTATTGTAAAAAAAATTCTTATTAAATAAATTTGCCTTTTTTACCAATATGGTGTTAAATAAGTAAAAATTAATAAAACGATCAAAAAATAATTCTGAATCAAAGATTAATACAAATAATTCATTAAACACAGTGCTGTTTATCAAATAATTTTTTTTGACAGAAGCGTTTCTTAATTTGTTAAATCAATTTTTCATTATTACTAAATCATAATGAATGCTGAAAGACAACACAATATCAAAATTTCCAACGAGGTTCGTACTCTTATTACCAGATCAATGAATAATGATACTTCAGTAGTCCAAGTAGTACAGCAATTTCATGTATTGCCAGACATTGTAAGAAAAATATGCTGGGCTTAAAAAAACAACGAGTTGAATAACAGAAGAGTTGGACTTCAACGTAAAAAAAATAGGTGCAAACAGAAATTTACAATTTAATTGATGAGGATTGCACCATGACACTAACACAAATAAAGAATAATTTGTTGGAACAAACTCCACAACTAGTGGTAAATTTATCGACTATTAATAGATCGATAAATGAATTTCACTATTTTGTAAAACGCATTTTCTTTGTGCGAGAAAGGTGTAATAATCCAGATAATATCCAGAATAGTACAACTGTGCTATCTATATAGCAGAATGATAATTGACAGTGAAAAATATTTACTATGGATTAAGCCAACAAAGTGAAGGACCAATTAAGTATCCGTGATTATAATAACTCATAAGTGAATATACCCTTGACGACGTGGTATAATCGTTTTGGTGATTCGCATCCTTCCATTTTGACATATTAAAATAATAATGTTTGATGTTTATGATAAGCAAACGTCAACAATATAATTCGTTATATTTGGTTATATAATCATACCGAATACCACGCGAGCATACGAAATAGTTATTTTCCTAACAAGTGCGGAAAGTTATACTTTTCCGCACGCAATTTCAGTTCGCGTCGTTCGGGCATGCAATTAAGTTTCATATACCCTTAAAAAAATGTTGTTCCCTTCCCAAATTTTTCCTTCAAAACTCCATCACCCTTTCTGATCCGCATCAGCTTTATGCATTTTTGCAATTTGTAATTCAATTACTTTATTTAACTTATATGGCCTGATAATGGCTAATTAGCCCAAACTAGTTGCCGTTTTTTTCATTAAATTCATTGTGATACATGACTTTGAGTTTCATTACTTTTATTGAACACTTAACCACATTTTGGGTATGGATAACCTGTTACATTTTTTCTTTTACCTTAATTTACCTTTCTTTTTAACTAGACCTGATTTTGTTTCCAAAAATGTCGTTATACACTAGCCCCACAACCGGGGTCTAGTCAAGTATGTATGGATCATACCGCTAGATCCCAAAACCTAACATTTTATTATAAAATTGTCTACAATCTTGTGAATTTTTTACTTGTTTAATATGTACTCGAGATTCAGTCTTGTGCCGATAATGAATGTCCTGGTTATTTATTATATTCGAGTATTTTACGTTTTTGTTAAATTAACGACTTGAACTTTTACCATTCCGTCTTTTGAGGTGTAGATACTTTAATTTTTTGAGAAAATATCTATCTAATGCTTTAATGTTTGGTGATTTTGTATACAATATTTTTTCCGATATAATACAAGATTGATGTTTTAATATTTTAATAATAAAATCTTTTATAAAAGTATCTATTTCTTCTATAAATTTTGCTAAATTGTGGTACACCGAAAATACAAAATAACTGTCATTAAGACCTATTTAACCTTACGTTCAATGTTACATTTATACATAACCTACAGACTAATTGGACCAGCATCTAATACATTTTTTATTCAAAAGTACGCTAATGTTGATTGGCGGAAATATGATTGTTTGTTGTTCTATTTTAGTGTGTGAATTATGTAAATGAGGATCGATAACTCCAACATTATAAATTTATTAGTGCCTACCGGCGATATTGTATATTCTGTCGAGCAGGATCGCCGGCATCGATTCACCTAACTCTCTGTTTATTGGTGAACAATATTTGGTAGTTATTAATAAACCAGGTATATATTCAATATACATTGAAATCACCATTAGAATCATTGTAAATTTGTTAATTGTAACTATACGAGAGTTAGATGATATTGGTTTTCGTTATCGTCAATTAGAAAACAGTAATTTATTTTTTAGCAATGAAAATGGTATAGAATACTCTGTTTTCTGGTTATATGGATTGTTACGTTAGGTTTGAGTAATTATTAATATACCCGTATAATTAATATACGTTTTCGTGTATAATCCCAGGAAGAAAAAAAAGATAAACCAACAAATTCAAAGAAAAGAAATGTCTAAAAGGAACAACATAAAATTAGTTTATCATGAAGTGAAGGCACTAGAAATAGTAGCTAACGGTGAGCAGTTAGAAAATAATAATTTCCTTACTGCAAGGAAATGATATTTCCTTACAGTTGTTAGGTATTCTACATAAATGATTAAAAACATATTCGTACTTTTTGTAATAACCCCTAAAAAATAATATTCACCAGCGTAATAACCGTTAGTCAAAGCTCTGAAAAGATGGACGCGCTTCCCAGCCGAATTCTCTGGACGGGAACGGCCACTCTTCAGTCGAAAGGGTAGTTCGTGCTCTCGCGGTGTTGGAGAGTCTTTACCTTACTGACAGGTCTTTGGGGGATGGAGAGAGTTTCACTTTCTGTTACTAAATATATGATTCTTTGATTTATTTTAATTCGTTACTCTTTCTTTATATTTTCCCTTATAGCCCCTTGGGAAAGAAAAAATTAAAATACGCTAATGAAATTTTACTGTGTTTATTAAAAAAAAAACAAGACTATGAAAAGTTTAACAACGAAAAAAAATATCTATATAAAAATCTAGAAAAGAAAAAAAACAAATAAAACTGACTGACTGAATTTACAAAAAAAACTTACAACGCGAAAACTGATAATTATAATAAGAACCCAACTTATCGCGAATATCACGATCCCCTCAATAATAAAATATAAAAAAAAAACATATACTGCAGATAGCACCAAAATGTTTGGGACTTAGTGCCCCCGGATTCTGGCCTTACTGACTCAATAATAATAAAAAAAAGTAATAACAAAAAAAGTATATATGACCCTTAGAGGTCAAAAATTCTTTAAAGATAAATCTGACAAGAGATACAGGTAGTCCACTAACGGTAACTAACTTAAGAAGATTTTTATCTATGAATAATAATTTAAAAAAAAATCTGACTAAAAAAATTATAGCAAATAATTCAAACAAATTTGATAGCTCCCCACGAGGGGCTCAAATAATAATAATAAAAAAAAATTAGTGGCTTACTCCATTACTTAACGGGAGGGAAATGTCCCTTATTTTAAATTATCTTTATTCTATTTATCCGCTTAACTGTAATAAATTAAGACCAGAAACCCAGAGAGCTTTTCTTCATTTTTCTGAGGCACTTTTTTATAGCATAAAAAAACCAAAATGTTTGACAGTGTTAGTAAAAGAATTAAACTTCGCTTACCACGAGTCGAGTTATCTCGATTAATCATTGACGCGCTATAGTTGTCGCACTCAAAACAAAATTTTCTTTTATTGCTCACTATCCATTTGCAAGTTAAAACACACAAAAAAAATGCTTGCGCCGGTGAGATTTTACGCCGCAACGGTACCTATTTCGACCGCTGCTAAGTGGTACTCGTTTCTCACTGCCCAGTTAAAATTTTTTTGTGACCACGTCGTGTTGCACATTCGTCGAGACGCCCCAGCGCTGTCTTTTTTTGACGTGTACATTTGCTGATTAGCTGGCTATCTCCATTTCCCGCGACTTTTTAACCAGTTGTGGGATTCGAAGCAACCATGGCCGCGCGCTCCCATTTTCCCATTGGCCATTGATCTGACGCAGTACCCCGCGTTGAGGGCGTCAATTGTAATAATTTTCGTAACTGTCTTTTCGCTGTTTCAGCACCTTTTTTGTCTACTGGCAGTTCGTGCCTTAGTGTGACTTTGTTTAAAATAAGGAATTTTGTTATATCCTGTGGATTAAATATACTTTCGGGTTCTGTGACCTGACATTGTTAATTTAATAATTTAGAACTAATACGTTTCCATACTAACGCAACCAATTTTATTACGAATTTCAAAGCACCATTTATTTGTGAATAAAATTATTCGCGATTTTTTTTTTTAAATTAATTAATATCTGTCGTTAATACGATTTGCGGAAAAATAGTATGTTTCCCTCGTAGGAAAATCCACATTCCTGGACTCTGTGATGCTACAACAATCTTCACAGTCCTCCAGGAATTTTAGACTTTTTCTACTCGGTAAACGATATACTATTCCTGAACAATGCTACTATTTTTTTTGAATAAGTATGTATATATTGTTTTACTTCAGTCTCTCCACTAAAATTTCTCCCTTCCAGTTTACGTCAGTCGGATATCTACCGAAGAGTCAACTTGAACTGTAACAACTGTATTGTTTGGTTTGGCGGTAAATTTAAAATATCTCAATAATTCAAATTGTTATAAACGTTTCAATAACGAAAAAAGAAGATTGTTTTAACGGATGAATAAGTTTAGATATAGGAATTAGTTTAAATAAAGGATAAATATAATTTAAATAAAAACATTAATTTTCTTTGGTCAGCAAAGACCATGAAGAAATCTGAGCACTCTTCGCAATAGAGGGAAAGTATGTTAGGAGTATATTAATAATATTTCATATTAATAACCTTAAAAAAATAAAAAATATGAATATCACAGTTATAAGTACAATATCTTAACCTAAAATACCGATGAAACTGAATAAAAGAATTCTGAAAACTTAAATAATCCTATACTTTATCTACGACAAAATATTAAGGGACATTACTCCCAATGATAATAATGTACTGTTCTGCTTTGGCGAATCGGATTGTACAGAGCTACCTTGGTATTCGGTTCGTAAATAGTGTGTAGTAAATTCCAAGAATCTTTTCCGTAATGCAAAGGCGTTGTCAATTCAATAACTTTTACATACTTCAATTATACATATACTGTCGTGTTGTTTCCCTATATAGTTTTTTTTTTATTATATTATTATTATTAATTTAATAGGTTGATCAACACTCTATTTTATTTACCTATCTCAGAAATTTTAGTGAGACATCTGGGCACAATTCAATTAAATAAGTATCATTCTGGATATAACTGTAAATAAATTTGTTGAAGAAATTATTATTTTATTTACAATTTATTTTAACGCTCTAAATATTTTTTTTTAAATTTTAATTTTTATTATTTTAATTATTTTTTTTGTGACGTCACTTTTACTAATTCAAACTTAACTAATTATAATTAACCTTAACTAATCTTAACTAACCTTAACTAACCTGCTTCAGTCTTTTTTATATTAATTTATTTTTCTTGAAAAATCCATTTAAAGATGATGCGCCTGATAACATTGTAATATTTTTTTTAAATATTTTATCTTTTCTTTAACTTTTTTTTTACTCTTTGAATTATCTCTACACACTAACTGTCGTTTTTCTATTTCCTACTTCTCTTCACGTTCACGTTTCCATAAATTATTATTTTTTTATTTTTAAATTTTCTTGACAACTCTTCATTATTATTTTCTTCTGTCCCACTGACATCTCCCAGTCTTTTTTTTTCTGGCCGTGATCCACAACGTACCCATTGTTCCGAATTGTACATACGCACTTTTCACTTGTCAAACCTTAATAATTAAAATTTAAATGTCACTGTCCTATTTACTAGTTATTTACAGATTTATTTTAATTATTTACAAATTTATTTTATTTTCTTCAGCAAACCCTCAAACTAATTATATCCAGAAGTATAATTTTAAATTATCAAAACAATACATTCCTTTCCAATTGTTATAAAATCTTTCTTACATTTCTAATGGAACCCATTTATCGTCTTTAAGAGTTCCAAAAATTTACTGCATACAATTTACATATCGAATTCTAGTAGGAGCAGACAGAGTTATAATAACTCACTTGTGAGTTATTAAAACTCACGCTGTTTATTTATGGATACTATTAATTGTTCAAAATCAGTTGAATAATTATTATATAATTTAATAATAGTAGATAAAAAAATATAAATTTCACAATTACGGTTAAAATAAAAAAATAGTGTCACCTATTTCCTTTACTGTTATCTTGGATAAAATAGTCACACAGTTGCAACTTTCATTCCCAACATGCACTCTCCTATCAACCACATCGTCAGTCCTCTTCTCTGTGTACCGTAATAATACAAAATTCATTTCCGTCTTTGGAGTTCTCGAACCACACCGTAACTATTGAGAGACCAAATAATTAATCCAAAGGAACGATCCTTGACTTGTGGTCCAGACCGGGCGACATTGAATATTTAGCTTTTTGGAGGACTGTCTTTCGGTCTAAGGGACATTTTAAGAGCAATTCGAGATACGTCGCTCAATTAGGATAGAGGTAGAACGAGTCGTTATAAATTGTAAAACATGTTGAGAAAATTTCGATTCGATAGAATACATGAGTATATTTAAAATTGGTAGACATCCTTTGTAGATTTTATAACTAAAACACTAATTTATTCCACTAGATATTACTGCTGAAATAATTTAAGGCCGAAATACATAAATTTAAGCGCTGATTATTAGTGCTTTTATTATATTTTCTGACCGTGTAACTAAACTAAAAAAATTTGGTTTATATAATGGCCCAAAGTAATTTGAGCCATAAATACAAAGAAATAAAATATTTAATTTAAAGTAAAGTAAAAAGAATCATAATCTACTCAGACAGTCAAGCAGCCCTTAAGGCTATAAGGAGCCCAAATATGACATCTAGACTGGTATGGGAATGTGGCGAAGAGCTTAGGGAACTGGCGACCCACAATAAAGTAACTTGATCGTGGGTACCAGCTCGCAAAGATATCGCTGTAAATGAAAAGGTTCACGAGCTCGTAAGAATCGGATCATCAACCCCATTAATTGGTCCAGAACCAGCGATGGGAGTACCAAAACGTACATTTAGGAACCATATAAAAGACTGGATCAAGCGAAAACATAAATTTTATTGCGACAAGCAACCGGACTTCTACACGGGAAAAAGTTTATAAAAGAACCGTCAAAGAACGAATTACCACAGGGCTCCTCACGGGACACCATCCCACCAGAGAGCATCTCAACAAAATGGGGCTATATAACGGCAATCCTAAATGCAAAGAATGCAATAAAGGGACCGAAAATGCACTCTACATACTATACAACTGTGAGGCGCTGGAACACAGAAGGCAGATAATATAAGGAAAACCAAAAATTGATCCAGACTACGCCAAACAGTCATTAAAGAACGTGTACAAACTAATACAGGGAACAAGGTTGATGGACTGGTAGCAGTAGAGACAGGAGATAATGCAATAAGCCCACGAGGCTGCAATGCATCCGGTTGTAAAGAACGGTCCTTTTACACCAACACACAGGTAACGGTCCAACGACCACATTTGTCGAATCTGCTCCACTTTTTTCACTCCAGTCAGCCTTCGTTGAGTTGCTGCAGTATCATCATCAGTTGTGTCGTCATCATTAGTTGACACAAAGTCTTGCTGCTGTTTTCCCTTTGTCTCCCTATCTACCTTATTAGTAGCTTTCATCGCCTTTTCCTTACTTTAACTAATTTTTTTGTTTGTGCTGCCTTCGTGTATAGCTGTACTTATATAGAGGTATAGGAAGTCTATAGTAGAAGAGTGGACACCAGAAGAAGTGCCAGAAATTAGTTCATTTGAAGTAGGCTAAGCGTCAGTAGAAGAGTTGAATGTTCACCTGTTTTCTTTCATATTGTACATAATCCCACTGTTAACCGCTAAACAAATAGTTATCCGTAAAGAATATTTCTTAGCGTAAATAACTTTGTATTAACCACACTCAAAGCCTAAATATCATAAATGTCAAAAGTATATCCTTTATACTTGCAGATTTTCAACAGTGGTTGAGAGGCATTTGAACTATACCAAGGGAATGTAATGACACCAGCACCTTTAATAGAAAGGTGTGTTTCATGATTGTCCAAAATCAGAAGCACTCTGTCTTTCTTTTTCATTTGACCATTATATTATATTGGTAGTTTCGATATATTCTGAATGAGCACCAAATAACATCATATCCTTGAAGTGAACTCTTGGAAAAATAATCTTGTGAATGGCAAGGAATTTACAACGGCGTTGACAGCTGCAATAATAGTGACAAGATGACTTCTTATTACCGACGTTGTATTACCAATTTGCTTTACACCTTTTGACACAACACACTAAACAGTGCTGAGACCAGTTTCATCTAAGTTCCTTATTCTATCAAGAGGTATAGGGCTAAAGCTTTAATGAACTTCTTTCATATTTTGAAAAAAATATCCAATGTTTTAATGGCTCCGCTTAAAATCGTTGGATCCGGTTTCCTCCTTGAAAGGGTTTTGGAATGTCTCTTGAGGAAATCGTGCATCTATTTCTCTCCAGCACTTTATTGATCATCAGTTTGCTGTTTACTTCTGCGAATTTAAAAGCGAGTTGCTTGACACGTTTCTTTGTTGATCCATATTGCTAGAGTTTGAATATATTTTACTAAGAGATCTTGTTCAAACTCTGTAGAAACCTTTTTACTGTATAATTTCCAGAATTTTCAAAATCATTTTGGCGTATTTTTTCCAAATGTGATATATATGATATATGCTTATCTGGATCATTTGATGTAATAACAAGAAGTACGGTAGCGGTATAGTATTTGCCTTTAAATCGACCAAATTTGATATCAATCGATGGATCATGGTCTAATTAGTCTAAATGCATGAAGGCAGGCAAAGAACTTAATTGACTCGAAGCCAAGCAGTTACTGAGCAAACTTAACCCAAATCTATCCAAACCCAATTTTTTTCAACACTTTAACTTTTAGATACCACAGATATATGCGCATAAAAAATGCAATGTATTTAGAACAACTAGATCAAGATCTATCAATTGATACCAAATTTGGCCAATTAAGAGCTTTGTAAAAATAAAAAAAAAATTAATATATGTTGTATCTTGAGCTGGCATAAGGTACATGAGGTACTGGCGGCTCAAGGTACTTGCCCAGAGGTTAATAATAAAGATGATGAAAAAAATTACTTTTAACGTGTAACATTTATTTCATGTTTTGACACCTTTTATATTAATGATACCGCGTTTAAACGTCCACTGAGGATTAAACACCAAAAACGGCTTGACTTACATGTATGGGTAGGAATATAAGTTAAGTTTTTGACTGGATATAAATAATCGATAACAATAATATTAATTTAATTTTTCTACAAGAAAATCTTTATGGATTCTTACATAATTAAATATAATTAATTAAAAACTACTTCTATATGCGTAAAAAATAATTTACTTTATCTGATACAGATACAATTTTTGTTCTATTTTCCATCGCTTCATTTAATGACACGTTGTTGCCAAGTGGTTACCGTTAATGCTGTTGCGTGGTACGAATCATGGGTCTGCGTTCGTATCCACTATCCAGTAATTGTGTGATGCACATCAAAGGCCGATAATTGAATATCGCGTTTCCTACGAAGGATGTTGTTTGGTTTTGATTAAAATTTTAAAATAACAACTCACATCGTGGGTGAATCAATGTTTGTTTTTGAGGTGCTGAAAATGTATCAACAAGTTTAAAGACTGAATTGGGACAAGAGTTTCTCGGCATGAAATTTATGACGAATTGCTGTTGAATCTTAATTATAATATAGTTTATTGATTGTATTTAAGTCTTATTATTACAGATATCGTTGATTTTATTATAACAAAAAACCGTACGATGGATATTTTAGTACATTTTACTCTAAAATAAAATGCTATTAAAAAGATTGAAAATTATAAATTTTAATTCACTACAGTAATTGTTTAAAGTGGCTCTAACTATAATTGACTGACATCAGCTCAAAAAAGCGACACTTGTTTTTTTTGTAACTAAGTTACTTTAATTTCCGTAATAATTAAAATATTTAAATTAAAAAGCGACCGACACTGGATTATAATTAACTTAAAATTATGGAAAAGACCAGAAGCTTCGAATATAAGGTCAGTCGTACCAGTTGAACCTCCGCCTGACAGATGGAGACGCCAAAATTCTTATCGAGTATGACGACTTAATCCGTTGTCATCAGTTGTATTACAGTCCGAGTTCCAGTGGGAGTCCTAGATATAGTATCCGTCCGTTCACTTAAGCGACTTTAAAGATACGTCAAGCTGAAGGCTGAAGCACAGAACATAGGATCAACCAGAAGCAAAATCTAGAGTCGGCAATTTTTTTTAAGGCCATATAATAAAAGAATAGAAATTTCGCAACGCCGTTTATTGGCTTATTCTGTGGTTTCGATGTAATACATAGGTAGAGGCCGGTTATTTTAAGCACGTCATTGTAATAACTACTTAAATGTCAATTAAAAGCATACCCTCCTTTGTGCAAATAATAATAATTAACGATATTCCTCAAGCGATCAAGTGTGGATATAGACAATAGCCGTAATGTAAAAAGAAGAGAAAGAACACAGGAGAAAAGAAGAATTATATGTCAAATTAGTGGTAAAGAAAAAAGTGAAAGACAATTGACATTTGACAATTGGCAGAATTAGGGTTAGGAGAATAAAGGAAAGTAAACAAAAAAAATGGGGCGATAAAAAGAGGTAGCAATCTGTAAGAGCGAAGAAAAAGGAACAAGTAACTAGGGAAATGGACAGTAGAAGGACAAATGGCGAAGGGGGTTAAATGAGGTTTTTGAAACTGTCTAGTAAAAAAATGTGGTTATCTTTGTGTCTTTTATGTAACTGTCCATTAAAGTACATGGAATTAAAACTTTTAAAAATATTAATTTTTTTGACGCATCTGGAATGTACATAAAGCAGATGAAATAATGGTGCCGAAACCTAGAAAAATTTTGGCTCCAAAATGGTCTAAACTGGGAAACTTGGTTCCATGTAAGTTTATCTTCCCCCAAATTAATTAGAGGAAACTATTTTATTTTCGACAGATCTCCAGACTTCATTGGTGCTGGCAACGTGAGAGGCTGGATGACTGGGGTAAAATTAAAATTCATAGATAATGTGAATCCATCTCAATCCGCTCCTATGCTCTTATTATTGAACATTCATTCTATGTACTAATCAAAAATTACTGCCCAAGCCAGCAAGATACATGGCTTAGAAAAATGACTATTCAAGTTATTTTATCTACAGTGAATAAAGCTGTACCCTTGGCACTGAAGCTGGCTAACATTATTAACGGATTTCATGTAACTCAAATCCTATTCAAACACAAAATAGAAGCTGCTGCAAGTACAAAAAATAAATGACAAAAACTAGTTAATTAGTTATTTTAACTGATACCCCGGGGAAAAGTCCCTTGGAACTGGAACAGAGCAAGAAAAAAGAAAATAGATCTAAAAAAGGAAAGGTAACTGGAAGAGAAAAGTTTAATACAAGTGCTTACAAGTAAGGGCAGAAAAACAGCTGCGGAAACAAAAAATATTGCTTGAAAGAAGAAGGTTAAGTCCAGGTTTCGGATTGATTCGGGCTCACCTTCCGTTTGTAGTGTAAAAGCCACTTGCACGGGTAGCGTCAGTGGAGAGGAAATACTCCAGCTGTCGTTATGGTATCGACCAAATCACTAGCCGCCAGAAGGGCGGTCTTTACTTGTTCTACTGGATTGAGTACCTGTGTATTTTTACTACTGAAAGTTAAAAGTCACACCAAATAAAGTCAACAGATAAAAAGAATGCTCGGCCTTCAGTCCTCCGTTGTCTGCTTGGCTGTATACGGTCCTTCTGGTCAGGTCTCTCTGCCTATTACAAGGCTTGCGTTTGAATTCGGCTTCACTTCCTTCAGCCACATATAGGATCAACCAGATGAGAAAGTAAGACCATTTGACAAATTTTTATGCACATGCTATATTTTTTGAAGACTGAGGAAGAAATAGAGGGTTTGATCAGAGTTGAGCTGGTGAGGAAAGGGTACAGTGTGATGTTAGAAAGAAATGGTCAAGGAAAATATTATATGCTACATATGTTTATGTAGTTTATATTTAAAGAGAGGCATAGTTTATTTTGTTTTGATGATGCATAATGTTTGTTTTGATATTTATAAATTTCTTGTAAGTTGGAAATTTTCTATACTTTGTTTTTATGACGCATAAAACCAAAAAATAATATTATAAGTTTGTTTAAAGTTAGAAAAATTGAAACGCATTAATAATTTTCTTCCATAAAAATAAAATTTAATTCCACTATCAAAACCATAGACTGAAGACCATTTTATGTCAAATTCAAGTTCAACATGACCTACGTTAACTTTAATGGCGTACGCCTGATTTAATATATATGTTTAAAATATCGTTCTTTTACTACGATTATTTTTTTAAAATATAATTTTTCCAAATCTGAATGTACCTGTGTATGTCGTATTACAAGACCGACGTCATTATTTCTTACATCTAATTTTCATTTGGAACTACTTCGCGACTAACATAAGTAGATAAGATGTACTTGAATATATTTTTCTTTTTCCCAAATATAGTTAAATTATATCAAGGTAAATAGAGTGGGCATAAATTGATAGTTTAAAATTGTGTTTCAATCTATTTATGTGATATTTTGACGTAAGTCGGAATACGCTTTATGTATCCTATTTTAAATTAACGATTTCCTTCAGTCATCCAGAAAAATCAGGCACTTGTAGTGGTTGACAGGCGGCATATCGACGTCCTAGTCCAAACATTTATCAATCGATAGATGATTTTTCTGCAACATTGTTCGCTCAGGTATTCTATTCCTGACACGTACAAAAATACGTTCAGAAAATGTGGCAATTCATTATTCATGGTCGGCTACACCGATGGGGAAGCTCGAAGATCATTTATCAAGAAGTGAAGAATTCTATACAACAACGTCTGTAAATTACAGGGGCGGCACAGTTTATCTATGTCGTCAGCGATTATTTATCTGCCCACAAATTAGATCATTTGCATTTTCACTATTGGAGCTACAATATGGAAAGCTGCCTTTTTTATCACCTGTACGATCTATAATTTTTTGCACTTTATGAAGTATATAAATATAATTAAATGATCAGAAATGTATAATTTCATCAGTTCAATTATTTAAGTTTTTTTTTTTTGAAAATTTGACAACGGTGTAGAAATGTTCAAACTAAATCAACACTTAAAACAACCAGGCCAGTTAGCTGAAGGGTAGCGTTGTGGGGTAAACGATGCCCTGTGCTAACTTTTTACCTGGATTCAAGGATGCACTTAAATGATAATTCAATGAAATATAATAATAAGAAATTTAATTTGTCGTTCCTTGCCTTATAGATCTTCCTCATCAACTTCCACTCCAACCATCCAATGTCACATAAGCTAGTATCTTTTAATAGTTTTCTTATCAGAGCGTTTTCTTTTCCACTCTCTTAATCTGCATTCACTTCTGAACTAAATATCATTAAAAAACTGGCTGTTAATAGTAATTACTCCTAGAATTCATTGACAAGTTATACATCAGGTACTTCTCTAAATTTAAACTGAACTCCCCACATCGTCTTGGCTTATCTCAATCAGACAAGACTTTTTCGGGTTCCTTACGTTTCCTAGGCACAATTTCATATAAAATCTCTAAAGTATTTCAAAAAGTAAACTTCCATTTCTTGACTATCCAGGAGTTTATAAACTTTTCTGTGCCGATTGTTTTTCTTTCTATATTGGTCAATCAGGTCGAAGACTTTCAACTAGAATTAAAGAACACATTGGAACCATTGATAAATATAAAGTCAATGACATTGCCAACACACTTTCCTCCTTTTCTTACCACATTCCTGTCAACGTTCCTTCTCAATTTCAGACTTCTACACGATTGCCAGAAAGGTAATAAGCTTAACCAACCTTCTTGAGATGTTTGAAATCAACTATTGTTTCTACAACGCCAATTTCAACTGCCTTAACGAACAATAATGTCCTAAATAAAATCACATCTTTTATCTGACTACATTACTTGATTTCAAGTTATTGTTTCTCTCCTTACCTTCTTTTCCTAACCTTTAAACACAACTTATCCCCGTTTATAGTTCATCTCCATTGCTAAACACCTTTTACAGCTCTTCTCTCTATCTTAGGGTCATTTATTTAAACCCCCGCATCATAAGCTCTCTTTTTTCTCTTAATATTATTACTTGTCATCTGTCAACGTCTACTTCTTCGTTTCCTTCTTTTTTTTCACTCTTCTTCTTTTTCTTCTTTCCTATGGTACCTACACCCTCTCTTCATCATCGTTTGTTACAAAATTTTAATTTTTTGTGTTTTATTTATTCTGCAATAGTAATATTTTAAATTGTTATTTACTTTTTGCGCATAACATAGCTTCAAATTTATTGTTAATTAATTCTAACGTTTTACATTGTATCAACATTATGATTATTTTTACTGACTCACCACACGTTTGATGTACTTTAACACGTCATTTGTCAATATGTCTATTTGTCACTTGTCAGTCTCATTCGGTAGACAAATGTGTAGTCTTACTGCTGACAATTTTTGTAAACTTCTTGAGATTTCACTATATAATTTGACCAAGCTCGGTCCCTATATTCTTTTTAAGGGTCACTAATTAGGGTAACTTTCCTTACACAGTTCTACTCCAAAAAATTTAATTATCAGCTCCCGGCCCCACGTGGGTTTCCGGTTAATTTCCTCACGCTGTTAACCCTATAATTTTAATATTTTTCTACGTAATTTTAATTTATATAAACCCCTTTCTATTTTTTTAATTTTTCAAGTACTGCCATGTTTTTATAACCCACATTTCATCATTAACATTAATGGGTCTTACCGCTGGTGGTAAGTTTAAATTGTTTCCCACCATAGTAAATAATGGTAAATTAAACTTTAATTTAATTAAATATCCATTAATTTTGAACGTTTCTATATCTATAAGCCTGATGATGGTCTGTGACCGAAACTAGTTGTCAAAATATTTTTTAAATGTACATAAAAACTAAGAGTTCATTTCATAAGCATAAGGTTGTTAGGCAATTTTTGAAATATATTATATCTCATTAAAGATATGTAGAGAATAGAATATATAATGACTTTTATTTTCAAAAATTTTTTGGTACTAATTCTAAAATTATTTAATAATCAAAAACTATCTAAAAAAGGTGCCTACTACTATATGATTTTATAATAAATCCGTGACAGTCCGTGATAGCCCAGTACTAACGCTCTCGCTTTCAGATACGAAGGTCGTCTGTTCAAATTCGGTGACTATAATCTTTTTTTTTATATATCCAAACGTGTTGCACAAACTATAATTTCATACTTATTTCGCTGACATATCAAAAATGATATCAAAATTATTATTTCGTTGTAAAAAATTATAAAATTCATAATGTTTGTAATCATTGAAAAATGTTGAAAGTAGCTTATTGAGAATTTAAGTAAGTAGTGGTACCAGTAGTATAATTTTTAACCGACTTACAAATTATAGAAGTATTACGGAGTATTTATGTAATTCTGGTATATTGGTAGTGGCTGGTATAAAATAACTGTTTATTCAATTAACAAATCACGGAGAGGAAGGTCTGTAACAAGGTCCTTACTCGGAGGTGTCAGACGGTACGGCAGTCACGTCTTCCAGGTTGGCGGCGGTCGGATTGGCAGTTCTGGACTTGGACTCTGGTATAATTGAAATTGCTTCGCTTACCTCAAGTTGACCTATCTCTAAAGATCGAGGGATTGCCACTGCTACTCCGATTGGGACGGCCACAGCAACTCGTACTTTCGACTGTCAATGCAGCTAACGACAAGGGATTGAATTGTCCTACTCGATAAGAACTTTGGCGTCTAAGAAGCACGGATGCGAGTGCCTTGCTCTGTCGGACGGAGGTTAAACTGGTACGACTGGCCTTATATTCGAAGCTTCTTTCATAAAATTAAGTTAATTCTACTCCAGTGCCCGCGATTTAATTTATATATTTTAATTGTTACGGAAAAAAGTAACTTTGTTACACCATCAATATACCATTTCTGAAACTTTGTGATATATTTGCAATTTATATAGATAAATGTTTGCTAATAGTAGATAGTCTAGACCACTACTGACCCAGGTATAGGGAATTTTCGTCCACATTGAAATCTGAAAACGTTGTCGGCTCTGGTCTTCAGGTACTTCAACTCTATCTGGTCCGATAGCAGTTGTACCTGACAGAACCGAAGACTAGATCAGATGGAGCTGAAGTACCTGAAGACCAGAGCCGATGCCGTTTTCAGACTTCTCTCTCTCTCTCTCTCTCTCTAACATATTGAATTTCCTATACGTAGGTCAGTAGTGGTCTAGACTATCTACTACTCAGTTTCCACTCATACTTTTGTAATTACCTCTGGTCCAGGATGTTTGCCATACTTTAACGAAATATAGAACATTTAGAATAAATAATAATTTCTGGTAATTAAATATTTCTAGCAGCGCCTCTGACTACAGATCATTTATCAAAAAGTGAAGAATTCTATATAACGTCTCCGTTGAAACGATTCGGTATTTCATGACCGTGCCGAAAATTGAAAGTCTGAGAAAATAACATGGTGGCCAATATCGCTAAGCACCTCGATTGAAAAAGGGTCTATTGGGTCTATCAAGCTAGAATGTTTCCCATTAAGCTACAAGTTTTCTGATCAAAGTAGGATTTTTCCCATCAAGCTACAAGTTTTCTAAGCAAGCTAGAATTTTTTCTAACACTCCACTAGTTTTCCGATCACGCTATAAGTTTTCCAATCACTCTACACTTTTTCTGATCAAGCTGGAATTTTTTCCATCAAGCTACAAGTTTTCTGATCAAAGTTGAATCTTTTCTATCACTCTACAAGTTTTCTGATTACGCTAGATGTCTTCCAATCAAGCTACACTTTTTCTGATCAATCTAGACTTTTTTCCATTAGGCTAAAAGTTTTTTGATCCAGCTTGAATTTTTCCCATCAAGCTAGAATTTTTTCTATCACTCTACAAGTATTCCGATCAGGCTAAAAGCTTTGCGGATTTACTTGGAACAATTTGGAATCTAGAAGCAATCAGGCTCAGTTTGGCGTTTCTTCAATTATGACAATAACGAGCATGTGCCATTTAGGAACGCTAATGTCTTATGGAGTAATTATGGGAAACTCTCTCTCTCTCTCTCTTTAACCTTGTTGAGTTAAGGTTTATTTATTTTTTCGATATTGTTAATTTCATAAATAATCAATCAGTTTGTAAGAAAAGAAACTAAGTTTAATTTTTCGTCAGAGTTAATTTCCATAAACCCCAAATAAAAAAAAGAAAGGACAGATTTTGAAATATATCATAGTTTTTTTGTCAATTATTTCTAAATTCACCAAAAAAATGAATTTGACTAGCACCCACAATTTAATATTAAAATTTTACATTTTGATATATTTCAAATTCTATTCGTGTTAACTAACCCCTAAAGGTTTGACAGAAAGCACTTTTATTTAAAAAAAAATAAACTAAGAAAAATATATGTTACAAATTTCTTTTTGAAATGTACATCGGTTGGTAACTTTGTAGTAAACTTTTTCACGATTGTATATTAATAAATTAGTACTTAACTGTCTGGAACAAATATAATATTGAAATATATAACATTATACAGTGTATTTTATCCCAGTACTATTTTCGGTAAACCTTTAAATAGACCACAACTAATAAGCACAAAAAACAGTCAGACATACAGAGCTAGAGCATTCCCAGATGTTTTTATTGTAGAAATGTGTTTCATCTGAAATAAAAATCGACTTGTCCAAGTACTTTCTCGAATATTTTACCACATAGAACGGACGCAAAATAAAAAAAAATATCTCGCTGGGCTAAGTAATAAAAATAAAATATTTGGTTTTTTTGCGAAGTCACAACTTTCTATAGTTCCTTGTAGGATGTTAAAGATAAATTAAGTATTCTTATCAGGTGTCAGACATAGATTATTATAGACTGTATAATGTCTAAAACGCATACAATTATTGTGTCGTGATTTAAAAGTGTGCCAAAAATTAACCTCATTATTATTCATTATCTTTTACATCATATTTTTAAACAGTATTATCAATTTTTCTTATTTCAAAAAGTGAATATTTACATGATTATACAAGATGTAACAAAACCGAGAGGAATGAAAAATTCAATATAGAAAATTTTCTCCAGGTTTGTACAGACCGATGAAAATAATGTACAACCAAAAAAAAATTTGCAATTTAAAATACACGTGACTTTTTGGCGCAAGAGAGATACAGACCTCAGGTGTCTACTGTGATGAACCAACCCTGGGTATATTATTAAGCCTAGTCCACACCTGGCAACAAAGTGTTGGCAACATCGATGTTTATGTTGCCAACAGATACAGTTGCAGCCACTGTATCTCGATACATTTTGCGTCCACACCATTATAAGTAAAGTTCTGAATAATGGACGTAAACATGATAGCTGTTGCTCGTGTTTGTCATTGTCACAGCTGCCAATTCCAAAAAAACGAAAAAAAAGATATCAAAGAGAATTTTTTAAAAATGGAACGTGTTATGGCGACAAATTGATATCTGAACTATTATTAAAGGATAAAATTTCGTTCCGTAATTTTGTCAGATTGACGAAAACTGACTTTGAAAAAGTTCTTCGTTTGGTAGCTTCTACAACATTAAAAAAATGATACGAATTACCTTGCAGACATCCCGCCATTAGTACTTATTTTGGTCCACACTGAGCCATGTTTTTGGTCCACACTGACCATTTTTCCTATGTGAAATGGGAAACACACCGACCGGCAAACAAATTTTTTTAATGTATGTCGCCCAATGTTAACGAGTATCCATCAACATGTTGCTTGTGACGGAATACATAAACAGCAACATCACCGTCAACATGTTGTCAGCCATTTTGTTGCTGGGTGTGAACCAAGTTAGTGAAAAGAGGGGAAATTTTGGTAAAAAATGCAAATTTTTACAAAAAATGCAAATTTTTACAAAAAAATTTTGCAAAAAAGTTCCATTTTTTCGAGAGAAAAGAGGGGAAATTTAGGTCCAAAAAATGCAAAAGAGTGCATTTTTTTCAAGAGAGTAGAGGGGAGTTTTTTTAGTACAAAGAGGGGAAACTTGGGTACAAAAAATAAAAATTTTTGACAAAAAAAAATAATGCAAAAAAGTTACATTTTTTTCAAGAGAAAGGAGGGGAAATATTCATGTGAAAAGAGGGGAAAAAAGTATGAAAAACTACAAAATTGGAAAACAGAATTATTAAAAAAAGAAACCACATTTTTTTAAGAAAAAAAGGGAGAAATTATCTAGTAAAAAAAGCGAAAAAAGTACAAAAAAAAGTAAAAAAGTCGAAAAGAGAATTATTGAAAGGGCTCACATTTTTTGACGAAAAAAGAGGGTAAAGTTTCTAGTAAAAAGTAATAAAAAGTGCAAAAAATTTAAAAA
Organism: Neocrepidodera transversa; assembly: GCA_963243735.1. Lineage (NCBI taxonomy): Eukaryota > Metazoa > Arthropoda > Insecta > Coleoptera > Chrysomelidae > Neocrepidodera > Neocrepidodera transversa. The sequence goes on from OY725355.1 coordinate 9,669,065, forward strand.
GAGAATTATCGTCATTTTTTTTAAGGAAAAATAGGAAGTTTTTTAGTAAAAAGAAGGGAAAATTACCCAAATAGTGCAAATATTTTTTAGGAAAAAGAGGGTATAAGTAACAAAAAAGTGCAAAATTTGAAAAGAGAATTATTATATTTTTCAGCAATTTTTAATGCTATTTTGTTTCGTTTTATTGAATTTTATTTTCCCAGACACTCCTCTGTCTGTACATGTTTATCCAAAACGATAAGGCTCACTTGAACCATTAAAAAACTATTAATATCCCGATTTAAATTCCAAAAGATAGAATGTTGAACAATTGGAAAATAATTATTTTCACGCCTAAACATTTAGGGCTAGGTACAGTCCATGAGAACCGAAAAATAACAAATGGGCCACACAAGAGTATGGCCTAAAATGTTTACTCAAATTCAATATCAAAACGAGATTTAAAAAGAAGCAATCGAATTTCAAATTTCAAACTACCAACAACGATCAACACGTCACCGAAGATCCTGGATTCAGCATTGAGACGCCGACATCAATAATTTCTTCAAAACAAAGTCTATTCTTACTAATTAAACTACGAACACTATCAGCAGAAGTTACAATATTCGATATAACGTCGCTACGCTCTTCGCCCCGACGCTCAATTTTTCGAAATAAATATTTTCTTGAGATTTGTATGTTTTGATTTATTCACTTGTAACCAAACTTTACAAGAATGTCTGGAGTTATTACAATTATTAATAATTATTCTATTATTATCTTTGATTATTGAATACAACGCGGGTCCTAACTAAACAAAAGACGATTGCAGCTATTCATTGTTAAATAAATAACAAGGGTAAATATTTCTTGCAAATAGTAAAACTTTGGTGGGTAGGAGGTCACACTACTAAGCAAATATGAAGCGAATCACACCAATAAAATGGAAGTTATAGGTTTTACAGACTACTTTGACATTTGACATTTTTAAAACCGTCAATTATGCCAACCTAATTCCCACTATCGCCAATATATGGAATAAAAATTCCCTCAGCTGTCAGCTCTTTACAAATCATCTAGTTACTTTATTTATTTATCGATAAACACATATATCAAAAATTATTATCCACATTAATTAATTTTTCAATTTCAAATCAACAACACCTACTGTATCCCTGAAAAGAAGAATCTTTCTCTAAGCAGGGTACAAGGAAACACCACACAAAACGGACAGATAACCGAGGAGGGTTTAGTTGGTATGCCCCTGACTCTACTCGCAGAGAGATCAGGGGAGAGTCCAACACTACCTCACGCATAGAACCAAGCGTGAGGTGTCTTTAAAAGATTCCCGCCTCCACAACTAAGGACAATAGTTGTAATACAAAAAAAAAAAAAAAATTAACTACATATTCATTAGCTTCTTCATTGATCAGGAGAATGGTTGCCTCCCGCCGAGAACTCTTCACTTTAGATTATTATGATTAGCTTGTAGATTGTTGTTGAGAATCGTTGTCTTACGGCGAGAGCTTCTCACTTAAAATATGAGAGTCAAAACTAATATTAAGAACATTCTGAGATTTCAAATTAGTAACAAGTGTTAATAATGTTTATTTAAGTTTAATGAAGTTAGAGCTATGCTCTACACGTTGTATTGTCAAAAAAGTGTAAATGCAATTTATATTTTCATTTAATAAATTTGTGAAAAATAACCCTTAAAAAATAAATAAAATCGGTTCTTTGTGTTAAATAATATGTTTGATGTGCTAATCAGACTTGTCGTTCGAACTAGTAAAAGAAATTCCAAATGGATATGAGTTCTTAACTCATATTTATTCAGTGTTTATATTTTTATAATATTAAAACTTTGCATATGCTTGAGTATTTTTATTCCCAACTTTTCCCCTTGTTCGCTTATAGTGCCGACGCCCATGTATTGAATTTTGGCCATCGCAGGCCGGTTTAAAAATACGATTTTTAATGACCAGTTTCGATACAATGTCCTGCTTTCACTTGTTGATTTTGATACTTTTTAATACATTGGTGAAGACGATTTTTATTGATAAACATACGCAATTTAATTTTATTAGGTTTTCTTAGTATTATCAGTGTGTTGAAAGTGAATAATTATTTGCTTATTTTTTTTTAGTTATGTGAGAGAAATTTTATTAACCCTCCAGAGGTCGGGAGAAATAAAATTACACATATGAGCCGGTGAGGCAGGCCTCTTAGGACCAAAGTAAAAAAAATCGAAAAAAATAAAAACGCACTGATTTTTAAATGTTTATTCGTTGTGTAATGTAACAGTAGCAGCTTTGGCCTTTAAAATATTTATTTAATACTAATAAAAACTAATTTTGTTATATTTTATAGTTCGAGTTCGGTGAACAAAACAGATGGCTCCCATAAATTCCAATTAACTTACTTTATCTATAAATTGATTTTTATCCAAATCGGAGAGAGAAAAAAATGTAGCTCAAAAAAAGTGCAAAATTCTTGGTGGAGGGGTAGTCTAAGGAGCGTGGATTCCAAATAAATTACCAGTTCCTCTCTAGCTCTTTTAGTTTCACCGGTAATTGATGAGTTCTTTTAAAAAATGGTGAAAGCACAACTTCTAAATAATTCGTCAAAAAAGACGTTAAAAAAGAAATTAAAAAGAAACAGACAGTATCCCTTAGTTCGAATTACCTATCTCTATCTATACTTTAATTATAAGTTCGATCGGAAAGAAAAAAAATCAGACCCGAAAAAAAGGGCAAGGCTATATATAGACTTCAAAAATCTTCAAAATTTTTCATCACTCAGATTTTCAAAAAAAAATGGGAGAGGGGTAATTAAAGGGGCGTGGATTTCAAAAAAACTAGCTCTTCTAGTTTCACCAGAAATGGAGTTCTTTTAAAAAATGGTTTTTAATTCCCCCTAGCTCAGGACAATTTAAAAAAAATGGCGAGAGCGCAATCGTGCACTATTTAAAAAATCGATAACTCCGTTTTTTTGAGCCGATTTTTTTTTTGTTTCCAATTTTGATGAAATTTTAGGATTGTATGGAGAATGACAATTGGAACGTCGGAGTGCAATCTGTTTCTTTTTATCTTTTTTTTTTGAAAAATACTTTGAATTTTCTAGTTACTTATTGGTTTAATCTTCTCCCTGTGTTATGCATTTTCTAATGCAGTTCGGATAGTATAAAGGTGTGGAGTTTCGTTTTTTAATTCCCAGTAGTTCAGGAGTTATTAACAATTTAAAAAAATGGCGAGAGCGCCATCGTGCATTATTTAAAAAATCGATAACTCCCTTAATAAATTTTTTTCAGAAAAACTACCTTATTTTTCGAAATCCACGCACTTTTTACTACCTTTGTGCAAATTTTCATTCAAATCGGAGAGATCGCATTTTTCATAAATTTCAAAGGGGTTAACCTTCCGTTTTTTCGAGCCAATTTTTTTTTTGTCTCCAATTTTGATGAAATTTTAGGATTGTATGGAGAATGACAATTGGAACGTCGGAGTGCAATCTGTTTCTTTTTATCTTTTTTTTTTGAAAAATACTTTGAATTTTCTACTTACTTATTGGTTTAATCTTCTCCCTGTGTTATGCATTTTCTAATGCAGTTCGGATAGTATAAAGGTGTGGAGTTTCGTTTTTTAATTCCCAGTAGTTCAGGAGTTATTAACAATTTAAAAAAATGGCGAGAGCGCCATCGTGCATTATTTAAAAAGTCGATAACTCCCTTAATAAATTTTTTTCAGAAAAACTACCTTATTTTTCGAAATCCACGCACTTTTTACTACCTTTGTGCAAATTTTCATTCAAATCGGAGAGATCGTATTTTTCATAAATTTCAAAGGGGTTAACCTTCCGTTTTTTCGAGCCAATTTTTTTTTTGTCTCCAATTTTGATGAAATTTTAGGATTGTATGGAGAATGACAATTGGAACGTCGGAGTGCAATCTGTTTCTTTTTGTCTTTTTTTTTTGAAAAATACTTTGAATTTTCTAGTTACTTATTGGTTTAATCTTCTCCCTGTGTTATGCATTTTCTAATGCAGTTCGGATAGTATAAAGGTGTGGAGTTTCGTTTTTTAATTCCCAGTAGTTCAGGAGTTATTAACAATTTAAAAAAATGGCGAGAGCGCCATCGTGCATTATTTAAAAAATCGATAACTCCCTTAATAAATTTTTTTCAGAAAAACTACCTTATTTTTCGAAATCCACGCACTTTTTACTACCTTTGTGCAAATTTTCATTCAAATCGGAGAGATCGTATTTTTCATAAATTTCAAAGGGGTTAACCTTCCGTTTTTTCGAGCCAATTTTTTTTTTGTCTCCAATTTTGATGAAATTTTAGGAATGTATGGAGAATGACAATAGGAACGTCGGAGTGCAATCTGTTTCTTTTTGTCTTTTTTTTTTGAAAAATACTTTGAATTTTCTAGTTACTTATTGGTTTAATCTTCTCCCTGTGTTATGCATTTTCTAATGCAGTTCGGATAGTATAAAGGTGTGGAGTTTCGTTTTTTAATTCCCAGTATTTCAGGAGTTATTAACAATTTAAAAAAATGGCGAGAGCGCCACCGTGCATTATTTAAAAAATCGATAACTCCCTTAATAAATTTTTTTCAGAAAAACTACTTTATTTTTCGAAATCCACGCACTTTTTACTACCTTTGTGCAAATTTTCATTCAAATCGGAGAGATCGTATTTTTCATAAATTTCAAAGGGGTTAACCTTCCGTTTTTTCGAGCCAATTTTTTTTTTGTCTCCAATTTTGATGAAATTTTAGGATTGTATGGAGAATGACAATTGGAACGTCGGAGTGCAATCTGTTTTTTTTTGTCTTTTTTTTTTGAAAAATACTTTGAATTTTCTAGTTACTTATTGGTTTAATCTTCTCCCTGTGTTATGCATTTTCTAATGCAGTTCGGATAGTATAAAGGTGTGGAGTTTCGTTTTTTAATTCCCAGTAGTTCAGGAGTTATTAACAATTTAAAAAATGGCGAGAGCGCCATCGTGCATTATTTAAAAAATCGATAACTCCCTTAATAAATTTTTTTGAGAAAAACTACTTTATTTTTCGAAATCCACGCACTTTTTACTACCTTTGTGCAAATTTTCATTCAAATCGGAGAGATCGTATTTTTCATAAATTTCAAAGGGGTTAACCTTCCGTTTTTTCGAGCCAATTTTTTTTTGTCTCCAATTTTGATGAAATTTTAGGATTGTATGGAGAATGACAATAGGAACGTCGGAGTGCAATCTGTTTCTCTTTATCTTTTTTTTTTGAAAAATGCTTTGAATTTTCTAGTTACTTATTGGTTTAATCTTCTGCCTGTGTTATGCATTTTCTAATGCAGTTCGGATAGTATAAAGGTGTGGAGTTTCGTTTTTTAATTCCCAGTAGTTCAGGAGTTATTAACAATTTAAAAAAATGGCGAGAGCGCCATCGTGCATTATTTAAAAAATCGATAACTCCCTTAATAAATTTTTTTCAGAAAAACTACCTTATTTTTCGAAATCCACGCACTTTTTACTACCTTTGTGCAAATTTTCATTCAAATCGGAGAGATCGTATTTTTCATAAATTTCAAAGGGGTTAACCTTCCGTTTTTTCGAGCCAATTTTTTTTTTGTCTCCAATTTTGATGAAATTTTAGGAATGTATGGAGAATGACAATAGGAACGTCGGAGTGCAATCTGTTTCTTTTTGTCTTTTTTTTTTTGAAAAATACTTTGAATTTTCTAGTTACTTATTGGTTTAATCTTCTGCCTGTGTTATGCATTTTCTAATGCAGTTCGGATAGTATAAAGGTGTGGAGTTTCGTTTTTTAATTCCCAGTAGTTCAGGAGTTATTAACAATTTAAAAAAATGGCGAGAGCGCCATCGTGCATTATTTAAAAAATCGATAACTCCCTTAATAAATTTTTTTGAGAAAAACTACTTTATTTTTCGAAATCCACGCACTTTTTACTACCTTTGTGCAAATTTTCATTCAAATCGGAGAGATCGTATTTTTCATAAATTTCAAAGGGGTTAACCTTCCGTTTTTTCGAGCCAATTTTTTTTTTGTCTCCAATTTTGATGAAATTTTAGGATTGTATGGAGAATGACAATTGGAACGTCGGAGTGAAATCTGTTTCTTTTTATCTTTTTTTTTTGAAAAATACTTTGAATTTTCTAGTTACTTATTGGTTTAATCTTCTCCCTGTGTTATGCATTTTCTAATGCAGTTCGGATAGTATAAAGGTGTGGAGTTTCGTTTTTTAATTCCCAGTAGTTCAGGAGTTATTAACAATTTAAAAAAATGGCGAGAGCGCCATCGTGCATTATTTAAAAAATCGATAACTCCCTTAATAAATTTTTTTGAGAAAAACTACTTTATTTTTCGAAATCCACGCACTTTTTACTACCTTTGTGCAAATTTTCATTCAAATCGGAGAGATCGTATTTTTCATAAATTTCAAAGGGGTTAAACCTTCCGTTTTTTCGAGCCAATTTTTTTTTTGTCTCCAATTTTGATGAAATTTTAGGATTGTATGGAGAATGACAATTGGAACGTCGGAGTGCAATCTGTTTCTTTTTGTCTTTTTTTTCTTAAAAATACTTTGAATTTTCTACTTACTTATTGGTTTAATCTTCTCCCTGTGTTATGCATTTTCTAATGTACTTCGGATAGTATAAAGGTGTGGAGTTTCGTTTTTTAATTCCCAGTAGTTCAGGAGTTATTAACAATTTAAAAAAATGGCGAGAGCGCAATCGTGCATTATTTAAAAAATCGATAACTCCCTTAATAAATTTTTTTGAGAAAAACTACTTTATTTTTCGAAATCCACGCACTTTTAACTACCTCTGTACAAATTTTCATTCAAATCGGAGAGATCGCATTTTTCATAAATTTCAAAGGGGTTAACCTTCCGTTTTTTCGAGCCAATTTTTTTTTTGTCTCCAATTTTGATGAAATTTTAGGATTGTATGGAGAATGACAATAGGAACGTCGGAGTGCAATCTGTTTCTCTTTATCTTTTTTTTTTGAAAAATACTTTGAATTTTCTAGTTACTTATTGGTTTAATCTTCTCCCTGTGTTATGCATTTTCTAATGCAGTTCGGATAGTATAAAGGTGTGGAGTTTCGTTTTTTAATTCCCAGTAGTTCAGGAGTTATTAACAATTTAAAAAAATGGCGAGAGCGCCATCGTGCATTATTTAAAAAATCGATAACTCCCTTAATAAATTTTTTTCAGAAAAACTACCTTATTTTTCGAAATCCACGCACTTTTTACTACCTTTGTGCAAATTTTCATTCAAATCGGAGAGATCGTATTTTTCATAAATTTCAAAGGGGTTAACCTTCCGTTTTTTCGAGCCAATTTTTTTTTTGTCTCCAATTTTGATGAAATTTTAGGAATGTATGGAGAATGACAATAGGAACGTCGGAGTGCAATCTGTTTCTTTTTGTCTTTTTTTTTTGAAAAATACTTTGAATTTTCTAGTTACTTATTGGTTTAATCTTCTCCCTGTGTTATGCATTTTCTAATGCAGTTCGGATAGTATAAAGGTGTGGAGTTTCGTTTTTTAATTCCCAGTATTTCAGGAGTTATTAACAATTTAAAAAAATGGCGAGAGCGCCACCGTGCATTATTTAAAAAATCGATAACTCCCTTAATAAATTTTTTTCAGAAAAACTACTTTATTTTTCGAAATCCACGCACTTTTTACTACCTTTGTGCAAATTTTCATTCAAATCGGAGAGATCGTATTTTTCATAAATTTCAAAGGGGTTAACCTTCCGTTTTTTCGAGCCAATTTTTTTTTTGTCTCCAATTTTGATGAAATTTTAGGATTGTATGGAGAATGACAATTGGAACGTCGGAGTGCAATCTGTTTTTTTTTGTCTTTTTTTTTTGAAAAATACTTTGAATTTTCTAGTTACTTATTGGTTTAATCTTCTCCCTGTGTTATGCATTTTCTAATGCAGTTCGGATAGTATAAAGGTGTGGAGTTTCGTTTTTTAATTCCCAGTAGTTCAGGAGTTATTAACAATTTAAAAAATGGCGAGAGCGCCATCGTGCATTATTTAAAAAATCGATAACTCCCTTAATAAATTTTTTTGAGAAAAACTACTTTATTTTTCGAAATCCACGCACTTTTTACTACCTTTGTGCAAATTTTCATTCAAATCGGAGAGATCGTATTTTTCATAAATTTCAAAGGGGTTAACCTTCCGTTTTTTCGAGCCAATTTTTTTTTGTCTCCAATTTTGATGAAATTTTAGGATTGTATGGAGAATGACAATAGGAACGTCGGAGTGCAATCTGTTTCTCTTTATCTTTTTTTTTTGAAAAATGCTTTGAATTTTCTAGTTACTTATTGGTTTAATCTTCTGCCTGTGTTATGCATTTTCTAATGCAGTTCGGATAGTATAAAGGTGTGGAGTTTCGTTTTTTAATTCCCAGTAGTTCAGGAGTTATTAACAATTTAAAAAAATGGCGAGAGCGCCATCGTGCATTATTTAAAAAATCGATAACTCCCTTAATAAATTTTTTTCAGAAAAACTACCTTATTTTTCGAAATCCACGCACTTTTTACTACCTTTGTGCAAATTTTCATTCAAATCGGAGAGATCGTATTTTTCATAAATTTCAAAGGGGTTAACCTTCCGTTTTTTCGAGCCAATTTTTTTTTTGTCTCCAATTTTGATGAAATTTTAGGAATGTATGGAGAATGACAATAGGAACGTCGGAGTGCAATCTGTTTCTTTTTGTCTTTTTTTTTTTGAAAAATACTTTGAATTTTCTAGTTACTTATTGGTTTAATCTTCTGCCTGTGTTATGCATTTTCTAATGCAGTTCGGATAGTATAAAGGTGTGGAGTTTCGTTTTTTAATTCCCAGTAGTTCAGGAGTTATTAACAATTTAAAAAAATGGCGAGAGCGCCATCGTGCATTATTTAAAAAATCGATAACTCCCTTAATAAATTTTTTTGAGAAAAACTACTTTATTTTTCGAAATCCACGCACTTTTTACTACCTTTGTGCAAATTTTCATTCAAATCGGAGAGATCGTATTTTTCATAAATTTCAAAGGGGTTAACCTTCCGTTTTTTCGAGCCAATTTTTTTTTTGTCTCCAATTTTGATGAAATTTTAGGATTGTATGGAGAATGACAATTGGAACGTCGGAGTGAAATCTGTTTCTTTTTATCTTTTTTTTTTGAAAAATACTTTGAATTTTCTAGTTACTTATTGGTTTAATCTTCTCCCTGTGTTATGCATTTTCTAATGCAGTTCGGATAGTATAAAGGTGTGGAGTTTCGTTTTTTAATTCCCAGTAGTTCAGGAGTTATTAACAATTTAAAAAAATGGCGAGAGCGCCATCGTGCATTATTTAAAAAATCGATAACTCCCTTAATAAATTTTTTTGAGAAAAACTACTTTATTTTTCGAAATCCACGCACTTTTTACTACCTTTGTGCAAATTTTCATTCAAATCGGAGAGATCGTATTTTTCATAAATTTCAAAGGGGTTAAACCTTCCGTTTTTTCGAGCCAATTTTTTTTTTGTCTCCAATTTTGATGAAATTTTAGGATTGTATGGAGAATGACAATTGGAACGTCGGAGTGCAATCTGTTTCTTTTTGTCTTTTTTTTCTTAAAAATACTTTGAATTTTCTACTTACTTATTGGTTTAATCTTCTCCCTGTGTTATGCATTTTCTAATGTACTTCGGATAGTATAAAGGTGTGGAGTTTCGTTTTTTAATTCCCAGTAGTTCAGGAGTTATTAACAATTTAAAAAAATGGCGAGAGCGCAATCGTGCATTATTTAAAAAATCGATAACTCCCTTAATAAATTTTTTTGAGAAAAACTACTTTATTTTTCGAAATCCACGCACTTTTAACTACCTCTGTACAAATTTTCATTCAAATCGGAGAGATCGCATTTTTCATAAATTTCAAAGGGGTTAACCTTCCGTTTTTTCGAGCCAATTTTTTTTTTGTCTCCAATTTTGATGAAATTTTAGGATTGTATGGAGAATGACAATAGGAACGTCGGAGTGCAATCTGTTTCTCTTTATCTTTTTTTTTTGAAAAATACTTTGAATTTTCTAGTTACTTATTGGTTTAATCTTCTGCCTGTGTTATGCATTTTCTAATGCAGTTCGGATAGTATAAAGGTGTGGAGTTTCGTTTTTTAATTCCCAGTAGTTCAGGAGTTATTAACAATTTAAAAAAATGGCGAGAGCGCCATCGTGCATTATTTAAAAAATCGATAACTCCCTTAATAAATTTTTTTCAGAAAAACTACCTTATTTTTCGAAATCCACGCACTTTTTACTACCTTTGTGCAAATTTTCATTCAAATCGGAGAGATCGTATTTTTCATAAATTTCAAAGGGGTTAACCTTCCGTTTTTTCGAGCCAATTTTTTTTTTGTCTCCAATTTTGATGAAATTTTAGGAATGTATGGAGAATGACAATAGGAACGTCGGAGTGCAATCTGTTTCTTTTTGTCTTTTTTTTTTGAAAAATACTTTGAATTTTCTAGTTACTTATTGATTTAATCTTCTCCCTGTGTTATGCATTTTCTAATGTACTTCGGATAGTATAAAGGTGTGGAGTTTCGTTTTTTAATTCCCAGTAGTTCAGGAGTTATTAACAATTTAAAAAAATGGCGAGAGCGCCATCGTGCATTATTTAAAAAATCGATAACTCCCTTAATAAATTTTTTTCAGAAAAACTACCTTATTTTCCGAAATCCACGCACTTTTTACTACCTTTGTGCAAATTTTCATTCAAATCGGAGAGATCGTATTTTTCATAAATTTCAAAGGGGTTAACCTTCCGTTTTTTCGAGCCAATTTTTTTTTTGTCTCCAATTTTGATAAAATTTTAGGATTGTATGGAGAATGACAATTGGAACGTCGGAGTGCAATCTGTTTCTTTTTGTCTTTTTTTTCTTAAAAATACTTTGAATTTTCTACTTACTTATTGGTTTAATCTTCTCCCTGTGTTATGCATTTTCTAATGCAGTTCGGATAGTATAAAGGTGTGGAGTTTCGTTTTTTAATTCCCAGTAGTTCAGGAGTTATTAACAATTTAAAAAAATGGCGAGAGCGCCATCGTGCATTATTTAAAAAATCGATAACTCCCTTAATAAATTTTTTTGAGAAAAACTACTTTATTTTTCGAAATCCACGCACTTTTTACTACCTTTGTGCAAATTTTCATTCAAATCGGAGAGATCGTATTTTTCATAAATTTCAAAGGGGTTAACCTTCCGTTTTTTCGAGCCAATTTTTTTTTTGTCTCCAATTTTGATGAAATTTTAGGATTGTATGGAGAATGACAATTGGAACGTCGGAGTGCAATCTGTTTCTTTTTATCTTTTTTTTTTGAAAAATACTTTGAATTTTCTAGTTACTTATTGGTTTAATCTTCTCCCTGTGTTATGCATTTTCTAATGCAGTTCGGATAGTATAAAGGTGTGGAGTTTCGTTTTTTAATTCCCAGTAGTTCAGGAGTTATTAACAATTTAAAAAAATGGCGAGAGCGCCATCGTGCATTATTTAAAAAATCGATAACTCCCTTAATAAATTTTTTTGAGAAAAACTACTTTATTTTTCGAAATCCACGCACTTTTTACTACCTTTGTGCAAATTTTCATTCAAATCGGAGAGATCGTATTTTTCATAAATTTCAAAGGGTAACCTTCCGTTTTTTCGAGCCAATTTTTTTTTTGTCTCCAATTTTGATGATATTTTAGGATTGTATGGAGAATGAAAATTGGAACGTCGGAGTGCAATCTGTTTCTTTTTGTCTTTTTTTTTTGAAAAATACTTTGAATTTTCTAGTTACTTATTGGTTTAATCTTCTCCCTGTGTTATGCATTTTCTAATGCAGTTCGGATAGTATAAAGGTGTGGAGTTTCGTTTTTTAATTCCCAGTAGTTCAGGAGTTATTAACAATTTAAAAAAATGGCGAGAGCGCCATCGTGCATTATTTAAAAAGTCGATAACTCCCTTAATAAATTTTTTTCAGAAAAACTACCTTATTTTTCGAAATCCACGCACTTTTTACTACCTTTGTGCAAATTTTCATTCAAATCGGAGAGATCGTATTTTTCATAAATTTCAAAGGGGTTAACCTTCCGTTTTTTCGAGCCAATTTTTTTTTTGTCTCCAATTTTGATGAAATTTTAGGATTGTATGGAGAATGACAATAGGAACGTCGGAGTGCAATCTGTTTCTCTTTATCTTTTTTTTTTGAAAAATACTTTGAATTTTCTAGTTACTTATTGGTTTAATCTTCTGCCTGTGTTATGCATTTTCTAATGCAGTTCGGATAGTATAAAGGTGTGGAGTTTCGTTTTTTAATTCCCAGTAGTTCAGGAGTTATTAACAATTTAAAAAAATGGCGAGAGCGCCATCGTGCATTATTTAAAAAATCGATAACTCCCTTAATAAATTTTTTTCAGAAAAACTACCTTATTTTTCGAAATCCACGCACTTTTTACTACCTTTGTGCAAATTTTCATTCAAATCGGAGAGATCGTATTTTTCATAAATTTCAAAGGGGTTAACCTTCCGTTTTTTCGAGCCAATTTTTTTTTTGTCTCCAATTTTGATGAAATTTTAGGAATGTATGGAGAATGACAATAGGAACGTCGGAGTGCAATCTGTTTCTTTTTGTCTTTTTTTTTTGAAAAATACTTTGAATTTTCTAGTTACTTATTGATTTAATCTTCTCCCTGTGTTATGCATTTTCTAATGCAGTTCGGATAGTATAAAGGTGTGGAGTTTCGTTTTTTAATTCCCAGTAGTTCAGGAGTTATTAACAATTTAAAAAAATGGCGAGAGCGCCATCGTGCATTATTTAAAAAATCGATAACTCCCTTAATAAATTTTTTTCAGAAAAACTACCTTATTTTTCGAAATCCACGCACTTTTTACTACCTTTGTGCAAATTTTCATTCAAATCGGAGAGATCGTATTTTTCATAAATTTCAAAGGGGTTAACCTTCCGTTTTTTCGAGCCAATTTTTTTTTTGTCTCCAATTTTGATGAAATTTTAGGATTGTATGGAGAATGACAATTGGAACGTCGGAGTGAAATCTGTTTCTTTTTATCTTTTTTTTTTGAAAAATACTTTGAATTTTCTAGTTACTTATTGGTTTAATCTTCTCCCTGTGTTATGCATTTTCTAATGCAGTTCGGATAGTATAAAGGTGTGGAGTTTCGTTTTTTAATTCCCAGTAGTTCAGGAGTTATTAACAATTTAAAAAAATGGCGAGAGCGCCATCGTGCATTATTTAAAAAATCGATAACTCCCTTAATAAATTTTTTTGAGAAAAACTACTTTATTTTTCGAAATCCACGCACTTTTTACTACCTTTGTGCAAATTTTCATTCAAATCGGAGAGATCGTATTTTTCATAAATTTCAAAGGGGTTAACCTTCCGTTTTTTCGAGCCAATTTTTTTTTTGTCTCCAATTTTGATGAAATTTTAGGATTGTATGGAGAATGACAATTGGAACGTCGGAGTGCAATCTGTTTCTTTTTATCTTTTTTTTTTGAAAAATACTTTGAATTTTCTAGTTACTTATTGGGTTAATCTTCTCCCTGTGTTATGCATTTTCTAATGTACTTCGTATAGTATAAAGGTGTGGAGTTTCGTTTTTTAATTTCCAGTAGTTCAGGAGTTATTAACAATTATAAAAAATGGCGAGAGCGCCATCGTGCATTATTTAAAAAATCGATAACTCCCTTAATAAATTTTTTTCAGAAAAACTACCTTATTTTTCGAAATCCACGCACTTTTTACTACCTTCGTGCAAATTTTGATTCAAATCGGAGAGATCGTATTTTTCAAAAAATTTTAGAAATCGAGTTCTTTTAAAAAATGGTGAAAGCGACACAGATAAATAATTTGACAAAAAAGACGTTGAAAAAGAAACAGACAACATCCCTTAATTCAAATTACCTATCTCTATCTATTCTACAAATTTCAGTTGAATCGGAAATAAAAAAATCTGACCCCAAAAAAAGTGCAAGGCTATAGACTTCAAAAATCTTCAAAATTTTTCATCACTCAGATTTTCAAAATTAATGCCAAAGGGGTAGTTTAAGGGGCGTAAAATTTTCTTTTTACCGAAAAGAGAAGTTATTGATAAAAGTTTAATGACTTATGGCACGACCATTGATAATTTTATCTTTTTTCAGTAACTAGCTATTCTCTTCTCAGAACGAAATTGAAGATGGACTTGGATTTTTTTTTTATTCTAAAAAGGGAAAAATTGATAAGAAATAAAATAAACAAGATTCAGTAATATACTTTATTATTTTAATCTCAAACAACTACTTTTATAACTATAATAATGCACAAGTCATATAATAACATAAATAATTTAATACCACATTATTGGTCACTTCGAATGACCCTAACCTAAATACAAGCACTTCTAAACTCTACTAAAAATGTGAATTAATATTATTTATACTTAAATACTTTTATATATTAATGTTTTGAGATGCAAACAGCCTCCTTTTTTTTCTTAAGTAATTTTAATATCACCTGACCTCCTAACATAACTATTTTATAGTCAAGGATCTAAGTAGACACTGTACATAAAATAAGCCCTTAGTCAATATGGAAGAAAGTCACGCCGAATGCATGAGCTTAAATTTAGATATGACTAATCACAGTAAATATATTTGTCATTTCTTCTTGTTGAACATGTCACTTAAAACTTCCATGAATTTATCCAAGTACAAAGAAATAAAAACAGTCTTATTAATTTAGACAGCCAAGCCAAAAAATGCTGGAATACACAAAAAAAATCACTTCAAAATGTTAAAACAAGAAAAAACGACTACCACGGTTACGGACTTCCATTTTTTGTTCGCTTGTCATTTTTTGTTACTGAATTTACTGAATAATTTCGTTGTTTTTACTAGTAAAGATTTAAAATACGCATTTTTTAATACCCGTTAACAAAGTTCTTTAATAATTGCAGCTGTTTAAAAAATTACTAGCAAAAAGAATAATTATATTTTAAAATATTCCATACTTAATTATACGAAATATAATAATAATAATATTAATACCCCCATTTGAATTTGTTGTATCAAATGTTGGAATTAACAGTCAAGTTACAATTTTCATGAAAAATTTTACTTTTTCAAGACAATTGCAATGTTACTAGTGCACTACCAGTTATAATATGTACACTTACTTACAAGTCAATCTATTTACACAATTTTAGTTCAAACGTAGTAACACTTTTTAACGGTTTCTTTAATTAACAATAACCTCAATATTTTTAAACTGTGCAGCATAAAAGTTATGCCGATATTTAAATCTCTCTGCCAAAGACGTGGACTAGTAACATTAAAAATGAGAAAATATAGTAGACCATGATGAAAATAAAATATATTTATTGGAAGAAAATCATTATAGTTTAAGAATCTTCTAGAAAATTTTTTGTTTCATTTCTATTAAGCAATGTGCTTCAAAATTATTTGAGTGAATATAAAATTTTGTGCAGATTTTCTTCCAACTTTAAGAATTGTATAAAATGGCGAATCGATCCTAGCCTACTTCAAAGTTGACAGACATAATAAATTTTGTGCCTACGAATATCACTTGTTGGACAAAAATACACTTTTATTTCTATTAGTAACAACGTTTTATTGCTTATAGCATTTTAAAGAACTTTCAAATTCAAACATAACTATTAATTGTTTTTTAATTTACAATCCTTAACTCTAATTCGTAACATATCTACTTGAATTTTTATTATTATCCGAGTATGGTATATATTTTTGTCCTACAAAACAAATTTTAACATTTAAAAGACAATAATTCAAACTATTCAACATAATAACTGCTTTACAAATAGACATACAGCAAGTTTACTAATCTACATAGATTTTTAGTAGGAGATTTAAACCTTGAACGTTTACAGCACAAAAATCGTTAATTTCAAGAACATCACAATATTTAAAATTATTTTAGATACAATTTTTCTGAGTTCAGTAATGTCAGTGTCATTTATTATGTTTGTTAATGGCAATATTTCAAAACAAAATATACAGAAACGGAAACACCAACTTTTTAGTTTTTTACTGGTTGCTTTAAATAAAAAAAACGTAAAACTTCCCCCAATTTATGTAATTTTTATTGACAAGAAGGCGTGCTTAGCACAAGTAAACCGAAGTATAAATCGAAACAACATGAAAGTATAGTGCAGTGTGATGTGAACAGTATTTTACTAGAACAATATCAGTTTTAATACTTATTAGTACTAAACTAAGAAAATAAAAAAATTACATTTACTTTTTTCTTTTAACTTTGACCCATGTGGGCTTCTTACGGGATTCTATGGTAGAAAATGACTAGGAAGAAAAAACAAACACACAAACTACATGTCGAGAACGACATAATAGTAAGCGAGGAAGAAATCGACATAGAAGACGATACAAAAAGTATAACAGGAATAAGACATGAACAAGATAAAAAAAGGGCAGAACAACAAAAAGATGTGGACTTAGCTTGAGAAGTAAGCCGCAAATTTATAACGGTTATAAGAAGACAAAACGAAAACCTAATCGAGCGTCTGAATAAAAAACTTACCGAACTAGACAGGAAAATAAACAGCTAAAAGCTACAGATACCCTCTGATGGCGGAAAAGCCCCGAAACATCGCAAAAGGACAAAAAAACAAAAATGAAGCCATGGGCGCTGACGAAGCACGAGATGCTCCGTCAAACGAATGTTTATAAAACCATTCTAGAAGCAACGAGCGTTCAGCGAAATGCTAAAGGACATTTGAAAAGTACATGGAAATTATCCGATGCGATTTGATTTACAAAACCTATAGAATACGTCTATTGGGACGATCCTAATGAGTTGGTTGAGCGTTTAAAGTTTCTAGCTGCTTCGAAACATGCTGGAAATACCTCGCAGCTAGTACGAGAAGTCCCAAAAGATTTGAAAAAGCCCCCGCTTGTGTTACAATCGCCGGAGATATGGACGACATTCCAAGTATTTTTACTACCCAGTATAGTAAAAGGCAACACCTACTTAGAATAAACACGGAGGACTCTACAGACTACAGGTTTTTTATGTATGAGGGTTTTTAGAACACAAACCAGATATATTAAATGGTACCAGATGAAAAACTCACAAGATTTGTACTACGAGGCATACTACGGACATTCACGGAAGACGAGATCAAAACCGCCCTTCCGGAGATAGTGCTACACCTCATAAAAGTCTCTCAGATGACAAGGCACTATAGTAACAAGGAGATGTTACCGTTATTCCTGATTTACATACAAAAAGATGAAAAAGAAGCCTACAAGAATCTAGGATACCTACTGAAATTTGACGCTGCAATAAAAAAATGAATTCTAACTTATCTCAAATACAAGATTTGCTCTTATGAAAGAGAAAATCAGTTCTTGATCACTGGTACTTCGTTGTGTGGAATTTGATGTGGATCCGATCAGCTATTTTTTATCTTAGCTTGAACAGCATGAAAACTGCTTTTGATTTAATCTAGAGCTGTGTCATCAAAGACAATCTGCCCAAGAGGTAGTTCAGATTTTCATCTATTTCTGTCATTTGACCGGTTATTTGGCCAACATTTCCTTTAACATAGCTCCAAGAGATCCATTAATTTAGGAATCTGTTACAGATTGCAAATGAATTATACATTATTCCGATTTGTCTCGATACTTGGTGAATATCTTCACCTAATTTTGACGTTAGATTCGCTATAGCTCCGGTATCTTTATCCAAGACGTTTGCTTCAAACATATCAAACCTGTCACTGATTAATATTTTTCGTACTTTCCTTAAGCTGTTTGCATATTCTAAATGACGTTTCGTATCCATCAGCAGTTAAAATCATGACTTGATCTACTTTACTCAAATCCTGAATGTCAGTTCTAATTTTGTCGTAATTATTGGCGAAACTCTCCGCTAGAGTTCCTATAATTTCAGACAAATCATTTAAGTTTATCATCGTATCATTCGTATTATTCACATCGTCCCATCTAATTCATAAGTGATCTAAAATTGGTGAAGTACGAACTGACAGAAAAATCAAATGTTAAGCAGAGATAGCCACGCAACGTCATCACTCCGCGAGAGTTATATGTGAATGAGTCTGATTGGATTAAGGCGCAAGCGTCGTCCGATCCAATCACTTAATGGTGAGCGAGACAAACGCAAACTTAGTGTGTGCTTGACTGAGGCCCTGTCGGATGAGACAGGGGGTGGTGGAATGGGCTCCCCTATTTTGACTTTTATTGAAAAATAAACACATTAACAAGATTGATAACCTTTAAACTTATTTTTGTCTTTATTTAAAAATTAATTTTCTAATCCTCATTGTACGCTGTAAACTTTCAAGATTTAGACTAGATTAACACAAGTTTTAAATACTAAATAGTGATGTGATGTGGTACTTTGGTAGACTTTAACGTCCTGATTTACACAGGTGTATTTGATTAGTACCTATTTCGTAAAATATAATTTTAGGTTGGACTCGTATTACGGAAAAATTAAACAAGGACTACCTAATCTATTTAAGTAAAATTATATTAATAAACGGTTAATCCTTGATTATTTTTTTCTTAAAATATGAATTTATCTAATAACGATAACTCAATATAAGTGAAATGTGGCAAAATTTTAAGTAAAAAAGTGATATTTTGTGCATATTTATTAAAAATGTCTGGAAGAACGGTATCAACATTATTATACGTATATTGATTAAATTATTATTACATAATACTTTTGTTCGATTATTTTTTCCAATATACGTACAAATAATTCAAAAATTTTACCACACTGTTTCACCATATCAATGTAACACTAGAGATAATTAAGTGCAAACTATCACTTTTAAGCCATTACATCGAGAAAGAAGTATAAAAGGCGACTTGAATCTCCCGCTCTCTTTAGGACTTAAGAAGTTTGTTGGCACGCTGGTTGGCCACTGCTATGCGCGTTTCGTTGCTCTCACCCTAACCAACAAATATTTAACCAGGTGCCACTTTTTAAAAAGAATTTACTACTAATAACAACCAACACGTTCCTACTAGACCGAACCCAATCGTCAACTGTATAAAATTATTGCTAGTGAATTGATATTAAAAAAAAAATAATAAAAATGATCAAACTCCAGTTTTAAGTAGTTTCTCAAGTTTTTAATTTTTCAAAAATTGAAATTATAAATATCGATGCTGATTCATGGTAATTAACTGAAACTTTTGGTATTATTTTATTCTCCATAATTAGTGTTCAGAGCCTTTAAAAAAATCATAAAACTGAACTTTGGACCTCGAAATATTTCAATACCAATTGGGAATTTTAAATAAACTGGTAACTAAAAACTGGAGTGAGCTAAAACAAAATTTAAATCTCAAGCTCTAGTTACGCTACACAATCTTGAGCAACATTTATTGAAATTCCAAACAATCTAAAAACAAAACAAAATTCTTAGCATTTTTGTTTGTTGTATTGAAAAAGATTTCTAGTTTATCAGAAATATTTTTATGGTTTATCTTTCTAGGAAATTAGTTCTGTAATTATAGTGTCAAATAGTGAAAGAAAAAAAAAACAAAATGACAAAATATAAAATAATTATGTACTTACCTCTATGTTTAAATATTCAAATATAATGAAATAACAATTCCATTTAGATTGTTTGGAAATATATTAAGCGTCAATAAAATCAATCATTAACAATTCAAAATTTGAAAAAACAAAGCACTACCCATATGTTTTTATCATTATTATAAATACGGGAGTAATATGTGTTACTTCAGTTGTTAACATGCACAACATTAAACGCAAAAATCTAAATCTACAGTACCAATTTAAGACACTTTTAGTTATTTACTAACAAAATTCTCAGTTCTTTTAAACAGTCATAAAAATTACGTTAAACTCTATCAGACCAATTCCTTCATTTTGAGTTTTATCATTATATTTTTAGTTAAACATATTACGTGCTCCGTATGGTGATGAAAATATAAAACATTCTAAAATTTATTTCATTTTAAAGACAGTATAAAATAATAGTCATGACAGCATTATTTGCAATCTTGTGTAAGAACGATCTATCGGTGCAAACTAAATCCTATAAGTATCGCCGCTCTACTTTCTGATGGGCCACCTATGGACACTTAAAAGATTTAGGTCCATGTAACAGGAGGCAGCACTTACCAAACAATTAAATGCATTTATCTTAATTCGCTTTTAAAACTAAATGTTACAAAAAAAAAATTAAACAGCTACGCAAAAAAAAGAAAGTGACTCAGCGCCGGCACGGTATGACAAGTTTTCGTCATACGAAGAATTTGAAAGTGCATTAAGAGACTATAAAAAAATACAGATGAGTATTGATTACGTGATGATCTGCTAGTAATCGAAAAAAAACGAAGTCCTAATACGGTAGGTAATAAATATTAATTCATCTCTTGTTGTTGTTATGGGGTAATTATACCCCGGCCTATAAGATCTATTATACCCCCATCTATATAGTGCTTAGTGATTGAGGATATCTCAGTGATTAGAGCATCCCGTCCATACCAGGAGATTTAGGATATCTGACGGTTTCAGATTCGATAGATTTCTCTCTTCTATCTGATATGCTCCTAGGTATTGTGTCCTTAAGTTTTGCAAAGCAGCTAGTCCAAGCTTCTCAAGATGTCCTCTCAGCCGCCTCATAACGCCTGTTGATATGCGAAGCTTGTTTTTACTCATGTTCATAAATTCTGCGGACCGCTTCTGGTTATAGTTTCCCAGGACTTTCGCTTGTCTCATTTCTTGTAGATTACTCCAGTGGTTGGATCATTTTATTTGTACTTATCTTTTATATACTTCCAGTATCATGCTGTTATTGATCCCACAAAAGGGTTCAGGCTCCAGAAATGGCATTTCAGCCCCTTTTTTTAGCGAGTTTATCTGCTATTTCGTTTCTCTTCAACCCCGGTATATTATTCTTGCCTAGCTCATTTAGTTTTTCTAAGCATTCCCTGGCCACCTTAGGAGCTGATTACTTGGGAAATTAGCGTAATTCATCTCTTGGGTAAATAAATGAGCTGCACCCATTCCCCATGTTAAATCCCATAAGAAATCGCTAAGATTAAAAATAGCAAAAATTAGCCAAATCAAAGTCATTCGTTACTTCAGGTCTCTCAGATGCGTCAGGTCTGATAGCTTCACCAGAGGGCGCTGCCAGAACAGTGGGGCCTGATAGACCTGAAGTAGTACGTAAACGGTCTTCAGGTCCCTCAGATGCGTCAGGTCTGACAGCACAATATGGTGAAGCTGTCAGAACTAACGCATCTGAAATAACGAATGACCTAGATTTTTGCCATTTTTAATCTTGGTGATTTCTTATGGGGGAATGGTGATTAATGGGTGCAGCTCCTTCACTTAGGTATTAGTATATTGGCCTAGCCTGTGTTAGACGAGGAGGGCTGTTTACAAGTAAGAATGAAAAGTCTTCTAGGAAATGTTGCACTTACAAGACGTAGTATTTTTTTAATTAAGTAGCTGCAAGCAATTCCTTTTTATACAGGAAATTAAAAACAATCACAATCATACGTCGTCAAAGGAATATTTTAATTCTCTTGTAGAGCAGATTAAACCTGCGCAAACATATTAAATTTAATACACAATAGGCTCTAAACGCACGAGTAACTAAAAAAAATATTTTAAGGAACGAGCTGCTCTCAGCAATTTGAACAATAGATCAAAAACCTCAAAAAAACATCTTGAAGAATGTGTCGATTTTAAAAAACAATTATTGTTGCAGAGAGCTCGAAATTTTAGTTCATAAAAATTATATTTTTAAAGGTCTTTATTTTTAAGATGATCAAATGAAAAGGATCCCGAAATTATTTGATTTATGCTTCGACACATACATTATAATGATAGAAGTGAAATCGTTGCAAGTTGCTTGATCGCAGAAGAAAATGAAGAGTTCCTAATCTTTTTAAAAAAATCCAAATCTGCTTGGACAAACATAGAATAGAAAAGAGAATTTTTTCGAAAAGTTTTCATAATGCTAAATTACTGATGTATTTTTTACCAACTTAGAAAAAAATTGTAATCAACTATTAGAACCAATCAACAACAGAAACAGAACTACAAATACAAACAATTGGGAAACAATTCTAGAGTCAGCCCAACCAGCAAGCTGTCATCAATTTGACGTTGTTTTTTCGTCATTTTTGGTCCGGGACGTCATAGAGATCACGTCATTTTTACGAGATTTTTTCGCCATTTTAAAAAAATAAATATAAATAGTTTTACTTAAAAATTTTATGCACATTTTTACATTTTTTCTTCACTTTTGACTCCGCATTCTGTATAGAATCTTTTTTTAATGAGTTTATATTTTTTCTATTGAATTTATTAAGTCTACCTATATGGTCTGTGACATAATCACTTGATCCTATCGTCATTTTAAAAGCCTAAAATGACGTTCTAATCTCAAAATGACGACAGCTTGCTGCTTGCTTGGGAGGTCTATAGAATATTTGGATTAGTTGCGGGAACTAAAATTTTTTTATTTTTATCTTTTTTTTCTAGGGATTACCGATCTGTTATAGATGGATCGGTGGCCACTTTATTTTGGTTATAGTTTACGATTAATGAAATAATTGAAACCTTTAACCAAAAAAAAGTGGCCACCGATCCATCTATAACAGATAAAAAATTTCCCAAGAACATTTTGTTTCCACAGAAATTTGCTACATCAGGCATTGCTAACGAAGTTTCATGACTTTATAAAGTTTCGAAGTTATTATAAAAATTATAAATACTTTTAAAAAAGTTAAAAATTGTTTTTATAGTGTCTAAAATACTTTAAACATCGTAATTGGCCTTAAGAAGTCAAAAAAATATTATATTATGAAACAATTATATAACTAAAATATTATAGTGGGTATAGGAGTATAAAAAAAGTCAATACAGTTTATGATTTGTTAGTGGAAAAATAAAATAATATTTCTTTTACTGTTGTTTCTCTTGACTGCTTTTTTATTTATTAAAAACTAGCACAAGTGTCATATAGATACCGGCTCCATAAGGGGAGCCAGATCCGGCATCCATAACGGAAAACGGCGCTAGCAACGGAGTCACGTCCTAAAAATATGTACTTCGTAGCCACAATAATAGATTTGTTCACCATATTTTAGTGAAAACTACAATTAAATTTGTAATTCTGTAAAAAAGTTATTAGGAATTTAGTATTTGTACCTCGATAGAACGCTCTTAAAAGTTATTGATAGAACGCAATTAGTCTTCTAAATTGTTTTATAACCAAATTTAAAGTTGACTTGTAATTTAAAGTAACTTTATGTGGTTTTATAGTTCTAATTTTATGTTTAAAGTTGATTAATAATTTTATTTATTAAAAAACTTGGACCACATAATTGCAGTCCTTTGTTCAGTAAAAATCTTTATGCTGTCTTTAAAAGAAATTAATTACTTTAGACCTAATTTTCCCACACTAATTGCAACGGTGTTTGCTAAAAATCTATATTGATTTAATTTTTATCATTTCGATTTTTCACTAGTAAAAATACAAGACAAAACCATCTAGGATATGTCAAAACTGTAGTTAATTTGAAACTATTAACTAGACGTTTAATTACATTGCTAGATTATACTATTTACGCCACACAGACACGAATACATGTTATAGTTTAGAGTAAAATTTGAATTAATTGGACGCAAAGTCTAGTGTAAGACAGTTACTTTTTGATCTAACTAAACAATAGGATAAAAAGCTGAGCAAGTCATTGAAATACACTTGAATCAATTTTTTTGAAGGGTTTATTTAATAAATAGTAAAAAATTAAGAACACAACAATAAAATTTGGCTAAAACAATATGTACAAAATACTTTTTTTATCCACATTTCTATCTATACCATTTTTAATCAATCTGGTCCCTGAATACTCTTTCTTATTATTTAATGTAAAACTAAAACACGACGACAAGGAAAGAGCATTAAAGCAAAAATCTGGTAATACTAAAAAGCGATAAAGCTAATACAGGCATTCGAAATAAACCAGTAGGAACGAGTTGGAGTATGCTAAAAATGGTAAGTAAGTATCAACTTTTCTGTGTTTTAGTGTGTTGTGTCTACTTGAGGAGATCATGTGCCCGCTGGTTGGCCACCTCTATCCTCGTTGCATTGGATTCGCCCTGTTTGTTCGCAAACCACCACAGACATGTTGCAGTGTACAAGTTGTTGTTGTTGGAATGTGTCGTGGAGTGAACGGAGTAGCAATGTAAAAACAAACATTTAGATTAATAAAAAAACAAGCAAAAGTTTCGTCATAAATAAAAAAAACAAGCAGTTCGTCCGCATTTGTATAAAGAAGATTGAATTTGATACTTTTAACTAACAGATTTTAAGGTTTATCAGTCAAAAGATTATTATGTCTTGTGATCAGCGACAACGATTTTCAACCCTAAGAGATGTGTGAATTAACAAAATATGAAAATGCTAAAATATGAAAAAATAAGAAAAAGTATTTATTAAGATATTCGGATTTTCTAGAGCTTTTTGATTTTCAATAATTACAAATAAAATTTCGTGTAGATCTTCAGATTAAGAAATTTATTCACATTGGTTTTTTTCAGCTTTCAAATTTATTGAGGGGAGGAGGTGCATTGAAGATAGGCATCAGAGCTTGTTGAGACTGACGCTATCAGAGCAAAAGGCAGAAGTTACGCTGAGCTCTTATAGGCGATGAAAAAAAGTTAGACATAACCATGGAGGTAGGCACTGGTAACGGCAGTAGCGGAAAAGAAGAAGAAAACATTGGTATATTATAGATAGCTAAAGTCTTATAGGACATCTAACCTTTTTGCATTCAGTGACTAAAGGGATGCCGAGTCAGTCTGAGAAAGACAGATTACAATTTAGATATGTTCATCATTGTTCCTCATTTCTTAGATTTATAAATGTAGAAGGTATCGTCGAATTAATGAAATTAATTTTTATGTCATTTAATTTCAGAGATTGAATAAATGAAACATTACATGACTCTATTTTTATACATTAAAAAATTGGTGTACAGAAGATGTAATATAAACATGTACGTAAGAGACAGAGAAGCCATCACATCAGTAGTGATGATTTGTATCATAAAAATAAAATTTTTTCAGTTATTTGTATGAGCATGGGTTAAAATGGGCGACAGCATGGAAAGTTTGATGTAATAATGGAAATAGTGTAAAATCACCTAAAGATAAAGATATTTAACTATCTGAATCCTTGAAAACACTTAAGTATTCAATTAACAAATGTAAAACACAATTGTTAACCAATGTAAAACACAATTGTTGACCAAGGAACAAAATAATGGTCCAAACTTTAACGAAAAACTCGGTTTGAGCTTTTATGGTAACCTTAAGGGTGAAATTACAAAATCAATCTTCCACATACATTATATTACTAAATGACATCATAAATGATTGAATATTGTCAAAATTATAAATGGTATAAATAAAAGTCATTTAGTAATTTTTGAACATTAAATAAAACTTGAAATATGTTCGCATTAAATTTTTAATCGATTATTGCAATAGTACATACAACAGGACATAAAAATGTAGGTAATAATTTTTATTTTAAATGATCATGATTCAATTTCATCGGGATTATGGATATTTTTGGTAATTAATTTTCATTCTAAGCGACTGCAAAGGCCTGACATTTACAGGGTCTCTACAATCTATAATAATATATCACAATATATACAAGCAAAGAAAACAATGACAATGAATGAGATTGTCTTCTGAGAATATTCATAAATAACGAAATTCAATTATTTAAATTAGAAAAAAATGAATACTTTCTTATCAGAAGTCAATATCAAAGATAATTTGCTATGAATACTAGAAAAAGACACAGCTCAAAGCAATTGACTACAAAGACGATACCAACGCGGTAAGAACATCATACCGATAGTCAAATCACCAGGGCATTAAAAAATATCACCACACACTACTGGTGACCTTAGGCATTAAGAAGGCTTTCGACATTGTTTGGAGAAACGAACTCACAAGTAAGATATTTGCGAATGAATTCCATATTATAAAATAGGATATTTTTCATTCAAATTAATAATATACTAACAGGATATTACGAAACAGGTATATTTGCATCTGGCATCGGTAATATCGTCGCATGATATCCCGAGAAACGACGCTATAAACATGGCGAAAATATTTGCGAGTAGATTTTAAACTGATGTAAATAAGTTGATCTTACTCTATTCAGGTCAAAACAAAATCAATGTGAATAGGGCAGTAGATAAAAATGGCATTCAGAAGGAAAAAAAGCATAAGGAAAATAAAAATAGGTGATAAAAGCATAATAACAGAAAAATCAATATTGTTGGTATATCCAAATTTTATGCTTGGCACATCAATAAACTCCAGAAAATTCAAATCAATGATAGCCTAAAGGCCACTACTCCAGAAAACCGGACTAGCAAATGTATCTTCCAGAGCACATTAGTGAAATAATCATCAATTTAAACGCTAGAAATAATCTGGATATGAGGCATATTCTGATATACAAGAAGTTAACGCTATTTAACGGCGAAAAACAGGAAAAAGAGTAAGAATACGCGATAAAAAATTGTGAAGAGGTCACTGATTAGAAACTGAAGAGCATGCGATACCTTAAAGCTTAGTAGGATGTAAGACTGAAATGGTAATATCGCGGATCATCAAGACATGCCCACCAAAAACCTGTTTTTTTCTCAAGAGTTTACAATCAAAATCATAAAACAGCTAAAGTAGTTAAATTAACAAAGTTATTCAATAGGTACTTAATTGAAACTGATCAGTCACTGACTTCTTTTTGTTTAATATATTTGCAGAATTTGAATTTATTACTTGTTCTTATAAATTATTTGTTTTATCTTATAAATTATTTGTTTTATATTTTATGTCCGTTTGTATTACATACACGTGATTTGAGCAGAACCTTCATTTAATACATTTTTAAAAATAAGCCATTAATAAAAAATTATTAAGACGGATTCCCGCTAGGCGGATTTTTTGTATCCAATTCTATTCGTCGATTTCGAATTAATTTTCGAAATCGACCAATAGAATTGAATACAGAAAATCCGCCTGCACATTTTCCACCCAGTGGGAATCCGTCTTTAGTCATATTTTAAGGAAATTCAAAACATCCAAATAATGATAATGTACAGATTTGAGAAAACACTCAACATATCTTCCGAATAGATTTTTGCCTCTGTTCATGTAAAAATGGTCTGGTAAACCAATGATAAAGATAAAAGAAAATATGACAACTCCCGCTGAATTCAGGCAAAGATGTAACAGTGTCCAGGCGGAAATCATAGCGCACTGTTCCCAATATTTATTAAGGGGCAATAGCTATTTTATTCAACAGCCAAGTGGATTTAAAAGCGATCAGCTTTACCAGAACTATTTTCATGCAGTATCAAAACTAGGAAGTTAAAATAAACAAAGCCTATCTTGAGGACACGGTGGAATTGAAGAGATTGATTGGCAAGTCCAAGCACAGTACAATGATTTATATACAGTAGTTTGACGATGCTACTTGCCCCGGATTTAATTCATAATAGACTGGTCAACGCTGGGTGTATGTTGTTTGTCGCGATATTCTCAGTGTTGCCAATATCAAATATAATGCCGGGGATGTCTGAGATTTAATTCATAATAGACTGGCCGACGCTGGGTGTATATGTTGTTTGTCGCGATATCTGTAGTGTTGCCAAATATAATTTAAAATATTTTTTGGTTTAAGGAAAAAATACAATTTAGTACTAATAAATATAAATAAATATATATTATTAAATTTTATGTAATTATTCCGAAATTATCCTAAATATCCGCCTGCTAACAAGATTACAAAAGAATCACAACTGTCTTGAAATTATCCGTAACTCAGATAATGATCCCACGTTTGGCAACTATGCTTTTCTGGTGGGTACAAAAAAAAACGAAATATAACCACGGAGATCAAAGTGCTGACACCGGACTGAAACTACTGTATATAATCATTTTACTATGGTCCAAGAGGCAATCAATAAGACTTATACTTTGATACTATCGAGATTTTTAAACGTCAAGGCAGAAGGAAGAACATATTTGGTGTGATTGTAATAGTTTTTAAGGATAAGGTTTCTAGTACATATAGAAGAAAAACAAAAATGAAGTAGCTGCACAGAGGTGATCTTGTCCAAGGTATAGTCTGGTAATGACACAGATGTACAAATCGATATAAAAAACTATGGGCATCCCAAAACAAATCGTATAAGTCAATAAACTATTCTAAACTAGGATCAACATTGTTTGATTTAACTAGAAGTAAAATCTGAGAAATGATCAGCAGTTGAAGAAGTGTGAAAATTGACAATAAAAAACTTTTGCTATTTAAAATACATGTGATCTTATGGCCTCTATATCTAGTCGAGGGTGACTCCTGGGACTGAAAATCAATTCCATAGATTGTCTTGACCTGATGTGTCTGTGTACAAATATGAAGTCAATCGGAATATACACACACGCAATTTAAAATGCATGTTTGTTTATAAACTCTATATCTCTAGTTAGGAGTGACCCCTGGGGTTGAAAATAAATTCCATAGATCGTCTTGACTTGAGGTGTTTATGTACAAAATATGAAGTCAATTGGATATTTAGAATACAAGATATCGTGTCGGACACACATACACAGACGGGATGACGATATTATTAACTTTCTGCTTTGCTATTGAAAGTTAATATGTACATATTGGGTAATTTATTTATGTCAAAAATAAAATGTATTAAATGTTCTGATCAAAACTTATCTTATAAAACGAATTGAGCAATAATCAAAAATTGTTGTAATATAAAGAGTGCTTTATGAGATTTGTGGAAAGTTTCATTAAATATAAACGTCAAATGAGGCAACAAGAGAAAATTTTGAAAATCGAGACGATTTTTAAAATATTCACCCCTGCAAAAAACTAACAGTATAAACGTCTTTTATGTTGCCACATTTAACTTATATGGTCAAAACATTCGCAACAATTGGTTCATTTTATAGGTTAAACCTCACTTGCGAATTTTTCGAGATATCAATTTTATGTAACACCGATTGATAATTTAATAATATAAAAGTTGTAAGATTCAACATATAAAAATAAAACTGTACCTTCTAAGATACTCGAAAGCAATTTCACATTTAAAAAACTTACCACCAAAATCCTTAGCAAACATATTAAATAAAATCAAACAACAATCGAACAAAATTACCTTGAGGTTGACACGATCGATTTGCCTGTTCTGATTTTCCAATTCTGATCCCATATCGATAGCCATGTTACGCAAGTTTCCTATCATAGTGTTCACCTGACCGACGTTTTCTTCCATTTCGTCCTCTCGTGCATCGTTCGTGATCCTTCCAATGTAACCTCCTTGTGGTCCCATACCGTTACGATCGTCCATCATTCGCTGTGGTTGGTTGTTGACGACTTTACCATCGTCGTTGCCTTTCCACGTACCTTCGTCTTCCTTAAACGACGAACCCCTAAGGAAAAATTTAAGTTAGGGTGTGATAGGTTTGAAGCAACCAGTTTTTTTTATATTGATATTAAAATAAAAACACAATAAATTGAAATTTTTATTTAAGAAACAGTAAAGTTGTATACTAATTGCAGCGCAAATAAAAGTACCGTTTATAGACATAAAATAATACGCCAAATTGCAGTATAATTACATAATTAGATAAAATAATATTTTTTTATAGGAGACAGGGTTTTTAGACATCTTAGTTTGAGCTAAGAGTACTTACAGGCCAGGGTGTCATAATTTTAGAAGAAATTGATATTTTTGAAAACCCATGAATGAAAATGAAATTTGCCGTTAGTTATTTTGGAAAAGAACTACATATTTGTGCCTTTATTAGGTAGCTTTTGAATCCAGAAAAAAATTTGTTAAGTCAAATCTTGTCAAAATTCGAGTAATTCTTGCCAGCCCATGTTTGAATAGTCACATTGAGGAGGGACAAGAAACAAAATTGGTGTCTAAAATTAAAAAGTATTTTAACAATTTTTTTAAAGAGCAGCAAGAGTAATATATAAATAATTTTCAGACTTAATTAACACTAAAAGAATGTGCACAATCAATCTTCCACAGAGCATATGAGTTACCTTATAGTCCAATTCTAATCAACCTACTGATTCACCATGTTAATTTCCAGACAAAAAATATAATCGTGTAGAAAAATAAATTAAAATAAAGATAGCGTTTTTTTTAGACTGGACCTGGAATAAGATTTTATTTATTATATTAATCTATACCACAGTCAACAGAGAACATACGTACCAAACATTACAAAAATGTATAGGGTGGTTCGTAAGTTACGATTAATTAAAAAAGAGACAAATTTATTAAATCACTCTATCTAGGTTATAAAGAAAGACAGTCCATTAAATATAGGTTAATTAGAATCATCTCGGTGTCCCTCATCTACCATTACTGTATGCTCATTTCCCAATGAATCACCCTGTATAAATTTTGCTAAAATCTATTTGAAAGAATCAATGCACAAGTATTTAATTAAACAATATACGACTCAATTAGGTTTGTCTAAACAAAAATCGAATAAAACAGTGATATTATTTTAAATTCCCAGGCTAGATTTATTTGTCTGCGGAATGCCCTCTAGCTGAGACACGGGAACTTTTTAAAACAATTCGGCTACGTAAACACAGGTGCCACTCATGGTTATTGAACGGACTGTTCGACGTTATTTATTTTATAACTTAGACATTCATGAAAAATTTTAACCTTTACCTTAAAACGTAAAAATTAATCCAAGTGGAAATTTTGGGCAATACCGATTAATACTTTAATAGGCGAGATCCCTATTTCTGGAAAAAATACCACAACCTTCAGAACGATGAGAAAAGTGGTTATGAAAAATTTTAACCTTCACCTTCAAAACGTAAAAATTAATCAAAGTCGAAATTTTGGGCGATACAATTGGATTAATTTTTACTTTTTAAGGTGAAGGTTAAAATTTTTCATGAATGTCTGAGTTATAAAATAATAACATGGAACCGACCACGTCGAACAGTCCATTGAATAACTATAAGTGGCACCTGTGTTTACGTAGAAGAATTGTTTTAAAAAATTCCTGTGTATTAGCTAGAGGGCAATCCGCAGACAAATAAATCTAGCCTGGGAATTTACAATAATATCACTGTTTTATTCGATTTTTGTTTAGACAAACTTAATTAGTATCAAACCTAACCTAAAAAATTCGTGAAAGTCCAAAAACAAAAAGTTGAGCTCGAATCCAAAAGTTAAATGAGAAAGTTGTAGGTATTAAAATTCTCTTTCGATTGATGTGTTATACAATATCGATTAGTGCCTTATAGAAAGGGAAGAACTTAAAAAACCGTTATTCGCGTTTTCTTTTAAATTTATTAATAACTTTTCACTAAAGCAATCTAAAAACTTGTTACTTGGTAAAAATTTTTAAAATTCATCTTTTTCTGGCGTCAAATTTTGAAAGTTTTAATTTTTGTACCTATTTAGTAAATGTTTTTGATAATAATAAACTTGTTCATTTGACGTCTATTATTATAATAACTGATGATTGATGGCGCTATTTGACTATACTAAAACCTAGAAAACCTATTGGAGCCAAGTATCACACAATGAAATTTTTAAAATCAAATTTCACTGCAAGACACCCATCAATGAGTTAGTAATATTGATACTTATTAGTTGTCTTACTTTTGACATGGTAAGACGCAAAGTCCACAGCATTTTTCCATTCCAGTTAAATTTTTCTCCGCCTCTCTCATGTCGGTATTAATTTGATCCATGCCATCCTCAATTCGGTCCAATTGTTCTAGAGAAAATAAAAAAATTAGTATCAATTACAACAAACAGGGGATTTTTGAAACTAGATTTCTTTTGTTGTGTAATGGGGTATGTAAATGTAGAGTAACATCATGCTCATGCACTCAATGTAACTACTATGAGGAATTTAAAGTCAAAAGTTATATATTCTAAGGATAAGTTGTATCAAAAAGTGAGCTACAACCTACTCTGTTTAAATTTAAGCTAAACTAGTAAAAAAAAAAACTTTTGACTTGTAATTTAAAGGCAATTGGCACTACCTTAAAAGCTAAAATCTAAGTTTTCATGCTCATTAGTACATATGTCTTTTAAAGAATTGGCATTAGCGAAATCAAAATAGTGGTGTGAAAAAAACGTTTATAAAGTTTGGGAGTTAGTGTTAACTTACTTGAATGGTGTTAAAAATCCTTCAATGTAGGTATTGTAGATGTCTTTAAATGAATCTTGTATATTCCACATATATTTTAAAATGTCATACTTAATTTGGGGGAATGAATGAACAACTGAACACAACTACTAGTTGAATTTTTTATATTTTCAATTAAAACAAGTAGTTGCGAATGGATGTTACATAATTTATTTTAGTTTTATTTGACATACTCATTATTAATAAAATTTATTAGATTAAGATATTATAGTTATAGCTTAAATTTGTAAGTTTATATTATCTATTAAAATATTTAATATAATACGAATTTACATTAGAAAAATAAAATGTAACTTAACTATATCAGAAATAAGGAATGTGAAACCTTTTGATGTAAACATACCTGAGAGGGACAAAAAAATTAGGCCAGAAAAAAACAATCAATCTAGTATACAGACCGCTGAATTCTATCATATGAACCCAGGGAGAACAAGCATTCTATGGCAACCATCCCATAAAGCAATAAAAAAAGGTGGAGGAAATATACTCCAAACTAGGGTTAGACTGTCATAAAAACCTAACTGCTTTGGCAGAACATACAAGATAACTCTTAAATGACTGCCTGGACATGAGAGCATAGAAGGAAATGAAGGAGCTGAAAAACCTCTAATTGAATCAAAACCCATAAGTGGTATTTCCTACCAACATGTAAAGGGTATGCTGGAGAAACAATTAAAGGACAAACACAGGGAATACTGAATGGGACTTCCGGAACTAAGACAGTCCAAAGCACCCAAGAGCAGAAACAATCTACTGCTATGCCTAAATAGACGGGAGCTTAAAGCTGCACTAGGTGTCCTGACAGAAGACTGCAGGCTCAAGAGACGCCTGAACCTCATAGGAGTATCCGAAGATTCCCTGTGCAGGAAATGTGAGGAAGAGAACGAATATATTATGCCATTGTCGGGACCTGAACAGGGAAAGGGTGGCATTTTGGAGTACAGTATCCTGAATCCGAAGAGATAGCGAAAGATTACATGAAAACTATTCTGGACTTTGTCAAGAGTACTGTTCTGATGTAACTGGTGGGGCATAATAGGCCTAAACGATCAGTGCAGTGGAAAGAATATCTGCCAACTTGGCCAAAGTATATATGCTATGCATTAATGTTGTGGTGTGATTTAATTGTTAATGATTTTGTTACCAGAGCAGACAGTCCCTTTTTCAAAATAATCACGGTATTTTTTGGCACTGACTAATTTATAGACTAGCGACATATAAAGCACAAAAACCTGGTCAAAAGTCGAAAATCATCACTGCATTGATCAGCAGGAGCAAAAGTACTTTGACCTCTACATTTGTGATAGTCAAAATTTTGCTCCTTTCACGCTACATTTGGCCAAGACAATTTGAAGTCTATTAAAATTGCGATTTTTTAGGTTTACTGTAAACCAAAGTTATTGTTTTTATATGTTTAAGGTAATAAATGAAAAAAACACTTTATTAAGTATAAGTGTATCGTTTAAGAATAATATAAGGACTTTTGCATCTTTAGGACCTTCTGTGTAAAGCCTCCAGAGAAATTTAGTTGTTAAAACTGCAATGTGAAGGGTACTAGCAAGAGTCGAGAAATAAAGAGATTAAAAGATATCGCGATGGTTTATCTCGTAAATGTAGTCGACAAAAAAACATGGACGACGTTTTTCCTTTGTTACTGGTAACATCAGATCTTATAATCACTAGCTTGCGGACTACTAAAGCTTATCATTCGAAGTCGTATATCTTTTGGTACCTGGCGAATTTCTTATGTTCGGAGGAAAATGATTTTCTTAATTCAGATGGTTCTTCGTTGTACTAGTGTTATTATTTTTGCTACAGATGGAAGAAAATAAACGTTATTTAAGAAGAAATTTATCTTCAATCTATTTATTTAAGTAAAAATTGTTTGAATATCTTGAATATTCAAAATCTAATATTTATGTAGAAATAGACGACTCCTGAAGCACATATACACAGATTTTCTTAAAAATCTATACAAATGATTGAAATGTTTCTTTTACTATTGCCCACGCACTTTTAGACTTATTGTCAGAGTTCTTAAGTCTTTCTGAGTAGTCATGTTTTTTATTGTCTTGAAGTAACATATTGTACTCTTTTTTCTTTAGTTTGTAAATGTCATCATACCTATTTTCTCTATTTTTAATTATATATAAAACATCTAGTTCGCTCTTACATTTTTTAATTTCATTATTTGTATTTGATCTTGTGTTTTTAGTTTTCATGCTTACTTTTTTAATATTAATAGGGAAATAATGATTAAATTTTTCGATAATTTTACTTTTGAAATAGTCCCATTGATGATTAATGTCTTTTTTTGGTAGATCATATAATCTGTCCCATTGTAGTTCTTTTAACGAATTTTTAAAGGATTTTTTGTTTTTTTCACTAAAGTTTCTAAAAGTACTTTTTGTGTCCTCATGGTTGTCTAACAAGAATTGAAATTTCTGCGCAGTATGGTCCGAGATTAAAGAATGTAAGACAGTTACTTCAAAATCACCCTCAAAATTTGTAACAATGTTGTCTATACAGGTTCTACTGGTACTTGTTATTCTTGTGGGTTCACAAATAGTATGACGCAGATTATATACATCTAATAAAGATAAAAGGTCTCGTAAATATTTAGTATTACTTAAAAAATCGATATTATAATCACCTACCAGAAAAATCCAAGCTTTTTCATTTGCAATATAAGACAGGAGATCTTCAAGTCTTTCCAAGAATAATGTTACATCAGCACCTGACGGTCTATAAAAACAAATAATTATTATTTTATTCCCGTTATTTTTTGTTTCACAACTACAACACTCGAAGATATTTTCTATTGCAAATACATTAATATCACTTCTTTCTTTACACTGAAACTTCTCTGACACATAAATGACACTTCCTCCATGAGAGTATTCCGCTTCTCTACAAAAAACTTGTTACTGGCCAGAATCCCTTGATATTATAATTTTTTAACTGCTGACTTGTTTTCCAATGTTCAGTTGCGCAAAAAATTTTACAAGAGGGTTCATTACTTAGTAGAATTTCTATTTCATCTTTACTGTTTCCAATTGATTGTAGGTTTTGGTGTATAACTGAAGTTAATTTTTTTGTACCTTGTTGGCTTTTTGTTAATATTGACCCGTTATTTGTTTTTAAAAATTCTGTTCAGGATCTGAGTAATTGACATATTTGCGATGCTTTTTAACTTGTAAGATGCACGCTGGACAATTTATATCTCGTGCACTATGTTTTCTCTCAGATAATCTTAGTTTTTTGCAATTTGGACAGTCTAGCCCTGCGTTTTCTGCACAGTGCCTGGTTTCATGTTCCCCACCACACTTAGCACAACAATTTGGAGCATTACAATATTTGGCAACATGTCCAAAGTTACAACATTTGAAACACATGGCTATATTATAGTACTCTTGAACATATAATTTAGTTAGATCAAAACTGTAAATCAGATTACAAATATTTTTATCTTGTTGTTTAAATTGACCCTATTTCGTTTTGTGTTAGTTGAAACATACCTCTGAAATAAAGTTTTGTTTATTATTATTATTATTATTATTATTATTGTAGGTTGCTCGGAAAATCCCAAATTGAAAAGTCATTGTGAAGTTCAGCTGGAAAATATGCGGTCAGTTTGATACGGCATTCTGGTTACGCGAGTCTTGGAAACAATATTCTTTGTTTCTTAAAAATAAAGAAAATATTCTTCCGGCATGTTCTACACAGGAGAATTACTAACCACTTTTATTTTTAGTTTACTATATGGAGTTCGTAGACCACTTACATTTCATTTAATCTTTCAAGATGGATTAGTTGCCATGATTTGAAAAATGTATTATTAAAGTTAAAGATTAATATTAAATATAGTTTATTTAAATTTAAATATTATTAATTTGGTACTTGTACGTGTTTTTCCAATTCTCCTTTTACATTGTACAAAATTTAATACACACATCTTATATTTCGACTTTGCTTTGAGCTTTTCCTTAATTCTTCTGTTACTTTTTATATTCCATAACTTCTTCAATTTATTTTTTTTTAACAATTATATATTTTTATACCTTTATTTTTTTTAACTTGCTAAATTGTACCTTGTACTTCGTCTGATGACGTCACGAGTGACCTTGAGTGAGCCAAAAAATTACCAGAATGGATCTTAGCGATTTCCTATGATAATTTCCATAAGGAGTGCGCCAGAACTGTCATAGTTTATCTACTACGAATCACGTTGGTATGAAACGTATTGAGCTTTGTAGAAACCTAGCACTACTTCCCTATTAAGGGGTGCCGGCATGTGGTGATGGGCGTATTACGTTGTATTCAAAAGAATGCAACAGCTTTAAACAGCTTTAAATAGCTCTCGAACAGCTTTTGAACAGGTCTCGAACAGCTCTCGTCTGATGACGAAACGAGTGACCTTGAATGAGCCAGAAAATTATCAGAATGGACCTTGGCGATTTCCCATGTTAATTTGCATAAGGAGTGCGCCAGAACTGTCATAGCTTATCTACTATTCGTATTGTTTTTTACTGGACACGGTGGCTAGGTTGGTTAAGGCACCGGCCTTTATACTTGGTCATTGTTCGGGTCGTGGGTATTCAAAAACACCTACAAAAATTGAATTTACTGCTGATGAGGACGAATAGATTATACTGCCTCGGCAGTAAACTTCTGAGTTTAATAAATAATAAACGCTTTCTACTTCTAGTAATATATACTATTTTTTCTTGAACCGTAAAGATTTTTTGTAGCAAAAAATATAAGAGATTTTCAAATCTGAGAAAAGTCAAATAAAATAAACAATAATATAACAGTTCCTACTTATTACTATAAGACCCCTCCTGAATATGTCTCTGTGTATTGGTCTTTCTTAGTATACGCGTGATTATTTTCGCTACCTACTGGATTTTTATCTCCTAAATACTTACTTTCTTCGAACATGGCTTCAATAGTGATGTTTTTCTGATTTTTTTCTTTATTCTCGTCTCGATTTTTTATTTTTTTGATTTCATTTAAATATTTGTCTCTTTGTCCTGTTTAGTCTATCTGATTTTAATTTTTTCTTTTATATAAACCGATATTTAACATAACTGTATTTTTAAAAAAAAAGCTTTTCCTAAATATTTACATATTTCCCTTTTCGAGTTAACTTTCCTTATTTTAATTTACGGATACGCCAATTTATTTATTAACAGTTTGCTTTTCTTCTTAATTAAAAAAAACTCACTTTGGTTAAGTTAATTTAAGCCAATCTGTTTTATCTTAATTATTAATTAGTATATTTATGAATGAAAATTAATTACATACCTCAGGTGAGTTCGGAACTCTATACTCCTTATACAAAGTCTTTCGTTCGCTCAATATAATCGTTAAAATTTTTCTTTTCTTCCCTTTTCAATTTCATTCAAGGACTTGGGTATAGAAATAATTATTTGATTTATGACATATTTAATTAAAAGGAAATTAATAATTTTTGTTTCATTCATATATGTAAATAGTTATTACGATTTTTTTAAATATTGTTATGTTGTGTAAAAAAATTAAATTAAGTTTTATAACATCTATAAAAAATTATATCATGGATTATAAAAATAAGAATTTCACAATACAAACGCCAAAACGTTTTGTCGTTTAGATTTTGTGAAAAATTTAAGCTTATATCCAAGTACCTTTAGATGGAATTGAATTTTTTCTTATTAGTTAATCCTTCAACTACCCTAAGTTCTAATTTTCCATTTTGAGATACCTTTTAATAACTTACTATTTCCATTTATTTATAATGCTTATCCCTTTATTTATAATTTTTTTATGTCATAAACTAAACACCGAGAAAAATAGACCAAGTAAACCCCCCCCCCCTATGAGAAGTACTTCAAATTCCATTATTAAGTCACACTTTTGTAACACAAAACTAATAAAACTTGTCACCACTCACTACACAACTTGTTTAATTACTGTTAATAATGTGTTTAACTGTGGTAAGTAAAATATTTAATACTCCCAATAATTTAAATTTCTAAGGTGATTAATTTTTGGTTACTAATGGTTACTATTTTCTATTTGTTATTAAAGTGTTTAAGTATCCCTAATGATTACAATTAAAGCCCTTTTTATTGTCATAACTAAACGTATTAAAGTTTTTATCAACTATATTTCAATTCTTAATAATGCTGAATAAACTTTTTCCTCAGTGTACAGTTTCTTCCTTAAAATGAATTTCTATCCTATAATTTGTAAAATAAAAGAATTTTGGATACACTATATATTAAAGGTGGATAAAAATATCCGTGCCGGAGAAAAAATTAATTATAAGAATTCATAAATCCTTTAATATGCTGGTGGTAAAATTTTCTCCCCAATTAGCTATTCCCAAACAGGTACTAAATCCTTAAAATTACGCATTATAGAAAGAGGATAATTTTTTACGCCTGCTAAATTATATCCATATCACCAAAAACCCTAAATTTCTAAAATACTAGGTGTCCAATAATAGCAAGATATGCAGTGTTTTAGTTCTAAAATTTTATTCAGCTATGAATGAGTTAAATGGATAAGATACATCTTAATACAGAGAAAAACATTATTTGAATTAATCAAACTATATTTAAAACAAATAAATATAAACAAAACCGGATAAATGTCACTGAACAAAATCTAATACCATATACAAACTTTTTATTTTTTTGCAACAATGTTAAACGAATTATGAATTTTAGTATTAATAACTGTTGAAAGAATACTAGGCTGCGAACGTATTAAAATATTTCTAGGTTTCGAAGGACCAAACTTCTTGGGTAGATATTAAACCAATATGAATGTTTAAATAAAAATAGTATTTGAAATTGGAATGTAATTTTTTATTCCATTTTTTTAAGTACGAAACATGAACATTTAAATTGTACTCAATCACTTCACTCACTGTATAAACTATTTACATTTTTTATTATGAAAAATTAGAAAACATTTTGGGTGAGGTTAATTACTCGCCATTTTGTTTATGTATGAAGAAACTTTTTTGCTCTAGTAAATGCATGACTGACTTGAGTCACTGTCTTGATGCGAGAGAGAGTGTGTGCTCTGATTTTTAACGTAGAGGAGGGTTGGTGGTTTTTTATTGATAGAAGACATGTGACGTGGTATGTAAATGGCCTTGAATTAAGCATCTTAGCGGGAAGAAATATATCTATATTTTTTGTCTCTTATAGTGATGGGATAATATAAAAGAAAGATAAGCTTGCATAGCAACAGTCGCTTATGTATTTTATTTTTGTTAACTGTATTTTGCAATTAGACAGAAAAAAGTCGGAGAGAAAGACGGAATAATATTGTGTCGATTTATATTACTAGTTTTAAAAGAAATATGAAATAGTTTGTATTTTCTGGATAATTTTCCAGTGAAATTTATCCAAATGTTTTCTAAACGACGAAATACGGTAAGAATGTATTTATTTGTTTTATAATATTTTCTGTAATCGTCTCGCTTCTCAAGAAGCTAAAACAAATTCGTCATAATTATTACACGCGTGTCAATTGTCTATTTTCAATCAGCTTTCTCAAAGTAAGAGTAACTAAATCAGCAATATTGCATCTAGTTAACCCTTGACCACGTTCAATGTTACAAAAGACGGTTGAAACCGCACTCAGTCGTGCTCGCTGTAATATCCTTTTTCGCCCTAAAATTTGTTCACGCATTCATTATCCTTCCAGATAAACATGGTATTTGTTTAAAATGCCGGTTAAGACCGCGCATTATTTATCAAATCATTCAGCAAATATTTTCTGAAATTTCAAAAAGTATTGTAATCGTGAATTGTGAGTGATAAGAGTTATTCTGATCTTTGTTGAAGTATTTTAAAAATAATGTACCTTTTAATATTAATACATAGGTGTAAAAATAGCCCTTTAATTCGAGTTTTTATATTAATTTAACAGCTGGAAACTAAGGCAGTTTGGTCCTTCGATAATTAGTCGATCCTTACACGTCGACGGACCCATTCAAACTTTGCTCATCGAATTTTTAAGTCTGACTGGTATGGGATTAATCAAATACCGTATTTTCAGAGGTGTCTTTAAATTTGTCAGGATCAATAGGATAAATCCTAGCAGATCAAAATCCAGTGACAACCTTGTTTATGTTAACTGTTCTCTTGTATCCCTTTGTAAAAAGTTCTCCAACCTCATATTGGCTGATTCGTTTGCTAGGGTCGTTATGCCATATCCAGTAAACTAAAGATAGTCAGATCCACTGGCTGCATTTTGTGAGATACATGAAGAGACAAGGAAAGAACTTGCAGCTTGTGTTTACGAAAAAGCTCGTATACTCCCAGACTAATATGACTTTCGTGATTATCAAGTATTATTAATACTGATTTTTCTTTGGTTAAGTAGTCAAGAAATATGTACTCATTTATCCAACTGGAATCAGAAACTTGGCAATCATATCGCTGTTACAGCCTTTAACTAACAGTCCATTCATTCTCTTTCTTTAACCGTACACGGTCACCAGGTTAGTTAGGGCATCGGCCTTTATACTTGATCATTGTATAACAGAAATTCAAAAAAAAAGGTTTGACTTACCGTACCAGCGCACGTGCGGCCTTTCACTCTCACTGTTCCGTATACACTGAGGGGCGCTGGATGCGTCTGTTAAACAGGTACATGACAAGTATTACTCAACAGTTCCCAATTACCCGCCGTTCTCAATTCCCCCACTGTCTCCTATATAAATATTTGGGCCCCCTTTGATTCTTTCATGTAAAAATATTTGATGCCCTTTTACCTTTTTATGTAAAAATATTTAGGGGCTCTTAGACTGGTTTTGTTTAACAGTATTAAAATTTCGTTTCACTGGCGTTCAAACGTGTGGCACAATAATTGTAATTATAAGAAAATAAGTCCAAAAGATTATCCATAATTTCAAATTTGAAGAAATAACTTAAATTGTATTAAATATAATTGTGATTTCAATTCCTTCTTTATAAGAAAATAGTTTAAAATTATTTTTTTCCTTATATTCATCATTCTGGGATTAAAAGTTTTTCTATTTTGCTTTGAAATTATTAATGAAGACAGTTAGTAGTATATGAATCATTATTTAGATTCCCTTGTTTTGTGTTTTTGGAATGTAATGGAAAGAACTGGACTAATTTTTTATGTTGTTGCAATCTTCAACAAGACTTATCACTTTCCAATTATCCTTTAAAATCTTAAAGCTAAAGAGCATTTTTACGATTTTGTAATTTTTTATACAAGAAAAAAAGAACTTTTGAAATGACAAAAATAAATAAATCATGATCTCTTCTGAATCGCATTCTTGTTGTCGAGTCCAAAGCTCTCTTGATATTTAACGACTGCTTCATTGAATATGTATACTCGCCGTATCAAATGGAAATTTTCTCATAGTTTATATACTCTAAATTTGATGAAGACTGGAATATAAAACTCTTTTGTTTTCGTCTCTTTTATCTGCCAGTTAAAAAATAAAAAGAATTTTCTCCCTTAATGAACTGTAACGTTGAATTTTTCACTTATTAGTAAACGGGGGCAAGTGGTGCATAATTTAGAGTAAATAATTATTTATAATAGTTCATTAGCATTGTCTTTACTTTTTACATTTAGATCTTGTTGGTTTAAAGAGTCAAAATGGTAAAATTAAGGGTTGTAATATGTAAGTTTAAACGTGCTGTATAAAGGGTAGTTCTTCTTAAACCCAATATATGTTATCAAGCAATTTCTGATAGTAACTTATATTCGAGATAATGGAAGTAATAAATTATCAAGCATTTCAGAAGAATAGACTATTTCATTACAATTAAATTCATTGTAAATATTTACTTTAGAAATATTACCAGGATATATAAATCAATAGGATAAAGGCTGTCCTTCTCAGAAGGGCCTGCAAAGAAATAGCCAACGGGCTCACAACATATGTAGTACATAAAACCTTTGTGACACGAAATTAAATTGCCCGTTCAAAAAAATAAAACATCGTATTTAGTTTAGTCAAATTATGTTATTAGATAAGAAATTGGAAGACAGGTACATGGCATTGGATGATGGTTTTTTGGCGGGTTTTTCCATCCCTGTAAAGTTTATGATTTGTAATTCGACCTTTACCTGTCTCGAGTGATCAGATTTAATATAATATGGCGCGGATTCTACCTATATAGCTAGTCGCTGATATATTACATAATTAAATTCGAGTAAACTCTTTCAAATTTGTCCAGAGGACAGCACTTACTGGAAGTCAAATTTTTAATAAAAAGGGATACGCTCTCTTAGTTCGCTTATTGAAATGCTCTCATTTCTGATTTGATAGATTCCATTAAGACTAAGGGTGGTACCGGGAAGCTTACGGGGGTCGAACCAATCCGGAAGCCTTTCGAAGTGTGACACTAATTTCGTTTGTAAATTCGAAAATTATTTCCAAATTTGAATTAGTTAATTTCCAGCTTCGCTCGGGATCTTTTATACTAGATATGGAAATTCTCTGTGCTTGCGACGTTGAATTACTTCTGTCTCGCAATCTCATCTTACAGAATCCACGTTTGCCTCGCTCGGCCTACAGTCAATTAGCGGTGTTTTACCAAACAAATAGCGAATAAAATAGAAACTCCCGATATGTAACACTTG
Organism: Neocrepidodera transversa; assembly: GCA_963243735.1. NCBI lineage: Eukaryota > Metazoa > Arthropoda > Insecta > Coleoptera > Chrysomelidae > Neocrepidodera > Neocrepidodera transversa. Next base: position 9,712,057 of record OY725355.1, read on the forward strand.
ATTTACTGGGAACCAAAACAAGACGTCCGTCAGTATTACTGTCTTATGGTATGATATGTAATTAAATAAATTTTCGAATTTATTATCAAATATATACGGAAATCTAAACCTTAATAACGATTTGAGATATTTGAACAAAACAAACAGATTTAAGTGCATTTCATCAGTATTAATTTTGTAATCGAGCAAAAGCTAGAATTTACGGAATATACAACCACATTTCAGTTATGAAATTTCTCATTCTTGACATAATCTAATGGAATAAGTGGTAAATGAAATAACTTCTAAAATAATAATACATTTCAGTTTATCCCTGTTAAGAGCTTTCTGTATTATATTAAATATTTTAAATTAGTAATGTGATGGCTAACATGTTGTTGCAATATACAAGATGTACTTTATTTTAATACTGGAATTATTGTTATAAAACTTGTTCAAAATTAGTGTAAAAAACTTAAAATAATATGATATAAACTATAGATATAATTATTGAGTAAAACATTGAAAACTAGCTGCCAGCTAAATTATGCCGGCGAATACAAGTGGTGTTTTTGTTTAGTTTTTACTCCAGAGGCACGTGCCGCCGAGCTAACCCAGTTCGGTGGAGACCCGCCTTAACAATATTAAAGAAAAATTAAATTTTATATCAGTTTAACTGTCATAGAATGTCATTAAGTGGTCTATTATAGATTAAATGGTTTTTATGGAATAATGTGTTTTATCTTCTTTGTAATCACAGTGTATAATTAGTATTATTTTTATATGAATTGTTTTTCCGTTTTTCCTTATATATACTTCGTTACAACCCGGTACATTTATATTTTTATCTACTAACTTAAAGTTAATAACCAGTTGGGAGTTCAGTATTAATCATTGAATAGTTAGTAGAAACTATCTTGTTCGATAACTCCGCCAGCTAGTCCTAGTATTAATAGATGATGATCTTGCGTTGGAATCGATCGTGTTTTACATAATTTGTACTTGCAATATGCCGACAATGTTTCTATTAATCAGGACCTACGTAAATACTAAATAGCGATGGCCTCACTTCTCTCGTACATATTCGAACAAAGCCAGACGTGACATCTAATCTGGCTTTCACAATCTCTAGGAATTTGTAAATTAAGATATTAAACAGGAACAGGGGTGAACTTAGTATATCAATTATAAATAATTTTGTAGAAAATATTTGTAAAATTAATATCTATTTATTCTATAGTAGTGGGACCAACCAACCACTGGTATATCATATTATTATTTTTTCTAGATTTTTAATGGTATTGTATTTCATTTTATTGGAGTATTGTTTTAAGAAAACATTATATTTAACGTGTTTTGTTTCCTCTTGCACTTTGTTGATTTTGTTAAGACCCACTTCCCACTTGATCTGTCTGGGTTTATATTGTCAAAACTCACTATTTTTAATTATATTTTATTTGTCGTCATCAGCACTTTTCTCACGATATTTTAGATCTGTACAGAATATGTTTAGAGAAAAACAAATAGTATACGGTACAATGACGATGTTTAGTCAAACTCGGCATAAAAACATGGTTGTAAGCACTAAAAGGATCAGTCAAAAATCAAATTTTAAACTACCAACACCGTCAGGGAAGTTCCTGTATTCAGCGCCGAGACGACGATACCGATAATTTCGACAAACAGTTGGGTTTTATTATTACTACGATTATTAAACACAACGTAGGTCCTAACAAAATAAGAGATGATCACAGCTATTGGGTTAAAAGGCCACAGGTAGAAAAATTGTAAAATTCATTGATAAATAAATATCAAGGGTAAATAATTTCTTGCAAATTGTAAAACTTTACACATCATAGGGGTGGGAGGTCACAGTAAATGCTGTTTAAGAATATTTTTATTGTTTTTAATCCATTTAGTGGAGTTACACAAAACTAATCTTTAAAAATACCAGCAATAGATATAGTAACATTTATATACGAGTGAGAATTATAATAAATAGTTTAAAGGCCCACAATTAGATTTTCTTGTTTATATCCGAACATTATTTTCATTATTTATAAAACATTTTTAGTATACCGGGTGACACAGGGGTATGGATCACCCATTTTACTTTTTTATTTATTAGCTGAGTAATTTCTGACTTTCTGAAGTGTACAATTGAAATGGCCGACTTTCAGTTTTACAGGAAATGGACCCAAGTTTTGATTTTTACATAAAACACCCTGTATATTTTGATAAATTTGGATCAAAGTACATGCAATCAAATGTCAATTATTTTTAGATAATGTATGGAAGTTTTTAATGCTACGCCGTATGCGAAAGCACTGAAAGTCAAATTTTAACTGAAACTGAAATTTTACGATTTTTAAAAACTTTGATTTGATAAATTTTAATTAAATATCTGCACTTTATGGTAATTTTATTTTATTTGGTTAAAATAAATCTATAATTAAAAATTTGGTCGTTCCGGTCCTGTTTGTACCCCAACGAAAGTTTTGGCTACCACCACCAGCTTCAGATAGCGTGGTGTCGAGAGCTTAATTCACATTTACATGTTAATCGGGGTATAAATTGGCCAGATAGTGATAATGGATTGCAGCGGTCTACACACCCACTCAAACCATTTCTTTTTATGCTTTTTTTATTTTAACGGGAGTGGCACACAAAAAATATCATATTGTAGCTAACAGCTGGTAAAGATATGCTGAAATTTCCCATGTTTAAAAAGAAATCCACTATATTTGCATTTATTAAAAAAAAGGAATTTAAAGTGTTAAATTAAATTAAATTTGACAAGAATACATGGTCAGTATTTTTTTATTAATTTGAGAAGTACTGACCAAAAATATTTTGTAATGTAACAGTATCATAGTACTGTGGAATTGAACCTTCATTTATTACTAAATACATATACATATAAATAGAACCAAAGGGACGGTCACAATATACACAGAAGAAACTCGGAATCTTGCGGTTTGGAAACGACAAATAGTTAATCGGTTTTGCCTACTGCAGATCTATAATTAATTTTAATTCTGCGACCCTTGAAAGGTACTGCAACCTGTAGTACTCTAAAATACGAAAGGAGAGGATATTGCTTACACTACGATACTGGTATCTATTCAGTAGTAATATTACAAGCTCATCGAAAATAATCGAGATCGTAACTCGAGTGGTGTTTTGAAAAAGTACGTCAAGTGAGAAGGACAGTATAAATATTATTATCGTATGCTGTCGTGGTATTCGGTAAGTGGAGGACACAAATTTGCAAAAAACAAAATGGTGTCAATCGATGGGACTAAACATCAACTCCACCAAGGCTACTCATGTAGACTTCAATAGGAAAAGACCATTAAAACGATCAAACTAGGTGGGTGGGGAAAAACTGGATGCAACCCAAAAATCCTGCAGTGGATGTATACAGCTATTGTTATACCAATTATCACTCACGGAGCTGTAGTTAGAAGTCAAAGAACTAAACTTGCAACCTCGAGGGGCAATCTGTCAGAAGTCCAGAGATGAGCCTGTATATGAAAACTGTGGCAAAAACATACCGGATGGTTTGAGAGGAAATCACAAGACTTAAACCCAGTTTTCGTATCGGAGCATATCTAGGACATGCCTCACGACAAGATACCGAAAAATTATAACTTTGTTAATTAACTCAGCCCAATCCTTGGTCGCAAAAGTGAATGGGACGACTACACACCATTGCTTATCACAACAGAAATGTCATTAAATGTACACTGATGAGTCCAGGATAGCAGAGGATATTTGAATAGGATTATATCGACTTGGTAAAAGATGCTTCGAAAGCTTATGTGTACATCACTAAGTATTTTTCGGATAGTCAAGCAGCCATCAGTGCTGAACTCCCACCTTATCAGCTCTAAGATGGTCAAAGAATGCTTAGAAAAACGAGCTAAGCATGATTAATACAGTTACCCGCCTGTGGGTCCCGGAATATACCGGGTAGGGGGAAACCAAATAGATAAACTCGCAAAAAAAGAGGCTAAAACACCTGAACCCTTTTGTGGGATCAGTAACAGCATGATACTAGAAGAATTAAAAAGGAAAGTGGACATCAAAAGATGCAACCACTGGAAAGTCCTTCTGAGTAAAAAGAAGCTTCGCATAATAACAGTAGTAATAACAGGCGTTTAAAGAAGAATGCAGATTTTGTGAGTTTACAAAATTTAAGCGCCCAATACCTGGGAGCATATCAGTTAGAAGAGGGAGATCTACCGAATCTGAAACCTTAGACATCCTAAACCTCTTTAGGAGAATGGGACTAAAAGGGGTGCTCTAATCACTTAGACGACCTCAAAGACTAAGCACTAGAAGGAGACACAATAGATCATATAGGTCGCGGTGTAATTACCCCCTCCCCCAACAACATACATACATACATAATTAGTGTACAAATCGCTAGTTCCTACAGGACGTCGTCCACTAAGGAGTAATATGTCATCACTGGTGTGATACCAATTTATCTACTTGTTGGAGAAAGGGCACGTATGTACGATAGTAAGGAAGAAAATGGCACCAACAAAGAAGCGAGACAACGGACTATGACTGAGTGGCAGAGGGAATGGGACGAAACAGAAGACGTGGCGCAATGGACGGAAACCCTTATACCAAACATAAGAACATGGGTAGAATATAAACACCGGAATATTGAATATTTCCTCACGCAAGTGCTTCAAGACCTATCTACATAGGATATAAAGGAGGGAGCACGACATCTGCATGTACTGCCCAGAATGTGACGGTGTACGTCACACGTTGTTTTCCTGCCAAAGGTGGCATCTCGAACGATTACAACTAGAGCTGAAAAACCTGACCCGAAAAATATGGTGGATATGACGTTACAAACGAAAGAGAGATGGACGGCTGTCCATGGTTATATTAGACAAATTATGAAGCTGAAAGAGCAGGATGATAGGAGAGACATTCAAAGATAGAGAGAAACGGCGAAGTCCCTGTGCCCTGAAGAATGTCCCGTCAGAACGATACCGGAGCCCAACCGAGATGTCGGTGGAGTTTTAGTGAGTAAACCGCCGTACACTACCTGAGCACTCTTCCGAGGTGTCCATAAAGGAAAAAAAAATCCGAAAGAACAAGGGCCTAACTGGAGTTGGGAATGAATGATATTAACAGACGTAATGATGGCGAGTTGAGAAAAATAAAGGAGGTAGAGGAAAGGAGCACAAGATAGATGAGGATGGTTCCAGTCGTCGAGGTGTGCCGAATCCCAGCGATTCCGGCAGCTGGAAGAAGCACGAAAAGATTTTAGTCAGAGTAGCGCCCGACAGTACTGTATACAGTACAGTGCCAAGCGGTTTCCCCTTCACAGAAAAAAAGCAGTTATGTAAGGGACGGTCGGGGGTTGGGGGAGGGAACAATAAAGTGGAGGGTAAGTGGGGGTATTTTTTATTATACAAATTCATTATTATTGGAAAAACAAACAAATTACAATACATATCTCTTTGTCCTAGAGTATAGTTAAAAATCAATTAAAGTTTATTAAAATTGACCAATTTGTTTGTATCACTCCCTCTATTTAGTTTGTTTTATTTTCGTTGTCACAGACAAATTTAGTTTTGAATAAGTTTTTTGTTCACGTTTTTCGTGTTCAAGATCATTAGTGATTTTGAAGTCGACCAACTTGATTATAAGATAGGAAACTGTTTCTGTTACTTTATTGTTTACTACTTTTTACAATAATCTTTTTGCCTTACATGTCAGATTGAACAAAAAAATAATTATTAATTTTTTTATGTTAGTGGAGGACCAATATAAACAGTTTCGAACAGTCGAAGTTTACGCTTTGTAATTTTAACGAAAAGTCCATTTTACTAACTGTTTTGTGGTTATAAAGAGAAGTAATTTCTAAAAATTATCTGATGAAATATTTTTTGTTTATACGAAAAACCATTATTGACTTATTTTTGTTTAGTTTCAGTTAGAAAATAAAAATTTAAAACTGACCAGACTGTGGAACAAAACTCCATCTATAAAATAAAAGACCAGTACAACTGAGGACCGTTAGATGGCCCACTCATAACGCGCTAAAGCAATCTCAGATAAGTTGAATCAAACAAAAACAAATGAAAGTAAAGATTTATTGGAAATTACCATACAGTCAATTTAATCCATATAGGAATCATTAGTGCATCAAGTGGTGGTTGTAGTTTTTTTTCTATGGGATGTGACTGAGATGCAAAATTCAATATTTTGACCTCGACAGCCGCAGTCTAGACGATCGCAGGATAAAAATTGCAATTGAATTATCATTTATGCGAAAAAAAAATTTTGTGGAATAGTAAAAGTAAGGGATATAAAAATAAAGACGCTAAAGCGGCTGCATTTAGAATAAGTCATAGAAGATAGCAAGAATTATGTATAAAAATGACTGAAAGAGCTTCAAGCTTTACTGATTTTACTGATTTCCAGTAAATATTCAGTAGTGAGAAAAATTCGATATGATATTCGCCATAAAAATTTTTTAATGGCTGAAATCTTCCAATTTAAGATCATGTATTTGAAACTCCTTGCACCCCGAGTAATTTACTGTCTAACCCATATTCCCTTTTTCCGTTGTTTTTTGATTCTACATATTTTCTGCTACTTTATTTACTAGAATCAAAACTGTTTATAGAATAGCGTTTATCACTCGTTTTTCCATTTAAAATCAATTGACATTCAACCATTTATCCAAGAATTTAGCTGACTTGACCAACTCAATTGAATAAGATAAACGTGCTTTAAGTCACTGGGGAAGCTACAGGTCAAGTCGAGGAACAATTATTACACTCGTATTCTTATTGCAAATTATCATTATTTTTATTCATTAATTCATGTTATAGATAATTCACGTTATAGATACCGTTATTTACTCTGGGATATTTAACATTCCATTTCAGGAGGTTCAGGACGATACATTTGGTACTTAAGAAGGTAGATTGTCAGATATACATGACCCTGGTCCTTTGAAAAGGAGGAAACACCTTTAACGCACATTTAGTTTACACTTCCATTCACTTCATTTGGACTTTTTGTATACACTTGAATGTATGTTAAATAAAATTTGTATTGCAATTTTAGTGGTCTATTTATGAATAGTCTCCTCTATCACGAAACCTTTTCCCGTCTTTACCGCCCCTTCAAAATGTTTTATTAAATAAATTTTAACTTCAGCGACTCATACCATCATTGAGAACATAATAAGCACTAGTAAATTGTAGCAAAGGACGGTATCCGGTTAAGTGAAAAATTTGGGCTCTTCGATTTTTTTCACATATTTGGATTCAGATAAAACTTGGCAGAAGTGTAAGTAGAAGGCCACGTAGACCTCGGCCACGTGCGCCGAGGAGTTTTTGGGTCAAAGTGACCCTGTTGGGTCGACACCCACTGGCTTTTTCAACTTTCTCTAAAATGGTCGAATTAAGCTAAAAGTCACGCATACCTTGACCACTTGAATCTGAGCAAGTTTTTCGGTCACAATGATCTTGTTTTGTCCACACACATTGGGTTTTTCAACTGCATTTACTGGTTTTTTAACTTTCTGTGAAATGGTCGGATTGAGCTGAATCTTACCAGATGCATAGGAACATCCTTGGCCACCGTCTAACTGGGCGAGTTTTTGGATCACAGTGACCCAGTTGGGTCGATAGCGACTGATTTTTTTAACTTTCTCTAAAATGATCGGATTCAGCTGAATCTGAATAATAAAGGTACCGGATCAGCCCCTTCCCGAGGGGCTACTTTACCTCTAGAATATTTTGATCCTTGAAGCTCCATCATATACGTTTTTGTTCCCACGCTAAAAATCTGAAAAAACTTGACAAACAAACCTCTTGTTTACAATTTGTAACTTGGTTTTTGGGAAATTTTATGTCTCATTTTCCTCATTGATCATGTTTTTTATTTTATGCTTCACTAAAACTTTTGAACAAGGAATGTCTCATTCCTCAAACTTATGGATGTGTATAGTTATAAGGCCGCGATGAAAGCTTCATTAGTTAAATCAGGATTTATTTTGATATGAATGACCTGCTTGATGAAATAAACGAAGATACTAATGCATGCTTTATTAACCTTACACCTTCTAACTTAGAAGACACGCAAGATCTACGAAACAGTTCGAGGATGAAGATGCATAACCCAAACTAAGGCTTGCAAGTGAAAAAGTGATACCAGAGAAAAATACAGAAGACATCTTCTACCCTAACATCCATCCCTCCCATAACCATCTACAAAAAAAAACTTAAAAAAATAAATAAAAAACTAACGAAAGCACCAAAAGATTATAGGAACCCATAACTCTTTAAATCTTAATCTGACATCTCTCAGGAGACCAAAAGATGACAGCACAGCAGGCCGCACAAACGTTCAGAAATATCACTACAACAGACATACTACCGGTCTAGGACATTCGGGCGCGGCCGTTCGGGCGCCGCCGTGCGGGCGCGGCCATTCGAGCGCCACCGTACGGGCGCGGGGACAATCGGGCGCGGGGACGATCGGGCGCGGCCGTTCGGGCGCCGGCCATTCAGGCGCGAAATTTTATAATAAATATAATAATATAAATGAATGAAGAGTAACGAAGGCGATTAAATTTTATAATACCTAGTTCAATAACAACATTCTTCTAGGTAAAATATACAATTAATACAGGTAATTTAATATAAGTACATAATTTGTTTGAAATTAAACCCTTATTCCTCAGATAAGAAAACTGTTTTGAATTTGGATAAGGCGATTAAATTTTATAATACCGAGTTCAATAACAACTCTATTATAGATAATTTAATATAAGTACATAATTTTTTTGTCATTAAACCCTTTATTCCTCACATAATTGACGTAAGGATATGATTGGTTTACCTAGAGGTAAGGTTGGGATTAATAGTTCAAAAAAAGTATATAAATATAATTACAATTATTTTAACAGTTGTCTGTTAGCTTTGCTTGCTACAATTTGCGCTTTTACATTGTGATATTTTCTACTGTTTTTTTACGGTTGTACGTTTACTATTATTATTTTTGTTCTGAATATCCGCTGCTATTTAAATTAAGTGTGTGTGCAACTAAAGAATTTTGGCGATGCGAACTTAAGAACAATGGGTGTAAATGTCGTATCCATATATCGAATGATATAATAATAAAACAAATTAATAATCATTCATAAGGTTAGTAGATATGAGCACAGATAATTTATGCTCCTTGTTTTTTTTTTGTTGCAAAAATCATGGTGCTCTCTTGCTTCGAACGAAGCAGTGTAGTTTTACATCTTAACGTTGACAGTTAAAGCACGGTTTGATATTATGACAAAAGCGTGGATTTAAAAGAAAATGTTTAGGTTGTTGCTTAGAAAAAATTATTTGTATTTTATAATAAGATGGATGATCTTTTCAATTTATTTTTTAATATTTCATAATTTTTGTTAACAAATACTAAAATAATGACAGTTTCCGAAGAAAGCTACTATTTTTTGTCTTTGTTTTAGATTTTACTAGAATCACAGCACTGGTTTGTCGATGGGACATTTTCTACGGCACCGCAGTTTTTCCAACAAATATATGTTATTTTAGCCGAAAGATTTGGTGGAGTTCATCCTGTGGCTTACGCTCTGTTGCCAAATAAGCAGACTGTAAAGTATGCAAGAATGATCACTTTACTAAAACAAGTGGAACCCAATTTAAATCCCAAGAAGATCTCCTGTGATTTTGAATTAGCCGCTATTAATGCGTTTAGGAATGAATTTCCAAATGTTGAAATTCAGGGATGTTTGTTTCATTTAACAAAAAACATGAGGAAACATTTGGGCGAACTTCATCTAATGGGGAGGTACAATAATGAAGCCGATTTTGCATTGCAAGGAAGAATGATAACTTCTCTGGCGTTTGTGCCAATAGAAGATTTAGATGGAGCAATTGATGAGTTGTCGAATACGTTGCCTCCCGAATTGGAACCTCTGCTTCAATGGTTTGAGGACAATTATGTAGGACGTCTAAATCGTCGTGGCAATGGAAGAAGACCTGCAATGTTTCCTCCAGAAATGTGGTCGGTTTATAACCGTGTTCTGTCTAATACAGACAGAACAAATAATCATGCCGAAGCGGCACACAGGCGATTACAAACTGAGTTGTCGATGAGCCATCCCACGATTTGGAAGCTGATCATCAGTTTGAGGAAAATTCAGAGAGGTAGAGATGTTTTTTATGAACAATTAGTTGCTGGTAACGAACCGCCAATGAAAAAACAAGCCTACATACATGCAGATAGACGTATAAAAAATTTGGTTGAAAACTACCAAAATAGAAATATAATAGAATTTTTACGTGGCATTGCACATAATTATCAAATGAATCCATAATATATTTATTTAGTTTTTTTATATGATTGTTTTATTTATAAAGGACGAATTTTCTTTCTTTTCATTATTACACACTTCAAAGTACGAATTTTCGTTTTTATTCATTAATATTAAGTGTGTACACACTACCAAGTAATCTTCTGTTACCTTTTATATATTTTTATTGTAGCAAGTGAGGTCGTAGTTTTGACCACTAAATATCTGAAATATGCGCCGTAAAAATGTTTATTGTCGTAGATAATAAATAATATTTTAAGACTAAGAAATAAAATTTTAATATTTGATCATCCATATTTTTAAATATAAAATGTGGACCTCGTTGTTTTCAATGTATGACATTGTTTTTATTATGAAATATAGAATTTCGCGCCCGAATGGCTGGCGCCCTAACGGCCGCGCCCGTTCGTCCTCGCGCCCGATTGTCTCCGCGCCCGTACGGTGGCGCTCGAATGGCGGCGCCCGAACGGCAGCGCCCGACCGGCCGCGCCCGAATGTCCGTCTCCGGACATACTACTGCCTCCTGTATTCTTCGAATTGATTCGTAGTAAAGTCAATTTGGTGCATCATAAGGTAAAGACAAAAAGCACACATACAAATCTACGATGATGAGAGGGCAAAGTGCTTAACACAGTTTTATGTTGCAACGGAAGACTTCTTATACAATTAACTAACCCTTCACTTAGGATAAGTAAGTAGTGATGAACTTAGAACCTGTTAGGGGGAGATGGTATATGCTTTCCGGTTTTTAAGTAAAAGTTTGAAACTGGACCACATGGGTTCAGTTCCTTGTCTGTCCTCGATGCGAAATGCGTTAATGTTATAATGAATGTTGGAGCAGGGTGCACTCTAAATTTGGGTAAGTCGCCAATAATGGGTTCAAAAGAAGTAGGTTTAACATGGAAGTAAGTTACGCAATCTTGAAAGTTTTTGTTTGCTAAGTCGCATCCCGAAATTAGTCACTAGTTATCGCGAATGTAAGCTAATAAATTTTGAGGACCAGAATGTAATAGACGTCAATGCTTTGAACACACCGAAATAGGATATTTTTATTGTAACTAAAAATTGAGTTTGATAATCTACCGCTGACACTAATAATCTGGTTTTTAAATGTAAATGAATTAAGCTTCAACATTGTTCTCCTATTATACAAAGTTTTTCTTTTATTAATGAACTAAATCAACCTTAACTTAATTTTTTTGTATTCCTGTATTTTTGTATTTTTTTGAATACATAAACATATTTTTAGAAAAATGGTCCAAAAAAAAACAAATCCATAAATATCTGCTATATCCAATAAATACAATTATCAAACATAACTGCTAAAATTATCCTCCTACAATCACACATTTATAGGCTATTAATATCAAATGATAATAATTATCTCCGATACCTTTTATCATGTTATATGCAACAAGTGTGGCATCAACGTTACGACGTGGCATCTTTAGACATTCCATTAGAACCGTTTGCGTCGAGACGCCTTCTCTTCTGATTTACCGCATCACAAGTCTTTAGAAAATTAAACGACTAACTTCAACTTCGCTTCGCCAATGAGGTCCGTGTGACTTTCCCCAGTGGCATTACTAAGGAAACGGAAATGTTTGTTTTAGGGTTTCGGTACATACTTAAAAATTTATTGGGTTGAATTTATAGATGACAATTTATAGAAGACAATTATGGAAAAAATCAATAAGGAAAAAAAGAGAGTTAACAATTATCGTTGCTTTTTTTGGACTAGATCTTTGCTGCTTTTCCAAATATGATAATAATTTTATGATATCATTAATAGCATTTTTAATTATAGATTAAGTATTATGTGTCAAATCTTCAGTATACTTTCTACCTATTTATATCCTGTCAGTCAGTTATAAGTTTCAGTTCTTTTGAGCATACTAACCATGACATTTAACAAAATGATTAACAAAAAATTTCTTATAAATAAGGCCTTATAAGGACTTTTCTTTTCTCTCATTGTAAAATAAACACAATATATCATTTAACTTCCTGCTCAGTTACTCCACTAGTAAAATGATATAACTAAAACATTTTTTCTATGTAGTATGTAAATGATTAATGATTTATAAAATTACAATTCTAACTAGTGAAGCGAGCGCCACTGTGCGTAGCCCACGTTGTTGTTGATCCTACCGAACCGCGCCATTTCTAACGCTCGCCAAAATAATTAATCTAATGGGAATGTTTCTTGCCGGTCAGAATGTTGTTAGTTAGTTGCGGCCCCGGGCAGGCCGCTGCCCGCCTGGATGGCCGGATGCACATAGAGGAAGGTCTGCTTGAGGTTTGTTTATGAAAAATAACGGAATTAGAGAATAGAAGTTATGTGATGTTGTTGTGAAGTTACCGAAACTGGCGATGAACTTCTATGTTTCAGAAATAACTTTATGAGTTGGAGTGTTTATAAATTAACTGAAGCGACTAAAATTCAAAGGCGTTTATGGGATAAGCTAGATCTTTAGAATTTATATGCGAGGAGAATGTCTTTTCATTTATTAATAATTGAACGCCTACCATATTTAAGGAAAAAATATGTATAAATATTATTTCTGTGCTTACTGTCAGTAGATAGAACGTCCTTTAACTTTAAAGATTCAATAACTAAAGGTGATGACGTTTAGAATAAAATTTAACAAGATGATTTCTTGTACAATTGTCACAATCTAAACGTCATTGTCGTTAGTTACAGAACCGTTAAAGTTAAAGGACGTTCTATCTACTGACAATTAAAGTATTAAATTGTGTTAAATTTACAAATATTTTTACTCATTTAAAATCCACAAATAATAACTTAAATATACAATAAAATTTATTTTTAATTAATTTTGCCTTTAAAATAAAAGCGTCATATACATGAAAATAATAAATTTAACAACAGATCTAACTAACTCTTTTTTTTTTCTTTTATAAAAGTTCACTGTTCAGCAATACGGAAAAATTTGTAGAAAAGCCTGGTGGACGAATTTCGTAGCTCTTAATGCATCTGCGGAAATGGACTTTTCCATTTTAATGTTTGTACAATCAGGACAGCATTTTAAAGTATTGCGACCTAAAGTATTTTAACTCCAGCATTAAACAAAAATCACCTGAGCACTTAATAAAATCTAAAATTTATCACTCATTTAATATACCATTGTGACAGAAATTTTAGCCCAATAAATTCAAACAAAAAATATATTTTATTGCATAAATGAGTTTTAATACAAGAACGTTAAAAATTCATGTGGTTTTAAGATACTGAACCAAAATCATTGGTCACTAGAAATTCCTTATTGGATTAAGTATATCATGTGGAGTATGTATAAATGACCCCTCACTATTTACATTGAAATATTGTCAACGGTGAAATGTTGTGAAAATCTAGGATTAGATAGATTAATAAATCATGCTGAACAAGGCCTGTCATGCCCGTTAAAAAAAGTTATAAGCTCTCTACCAGAACAGAAAAAATTCCAAAGGGGCTTTGAACCTCTAGGTTATGACTGTATGTGTGAATGTAAAAATTGTCAAGCATAAAAAATCTGATTTCTGTTAAAGATTTGAGTAGCCTTTAGGGTTTTAGTTTCTTTTTGGACGTTTTAGTGATTTCTCAGCGCATTTTAGTTATCTGAACTGGTTCAATTCGACATTTTCGGATCAGCATTATCTTTGTGTGGCAAGGAGTCTTAAGGTCGGTGATCACCTGCTTATATTTTGGTATCCACATGGGGACTTTTGCCCATGGACCATGAGCACCTTAAGAAATTCACATCTAGCGTGATTTTTCCATTGCAAGGCTACTCAAATATTCAACAAAAATCAGATTTTTTATGGTTAAGAATGTTTACATTTACACGTACAATCATAACCTAGAGGTTCAAAGTACCTCTAGAATTTCGTCTGTTCTGATCAGCGTTACCAACCGTACTATAATTATGGTATTTGTATAATAATTACAACTTCATGTACTATAAAATTTCAAAGTAAATATAGTACGCACTTTGTACTATAATTTTATATTTTCACAAATCATAACAATATGCCAAAGGTTTTTGCAAAATCACTCATTGACGACTTCAACAACAGATTTGAATAATCTAGAATAGCACTTCCAACGCCATCTAATAGTTAATAATGAAATTGATAAGTAAATCATATAATATATTAGTAGGAGCCAAGGGATAATCCCTGATATATTATTTACCAAGAGCAGAGAAAGTTTAACTCTAATTGCCTCGGGCGTCAACTTCTGTTCATAGTGTGAAGTTACTGCACGGGCAACTTCAGTAAAGAAAAAATCTTCCAGGGATCGTTATGGTATTAATGAAATCACTGGCGGCCAAAATGGTGGTCTTTACTTGCCCTACTGGGTTAACTACCTGGGTATTTAGCTGCTGGAATGTTAAAACTCTCCAATAATTAAAAACAAGTAGCAGAAATAATTTTTTATTCGGAAACCAAATTACCAAATCCACATTGCACTACAGGAATCGGCACCCATCTCTATGTTCATTGGTTCATTTGAATATTTCTTACCCCTACTATTGATGTGCTAGTTATTGTACGTTAACTTAAAAATTTGATTATTTATCAATGTGATACGGTATGGTCCAGTGGTAGAGTATATGCTTTACGCGAAAAAGTTCCTGGTTCAAATCACGAGAAAATATTTTTGTTGATTTTTTTTAACACCCAGGTTATATTTAGATAGTCACGACTTCTTTTATTAAAATAAATATTTTAATTTACGATTTCGGCACCGTACGTAAGAAATATTCAAATCAACCAATGAACATAGAGACGGGTGCCGCTTCCTATAGTACAATGTTTAAATACATCCGGTGATAAGGTGTATTGTGTCGGTCGAACGATAAAGGCACGTCTTATAGGCTGGCGTTGATGGTCGGACTGACGGATCCCAACTCCGGTACAGTTGAAATTGGCTTCGCTCCCTTTAGTTTGACCTGTCTTTAAAAGTCGAAGGACTGCCACTGAAACCCGGACTACCACTGCTACTCCAATTGGAATTACTACAGCAACTACGTAGATCAGTGTTACCAATACGCAAACTTGAAGTTATGCGGTGGCCTTGTAGATTTAGCTTTGCAGCCACATCTGTTCAGTCCGACAGACTGCCAAAAGTTCCATAATGCATTTCAACAATACTAACAATATCAGTTCCGTGAATCCCCGGCTCCTGGCCTGTTTTCATTGGTCAATGACATGAAGTGTGGCGTTCTCTAGAATAAGCAGTCAGCCACTGTCTACGCGCGCTTCAATAATAGTGGAGCAGAAGACACATTAAAACAACTCGGCAATACTGAATTAGATCGTCTCCGGCTGTGATCTACCATAAGGTCGGCTGGGCATACGAAATAAGTACGCAGTACGTTGAGTAGACACTCCCTATCGATATAGTATGTGACGTAGGCAAAGCTTCCGCTATCTAGGTCACTATGTCACTGATGGCGTTATCAGCTTTCGACATCATGTCCTCTTTATAATTCGCCCTGACTCTCAGGGCCAGACCATCTGCGTATGCGGCTGTTACGCATCCTTCTTGAAGTTGTAGTCTTAGGGCTCCAATGTAGGCGATGTTCCAGAATAGGAGCCACAGTATGGAGCCTTGCGGCATTACGTAAAGTTTATCATCGTCTTACTTACAATCAGGAGTCGTTTCTCGAAGTAATCCTTTACAAGATTTGTTAGATGCCTCCTGACTCCTAGGTCTTCTAGCGTTTCCACTATGCGGTGCCACTTCACCCTATTAAATGCATTTTTTATGTCCAGAAAGATGATGCTTTCCCAGACCCACTCTACGCTGGTGGCCTGTACTACCCTTTCGATAGCCTGAACGATTGACCTACCCTTCCTGAAACCGAACTGGCAATCCGAAAGTACTGGTATGACGTCATCAAGTCCGCGTAATTTAAATAAGAGGCTGTTTTTAGCTTTAAAGGTTGTTTTAAAAAATAACAAAGTGGTATAAACAGTACCTTTAGACCTTCTATATTCAAACATCCATTTTAAAAAAATGTTAAAATTGTCCATTGGGTTATTATATATTTTGCATTTTATGTTAAAAATAGACAAATAATTATATATATTCAACAATTAAAAATTAGAAAATTACACAAGGTTTTATAAAATTATATTAATTAAAACCGACATATACAAAAACAAAACATTGCCATATATAAACAAAGCTCTATACAGTCCACTGGCATTTCTTAATACAACCCTGGAAAACATAATCTAGGAGATTTATTTGTCGTCGGTTTTCCATCAACAGTTTTGTAAACATGAAAAGAGTTAGTTGTCGACGAAAACCATTGTCCACTATCTCCGTCCGACGCTATTTTCGGTTTATAACAAAAAGAGATTCAAATTATAAACTTCAAAATGGTGATGTGGTAGTCCATTCATTGCTGGAGACAATGCATTGACGGACCATTATATATTTCGCTATATTACTGGGGTATATTTTGACTTTAGTTTTAATTTTCTATTGTTTTAATACACATGTTTTTGTTTTAAGCATTGAAAAATAATTGACGTTTCTATTCAATAATATTGACATGAAATAATTTATACACTCTTTATTAAAAAATGTGCTTCTCCAATAGACAATCAGATTGTTTGGACTTGGTCCAACCTATCTAAATATCTCTATTCTATCCCTCTATAGGGTTTGTAGATGCAATTGCCAATCTATTCCTTGATAATGATGGCTGTATAATTAGGAACTAATTGTCTTATATTCTGATAATACCGTGCGAATAATCGTGATAAGCTTAATGCTTTATAGTAGTAGCGGTCTTATTGCATATTGCTACCAATTTTAACTCAACATTAATTAAATATTGTTTTAATAATTTTATATCAAATGTAAATCCGAATCAAGTCGGAGTAATTAACGCAATTGAAAATAGGTAGATAAAAATAGAAAAAATATTGGAATATATATTCTCATGATTTAAAAATCAATTAATTAAATTATAATTTTACATTCATGCAAAAATTAATGAGATTTAATTAGAAAATAATTAACAAATCTCATTATGAATAATTTTTCTCTGATGAAATTAAAGTTTTAAGAGCAAATTAAAATCACAAATAAAATAAAAGGCATCCTGAATACTAATTTTGAATTTTAATGTAACAAAAGTTTTAAATGACATTGACAGATGAAAAATAGTTTGATGCATTTTTTAATGTAGTAAAAAGTAAAATTGTACATCAGGTAATAAAGCACAGTCAGGTACCACAAAATTTAATTGTACAAATAAACAGTACTAGCAGGCAACTAATATCGGTTACTGACCATCATCAGGCCTAAAGATACAAACGTCCGAAATTAGTTACAAGATATTAAATTAGTTAGAAACCAAACTTACCAATATTAAGTACTAAGAAGGGGAGAAAATTTTTTTTAAAGAAATCACATAGTGACGTACACATATGAAGGGTGGGTAAAAGTAAAAAGTAAACATTAAAACAATTAAAGAAGGGGGTACTCGAAAAAGTAATGTACAAAATAGAACGGAATTTGAAAAAAACTTAAAAATTAAAAAAGAGGTTGCTCCCTGGGGGGGGGGGGTAACCATCATAACCCCTACAAACGGATAGCACCTTTAGGGGGATCACCATCCCGGAGAACGTTTTAGAAAATAATTATTATTTCGTAACCACCCTACGTGGGGGCACGGAGAAGACCATTTAATGGTCATAGCAGAGGGAACACGTTTAGGGTAAAAGGTGAGCACAAAATCAAAAATTGGAAAGTGCGTGGCAAAGAAAACACTCACTTTCACCGGCGAACGGAGTAAGTGACATGACATATGGCAGATGACAGTTAAAAATGAGGGCTAATATCCCAATCCGTCTAGTTGTAAGGATCATTAATTCTCCTGTCATGCTTCTTTCTTGAATCGCACTCTCAAAAATGTAACCAAATTTGAGAATGAGTATTCCGTTAAAAACTATGCAGACCCCTTTAAAAGATTATCGAACATTCATATTCCACACGATTCTTTTCTTCTCTCCCTTGATGTCTCCAATTTGTTTCCTAGCATTCCTCTCACTGAATGTATCCAGCCTGTCAACATTCTACTCCGCAATAACAATATTAACCCTACAATATCTAAAGCTCTCATCTCCCTCCTCCCTCTAACCTCAGACCAAAATTTCTTTCAATTTAATAGTCATTTCTTTAAACAAACTTCCGGTCTTGCCATGGGTTCGAACCTCTCACCCCTTCTCGCAGAAATCTTCATGGACAACTTAGAGAACACCTTCATTCATCACCCGTCTTTTGTTCAAAAAATCCTGTTTTACGCCTGTTATGTAGATGACTGCCTGGTGCTCTTTCGCGGCTCTATTGATGAGGCCCTTTCATTCCTTTCTTATCTCAACACACTCCACTCTCGTATCAAATTTACCATCAAATTTGAGTCTAATTTGTCTAGTAAATTCCAAAGACAAAATCCTACTTCTTGACCGCTCAGGGGTGCCTTAACTCTGTTGCGCAGACTGTAATTTAGTCTATATCGGTCAGTCAGGTAGAAGACTCAACTAAAATCAAAGAACACTATAGAACAATTGAGAAATACAATGATTCAGATATTACCAATACTAGGTTGCCATGCAGGGTATCTCAAGGGTTTCTTTTGGTTATTAGGAAAATAGGTATACATGAGACACTGGCAACAACTAATTATTTATTCACTGGTTAATGTTTTACTATAATATAATTAACATATCTTTTGAGTTCCTATGCCAGCCCTGTAACACTAGCGGCACTAACTCCGTACTCCGTAATGAGCCACTAATTGTAATGAACCCGCCTCGAAGACAACATCCGATTTATCTAAATCCAACAATAAACATTACTTGACCCGACATAACATCGAACTTGCACCACATATGAAACTTGTTTATTATCCTGCTCTTTTTCTGACCTTCTTTGTCGACCTTCTTCTATATCTTTACCATCATTTTCTTTCTTTTCATTTTGAACTTCATCTTCCTAACTGTTTCCAAATTTTGTTTGTTTTTTTTTTCATCTTCTTTGAAATTTAAAACTAAAAATCCAATTATGGAATTCAAATAGTTTTCATAACTTTTATTCTTTTTTTCACTAGTAAAAAACTATTTTTATAGATGAAAAAAATATTTATGCAAACAGACGTGTAGAGTCCAAAAGACCGAAGTCTGGTTTGCAATCAATATCACTAAGGTGCGTATATTGTAATCTAATTTAAAAGTCCTAACGGTTATGGTATGAGCTTGACAGACCCAAGGTTAACGAAGGTTTATTTTAATTAATTTTTAATCCGTTATGTAAAATTGGTTTTATAGATTTATTATAATTCGCTGCAAAATAATAATCAGTGTCATAATATAAATCTAGATTTTCTAGGAATTTAGATCCCTATAACTTTTTGGTCTAAATATTAGCAAACTTTTTGTCATAATGTTTTTACTTTTTATTTTTATACTAAATCCAAATCTGATATCAAAATTTTAAATTTACAAGATTTAAATTTTAAAACTTCAGACCCCTATAACTGTTCGTCCTAATAGGTGCTAACATTTAGTAACATAATTTTTGTTTACTTGTTTATGCTGAAAAATTAAATTAAAAAAGCCCAGTTTATTTTATCATAACATACTACTTATATTTTGTAATTCAATTTAGTACTTATTTCATATTTGTTTAAACATTCATATGTTTAATTTTTTTTTTGTTTTAGTAAATAAATATTAATATTATTATATCTTCTCTTGTGATTACTAATTCACTCTGTTTTTGTTGTCATCCTACGAAAAAAAATCACAGGAATTAAGATCAGGAAATCTAGCTATCCTTCTTAGAGGACCCTTCTGTCTGCCAGTTACGGCTCCATTAACAAAATGATCCAATTAAATAATTATTTATTATTCTAGCCTACACATTTAATCACTGTCTAAATAGAGATATTCTAAATAGCTGTTCATTATTATATGAGTATCAATAAAAATATAAATGTATTCTGGTTAATATATAGTAATCCTTTATAGAGTTTTTTGTAATGGAAAAGAAATTTTTTACAAAACATCGGACTTTCGTCTAAGATATGATAGCAACAATAAATACAAAAAATTGTCAAGAAATTGCAAATAAGTTATAAAAAAAGTAAAATAACAAAATATGAAATAGTCACGAGAATAGGTAAAATGCATCAAAATTGTAAAATAAAAAACCCTAGCAATTGCACAAATAACAAAGATAAAAAAATGAAACTTCCTAAAACTGGTGAAAGCGGGCGATATTTCGGTTACAACATAAAAATGCCACATTTCTAATTTCACTTTTCACTGATTTCATCAAATATTTCATTTCTGAATGTTACGCATTTTATTTAGAAATAATCTAATTTAAGTTGATACAAAAAATTAAGCGTTTGAAGAAGTTATCGAAATTTGGTCATAAAATGTGAACTAGATTTAAAACCTGATCTAGGGATAGAATGGTTAACCTTCAACATATGCCAGCAAATCACAAGTTCGAGATAATAGCACAAATTAACCTCCATCACGTTAAAGCGTCAACTGTCACTTGTCACTTTGTGCCGAACAATAGTGGCAGAAAACTTTAACATTGCTTTATACTATAAGAACCCTGAGCCACCAATGGGAGGATCTGTGGACTTGGAATTGCAAACAGTAAGATACTTTACGACAAGATTCCAGAGAACAATCTTCGGACTTGGGACTTCATAAGTAGTGATATACTACACATACTACCAACTGAATTCTGTTTTAGAGACAGTAGCAACACAAGTTAAACTTTAGTTGGAATAGGATAACACTACCCTTCTAGTTGCGTTAAAGTATTGAAACCCCATTCATTTGGTCGAAAGCTTAAAACTGGAGGGTATCTGATAATGCATATATTTCGGATTACAAGCTTATAACCTTTAGACTTACATCTCTAGAAAAAAAGCCACCGTGCTATATATCATATACACGCAGCTATACACTGACGACTACGCAATCTTTGCGACCGCACCATCCACGAGAGCTCTAAATACCAAAACACCACAACTCCTAAACCACTTCTCCAAATGATGTAGCAACTGGATGATTACTCTTAACCCACAAAAAATCCAACTGATTATTTTCAAACATTCCAATCATTTTCTAAAAGCTAACCAATCCCTCAATAAGATCAACCTTATGCTCTGGAAAGAGAGACTCATTCCCTTGGAAAAGGTTACCTACTTGGTACGCGCACTCTTATTTGGGCGACCAAAATCCAAAATACTATTAACAGAGTTAGGACATGAGCTGCTCTCATCGGAGCTCTGGATCAACTTGGTAGATGCAATCTTTAAACATTGGACTATAGAGAACTCCACTTCTCATCCCTTTCTCCTTCTCTACTGCACGCCGTTACGAGAACCGAGAGGAGAATCCTTAGAAAATGTACCTACCTCCACTGGTACTTCCCTTCAAACGATAACAGTTTCCAGGTTCAAAAATATCCACGGAAGATATGTCAGGAGAAGACTGGACAGCTTCGACACCCACTTCTAGAACACTCTACGGACGAAGTGGACAGATGTAGGGAACAGAGGAGCCTTCTCAAGACGATACAAGAAAAAGATTTCACAACCAAATCTAAGGATTCTAAATGAAGCGAAGGACCACTTTTTCAAATTCTTAAACATTTTTTTTATAAAGTTTGAGCCAGCAAATTAAACTGAATGGTTTGCAGATAATTGCAAATACAGAGAGCGAATGTTTCATTTGTAGATAAAACCCAAACATTAATAAGAAGTTTGTAAAAACAAAGTAAAAATAGAGATGACACATTTACTGGAACGTTTGATAATTTATTAAAAGCGATCCAGAAAAATAAAATGGTCCTATTGTGTCTAGCAAAAAGAAAAACCAATGGATAAGATCATTTACGAAAACAGCAAAAAAGCTATTGTGAGACCAATTAACACTTACGAAGCTGTTGCTTGGAGTAGAAGAATTAACCTTGCAACTTCGGGGAGCAATCTCTCGACGGTTCAGAGCTAGCCTGTATATGTATAACAGGAGCAATCGAGGTAATCCTAAGCCTCACACATTTGCATATACAAGTGCAGAATGTTGCAAAAAGGATAACATGCAGGATGGTCCGAGAGGAAATCACCAGATATATACCCGGTTTTCGTATCGGAGACTAACAGATCTGGGACATGCTTCAGGACGAGGTACCAAAAAAGTGGAAGATTTCAGCACAAAGCTGGGTCGCAAAAGTGAATTGGACGAGGACACCAATTCTGGACTCAACAGAAATACCATTAAATGGTACAGTGATAGGTCCAGGACAGCAGAGGGCATTCGAATACTAATATATGGGCCTGGTACTAGATGCATTGAAAGCTTGGGCAAATCTCCAAGTATCTTTTAAGCGGAAATTCCGCTTTAAATAAATTGTCGAATAGTCAAGCAGCCACTAAAGCACTAAGCTTCCACATAAGTAGCTCGAAGATGGTCAAGGAATGCTTATAAAGCTAATAGAGCTAGCCTCTTCATCATTCTGTTTTCAACGAAAATGATTAGTAGCTAAGTACTTTTAAAAGTATTACAGTCACCTTACGTTCTGTTAGGCACGCTGACCTTCCCTGATATACCATAATTCTGCTACCAAATTTCATCAATTAGATACAACCATTACCTGGTTCCTTTACTTTGTCCGCTCCATTATGTTGTCTGACATCCTGCCTTTTTGGCGTACACAATTCAATTACTTTGGTTCCACCCAACTTTCACTCTCCCCTAACCGATTGCGGTTAGTTCCCTTCTTTTTTAAAAATTTGTAAGTATTTTTATTATAACATCGTTACCACATAATTATTCTTCGTTTTTAATGTTTTTTGAACTTTCTTTAAGTGCGCGTTTAAATTATCATTAGTACTTAGTACAATTTTTAAAAAAATATTTCCTATGATGTTATAATCATTTTGGTAAATTTCTTCATACTGTTACCCCAACCTTTTTGTTACTCATGTTGAACATTGTATTATAGGCCTGATGATGGCATTAGTATGCCGAAGCTAGTTGCCAACCTCTATCTTTAATAAAATTTAGCTGGTACTAGACATTGAATTTTTATTTCTTCATCGTTGGACCACATTTGAGATTATGGATAATATTTTGGATCTAAGAATAAAACAGTTACCCGCTTGTGGGTTCTAGGACATACCGGGTGGAGTGAAACGAAATAGCAAAGAAGAGGGTGAAACACCATTTCTGGTACCTGAACCCTTTTGTGGGATCAGTAATAGCATAATACTGGAAGAATTGGAAAAGTAGAAATAAAAAGATCCAACCACTGGAATGGGATAAGCGAAAATCTTTTTGGGAAACTATAACCAGAAGAGATCCAGAGAATGTATCAACCCGACTAAAAACAAGCCTTGCATAGTAACAGGAGTCCTAACAGTACATTTCCGGCTTAGAGGACATCAAACTTGGACTGGCAAAATAAGAATAATACAAAATGCTCTACTTAAGAGATCGAAAAAAGAGAGCTACCGAATCTGAAACCGCCAGACATACTATATCTCTTGAAGAGAATAGGACTAGTAGAGAGAGTGCTCTAATCACTGAAATATCCTTAACGACTAAGTACTAGAAGGGGACACAATAGATCTGATAGGTCGCGGTATCATTACCCCCCACCCCTATCTACATACATACGAAAACAGCAAATAAAAAAAGACAAATACTGGATTTTGAAGAACTTTCCAATATTGTTGACCTGGCTTCCCATACTGTTTATTACCTAAGAAAATCCTAAAGCAGAACTTCAACAAATTCTATAGCGATCTATATAACAAAGTGGTGACTTGGATTTCCGCAAGCTTTAATCGTTTGGTGGTTTTTATTGTCTCAGCTAAGAGTTAGTCGAGCAATATCTGCGGTATCAGGTCTTTTCTGTGATAAATTTTTTTCTCACCATCTTGGATATCAATACAGTACAAGAGAAGTAATTATAGCTAAGCATAATGTTTTTTGTCCACTTAAAAATTATGGAAGTCATAAAATTATACTTTAAAAAAATGTATGAAATGTGAACTAAGTAGTAATAAAAATGTTTCCTTTTTTTTCTTTTAAATTATATTAAATGTAAAATTAAGGATTTTTTATCCTGATGATCCTGAGCAGGACATTAGGTCAAATGTATGAAATAATTGTGTTTTAAGCAGTATTTTATCAAGATTTATTTGCTTTAATTGGGATTTTTAATAATTTTAGAAACTCAGTTATGACTTAAAAATGAAAAATTAATTATAACGTTTTACTCTGAGGTATATAAGTTAGGTTGATCTGTTAAAATTTGTAGTAAACCGAATAAGTAAAATATAACGTCTAAGCAAACCCAATTGTGGTTTAATGTGGCAACAACAGCCAATTAATATAATAGATATGCAACCAGCGACGAGCTTCATCCAGCAGTTTTCATAGTGTAAAACGTAAATAGCGGGAATGAATGATGTGACCGCATGCGGATATAAATCTCAGTTTGCGAAAGGGAACAATTACCAGGTGGTGGCGACACCCGTAAATCACACAAACACAAATATTAGTTTAATATTATGGCAAAACTGCGTTCGGCCGTTTGTTGCTATTGTTAATTCGCTATGCGCGAGTGTTGGTACACGCGGTTTTTGCGGTCAGATATCGAATTGTCAATTTTAAACGAAAATGATTAGTATGCTGCTCTAAATTCACATTCATCTTTTTGTTCATTGGAAACGCCAACCAAATATATCCTTCTCTTTCTATCTATACAAACAAACTTAACAAGTAAAATTATAATACCAACCTACAAGCTCCACAATTTACAAATCAAGTAAATTTATTAATATTATGGTTTGGGATTATCATAGTAAATACTAAGACAAAAATAATTGTACGATTAAAACAAAATTCTAGCACGCTCAAACTTCGGCCCATCGAGCGAAAACTTTATATGCTGTGAAGAATGAATGTACCTATATATGTTAAAAATTGAACTGGGATAAAGTTTTCATAACCAAAACGCGATAGTTTGTATGGCAGATACCGGAAGGGCCGGTCCGATCCTGATCGAATTCACTAGCGAATTTCACAGAAGAAAACTTACTAGTAAATTGAAAACCAGAACTCGATCGGAGTTTTCGTACGAGAGTTACAGTGTTTACGTAGAAATAGATTGATAGTCAGTCATCCAGACGTCTGAAAGATCATAAAAATAAGGCTTTTGGGAGTAATTAAACAAACTGAAGTTTCGCATTTTAAATACGAGAAATAATAATTAGTAATTTATAATATGAGCGGTAAAGTCCTGACTGATTGACTGACTGACTGACTGACTGACTGACTGACTGACTGACTGACTGACATAGAATCACAGCAAAATCTACTAAACCCAGAGACTTGAAATTTTGGAAGTAATATAGACACCCACTTAAAAATGATTTTGCGAAATTTTGATTTTAAGGGGGTATAAAAGGGCGAAAAACAGTGGCTTACATAGAATAAAAATATCTATATACACGACGGTTTAAAGGTATAGAGAGGCTATTACATCTTCGGTAATATCTGATTTTCTCTCATTTGATTTTTTATGAAAAAAAATGAGAAAAACGGGAAAATATAGGAACAAATAGAGACAAATAGGGAAAAATAAAAAATAAGACAGTGGAAAAGTGCAAAAAAATAAATATAGAAATGTTAGAAAATATGGGAAAAATAGAGAAAAAACAAGAAAGGGGAAAGTAAAAGAGCAAAAAACGTGGAAAAAAATCGGTTGTGTCGCCCCAAAAATTTCCCGACGAATACTTTTTCAGATATTTTGTGTTAAAGTTTTTTGACATTTTTTTTATTTTTGACAGTTGATAGTTTTTGTATATTGTATATTCTGAATAGAGTTTTTCAAGGGCTTTCAAATGACATGTTGCAAGTCAAATTCCGCGACATATTGCATCTGTCATTTTTTGATAGTGACACTTCTGTTTGACAGATGTCGTGCAAAAACTAATAGGTTCTTTGAGCGATCAACCCAAATTTATGTACTTAATTTCAGCTCAATAGGATTAAAAGTGTGGCCTCTATCGTGAAAGAACACACAGACAGACACACAGACAGACTTCCATCTGGAAATGGTCTTAATCATTTCAGATGACCTGCAAATGGATATTTCCATCTTGATCTCGATAATTTTTTTTAGCTCGTCCACAATACTTTCTTTCTCGGAGGTGGGTCGTGAAAGTAAATAGGGGGCGATAAATGAAAAAGTGAAAAATGGCAATATTTTTGCCGTAATATCGAGTTTTTGAAAATTTAATTTCTTAAACAAATTTATACCTTATATACTACAGTATATATGGAATAAGTAGCGGGAAAGTAAAAAATAGATCAAAGATTAATATCCTTTTTGGATTTTTTAACGATGGTGAATCGATTCCCGTTGTCCGTTTGTCTATATCTCTCACCGTTCTCGAGTTGAATCAGGCCAACAGACGGACGGACGGACAAAACCGTTTTGTAAGAGTTTTTTTTCCTTGAAAAACTCTAAAACTAAAAGTGGGGAAAAGGGAAAAAGTGGATAAAAGGGAAAAAAATTTGGAGAAAAATAAAGGGGTAAAAACGGGGTAATAGGGGCAATAAGAGGTACATAGGTCAGAAAACAATAGTTTTAAAAAAGGAGGAACAAAAATATCGGACATAAAAATAATGGTTGTAAAAAAATGGAGAAAAAAAAGATTCAAAAAACACAAGTTTGAAAGAACCAGAAGCAAAACCAGAAATAAAAAAGGGGGGAAATGGGGCAAAAAACAAATTAAAAAAATGGGCCCAAAAATCATAATTGTAAAAAAATGGGAGAAAAACCATAAAATAATAGTTTAAAGAAAGGAGTTCAATTGGGACAAAAAAATGGGGGGGAAAAATTAAGGCGTAAAACCCGAGTTTGAAAAAAAAAATGGGACAGTGTAAAATAGCTACAAGAACATAAGAAAAAAAGGAAAAATTAGAAAGAATAGAAAATAATAGGGACAAATGAGGAAAAATAGGAAAAATAGGAAAAAATAAAAAAAATTAGAAAAAAATAGGAAAATTAGAGAAAAACATCGAAACAATAATAAAAAAGATGGGAAAATAAGGAAAAAGAATAAAAATAGGCAAAAATAGATAGTAATAGGGACAAATACGCAAAACAGGACAAAATAGTGAAAAACAGGAAAAATAGAAAAAATAAGGAAAAATAGGATAAAACAAAGCTCGGTCGTCCAGGTACTGAAGAGACTCCAAGCGATATGGTATTTGGCTATAATCGAAAAAAAGGTTTTTTGAAAAATAACCCATTTTTTATTATCCAAAAAAAAACGGTATATGTAAGTATATGTGAGGTATTGTTTATATTTAAATAAATGTTTTTAGCTAATCATATATTATTAAATCTTTTGGTCGAGTCAGATAAAGATCGTATTAAGATATTGTTTTATTATAAATGTTTTTAATAACCAGTGTAATCAGCTTTATAACTTTTTAAGATCTTTAAGTATGCATTAGACAATATAGCAAATATGACTTAAGTATCACTCAAAATATCCATGTAACGGGATTTATTTCAGAGATTTTATAATTAAATAAGTTATGGTATAATATTTTTTATACATTTATAGATTTATAGAAGTGATGAGATATTAGGTTTGAAACATTAGATAAAATATAAGAAGATTAAAGGAAACTCACTTACCTAAAAAAAATTGTTATTGGTATAATCTTTCCGTATATTATCTTCCTCTTTTATTCGGCTAAAGAACCAATTTATTTATTTCAAGTGTTTGCATAAAACCAGTTTCAACGTATAAGTATAAGCTAATTTTTGTTATCATCAACAACTTTTTTAATTTTTATATTTGAAACAACTGTCAATAAATTTCACTGGAATATTATCCATAATTTACAAACTAATTTCTATTTCTTTTAAAATTAATATGTTTTTCATTTCAGTTCATACTTTTGATCACTTTACAATTTATCATTATAAAATCTATTTCTAGAAAAACTAACATTCATCTCATTCTATATATGATTCTCATAGAGAGCGACGAATATGGAATGGTCCATTACAAATTAAAATCTGTTACAACATCGCTTAAAAAGAACTTTCTAGCTCGCAAAATACGTCTACAGATCATCATTTTTACATTACATTCTTGATCGTTGATGAGAATAGTTGTCTTTCAGCGAGAGATTTCACCTTAAAATGCGAGTCAAGACCTCACCCTAATATTATTAGATTTCAAATTAGTAACAAGTGTTAATAATATTTATTTAAGTTTAATGTAGTTAAAGCTATGCTCTACACATGGTGTTAAATAAAATGTAAAAACAATATAGATTTTACCATTAATAAATGGGTGAGAAAATAACCCTTAAAAATAAATCAAATCGATTCTTTTGTGTTAAATAATGTGTCTAATGTGCTAATCAGACACTGATCCTTCGAACTGAAGAGAGTTGATGCCAAAACGTTGCCAACTAGTAAAACAAATTCCAAATGGATGTGAGTTCTTAACTACACTAAATTTTTTATTAAATTATATTTATATTACACATTATTTATTTAAAAATTAATAATTAAAGTTTTTACTTTTTAGTCAATCTAGAAAAAGTGGTAAAAAAAGTTTTTAAAAATAATGAAAAAAAAAAGGTACAAAAAATATATATGTATGTGTAAAATTTTATAGATTTTTGTGTTAATATAAAAAATAGAAAATATATAAAACACTGAAATATTTTTTTGCCAACGAAACGTCATTAGAATTAAAGTTAGATTAAGGTACAAAAATTCCTTGAATTCATTAATGATTAAGGATCACTCAATATTTTCACTATCGTTAAAATTAAGTGAACTGTAAGGCTCCTTTAACATTATTCACATTATACGATTTGGCTCGTCCGATTAAAAATCGTATGTTAAAATATGGAATCGTACGTTTTTTTATCGTCCGTCTATCTCAGTAGTACACATAACTAAATGAGCGCTTTCACATTATACGTTTTTTAGTCGTCCAGTAGCTACTTTGGAATGTGCTTATATAGTACTTCTTATCGATTTGATTTATTGCTTTTTGATATTTTTGCTTGATTATTGATTAAATCGAAGAAATTGACGTTGAAGTTTTAATTTCGCTTATTGAAGCCAAATCCGTATTGTGGGACAAAACTTTGGATATTTACAAAGACCGAATCGCGGTACGGAATGCTTGGAATGAAGTTTACGGCAAAGAATCGTATAATGTGAAACCACAATGCACACGATATAATATCGTACGTTTTTTAATCTGACGAGCCTAATCGTATAATGTGAAATGAGCGTGAGATGGACGATAAATAAACTTACGATTCCAGTGGTACTAGACGGCTGTCAACACGATTAAAAATCGTGCCGGGTTGAAATCGTGTAATATGAATGGGCCCATGCTCTTTTTCAATCAACTGAAAATATTTTAACCGATTTTTAGTCGGACGAGCCATATCGTATAATATGAAATCGTGTAATGTGAATGGGGCCATGCTCTTCTTCAGTCGACTGAAAATATTTTAACGTACGATTTTTAATCGGATTAGCGAAATCGTATAATGTGAAAGGAGCGTAACTATACGAACATAAAATTATTTCTCCACGACCATTACTGAATGTATGAATTCTGCAATCATTTTTAATAATAGAATGTAAACATTCACACTCTAGAGTCTGAATATTTATTCTATAATACTTGCCTCTTATGCATTTTGCATGTATTTTCATTCTTTATCAAGGTAAAGAATAGATTTTCTGTAATCGAAATAAACGATATGGGATTGCCCTGGATTTCAAAAGTGTCACTGTCAGATATAAAATGGCGACGGTAATAATTATTTTCAAACAAGTTTTAATTTAAACAAAATAATGAGTGAAAAATCAAGTGAAGTAGATATAGAATTTAATAATATCTGAAATTGCAAATTATGAAAAAACACCAATGCACCAGATTTTAATATCGGTAAGTGTACCATAGCACTATAAATATTAATACAATGAAATACAAATATGTCAACAAATAACTTGTGTTCAGATTTAATTTAATTTTGATTCATACTTTTTGATCGTGGAGAAAATATAGTCTGTTACTCGGTCAGAATGAAAAAATTCGACACTCGTGGTTCCTCACACTCGCTTTCGCTCGCGTTCGGAATTTTCCACTCTTGTCGAATTTTTCATTCTAACCTTGTTACAGAATCTACTATTCTATATGTAGCAGAATAGTCCCACTAGGACTTTCTACTGCACTTTTTGCATAAAGTTTATCATCAATTGTTAAATCAACTAGTAAGACTGGTTATAAACGCAAAACTGACAATAGTGTACTCAAAGATACTGTGGAATATATGAAAATTGTGGGAAATAAGTTAATAAAAAAAGATAGAGATACATTCGGTACTTTTGGTGAACATATATCGAATGAGTTACGTCTCCTAAAGGAGCTTCAGAAGCTGAACTAAGTAAAATTCGATTAGACTCCGATACATCACGACCAACAACTTCTAGTTCGATGTATTCAGATACCTCGAAGCCTCATCAGTGGTATGCTTCATATACGATGAAGAACAGAAACAGTGATAGTACGGACATTACACCTTTGGTCAATTACGTACAAAATTTCACAGATTATTAGAAATCAAGTTTGTAGTATTTCTTCTATGTATGTTCTAAGCAATAAAATGATATTTGTGTCTACCAACCTTTATTTCATTCGACAACTCTATAATAAGCATGTAACAGTACCTCATTCAGGGGGGTCTTAGTAATTAATTTATATTCAACATAAAAGAAGTAATAAATTGTCAACCATTTCAGAAAAATAAGTAGATTTCGTTAAAAATTCAATACATTGTAATAATTCACTTTGGAAATATTTACCAGGATATATAAATAAATAGGACAAAGGCTGTCCTTCTCAGGAGGGTCTGCAAAAGAAAAAAGCCAACGGGCTCACAACATATGTAGTACATAAAACCTTCTGACACGAAATTAAATTTACTCGTTCAAAAATTCAAATTCAAATTATGTTATTAGATAAGAAATTGGGTGACAGGACATGGCTTTGGATGATGGTTTTTTGGCGGGTTTTTCCATCCCTGTCCAAAGTTCATGATTTGTAACCCGACCTTTACCGGTCTCGAGAGATCAGACTTAATATTATATGGCGCGGATTCTAATTACATACCTAGTCGCTAATATATCACATAGGTAAATTCAAGTAAACTCTTTTAAAATTGCCCAGAGAGCAGCACTTACTGGAAGTCAAAATTGAAATAAAAATGGATACGCCCTTCTTAGTTCGCTTAGTAAAATGTTCTCATTTCTGATTTGCTAGGTTCCAGTAAGATTAAAGGTGGTACCATCAAGTTTATGGGGGTCGAACCAATCCGGAAGCCTTTCGCTGTGTGACACTAATTTCGTTTGTAACTTTGACAATTATTTCCAAATTTGAGTTCGCTCGGGATCGGTTCTGCTTCCAATAAGCAGTTGTTTGATATTAATATTCAGAGTAAGTTTCTCAACTGAAATTTGGGTTTCACGGTTACGGGGTTATTTGTTATTTAAGCAAATATTAGTTTCTTAGGCGCCTAGCTATTAATGAGAGTCGGCTTGATAGAGAACTTGGCAGCTGTTGCTCTTTGACGATTAATTAACGTCATTTAAACTAATTCTCATAATAGATTTTTCTATAGTAATTTGGACCAACTTATGGTTATGCCTATATATATCTCTCGCCAATAAAATTAATTAGTATTTATCTCGTGTTTCAATCAATGCAAATAATTATACTCCCGTAACCTAAAATGTGTGAAAATAGTGGCTACGAACTCAGTTGAAGATTGTTCGTCAGAAAAAGTAAGGTGCAATTATCTTTTATATTAGATATAGAAATTCTTTGTGCTCACGACGTCGAATTACTTCTGTCTCGCAATCTCATCTTACAGACTTTACGTATGCCTCGCTCGACCAAATCAATAATATATGCTACATAACACAATAGCGAAAAGAAATAAATAGAAACGCCCGCAATGTAACAAGCAGTAGAAATAAAACTCCAAGACATGTACCACAATAGAATTGTCTTGGAGTTTTATTTCTACTGAATAAATTGACCATATTTGAGATATGAGTGACCTCTTGGAGTTAACTCTGTAATAAGACCAAAGTCATATCTAAAAATTTCATAAATACAAAATTATGAAAAAAGAAACTAGATACAAATATAATTTTTTTAGCATAAAACAACCAACCACCCAGTATAAATTATTTTCATACCATCAGTATGTAGCTCTCTAAAATCTCGGCCAAGTAAACATAACTATGGTATAAACACATTTCTGCAACCTTAAAGGTGTCGAAATTAATAAAAATATATTGATACAGTTTTGGCACTGTCACGTAACGTAATACAAATCAACAAAAAAAATTGTTGAATCAACAATAGTACTAAAAAACACGGCGAATCCTCTTTTTGATGCGAAAAAAATTCTTCAGTCGGTAATTCGTACTCCGTTGGTCTATAACCAAAAAAAAAGGAAGATTCTGCCCAACGTATCGACGCGCAGCAGTTTTATTTATTTAAATTGTCGCGTGGTAAATGTTGTTATACTTTTTATCATATGTGTGATATTGTTTGATTGACTTTGATTGAAAGACGTTTTTTGAATAATTTTTACGTGGTCGTAAGAAGAATAATGTACAGAACTATTTGGAAAGTGTATTATTTTTACTCGTTACATTTCTGCACTCATCGCTAAGCGACTCGTCCAAAACAGTAACTCCTGCGGAATATATGACTATCCAAACTCGTTATTTCTGGAAATATATTTTTTATCCTGTTTACTTCAAATAGTAATTTAAATAAATATAAAATTATGATAACGTTAATAGTTATAATATATACTGAAAAAAACGCATGCAAGAGACATGTAACTGAGAAGTGACAGAATGACATGTGACTGAGGAGTGTTAAGATGTTTAATTGTGGTTCCCTTTATAATTGAAATTTTTTAATGCGCATATTTTTATTTTATGTTTATCAACCACTCAAATTTTTCTAACCTTGATATATATATTTCAAGTACAAGATATATATTATAAGTAAATAAACGTAAATCCCATATATTATACTGATGATCTAAATCAAGCATTGCCGGAACAGTGGATGTTAAAGGGGGAATTTCAAATAACAAAATTATTTAAAAATAAAACTTTTTTGTTCTCTTTGACCAAATTTGGTACTGTGATATTTTTATTTTAAATTATACATTATTTTGACTAATATATAAACAATGTTTTGTAGATGTGGTTTTAATTTTTTAAAAATATTTTGGCATAAGGTATTCGTTATCACATAGGCCAAAAAATTAAATTTACCGTTTAATGTAAGTAAAATCTTTGATCAATTAACTAAATTTATTCTAATTTAAATAAAATATAACTACATTTAAATTAATACCTAAAAACTGTAAAAATGATAAACCCACTTTGTTCCAAACTTACAGGACTGTAATCATAAAATTTTAACCTAAAATACGTTCTATTTGATAACATGGTATCTGTCAAAAAAAATTCATTTATACATTTATATAATTTAAACAAAACTGTGATAAATGGGGAGAAAGAGTAACTTTTTATTAAACCATAATATGTAGTAAAGAAACTCTCCAACTTTTTCATTATTTTGTTAATTTTATATCATACTAATCATTTATAATATATTTTCTTTTATGCTACTAATTTTTCATTTTTCAGTAAAATCAGGTGTACTACAAGGTCTTATCCTGGGTCTACTTCTATTTATATTTATTATTAATAATAGGCCTAATTGTATTTATTTTCGTATATTATAATCAATTGAAATTACTTCAAAGGAATTAAATTATGATATTTTTAGGCTTAGTAATTAATTAATAAAATGATATCAAGGTGTTAGACAATAATTGACCATTATTAAATTTATTAAATATCAACCAATTTATAAGAAATTTAGATTTTATTAAAGAAAATTTTATTTAAAAAATATTATTGCTATTTAGAACACTTTTGCTTAGGATTTGGATTGAAGTAGATTAAAAAAAGCAGAAATTAAAAGGCCTGGTACCAAAGGTAAAAGAAACTATTATTATTTAAATAGCTTTTGTTATGCTTTTTTTAAATATGAATTTCTAAATACTTCCGCTTATTACTTTTTGTAGCTATGTAGTATTATTTTAGTAGAAAAAATGCTGATTGGACTCATAATTTTTTTAAAGAAATACAAGTCATAGTTACGAGTTATAAACCATACTATTAATAATGTTTATTCATAGGTTTTAATACAATTTACAAAATCAATGTAAATGATTTGCTATTACGTCAGTAATTATTTAAATATGCAGTATCTTAAGTTTTTACATAAACGAACCATATCTTCCATATATTGTGTTTAATTTCGTTTTTATCATGATAATATATTTTTGCCAATTCAGCTTCCTACCCTCATAA
Organism: Neocrepidodera transversa; assembly: GCA_963243735.1. NCBI lineage: Eukaryota > Metazoa > Arthropoda > Insecta > Coleoptera > Chrysomelidae > Neocrepidodera > Neocrepidodera transversa. The sequence goes on from OY725355.1 coordinate 9,747,018, forward strand.
CTTTCAATTACTTATCAATATGTTCAACGTTGTATTTATTAGTTGAAATTGATGGATCGTTTACTGTTCTAATAAAAATGTAAGTATGAAATAATTTCCTTTCTTTTCTACCACTGCTTTCTTTATTAAAAGTATTATCAGTACAGTCTATAAAAAAATAGGTGATTGGAAATATAGTTTTTTTTAAGAGTATGTGTATTATTTGCACCAGTATTCATTTTATGATAATAAAATAAATTTCTAACCCCTTTATTACTGTTCTCGACGTTTCCGATAGCCAGAGTCCGAAAATACAATATCTGGATCGATGAAAATACTAAAACTCTCGAACGAAGTCTAAGATCGAGTTATGATTTCTCCAGAGAAGAAGCCTATTAAATTTGAACCAGATCGGACTGACCCTTTTGGTATCAGTCATACAAAATAAAGTGTTTTGCATAGTAAAACCTTTTTTCAGTTCAATCTTTTAGAACTTTTTCTACGTCCTATTATTACCTATCAGGAGTTTTTATTTTATTCGCTATTTGTTATGTAATATATATTATTGATTTTAGAGTGATTTTGTAAAACACCGCTAATTGACTGTATTCCGAGCGAGGCACACGTGGATTCTGTAAGAGAATTTCTATATCTAATATAAAAGATCATGTACCTACCTTTTTCTGACGAATAATCTTCAACTTATAGTCATAGTGAAGGAGGTCGTAGCAACTATTTTTCACGCATTTTAGGTTACGGGAATATAATTATTTTCATTGATTGAAACACGAGATAAATACTAATTAATTTTATTGGCTAGAGATGTCTATATGCCAAATAGTGTTCAAATTACAAATTAATCTAAATTAAATCAAACAGAATTTTAAACTATTGTACTTTTAGAGCATGAAATATTTAAATTCTTAACATGAATAAGATTAACAAGGAACAATTTATATAATTTTTTTTTAATATTAAATATAATTAATTTATATAATTTTTTTTTTATTACATATAGTTTTAAATGATACCTGTTGAAATAACCACCACTGAAATCAATAGAATCAAGATAACAAAAATTTAAATTTTTGGAAATTATTCTAATTGCAGTAATTTTAAGTGTGTCTAAATATATATAAAACGATACATTTAGACAAATTAATTAGTTTATTTTCGTTTAAATTGCCTCTTGTAAGTAAATATTATTATTTGTATTTATTTCGCTTAAATTTATTAAAAAAAAAAACTATTTTTTATTTAATCAATATTTAATTTACTATTTTATATTTTATTTAAAGTAATTTTATTTATTATTAAGGTACCCAAAATATCTTCTATACAAAACTTTTAAGGTTTTATTTCCACATTTTTTTTATTTCTAGTCATTTTTAAAAAAATCATTTTATTCATAAATAAAATTTTGCAGGAATTTACCATGGAGTGCGGTTGTAACGCTTTAAACTATGGCCCTTATTTGGCCAACAATTGTGGGGCAGGCAATTTTTTTGTTTTTATGAGCTTGGTAGATTCAATTATAAGAAGCACCTGCGACGTTTCAGCCATTTGTGACAGAGTCAACGCTAAAAGTGAACCTGATAGTCAATATGATTATATTGTAATTGGAGGTAAGATTTTTATAAATATTAATTTATACTAACAATCGTCGGAGGTAAATTTTGATAAATCAAAAAAAAAGAGAATTGAACTCAATAGGTTATACGTATTTTCACTAATAAATATAACATAACAAATCTCGCTGACCAACGTTTGGCGCAAAGTCATCTGGGCATAAATTCTTCTGAGACTAATTCTAATAAATTTGAATTCAACTGGGATAATAATCCAAATAACCACATCAGGAATAACTATTGCTAAGATTCTTTTACTTTCTAATTATGGTACCTTTTAACATATACCTTTTATTCTCAACTTTGGTTATTTTGCTTAATCAAAAAGTTCTTTATTTTCCCGTCGTCTTGTGGTCTCTTTCAACCTAATCTTTTTCCGAAACCTGGTTTTATACTTCCTTGATTATAATATTACGTCTATTTTAAAATTAAGTTGTACAACCTTAACTTTGTCTGTAAAGACCATTTAATAATTCTGCTGTTTTTCTAACCTTTGTTTATCTTAGATTTGACCAAATCTTATGGGTCTAACAGGATTTCAGTGTAGTTAAAATTGCTACCGTGTTTTCTTTAGTATAATCCTTATCACCTAATTTTATGAGAAAAATATTATTTTGTATACAGAAAATTTGGTAAAATGATAGATCTTTAAGTATTTAATAAATCCAATAAGTTAAATTTCTCCCAATTTATGATAGAAATCCCTAACTTCTAATGTGTTCGTATTCGCTGAAAGTAGCCTCAGGTCACGGGATAAGAAGGTTTTAAGAAAAAATTTTTGAGTTCGTCATTTGATACGAAATCTTTACTGAGCCGTATCGTCACTAAATAAACCACGTAAAGATTTAATTTTTTGTAATTATAGGCACGGTTTCAACGCACTTTAAAAAGTATAAAAAATCTCTCTGGTTACAGAACTTATATATTAAGTAATTATCATAAATGATATTCATCAGTCAAATTAAAGGGAATCTAACAATATCATTTCTTCGAATACTACAACATATCTACAGCACTTTATTAAACCTTCAATGCTGTTATTGAATTTTTACTCCAGGTCTACAAGAGTGGTCTTTGTTTCCAATCCATGAAAGCGTCAAGAAGATCAAATATTTTAGACCAATAAAGCTATCAATATTTTTTTAAATTCTAAAAAAAATTGATAGACAGATACATATGGGGTCATGTGTTGCTAACCAATTAGGGTAGTCCTGCAAATAAGCCCTATATAGGATGGCTTTAAAGGCTAAACATTGGAAAGCAAAGAAATAGCAGTATTTCTAGACATAATGGACCTTTGGCTTTGTCTCTAACAATACTGGAATTTATATGCAGACACTGTATTACGCGATGGATATAATTCATGCTTAATCATATAACCAATCTCTGTATTTATATCTGTAAGGTGGGGAGGGAAGGTTCCTCCAGAAGTGATATATGCCATATCACTTAAACCCCATTAGGCCCATTGTGTATCCTCCTTAGTATGTGAGGACATAGGCTCATCAGATAGACTACAGTTTTTATGTAGTTGATGACGTCACCAGGAGATGTCTCTTTTATGTTACTAGTGGCGGTATTAGCCAATAATTGATGAGAGTATCGAGAAGTCATATAGAGGATGTGCTCGATTATCTCGTCTCCTTGTGCTGGACAACGACCAGTCAGAATGCCTGTTAGAAGGCGCAGATTCAGCCTAGTTATGAACAAGTCTTTGTTGGTCGCTGTGTTATCAGAGTAATCCACGAGGTCCGTCCCAACTTTGTAGCTTCTTGTTTCGTCCCATTTCTCCTTGAATTTTACAAGGGAGTGATCCTTAATTAGGTTCGTCAGGACCGATGTCGTTTGTCCAATGAGGGAGTCAGATCCAAATAGTTTTTGTTTGGCTGCCTTCTTGGCCAATGAGTCAGCAATACGGTTACCCTTTGATCCATTTTAGGATAACCATGTTGTCGATGGATGCTTCGACCAGTGCTTGGTGATATGCTAGTACTAACCCTTAACAAATTCATGTCCTGTCCAGGGTGAGTAGTGTTTGTATGATATCTGTATAGGTGAGCATGTTTCTATCTGCTGATTTCTTTTACTGCTATTACCATGCCAGTGAGCTCCGTTTGAGCTACGCTGGCACTTTCTTACATAGCCTATTTCATATTTAGGTTGTAGTTGCAGAGGAAGGCGATGTTCCAAAGTAGTTTTTTTGAAATAAATTGCCTCCTTTACTCATTTATCATTTCCTATTTTTTTGTAAAAAAAACCATTTGGGGTATATCATTGTTAGACATTTTTTTCTTTATTTTATTTCCTTTTTTTTTACTAATAATTATTTTTTTATTTTTTACAAAAACAAGAAAAATGATATTGGAGTAAAGAAAATATAATAATTTTTATTTCATCAACAAAAATCGTACTTACATAGATGCTCGGTTTAATAGTGTTTACTAAAGATTATTACTAATTTGTGTTCGTTTTTGCTGTCCACGGCGTCTAATTCTTATTTCTTCCGATCAAAATTATTTACAGGCACATTTTTCTCAGCATCATTAACAGCATTTTAGATTCCGTCTTCTACCTCCCAAGCATCATTCAAATATTTAGCAATATTGTAAAGCACTGTATCTTTTATTACTGCTGGTTCTGATTTCTCAGTTAGAAGCTTTAATTTATCATTTGCTTTATAAAGATCTTTCATAAAATTCTTCCACATTTTCAGTATCTGCTTTTGATCTTTCACAACTATCCTATCTTTGTTCTTTATATCTTTTCAATTCACTTTTTTTTCTTTGTTCGTGTCACTTTTCTCACAAATGATAATATATTATCTATAATTTTTTACTTTAGCTAAACATTCTTTAAGATCTCCTGAATATCTAAAACTTCAAAACCTGTACCTTAAAATTATTAATCAATACACAGTTTTTAACCAGTGGTTTGTTAATTTTTAAGAAAAAACAACAAATTGTTCACCAACAAATATATTTTAGGGGGAAGTGGAGGTTCGACTGTAACTGGACGACTTGCTGAACATACACACCATACGACACTGTTATTAGAAGCTGGTATTGATGAACCTGAAGCTTATCAAGTTCCTGCGTACATTCTTAAATATTATAACAATCCCATACTGGACTGGAATTACCGCACTTCTGATGAACCAAGTGCTTGCCAAGGTAATATTTTATAAAAAAAAATTAATAAGCCAAACCTCATTGGCCAGTATCTTTTAAGAATGATTTCCTATAATAAAGTATAATTTAAATATTTCTTAATTGATACTTATATTTGTTGAAATTTTAGCAATTATCGTTAAGGACTGACTCTTTATCTGTAATTTATAAAAAAGTTTTATACTCTCGAGAAAGGTTTATTTTTGTCCTCAAATACTTTAATAGTAAATCGTGGCTAATGAGGCATTATTTGAACTTATGTAAATCATATTCTTAATAATATTGTGGATAGGTAAAAAAGTATTAATGTAGGCCTGGTTGATAAAGTTCTTAACAGATTTTGTAAGAAATAAAACGAAGTCCTGTATCACTGAAAAGGATTTTCTATACTATAGTTTGGCACCTACTATAATTTTTTATAAAAGACAAATATCTGGTTACATTTTTTTTTAAATAATAGTGTAAATATACTTGAAATTATTTTCTTTAGGATCAAACAACAGTTGTTTGTGGTTGAGATCTAAAATGTTGGGTGGTTGTTCTGTTATAAACGGAATGATGTTTACCAGAGGAACTCCAGCTGATTTTGATAAAAGGTGGCATGGAGCAGGAAACAAGGGATGGTCCTGGGATGAAGTTTTACCGTATTTCAAAAAAGCTGAAGGAAACAGAAACGTAAGTTAATAATTTTAAATTTAATATACAGTTTCCAGTTTATTTCTAGCAGGATTTATAAATAATAAACAAAAAAATTTATTATTTTCGTATACTTTTTATTTAAATATTATAAGTAGGTATAAGGTAGGATATGTGAATGCGGCGTTAGCTCGCTCCTCTACTGCGGCTAGCAATCCACACCTTCTTACAAAGTCTATGGTTGATTTGTGTGAAGCTTTCTGGAAATTGGTAGGCTCCAGTTGTACCAAACCAAACGTATGATGCCTATTCATTTCCAGTGCAGGACAGGAGCATAGAATAAATTCCGACGTTTCGTCTTCCACACTGCAGAAGCGACAGTCCGATGTTTGACTCAGACGTAGCTTCTTCAGATGGTACCGCAGACGACAGTGCCCTATAAGTAGTCCAATTAGGATGCGTAGATCACTTCTACTCCATTCTGGGATCTGCGATAGGGTGCTACCTGAGAGTTTGACTATAAACGCCTTAGAAGGAGCTAACCCAGGAATATCTTTCCAGTGCTGGAGAATTTTCCTCTCGGCCCATTTCCAGATAGTGTCTTTGTCACTACTTTTGGCTATGCCGAAGAATGGTTCCGGTCCAGATTAAACTTGTGCAGATGGCAGATTAAATATTTTTCAATTTGGTAGACACTGTACTGCAGTGATTTTTCCACATCTTTTTAGTGTTGTGCTTGAAAACAGCCTTGAAATCCTTATAGAGTTGCACTCTTTCGGGATTGATATTAGATGTAAGACTGTTTTTTGCTTAACAGTCGGCCGCCTCGTTTCCTGGAATCTCCACATGTGAAGTAATCCTCAATATATGTAGCGATTCTCCAGATGAGGCAACAAAATCATATATGGCCTGGAATAAAGTGTGATGAGTATAAATACTTTTGATAGAACTCAGCGAGTCTCTACAAATAACTGACAGTTACATTCTGGTGATAAGAAATTTATTACTTGAAGGATACCTAATAATTCTGGCGTTGTACCCAGGGAATCCATTGATATTACTTACTGCATCTTCTTCCCTAACGCGTTTGGACATTTCCGGTTGCGCGCCATCTACGATGCAGCAACTTCCTGGGCTTCCTGCATTACTGCTTTCTATGGAAGGGCCAAAAAAAAAGAATCAAAATCTATGTGAAGTTTTACATTTTTATTGAACACAATAACCATTCTAAGTACAGAGAGTTTCTAAGACCTAGTTGAGGCATGAGTATTAACAGTTCATTGCCAACTAACTTACTCTTAGCCATTTATAACTTTTAGGTAAATCATTCGACTACTGTCATACTGGTAAATCAAAATTACATTAGAGATCCAATTTTTTTTGTCTCTTACTTACTATCTGCTTCTGTAGATAATTTTCCAAATATTTGCTTGAAAGACTGATTGTTTTATATGCTGATATAGGGTCTTCGATATGTATGATGTATTTTTCACTGCCCGATTTTTCTGTCTAAACAGAATTTTGCTGTACTGATTAATAGATCCTGTAGTGTATTTAGAATCATATAAAACATGATATTAGTCCAATTACTTTTGTTTCTTTTAATCCCATTTGTATCCAAATTAAAATCACTTATTTTTTTAGATTAATGATTATGACAGTCATTATCACGGCAAAGATGGTCCAATGACTGTTTCTAATCACTACTACGTTCCAGAATTCGCTCATGCTGTTCTAGAAGGTGCTGCAGAAGCTGGTTTCCCTATTTCTAAAGATTTAAATGGTGCTAACATTACTGGATTTGCTATCCCACAATCATATATCAAGTAAGTAATTATAAAATATAACTTCCTATACTAAACTATAAATAAATCCAAACTATTTTAATTACTGGCGTAATTTCTTTTAGGGATGGATCTAGAGTTAGTATGGCTAAAGCCTACGTACGACCACATCGTGACAGTAAAAACTTACATGTTATGCTAAACTCTACTGTTACCAGAATCCTTCTTGACAATCACAAAAAAGCATATGCCGTCGAATTTATCTATAACAATAAAACATACACCGTAAAGGCTAAGAAACAAATTGTTTTATCAGCTGGTACTATGAATTCGCCAAAAATTTTGTTGCAATCCGGTATCGGTCCTAAAGATGCTTTGGACGCTGTTGGTATTAAACAGATCCATGATTTGCCTGGTGTTGGAAACAATTTGACTAACCACTGTGCATTTGCTCTTAGCTATACTATTGATGCATTAAATGATACATATGATGTTAACTTTGAGACTATTTCAGAATATTTGAATCATAGGGGAGGTCCCCTTGCAAGTCCAGGTAAGCTTAAAACATAGATTTTTATCATTTTAAGAATTTATATAGATATTATGTATTATATAATGTGTATACAGAGGATGACAATACATGTGACAAAAATACTAAAACTTCGCAATATTGGTATACAAAAGTAGAAAACTAACAAAAAACAAAAAAAATATTAATAGGATTCGGAAAATGCTTTTAAATCTGATGGATATGAATAAACAGTGAAACGTACATACGGAGGAAAAATAATAATTAGAAGCTACAAAAAAAGATGTTGGAGTGCCAATATTAAAAAAAGTATCCACGAATACTTTTTCAGATATTTAATGTTAAACTTTTAAATTTTGACATTTTTTTATTTTTACCAGATGACAGTTGGAGAAATAATTTTGACTGTTCTGAATAGAGTTTTTCAAGTGCTTTCAAATTTTGACATTTTTTATTTTTGACAGATGACAGTTGGAGAAATAATTTTGACTGTTCTGAATAGAGTTTTTGAAGTGTTTTCAAATTTTGATATTTTTTTATTTTTGACAGATGACAGTTGGAGAAATTATTTTGATAAAAATTTAAAAAATTCCAATAAAAAATCTCTAAATGTTTTAAAAATTTCAACAACAAAATCTAGATTTAAAAAATTTCAAGAACTTTGATAAAAAAATTCAGGAGTTATGATAAAAATTTAAAAAATTTCACAATCAAAAATCCAAAAATTTTAAAAACATGTATAAAATTTCAGATTTTGTAAATATTTAAAAAATTTCAAGAACTGTGATCAAAAATTTCAGAAATTATGATAAAAATTTCAATCAAAAATGTGTAAATATTTCAAAAATTTTAAAAATATGTAAAAATGTTCTAAAATTGTCAAAAGTTTCAACAAAAACCTATAAACATTTTAAAAACGTGTGCAAAGTTCCAGATTTTGTAAAGATTTCAAAAATTTCAGGAACTGAGATCTAAAATTTCAGAAAATTTGATAAAAATTTAAAAAATTTCAATAAGAAATCTCTAACTGTTATAAAAATTTCAATAAAAAAATCTAGATTAAAAAAATTTCAAGAACTTTGATAAAAATATTCAGGAATTATGATAAAAATTTAAAAAATTTCAATCAAAAATGTGTAAATATTTCAAAAATTTTAAAAATGTGAAAAAATTAAAAAAATTAGAAAAATGTCAAAAGTTATAATAAAAAATCTGTAAGCATTTTAAAAACGTGTACAAAGTTCCGGATTTTGTAAGTATTTCAAAAAATTTCAAGAACTTTGAGAAAAAATTTCAGGAATTTTGATAAATATTTAAAATTCCAATGAAAAATTTGTAAATATTTCAAAAATTTCAATTTTTTGTAAAAATTTCAAAAGTTTCAATAAAAAAACTATAAAAATTTTAAAAACGTGAAAAAATTTCTGGATTTTGTAAATATTTCAAAAATTTCAAGAACAGAGATCAAAAATTTCAGGCAATTTGATAAAAAATTAAAAAAAAATCAATAAAAAATCTAGATTTCAAAAATTTAAAAAAGTAAAAATTTCAAGATTTTGTAAAAATTTCAAAAGTTTCAATAAAAAATCTATAAAAATTTTAAAAAACCGGTTGTGTCGCCCCAAAAACTTTCCCGACGAGTATCTATGTATACATTTTCAGATACTTAATGTTAAAGTCTTAAATTTTGCCCTTTTTTTGACAGGTGACAGTTGGAGAAATAATTTTGACTGTTCTGAATATAGTTTTTTTAAGGGCTATAAAATGAAAAATTGCATATTAAATTCCGTGATATATTTCTTCCGACTGGTAACCCAAACCGATATACCAAATTTCAGCTCAATCAGATTAAACGTGTGGCCTCTCTCGAGGAAGAATACTCACTGACAGACAGACAGATAGACAGACAGACAGGCAGGCAAAATGGATATTTTCATCTTTATCTCGAAATTTCTATTAGCTCGTTCACAAAACTTTTCCTTTTGGGTGGTTCTGGAAAGTAATTTAACAGAACAAAAAAATAAAAGAGAATGTAAATTGTAATTAAAAGAAACATAGAATATCTGAATCTGGCGTGGGAGGTCCGACCGGCACTGAGGCTCTAGACATATTTTGTCCCGCTAGTTTTCACATCAGACCTGTACTCTTGACACAGTCAAGAATAGTTCTGATAGCTTTCTCTACCTCTTCGGGTTCTGGTTACTATACGCGAAAGTGCCATTCCTTTATTCCCTTTCCTGTTCAGGTCCCGGAAATAGCATAATATATAAAGAGGAGTTTCGTCCTCTTCCTCACATTTCCTACATAGGGAATCTTCCGATACTATTATGAGGTTCGGGTATCTTCTGAGCCCGCAGTACCCTATCAGGACACCTAGTGCAGTTTTGAGTTCCCGTCTTTTTAGGCATAACAGCAGATTGTCTCTGCTCTTGGGTCGACCTTATATAAGTTCCATCCAGTATTCCCTGTGTTTTCCCATAATTATTTTTCTAGCATACCCTTTAGGAAATACATCATTTGGGTTGCTCCTTTACCAGCCAGGCGGTCTGCCCTTCATTGCCTTCTATGCTCTTATGCCCAGGCATCCATTATAGAGTCCCATTCTTGTGTTCTGCTAGGGCATTTAGGTTTTTATGGTGGTCTAATATTAGTTTGGACTGTATTTCCACCCTTTGTATTGCTTTAAAAACAGATAATAAGTAAAAATACATCAGAGGCTTCTGGGGAAAAGGGAACGAGAAAAAATAAACAAGAGATATTAGAGAAGACTTTCGAGCATTCCATACTATTAGCAATACTATTTATTGGTTTGATCAGCTAATAAAATAACCATATAAGTGTAAGAAATTAAGAAAAAATTTCCAAATTTTTGAGTATCTTTAGGCTAACGAAGATATTTAAAGCCTATCCTCTTCCTTTAACGGAACTTTTTTGTTTAAAACAACACATGACACATGACAAATTTGTCTAATTCTAATTTACTACCAAAAGAAAATCTACATATGTATTTTTTTATTTCACAGGTCTACCAGTAACGTCAAGACTACCATCATCAGTTTCAGACGCTAGCGATCCAGATATTCAAATGTTTTTCTCGTTAACTAGCCGTACTTGTACTCCTACAGGTTTATCGAATGTCCCATTCGATGAATCTAATCCAAGCGCTAAAAAAACTGTAACCATAAATCCTGTAGTCTTGCATCCCAAGAGTAGAGGAAGGGTCACTCTGCTATCCAATAATCCTTTAGATCCTCCTCATTTAGTTGGAAACTATTTAACTGTAAAAGATGATGAAGATAGGTTGCTTGAAGGAATTAGATATATTCAAAGATTGACAAATAGTACTACATTAAAAGATAAATGGGGTCTTGTATATCAACCTGTAGATTATGGACATTGCTCTACTGACTTCACGTAAGTTTTAAATAAACAGGATAGTTATGCATAATCCCATATTTCTTATAGATTTGATACTGATGAATTTTGGAGATGTGCTGTCCATTATACTACTGGTCCTGAAAATCACCAAGCTAGTACTTGTAGAATGGGTCCAAAGACTGATAAATGGTCTGTTGTAGATAATGAACTACGAGTAATTGGTATCGATAATTTAAGAGTAGCTGATGCTTCAGTTATGCCAGTTGTAACTTCTTCTAATACAAACGCTCCTGTAGTTATGGTTGCCGAAAGAGTTGCTGAATTTATTAGTCGAGAATGGATATAAGGATTTTATATTTGTTTATTTATCTGTAATATATTATTTATTTTTTAACAGAATTTTAATCTTAATTTTAAGAGTAAATACAAATAATAATTCATATCTATAATATGAGAGGCAAAGTCCTGACTGATTGACCGACTGATTGATTGACCGACTGACTGACATAGAATTATCGCACAGCACAATCTACTGAACCCAGAAAAAAAATGGGAAAAAACCGGAAAACATGGAAAAAAAATAGAAAAAAGAAGAAAAATAAAGGAAAATATGAAATACTAGAGAAAAATAGGGTAAATAATGCGAAAGAAGAAAAAACAGGAACAAATAGGGACAAATAGCGAAAAATAAAGAAAAGAGGAAAATCTAATGAGAAACAAGAAAAAATAGCAAAAATATAAAAATGGTGAAAAATAGAGAATAACAGAGAAAAAAGGAGAAAATAGTGAAAATGGGGAAATTGGGCAAAACAAAAGGAAATTAGTGAAAATAGTGAAATGCTGGAAAGATTAGGAGAAAAAAGGGCAAAATAGAGAAATTACGGAAATTAGAGAAAATAAATAAAAGAAGGGAAGAAATAACGGGAATTAGTGAGAAAAAGTAGGGAAAAATAAGAAAAATAGGGAACTAAAAGTAACCTAGGAAAAATAGAGAAAAATTAGGACAAATACGGGCATATATGGGAAAACAGGAAAAATAATGAAAGCGGGAAAAAAATGAGGAAAATAGGACAAACCAGGAAAATATACTGAAAACAGGAAAAAAAATTCCTGTCGGTAGGGTCGACAGGGGGAGGTAGATTTCTATTGTCTAAATTTAAGACTCATCCTTCCCCACCCCACGATATGGTCAGATTGAAAAAAGTTTCAAAAAAATAATTTTATAATAATTAGGGCATGAAAAAAGTCTCAAATTGCAGGGATATAATTTTTTTGAAATTTCAACCCCCTCCAGTTCCATCCCCTTAGGACCGATTAAAAAAATTTTCAGACAAATTAATTTTATAATACTTACTGTCAGTAGATAGAACGTTCTTTAACTTTAACGGTTCTATAACTAATGACAATGACGTTTAGATTGTGACAATTGTATAAGAAATCAACTTGTAAAGTTTTATTCTAAACGTCATTGCCTTTACTTATTGAGTCTTTAAAGTTAAAGGACGTTCTATCTACTGACAGTTAGAGCATTAAAAAGTCTTATGGCCTGTTTCAATGTTTTTTAAACTGGCGGAGATATAATTTTTTTGAAATTTCAACCCCCTCCAGTTCCACCCCCGTGGGTCGGATGAAAAAAAGGTTTAGACAAATTAGTTTTATAATAATTAGAATATAAAAAAGTCTTATAACCTGTTTCAATATTTTTGAAAATCGCGGAGATAAATTTTTTTTGAAATTTCAACCCCCTCAAGTTCCACCCCCGTGAGCCGGATGAAAAAAAGTTTCAGACAAATTAGTTTTATAATAGTTAGAAGATAAAAAAAGTCTTGTGACATGTTTTAATATTTTTGAAAATGGTGGAGATATAATTTTTTTGTAATTTCAACCGCCTCCAGTTCCATCCCCTTAGGACCGATTAAAAAATTTTTCAGACAAATTAATTTTATAATACTTAGAGCATTAAAAAGTCTTATGGCGTGTTTCAATGTTTTTTAAAATGGCGGAGATATTATTTTTTTGAAATTTCAACCCCCTCCAGTTCCACCCCTGTGGGTCGGATGAAAAAAAGTTTCAGATAAATTAGTTTTATAATAATTAGAATATAAAAAAGTCTTATAACCTGTTTCAATATTTTTGAAAATGGCGGAGATAAAATTTTTTTTAAATTTCAACCCCCTCCAGTTCCACCCCCGTGTGTCGGATGAAACGAAGTTTTAGACAAATTAGTATCTAAATTAGTAACTAATGGAAAACAGGAGAATCTAGAAAGATATAAGACAAATGAAAAAAAATAGGAAAAAAAAGTAATAATAAAGAAAATAGAAAAAGACTAATGGAAAACAAAAAAAGTTATAATGATATTGAAAAAATAGGAAAAAGTATCTATTAAAAACAGAGAAAATGGTGAAAAATTGGGGAAATATGGAAGAAAATAGAAGAAAATAATATAAACTGGGAAAACCGGCTAAAAAGGGAAAAGCAGAAGGAAATGGGGCAAATTTTAAAAAAAGAGGGAAAATAGGAAAAAAAAAGAGAAAAATTGAGAAGAATTGAGAAAAATTGTTAAAATAAGAACAAATATAGCAAAATAGGGAAAATAGAGAAATTGGGGAATGGTGAAAAATGGAGTAATGTAGGCAAAAATAGGGAGAATTGGAAAAAATGGGGCAAAATGCAGAAAAATAGGGATTTGGAAAAATAGTGATAAATAGAAAAAAATAGAAAATTGAGAAAAAATAGAATAAAATAATGGAAAATGGGAAAAATACCAAAAAATATGAAAAAATAGGAAAAAGTTAGGAATAATATTAAAAAATTTAAAAAACATATAAAATAGGAAAATATATAGGAAAATAGTGAAAAATAAAGGAAAATAAGGAAAAGTAGTAAAAATAGGAAAAAATAAATAATAATTTAAATATGAATAAATTAAAAAATATGACAAACAATAAATAGTATAATTTTGTTTTTTAATTTATAGTTATTTTGTAAAACATAATAATTTCCTATGATGTCATCAATATCAACAAAAGTGTTAAACGCAATGATAAGGTGTGGAATAACAAATTTAAACATGTAAATTTTGTTAATTTTTTTTTTAATCATACAGAGTAGTCATAAGTAATATATATTAAAAAAAATTGAATGAAATAAGTCCAACGAAAAAAAAAATTATATAATAAAAATAATTTATTGTACTAAATTTCTAATAAAGTATTTCAAATATTTACGATTTTTTTTAAAACCATAACCGACTCTTTAGTATCTGGACGCTTGTTTTTTCCTATTTCTTTCTATTTTTCCTGTTTTCAATATCTTTCCTGTTTTTCTCCATTTGTCCCCATTAATAATCTATCTTTTTCCTATTTTTACTATTTCTCCATAAATTTCAGTATTTTATGTATGTTTTTAAATTGTATTCCTATTTTTCCATGTTTTTTGTATTGTTTAATGTTTTCCATTATTTTATCCTATGTTTCCCTATTTTCCAATTTTTCCCTATTTTTTCTTAATTTTTATTATTTTCCACTATATTTGTCTATTTTCTCATATTGTTTTCTAATTTCCCAATGTTTCCATATATTTTTCCTATTTTTTCCTCTATTTCTCTATTTTTCACTATTCACGAAGTTCCCAATTTTTCGCTAATTTTTTAAAATTTGCCCTATCTGACTTGTCCTATTCATTTTATAAATATCTGAAAGGATTAATAAAGATTATTATTATTATTATTATTATTTGTTTTCGCTTTTCCGTACTTTTCGCTAGTTTCCCAATTTTTTACTATTTTTCTCAATTTTCTTCCATATTTTCCCCTATTTTTCACACTTTTTCATATTTCATCCATTTTTCCAATATTCCATTTTCTATTTTTCCTTGTTTTTCATTACTTTTTTTTTCTTTTTTCTTTATTTTTACGTTTTTTGTTAAATTTTTTTCAATATTCTTCCTCTATTTTTTATTATTTTCTCTGTAATATTTTTTTGTATTATTCCTATTTTTTTATATCTTTCTTTATTTTCGTGTTTTCCATTAGTTTTTTCTATTTTCATTATTTTCCATATTTTTACATATTTTTCTCTATTGTTTTCCAACATTTCCCCTATTTTTCACTATTTTCTCTATTTCTGTTATTTTTTCTAATTTTGCATATATCTTTCTATTTTTTCTGGTTGCCATTAGTTTTTTTCTTTTTTCACTATTTTTTCCTATTTGTCCTTATTTGTACTGGTTTTCATTTTTTTCAATTGATTTCATTTGTTTTTTTTGGTTTTTATTCGTTTTCATTCGTTTTCATTCCTTTTCGTTTGTTTTCACTTGTATTTATTTCTTCATATTTTTTCCCATTTTTCCAATATTCCATTTTAGTTTTTCCTGTTTTCCATTAATTTTTTCTTTTTTCTTTATTTTTATTTTTTCCCTATTTTGTTATATTTTTTTCAATATCTTCCCCAATTTTTTTCGATTTTTTCTATTTTCCCTATTTCTTCTTTTTTTTCCCATTTTGCTATATTTTTTTTATATCTTTCTTTATTTTCCTGTGTTTTCCTGTGTTCCATTAGTTTTGTCTATTTTCTTTGTTTTTCCGTATTTCTCCCTATTTTTCTCTATTTTTTTTCCATATTTTCCTCTATTTTTCTCTATTTTCTCTATTTTTGCTATTTTTTCTTATTTTGCATATCTTTCTATATATTCTGCTTTCCATTAGTTTTTCGTTTTTTTTTATTTTTCCCTATTTTTTCCTATTTATTATTATTTGTACTTATTATTTCCTAGTTTGTCCTATTATCCTGGTTTTCATTATTTTTTTGTGGATTCCCATATATGACAAGTTTATCCTTATTATTCTCTATTTTTCACTAGGTTACATTTATTTCCCTATTTTTTCTTAATTTTCCTTACCTTTTCTCACTAGTTTCCCCTTAAATTTTTCTCCTTTCCCCTATTTTTCTCTAATTTCAGTAATTTCTCTAGTTTCCCTTTTTTCTCCTAATCTTTCCAGCTTCTCACTATTTTCACTATTTTTCCTATTTCTGCCTAATTTCACTATTTTCCCTATTTTTCTCTGTTATTCTCTATTTTATAGTATTTTTACTATTTTTTTCCTATTTGTTCAATTGCTTTTTATTATTTATTTGTTTTCATTATTTTTGGATTGGCATAATTAATTCTAAAAACATAAGATGGCCCGATCTCTGAGCCACCCAGTAGATATATATGTTGTTTTTAAATTTTAATTTAATGCAAAATTTTATATTCACCTTATCGAAGTAGTTTCTTATCAGTCTGGCTAATAGACTAATTGACCAAAACCATACAAAAGAAAATTATTAACTTTAGAACCCCATTAATATTATTAACAGTTGTACGAAATGGAGTGCGGTTGTAAGGCCTTAAACTATGGCCCTTATTTAGCCAATAGTTGCGGCGCAGGAAATTTTTTTATTTTTATGAGCTTAGTAGACGCAATTATAAGAAAAACATGCGACGTTTCAGCCATTTGCAAGAGAGTTCATACCAAAAGTCAACCTGATGATTCATATGATTTTATTGTAATTGGAGGTAAGAGATTATAATAAAAATTATCACTTTTGTATATCTTTTATGTTTGGTAATCTAGAACAATATTTTCACCAATTTTCTTTAAAATCTATATTATTTAAAATTGATAATAGATTTTCAAGTATCAACAAAAGCAACTTAAATATTTTAACTAGCTTCTAGATCCCAATTGCAAGTGGAGTGCCCACCGTTGTTGATCTGTTTTATTGACGTAAAAAAATATTTATTTTATTAAAAGAAGTCTTGTCTATCTAAATCTAACATGTGTATTAAAAAAAATAAATAAAAAAAAATGTACAGTTCGTTTGGTATACTGGCATGCATAGCAGGGCCAAAAATACGACAGCATAGTGAATTTTGATGGAGTGGAATGTTTTAAATTGTTTTGGAATAATTTTTTTTCTAATCAATATAGATAATTGTAAAAACATTTTTATAGTAACTAATAGCCCATATTATGATATTAACTATGACCTCACGACAGAAAGTTAGGTTAGTCACTAACGGTTAAGGGTTAATGACATTTTGCTTGGTCAAATATTTCATTATTTTACCACTAATAAATCCAGTCCCGGAAAATTAACCTCTATTACTCAGTTTAACTCTTTTCATATTAGGATTATAAAGATAAGACAGCATACCCAAATTTTTGAAACTTACCATAAAGATGTATACTTTTCCATTTACCACTTTTACTTACGTTAACTTTAGTTCATAAAAAATAATAATAAGAAAGATATTAATAAGTACCTATAAGAACAAACAAGTAATTTATAATAGAGTGTCTAAAGGTCCGATGAAAACCAAATAGGTCCATCTGAGCATACAGTCCGACTGCCTAATAGTTGTACGTTAACTTAAAAGTTTGATTATTTATCACTATGATTCGGTGTGGTCGAATGCTATCGTTTTTTTTAATTTTTTTGTAAGAAATAAATGGAAGGTATTTCTTTTTTTAATACACAGACTATATTTAGATAGTCAAGACTTCTTTTAATAAAATAAATTAATATACACAGGTTAGATTTATATAGTCAAGACTTCTTTTAATAAAATAGATTAAAATACACAGGTTAATTATACTGGCTCTCTAGACTCTTGTTGTATTTTTTTATCTAGACACTCTCAACTTAAAATTTCATTTAAATCTGCTAATGAAATAACAAATATATTTTAGGTGGTAGTGGTGGTTCGGCTGTGACTGGAAGACTTGCTGAAGAAAAACAATTTAAGACTTTATTAATCGAAGCTGGTATTGATGAACCTGAAGCTTATCAAGTACCTTACTTTATTATGGCTTATGGTACTAATCCTTTAGTGGACTGGAATTATGCTACTTCTAATGAACCAAATGCTTGTCAAGGTAATTTTCATTTGGATTTAAGACGATATAAATATAATGTATACGAAAAAAAGATATAAATATTTAAATTATTTTATAGATCAAACTTTTTAACTTATGATAAATTACTGAGAATTAAACTAAACATATAAATAATTTTATTAAATCTGTTCCTTAACGAAAAACATACGTTTCTAATGACGATAAAATTACTTCAACTATAATTCAGATGTTGTAATTTTTTTTATAGAACATAACTCTTATAAATTTCACTAAAAATATATCCTGTTGTAACAAAGTTACTTCAATTTTCGTGAAAATTTAAATATTTAAATTAAATCGTACACGGCACTGGAATAGAATTAATTTAAAATTATGGGACAGGCCAGAACTACAAGGTAACAGTTGAATCTCTGCCCGACCGATGCAGACACTCGCGTCCGTGCTTCTAGACGCCGAAGTTCTTATCGAGTATTCGTTGTCGGTAATTGCTGTGGCAGACCCAATTAGAGTTGCAGTGGCAGTCCCAGTTGGAGTAACAGTGGCAATCCGTTCACTTTAGATTTGGGATTTTTTTAGAGAATTGAATCTTTTGATTCCGTTCCTTAAAATGATTTGTTCCTATTTGGTTGTTGGGCATATCGCGTTATTTCTTCTACAATTATAGAAATAAGATTTTCATCAAAAAATAAATAAAAAAATCTACGGGAGTCATTGCAGATTAAGCTTCTACGGAAAGCAGTATAATCTATTACATTTGCAGAAAAATCATTTTCTAGTTCTGGATTTGGCCAGATCATTCGATTTCTGTTGTTCTGATGTGGATGGCTTTTTGTCGTATTCATTTTATCTTATCTCACAATTTTTTTTGACTATACCACGACATAAGTGATTAATATCACCTATGTATTCATCGTCTAAATAGTCTTCCTCTGTGTCTGCTCCTTGATTATCAGGTGGTTCAATGTATATATCTAAATTTTGTTGGCCTTCATCTTCTTCCAGCAAAGATAATTGTTCGTGAAGAGGCAATCTCCAAAAAATATTGTGTTTACTAATACTGTCCAGATTACATGAAGTATCTTATAGGGAACGCTTATAAATAAAGCATACTGCCTAAAATAACAATTCTAATATTTGTAAAAAAATACAGTAAAAGGTATAGTTATACACTGTTAAAAACTAAACTTAGAAGCATTCCGATATTCCAGAATAAAAAACTTACCGTCTGTTCTTTGTACCATATCCCTTTCGGTCGCGACTTTTTGCTAGTAAAGATAAAATTTTTGAAAACTTTGATTTTTTAAAGATGTTAAAGAACACGGTGATCAGGGGCATAAACTGGCGAGAAATTAAAAAACCTTAGCTTAGAAAAAAACAAGTTTATTTAGCACGAAATTCAAGAAAACAGATTTTATTAAATAAGATCCTAGTTTACATTTTGCATCATCCTTGGAAAGACTGGTAGATGGCCCACTTCATCCAAGTGAATTTCATCTATTGGTGCTACTTCCATTTTCTATTTTTTTCTTTTAATTTTGGGCGTCAATGACTTATTGGCAGGAGCGGATGATGGTCGTCCTGATTTTTTCTTATTGTGGCTTTTATTTGAATATTTCACCAATAATCATACGGAAAGCAGTTAGGTTCATTATATTTTTCTTTGACATGTCTAAAACGTTTTGCATTTTTTCTCAATATCCGACAATTGATCATTTATTTCCAAAAGGTGTTGCTCTGTAAAGGGCTTATTGGACGTACTTATTCTCACTTATTTTGCTCGACTATTCTGTAATTGTAAATAAAATTTAAAACCTTTCAGTCAATTAAAAAAAAAGACAAAAAGGACTCACCCCAACTTGCATAAAAAACAAATACAGCGAGCGTTAAGGCGGGGCTCCACTAAACTGAGCTAGCCCGGCAGCACTGGCGGCCTTTCCGCCGGCACAAAACGCCGCGGATTTAAATTCGATTCCCCCAAACTGGACATATGGGTCGGTTTGAATTGTCTCTAGTATTCTATAAATTACTTTCATTTCGGAATAATTTTATTAATAATAAGATCTTTTTCAATCTAGTCGGTCGAAATATGGTCATCATCTTGAGTATTTTCTTTATTCGAATCTTTTCTATCCATTTTAAAGTAACTTGAAAATCCAGTGTAAGTTATATAAATGGTATAAGAAAATTATGTTCGTTTAAATGACCATGGTGACTGAAAGGGATATAGCGTGGGATCTATTACCACAAAAAATCGGCAAAACAAGCGCACACTTTAACAAACTGAGAGTGACTGAAAGTGGTGATACTAATCGAGGACAAAAATGTGCAAACCACGATAGTACCGTTACGTAGACGTACCAGTCACAAAACAGTGGCATTCATTTAAAGGGAAACTATGCTTTAATGCAAGATCTTATCACCAGAACCTCCCCTTAAGCTTCAGTCGACATATGTTACATTATAATCGCTACCAATGATACATTTTTTACTTGGATGTAGGATGATAATATAAAATACTAAAATCAGTATTTTAATTTTATTCAAACCAGATATAATTTATATAATTTTTTTAAGGAACTCACAATAGTTGTGTATGGATAAGAGGAAAAATGTTGGGAGGATGTTCATCAATAAACGGAATGATGTTTACAAGAGGAACCCCAGCTGATTTTGATAAAAGATGGTATGGCGCAGGCAATATAGGATGGTCTTGGAAGGATGTTTTACCATTTTTCAAAAAATCTGAAGGCAATAGAAACGTAAGGAATATTTTACAAAAAGTTTTGTTAGAGTATATTCTATTTTCACATAATAGCTACAGTAAAAAATTATGAAACATGTTTTTTTTAAATTCATCAGGTTATCTATATCTCAAATGTGGTCAACCAATGAGTAAGTAATGAAACACACAAAGCCCAGTACCACAATAATATATTTGTTGAAAAAGTTGGTTTGTCCTGATTGTAACGAAATTTACATCGGAAAATCACTCTCTTCTTGTGCTAATCATATCCTCTCCACTTATCATTCTTTTTCCATTTCCGATTCTACTCTCCTCCACGATTGTCATAAAGGTAATAGGTTGAACCTTCTTGAGATGTTAGAAATTAACTCCTCTTTACATAATGATACTAATTTGTGCCTAAATGAACAAATTCGACCTAAAGACAATCACTTATTATTTGATTCTTTTCTGGACTTGATTTAAGGTTACCTTTTCCCATTCTTTTCTTGCTGTATTATCCAATATACTATATTGTATCTTCTCTCACTAACTGCTCCCTACGATGAGTAATTTCTTTTCTTATTTTCTTCTTATTATAATTTAGTTTGGTTACTGCGGTTACCATAACCTTCGCCTCCCGGGCTTATTAGACATTGACATTTACTTTGACGTTAACTTGACAATGACATTGACCCTTTTCTTCTTCTTCCTCTATTCTTCTTCTTTTTCTATGTTTACCCTTCTAGTTACTGTTTTTCATAATTTCATGTACTAGTAATTTTTTCATTGCTTTATTTTTTGATTTGTTATATTGTATAATGTACCCTTCATGTTTTAGTTTTTGAGGTTGGCAACCCCCATTCACATCATGACTTATAATTTTTTAATTTTTAATGTTTGGTTGTCAGTTGTCATTCTGTCAATTGTCATACATCATTTTGTATAGTTGTCTTTGACGTTGAGTTTATATGGTACTGCAACACGTTCCACTTATATTCCTAGAGTTTTTTCTGACTAAACCAACTTTTTGAACAAATATATTATTGTAGTACTGGACTTTGTGTGTTTCATTAATCATCTTTTTTTTTTAACTTATGGCCCAACTTATGTGCTATAGTTCCAATAAAATTAAAATTGATTATGGATTTTAATATCTATCTATTTGCGCTCTATTACCATTTTACGACCAGATATACATCGATCTTCTTTATTTGAAACTTCCTCATTAATGTTACACAAAAATTCTTACTTGTTATTGATTCTAGGGATCGCACCTTGAACACCTTTTTTAAGATTTAAAATACGCACATCCATCTTGTATAACGTATTTCTTCACGTCCTATATTTTTTCATATATACATAACTTTTTTGTTGTAGTTTAATAAATATGACAGTCATTTTCACGGAAAAAACGGACCAATGACCGTTTCTGATCACTACTACGTTCCAGAATTTGCTCATGCTGTTTTAAAGGGCGCTGCAGAAGCTGGTTTTCCAATTTCGGACGATTTAAATGGAGTTAATGTGACTGGATTTGCTATTCCACAATCATTTATTAAGTAAGTAATATTTAACTACCATTTTTAAAACATTCTTGGTTCGCATGTATTGGAATATCTTAAGTAATAACATACAGGTACTAAAATAGTATTTGATGAGAGTGGATTTTAGTGATATGTATACGAAATTAGATATAAATCTGTATAGCCATATTTCCTGAAGAGGTCTATAAATGGATTCAAATTTTAAGATCTAGAACTATAGTGGGACGCTGCAAAAAAAAGTGTAGCTAAATATAATAAAAATAATATAATATCTCACAACATTTGGTCTCAAGGGTTCAAAGACCTGATATAAAATATTTGTATAAATACAAAGTCAGATCTTTAAGCGCCAATATTTGAGAATTTCATTCTAGTTACTTATTGGTTGCTGGTACTATACCCTTGATATTAATATAATTAACTTAAACTCAATCTTCGAGTCTGTACAAATTTTCTTATTGTACAGCAAGTGTTAAGATATCATTGAGACTAGGGCATATTCTTTCTTTATATTGTAGTATTTCAATGACAAGATCGAATCGTTCTATCTAGTTTAACCACGTGGTTGAGATAGATCTACCAGCATTGCACTCTTGTCTCTTTTGGTACCTGGCGTTGTTGGTATTTTTGGTACAATACAAATAAATCCTTGGTTGGGTTGGTGTATGTAGTCAATATAGCTAAGTAAATACAACCTGATGTTAGATGTTGGAATATTTTCTTAACTTATTCTGCATCTGTAATAGTTCATTTAACTATCTTTACTAACAAATTTATTATATTTATTGCTCTAACTTAGTCTTGATAAAGCCCTTGGCATCTGGCAAAAGTTGTCTATCTCTCAGACAACTATTTATTGCCCCTATCTATATGAAGCTAATTAATGTCACCATGATATTGATCATCTACTTTTTTCAGTGATATTTTTGCCTACATTTGAGTATCTAAAAGGGTAAGTACAGAGCCTTAGAAGCAAGATTTTGAGTTATTGCTTTGATCGATGTTACTGGACTAAACCTCAACAATGCAGCTTTAAGACTTATTAATTGTGTTATGCCAATTATATCATTGATATCAGGTTTTGGATACATCGGTATATCATACCAGTGTTTCCTATTGACAGTTGGGACATCCACATTTACATGTTAACTGAATATTGAATGGTTTCTTGAAGTTAGTTTTTGGTATTATATCATCACTTTTCCTTTATAGTAATGAGTTTGTGATGACTTTTGTTATACTGGTACGTCCTTGGTCACTTGGACACCCATTCTTGCCTCTGCTCTGATATGGATATAAAGTGGCGGAAAATTTAGTATAATTTCCATAGCCGCGATTGAAGTAGTTCTTATGGAACCCATATTACAAATACAGGCTGGTTTTTGGAGTTTAGAAACCTCCAATAGAGCCCTTTTTTGATTTTGTTTAGGCCACCACACCAAAGAGCCGTAGGTTATCACGGGTCTTACCACATCACTATACAGCCAGTGTACTATATGTAGAGTCCCCATTTGGTGCTCACTGCTCTTTTGGTAGCCATTTTTCCCTTGTTTATGATTTTTTGCAAGTATCTATTCCAGGTTAATTTTGCATCTAGGGTTATACCTACATACTTCACCTTCTGGCTTTATTTGAATGTATTTATTGTTAGCCAATGTCACTATCCTATTTGTGTTTTATTGAGAAAAAATTCGGTATTTTATTTACCAGAATAATGTTTGAAAAATATACATCAAGTAAAGCACTTTAAATAATGCTCCTTATCTTCGCTTGGATAATCCGATCTGATCAATAGATGTTCTGTTGTACTCTTGGTCTCACTTTAAGATATTTTTACATACTTGGTCACTTGTTACTGAAATTTTGTACCTATGTCACCTCTTTTCTTTTATATCTCTTACATGTTTCAATCTTGTGTACCTTTGTATCTGTAACTTTGGTAGGGTGGATTGCTCCACAAGTAGGCCAATTACCGGCACTTAGGCCTCATTAAGTCCATTGGGCATTCTCCATAATCAGTGAAGACTAGCCAGAATACAGTTTTTATATAGTTGACAACGTCACCTATGATAGCCAATACACGCCTTGCAAAGTGCGATGTCTGACAGTCCCATGTTGTTGAGATGTTTTCCTACTGAATAGTGACCAGTTAAAAGGTGCAGATTATGCCTAGTTATGGACAAGTATTTGTCGGCTATTGTGTTATCAGGATAACTTACGAGGTACTCAGCAACTCTGCAGCTTCTTGTTTCATCTGATCTTTCCTTGAATTTTACAAGGTAGTGATCCTTAATTAGGTTCGTCACGATCGATGTCATTAGTCCAATGAGGCTAAATATTTTTTATTGGGTGCCTTCTTGGCCAATGAGTAAATAAGATGGTTATATTTTTAATGGATTTCCTCTTCCGAAAAATATAATGCGCTAAGTAAGGTCTGGGGTATTACAATATCCCGCGCGAGTAAGAGTGGTAAGTTGCAAGCTTAAATCAAACACCAAATATTTTATACCTACAGTGACAATTTGTTTTAGGGATGGATCTAGAGTGAGCATGGCCAAAGCCTACATACGTCCACATCGGAACAGTCCAAACTTACACGTGATGCTAAACTCTACTGCTACCAAAATCCTCTTCGACGACAACAAAAGAGCATATGCTGTCCAATTCATCTATAACAATCGAACATTTACAGTAAAAGCTAAAAAGGAAATAATTTTATCAGCTGGTACCATGAACTCGCCAAAAATTTTGCTGCAATCCGGTGTAGGTCCTAAAGATGCCTTGGATGCTGTTGGTATCAAACAGATACACAACTTGCCTGGTGTTGGAAATAATTTGACTAATCACTGTGCCTTTGCTCTTAGATATAGCGTTGATGCTATAAACGATACATATGATGTTAACGATGAGAATATTGGAAAATATCTAAATTATAGGGGAGGTCCTCTTGCTAGTCCTGGTATGATATAATTAAGCATAATATCTGCTAATACAGACAAAATTCCTGATTTGTGTTTTTTAAGTTGTATCTTAATGAAGACGGTTTTCCTTCATTTTTTGTTAATACATTAATTAATTTTTCAGGTTTACCAGTAACATCCAGACTTCCGTCATCTGTTTCAGATGCTACAGATCCAGATATCCAATTATTCTTTTTATTTAATAACCGCAAATGTTCACCAACAGGTAAATCAAATGTTCCATTCGATGAAGCTAACCCCAATACTAAGAAAGTATTAACCATAAATCCTGTAGTCTTGCACCCTAAAAGTAGAGGTAGGATTACACTTAAATCCAGTAATCCTCTTGATCCTCCTCATATGGTTGGAAACTATTTAACCGTAAAAGATGATGAAGATAGATTACTTGAAGGTATTAGAATAATTCAGAAGTTAGCAAACAGTAAAACGTTAAAAGAAAAATGGGGTCTTGTTCATAAAAATCAAGATTATGGAGAGTGTTCTAAAAAGTACACGTAAGTTTTATTTTCTATGGACAAGTATCTAATTGATATATAATATAGTGTATGGATACAGTAAGAACTTTCTATTTTTTTTTTGTAGCTTTGACTCTGATGACTATTGGCGTTGCGCTGTCCATCATTCAACTGGTCCCGAAAACCACCAGTCCAGTACCTTAAGAATGGGTCTAACTAATGACAAATGGTCTGTTGTAGATCGAAAACTTCGAGTAATTGGTGTTAGGAATTTAAGAGTGGCTGATGCTTCGGTTATGCCAGTTGTGACTTCTTCTAATACAAACGCTCCTATAGTAATGATTGGTGAAAGAGCTGCTGATTTTATTAAACATAGATGGTTGCCTTAAGATTATTATAGTTTTTGTGTATTTTAGAATATTACTTGGTTTTATTATAGATGGTTGAAAGCTTTAAAAATGTTAGTATTGGTGAAATAAATATAATATCTATAATATAAACGGCAAAGTCGTGAATGACTGACTGACTGACTGATATAGAATCAACGCACAGCAAAATCTACTGAATTCAGAGACTTGAAATTTTGAGGGGATGGTCTGTTCATAACATAGACACCCACTAAAACAGTGGCTTACGTAAAATAAGTATATTTATATGTTAACGCACTTACTCCAGTGAAAATGGTAATAGGGAAATACAGATAAAAATAGGAAAAAATAGGGTAAAATTGAAAAAATGGAAAAAAATGAGGAAGGTATGGAAAAATGTGGAAAAAAAAATGTGGATCGACAATATTTTTGCTGTAATTTCTAGTTTTCAAAAATTTAAAGGCGAAAATAAATTGCTATATAGGGATATACCCTATAAACGTATACAGTGCAACTCAAAAAGTCTGCACCATATGGGAAAAATTTTTATTATTCATTTGACAGAAAATTTTATTGTTGGTGTCAAAACTGTCAAATTTCTAAATGGTATATTGGGGCGGGCAAAAAATAGCAATTTTGACCAAGAGTACCCTTATTTTTGACAATATCAAAAAATTTATTTATAAAAGTTGTTTAGAATTAAAAATTACACTCAGATTTAAAATTACAGCCCCCTACGCAAAAATCCATTTTTTTATGTTTTTAGCCTTCCTTCAATCACTATAGTACATTTTGGTTAAAACAATTTGGTTTTCTTCGTTATTTTTACACCATTCTCGGCCTTTTTGAGCTAGGCTACAAACATAAAGAAATGGATTTTTTGCGGAGGCTGTGATTTTAAATCTGAGTGTAATTTTTAATTCTAAACAACTTTCCTAACTGAATTTTTTTGATATTGTCAAAAATAAGGGTACTTTACTTTTGATCAAAATTCATATTTTTTGACCGCCCCTGTATAGCATTTGGAAATTTGATAATTGGACTACAGCAATAGCAGTTTTACGCAATGCGCCAACTTTTATTAAGAATAAAATTTTCTGTCAAATGAATTTAAAAAAAAAATTTATAAGGTGCAGACTTTTTGAGTTACACTGTATAAGTAGCGTGAAAGTAAAAATTGGTCTAAGATTAAAATCATTTTTGGGGTTTTTAACGAGCCAACAGACGGACGGACGGACAAAACCAACTTAGTTGTTTCTTCAAAGACTAAAAATTTAGGAAATAAAACAAGGAAAAATGGGAAAAATAGGGGAAAAAGGGGAAAATTATAAAAAATAGGAAATAATATAGAAAAATAAAAAAAACATGGACAAATAGATACAAATATAGAAAAAGGGAAAAATTTCAAAAAATAGGAGAAAGTAGGGAACATATTGAAAATAGGGGAAAATAGGGAAAAACATAAAAAATATTGAAAAATGTAGGAAAATAGGGGAAAAAAGCGTTTGTAAAAAACAGGAAAAATATAGAAAAATAAGGAAAATTAGGGAAAAATATGAAAAAATAGAAAAAAATAACAATGAAAAAAAAATAAAAATACAATGAAAACCAGAATAAAATTGGAAGAAATAGGAAACAAAAAGGAAAAATAAATAAAATAGAACAATGGAGGAACATTAAGGTAATTACGAAAAAACAGGGAAAAATAGGGAAATTTTAAAACAGTGGGAAAAAATAGTGAAATGTACGAAATGTACGAAAAACTACGAAAAAATTGGAAAAACAATGGTAAAAAAAATAGGAAAAAAATGGGAAAATAATCGAAAAATAGGTGAACATATCGGAAAATAGTGAAAATAGGCAAAAATAGTGAAAATAAGGAACAAAGGGTAAATAGGAAAAAATAGAAAATTATAGTGATAAATGGGGAAAAACAAGAAAAATAATGAAAAACAGGACAAATACGAACAAACAGAAATATAGAAAAAAAAATGTTAAAAAGAGAAAAGTAGGGGCAAATAGTAAAAAATAAGGAAAAAAAAGGAAAAAATCGGGAAAATAAGACAAAATAGAGAAAATTAAGTGCAAATATGAACATTTAGGGAAACTAAGGAAAATTGGAAAAAGGACCGTTTTTTCATGTTTTCCATTATTTTAAGTAGGAAAAATAGAAAAAATGTGGAAAATAGGGCAAAATAGAGAAAATTATTAAAATAAAGGAAAAATTGGGCAAAATAGAAAAAATAGGGAAATTTGCGAAAAAGATAAAGAAGATATTAAAATTGGATAGGGAAATTAGAGAAAAATCGGGAAAAATAGGAAAACATGAGAACATAGTAAAAAATAATAGAAAATAAGGAAAAATAGGGAAATAGGAAGAAACAAATAATAACAGGAACAAATATGAACAAAAAATAATGAGAAAAGTAGAAAAATGGGAAGAAATAGGAAAAAAACAGTCGTCTCGCCCCAAAACTTTGTCAACGAGTATCAAATTTTGACATGTTTTATTTTTGACAGGTGACAGTTGGAGAAATAATTTTGACTGTTCTGAATAGAGATTTTAAAGGGCTTTCAAATGACATATTGCATCTGTCAGATTTTGATAGAGACACTTCTGTTTGACAGATGTCGTACAAAAACTAATCCATCTTTATCTCGAACCTTTTTTTTACCTCGTTCACAATACTTTCCCTTCTCTGAGGTAGGTCGGGAAAGTAATAGGGAAATTAGAGGAAAATAGGGAAAACCAGGAAAATAGGGAAAATATAAAAATGGGATAAAACAGGAAAAAATATGGAAAAACAGGGAAAAATGTAATAAAAAAAAACAAAAAAAAATTAGGAGAAATAGTTAAAAATAAGGAGAAATGGTGAAAAATAAAAAACAATAGTGAAAAATAGGATAAAATAGAGATAAATGGGAAAAAACGCGCAAATCTCGGTCGTACTATTAAAATAATAACTTGTTTTAAAACAATTTGTATAATGGAAAATCTGTTAGATAGTTATAAAGTGAATAATAAGTACGTCTATGAAGAAATATGCAAATAGTTTCAATTTTCACCTCATTTCTTTCACGAAAGAAATAATGTTAAAATGCAATAAAAAGAGAACTAGGCAATCCTGAAACTGCACATTTTACTAAAACGAGCACAAAAAGAATCGCTTTTTGCACGAATAACAGCATCGTTCAGATTATACAATTGCTAACAACTTCCTATTTCTAACGACCCTTTCTTGTAACTCAAAAGAATAAGGGATTACTAAGAACCTTTGAAGTTCAACTTTGAATTCTCTGATATATCAAATATCTTTGTAAAAATTTCCTTTGAATAACAGACAAATCGAAGGTGGGACTCCTACTCCTGGACCTTTATTCTTCTCTGTTAAAGTGAACCTCCGAAATATTTAAACGATCGCATTTGAATATAGATAGGAAATAATTATTCGATTATATTTTATTTCAATATTTAATAAAAATTTTTTTAAGTTAAAATAAGTAAAAAAAACCGTTTAATATTAAATATATCTATCCCTAAAATTCACGTTCCATGGACTGATTTCATCAGTTTTTATTTAACATAAAAAATCTGTTATATAGCAGACGAATTATGAAGCATGCTAGGCTGCGAACGTGTTAAAATAAATTCCAGGATTTCGAAGGACCAAACTTCTTGGGTAGAAGTTAAACCAATATGAATGTTTAAATAAAAATAGTATTTGAAATTGGAATATAATTTTTATTCCATTTTTTCTAAGTACGAAACATGAACAGCAAAAATTAGAAAGCGGCACATTAAGTTAAATTATGAAAAACTATTTACATTTTTTATTCTCAAAAATCAGAAAACTTTTTGGGTGCGGTAATTACCCGCCATTTTATTTATATGAAGAAACTTTTATGCTCTAGTAAATGCATGACTGACTTAATTCTCTGTCTAGATGCGAGATAGAGTGTGTGCTCTGATTTTTCACGACAAGGAGGGTTGGTGGTTGGTAGGAGACATGTGGCATGATATGTAAATAGCCTTGAATTAAGCATCGTAGCGGGAAGAAACATATCTATATTTTTGTCTCTTATAATGATGGGTAATATGAAAGAAAAATAAGCTGAAAGATTAATATTATTAATTTTAAAACAAATATGAATTAGTTTGTATTTTCTGGATAATATTCCAGTGAAATCTTGGTATTTGGGCTACATTTTAATGATCTTCAGTACTGAGCCAAACCAAGGTTGCGAAATCTTGAAAATATTTTTTTTAAATCCCGAAAAGTCTCTATTTTGTGTTATGGTAAGCTCAAATGTTCGCAAAATTGGCACACCCAATACGGCTCGATCTGGTAACGGCATTTTTAGGCAATTTAGAGATGTTTCATGAGCATTCTCATGTAACTAAGGACGACGATTTTGTGGCCAGTGATCTTAAAATCTTTTGTGTGAAAAAAAAACTGTTTGGTCTTTTCACCATCTCCAATTGCCGGGGCCAAGAATTAGCAAAAAAAAATCGACGCAAAACACTTCGATAAACAGTAAGTGATCATATTTCGACACCAGGTTTATTGATTCACACTGGACTCGATAACAACTTTGCACCGCCAACGCGATCGATCACGTGTTTGACTAATCTTAATATAAAAAAAACTTCTTGTCCTAATGAAAAAACATTGTGCTAGAGAGCTAACACCTGTCGTCTGCAGGCCTTTCAATTTGTCCTATAAAAAGAAATTTTTCCTTCCAGTTGGAAACGCGCTCGAGTCCAGACATTACCCAAAAAGAGAAAAAAGACCTTGCCAAACAACTATCGACCAGTTGTACTGCTTTCAGTAATATCAAAAGTTATGGAGAAAGCTCACAACCAATACGTTTTAAACAACATGGAAGACTTTAACATCCGTAGTGACCATCAATATGGGTTTCGCAAAGAAAGACCGACAGGGGACCTCCTCACCTATGTTACCCATCTGGAACAGTGCGATTGAACAACATGGAAAGTGCCGCTAGGTTGCGCTGGACATCTCTAAAGCATCTGACCGTGTTTGGCATGATGAATTATTAACCAAACTGAGCTGTTATGGCATGCCCCAAAAATTTTGCATATGGCTGCAACGACACTTCGGTCGTTATGGGTCACTTTGGCGCCTTAGTCCAGGTTTCGGATTGCCACCTTCCGTTTATAGTGTGAAGGCCACTGCACGGGCAGCGTCAGTGGAGAAAGAAAATACTCCAGGGGTCGTTATGGTATCGACCAAAATCACTGGCGGCCAGAAGGGCGGTCTTTGCTTGTCCTGCTGGGTTTGAATACCTGGGTATTAGATGCTTGGATGTTAAAACTCAAAACAATTAATAAATAAAACATTTATCTGTTACCAAAATCCGGCGGAGAAAAGGTGTGTAACGAACGATATAGGCAAGATTGGCGTCGCGGCGTGGTGTAGTCGGACTGACAGTTCTTAACACCGGATGTAACTAAAGTTGGCTTCCAGCTTGACCTAGCTCTAAAGGTTGACGGACTGCACTGCTGCTCCAATTGGGACGGCCACAGCAAGTCGGACGTCTGGCTATCTCTGCAGCTGCCGACAACGGTTTGAATTGCCCTACTAGATACGAACTTCGGCGTCCAAGAAGCAGAGACGAGAGTGTCTCCATCTGCCTGGCGACGGTTCAACTGGTACGACTGGCCTTTTATTCACAATTTTAAGTTAATTTTACTCCAGTGCCGTGCGCGATTTAATTTATATATTTTAAATAATACGGAAAAAGTAACTTTGTTACATGGCTTTCTAGTTTCTTACGGATCGTTCCTTGCCTTAAATGCCCGAACATCAGCTTCCGATGCAGACCTTCGCAAATAACCAGAAGTTTTACAGCTTAATAAAGACCTGGTAGTTTAGGGTGATAGTAACCAAGTAGAGTTTACAAGGTACATTGCTGAAAATTAGGTTGTACTACCTGTCTGTCTATCTGTCGGTTCGCACTGTCTCATTAATACAGGTACATTTAGTGGTCGTTAGCCAACCGGGATACTTCGCTGAGAAATTAGGTTGTACTTCATGAAGGCATGATGGAGAGTACTTCGCTGAGAAATTAGGTGGTACTGTCCATCCGTCTGTTGGCACCCGCGAAATTCATTAGGGCATAACAGAGGATAAATCGAAATAGAACTTTTTCCGGCGACTTAGAGTTTCGTGTACGCTTATAGTTTCTACGCATAACCTCACTGCTTCCACGACCATAATAATGAAAATTTTGTCGCCACTTATAGAACCGCGCTTTACGGTAATTATTGGTAGAGCTTGCAGATAACCCGCGATGGTTTGGATGACCCGTCATGGGCACCGTACACCTGTTTTCTTAGTTTTCCTCGTAACGTGCGATTAAGCAAGCTTTTCTGATCTACTAGGTTCGAGTTCGGATAGTTAAGTAACGTGGGAAGCAACCAGAATTTCTTTTGTGCTTAAGCAAGTTTTTCTAATCCACTAGGATTGAGTAAGTTTTTCTGATCCAATTGATTTGAGTTTAAATAGTTAATTAACGTGAGAAGCAACTAGAATTTTTTGTACTTAAGCAAGTTTTTCTGATTTAGTAGGCTTTAGCAGGTTTTTCTGATCCAATTGATTTGAGCTCGCATAGTGGAAAGTGACCAGAAATTCTTTTGTTCTTAAGCAAGTTTTTCTGATCTACTAGGCTTAAGCAAGTTTTTTTGATCCACTACATTTGAGTTTGAATAGTTAATTAACGTGAGAAGCAACCAGAATTTTTTGTGTTTAAGCATTTTTTTCTGATCCATTAGGATTAAGTAAATTTTTCTGATCCACTAGATTCGAGATCGGATAGTTAAGTAACGTGGGAAAGCAACCAGAATTTATTTTGTGTTTAAACAAATTTTTCTGAGAATATATTATTGAATTTTAGGAACACTATCCGGGGCCCAGGCAAACCTTGAGAAAATGAGCGAATTAATATTATTAATTTCAAAAGAAATATGAATTAGTTTGTATTTTCTAGATAATATTCCAGTGAAATTTATCTAGTATATTTTAATTTTCATATTTAGTTTATTCGATGCCTCTCCTAGTATTACATTTTTTATATTTATGAATGTTCTTGGTTTATGTTTAAACTACCTTATACCTTATTAACAACCAATTTTACCCTAAACAGTGCGCTTTATAACTGTCAATTACAACATGTTTTGCGGCAAAAAGTTTCTAAGTTTTTGTTTAAGTATTTCTCTGGTTTTAATTTTCTTTCCTTTGATGTTTGTAAACACTTGTATGTTCACCCTTCTTGTTCAGACCGGCTTGTCAAGTACACTACGTAAAACACTGAAAGTTCTTATAAGAAATATGTTTACTAGACTTTGTGAGATGCTTTTAATTTAATTTCGTGAGTTTTTTTTTATTCTAAAATGATGTATGGGTTCTCTTTAATTAATTGTGTTGTAATATTGTTCTTAAATTACTAATTAACTAATTATTATGTCAGAGAAGAAAAATAAAATTATATGGATCTTTACGTAAAAGAGAAAAAAGTTTTTTGAAATTATAGATATAAAACAAAATTTCTTTCATTTTGAAATTAAGGTAAGGTAAGTAATTTTTTTAATAAATCACTAGTACAAATTAAACAATAATCATTTTTTCAAAAAATATGCGCATGAGCTATAACCCTAAATTTAAAATATTATCAAAAAAGAGAGACTTATGTTTGTTTGGACATTTTTCACAATAAAGTAAAAAAATCGGTTGTGTCGCCCCAAAAATTTCCCGACAAATATCCACGAATACTTTTTCAAATATTTAATGTGAAAGTTTTAAATTTTGACAATTTTTTTATTTTTTACAGGTGATAGGTGGAGAAATTATCTTGACTGTTCTGAATAAACTTTTTCAAGGGCTTTCAAATGACATATTGGAAGTCAAATTCGGTGACATATTGCTCCGGTCATTTTTGACAGTGACACTTCCGTTTGACAGATGTCATATAAAAACTAATGGGTTCTGCCGACGGATAACCCAAAGCTATATGCCAAATTTCAGCTCAATCGGGTTAAACGTGTGGCCTTTATCGTGGAAGAATACAGACAGACAGACAGACAGACAGACAGACAGACAGACAGACAGACAGACAGACAGACAGACAGACAGACAGACAGACAGACAGACAGACAGACAGACGTACTTTTATCTGGAAATGGTCTTAATCATCTCTGGTGACCTCAAAATGAATATTTTATAGCTCGTTCACAATATTTTCCAAAAAGTTCCAGATTTTGTAAATATTTCAAAAATTTCAAGAACTGTGATCAAAAATTTCAGGAAATATGATAAAAATTTAAAAAATTTCTAGCTATTTTAAAAATTTCAATAAAAAAATTTATATTTCAAAAATTTCAAGAACTTTGATAAAAACTTTCAGGAATTTTGACAAAAATTTAAAAAATTTCAATCAAAAATGTGTAAATATTTCAAAAATTTTAAAAATGTGTAAAAATTTCACAATTTTGTAAAAATGTCAATAAAAATTCTATAAAGATTTTAAAAACGTGTAAAAAGTTTCAGATTTTGTAACGTTTTCAAAAATTTCAAGAACTGAGATCAAAAATGTCAGGCAATTTGATAAAAATTTAAAAAAATCTCTAAATATTTTAAAAATTTTAATAAAAAAATCTGGATTTCAAAAATTTTAAGCGCTTTGATAAAAACTTTCAGGAATTTTAACAAAAATTCAAAAAATTTCAATTAAAAATGTGTAAATATTTTAAAAATGTGTAAAAATTTCAAAATTTTGTAAAAATGTCAATAAAAAGTCTATAAAAATTTAAAAAACGTGTAAAAAGTTCCATATTTTGTAAAGTTTTCAAAAATTTCCAGAACTGAGATCAAAAATTTCAGGAAATTTGATATAATTTTAAAAAAATTGAATAAAAAATCTCTAAATGTTTCAAAAATTTCAATAAAAAAATCTAGATTTCAAAAATTTCAAGAACTTTGAAAAAAAATTTCGGGAATGATGAATATTTCAAAAATTTTAAAAACGTGTAAACATTTCCAGATTTTATTAAGATTTCAAAAATTCCAAGAACTGTGATGAAAAATTTCAGGAAAGGACCAGGCAGTCGGCTTATGGAAAAATGGGTTCCTGTTAATTTGCCTGAAATTTGGGTATGTTGAAGATATCGACTTCCTGAATAATAGTGTCCATGGGCACAACTCAATCCTATGGTTAGTTTTCAAATTACAGGGTGATGAATTTGAAAAATGGCCATTTTTTAAAACGTATTAAAACATAATTTTCTTAATGTATTAAGGATTTTTTTGCTCTAATAGTATTCTAATAACATCAAATAATATTGATTTGTGTAGAAAAAGTATAATGTGATACAGGGCGATTCAAAAATTACCAAAAAAAATTGTTGATGTTGTGTATTCTACTTTACAGTGGGAATATGAAAATATTAATATTTGGTCTGAATTTACTTTAGTTGAATTTATTATATCAGGATATAAAAACATTTTATACAGGGTGAGTCATAATGTTGATCGACTCTGCAGGTTATTTTTAATGCAATTTTATATATTTTGTAATACAAGTCAGTAGTCGACATTGAACCATTTTCAAAAATATATAATTTATACATAAAATACAGGGTGATTCAAAATATATTTAAAGTAGAAAATGACGAAAATTAATTTTTTTTGCGAATCGCCCTGTAATTTAATTTTTCCTCCGTTAATTTCTGTAATTTTTTCTTATTGTCTTTAATTTGAGTTTATTAGTCCCGTATAAAAGTTTTGCGAAGTTACTATGATCAGTTTTTTTATATCGACTTTGTGATGACAATCCTGTCGCAATGTGTACGCTTATTCCTGTGCTCATAAAAGTGTTTGTATTTTATTTAATCACTCATGATTTATGTCATTCTAACGTTATTTGTTTAAGGAAACAAATAATACGTCACATATAATATCAACAAATAATGTATTAATAGTGAGCCGAAATATTTAGTATATCACTATATATATATAAATAAATATACGGCTCTCTCCGGCAGGAACAATGCTGAAAAATTATTTAAAAATTAGTACGCCGACAGGTGGCAGTCCTGTGAAGTAAATGCTCAGCCCAGGCCGCTTTCTGTCGGTTGTCCTGAATAAAAATAAATATACGGCTATCTCCGGCAGGTTGAAAAATAATTTAAAAATTAGTGCGCCGATAGATGGCTGGCCCTGTGAAGTAAATACTCAGCCCAGGCCGCTTTCTGTCGGTTATCCCGATTAAACATAAATATACGGCTCTCTCCATCAGAAACAATGCTGAAAATGTATTTAATAATTAGTATGCCAACAGGTGGCTGGCCCTGTGAAGTAAATACAAAATCGAGAGATTTTGCTATTTAAAAACGATCAAAAAAAATTTGAGCGCAAAATATTAATATTTACGTCCGCTATAAGCATTTTAAAATCAACGATCGGCGAGAGGCTGGAAAACGGTACCTTTTCGCGAGACTAGACCGGTAACGTCAGTAGCCATGAACGGTTCGCCCCTGACCCGCTGCTGCGCTGTATTCACGATGCAAATACATTTTACAGGGTTACCGCCATTCTTTCTGCAGCCACAAGAATTACCGCAATCTCCTTGCACCCACAGAAAATTAATTCCATGATTATCTTGGGTCCAGGATTTTTCGTCATTTTTACAGGGATGAGTGCATTATTTTCAACTTTCCATCTCCATTTCGTTGCGTCCATGCTTTCCTATTCTCCATTTATCCAATTTTGCACATGCAACTATACCCTCTTTTGATGTTCTCTGAAAGTCAACTGTTGGTAGGATTTTCCCTAAATAGACTTTCGTCCCTTTTCATACATCCTGTATCTACAGATCCCAGTACGGATACCAGTCGGCCTGTACGGGTCAGGTACATTAGGCTTACTAAATGTCAGAGGGACATTGTATATGGCGAGAATAATTTGAGAACCGTATTCCAAAATTTCTCCACTAGACCCAGCTTCTTTGAATGAGCTCCAAGGTCTAGGAATTTCTGGAAAGTCTGGAAAAACTATATTGCAACCTGTTATTGCGTGGAGTAATAAAATATGATCCACAACTACAGGAATATGAGCCAAGCTCGTTTGCGCGAATGTTACAGAAAAACTTCAGAGGATGACGTCGATGTCCAGGTTTGGATCCACCAGGTACCCGGGGGGGCGGTGTTTGATGCCAGATTCGAGAAAAGCCGCATAAAAACCTCCCTGATACGATTTTCTGTTCATTTGAGTGAATGTTACTGGAAAACTCCCTGGCATGACGTCGATGTCCAAGTTCAGGTACCCTGGGGGTGGTCAGATTTATAATTAGCGACCCAAAAATCCCCTGGGTGGGAAGTCTCGTTTCATTTGAGAGTAAATTTTAGGAGAAGCCTCAGAGATGACTTTCATCAGCAATCCTGAGTTTCAGGTCGACGATAGATAAATTTGGAGGTCATATTCTGGATCAGCGACCTCGAAAATCCCTGAGAACCTGATTTAAGCCTACTACAGGTGTTTTTAACCAAGTTATGAATTTTTTCTAAGTGTCATTTTTATCCGAATCTATTTTGCACTGCAAAAATGCATTTACATTATAGATCTATTTTACTTTATTTACCTGAATTGACATGATTGTTATATCTTACTGAGTGTTCAATTTTTTAAGGGCCCTTCACCTGATAACATCGATAAATGGTTTATTTGCACTATAACACCAACCACTGAAAATCGATATATAAAAGGTATGACATCTTTAAGTATGAATATCTTGAAAAATATCCACAAAAAAAAATTATATTAAATATTGAGTGAATAATTTTAACTATGATTACATTTTAGCATGCATTGTTTTTAAATTAAAAATTATTTTATCTAACACCTTTTTATATTTAGAAAAACATTAATCTCTTTGTCCTCGCTAATCGTAGAATCCGCAAAAGTCGTTAAAGAAAATCGAAATAAAGCTGTTTTAGCTGTAGTGGATGCTTTAATTAATTTGGAAGTTAGAGCGTAGTAACGTTTTCAAGCAGAAGGTAAACAGACTGTGACAATATATCACTTTACTGTTTACTCTATCAATACTGTTACTTAATCAACGTTTCTTCTGACTGTTTAACTTCCAGTTGTGTCTTCGATACAGAAATGTCGGTAGGTATCACTAATGAGATAAATAAGTGTATTAAATTGAATTTAAGTTAGTTATCTAATTAGTTTAGTGACATATACATCACAGACAATTTATCATTTAAATATGTAGTTCTGTATAATTTTTTTGTAAATCTAAATAGAATTGGGTACCAAAATGATGAAAATTCATAAATTGTTAGAATTAAAATTTATAGAATTATAATTATTAATTATTAACAAATACAAATTTAAAAAAAATGACGGATATATGAATTTTTTTAAATTTTAACCCCCTTCAGTTCCACCCATGAAGATCATATCGAAAAAAGTTTCAAGTAAATTAATATTATAATAAATAGCAAATTAAAAAATACACATGACCTGTTTCATTATTTTTAAAAATGGTGGAGATTTGATTTTTTTTAAATTTCAACCCCATCTAGTTTCCCCCCTCTTAGACCGTAAATAGCTAAAATCAAAATGCACCGAGAAAACGAAAAATGTAAATAAACACCGTGACCTTCCTTCGAATTCGTCAAACGCGATCCTTTGCACAAAGTTAATATGTCGTCCGGAAGATGGAATCGCTACATGCGGACCTCACCTCGCGACACGTACCAAACCAATCTCATGGTATAACACGGCTTGCGATTCATTTAAGCAGTTCCATTAAAGACTCGAACACCGGCCAACGCTCCTGCGTAGCAGCCAAGCCAGACGATAGATAGCGAGTCCGACCGACACCTAGAACTAGAATCGAGCACCCCGTCCGTACCAGAGATCTCCGGAACCGTCTTTGAGGAAACTACCGATCTTAGCAGCAGATACTCCGGAACTTAACTCATCGGGGCAAGTAAAGTCTGCCCTACCGGCCGCCAGTGATTTTGGTCGTACCATAACGACCCCTGGAGTAGTTTTTTCTTCACTGAAACTGCCTGAGCAAGTGGCCTTCACACTATAAACAAGCTAATCCGATAACTGAACCAACGCGCCAAAGTGACCGTTACAATGTGTTCCATTAAAAAAAAATAAAAAAAGATGGGCGGCAGTTTGTAAAGCAGTCCATCAGATAGATCTAGAGCACATCTTGGAAAAGATTCCGGTACCTGACGGTTATAAGAGAAAAAGCTATTTCCTTTAATGCATAGACTGTTCTAAAAGTTCTAAGAGAGGTCAAAAACTATGTGGAACAAAAGGCTTTTAAAATTTTCAAAAAAGCTAGACAATTTAACCATTTGTTTTCTTGTTCATTTTATTTTTTTTTGGTTCAATAAAAAGTTTGATAATATGTATTATATAATCTGACACGTATGGACGTGTCTGTATTAAGAGAACTTTCGTTTTTTGCAAAAAATAAGTTATGAACTCATTAAATTTATATAAATTTTTGAATCAAATGGAAAAATTAGAGTTACCTCATATGGTACATTTTCTTTTGCCTAGCGCACTTCAATATTTTAAAATAACTAGATAAACATATTATTTTGTAATCAGAAACTTTGTTGGATTTTTATTATGTAGGCATTGCATAAAATTTAATATAAAATAAAGGGATTTAAATTTCAATCTTCGTAATTTAATAATCTTAAAAAGAGAAATATCACATGTCCCTCATATTACCTGCATTGTTACCGCTTACCTTGTTATTATTTCTTTTTTTATCAATCCTATTACGTTAACGTCAACATAACATCCTGACATGAAAATTCATTGTTAGAATCCTTCTCGCAATATTTGCAACTAATAAAAGTAAAAATTGAAATGAAAAATGACATGATATGACACTTGATGGAAACAGGCCTTACTTATTCAAAAGGAAATATATTTCTAGAATATGACATAATTTATAAAAGCAAAAATATTAAATATGTTCTATGTAAAACTCTTACAGTATAAATAGTTCGATATTATATTGTTCCATCTATAAAACTATTAAATAATAATACAAATAGTATTTATTTATCCTTTTAGAATGGAGTATAGTCTAATTAGTGAAAATATGCAGCATTGGTTTTAGGTATGTAGGTAGTGATGTAACGATTATTAAATATTTTTTTAATTCAGGAGATCCATATTTATGACAAAGATATGGCAGATATGGAGCAAAATATTGAGCTTCAGCAAATGTGAATCATAAATATACTATGTAAGAAATGCAAAACAAAAGTGTTTCTTTATTTTGAAATTACTATTGTCTCACAAATAAATCCCACTATTCGAAAATAAGCACCTATACCAGGACCTTGGATAAGAAGCAACGAAGAAAAGGCCATACTATTGGCGGAACATCTCAATAGATCAGAACATGAATGACTTTCCAGCTAGCGACTTGCCACCAACAGAACCATTAACACTAATCACTCCAAAAAAGTCAAACAAGGTGATCTCCCAAAAAAAAAAAAAAATGTAGTCAGGACTAGTCCAAATTTCTCCGAAAATGCTGACAGAACTGCCAACAAAAGGGATTATTATGCTAACTTATATATTCAATGCAGCTCTGAGGCTCCAATATTAGCCAGAACATTTCAAAATGGCAGAAATCATACTGGTACTAAACCCGGTAAAAATTCAAATAATTCAACCTCATGTAGGCCGATTAGTCTCTTATCTACCATTTCTAAGCTCCTTGAAAAACTATTTTTGTGTTCCGACAAGCATACTCAATAACCCAGCAATGTTATAGAATTATACACTCAATACACAAATCATTAAAAGACAAAAAATATTACTCCTCAGTATTTCTTGATGAAAGCCAAGCCTTTGTCAAGGTTTCGTATGAAGGTCTTCTATACAAAGTCAAACCCTCCAAAACAGAATTATCCGCGTTAAAGTAGGAAACTCCCTCTCTGACACCTTCACTCCTTCAGCCGGAGTCCCTCAAGGCTCCGTCCTAGCTCCTGTCCTATATGTCGTCTATACCCACGACATCCCTATTTCCTCCTCTCCTAGCCAAGATGTCCAAGTCTACACAGACAACACCCAAGTCTTAGCCACCGCTCCTTCTACCAGAGCTCTTAATACCAAAACCCAACAACTCCTCAATCGACTCGCCCATTGATGTGGCAACTGGAGGGTTACTCTGAATCCCCAAAAGACCCAACTCATTATATTCAAACATTCCAATTACTCACGAAAATCCAATTAAGACCTCAATGAAATCAACCTTAGGCTCTGGGGAGAGAGACTCGTCCTTTCCGATGAGGTTACCTACTTGGGCGTATGCTTCACGCGTACTCTCAATTGGGTGACCGAAGTTTAAAAACTCTTGACAGAGTTAGGAGGTAGAACTCTCTCCTTAGCGCCCTTGGTAGACGATTTGGCAGGTTTAACCCAAGGACATTGCTGCACACCTACACAACCTACATCCGCCCCATATTGGATTATAGAGCTCTAAACTTCTCCACACTCCCTCCTCGTCTCCTGCACGCCGTCACGGCAACTGAGGGAAGGATCCTAAGAAAAACTTCCTACCTTCCCACAATCATTGCCAGATTCGAGATGCTATAAAGAGGATACGTCGGGAGAAGACTGGACAGCACCAACACACACGCCAAAGAAACTCTAAGGATCAAATGGACAGTTGACAGGAACAGAAGAACAGTCCCCAGGAAACCAAAGCAAAAATTCACACAACCCAATCTCAAGATCCTTAGTGAAGCAAGAGAAGACATAGATCTCCCGGACGAGCTCCTAGGTCTATTGGAGGACCACCAAGCATCATATGATATCGACCATCACCGACGCAGAAGGAACCATGATCCATACATCTCTGAGCCTCCCAATCCGGGAGGCTCATAAGTATCAATCCAAATACATATCCATCAAATATTTTAAGATAATTAACAAATTCTATTTCAGATCAACAGCCCCCACTATATCCCTAAAAAGAAGAACCTCCCTTCAACAGCACTGTACAGGGAAACAAAACAAAACTGGACATATTACTGAGGAGGGTTTAGTTGGTAGGGATCAGGGGAGAGTCCAACACTACCTCACTCTTAGAACCAAGCGTGAGGTGTCTTTAAAAGATTCCCGCCTCCACAACTCAGAACAATAGTTGTAGGATGATTTTTCAGGAATTATTAAAGATTGAGGATTTTATTTAGGAATTTCTTAAAGGTTTTTTAAGAATTTAAAAATAATATTTTTAAAGATTGTAAAAGATTTTTCTAGCGTTTTTTTACTGATTTTCAAAGATTTTTCAAGGATCTTTTAAGGATTTTAAAAGGATTTTTCTCAATGTTTTTTCAAATGATTCTTTCAAGTATTTTACAAGGATTTATCAAGAATTGTTTAAGGACTTTTTAAGGACTGTTCGATAAAGATTAGAGTTTTATTAAGTTGTTTAAAAGGATTTTTTAGAATTTACAAAAAATTCATCTATTATTTTTCAAAGATCGCACTTTTGAAAGACTTAAATAAATTTCAGAGAAGTTTACAAGGACTTTTTAAAGATCGTTCAAAGAAACAGGGATTTTTTCAAGATGTTTGAAAAGAATTTTTAAGGATTCTTCACTAATAATTCAAGACAGTTTCACTGATTTTCGAGCGATTTCATTAAGGATTGTTAAAGATATTTCATGGATTTTTAATTTTCAAGTTGCTTTTTTAAGGATTTTTCAGGGATTTTTTAAGGATTCTGCAAAGGCGTTCAAGAATTTTTTAGGGATTATTTCAGAATATTATTTAGGAATTTCCCAACGAAATTTTAAGATTTTTTCAAGTATTTTTCAAGGAATTTTTAAGGATTTTTCAAGGATTTTTTAAGGATTTTTAAAGTATTTTTACATTAATTTACAATAAAATATCAGACCCGGTATATATAAAAAATATACATTAATTAAAATTCCCAAAACCAATTTTATGATTTTTTTTGCTGATATTTGATATTGATATGTAATTTTTTTTCCGTAAACATATACGTTATACTAAAACCGATCAGTCATTATTTACTGAAATCTGCTACCCCATTAAACTTCAAATTAAAAGCAATTTTCGTTTATACGATAAAACTGTTACAGCTTACATTTTAACATGGCACCGATGCGAATTCAATTAAATGACGCGAACGAGTTTTTCGATGGAAAAATTTAACCTTTCTACTTAGCCAAAATCATATAATACACAATAAAACCAGTGGCGTAAAAAAATGAACCATAATATGGAAATTTTCTTCTGTCCATATAATTTACAGTATGAATATCAGTATTACTTTCATTTATGCATCTGGAATTCTGTACATTTACAAATCTGGAAATTTCTCCCTAGGAGCGAACAGTGCTTGCTTATAATGCAATTTAGCATCTACTGTCATCATAAAACACTTGGCATTTATCACAGGTCATTTGTAATTTAATTAAAAATAAGTATATAATCTGTCCAATCGCCAACAGCACAGCAAAAGAAACAGTAGTCACATGTTGCATTTCTTGGCTGTCAC
The DNA here is from genome assembly GCA_963243735.1 of Neocrepidodera transversa. Classification (NCBI taxonomy): domain Eukaryota; kingdom Metazoa; phylum Arthropoda; class Insecta; order Coleoptera; family Chrysomelidae; genus Neocrepidodera; species Neocrepidodera transversa. The sequence goes on from OY725355.1 coordinate 9,790,703, forward strand.
ACATCTAGAGTAGGTAAACTATAGGCCCTAAAACGCTATCCTGTGGTACACCAGCATAAACTTCTTTGATATCAGTGTTTACCAGTTTCTACTAGTTTTCCAGATTCCAGTACAGATAATTTATTAAATTGACAAGTTATATAAAAAAAGTAAAATACTAAACATTGTGCTAGCTATTTAAAAACAATATTTTCATACTTAAACTATTTATTAAAATGTTTATCCTGAAAATAATCCATAATATTTCCATTACATTTAATACTTCTGCTACAGACATAAATACAATTAAATCATTGGTTTAACTATAGACAATAGGTTTACTTGGTATAGTTTAAAATAAATTATGTAGTATATTTTTTTTTCAAGTAGCAATACTCTTTGAAAGATTTAATTATGGTGCTATCATTTGGAGTCCATTATATTTATTCGTTTTTTCCTTACTGGGAGTTCTTTGTTCAAGTCTACACTATCAATGTATAAATATCACAATAATGCTAAAATATATCTATTCACTTCTATTCTATCTGAATCGAGCATGGATGATCTCACCTGCACCGAGCCGCTAGGCTTATTATGACGGCCAGTATTTAGATTAAACCAGTACTATTGACACAGTCCAGAAGAGTTGATTATTAGCTTTCGCTATCTTTTTCAGGTACCGGCAATAGCATAATATATGGGAGTTTCGTCCTCTTCCTCACACTTCCTACAAAGGGAATCTTCTGATACCCCTTATGAGGTTTAAGTTTCTTCTGAGCCAACAGTGTCTTATCAAGACACCTAGTGCAGTTTGATGCTCCGGTCTGGGCATAACAGACAATTGTGTCAGTATTCCCTGTGTTTGCCCATTATTTGTTTCTCCAGCTTACCCTTTACATGTTGATAGGAAGTACTACATGTAGGTTAAGGTCCAAATAAAGGTTTTTCGGTTCCTTTGCCAGACAGGTCTTCTCTTTATTTCCTTCTATGCTTTCATGCCTAGGCTCCCATTCAAGATTTATTTGATTATGTTCTACCAGGGCAATTAGGTTTTTATGATAGTCCCATACTAGTTTTTCATTTCCACCATTTTCATTGCTTTAAGGGATGTTTGACTGCCTGTGAATATATGAAGTATCTTATTTCTTAGATCCTCGCATAACATCACATTTATACAAGCATTTATCGCAGTTATTTCCTCTTAAGAGACCGTTGCCATAGATCCCAGATTTAGAATGCATATTTTCAATGATTTCATAATATAGAATCTAGCACTCTATTTCTATTACTGAACTTTGAACTATTTAATGTTGAATTTCTCAAAAACTGTTGAGAATTTACATAACAAACCTTATGCACTTTTTGTACTAGAAAGATATAGAATTTAGAAAAATATGTCAAAACCAAAATTTTTCCAGTGGCGTAAAATCAGGGGGTACAAATGTTGGACCCATAGCTACCGTACGTCCCTGGTTTAAGTTGCAGACAGATAATTATTACTGTAAAATTAGACTAACTAATATAGACCAACGTACAAAATTTCACAAAAAAATATAAAGCCGTTTTGGAGTTATATAAAAAAGAGGTTATTTCTTTCTGAAAATTTAACACGCTGTAACTTGGTTAATACTAAATTTAGAGAATAGGTTCATAAAGACTTTTGGTCTTAAAATGAAGTAAATATTCTACCGCCCTTTTATTCTGGGACACCCTGTATATGTATTATTATTATTCTCTGCAAGGAGAAGAATGAAAACATTTCCCATGCTCAGGCTTTAGTTATGCGGTTGTTTTTACCTGGCCAATGCACCATTTCCAGATTGAGTCCTCACTTAGGCCCCACCACCCTTTTGCAGACTCAATGAGCTCTTACCGTATTTGGCTAAAGAACAGTAATTTATAGTAACGCTATTTGCGCCGTTATACGATCGGTTTGGCGCTTTAGTCCCGGTAACGGTTTGGCTCTGGCGCTACCTTCAGTTTATAGTGTGAAGGCTACTTACTCAGTGAAGATATAATATTCCAGGGGTCACTATGATACCGACAAAAGGTTTGCAGCCAAAGGGGAGGGCTTTGCTTGCCCCGCTGGGCTGAAGTTCCACCTGGAATGTCAATGCTCACAAGCAGTTAGTAACAGAAATACAAAAAAAGTCACCAAGTAGCAAATAATAGGCTTTAGTCAATGCCAAAGCATATACAACAAAAAATCCGGTGGGGTCGGAGAAAAAGTGTGTAAAGTGTTCCAAAGCAAAATTTAAAAAATAATGCGTGAATAAGCTATGAACCAATAAGCGGTGATCCGGATTATTATCGTGCAAGACAGTAAGACAATGAATGCAGATGATAAGTGAGAAAATGGACAAAAATACGTCTATGAGACAAAATTCTATTTTTGGGTTTATACATTCATATATTAGTAAACTATCCTAACAATGCGCCGACGGATGGCTAGCCCTGTGAAGTAAATACTCAGCCCAGGCCGCTTTCCGTCGATTATCCCGATTAAAAATATAAAAAATGAACGGCTCTCTCTCCGGCAGGAACAACGCTGAAAATAACTTCAAAGTTAGTACGCCTACAGATGGCTGATTCATTGACGTGAATACTCAGCCCATGCCGCTTTCTGTCGGTTATCACGAAAAAATTACACAAATAAATATATATACGCTGAAAATAATTTCAAAATTAGTGCGCCAACAGATGGCTAGCGCTGTGAAGTTAGTACTCAGCCCAGGCCGCTTTCTGTCGGTTATCCCGATTAATAAAAAGTATACGGCTCCTATCCAGATTAAAAGAATAAAACAAATATATCCACAGTCCTCTCTCCGGCAGACAAAGAAATTTACAAGCGGGACCTTCGCTTTACCAATACTCTGCTCACCGGTGTTCTGATCTGGCTAGTAGTCTGGCGTTATGGTTCGGCTTGCAGTGCTGCCACAACTGACTTTATAGTTATTTATAGTTAAGTAACTTCGTTACAATGCTATCTAGGATAACTCCCAAATATTTAACCACTGTTATCAATTTTGGTTGTTTTCCCCACATGGATAATCCATTAATGTTTAAGTTTCTTCTTTTTGTGAAGGCAATAACTGATCTTTTCCCCAGATTCGTGGATAATCCCTTTTCCGGAACCATTTTTCTACAATATTGAATGCCCGTTGCGTTCTATCAGATACAAATGGATCAAATTTTCTATTTATAATGGTACCTAAATAATCTGAAAATACTTGTGCGTAGATATGTTATGTCTCTATGTTACCTCTCTAGCTCCCGAAGAAGGTCATAAAGGCACCACATCGGCTTCCGTTCTTAAGTTAAAAAGAGTGCTGTAAATATTCCTGTGCTGAAGTATGAAGTCTACCCATCGCGTACTACTCTGAGTGGCTCCTCGTCTCCACATAGCTCCCATTATAGATTTGTATAAAGCCTAGTCGAAGGCTCTTTCTTTATCTATAAATGCCGCTATGGCGTGTGAATAGCAGCATTACAGGATTTCCCGGATGATATGCGAATTGATTTGTCAATCATCTTTTCTAAAGTTTTTATAAAGACTGATAGGTCTATAAGATTTGATTTCTGCATGGCACGATTTACCTGGATTTTGATCTCCATTTTTCTGATATACTAGGCTGGCATGGAGAAGTTGGCATAGCAGGTCTTCTAACTCCTCCTGTCCCTTCTGTCTCTGCTTTGTGGTACATTTTCATTTTTCAATATTTCCAATACATCCTTATTTTTCCCTTTGAAGTATTTTACTGATTCTGGAGTACTAAAAAATACTCTCCATGTTCTCACAGAATTTTTTCACTTTCATTACAACAAATTATAAACAATTTGATTGGTTTGCCATGCTTTAAGATAACAAATATAGTGTAAAATTTAAATATTTATATTAATTTTAATAATGCACTTAACCAATAATCACACGTAATTTAAAGAGTGCTCCTGAATTAATATACACTTCGTATACAACCCAAACACCCCAAACACCGATGGCCATTTTTGTATTTAAAACATGACATCAGTTTCCTGTATCGTCATACATTATTGAATGTAAAATAATCCATACAATGAACACAACGATAAAAGCTTTTATAATTGATACCAAATACAATATCTAATGAAGAAAAATTGAATAATTTAAAATGCTCCACCGTTAGTAAAAAAAAAATTAAATTGAAACCAGTGTTAAATCTACCTCACTGGATATAAATGTTTATTTCATTACTTTGCTAATGCTAGTTTGAACCGTTATTTGATCCAGTTTTAAATCTTTTTTATTATGTGGATTTTTGTGGATTTTAGAAATGTTAAGAGACTAAAATGTTAATTACAAATAATATTTTTATTCATTGACGTCGATAAGAATGAAATTTTACTATATTTTAATCAAAATAAGAAAATTTTAAATATGTAACAAATTAATTAAAAAAGTTATTATTAAGCCTTGGTTGATGGAAACTAAAATTTTGTAAAAATAAGTTAATTGTTGGAAAAAAAATATTATTACTTTTAAAGTTGATAGAAATAAATTTTTATTTTCAAAAATGTTATAAAGGCAAAAAGAGTACAGAAAGAAATAGGCAGAAATCTAGCCGAAATGTCATTTTTCAAACAAAAAATTTATCAATCTTGGTTGAGTTCATTCTTCCGATTTTTTTGTTTTTTTTTACTTATCAAGTTTCTCTTTCCTCCTTGGAGAAATAATTATTCTGTTTTCGTTATTTAATTATAATTTCTTTCCATTTTTGTTCTACGTTTATATATTTTTCGCAATCAGTTTTTCTTATTTTTTGTATTCCTTTCTATTTTATCATTCTCGTAATCTATTCTACACTTTTGTTTACTTTTGTCTCTTCTGTTTTATGTCTACATTTACCATTCTTCTGTTTTGTTAATGACTACTTTACTACCAGATCAAAAATATTCGTATCTGAGCCAAAGGTGCACTCGTAAATAATCCAGAACCGTAACGCTAATTTACGCGATTACTTGATTAATGTAGTCAGGGACCCGGACAAAATGTAATAAGGGTTCCGGTCCGGTTTGGGTTCAACATAATTTGAAAATTTGGGTTTCGATCCGGTTCAGGTTCTGTAAAAATTATTTCGGTCCGGTTCGGTCCAGTTTTTTCGATCATTGAATCAAAATAATTAGCCACAAGCCCGGATTTAAGGAGGGTAGCGGGGGCGACTGCCCCCAAAAAATAGCTGATTTTTTTTTAAAACACTTGAAGAAGATAAAAAAATTACACTTATTACAAATATATTGCTATTAACACTATTACGCATGTGCATTACAATTTCCCTTTCTCCTTTGTCATTAAAAATGACCCAAAAATGCCTCACAAAAATATGGGTTCGGTTACGATTCAGGTCCAGAAAAAATGTCGGTTCCGGTTCCACTTTCGGTTCTAAAGGGTCCGGTCCGGGTCCGGCTCATTGTAGTATGGGGTAAGATTGTATAGAACGCAAAAGCAAAATGTTGTCGTGACTCTAATCAAACTAGATATAAACCTAAAAGTACTGGTTTGAAAACAAAAAATACAATTTATTTTCAAAAATTAGTGCCGGCGCGTTCCGGCATGAGTGCACCCTTGATCTGAACTGGATTCACTGTTTATAAAAAATTTAAAAAACCAATATATTTATAATAAAAAAATTATTATTGTTTATCATTTGTTTTCGTATATTTAAAATCGTGTACTATTTTTTTTATTTTTGTCAATTTGTTCATCATGAATCTATTTTATTTCCTGAATTTTACTTTCCATCTGCGTTACTTTTCTCTTTTTTCCTTGTAGAATTATGTAAAGTAAAAATTTAATAATTATATGGATATTCGAATATAGCCTTCTTCTTATATTTACCAATTTGTTTCTATGTTCTCTAATCCTGCAATAGATTTCTTTGACAGATTGGTCTACATAAACGGCTTAGGTAAAATAAAAATGTAAAATTTGTGCGGATATTTTCAGCAGATTAACCAATAACAACTCTTGAAACCCTCATCTACGATTCGATTTTCACCAATTCAATTATTCCAGATGATTTTTTTATTCGTTTAATTCCTTTTTGTGACAATCGAACTCCTAAATCCATATGAAATATAGAATAAATAGGGATGTGGAATTGGATCAAGCATTCTTTTTGTTCTTTTGTCATTGTTAACGAACAAAAATTCATTACCTTAATAGCTCTTCAAATACGTAAAAACCAAAATATGGATTCTGGGATATTTTCCACTTTTTTATCAAACGCATCACACCACCGGCAGGGCTTTCATCATAATTAATTCTGGTACCTATTCCAAACAGAAATTTATAGATAAATATGTCTATAGGGAAAGGATATTTTCATTCATGAGGGTGTAATTTTATAATGCGTTCATTACCTACAACATGTTTCATTTTCGAGTGAATATATAACGAAATCAATCAATAAAATCATCTAAATTTCAACTCCAAAAATGTACTGTCTTATCACCTTAGTTAAAACAAAAGTCAACATTGCCGAAAATTAAGTATTCTACATGGTTGAATTGAGAAAAATTAAACAAAATAGTATTAAACAAAATAGTTAAGAGTGGTTTTTCAAAGACGAAACGTTATTTTAAAAAATTGGATATGCTATGTTAAGCGATATTTGACCTTCAATAACAGAGTTTTACAAAGTTTTTTTAGCCTTTAAAATTATATAAAACGGAAATCGTCAATTTCCGTTCTTTATAAACCGGAACTAATATTTTAATTTTATAAAAAGACGTAAATTCGTCTTGAAAATAGACATCTTTTTTTTCCCATTTAACTAACTTTTTATCTATTGAATTTTTCTTTGCCTTTATTACAACAGGATATCCTCATTACACGTGGTGTACCTGCGAACTATGATATGCTATTACAACACAGTTGTGCCCATTTACAGTGTTTCTCTTAACAGTGATTATTTATAAAAATAGTGACCACGCTCAAACCTGCGTAGCTCTGTTATCCATTACCGAGGCGAAACCAGACAAGTTGTGATTGATGCCTCGAAGCCGCCATTCATATTTTTTTAAATTAGAAAAATTATTTCTTTTTAGTTATCACTCGGAATTATGGATTTCAATCCCGCAAAACGCGATTCCGCACTATTTTTGGGCTTGTCAGATCCTGCACCAACCTAACGCGGATTAACGGATCCGCGTTTGAAAAATACCGGTAAATCGTTCGAAAATATTTTGCTCAACGTTCATTACGGTGTCTTTGCAAGGTTTACCAAATTATCTCGAAGTCCGGCTCATCTTACGCTGCTATAATTTCGTCTTTGCCATAGTGTTGCCGATTTGCGTATAATTATACGATTTTCGTACATTTTGACTTGCCTATCATGTCTTTTTCTAACTTTTAGAAATTTCCTATAACTTCCGTACATTCTGGATAAAACTACGGATCTTTTTGGATTTACATTTATTTTAGAAATCAGTTTAGTCACTCCTGAGTTTATTTGGATAACTTAGTTGTTTCAGTATGTGTTCTGCTCTACTGTCATAGAAGCGCGCAGACAGTGGCTGACTGGTAGCTGACTGCTTATTTTACAGAAGACCACACTCCATATCATTAACCAGTGATAACAGGCCCGGGGCAGGGGATTCACCGAACCCATATTGTTCAAATTGTTGAAATGTACTTTGGAAACAACTTAGTTGTTTCAGTGTGTCTTATGCTCAACATCTATTGAACCGTGCGCAGACATTGGCTAACTGGTAGCTCGTAGCTTATTTTAGAGAAGGCCGCACTACATGTCATTTACAAATGAAAATAGGCCCGGAGCCGGGGATTCACCGAACCAATATCGGTCGTATTATTGAAATGCACTTTGGAGACAACTTACTTCTTGTTTCAGTGTGTCTTCTGCTCTACTTTTATTGAGTCCCGCGCAGACAGTGGCTGAGTGGTAGTTGGCTGCTTATTTTAGAGAATACCACACTACATGTCATTGACCAATTAAAACAGACCGGAACCGCGGATTCACCTAACCGATATTGTTCGTATTGTTGAAATACACTTTGAAACTTTTGACAGTGTCTGACTGAACAGGTGTGGAGTATCTTTTGTACCCAGCCACCGTATAATTTCAAGTTTGGGTATTGGTAACACTGCTTTGTCAGTTTAACTTAGACTCTTGTAAGGCGCTGCTCAGCAGTTTGAGTAAGTAAATAAATATACATTGTAATCAAATACTCTATACGAGTTATTATTTATAGGTTAATTGTTATTTAATTGTTAAAGAAAGGCTTGATAGCAGAAAAACAGACAGCACGCGGAAAAGACTATAAAAGTTTTGAAAAAAGAAATGATGTGCTTTGAGATAGATGGAATTAGATGAAAGTACCTGTCTCTTGCCTATGATTATATGTTAACTGTCAAACTGACTAGACTAGAATTTGAGAGAGCATTTTCTGCAGCAGAATATATTTGTAGCTCTCTAAGTAACAGGCTGAGGGATAATACCATAAACACCATTTACTCTTTAAAATCATGTTTTTCAAAAGTTAGTTACATAGTTAGCAGTTCTAGCTCCTAAGCAAAGTGATTAACGATTATTGCTAATATTACAAGTTTATCTTTATTAATTGTTTAGTATAAATTTATTGACTATTTGGTTCAACCCCCATAAGCTTTCCGGTACCACCCTTATTCTTACTGGACTCTAACAAAGAGGAAATGAGAGTGTTTTACTCAGTAAACTACGGAAGCGCATTTCTTTTTTATGACAATTGTGACTTCCAGTAAGTGCTTCCCTCTAGTAAAATTTAATAGAGTTTACTTGAATTTGATTATACGATATATAATTAGAATTCGCGACAATCTAATTTCTGGAGAACAGGATTAGGCCGGGTTTCAATCATGAACTTTGGACTTTAGAGGGATGGAAAAAGCCGCCAAAAAAACATCATCTAAAACCATCATGTGTCTTCCAATTATCCTTACTAATATAATTCACTGATCAAACTGTTACGTCTAGGTCTTGTAAGTTGAGAAATAAATAAGTCTCGGTCTCGTCTCGTAACCGATTATCTCGTCTCGTCAAATCTCGTTATTGCTAGAATTTATTTCTAAGATAGTATTTCCATGATGCTTAAATACCTTTTTATATAAACCACAAACTACTCATTAGCACCACTTTGAGATTTAAAACGTAGAAAAAATAATTGTTAATAACACTCAATAACTTTAAAATTTATACTTGAATGTTGTCGTCTATTCGTCTAAGTACTCAAGTACTCGGATTCGAATCAGTATTGGATTCTTAAATGTATTTTTGCTGTAACTTAAGTCCAAAATTATAAATTAAAATATTTCACAGATGGTTACTAGATTGAAGAAATAGGAACGAGACAAGAAACGAGACTCTCGGGTTTCGCCGTATGTGGTCTCGGTATCGCCTAAATAATTTTTGAAAAGGTCTCGTTTTCCTTTCGTCTCGGTTTTACGAGACGAGAAGATAAAAGTATCGTTCTCGTGTGAAGCCCTAAAAATGAACAATACCTTTTTATTATTTGTTTAAAATTCTTAATTCGCGAGGCTTTTGGGTCTCCTATTTATTTAAAAGTTGTATCATTGAGTCCTTAGGTAACGATATATAAGTCCAGGTATGTAGATACTCAAAAACTTTCTCTTATATTTGAAAATTCTTTGAATTTGGGCAGTTAATGCGACAAATATTTAAACCAAAGAAACTTTTCAAAATCCCTATAGTTTTACATAATAATTTACAGATTTGTTATTGGATTGCAACATTATAAATACTTAAATAAAAAAAAGTTTTATTATTACTTCTTGTTGTCAGGAATGGGTCAATCAATTATAATAAAGTGTAACATTTTTTGTAAGAAAATAAGTCTGGAAATTAATATTTCGTATAAGGGTCGACGGAAAAATTCAATCTTAATATTTTTATGCAAAACATGCAGCTCTCTAGTAAAATATCGATTGAATTTTTTTCAATTGCTGAACATTGCACTATTTCATGCTCGACTTGTGATTGATGTAATAGATAGGTCGCGTGCTTTCTCACACTTACTAACCAAGCATGCCTCGTTTATGTCTACAGTGTAAAACAGTATGTGTTGAACAACACGCAAAAACAGAGTGATGTGTTGCCTTCTCCTCCTTGCTCTCTGAAATTTAACCCAAATGTGTTTTATTTATTAAGGGTAAAGAAATACGTAATGCTTTAACACGATTACGGTGTTAATATTACCATCAAAATATTATTATATCAATTATTTCAACAAAAAACATAACACTTGGTATTAAAATTGACGAAATAATTATGCAATTTCTATACTTCAATTTTTCACTTACTTGAACTAATTCAAAAGTCTTCTAATTTTTAATTTACTTTCATTGAATCCAAAATTAACGGATTCATAAACTCATCTATAACTTCAAGTAGTGATTGCAAATCCGTAGCTTTTTTAATCCTGCTGGATTGAGTTGCGGGATTGCTCAATCCCGAGCGGGATTCCGCATAGTTGTAATTTTATAGAACTACATTAAAACAAACAGGTTTTAATTATTTATAACGGAACTTTTATTTTTATTTATATATTTAAAATAATCAATGATCAACAGTTTGTTTTGTAATATAAAACAGTAAGATATTAGAGGGGTCTTGGTAAATTTTATTTGATATTTTTAAAAGTAAAGGCAACCATAAATGTTCAAGCACTTTAGAAATCAGACTATAAGAATATAAAACAATATACTTGGTTTGATATCGTTAATTTAATATGTTGATAAGTAGTAATAAATGTGATTTAAGCACAATTCTTTTTGTTATGGGTTCATTCCACGAATAGAATTTCAAATATATATTGAGTTTAATTATCTACCTAGCTAGATTTTTGAATAAATTAAAAATTCAAATTTCAAATTTCAAATTATTTGAATATGCCGCCATTACGATCGTGACGTCACTTATGTGCTATGAAGTTACCGTCAAGCCATTAACAGAAAGTGTATAAAGAAGAGAATACGAATGATTAACAGCTGTTAAATCTGACTTATACAGACTAAGATGGAGAAAACCATTATATGATAATTTGATAAAGATGAAAACTGGACCCATTCATTGTGAATTCGCATTCAAAATCGAGAGAGATAAATAGATATTAGATTCCGCTGTTAGATAAAGAAAACGACTGTTTTAACGAGATCAGGTAATAATCTGCTGTTTGGCACACTCCTGATTAAGTGAAAGGTCGCGTCCGCGTCTGTTTACTGCATACTTCACTGTCGCTATTGTAGTTTGTACTCTGTAGAGCTGGTTGATGTTGATAATTTTCTGAATTTATTTGTATTTGTAAAGATACGTAAACAACCAAACGACACTTTATAAGCAAACGTCATCTATATTTGTAAACGTCAATTTTATTTAGAGAAACTGGCCCACGTTAATATTATGCTGCAGCTATTGCACATAAGTGACGTAGGTGCACTACAAGTTGTATAGATGCAGTAATTTTTAAATATCAATTTTTTCATGTTAAATTAAAGAAAAAAGCAGAAAAAACGATTTTTTCATAAAAAGAAATTCATTTTTTTTTCTCAAATAATGCAGAAAAAGATGGACTAATATTTCAAGTTGAATTCCCCATTGGGAACTTGGAACCTTTGGTTTTCAATAATGCTGAAAACTACACTTTTTAAAACACTCTACATACGTTTCGCTAACTATGTTAGCATCATCAGGAGTCGATGATAATTATCAATGATATAAAAATTATTTAAAATTTCACCTTAATATCTATAAACATTTCTCAACAGGTACCTATCACCTATTCCGTACTTCCATAGGTCTAAGACTACAAGGCGAGTACTTAGGTCTACAAGACGGTCTAATAGAAGATAGACAGCTATAGCAGATGGTATACTACAAATCTCTTTTAAACATTCCAAACAAAATATCACTGAGTTTATGAGTTACTCCAGAATGTAAATTTTAAGCAAAATAAACGATTTTAGCATTTAATAATTATTTAACATTCAGAGTATACGTCATTTTAAATTCAAAACATAAATCCAAATGAACATAAAAAGAACGATAACAGATTCAATATCGACGCTTTAAACTAAGAGAAGCGGATTTAGTTCGCCGCAATAAAATTAAATTTTTGACTGAATGGCTAAAAACTCCACTATGGTCAGTTTTCTTTTTATTGCTTTCAGTCAGTCGAGTCCGGTTTTCCACTTTCCACTCGATATTCCGGTTTTAATGCCTGTGGCTTTATTTTTAGACAGGGAGCCAGGCTTCAATCAAGAAAAGAGGGATTTAAAAAAAAAACATATAGAAAATGTAAAACGCAGAAAGAAATAAATCGATGCATGTGATTTACAAAATTTACTAATATTTGTGTTTAAAATAAATAGAAAAGCTTCTTATCCAGCACGATTGCAAAAAAGCTACATAAATCGATCTGTTTTAAAATTGACAATAATTTTACGTTTATTAACAAAAGTTCTAATTTTTAATACAAATAAAAACGAAGTAAATTTTTCATCAATAAAATACAGCTCAGTATATATTTTTAATTTTCTTTATTTACTCGTTCTTGCCTGCAGTGATACATACCAAATTGAATTTTCGAACGTATCACCGGAGTATTTGTTAATTTTTTTCCAATAGGCTATATCCAGGGGGCAGTAATTGTGATTATGTCCAACATATCCTGGGAAAAGTGAACAAATAAATAGAATGGAGCAGTTTCGGAATTTTCGAAGTATTTAAGCGGAAAATACGAAGAATGAAAATAATCGGAGGTCCACAATAAATCCTTTATTAAAAAATAGAACTTTAATATTACATAACCCTAAAGGCCTAATACAACACGATATCAACACGACACCCGAGCAATATGTCGCCGCCATGTATTCAAATGTAAATATTCACACGGTGCGATACGACACAGAAGGGATGCGACAACTAAAATACATGTTTCCGATTAACATTTTTAAGCCGCCAGTCAATAGTTGCCAAGCAATAAACAGGTTTTTAGAAAATGTCCTCCGAACAAGAAGCGAGATAGTAATTTTAAAATCATTATAGCAGTTGAAAAATTCCGGTGTTTGTATAATTTTTAACGGGCAGATTATTCAAGAAATAATATTACTGGAAAACGTGGATTGAAAAAGCAAACTCAGTTTTGAGGTAAGTAAAAATTTTATTAATGTTTAAAACACCGTTGCAAAAAATATTTGGGCAGTGTCATTGGACCTGAAGTCAATTTGGGGTTCTTGTTGGTTCGTTTATCAATGTTGATTACTAAGACCCTTCCAGTTTTTGGACAAAATTATGTAAAAAATATAAACAGTGTTTATTATATTTACTGTATTTGTCATTTTTCTGTAACAAATAGGCGAGCCCAGTATTTGGAATTTTTCTGCCATCTTTCCCAAAGTACATTCAATGATTTTTTTCGCTCGGCTTAATCTGTAATTGATTTTTTTTTGTTATCTAGCACGGTTGAATACCGTTTTAAAGGAAATCTTGCTGCGGTAAAGGTAAACTTGTGGAAATGTGAAGACCATTTCTTTCTGATCAATAATGCATTCGAGATTCTCTGAATATCCCGCCATACCAGCATATCCAGTTTCCACCAAAGTAAACAAACCATCAGCTTCACATACTGTCATTAGCAGTACCTTATTTAGGGGGGGTCTTAGTAAATTATATTGGACATTTTTAGAAGTATAAAGAAGTAATACATTTTCAAGCACTTCAAAAAATAGACTATTTCACCAGGATATATAAATAAATAATACAAAAGCTGTCCTTCTCAGAAGGGCTTGCAAAGAGAATACCACAAGGTTAACACATGCTGTACATAAAAATAACGTATTTCTAATAAGAACTCAAATTACTCGTTCAAAAAATAAAAGAACGTACTTAGTTTAGTCAGATAATTATGTTATTCGATAAGAATAATTGAAAGACAGGACATGGCTTTGGATGATAGTTTTTTGGTGGGTTTTTCCGTCCCTGTAAAGTTCGAAGTTTATGATTGTAACCCGAACTATACCTTGTCTCTTTTAAAATTGCCCAGAGGGCAGCACTTACTGGAAGTCAAAATTGTAGTAAAAAGGGGTACGATTTCCGATTTGCAAGAATCCAATAAGATTAATGATGATACCGGAAAGCTTATGGGGGTCGAAACGATCAGGAAGCCTTTTGCTGTGTGACACTAATTTCGTTTGTAACTTATTTACAAACTTGAGTTAATTTCCAACTTCGCTCGAGAACTGAGTAACTGTTGCTCTTTTAACGATAAATTTATGTAATTTTTAAATACATTGTAAACCCATTTCTCTTCATTGTTTCATTTTATTGTTTCTTTAATAATTTGGACCAACTTATGGTCATGCATATAGACTTCTCTCGCCAATAAATTAATTAGTATTTATTTCGTATTTCAATCAATGAAATAATTATCCTCGCGTAACCTTAAATATGTGAAAAATAGTGGATACGACCTCCTTCACCATGACTACAAGTTGAGGATTAATCGTCAGAAAAAGGTAGCTTCAAAATCTCTTATACTAGATATAGAACTTATCTGTGCTCACGACGTTGAATTACTTCTGTCTCGTAATCTCATCTTACAGAATCCATGGGTGCCTCGCTCGGCATATAATCAATTAGAGGTGTTTTTAACCAAATCAGTCTAAAATCAATAATATAATAAGTAATAAATAGAGAATAAAATAGAAACACAGATCCGTAAAAAAAAATTGAATGGAATTTTTTATAATTAAAGTTGATTGATCCAGAATTAGGAAGTTTTTCAATCCATATATGTTTCCTGTCTATCTCTCCCAAACAATTCGGTGTGTTCCAGACTTCACAAAAACGCCGAGCTATATTATTACTCCAGTTCTCAGTATTTGGTAGTTTCATGTACTCATTTTTTGGTTTTTGCTACATAACCCCTGTTGTGTCCTACTTGAAAATATAGTGACAGAAATATGGAACCAGATATTAGATACCTGATACAAAAATATGCCATATACAGTAATAATAATAATGATGATAATAATAATAATAAGTTTTTTTTGTACAAGAATGGAAAGAGGATTGGAAGAACATCAGATCGGCGTTTGTACGTAGCCTGAAGCCAGCCCCAAATGATTTCTCGGTAAAGTAAATGAAAGCATATTACCTTCATGATTATTTGCCATTACTTTTGCCTTATGTAAAACCCATTAATCTGTATCTGTAAGGTGGGGAGAGTAGGTTGATCCACAGTGGGCTCTCCCACAGCACATAGGCCTTATTAGTCCCGTTGTGAATTCTCCTTAGTACTTTGGATCGGGTCTTCAGGTCTGTCAGATACGCCAGCTCTAGTCTTCTGCTCTGTCTGCTCCTTCTACGACGCGGTAATAAATTTTTAGGGAATTATCTGTCGTCTTCCTTGCTACTGGACTTTTATAAACTGGCGATTGCGATAATTTGGTTTAATATTCCAATAATAACTAAAATCGTGTCGCCTCGTCTGAATATAAACATACGTCGCCAACATTGGAACGACATGTTACTCTGGTGTCGTGTTATACCATCTATATTTGACATATGTATAATTATTACTGTTATCGTTAAATAATTATAACACATATTACACCTATCAATAAAATGAAGATATATAAAGATAAGCGATAACAACTTGATTATAGAAATCACTTTCTAAAAATCTAAAATATAACAATTACGCAAAACTGTTTTTAAGGTTACAGGTTATTATTTTATTTTTACTTTTTTTTACAATATCTTATCTGAATATTGCGTGTATAAACTTATTTTATCGCAAGCATAATATACTATTTATTATATGCGTAAAGTCAGGTCTGAGGTAGGTAGTTTACGACTCTATACCATTTTAAATTCAATTCATCAAAACTTCACAGGTGTTATGAACGGGGTTATAAAAATGTCACGCGATAATATAACTTTCTTCTATAAAATGTTGTTTAATCTTACTTAAAAGTAAAGCGGTTCAAAATGAAGAGGATGTACTGCATTATTAAATAGAAATTTCAGAAGTGAATCATAAAATATTCAACTCTACAAAAACATAAAATATAAAATGTTTAAATTAGAAAATAAAGAAAATTAATGATCTTAACAGGTTATATTTATGGAACACTTAATTAAGAGACGCCAATATTATATGTTATCTTACAAGAAATTGCTTTTGGACGGGCGCTCCGTTACTATTAAAGATAGAAATTTGCGGTTTTCACCAATCGATTCTGTATTTAATTATTGAAAGCACGTCAATGATATATTTTTACCTCTCGACCTACAGAGAAGTAGTCATGCTAAAAATTTGGTAGTGATTTTTCAACAAATAAACACGTTTTAGTGTGCCTTGAACACGTTTTTAATATTTGTATGTGTGTCAGTTTATGTATACACTATAGTTTATTTTTGTATGATTAAGATTTTCAAAACTTTTGCCATTGTTGACAGATTTACAAAAAAGTCAATTTTTTTTATAGTGTTTAGTAGAACAAGGAAAAGACTGCATATTTTTAGTCGGTTGTCCAAAAGAGAATTATTAGATTTGTGACGTTCTATCCAGCCGTGGGATCACGAATCTCGATTGTCGACTTAAGTATATCGACTTTTCATATGAAAGGGCAGTTCGTGCTCTCGCGGTGTTAGAGAGTCTTTACCTTACAGACAGGATTTGGGGATGGGGAAAGACGAAAGAAACAAGAGATTTCTCTAACTACTAAGAAGATAAAGTTATAAAAAAAACCAAAATATACCAACGTCTAACTGAGGGCTAGTAAAACAAATAAACTTGCTTACCACGCGGCATCGTCTGTTGTTCTCCCTAGTAGCGAGAGACTAACTCGCCGTCAATGGAGAGATTCTTCTATCGAATTTCCGTACGAGCGAAAAGCACCGGCAGAACTATTTTTATATTTTTACGTACGCAATTTTCGCTCACTAAATTTTTCTCAACCGACGCAATTAACAAATTATTGAATTAACTTCGTCCAATTATTAGTTAGCCGCTTAATGACTTAGCTAATGAACCAGGAGGTGAAGTATTTAGGCATAACCCTAGATGCGAAACTAACCTGTAATAAGAACTTGCAAAAAACTATTAACAAGGCATTAATGGCTACCAAAAGAGCAGTGTGCACCAAATGGAGACTAAATCCACGCATGGTACATTGGCTGTACACTGCTGTGGTAAGATCCATGAAAACCTACGGCTCTCTGGTATAGTGGCCTAAAGTAAATCAAAAAGAGACTATACTGGAGCTTTCTAAACTTCAAAGACTAGCCTGCATTTGTATTACAGGTGCCATAACGAGCATTCCAACCGCGGCTATGGAAACCATACTAAACCTAGACGCAAAAACTATGCGTCACTGGAGAATTACGCATCAGTATTCCAAGCATAGGTACATGCCATAGAGATATGTCGAAGCAAGAACATTGAAAGGGGTTATAGAGGGAAAATAATCCTCATTCACTCTGATAGCCAGGCAGCCCTATAAGGTCTGGAACTGTCTACAAACCCTACTGGATCAGGCAAACCAAAATAAAGTAACACTTAAATGGATTCCCGGGCACAATCAGGTAACAGGCAACGATGAAACTGACGCTCTGGCACAAAAAGCCTTAGCCACCAAATGTACGAACCCCCCCGCCCGTGTTTGGCATTCCGAAATCCTCAGTACGACTCTGACTGATTAGATGGGCTGCTAAAGAATATCAGCCAAGCTGAAATCTCGTGCCTGGTCAGAAAAACAGTAAACTGATGGTCAAAAAGCCAACAAAATAGGGTCTTGGTTAAAAGGATTGGGAGTAAGGAGGATGTCCGAATCGTTATCTATCGATGAAGCCATGGTCGGCTATTTTGCTAAACAGTTCATAAGAAGTAAAATAATAAGATTTGGATTCAAAGATTGGATATTATTCAGCAAGTCGGGATATTACTTCTACTTTAACACCTACTGAGGAGCGAGAAAGGTACCTGGCCAAGGAATTAAAATGCCACTGGGTTCAAAGGTAGTACTGGATCTTTTAGGTGTCATTGCAGTGTCAACGGATCTTGTCATGTTTTTGGATAATTATTTTACTAAAAGAAAGAAATATAAGTGAAACCAGGTCCAAAAGAAATAATAGATCCAAAAAGTATCCACTCATTGACCCGAAGACCTTCCAAAATAAGAAGCGCGGTTTTTATGAAATGAAATATTATGGAAATTGCGAGTTGCTCTTTATTTCTTGGAAAGATAGTAACATAGTAATAAAGGTAATACACTACGATTTTACTGAGTCTGTTACTAGAGTGAAACATTCATAAACCTATTGTACTCGATTGAGCATACGTATATTTATCGTTTAAAGTTATTTTCTTTTATTACTGTCAGATATGAATTTGTTTCTAATAAATATCTAAGTACAGTTAATGTGAATAATAAAAATTTTATTTAACTTTATACATTTTCAGATATTTTCTAGTTTTAATCCAAGCCATTATTCATGCCATTAGGCCGTAAAGCTACCCAATATATAACTGTGCAGTTTCATTAAGGCTACTTATTAGCTAGAACAAACTTTCCTTAACTTCATTCGACTACCTATGGGTATTAAGACATCGAAGTGTGCCAGATTTAACCGCACAATCTCTATGGGGAAATAATACTAATAAATTTTTTTAGTCAATTATTGTACACAACTCATTCAAACACGTCGTTCAAAATAGGTAATTGTTTTTAGCAAGTATTTGTCAGTTATATTTAAATATTTGTACTGGTTAAAGAAAAGTTCCCTCCATTTACTTTTTTACTATTTGTGTATGTTTCAAACAGTTTTTACTTCTCTTACTTTTTTCACCCACTTTTTTGCCTACTTTTATACTGTTCTATACTTTTTTTTTCACTTTCCCTCCTTTATTTCCGCTATTTTTTAACTGTTTTGTTTATGTTTTAACCTTTTTTCTTTTGAACTTTTTCCCACTTTATTTTTCCACTGTGTTTCCCCATTGTTTTTACTGTTCTTTTTTTTCGATATAATTTTTTTTACTTTTTGTTGCCCATTTTTCTTTCTGAACTTATTTTTTACCCACTTTATTACTGTTTTCTTCATCTTTTAAAATTTTTTTCCCACTTTTTTCACCCATTCTTTTTTACCGTTTCCTTTATGTTTCAATTTTTTTCCACTTTTCACCATTTTTCAACTACTTCTTTACTGTTTTGTTGGTTTTAAACTTTTTCTTACATTGATTTTTTTTTAAATTGTTTTTACCACTGTTTTTTTATCATTCAAATTTTTTGTTTTACTTTTTGTTGACTACCTTTTTCTGTGTTCTTAATATTTAACATTTATTTTCCAACCTTTTTTTCCAATTTTTTTTCCCACCTTCTTTTTCGCACTTTTTCCCGCATTCTTTTTTACTATTTTTTTGGTTATTAATTTTTTACTTATAATTATAATAATTAATAACGAATTAGACAATAATTTAATCGTTTACGTTTTGTTTTCTTGTGCCACCCTGTTTTTTCATTATTCCTCTGCTCATTATCTCTTAATTTCAGAATCGCTTGATATCCCTTATCAAGATCTCCCTCTATTCTTGGTATTACTATAAAATGTCTTTCCCATGTTAACAATTCTCTCTCTTTGCCTCTTCAGTCAAAACAATTGACTTCTATACCATCTGTGTGGCTTATTCTTCCCCTCGAACTATGGCTAAGTTTTTATTATATTATATTATATTTTTACTTATGTCACCTGTGATCATTATTAATTATTTCTACGTTTTAACATTTATTTACTGTTATTTTTAATTCTTTTTTCTTGCCATTATATTTTTTTTATATTTGCTTAAAAGTTAATATCTTATCTTTTATAACATTATAAATCTGATATTTGTGATGCTCTTTCAGTTTCAATTACAAAAAGAGAATCTATTTTTAATTTGTTTTACCGATTGTCTTAAAATTTAATTCACTTTGAGTATTTGATATTTCATATCTTGATTTATATACTTTTTTTAAAAACGGAGACCACGAAATCTGGTAATTTATAAGATTTTTGTCTTATATTTACTTTATGTGAAATTTTAGGGTTTTTTTTGGACCAAACTTTGTTTGGGGCCTTAAGTTTTTTTTTTGAACAAGTTTGGAACAAGTTTTTGAGACCTACCGTCTCTACTGCCGGATCCAGGAAATTTTAGAAGAAACTCGAAGACAAGCCAAAAACCTAGCTAAGTTACATTTCCAAAAAAAAAAGTCTGAAGGATTTAAATTTTTCTTATAAAATAAAACAAATATAACGATTAATTTGAGTTTAATTTCCTTAAACCCACAAAATGGAAGAAAGGACGGATTTTGAAATATATCATAGTTTTTTTGTCAATTGTTTTTAAATGCATCAAAGAATCAATTGGACTGGCGTCCAAAATTTTTTTATTTAATATTTTACTTTTTGATATATTTCAACTTCTATTCGTAGAATGAACCCATAATAAAAATAATTGATCTTAAATCACATGTAACGTTTGACCATGAAACAAAATAATTCTCATACTGTTATTTTTATAGTATTATCTTTTGTTGACTTTCGTTTTTCCAACCAACCATCTTAAAGTCAACTGTAAAAATATAAATTTTACTCCTAAAAATAACTTGGAAGAAAAATTATTTTATTTTCTACAGTACACATAACCCTAATACTGGCATAAAACAGGCTCAGAATTCCGGTTCGGTACAAAATAGTATGAAAAGTTTATAACAACTTCTCAGAGACTCGGAGCCTTTTATCGTAACAAGAAAACTACCCCAAAATAACGCGAAACACACCCTCGTAATACTCCTATGATTACGGATTCAAGACAACCTAAAAATATGATTCGTATATTTTATACCAGACGATTTTAAAATATAAAAATATTTTTATAATTCAATAAAGTTTTTATAATTGTATGAATTATGTATAAATGTATAATATTTTGATTAAAAAAAAGCATATAAAATTTTTTTTATTTTCAATAGTTTATATTAAATAAATTGAAATAAATGCTTTTAAGATATTTTTTCCATTTTGGTAATATTTTAAAATATCTTATTTCCCTGCTAGCCTTCTAAAAGTCGACAAGTAACTGAAAGGTGAATACCCAGAGGAAAATCTCCCATTCTGGGATTGAGAACATAGAATGTCTATTTCAACAGAAGCAGTCATTTAGTGATTGGATTTTTCACCGCATTAGAACTTGGAAGAAAAATTGATGGATGTGTTTAAGGCATAGCTTATACGAATTTCGTGGCATACAAAATAGATTTTTTTTATATAGTGTATACACACTGAGAAAACAATAATTTT
This sequence comes from Neocrepidodera transversa, assembly GCA_963243735.1. Lineage (NCBI taxonomy): Eukaryota > Metazoa > Arthropoda > Insecta > Coleoptera > Chrysomelidae > Neocrepidodera > Neocrepidodera transversa. The sequence goes on from OY725355.1 coordinate 9,812,071, forward strand.
TGATTATTAAAATAACGTGTCTCGGTACCTAGTTCATTAATACAGATACAGTGATTATGTCTTAATATAAAGTATAAATATAATTGGTAAATTAAATACTGAAGAGGTAGAATATATTTAGTCAGATTTGATCATAGACAATAATGGTGTGACGCTGATCTTAGATTTAGTACACAGAAAAATAATGCGGTTCGATAAGTTTTGATTTTATTTATTTATGTGATCTTATCAGGTGTAATCAAAAATGATACCATTTACAAACCAGCATGCACGGCAGCTCTTCGTCTGGTGAGCATTAGGTCATTGGTAAAAAAGGAATTTACAAAGTTACTCTTTGTTTAAATCGTTGCCAGGAGCCACTTCATTTTAGAAGTAAAAATCAAGAAAAATCACAAGAACTGTATCTTATGGTGTTGTTCAATTAATTAAAGAAAAATTACTATAGACAAAATTAACTATTTCAATTTCAAGCAAATTTATTCTTGGTTGGTGCTTTTTTTTGAAATTTAAAAAGAATCCACAGTTTGGTATATAAAAAAATATCAGGAAAATAGATGATGCTACATAACGATTATTTTGTGGTCAAAATATCACATTGTTACTGGTAGAGTGATTTTTGAATGGCAGTAAAAAAATTATACAAAGTAATATTGTACATTAAAATCCGTCTCACAATGAGAATTTACACCATAGAGGGCATGCCTAGGAAGGGCATGTCAAATCTATAAAGAAACCCTATGAGAATTTACTCGAAAAAAAAAAAAAAAAAAAAATTACCCTTATTTATAAAGAAGCCCTCGATAATACATAAGACAGCATACACTAATGCGTGTTAAATACAAAATTTCGCTACCACCAGGTGATACGAAGACCATTCGCTAACAGCGGTCAGAACAGAAAAAGACTAATCTCGTCTTAAAACAAAATGGAAGCCTGATTAACGACATCCGTAAGGTGGTGTGTCGTCAAATTAATAATATCTAAATAGCTAAATATTTAGACAACCAACAAGGCCCCTATGTGTAATATGGGTTGCCTATAGTCAAGTACTATAAACGACTATTCAGAGCATGTCTAGCGCAAACGAAGCAATTTACTACTTAAAAATTGTTTTGAGTTATGATATACCTTGAAATTAAAAGAACCTTTTTTATTAGGGTCATTGAATTAATTCGTTTATCATGTTGGGAAATACTTACAAAAGAAAAATATTTACCAATGGCTTTTGTACTTAAATTATGAGAAATATGTGAAAACATGAAACTACAGGATGTCCTGTTTGGTGTAAAAATCGTAGACAAAAATTATGCATAGAGAGAAAAAAGGTCAATTTTCATGTTACAATGGTATGCAGGAAACTGACCAGTTCTGAAAGGTAGATTAGAGGGTTTTGGTCATTCTTTCATAATAACTGTTCATCAAAAGTCGTCAAATGTTTGTGTGAGTCTTCTAGATATTGAAGGGATATAAACTGGATCAGTAGAAAGTCAGACCTTATCTAGTTTAGATTGTGATATGCTCTATCAAGTCTCAATTTATGAACAAAATGATTAAAGTACGATTTTAGATATTTATAGATTTGCACGCACTGTATCTGTTGGATAATGAGGCTTCTCTGACAAGTCGATTGGCTTTCTTACCAATGTCTATTTGCATCGTCAAGCGGTCTTTTGGCGCCTTGGTCCAGATTTAAAATTGCCTCGGAGTCGTATGGCATCGATAAGACTCTTAGCGAAGAAGAAAATAGTGTATAACGGTTCTTAAATCGGTGATACATCGGACGGTATAGACACGTTTTCCTGGCTAGTGTGGTCGGATTAACGGTTCCGGGTTCCTCTTATACTTGGATTTGGCTTCAGCTTGACATATCTCTAAAGGTCGCTAAAGTGAACAGACTGGGACTGCCACTAGAACTCGGACTGCCACTGCCACAGCAATTGCATTGATTTTCTTCGGCTGTGATATACTATAATGTCGGCTGGATATGCGAAACAAGTACGCGACTGACGTTGATTTTACCATATTTTTAAGTTATTTCTAACTCAGTGCAGTGTGCGATTTAATTTATATATTTTAATTATTACGGAAAAGTAACTTCGTTACAATTATGTATAAAAGCTAGAAGATGTTCTTCTTTTGGTAGCGATCTGCTTTCATTGATCTCTGTCCATCAGAGTTTCTCCCCAGTTATTGTTAATCATAGTCTGTAGATATTTATACGACGATGTCGTACAAAAACTAACGGGTTCTTCCGACGGGTAACCCAAACCCATATACATATACCAAATTTCAGCTCAATCGGATTAAACGTGTGGTCTCTATCGTGGAAGAATACACACAGACTTCCGTCTGGAAATAGTCTCAGGTGACCTCGATATCTCCATCTTTATCTCGGAATTTTTTTTTAGCTCGTTCGCAATACTTTTCCTTCTTAGAGGTGGGTCGGCAAAGTAAAATATAACCGAGGAAAACTAGTGTATTATTTGGCAAATTAACATTTCTTTAAACAATGTAGTCAAAACAAAAGTATAGAAAAAATAAGAAATTATTTAAAATCTAAAATTACTGATCTTAGTGATCTTAAAATTAGAGGAAAATTAAAGCAAAAATAATTACTCAATTTTTTGAAAATATGGGTAAGAGTAATTAGTTCGTAATTTGGAAATTAAAAATTTTTTTAAACAATGTATTCAGAACAAAAAACAATCGTAAAAAAACGAATTATACAGGGTGTGTACAAATTAGCGGATAAGCTACACGTGGCGACATTCTACCATTTCTGAATCGAAAATCTTATTGCGAAAATATTGTATCATGCGTCATTTACCTTCAGGAACCATTTAAAAGAAACATACATTTGGCAACACTGTAATTTCAAAGTACTGTAATAGTAAGTACTGTAATAGTAGTGCTGTAGTACTGTAATAGTAAGTACTGTAATAGAAAGTACTGTTCGAATAGAAACCTCATTCGAATACAAACTTATTTTCCTACCACGTTGCCAAATGTGTTTTTCGTGGGAGTGTTTTATGAAAAAATTTTAAAAACTAGAATTTAAAAATTGTTAATTTTTTTATAATCTAAAACAAAATTTATTGGGAGGACTAGATAAAAAATAAGAAATTACTCATTATTTTTAAATGTAATCGAGGGAAATTAGTTTATTATTTGAAAAATAATGCGATCTAAAGAAAAAAATAAGAAATTATTTAATTTTCCAAGGGGAATTTGTTTATTTTTAGGAAAATCTAAAATTAGTGAAAAATCTTGTTAAACTTTTTTAAATATATAGTCAGGGAAATTAGGTAATTATTTGGAAAATAAAATTTTTTTTCAAGCAAAAAAATAAGAAATTATTTAATGTGCTAAAAAATATGAGTTAAGAGAAAATTTGCTTATTTTTTGGAAAAACTCCAAAACTACTGGAACAAAACACAATAAAAATTCAAAAAAACTATAAAAAAAAACTTTCAAAAATTTTCAAATACAGTATGGGAAAATTCGTGTACTTGCTATCAATAAATCATTAACCATAACCAAAAAAATTACATAAATGTTACCTTTATGATGAAGCTCGTATCTTCAGTTTACTTCTCTCACTTCACTTTATTTTAACTGAAAAAAAGAGAAAACGTGTTACTAATAATTAGGAGGGTCTAAATAATCATAAATTTTTAAAAGTTCAGATAGGAATATTTACTCATATTATTAAAAAAAAATAGTACCAATAAAATAAACCAATACATTTATAAAATTTGAATTGTCCAATAAAAGGCCAATTGAAAACTTTTCTTTTTAATTGAACCCAGAAATAATTAGCATCCTGTATAATAAAATTTGGAAGGTAATAAAAAAATAAAAGATTTTGATATAAATTTGAATCATCCTGTAAAACAGTTATAATTACTGTAGAGAAAATTCAAAGTTTATAAAAAAATTTTAAATTGTTTTTTCTTTATATCATAAAAAATATAAATATAAAGAAATTCCTATAAATTTCTAACATACCTTTAATAATTTATGAATTTCAAAATCACTAAACATAATTTTTATATCAATTTTGTAAAAGTTTATTCACCGCTTTAACTAACACTATTATCGGAATTGTTCAGACTTGTTAAAATATTTCATAGTCGACTATTTTTTTTTGGATTATTCATCGCGGCGTCGCGTCGGTGGAGGTGGAAGTTATCTTTGTGTGTAAAATTTTATTCTTTTAAATAAAAAATTATGATTGTTAAAAATACTGTATCGAAATATTTACAGCGCAGAATTAATTTATTTTGAAATTTAATGTGTTTTGCTTAATTTTTACTTTTACGCAATATACAAATTACAAATTTTAAAAAAAATCATGGGAATGCGTCATTCTTTTCCATAATTATTAGTATATTTAAAAAGTTGTGTCACCCCAGAACTTTCTCGGCTCGGCTATAGAGAATAGGATTATTTTAATTACAAAATCCTAAGCGTTACATTAATTTATGGAACAAATTTTAAACAGCACGCAGACACAGACACATTGACACACAGACAGACCATACGCTGGAAATTGAATGAATATTTCCATCGATATCTCGATTTTTTTTTTTGCTCGTTCACTATACTTTCCCTTTGATGGGACCGGGAAAGTAAAAAGTGAAAAATTGGAAGAACATGGCAAAATAGGGAAATATTTGGAAAAATAAGAAATCATTTGAAAAAGATAGATAGAAATTAGAGATAGATACAGAAAAATTAGGAAAATATATGGAAAAATTGTAAAAACTAGGGGAAAATAACGAAAAATAGGAATAAATAGTAAAAAACAATCAAAGCTCAGTAGTCCAGGTACTAAAGAGACTTAATCACGGGTATTCAGCTAGTTTCATATATAAGGACATGAAAGGATAAATCGTTATTATTTTTGTCACCTTTATTTAATTGTAGCAAAATGGTCTTATCCTTCTGATTACATCCAGACTGCAGTATATTTATTCAAGAGAAGAAGGTGAAAAAAATTATTCCATCACTGGAACGCAGTCGAGTGCCAAATTTTTCGAGAAGTTTATCGAATTGAAAAAGATGAAGGAAAATATCAAAAGTAAATGCTAAAAGATATTCTTCCACGGCACAAAAGATGTAAAGAGCTTATAAATATTCAACGTGGCGCTCGTTAGATCAAGTGACCTATGAAAATGTTGAATATCTACTTTCAGTTGAAAACATATCCGCGTGCATTCTCTTTCTCTTACGAAAGGAGAATCTTATATCTTATAATGGAGTTTTGAGGTAATTTGATATTCTGGAAAGTTAAACCTCAAAATATACATAACAAGAAGACGTGGGAATTTTATTAAAGTATATACCAGTCAATGTTGAAACAAATCAGCAATCGTGACACTTAATTACGGTATCCAGAAACATAATTAATATTCCCCTTGCATTAAATAAAAAAATTACTGTGAAATATTGCATGCTTAAAATTAATTCAATATGTTAATTCATCTTGGTTAATTTTTAAGGAGCAGCACCGGTTTGAGCGCATTATCAGCAAAATCTACACGTAAATTTCCATAAAAGAATTTAAGCTTCATTCTAGTAATTTTGTCTCCTTTAAGGTCATTGGTTATTGTTATTAGCAGCTTAGAGATCACGTTGAACTGACAAAGATGAATACCAGAGCAGACGTAACTGACCGAGCTTAAGACGCAGCTGAAGTAACTAAAGACCAGAGCTAGCGTTATCCCTGAGCTAATATAAAGCAATGATAAATGACCATTAAATGAGCTAAAACTAACAGAATGAAACACACACATTGTAGTGATAAAAGCTTCAGAACTCTGCCATTCTACGCCCTATCTGTTCCGATAGTCGATCAGCTATTTGGTTAACTATTCATTGGGTCGTGAATAGTTCAATCAGGCTTATTTTTGGATAGAGTATTAAGCACATAAAATTTAAGCTTCATTTTGGTAATTTTGGCTCCTTCAAGGTCATTGGTCATTGCTATTAGCAACTTAGAGATAACGTTGAACTGACAAAGCTGAATACCAGAGCAGACGTAGTTGACCGAGCTTAAGATGCAGCTGAAGTAACTAAAGACTAGGGCTAGCGTTATCCCTGAGCTAATATAAAGCAATGATGAATGACCATGGTTGAGCTAAAACTAACAGAATGAAACACACACATTGTACTGATAAAAGCTTCACACCTATGCTATCATACCCCCTATTTCATCCGATAGATAGTCAGTGGCCGATCACCTATTTGGTTAATTATTCATTGGGTCGTGAATAGTTCAAGCAGGCTTATTTTGAAAAGAGTAACTGTATTAAATACATGTAAATTTCCGTCAAATAATTTAAGCTTCATTTTGGTAGTTTTGGCTCCTCCAAGGTCATTGTTCATTACTATTAGCAGCTTAGAGGTAACGTTAAAATAACAAAGCTGAATACCAGAGCAGACGTAACTGACCGAGCTTAAGAAGCAGCTGAAGTAACTAAAGACCCTGAGGTAATATAAAGCAATGATGAATGAGATAAAACTAGCAGAATGAAACGCACACACACACACATTGCACTGATAAAAGCTTCAGAGCTCTGCCATCCTAACCCGTATCTCTACCGATAGATCGTCAGTAGTCGATCACCTATTTGGTTAACTATTCATCGGGTCGTGAATCGTTCAAGCAGGCTTATTTTTAGATAGAGTAACGGTATTAAGCACTTTGCTCTTTTATCAACTGTTTGTGTCAGGAAGACTATGAACAACTTTTTAGCCAATCAACACATACCAGTTTAGTGAAAAAGAGCGAAGGTAACATTGATCCCGAAAGGCAAGCCAAACGATGGAATCAATAAATATAGACATGTATGCCTGCTCGATGTATTACGAAAGCTCTTCGAACATTTAATCAAAAATAGGCTTAATGAGACTCTAACAAGGAAGCAACTAATCTCAGACAGTCAGTATGGGTTTGGGAAGGCCAAATCCACGATGGATGCGATATCACACGTAATCAGGTTAGCCAGAGAAAACGAGAGGTATTGTGGAGCGGTTATTATAATCGACATAAGAAACGCTTTCAACAAGGTAAAATGGGGAAATACAGATCTAAGAGGAAATTAACGTAGAACCGTGGTTAGTAAATATCGTATGCGAATATTTCAGAAACACGACAATGATTGTTAGAGACACAATCATGGAAATGACCCAAGGAGTCCCACAGGGCTCAGTTCTGGGACCATCACTGTGGAACCTTGTATATGACGGCGTATTGAAACAAGAGCTACTGGGGACTGCTACGCGGCAGCATACGCGGATGATCTTGCACTAATTATTAGAGCAGACGACAAAGAGGACCTCATCTGGAAAGCAAATCGTGCCATTGCGGTCACAATCGGATGGATAAATAAGCTAGGGTTGAAGATAGCGCCCGAGAAAACAGAAGACATAGTGTTAAAGGGTCCCACAAATCGTTAGAACATATGCTTCAGAGTAGAGAACAGGGATCTTGTCTCACAAAAGCATGTAAAATACTTGGGGGTGTGGCTCGATGATAAGCAAATATTCAATGAGCACATTAAACGTACATGTGAGAAAGCAAATAGATAAGCCATCTTATTATACGCGGCCCCGATCTGGGGAGACGTGATAAGAATTGATAAATACAAGTAGATGCTTCTGTCCACCCAGAGGAGTTTTTGCTGAGGGTGGTACGGGGTATAAGACCGTATCCCTAGAGGCTGTCCTGGTGATCGCCGGGACAGTACCAATTGACCTTATGGTTGAGGAAAGGAAAAGGAGGCATGGAAGAGAGGAGACCATTAATAGATGGCAGCGAAGATGAAGATGGGAAGAGACAACGGAGACGGGACAATGGACGAAGCGTTTAATCCCAGACGTAGCTGAATTTTGATCTCGTCTTGAGACTTAAACTTAAACTGATGACAACGGACTAAATCGTGGGATACGGTAAGGATTTCTACGTCTATGAAGCACGTATGCTGGTGTTTCCATCTGTTGAGCGGAGGTCTAACTGGTACGACTGATCTAATATTCGAAGGAAGGTTGCCATTACATTATATTTAATAAATTTGATTATCACGGTAATTAAGTAACTTAGTTCAAGTACTATTTATAGATACAATTAAATAAAATTTATTAATAAAATTTAATTATTTCTTAAATTCTTTATTTTTATTTTTGTTTATATTTATTTTAATAATTGTATTAACATTTTGAATAGTTTTCTCTTATTTTATTATTGATTGGTAATTACGTCATAGTATATTGATATTTCATCAAAATAAATTGCCTTGTATATTTTTAAAAAAAATATGTTAAAACGTATTTACCCTTTCTATCGAGAACAAAAAGTATTCAGTATCCTTCCCTATTCTTAAGAACTGAATAAGGATGAGAATTTGAAATAAGATATTCAAGGAATTTTACTAAAGTAAACCTTCAGGGAATTTTGTCCGGGACTCTTGGGTTGAAATGTAAAAAAGCGAAAATTTAACTCATATTTCATAAATGTTTTTAGAGGATCCGAGTAATTTGAAAATAAACTTATTTTCCTAATATTATTTATATTTTCGAGATGGAATCCACAATTAATTTAATATTTTTGGCCAATAAAAAAATATGGTGTTTTATAATATTTGTTTCATTAATTCAGATATAGCCATGAAAAAGATAAAAAAATTAGAAAATAATTGTGGACGTTTACCAGAATATCCAATATAAAAGTAGTTCAAATAGATTCTAGGCCAAATTACATCTGTTAGAAAAACACATCAAGGTTAAATCAAGAAAGAATTTGAATAAACAAGGAAAGTCATGACGTCACAAATGTCATTCCTGTTAAAAATTATTCCAAATGTCAAATTTGAATCAGTTTGTCAGATATTGATTCTGTTAAAGTTTTTGTAGAATAATGTGCTCATCGTAAAATATTTGTATTATATTTGATTTTATAACTCTATTAAAGACTGTGTTAAAGGTATTAGAAAAGTTATTCTGCAGTTACTAACCAATAAGCAAAGCATCAACAGATAACATAACCTCAAATTCTTTGTTTGGATTCAGATTTTGACAAGAACGACATTTTTGACGACATACTTTTCTCGTCTATTAAAGCTGAGTTCGGCTTCGTTACTCGTTTCACTCCTTTTACTCTTGATCTATTTGTTCGGGTACTGGCAAAAATTCGGTTTAGGTGAAGCCAAGTACTCACACTCTACTCTTAAGGCCCCAATCTCTTCAAGCCGAACTCAGTTCATGTAAAGTGAAATATGAATGATATAGTGTTTGAATTTCAGCTGAACTAAAAGTATAAATAATTGTTATTAGAGACATTGAAAAGTATAAATAATTGTCATTATATCAGCTAGACACAGAATTCTTTCTTAGCTATCAGCAGGTGTATTTATGAGACAAAAACTTGATCCTTAAAGGAAACCCAATGCACAAAGCTAAAATTCGATCTACAGTGATAATCAATCTTAGTTGTAGAGTTTATAACAATGTTTTTAGTAAGTGACTACTATAAATCTCTCAAAATTAACATGGGATGAAATTCAACTGTCTCATGGTGTAATTTGTGGTCTCGCTTGACCCAGTTTTTAATATGGTTTCTAAACGTTTCCTTTGGTACTCCCATCGCTGGTTCTGGACCGATTAGTGAAGTTGCGAACTCGTCAGCCTTTTAGTTTCCTGCCACTTCTTTGGGTCATGGTAACCACGGTAAGTTTACAGTATTGTTTGTGGCAAATTCAGTAAATAGATGTCACATTTGGGCTCCAGGTAATTCCGTCCATGTTTTTTCTACATTGAGCCGTATTGTAATAGTGGAAGATCAATCAGTGTATTCATGGCAGTTGCGGGTGTTGATTATTTTAGAACATTAGAAACGGTTTTAGAAATTACTTAATTGTAGCAAAAATGTCATTTTAGAAAAATGGCGGACTATGGAATAGAGTAATCAACGAGATTTTGGTAATCAAGAACCGATAAAAACATAGAATAAAACGAAAAGGCAACCTTTACTCGTACCAGCTGAACCTCCACCCGACGGATGGAAATACTCACGTCCGTGCTTCTTAGACGTCAAAGTCCTTACCGTACCGGACGATTCAATCTGTTGTCTTTAGTTCCAGTGGCAGTCCGAATGCTAGTCAGAGCTAGAGCCGACAACCAGATATAAATGCAGTGCCGAATCAGTAGCCTTTAGTAATAGGTCGGGCTGAAGTCAAGTCCAATTGTATCAGAACCAGGAACAGTCAATGCGACTACCACACCAGTCTGGAAGTAGTGACTGTATCGTCTGACACGTCCGTCACCAAGTAAATAACCTTTTTACACAAGTTTTTCTTTTCACACCTGATTTGGTAATTAGTATCATTCATTATTAATAATAAAACTTCTATTTTTCACTTAACGAATTTTATTTCGGAATTATAGTTACAATCACCCAAATACTGAACCTAGTGGGGAAAGTAAATCCCGCCCTTCTTACCGCTGGTGATTTTGTCAATGCTATAATGACGTCTGGAGTATTTATTCTCCACAGACGCTGCCAAGTGCAAGTGGCCTTCACACTATAAACATAACGTGGTACCCGAGGCAATCCGAAAGCTTGACTAAGTCATCAAAAGACCGCTTAAGAGCCTTAGAATTATGAGATTAGATAAAAATCTATACAAAGAATATTAACAAAAATAATTCACAGACAAAAACTAAGAAAGGTCCAAAGAAAGATATTGCTAAATAGACTAACATAAGTTAAAATAATTTTATACACAAAATAAGTAAAATATATGAATTAAGTAGATATAAATAGCCGGTTAAGGTTTAACGTAGGTTGAAATAATTTTATAGATAAATGCTTTAAGCGGATATAAATACCCAATTAATATTTTAATCAATATACAGTTTATTTATATTGTCATTTCTTAGACCAATAGGATTTTAGTTACATATCAACCCTACGTTGCCTCCACTTTATTGACGGGCTAAAATTAATCCAATATTATCCTGTTTAAAAATTTCCAATCATAGTTACAAAATACCAATTTACGCGTCCTATTAATAAATCATTAAAACCTAAAGTATAAGTTTCCCTGGCAACTGCTCATTAAAAACATTAGTTAAAAGACTACATATATTCCTTCTATTTTATTAGAGTGCTAATAGAGTCAGCTTTCTTTTTTATCGTCTTTTTTTTTAAGAGTTTATTTGTCTGGGAAAAAGAACTCAATTAAATTAAACTAATTCGTCTTGTAGTTTGCTACACGAATTCATAATTCTGAACGCATTGTTTCTGACACGATCATTTTTTCGCCACGATTCACAGCTTGAGAAGTTATAGAACAGAACAGGACTTGAACCGTAGCCCAAAAATTAATATTTACTTAAAAATTAATTTTTTGTTAAAATGTTATATATTAATAAGAAAATTTCATATAAATTTAGTGGGTGTCTTGTAAAAGATGATCAATAAGCTAAATTATAATCTGGAAATGTTTGTCATGGTGTATTCATCAAAAATTAAAATGATTATCATTTTGAATTATCAGAAAAATATAATATAAGATTTGTAAATTAGATTTTGGGGTAAGGAAAATTGAAAATGAAATTTTATTAGAAATATTTTATATACTGGAGGATAAGAGATGTTATGATACTGGAAACTGAATACTAAATGAACAGTCAAGATATTTGCAAGAATACGGAAAACGTAAGAAAAAAATTCCTCTTACCAAACGAAGGAATAAGACAAGTCTTAGATCTCCCCGAAGATCTTTAAAATCTCTTTGATGAGACATGTATCAGCATCTCCTAGGAAAACAGGATTATCTAAATTCTACCAAACTTAAACAATTAAATTAATAACAATCAGAACTTAAAAGATCACTAGTAAAATAGAAAACCATAAAATGTAACTCATACTTATTTTTTCAGAAAAAAACTTTCATTAATGATTCCGCCACTAATGTGGTGAATCTGTCTGGAGATAAATGCGTTAAGCCCTGGAGAATAAGCTGAGGTGCCATTCTCACGGTAGATTTATTTTCTAGGTTAGTTTTCAGTCTAGAAGTATAATATTTTGTACTATCAATCTGTAGGAATACACAAATATTAATTTTAACAAATGAAAAGGTATCTGAGAATACAATTTTTTCATATTGTTATCTCTTTAGTTCGTTCATCAATATCTTTTGTTCTTTTTAAATGACAGTTAAGTTGATTTGATTATTGAGCTTTGTTTTATAAGTTCCCATCATTAGATGTCTCAAACAGGTAATGCGATAATTTATCATTAACGCTTATACTGGTAGCTTGTCAATAGTCATTGATCTTTATCATTTTTTTCTCTTACACAATATTGTTCCTAATTAATATTTCCTTCGTGAGCCGCATAACTGGAATGGCATAGACAAAAGGAGTACCAAAGACACTATCTGGAAATGAACCGAGAGGAAAACCCTCTAGCACTGGGTTAGCTCACTCTGAGGCGTTCATAGTCAAATAATCAGGTAGTACCCTATCGCAGATCCTAGAATGGAGTAGAAGTAATCTACGTATCCTAATTTGACTGATTACAGGGCACTGTCATCTGCTTTACTAACTGAAGAAGCTAGATCTGAGTCAAACATCGGACTGTCACTTTTGCAGTGTGGAAGAGGAAATGGCGGAACATATTTTATGCTCCTGTCCTGTCCTGGAGATCATAGGCTTCATACGTTCAGTATCGTACAGCTGGAGCCTACAGACTTGAAGAAAGCTTTACCTAAATCAACCATAGACTTTGTAGGAAGGCGTGGATTGTATGGTGAATTATAGCCTGGGTGAGCCACAATAGGCCTGTGCTGGCCGCAGTGTAGGGGCGAGAAAATGCTCCAGTCACATTGAACCTACCTACCTAACTGGACTGGTGCTGCCAAATATATACGAGAACCTCATGAAATTATAAATAGCTAAGCCAGTGAGCAAAGGTTTGTGAAGAATGTTCTTGACGTCAGTACTTAAAATCTCCCATAACAATAGATGCAGCTTCAGGCAAATGTAACAGATGAAAAAAAAACACTCGGTAGAATATGTTTTTGTAACAGTTACCTTAAAGATATTTTTATTGGTCAAAATATGATCGAATTGTTCAACGAAGGATCGAAAATTTGTTATATTAAGTTAACACAAGGATAGATGGAATCTGACTGAAATCTAAATGATTAACTGCCGAATCAAACCTTCTCAAGTTAAAATATTTTCCGTTTGAAAATTTTGCAGTAGAAAAATAAAAGATTTTTAGAAATACTTATACGAAAGCAATTTATCTTTGCTAAATGGTTACTTGGAATAAAAGTTTTTCCTATGTGTTACATAAACATTTACAAAAAAAAAAATCACTGAAAAGAGTCACTGCATATATTTTTATAAGTTACTATTTCAATAATTATTATTTTACATTAATTCACATGTGCCTCGCTCGGCTCGAAGTAAAGATAAAATATGTTTAAAATATCCACTGACAGATGGCTATGATACTGTTATGGCAGTTATGATATTTACTACACCTTTTGATATAAGAGCTCAGTAAAAAAGGGGCACTTTCGGAACTAAATTGGCAACACGAAAAGTAACTCAAAGAAACTTTTGCTCACTTTAACATAATTTTGACCTTTGACCATTATTTCTGTTCCAGCATTATTAGAAACTTGTATGGATTAATTTTAGTTTAGAGAAGCTACTTCTGCCACATACGCTTAAGCTTTCAATTAAGACAATTAGAGCCAGGTAGTCGCGCATTTGTTATTCTACAGTTCAGACACGATAATTTGGTTCATTTAGACCACTAAAATGCTCGTTTAGTATGCAATTATCTGTCGATATTGTAACGAAGTTATTGTGATAATTAAAATGTTTAAATAAAATCTCGCACGGCACTGGAGTATTAAATTATGTGAAATTCCAGCTGTTCCAGTTGTAACCCCAGCCGAAAGATAAATACACCGGCGTCCGTGCTTCTTAGACGCCGAAGTAGGACAATTCAATCTGTTGTCGTAGCTGCAGTATCTGCCCGAAATCCGAGTTCCAGTTGGAGTTCTAGTCCGAGTTAGAGCTGAGTACCAGTCTGAAACTGGCTAGCGACCTTTAGAGATAGGTCAAGCTGAGCTGAAGCCAAGTTCCAATGTACCTCTATCACACTGGAACTGTCAATCAGATCATGCCAGCCTGGAAGACGTGCCAGTACCCTCCGACTTATCAACGAATAAAAAACCGTTACACACCCATCTTTTCTTGTCGGATCTTGGTATAAATTATTTATTGGAATCTTATTTTTGTTCTTTCTTTATCCATGCAGCAAATTTCCAGGGCAAGTAAAGTCCGCCCTTCTGGCCGCCAGTGATTTTGGTCGATATCATAACGACCGCTGGAGTATTTCTTCTCCACTGATGCTGCCCGTGCAGTGGCCTTCACACTTTAAACGGAAGGTTGCGCTCGAGGCAATCCGAAAACTGGACTAAAGCGCCAAAATACCGCTTGACGATGCAAATAGCACTATAATGTGAATATAAATAAGCATATTTTTTATTTGCCAGTGCCACTAGGTCCAACTAGAAATTGTTCCGATTCCTTTGTGAGCTTATTACTTCCATTACCATCATGTGCAATTACCCTTCCAAATATTGCTATTTTTACTGTTTTACTATATTTGGTAGTACTTAGGAAATGGTATAGAGATAATCTTATGATTGTATTTTATAATTTTTACATTCAACGTTATGTGTAGCTTGGCCATTATAGCTATAAATACTAGTACGCTTTTTTTTGCGTGTGTCAGTAATATATTTTTTTATTCGATAAAAAGTCTCCTTATTAGGTTTCCTGAAGCCAATCCTGAAGAAATTTGGCGTAACTTCAACAAACAATTAATTCTCATTTCATGAAGTAATTACAGAATGTACTGAGCTAACTACACAACAAAATTTATACCAATTAAAAAGTTTGCTTGCGCTGAATTCCGTTGGAAAAACATGTTACAATTTTGTACGGTTAACGATGGTATAACTGCAATTATTCCAGAAACTGGTAAATGTCTTTTAAATTTCTGGGAAAATTGTCGGAGTAACTAGCAGTGGTCTGCCATTGTTTTGCGATTTAACGCAAAAAGATAATTGGATGCAAAGTTTAAACTTTTAATAACAGATGTCCAATTCCCATGATCCGCCATTCTCTTATTTTTTTTACATGATGTTGTTAAAATAATGGAATAAAATTGTGACAAAACCGAAAAGTAAAATTTTATTCGCATCAAAATAATATATAAAAAATATATGTTGTATTATATAATTTAATTTTTATATTAAACACAACTTGTTCTTAATTCTGTAATGGTTTAGATATTATAACTTTTTGCTTCTCTATTTCAGTACTTAGCTCATATATTTTTTATACTACATAATACGGATTTTTGATCACTTTAATAAAAATATGAATAATAGATGCCATTAATGGAAAAATGAACTATTATAAATTTATGAATATTTCATGAGTATTAGTTATCCATATAAAGTTAAATGAAAATTTAAAATTTTCCTAGTATATTTCAAACAAAATCCACTTTACCACTGAAACTGAATAGAAACAATTCTGATTTACAATAATGTTAAAATTTTTATAAATTAAATTTATTTGGTTATCGTTTATTTTCCTGCAATCAGAAAATTGCGATTTAAGTGTTTACTGATGAGTTAATCGATATTTTTTTCATGTTCCATTTCATTTGTGTATATTTTTTGTGAATAACTCTTTTACGTTTATAAATCGCATAAATGCATTTTTGGCATAATCAATAATTAATCTATTTATCGAACTACTTATATCGATATAGTAATGCAAATATAGTTGAGAAAGCTATCAGAACTTGGAAATCGCTATTAAAATTCCCCGAAGGGCTCACTCAACCTCTTAGCAACTTGTAACGAGATCCTGCCCGATCCTGCTAGTCCTGATACCAATAAACTTAATGAAAGGACTATTAATAAAGTGGACCATCTGCCGGCAGCCCATTGTCAACTACAAGTCGAAGGTTACAGTCAATTAACCCCGCCATTTCAGAGCCCTTTTGCCGCCAATGCCGCCAGCGGCTCACGACCACCTGAAGCCCCAGATTTATGACCCTTAGGGCTCGTAGTTCTTCTTCTGTTCTCTTCTCTATGCTGTTCAGCCTACTTTGCTAAAGTGACGCATAAGACGGTGATATTTCATGGTAGTAGGTTGCGTTTAGTCAATGGGCTTTGATTAAATTTTATTAAATAAAAACGAAAATTGTGAACAAAATATCGTTTAGCTATTAGTATAAATTTTAAAGATTAATCTTTAATAATTTTGTACCCCGTTACGTAGTATAATAAAGATCAAAGCAGCCATAGTTCGTCTTTGAACTTTATTTGTATTCCCTTTTGTGGTCCTTCTTTAATCATCACCTGGAAAACTCCTATCTAATTTATTAAAATCGTTTGACATGAGTTTACGTATGTAGCACTTTATTAATCTTATTGTAGTATTACAGAATTATTATCAACCATTATCAGTAAGAGAGTGTGTATATAATATTTTACTATTCCACCATTAGTTGGTATTTCTGTTTTGTTTAATATGTTTATTTGATTCTCAAACCCTACAAAGACTCCACATCAACAAATACTTCTCAAAGATCGTATCTGAAGCTTTCTGGATGAAAGTGGAACGATCCACCAAGTCCAATATAGATGTAGGTCTAAACTTGATGCACTAGTGAAACTCCACACCCTAGCCTCTAAATCCCTCAAACTTTGTCATTGTCCAAAAAGATTTTGATCAAGTCGAAGCTTTCGAACATGAAACTCACTATACCTCTCCTTAAAATCATCTACTTGTACCTTAAAAAATGCAGTATGAAAGTCCACAATCCAGGCAGTGGAACAGGTGATTGAGAGGGCTAACTCGTCCCCGTACAAGTGGGTCGTTCTTATCACCATCAAGAACGCGTTTAACACAGCGTCCTGGAAACTATCATCGAGAGTCTCCAAAAGAGGAAAACCGGGGAAGGACTGGTTAGGTTGGTAGACCTTAGGGGCAGATATATCTGCATGAGCGCAAAGGGTCAAACAACGTTGTGTACGACGACATCCTCAAACCAGACCTTCCGAGAACATGCTCGATGATCGCGTACGCAGATGACTTGGCGTTACTGGTGGGAGGGGGGGAATTCAGAAGAAGTCACGGATCTGGCAAACATGACCCTAGCGAGAATAGCGAGATGGATGGCGGCAAATAAGCTGCAGCTTTCACTACAGAAAACAGAGGCAGTTGCTCTTAAAAAACCTAGGAAAATAGAGATACGGCTTATCTTGGAGGGCAGTGAAATAGTGCCACAGCGCTGCATAACGTATCTGGAAATATGGGTAGACGACAAACAAAGTTTCGCAGTTTCACCAGACACGTCTTAAAAGGCAGAAAATAGCATCACAAAAATATTGCCAAATATCGGAGGATCCAGGGCGGAAAAAAGGATAATATGCGGCGTGGGGCACTCTATCCTATTATATGGGGCACCGGTGTGGAGAAACGCAATGCGTATCAACAAATACAAGGACAAAATGTTGATGGCGCAAAAAGAAACTGGCTTTTAGGGTAGCATCTGCATATCGGACGGTGTCCACAAAAGCGCTGGGGGTTATTATCGGAATACCGCCGATCAACATGATGGTGGAAGAAAGGTTCCAGACATACAGGTTACAGGAGCAGAATATGGCAGAAGTGGTTGTACAAGCCAGGTTTATTCGACCAGTGGCAGACGGAATGGAATTACACAACGGATGTGGCACATTGGACAAAGAAATTGATCCCAAATATTCGGGAATGGGTTTCTTACGGGACACGGATGCAAATATTGCCAAAAAATTGACACTGTTAGCCACACCTTCCTGGAATGGAGCTGAGGAAGGAGCTATGTTCCGGAAGATTGGTCGGGTTGACAATGCTCGACAACTGGTGGCGAAAATGATCTCTAGCGAAAAAGATTGGAGAAACACACACGGTTTCATTAGACAACTCCTTACAACAAAGGAAGTGGAGGAAAGAGCGACAGACAACGATTAGGAATAGACAACCGGCCCTCCCGATGAACATCCTCGAAGCCTTAGGGGAGGTGTGGTTGGTAGGCTAACCAAGCGGTTAGAGTGTCACAGTACCAAAAAAAAGGTTGATATGAGACGGCGTATCTAAGTTTTACCCCTTTCAGGGGTTGTTTATGACCGTTTAGGAGTAGGGGTCAACTCTAAAAAAATTTAAATCATAATAGTAATATTATATTTCTTATTCGAATCTAATAAAATAGTAGTTATTTCTATGAAAATAATCCTCTGGCTCAGTGACTAAATGCAGAAAACTTGGATGTTTAATATTTTCTGGGCAAGCCAAGAAATGCCGAAAAATAATTACGAATTGCGTCGAGAATTCGTAAAAGTTTTGAAAGGGAAAACTTCAGTCATTCAACAACTTTTTGTCGTACACCTATGAAAGGTACAGAATTATTGTTTTTTCGAGGACTTTTGAAGTTATGGTTATAAATTTTATACATGAGGAGTGCCATTGTCATTTTTTTCTGTGTAGGAAAGTAAGCTAAAGTAAATGACGCAAGTAGTTAAGCTTTTGTGTTTGATCAAAAATGATGTTTTTTGTTTTATATATTATTTGTCATTTGTCTTCGTAAGTAGTCATAAATTGGGAATACTTAATTTTACTGTATTCAAATCCTATTGTTTTAGTTTTAAGGGGATATCATGGACCTACAAATTGGTCTAAATCTCAACCTTGGTACATAAATAACTATTATTTATGCTTTTTTTATGCTTTCTTCTATCACTGTTGTTAGGAGAAGTTGGATTTCGTGCTCTGTGCATGCAAACTGTACTGAACTTCATTGCTACATGGTGGTAGAGGATGAGACTCTTAATTAATTCAAGCAAAACGACATTAGTACTATTTAGGAACGGGAAAAAACTAAACATGAATGAAACTCACATGGAATGCACACATAGCAAAACTAATTTCGAAAGGTCTAACGCTATTTTGGACATGAACTACAATTTTTTGAAAACATAAAATGAACTACTAGTCGTACCTGACGGTTTGTTAGACCAATTGTTATCTATGTTGTACTGGTCTGATGGACCAAGACAATGCAACACACAGAAATTGAAGAGTTACAAAAAAGTGCAAGGACTCGCATCTACAGGAATTACAGGAGCATTGAGGTCTTGCCCAACTGCAGCCCTAAAGGTAGTGTTTTACATACCACCCTTACACCTTCATGTAAATTACGAATTTACCAATGTTTGTAATTGCCTAATCTCCGTTCTTATTATTTTTACTTATTAATATTAATTCTATTTCCGTCCTTACATCTAAAAATAATTATTATTATTAGTTTCACCCTAACAGTTATAAGTAATGCGTCCAGCAATAGAACGTAAATAGCTAAAAACAAAATTCACCGTGAATACATAACACATAATAAACACCGCGACCTTCCTTCGCATATGTCAAACGTGATCCAAAAATTTTTCTAGAACTTCTGGGCACATTTTTGGACATTCAAAGAAACTTTAAGAGATTTTTCGAGTTTTCCCGTAATTCTGAAAAAGGTCAGAAAGGTTCCACAAAAGATTTTGAACACTTTTTTGGGAATTCAATTTTTTGACAAAAGTGGCCATTTTGGATACAATAGTTCATTATTAATGAGAAATGATAAAAAAGTCCGGCAAAATCTCAATCTCGTGTTCCGTACGGTCATTTTTGTGCGAGAAATCTAGTTTTTTCAATGCAAAATCACCTCAAGCGGCCCAACACTTAGGGGCGTACATCAATTTGGGTGGCACAGTGCGCCAGTTACACACCTTTTTCTCCTTCCTGGAATAAGTTTTGGTTTGATTATTTATTTTGTTCCCTCTTTGTGGCTAATTTAGAATAATAAACTTTGTATTTTGAATTGATTGATTTTTATTTTTCTGTCCATACGTTAACCTTATAACAGCCAATACTCTGGAACGCAGTTCAGGATGGCAAGTAAAGTCTACCCTACCGGCCGACAGGGGATTGGTCGAGACCATAACTTCCCCTGGAGTATTTCTTTCTTCACTGAAGCTGCCCGAGCAAGTGGCCTTCACACTATAAACGAAAGATGGCGCCCGAGACAATCCGAGACCTGAACCAAAGCACAAAAGTAACACGTAACGAAGTGCGTTACAGAGGAATAGCTCTGGAAAGTGCCTAAGAGGCTGAAACAAGGAATGAATGTTCCCCATCAACAAATAATGAAATTCACATTCTTGTAACAATTTTTTCTTCTGGTTATCTATTAATAATAGACGGATAATGGCTTTGTCGTCTTACCTATTTTGTAATTATAATTTATTGGATGTATATTTTTTTGTTACTTATTTAGCTATATTTGTCTTTGGATATGAAAATAAGTTTACCTTTTTATTAAAATTTTTGGGATCCATTGAATATTATAATATTAGAATTGAAGGTTAAATTTTAAAGCAAAAAACCGTGTTGCTGGTTAGATTATTTTTTAACTATATTACCTTGTTTATAATATATTTAATGTTACATGTAAAATGATATTAGAGAAAACCTACCGAAAATCATTATACAAAATATTTTGCGCTTTATCTTATTTCAAATTTAAATATTTGATTTTCCAACTCCTAATTTGTCTGAAATAATACTACGATTTATTTACCGATTAATTAACCACCCTTAAATAAAAATATATAAATGGAAATTGCGGGAAACCAAACAATCTAAAATCGTCTAAACAACAAAGCACGAGGACAATTAACCCTTTAGGGAAAAAAGGGTTGGAAAACGAAGCCAAAATGAGATATAAGTGACAGTGATCTCGTCGAGTGCCTCTCTAATGTAGAAGTTTCGGGGGATTATGGAGGGTCACGTCGGCTTCGAGAAAAATGACACTTAGCACCCGGTCAGACGGCATTTTAAGACATTAATAATTCGGAACATGGGGGAGAGCGAAACTATGCTTTTTTGTAGCAGAAAAGGTTTCAATTTAAAGTCTAATCGATATATTTTATTACGTTTTCTGTCTGTTTTTACCCAGGTAAATAAAAACAAACTAAAGGAGCTATAACAATATTTTTTTTTTATTGAATAGGAAACTAAAAGTACTTTTGCAAAATTTGGCTATTCAAATTTCACCGAGGGTGTAAATATAATTATTGAAATTTAAATATTTTGGAAGGTAATTGGAGAACGTTTAATTTTGTTTTACTTTGGAAAGCCACTACAAGACTAAAAAAAATGGTACATGGGCAAGAAATAACCAACAAAAGACCAAAAACATATACAGGAGTACGAGTTACGAAGGTTGAGCGTGGGAAAATTTCTTATCTCAATAGCATTGTAAGCCACGCCCTCCTTCCTTCCAAGAAGGCCGCCGACCACAGTAACCCGAGAACAGCTTTTAACAGATTTCAAACAGCTCTCGAACAGCTTTCAAACAGCTTTTAACAGTTCTCAAACAGATCTCGAACAGCTTTAAACAGCTCTTAAACAGCTCTCGAACAACTTTTAACAGGTCTCGAACAGCTTTTATCTGGTCTCGGAACAGCTCTTGATCATTAACATTACTACTAAAGTTAAAGATTTGTGGACTTATATCTTAATCATTATCACTACTGTTAACTGTTGATTAAAAACTATTCCGAGAGCTGATAAAAGCTGTTCGAGACCTATTTAAAGCTGTTCGAGACCTGTTAAAAGCTGTTCGAGAGCTGTTTAAAGCTGTTCGAGAGCTGTTTGAGAACTGTTAAAATCTGTTTGAAAGCTGTTCGAGAGCTGTTTGAAATCTGTTAAAAGCTGTTCTCGGGATACTGTGTTCCATCCATCGGCGGCCTTCTTGGAAAGAGGGCGTGGCTTACAATGCTATTGAGGTAAGAAATTTTCCCACGCTCAACCACCGTAACTCCTACTTACAGGACCCTTTCCAGCCAATTGAAGGTGATGATAATATTGACCAAGGAATAGCACAACAAGAATCTGAGATTGAGCTAAAATTTTTAAAAGAAATTATGAAAGAAATTAAAGAAAAAAGAAATCCTAGAAAATCCTCAATATAAAATAAGTAAACAAGTAGCTATGAATATGCATAAAGAAAAAACTGAGGGTGGCATTTGAAAAAACAGAGTTAAGGGTCTTTCCTAATTGATAAAATGACGAGGGTGGCTTTTAGTAGTACAGATTTAAAAGCTTCAAGGCATACATTACAAATTTTTTTTCAGAATTTTATGTAATCAAACAATAGAGATATCCACTGGATAAAAAAAAATTTGGGACACCCGATAAGAAATAAATTTATTTTTCTACGTTCATACAAGAAACAAAACTTTATTGAACTATATTTAGTGAAAAAAGTGGTTCTTTATTGCAAAAATTGGTTATTTATTGTAAAAACTGGTTTTTTATTTCTAAAACTCATTCGTTATTAAAAACACTGATTCTTATTGCAAAAACTGGTTATTTCTTGCAAAAACTGATTTTTTTATAGCAAAAACTGTTTCTTTTTGAATAAACTGGTTCTTTTTTGAATAACCTGGTTCTTTATTGCAAAAACTGATTTTTTATTGCAAAACTGTTTCTTTTATGCAAAAACTGATTTTTAATTGCAAAAACTGGTTCTTTTTTGAATAAAATGGTTCTTTATTGCTAAAACTGGTTCTTTATTGCTAAAACTGGTTCTTTATTGCTAAAACTGATTCGTTATTAGAAACACTGGTTTTTTATTGCAAAAATTGGTTCTTCCTTGCAAAAACCGTTTTTTTATAGCAAAAACTGTTTCTTTTTAAATAAACTAGTTCTTTTTTGAATAACCTGGTTCTTTATTCCAAAAACTGGTTTTTTACTGAAAAAACTGGTTCTTTATTGCAAAAACTGATTTTTTGGCAAAAACTGGTTCTTTTTTTGAATAATCTGTTTTTTTTTAATAAACTGGTTCTATATTGCTAAAACTGGTTCTTTATTTCAAAAACTGGTTCTATATTGCAAAAACTGATTTTTTATTGCAAAAATTGGTTCTTTTTTGAATAAACTGTTTTTTTTTTAATAAACTGGTTTTTTATTGCTAAAACTGGTTCTTTATTGCTAAAACTCATTTGTTATTACAAACACTGATTCTTATTGCAAAAACTGGTTCTTTCTTGCAAAAACTGATTTTTTTATAGCAAAAACTGGTTATTTTTGAATAAAGTGGTTCTTTTTTGAATAACCTGGTTCTTTATTGCAAAAACTGATTTTTTATTGCAAAACTGTTTCTTTTATGCAAAAACTGATTTTTTATTGCTAAAACTGATTCGTTATTAGAAACACTGGTTCTTTATTGCAAAAACTGGTTCTTTCTTGCGAAAACTGTTTTTTATAGCAAAAACTGGTTATTTTTGAATAAAGTGGTTCTTTTTTGAATAACCTGGTTCTTTATTGCAAAAACTGATTTTTTATTGCAAAACTGTTTCTTTTATGCAAAAACTGATTTTTTATTGCTAAAACTGATTCGTTATTAGAAACACTGGTTCTTTATTGCAAAAACTGGTTCTTTCTTGCGAAAACTGTTTTTTATAGCAAAAACTGTTTCTTTTTGAATAAACGTGTTCTTTTTTGAATTACCTGTTTCTTTATTCCAAAAACGGGTTTTTACTGAAAAAACTGGTTCTTTATTGCAAAACTGTTTCTTTATTGCAAAAACTGATTTTTTATTGAAAAACTGGTTCGTTTTGAATAAATTGGTACTTTCTTGCAAAAACTGGTTCTTTATTGCAAAAACTGGTTTTTTAGTGCAATAGTGCAATAAAATATCATACATTATAGAAAAAAATATGGGTCGTGGCCAAGATTACACTTTCCTGCTATTTATGTTTATTATTTTTTCCATTCATAGATCCATAATGAACTTGATACACCATATTAACAATGAACTTTTAGCTTTTTTAAAAAATATAAAAATAGTGACTGGTTTGCATTGCTCAGTCAATTATTTTTCAGATAGCTTACTAGATTTTTACTGTTAGACTTCATTAGCGTCACATACATATTTCTCATTTTACCAAATTTTAAACTACTATACTGATGTGTTAAAATATGTTGTAGTTTGTTGTTCGAATGTTCACTATCGATGTGATTTTTACTTGTGTTAGCACAAAAATTATCATTATTTTTACTTTAAGTATTATTTACAAACTACAAAATTACAAAAATAGTACAATATTTTTGGAATTTTTTCATTTTTTCATTTTTTCTTTATCACTGCAGTGAAATAAAAAGTACAGGTATTAAGAAAATAGTTGGGTGGCCCTTCAAAGCCGAAACGTTGTTTGAAAAAATTGAATATGCTATATTAAGGGGTTTTTTTCTATTATTAAATAAAACAAAAATCGTCAATTACGGTTTTCCCCAAATATCTTTGAAACAGGTTCTGATATTTTAATTAAAAAATACATTCAGTTTGACTTGAAAGTATACATCTTTTTTCCCAATTAAATTTGCGCCATCCTGTATACCTAATTTAAAATAGTATAAAAAGAAATTTTTGTTGTTTCTAATTTTAATTGATTCTTGGCTAAAAATAAATATAAAAGATGAAATTTTAAAAAAACTAAATAAAACCAAAATTAATTTCTAAACATTTAATTAAATCTTCAAAGAGCTGGTTCAGAAATAAGAAACATAAGAATAATTGTTTAAACCCCTCCATTTTTATAAAAGCCTTAAGGCACTCCTGGTTTTATTTAGAAATATAATTAGTAAAAAATATTAATGGTGATTACCCTCTTTCATTTTTTTTTGAGGTTTGGGGATGTGAAAGGTCGACCGGTTTTTTTAAGTAGCCTTGATTATGTTTTATTTTCATTTATTTTATCTCTGGGTAAATTTTTTCGGTCTTTATTGTTACTTGAAAGGGTCATTTAGAGCTATATTTTCCTTAATAAAAAAAGACATTATTTTTTCCAATTAGGTTTTAGTAACGTCGGGGACTTTAAATATAATTAAGCAAATAAGAATTTTACATATTGTTTCATATTATGTTAAGCCTAACTAATTATTTTGTTAATTATTATCATATATTCGACATAAACTGTTACAAATCATTTATTTATTACCTATTGATTCATGAACAATTTGCAAATGACAGTCAATCGTCTTTTGTATTATTGTAACCGTTACCTACTTTATCCCTCGCCATCCGCTTATTTATTATGGATGAAAACGATCAATCAAAGAGCGGGTAAGCAACAGAAGCTAGTTCGATAGGCCAGTCTAATAATATTTCGAATGTAACTTAAGTCATAATAATAATATTTAAAAGCATATTTAAATAGCAATAATGACATTGACTTTACAGTAACAGTCCCCTCGAAGGCGTGGATTCGATTCCTAAAGATGTCAACTAATTTTTTATTTATCATGGGTTTACATCTTTGTATTGAACATTTATTTATTAATAAAGGGTATAAAATTTTTTCCCGTAAAAATTCGAAAATAGGGAAAAATCGAAAAAACGGGTAAATGATTGTGAAAATAGGGTAAAAAAGGGAAAATATGAAAAAAAAAAAATATTTTCTCTAAAAAAATACGAAAATATGAAAAAATATGGTAAAATAGGGAATATTTTTTTCATGGCGATAATAGGGAAAAATAAAGAAAATGGAAAAAATCGATAAAAATACAAAAAAAGACGAAAAATTTGGAAAAACAGGAGAAAATAGTAGAAATAAATAAAAATAAAGAAAAATAGAGAAAAATGGGATAAAAGAGGAGAGAATAGGAAAAAATAGAAAAAAAAATGGGGTAAAAGAGGAGAGAACAGGAAAAAATAGCAATAAATAAAGGATGAAGTTACTTTTGCAGTTCGTCTTAGTGATCTAGGATTCCATTATTCTTGTGGTTTCCCGAATCTGCTCTTGGGCTTAATAGTCCAAATCCTCTATTCTTCATCATGATGGTTACCCTGATTTCGACAGTTTTTTTCATTGTATTAAATATCAATTTCAGCTGATATAAAATTTGTGGACTTTAGAGAATTTCTTATAGATCCGGCAACAATGCTTGTCGCTTATTATTATTTCTCCTAACCACGTGAGAACTTTTAGATTATTATCATCATAGTTGCTTGTCGACAGTAGTTGTAGAATAGGCAGGTTCGACATTTTTTTTTTTTTGTAAACTGAAATCGATAGATTTTGTTATTTAAAAACGATCAAAAAATCACATCGTGATTACAGCGCAGCAGCGGGCCAGGGGCGAAGCTTTCATGGCTACTGACGTCACACGGTCTAGCCTTGCGCACAGTTACGTTTTCCAGCCTTTCACCGATCCTTGACTTTAAAATACTTACAGTGGACGTAAATATTAATATTTTGGGCTAAATTTTTTTTGATCGTTTTTAAATAACAAAATCTCTTGGTTTAAGTTAAAATAAAAAAAATAAGAAAAATGTCGACCCTGCCTATTGCATTTGAATTACTAAGGTTGTTACTAAAACCTCAAAGATACTTGAGCATTTGGAATCAATGTTTAATAAAAAAGTGTCAGCAATACAAGTATTTATGTGTTTGAGGATTTATCTAGTAAGTAGGACTTTCGTATGATTTTTATAAAAAAAATAATGAGTGACGAAATTTGAGAGACGAAAAATATAGAATGTGCCTATTTTCGTCATGACTGACGAAATTATTGAATTTTTATTAGTCCTAATTTCGTTAAATCTTTATTGAATTATTACTAGTTTTAAAAATAGTAAAATAATGATGACAAAATTTAGGACCATAATATGACGACTATTGGGTCACTATTGACGACATAGAAGCCAAGTGTGTCTTTAATAATTTTTGGAACCGATGATTTCGTCAACCGCTTTTTTAAATAGGTACAGATACTTAAAAGTAAACTTGAAAATTATCTCTCGTAAGCTCAAATATTGAATCAAATTTTTATGAAAAATATCTATTCAATTTCAGAAAAAAATGAATAAAACAAGGAAGCCTTATACTGTAGATGATATTCGCAATGCGATAGAGTCTATTCAAAGTGGCATAAGTATTTCTGATGGAAGTAGGTGTTACGTTTTTTTTCTGTGCCACCCTGTATTTTCATTATTTCTCTGTTCAGTCTATTTTAATTTCAGGCTCGCTCGATAGCCCTTCTTAATTGCCTCGCGTTGGGTTTCAAGATCATCTCCCTCTCTCCTAGGTACTACTATAAAATGTCTTTTCCATGTTAACAATTCTCTCTCTTTGCCTCTTCAGCCAAAACAATTGACTTCTATATCGTCTGTGTCGCTTATTGAAAATTTTTTCTCTTCCCCTCGTTATATAGGATAAGTTTAATTTATGTTATATTATATTTTCACTTAGTTTCACTGTTATCATTTTTTTATGCCGGTATATTTTTTTATATTTAGTTAAAAGTTCATATCTTATCTTTTATAATAATATAATTTATCTGATGTTTGTGGCGCTCTTTCGTCTCGATTACAAAAAGATAATCTATTTTTAATTTGTTTTTACAGATTGTTTTAAAATTTAATTCACTTCAGATAAGAGAGGTATAATAATCATGCTAAAAATTGGGTAGTGAGTTTTCAATGAAATAAACACGTTATAGGATCCCTAGAATACGATTTTAATATTTTCGCGATGACGTCTGTGTGTGTTAGTGTATTATGGATGTTGTAGTAACGATAACTCAAAAACTACTGAATTAAAAAACTTGAAATTTTACATACACGATTCTTATACCCTAGGTTAGATCTGATTCAATTTTGGTGTCAATCGGACAGCCGTGGCAGTTGCTATGAGTGATGACGCCATTACTAAACAAAATGGCAATAAAGTTTTACACATATATTTTGTATACACTATAGTTTATTTTCGTATCATTAAAATTTTCAGATTTACAAAAAAGTAAATTTTTTTCATACTTTTTTTGTGCCACCGTGTAAATTTTTGATTCAAACATGGCGAGAGGTCATCAGATTTTTGTTATATTTCATATTTTGATCTCAAAATTCATGTATTTCATATGAATATAATTCTTGTTTAAATTCTGTTGACGAATTCGAAGGAAGGTCGTGGTGTTTATTTACATTTTTCTTTTTCACGGTGCATTTTGATTTGAGCTATTTACGGTCGCCATAATTATGGAATTATGGAGAAATTTATTATAATAATTATTTTTAGATGTAAGCACGGAATTAGAATTATTATTAATAAGTAAAAATAATAAGAACGGATATTAGGTAATTAAAAACATTGGTGTTTTTACCTATTCAGAAAAAGACCTATAAAACAAACCAAAAATGGTAACTTCTAGAGGACCTGATTTCCCAAAAAAAAAATATTTCTAGCAGGTTATTATTTTAGTTAAATGTTTTACTTTTTATAGTGTTTTTTTGTTTTATAGTTAATACTTTTTGTTTATCGGTTCTGAAAAATAAAACGGATATTTGTTTTATTATCCATTTAACTATTTCAATCAAACTAAAGAATATGATGAAAATTGATGGTAATGTGTAACGCACATTGGCGCATTAGTCCAGGTTTCAGATTGCTCCGGGCGCCACCTTCTGTTTATAGTGTGAAGGCCACTACACGGGCAGCTTCAGTGAAGAAAAAGATACATCAGGGGTCGTAAGGTATCAACAAGACCCTTTATGGCCAGAAGGGCGTACTCGTCATCCTGGGCTGTTACCTGGGTATTAGCTACTGGAGTAAAATAATAAGATTCAACTTTTATTCATACCAAAACTCCGGCGAAGAAAAAGGTACGCAAAGGTTCTTTTCTTTGACGATACAGGCACGTACTCCAGGCTGTCTCTAAAGGTCGCACTGCCACTGCTATTCCAATTGTGACGGCTACAGCAACTCGTTCTTTGGGCTACCACTGCAGCTCACTTGATCGACTCCGGATGCCATATACCATAAGGTCGGCTGGGTATGCGAAACAAATACGCAAGGGACTCCATCTTTCGGCGGGGGTTTACAACTGGTACGAATGGCCTTATACTCGAAGCATCTCACATTTCCATAATTTTAAGTTAATTCTACTCCAGTGACGTGCGCGATTTTATTTATATATTTTAACAAATATTCTTGAAATAAATGAAAACTTCATTAATGTTTAACCTAATTACACAGTAGTAGATTCCAACTTAATCCATTCAGGTATATATTTTTTATAGCATAGCTAAAATCAAAATCTGGTAGCACTATGGCTTCTGGTGACAAAAATAGGGACACTTACCTTATACCAATCACTAAAGGTCTTTATGTACCAATTTGAACAGTATTTACTTTCAAGAAATAACGTATGCAAAGAAATATCATCCGTTGTTTTTTTTAAATAGTGGACTATAACAATTTAAAATAATAACTTCAAAGCAATAATATGAGAAAAAAATTATTGCGGGAATTTCTTAAATTGTGAAATCAAAACAATTTAGAAAGGTTTCCAATCCTTTTTTTTTAACATGTTTTTAACCACTTAATAAAGTACCATATAGTACCATATATTTCAATTAAATTTAAGTTTATGTCTACCATTGGGCGATGGATCACACATTTAAGTAAATAAATGTTTTAATTCCCATATAAATAGTTTGGTAAGTCTCTTATTTTAATATAATTATTGCATTGTTTGACGGTAGTATTTGTAGGCCTGATTGTAGCGATTTTTCGCCGAAACTAATTGCCGCTACTTCCCATTTCAGCATTTTACTATTAAATTATTCTGGTATTCGACATAAAGTTTTATTACCTCATCGGTTGACCACATTTGAGAACATCGATAACCTTTTGGACCTATTAAACATTTATTTCACATTTGCGGCAATGCCAACTTTGTACTATTATATTTATAAAAATTATATTCAATTTTTGCGAAAAATTGTATATGAATTTTTTATTTGAAATAATGTTTAGTTTGATTTAGATTATTTTTAAATTTTCCTAAAAAAATTCAATCGATCATAACATAACACCGACTACCCCATTTAATTATAAATGGATTTTACTAGATGTGTATTTTCATAATAAAATGGTGTTACTTCATCACATTATGATCAAGATAGGTGATTTATTAAAAGCATAGGGTTTTATTAAAAAAAACTATTTAATATAAAAGCATTGATAATATTTTATTCGGCGTTTGTACGTTTAATAAAGTAAAACGTATGATTTTTATCAATCTATCTAGGCAGTGGTCCTTGAAATTATTTTTTTTAAGTTCTTGGTGTTTCTCAAAAATCAATGTTTCCTACACATTATACAATTATTAAAGTACTTCAAACTAAAATTCACGGAAATAATTATTTTTCTTTAGTAACAACTCCTTCTAGAAAAAAATTCCACTGTTTTTTATATCGCTATTATGATCACAGTTTTGCGCCAGTGTCACTTCTAATATGATTACCCTTATGTCCCCCTAGTCGCTTAGTTGATATTACGCTTTCTCAGTATTAGTTGTACGGTGTAAAAACTTATCCTTAGCTAATTTTTCGACCGGCAAAGGACGATATATATCCACCGACATCCAAAGGGTCCTTGCACTCTTTGATCTTATTTTTTGTTTAAAACACTTTCCCATTTTGGATGATTTATAACCGTACCTCCAAAATACTTACTTCCTAGTCTTAGATTTTTATAAAATATTATTTCATGCCCCATACTTTTCCAACCTCCCCCCTCCCTAATTCACTTCAATTTTTAATGTATTTATATAAGCCGAATTTTTAAGATTTTACTTCACCTCTTGTTCTTTGTATGATTTAAGCCAGAAGATGGGTAATTAGCCGAAACTAGCTGCCGACTTTCATAAATTTATCAATTACATTGTGTGGTACATGACTTTTAGGGCTTCGCACGAGAACGATACTTTTCTCGTCTCGTCTCGTAAAACCGAGACGAGAGCAAGACGAGACCTTTTTGAAAATTTTTATATTCGATACCCAAGCTAAATTTCTTTCAGGTTTTTATTAAGGTTGTAACAAAGTTACTTGTTTCCGTAATAATAAAAGGCCAGTCGTATAAGTTGAATCTTCGCCGACAAATGGAGACACTCTCGTCTGTGCTTCTTAGACACCGAAGTTTATATCGAGAAGGGCAATTCAAACCGTTGTCGGCAGTTGCAGTGGCAGCCCGAAGTACGAGTTGCTGTAGCTGTCCCAATTGGAATAGTAGTGGCCGTGAGACCTTTAGAGACAGGTCAAGTTGAAGCCAAGTTCGAATATAACCGGAGTTCAGAACCGTCATCGACAGCCACGTCAGCCCGGAATACGTGCCTGTACTATCCGAGAAAAGAACCATTGCACACCTTTTTCTTCGCCGGATTTTGGTAACAATAAAAGTTTAATTTATTGAATTTTATTTGGGTTTTAACATCCCAGCAACTAATATCCAGGTACTCAAACCCAGTAGGGCAAGTAAAGACCGCCCTTCTGGCCGCTAGTAATTTTGATCGATACCATAACGACCCCTGGAGTAATTTCTTTCTTCACTGACGCTGCCCGTGCAGTGGCCTTCACACTATAAACGGAAGGTGGCGCCCGAGGCAATCCGAAACCTGAACCAAGGCGCCAAAGTGACCCGTAACGGTGGAAGTGCGTTACAAGATGTAAAACTTGTTGTCTGAGGATATGTGCATAGGTAGGTTTAAGCATTCAAAGCAAACTACAACACGGGTGTACTATAATCGGCAAAGCTATAAACAGGATTTTTTGTTTTTTTTTTAGCAATGCATTAATATAAAGGATTAAAAGTGAAGGCGACAAAATAGATTCCTGTTGACATCTTCATTGATAGAAAAGGGGTCATAGAACAATTTTTAAGAAAACTAGAAAGCCACGTGCAAAAATTTTCTGGTATGCCGTAACAGCGCAATGCAATTTGGTCAAAA
The DNA here is from genome assembly GCA_963243735.1 of Neocrepidodera transversa. Lineage (NCBI taxonomy): Eukaryota > Metazoa > Arthropoda > Insecta > Coleoptera > Chrysomelidae > Neocrepidodera > Neocrepidodera transversa. The sequence goes on from OY725355.1 coordinate 9,844,066, forward strand.
ACCCATGATACCAAACACGATTCCTCGCAGGACTTTCCATATTGTTCAATAGATGGGTGAACCAGGTAAGGAGGTCTCATGCCGATCTTTGTTTGCCAAAGTCATATTGATGGTCACTAAGGATGTTAAAGCCTTCCATGTGATTCAAAATGGGTTGGTGGATAGCTTTCTTCATAATTTTTGATATTAATGAAAACAGCGCAACTAGTTGATGTTTTTTGCCCTTCGTGCTCTTCCAGCTGGAAGGAAATATTTATAGAATATATTGGAAAATCTACCAAAGACAGTGTTACGTTTTTTTGTGCCACCCTGTATTTTCATTATTCCTTTATTCAATATATTTTAATTTTATACTCGCTTGAGATCCCCTTCTTATTTCCTCGCGTCATGTACTTCACTTCTCTTGGTAATCCTATAAAATGTCTTTCCCATGTTAATAATGATCTTCTCTTTGCCTATTCAGTCAAAATATTTGACTATATCATTCGTGTCGCCTACTGAAGATTTCTTCTTTTTCTTCTTCCCCTCATTTTATAGGGTAAGTTTTAATTATCGTTTTTCCTCTGGACTTCAGCTTTTCCTTTGGACCAAGTTTTTTTTTTCTTGGACTACAGTTTTTTTTGGGGACTACGTTTTTTTGGATCAAGCTTGTGTTTCTTTGACATTTTTTATTCCTGGACTACGTTTTCCTAGACTACGTTTTTGGAACAAGCTATCCAGTTTGCTTTAGAGAAGGAAGATAAGAGGAACCCCAAAAAAAAGGAAAAAATCTATGGAACTTTTTTGTTTAAACCCACAAAAAGAAAGAAAAGATGGATTTTGAAATATATTAGAGTTTTTTTGTCAATTGTTTCTAATTTGATAAATTAAAATTTGTTTGTATTGTTATTTTTAATGTTATTTTCAATTTTCTTCAGCTAATTTACAATCCAGATCCTTTTTTTACATTCCCTGTTGTATTTTTTGTTTTTGTGTATCTAAGACTTTTTTTATAATGGTGAATCCCAATTTTTACCAATGCAACGGTAGTGGCAATCTATAATATGATTACCTACTTTAATTAGCTGTCGTCTGCTAAGCTATGGTTATAGATTTCCCACATTTTTCAATTTGATTCTTCTCTATCAAAGATGTCTAGAATTTTGTAAATAGTTTTTTTTTTAATTTAGTGGTTAAATACTTGTTGGTTCTATCTGATTGGCCTAATTTTGAATTCGTGAGTTGGGTAGTTGGAGAGACGCGAGCCGGGTAGCGAGAAAACAGCACACGGTTCGCAAGCTTCACAATTTATTTTTTGTCGGAAAGGTAGACAAGGTCATAAATAATCCAATCATTAATTTTTTATTTCTCATCGGCAACCAGATTAACTGTAATTTCTCGTGCTGTTGGAATACATATCGACGGAGGGCCATATAGACGGAACTCTCGGGTTTTGATTGGAATTGCGGTTCAAGTGGAGTTTTATTTTTATTCGAATCTTTTCACTTCACGTGTGAGCAAAAAATTTGAGAAATGTGTTCGAAACGCTTGATATCTCTATCTGGTCGATTTTGTTTTATTTATTTCCGATTTTGTTCGAGCAGATGTGTCAGAATCGCCAGAAATATAGCATTATACCATATTTATTACTACTTTCCTACATTTTATTTAGTAAATAAAAAAGCAGAAGTGATATTAGAAACAAGCAATTATATCTTGGTCAATAATTAATATCAATGAAATAGTAAGATTTAATAATTTTTTTAATGAATTTAATAATAAAATACTGATTTATACACCAAGTGAGTTAAATGAATTTTTATTCGCAGGAAAAAATTAGACCGCAAGCCACTAGGCGAGCGGTCTAAATTAACTCACGAGGCGTATACAATATTTTATCCAATTTTGACCTTTTCTATCAAAAAATTATTTTTTCAAATTAAATTTAGTATTCATCTACTACTTTTCTCAATGTGATTAACTGAGTGGTCTGTGCAATTTATATTAACACTGGATGCTAGGGGTTGTTTTATTAATGATTGTAATTTTTATTTTGATTTTAAAAAAAAATCATGCATTTAGATAGTTTATAATTATAATCACTAGTGGTTTAAAAAAGACTAATGAATAAAACTTTTTGTTATGGAGTTAATAATGATGTTTTAATATGTGAAAATTGGATAAAATATATTAAATTTTTTAGAGAAATATGTTTATTTTTCACTTTTTTCTATCAATGATTAGGAAATACTAATAAAACCATGTAGAAAAATCTTGTTAACGAATGCACCGTTACGTAAATTTTTATATTTTAAATAAATTTAGTTGGACAAGGTCTTTACACGTCAGATATACTACTTCAAAACAATCCTACAATGGCCACATTTACATCTGATAAAACAATTCTTTCTATTATCAAATATAAACCCAAATATTTGAAAATCTGCAAAATATTCTTTAGCTAAATGAATTTGGATAGACTGGATACATAATTCCGTGTGGATAACTAGATTTTAATTTGTACCCAAGAAAATTTTCTGAGTCACTTGGCTTGAATTTAGGTAAATAACTAGTGTGGGTAGCAACTAGATTTTGTTTTGTACCCAAATAAATTTTTCCAAGCTACCAGGTTTGAGTTTGGATAGATAATGAATGTGGGTAGCAACTAGATTTTATTTTATACTTTAGGAAATTTTGCTGAGCCACTAGTCTTAAGTTTAGATAAATAACTACTGTGGGTAACTGCTAGATTTTGTTTTGTACCCAAAAAAATTTTTCCAAGCCGCTGGGTTTGGATCTTTTGGAATCTTGATTTACTACCATGTTCATCCACTATTCGCATTGCACTACGCCCAGTCTGCGTAGCAGATTGAGAACTTCCTAGTAGGTACTTCTTACAGAATTCTCTAATGATGATCATTTTTACTATTTTGTGCTTTTGTTAACCTTTGGTAGTTTTCAATAGAGGGTGGAATCCAGCCTAGGCATTTATCCAATTTACTATAAAAAAAATTTACGGAGGAACTGGTATTTTTCCCGGCTAATACATTCTTGCTGAGTTGGTAAATCTTGGGATATGGTCCAAGATTTCTTGTCAAATGGTCCTAAGTTGGAGCCGTTGAATTCTCAATTGTATCTGACGTCATGTGCTTTGGACAGGAGATCCAAAAATTGTCTTTCTGTCAGTATTGTTATTGCTTTAGTGTTACGCAGGGTGCATCAGGTGGAGGCAAGCTAACATTGCACCCAATTTTGATATAAAAATTCATTTATTACGGTGATATGAGACTTCCATCAAGCTGTATCCAGGTAATCTCTTATTCAGTTAGTCTATGTTCTCAGGATGGGTTTTCTGAATGTCTAAGACGGTAATATCGTTATCTGTTAAAATTTTATGGAGTAACTGGCATTTGGCCGAGCTAATACCTCCTTGTTGAGTTGGTAAATCTTGGGATATGGTCTAAGATTTTTTGTCAAATGGTCCTAAGATGGACCTGCTGAATTCTCAACTGTATCTGACGTCATGTGCTTTAGACAGGAGATCCACAGATTGTCTTTCTGTCAGTATTGTTATTGCTTTAGTGTTACGCAGGGTGCATCAGGTGCAGGCAAGCTAACATTGCACAAAATTTTGATATAAAAATTCATTTATTACGGTGATATGAGACTTCCATCAAGCTGTATCCAGGTAATCTCTTATTCAGTTAGTCTATGTTCTCAGGATGGGTTTTCTGAATGTCTAAGACGGTAATATCGTTATCTGTTAAAATTTTATGGAGTAACTGGCATTTGGCCAAGCTAATACCTCCTTGTTGAGTTGGTAAATCTTGGGATATGGTCTAAGATTTTTTGTCAAATGGTCCTAAGATGGACCTGCTGAATTCTCAACTGTATCTGACGTCATGTGCTTTAGACAGGAGATCCACAGATTGTCTTTCTGTCAGTATTGTTATTGCTTTAGTGTTACGCAGGGTGCATCAGGTGCAGGCAAGCTAACATTGCACAAAATTTTGATATACAAATTCATTCATTACGGTGATATGAGACTTTCATTAAGCTGTATCCAGGTCCTCTCTTATTTAGTTGGTCTATATTCTCAGTATGGGTTTCCTGAATGGCTAAGACGGTAATATCGTTACCTGTTGAAATTTTATGGTGTAACTATCATGTGGCCCAGCTAATATCTTCTTGTTAATTTAGCAAATCTTGGGGTATGGTCCAAAATTTCTTGTCAAATGGTCCTAAGATGGACCCGTTGAATTCTCAATTGTATCTGACGTCAGGGGAACCTGAGGACTAACTATATTTATCTGTAACTAATTAATAATATTAATCCTTGAGATCCTTTTTATCTCAGGTTATACGAATTGTTTTAATTGCAGTTTCTTATTTTAATTTGCAATAAAACAAACGTTAGATAATGCGAGGAATTTATTTTTTATTTAATTAGATTCCTAAAAATAAATAAGTGGGATTTTTTCGTTTACCATTAACAATTAAGAATAAGTGAGATTTTTCAAAAAAATCTAATAAATAAATTCAAACAAAAAATATTAAACGTATAATATTAATAAATTAACAATGATATATTGTTTTATGGTAACTAGAAGTATAGTTAGTTTTTTGTTTATAAAAAAATTTCCTTCCTGATACGTTATGCATAATCTCTAAAGTGATCAACCCAAATAATTCCAATTATTGAGGATTAGTTTTAAGGGAAGTGTCCTTCTAATTGCAATTCAAACGGGTCAATTTACATAGGGGCTATAGCTTTAATTTGGCTCAATTAACTTTTGACCAAGGAAGGTGCCGGGACAGTAATAAATGGTCGAAATTTGCGTGTCTGAAGGTGTAATAGAAGAAATAAATTACTGGCAGCCTAAATGAACCTGTTAAAGCACGCGAGATATCTATTATTCCAATCAGATCTTTTTGATGTGGCCTCAATTACTCGGAATATTACACAATGCGGTTCTTATTCCCGTATTTTCTGTAGTTTACATAGAGTATGTAGCTAATTATACCATTAAATAAATGGATTTTTAGAATGGAACCATTATACGGATATTTCTTAATGTATTATATATTATAGAGGATGATTTCATTATATACAACTCGAAAAAGGTCATTAACAACGAATTATAGTAAATGAAAAATCGCTTTATAAAACTATAAGTTATTGAAATGAATATTTATTTTTTACTTGTCCGCTATATATGCCTTATATACTAGGGACAATTTTATATTTTCTAGTATATTTTTACAAATTTAGACAATTAAATAAACTAGATTATCCATTCCCAAATGTGGTATAGTGTATCAAAGGAGAAAGAAACTCGAAGTCGATACCACATGAATTTAATATAAAAAAAATTTTTGGCAATTTCGATACAATTTGATAATGTGCCAAATATATCGCAACATGTTTCGGCTCTTAGACCATCCTCAGGCGCTACAAATTACAATAGTTTAATCAATAGTCTTGTTACATGTGTGTTGAAAAACTTTAAGATTATCAACTATTTCGTTATACCATACGGCGTGAAATGGTGGATCCGGAGATATACAACATTGATTGACAGGCATTTTGAAAGGTGCGATAAAAATTCAAAAAGTCAAATTAGCCAAGATTACTATTCCATTTGCTTATAGGACGGGAAAGGTGGAGAATGACAGGAGACATTTGATCGTGCAAGAATATCTTTCAAGTACAGGAGAGTTTTCCTCTCGGCCTATTTCCACATAGTATCTTTGGCACTGCTTTTAGCTATGATACAGAATGGTTCCGATCTAATGAACTCCGATTCTGCACCTTTTTTCCCAACAGTGTCGGTTTTCACGATGCCATCCATCCTTTGGTGCCCAGGTGCCCAGAGTAGAGTTACTTTGTTACTCTTAGAAATACGATCCAAGGATTCGATGCCGTTTCAGAGCAGCTTAGAGTCCAACCGGTTGAAGCTCAAGGCTTTTAAAGCTGCCTGGCTGTCTGACAAAATATAAATAATTTTGTTGACAAGATGGTGTGAAAATCTCTTGCACACAATTCTATAATGACGATCTCCACCTGAAAGATGGTACCATACTTGCCGAGGCTTACTGTGATGCTGTAGACTCCGGCTGCCGCATCAATTGAAATCTTTGAACCATCTGTGTACAGTACATAAACCGTCCTATTTGTCTCTTCTTGGAAGAAGTACGTGAGTTCTGGAGGAGAGCATATCAGAAACTATTCCAAGACTGTGGTGAGTACTCATCACTCGCAGCAGTCTAGAGTGGTCACATAGCCTCTCCCCCTCGATTTGACTAGCTACCGACAGGAGTAGTAGATCATTCTGGCCTTCTACTCCAATAGTATATGGAGAAGAGTATTCTATTGCTGCTGTCGGGGTAGTTGACATGGAACCTGAAGTCCATACAACTTAGCTGCCGCAATAGATTGGAGCCCCTTCGTCCACCAGGCTGCTGCGCCATGTATAACCATTCGTTTTATAAATATTTAATAAATCCAGTTAATCTGCTTATAGCCGGTAGATAGAAAGTCCTTTAAATCTGCCGTTAGTTACAGAGTCAATAAATATAATGACTCGTTAAAATAATTTGGGTAGATAGAAGCACCTTTAACTAACGGAGCGTGTTCGATTTGGCAACATTGCTTTTTATACTCTGAAGTTGAACCGTAAAAATTATTGACGACACTGATGGCATTTTATTATATTTTGATTTTAATGAACATTTCAAAAACATGTGAATAAACGGCACAAAAGCATTTAAAATAAATACAAAGGGATTATTTCTATATGGTCGACCACCTTGTTGAAGAAAATACTGTCCAACGATACCTCTGTTATTGTATTGTTTATGGGCCAAGTATTTTGTTAAAACTTTTTCAAAATACTTATAATGCATTTCTTAAGAAAGTTTTTACTATAAAATTATGTAATATGGGATATCTATACACAAAAATTGACCAGAAAAATTCTATGAAATAACTCAGGTAGTGTTTGTAAGATTATTTAAATAGTGTTTTAATTGAATTAAATATTATTTTTAGGTTCTAATTTATGAAACTATCTTAAGTTATCCCCAGTGTACTTAATTTTATAGAAATTATGGATGTTTTATTTAGAGTATATAGAAGACAACACTAGATATATTGCATTGTATAGCTACGTCCACACTATAAAAGCAACATACAGTGTGTCCGTAAAGTATGGAACAAATTCATTTTTAGCTAAACAGGCCATTTTAAGAAATAATCCTGAAACACGTCGATTTTTGTTTTTAATTTAACGTATTTTAAAATAATAATCTAATATACAGGGTGAATTACTTCCGAGTAACGAAGTCACCGTCTTTTTTTTTAAGTGGAACACCCTATATTTTTTTATATTTTTAGACTCATTCCGTGAAGCTGATTTCAAAAACCTATTACACTTATATTCTAAAGTAAATAGTTTTGAAGTTATAGACAATTGAAAATTGCATTTTTTCAAATTTAAGTGATTGCTCCGGCCAAACGACATAAAATCGGATAAAACGGCTAACGTGTCCCTATCTTAACTCTTTGAGTTCTACTTGATGGCGTAAGAACAAAATGTATACAGGGTGATCAAAATTTGCGTACTTTTGATCACCCTATATACATTTTGTTCTTATGCCATCAATTAGAACTCAAAAACTTAAGATAGGGACATGTAAGCCGTTTTATCCGATTTTATGTCGTTTGGCCGGAGCAATCACTTAAATTTGAAAAAATGCAATTTTCAATTGTCTATAACTTCAAAACTATTTACTTTAGAATATAAGTGTAATAGGTTTTTGAAATCAGCTTCACGGAATGAGTCTAAAAATATAAAAAAATATAGGGTGTTCCACTTAAAAAAAAAGACGGTGACTTCATTACTCGGAAGTAATTCACCCTGTATATTAGATTATTATTTTAAAATACGGTAAATTAAAATCAAAAATCGACGTGTTTCAGGATTATTTCTTAAAATGGCCTGTTTAGCTAAAAATGAATTTGTTCCATACTTTACTGGCACACTGTATAACAACATTGCGTGTATGTTGCTTGTTCCTGAATTCGCTTATTTGATATTTATGTAGACATACCTTATCATTTAAGATAGTTATTTATATAGAATAGTCATTACCAGTTATTTATAAAAATAACATTTTTGTTTTATTTTTAATTATTTATAGTAAAATAAGTTAATTAAAAATACTAGTAAGAACTTGGAGCCTTTCTTTTTTGAATAAAAACCGATGGCCGAAAGAATTTTCCGGATCGGCCTTACCATTCTCGAGTTATCGTGCGCACAGACATCCACACAGACAGACTCTTTTTTTCGCGGAAAATTAATTTTTTCCACGTTTCATGATATTTTAAGTCATTTGCACCAAAAAAAATTTTTGAGATTTTTGCACGATTTGAATATACGATTTGCCCTTCTTCACCAAAGGTGAAGTATGGGCGGGCCGTAGTAATTCATCTTTATAGATTATAATTTCTTTAATAATACTTATTTCATCAGTTTCCCAAAATATAAGTATTTTATTTGTATACACTGAATTCAAATTTTTGATCTTTGCTATTGAGAGATTTTTAACATTGGCGTTTTAGATGATGCACCAACTATTATGAATTATTATTGTTTTTTTATCTTCAATTTCATTTCAACATCAATAAAAACAATAAAATTTGTACCAATCATTCCATGTTTAAAATAAAATTCACGTATAAAACATTATAATTTTAATACATCTTTTGTTATATTGTTTCAATATACAGTCAAATCTCTCATTAAATAATTTTTATTGAATCGTTAGTTAAAGGTTGATTTTATTGAATCGTTAGTTAAAGGTTCATTAAATCTCTCATTAAATCAAAATTGGGTATCCGGAACGATCTTTAGGAGCTAACGGCTCAATAAAACCCATTTTAAAGAACCTGTAACTAAAGGGTCAAATCTGGCTGATTAAACTCTCGTTAAATATGGCGGACACCTGTCAAATGTCAATTTAATATTTAAAAATATTGAAAACGAGTTGTTTAAATTAAATTTATAACATTATCTTTCATTTTAAATAATTTATTTGGTTTTATTTTTTATTATATACATTTATAATTTTTGTCTGTTTAAAAAAAAAAACGCTTATATACAATAATTAATGGTAAGCTTCTTTTCAGAATTTATAATAAATATTAAATAATAACTTAATTTTTAGATGTCTGATTCATCTCTATCAGATCTTTCTGACGAGGAAGTGCCTCATATTGTCAGACATATCAGAGAACGAAATAATCCTTTTACAATGTATAATAATTTTGAATTTAAAATTAGATTTCGGTTTTCTAAAAATACTGTAATGGATTTAGTACACAGAATTGGACCAAATTTGGAACCCATTACTAAAAGATCGAAATCAATAAATGCATTAAATCAAATTATCATTACATTAAGATTTTATGCAACAGGTGCTTTTCAACAATTAATTGGAGACACAATAAATATTCACAAGTCAACTGTAGGAAAGATAGTTCATCGAGTAACTACTCAAATATGTTTGCTAAAAAATGATTATATTAAAATGCCACTTCCCGGTGATGATACAAACAATACAATAATTGATTTTTTTGCAATCGCTGGTTTTCCACGTGTAATTGGTGCGATTGATTGTACGCATATTAAAATTCTTTCTCCAGGTGGTAATAATGCTGAGTTGTTCAGAAACCGCAAACAATATTTTTCAATAAATGTTCAGGTTGTGTGTAACAGCAAATTGAAAATATTAAATATTGTGTCTAGATGGCCGGGGTCCGTGCACGACAGCACCATTTTCAATAATTCACCGCTGTGTGCTGAATTTGAAAACAATATGTATGAAAATTCATTTCTTCTAGGTGATAGTGGATATGCTTGTAAGCCTTATCTTTTAACACCTGTTTTAAACCCCGATACACCTAGTAAGGAGGCATATAATCGATCGCATATTTCAACAAGAAATACTGTGGAACGTTGCTTTGGTGTATTAAAACGAAGATTTCCATGTCTCCACAATGGCATGAGACTAAGTACCTTAAGAACATTGCGAGTTATCGTAGCTTGTGCTGTACTACATAATTTGGCGTTGGAATTAGTAGATCCACTACCAGAGGATGAAATACCAATAGCTGAAGATGACATGCCAAATATTGATGATGATGTATTCCATGCCATTGTAGAAAACAATAGAAATGATGCTGTTAGAACAGCCCTAATTAACAGCGTATTTTCAAGATAAAATTGTTAATTTTATTTCGAAAAGTGCTAAATCAAGTTTCTTTGTTGTTTTAATTGTTATTACCATTAACATCGATAATGTTAAAATATAAAAGCACATACCTATTCAAAATATTAATCTATCACAATTGAAAAGAAAAATTTATTTTTAATAAAACCAGACCTATCAACTTGGCAGTATGCTTTAGCAATTTAAAGCCACCTATATGTGAAAGCCACCTATGTGAAAAGTATAAAACCAAGAAAAGGCCAATGTAACAAAATGTATATACACAAAAGAATAAACGTTACTTTTATTTTATGTATATAAATATTATATACATATGTGGTTTTTTGGCTGCATAACTTCTCGTTAATTCTTGTATTTATAAAGTGGTGGATCGCCATCTTCTGTTGCTAAATTTGATTTTATTAAAAATAAGCTCACATTTGTGTTGTGATTGTATATTTTTTTTAATAAAGAAATAAAACTCCAAATCATGTACCACAAAATATATTGTTAAAGAACTTTTTTATATTTTGAAGTATATGATTATGATTTGGAGTTTTATTTCTTTATTTGAAGTTTGAGATATGGATAACGTTTTCGTTTTATATTTTTTTCTTATTAATTATTATTTTGTTGTTTGCTATTATATAATATTAAAATCTTAATTATTGTTGATCCACTGGTAGGTTTTTTGGGTTAGTAGTAAAAAAATAACTCTGAAAATTTTTGTTTTGTTTTTATTTAGAAATATGAATAAAAAATAAATAAAAATACACAAATTAATAAATTAAAAAGATCCATTTGTATGAAAGAATTCTTATCAACTTAAATTTTTCCTACGTTTCACCTTATAACCAACCCATTGGATTTTATTGGTTTTTCGGTTTGAATTTAAATCAAAATTAAAGTCCAGAGGTTTTAATTTTATTTATAGATTTATATACTAAAAACTGACGACCAATAAAACGGAATTGGTTGATTATATGTAAAGTCAAATCTACAGTAGAAAAAAATGTGTTACTCCAAATATTAGCTTTTAAAATAATTGATAATTACTAGGCTATTTAAATTTCATGAAGCCAATTTAATGAAATCTTCAAAAATTTCACATCTAAAATTGACAAATGTTTAAGTTTACCAAAAATTTAATGTATAATATGAATTGTTAGATAATTATTTTCAAAACTAATTATTGTGTTATTCTGCTTTAAAAGGTACTAAATCTTTGTTAGGGTATATATTGTTAAGATTGCAACTAATTTTGACTTTAATAATTATTGTGTAGGTTAGCACCAATTTCGTTGTCGTAATATTCAGATATTTTATTGTTTAATAATAATCTAAGGGTAAAACTAGATATTAATAACGTTAACAGAATTTGAGCAGAATGATGGATAGAATTTGTTTATATTTACTGAATAGTTAATAATTTTTTCAAGAAAATTTGATGTGAATCTAATTTACAATTATTACTGAGTCATAATATAAATTTCAAACATTAATATTCAGTTAAAATATATTTTTTTTACTACTAGCACAAACATAAATATTTCCTCTTGATGCTGATTGATTATTATAATATTACTTAAAATTTCTTGTACTTCACTGAATATTAATGTGAATAAGAAGAGCCCCTACATGATAAAAATTAAAAACACATTATTGCGAAGACTGCAATTTTTTTATTTTTAGTCGTTTTATTGTGGTGTCCAGTCGATCTTGTTTAAACATTAACTGTCTTTGCAATAATGCATTTTTAATTTTTATTCTAAAATAAGACCTCTTCAATTGTTCTGCATTCATTTTTTTATAATGCTTTAGGACAGGTTTTTTGGGAGGTCTTGGCAAGTTATTTGGTAGGGTAGAAGGTTGAGGAGCTGAACTACATCCAGCTTGAATTTCTGGTATGACGGGAGGTTGAGGAGGTTGAGGAGCAGAACTGGGTCCAGGTTGCATTTCTTGATTGTCTCCTAAATAAAAATTTTACATTATGCTAAAATGGTTGTTACAGAACATTATCAAACTTTTATTTTGTTTATATGAACTAAGAAAATCTTCTTTGCGATTTCATTGGAACTCTTGGAAATGGTTCCTCAAAGAGCTGTAGTTACAAATGTTACTTATTTGTCTCCTATCACAATAGGGCATTTTAAAGTATTTCAATTATATTTTTCTAAATTGCTTGAATACTCATTTGTACATATTAATAACAAAGTGTAAAACCATTTTTAAAACAACATATTTATACAAAAATAAATGACTATAACATGCCATCTATACAAAAATGATGGGAGCCAGTCACAACTATCTGTGGGAAATAGTTTTTACATAATTTTGTGATGTATTTATCAAAGAATGTATAAACATATGCAGAATTCTGAAAATAAAGTAATTGAGATATAAATACTAGCATTTATACGTTACCAAAAAATGTAGCAGCACAATCAAACGGATTAGGTAGGGGCTCTATCTGCTCTTGCAGAATTGCTAAAATTTGAGCCCCTGCTTCATCCAATTGAGGCTTAATAGATCCTCCTCCTGTCTTTTTCATCTCAACCTGAAATATGAAATAAATAAACATGTAAATAATATAGAGGAAATATTATATATAAGATTAATCAACAATAAAAAGAGTACCTACAAAACATTGCAACAGATATGAACTTAAATTAAATTTCATTTCAAAATTACATGAAATCATTTTTAAAGGTTGTTTTGACTAACTAGAAGTAAAATAAAAATGTAATTATTTAACATCATTTTTTATAAATCATTAAAATATCATACGTGTTTTCTGATTACATATTTTAGAACAATTTTCACACAATTTCAATGTTACATATACATCATTTTCATTTACTATATGCCTAAAAGACCTTAATTTACTAAATAGTGAAAATAAATTAAATATTGTATCATTGATCTACACTTCTTAAAAAAAATATATAATTAAAGTGGTATTGAATTTAACCAGAATACTATTTGAATTTTAAATAATTTCATAGTGCAATTACTTAACGTACTTCTTTATTTATATAAGAGTTTAGCTAAAGCAACAGTTTTAATTCAACTAAATATAATTTAATCAGTCATTGTTATTATATACAAAATAATATTACCGTACTAATTTGTTTGGCTTTTATATTAAGACATACCTTGTATGATATTAATTATAGATAAACAAGATTCTTGGTTACTTAATATATTCAAATCCAAAATCTCCTTTTGCAAATAAAGTGCACATTGTGAAAAATCGTCTTTAGTATCTTTTAACAATAACTGATTTAATTTATTGCGATTATGTATATCTACAGACTTATCTGATTCATTAGTTGATAAATAATTGTACAAACCTTATCTACATGCTGCTTTCTTTGGGCTTCCTCAATTTCTACCTCCAAACTTTCTCCCCTTTCAATATATTTTGTCTTCTAAAACAAACAGTTTAATTTAAATATAAATATGTTAAAATTGAGATTAACTTACGTTTTCTTCAGCCACCTGCTTTCTAAGGGAACGTTTTAGCTGATCATATAACATCTTCAGCTGGTCGATAGTTCTCGGCCCAGACGTGGCCAAAGCATTGTACAACTGAACAATTTCTTGCCAGCACTTTTTTTTCAACATAACAGTTCTCCCGTCTGTTTTTTTATCCTCAATTATCTGTTTATATCTTCCAAAAAAGGTAAATTTGGGATAAGGAGCCACAGGAAACATTTAAGGAAATTGAAAAGATGGTATACAAATGGTATAGGTTAAAATATAATTATTAAAACAATGTTTTCTACAAAACGATTGTAATCCTTACTTTATAATAATGTTAAGCAGATTCTCCTTTTCAATTGAGGTATAATTAGCCCCGCGAGATCTTTTCACTTTTTGACTTTCCATTTTAGAAATCATATACAGAGACACATATATAACCAAACATATAATTTTGCGCGAACGGCGGAATGTCACTGTCAATAAAGAACAACTTCACTTCACTCCAGTTCAGATCCGAAAAAGCGTTGTTGCCCGATTGCTTGCGCTGCTATTGACTATTTAGTTAACGAGAGAAATAAATTGTTTCTGTCTACCCGACAACAATTTAACGAGTCTTTAAATTTATTGGGTCGTTAGTTAGTGAGAGCACGAACGGTAGAAACTATGCAAATATAGTATAAAAAGTGCAGTATATGATAAATAATGCAATAAAAACAATAATAAAATTAATTAAAAAAATATATTATTTTTAGTTTAAAATATTTTTAACTTTAAAAATGTAATTTTGACAGATATCCACCATATTTATTTTATTGCGACAAAACAAATGAAATTTACATGTAGACGGTAATGTCTAACGGGTCTTTAAGAGACCTTTAAAATTAGCTTAGTGAGCGGTCCATCTACCCAATGTCGGTTTTAACGACTCAATAGCGCGCTAACGGTTCTTTAAATATTTAAAGATCGTTCTATCTACCGGCTATTAGGGTTCATTTCTCATAATTTGTCGCATACCCTTCTAATATTCCAGCGGGATTCTCTGGCTCTATTGATTGGTCCTTTCAGATGGGAGTCCAGATAAGTTTTCTCTTTAGGAGAATTCTCATATATTTGACAAAACGGAATGGTTACGCTTTACAAAATTGGATGACGTAGCTTATCAAGCTTCCTCCTTTTTGTAAAAGAAACTACCACTATTTGTGAGGGTTCACAGACATCTGTTCCTCCTCACACCAACTATATATGATGTTAAGCGTTTTCTGAAGGATATTAGATATAATCTCTTTAAACACATTTCTAACCAATATCAAAAGTTCAGAAGGTAGTCGACCAAGAGCGACCCAAGAGCGACCAAAGAAGTAGAGACAGTACCCCACCGTGGGGACACCCCCAAGCCGCCCTAAATCTAACAGTCGCCTCTTGTAGTAATCACAAAACGATTTTAAAGCATGCTTTTAATCCATTTGCAGATTAGTCTGCTTATTCCTCTCCGCAACAGTGCAGGGTAAAGAATTTAGGCATGGCGTTGTTGCTTTTGATGATTTTAACATGGATACAGAAACGTACATCGAGTGTTTTAAAAAGAAGATGGTAGTTTAAAATTTGAAAAATTATTTTAATATCAACCTTACTAAAAAAGGTAATAAGAAGGGAGAGAAAAATTCTGCGATGAATCCTTGGGAAAACGGAAAAGGTTTACGTAAGAACTAACGAAGTATATAGTACATATGGATAATCAAAAATAGACAAAGTAATAAGATAAAATATCAAATTAAAAATACATCTTGTCCATACTTTTGTGTAATCTCAGATTATTTAAAGCTGGTTAAAGTTTATACAATTTGGATTAAAAATTCAATTCATATAATTTACTGTATTACTCAACAATTAAAAAATTGTAATTTTTACAACAAATTAAAGAGTATACATCATTTTGCTAATAGGATTCCAGCTATAATTAATTAATTATGGTAATTTAAGATTGTCTGTGTGCATTATCCAATTAGTAAATTATTCCATTTACCGCTAATATCCTCTTCACCTGGAATTTGTCGGAGACACCATCACTGCGGGACTCCGTGGTCGTCTGTAGAGGTTTTCCGTGCCGCCAACGACTCGTTATGCGCCGCCCCCCGTAGAGAGGGCTTGTCACATCCTGCAGGAGTCTAACGCCAACGCCGCATACATAAATCCTGCTGGTCGCAGGAATTCTTGGCCGACAGACATGGGACAAGCGATTGGGGATGTCGGGATTTGAGGTAATGAGTTAGTGGAATTGCTGCGACACGGGGATCCTGACTGTCGGGGGTGGTTGTTTAGAGGGTGTTTTTGTGGTCGGAGAGGGTACAATAAGCTAGTAATTGGCTGTAATAGTAAAAGGGATAATTGCAAATTGGTTATTATATTATATAAATATATACATATATAAATAAAATTAGAAGATTATAATCTAGAACAAACTAATTTTCAGTCGAAATAATAATTATGTTGATTTTAATATCATTAATTTTTAGATACAGTCTACAGTCTACATTGATATTAAAAGTTACAAAATAGCAATTTTTACAGTTTCAATTTTTAAAACTGTTCGTTTAAAACTTTTTGACCAATAAGGTAATTTTTCACTCTTATTTATGTTCTTTCTAGTCTCTACTTTTTTTGTTTAATAATTTTGCTCTTCGAGTTTCACTTCTCATAATAAAATAAATTATTTTTTTAATTTTCACCTATCAAAATTTTATTAATCTGTATCGAATTGTTTTAGCATTTTTTTCATCGATTTTTAGATGCTTTAAGTTTATTATTTCTCATAGGTTTGTTGTTTTCATTTCTGGTAAAGTTAAGTAATTTGTCAAATGTTTGTCAATTGTTAATGAATACATAACTAAGGCCGTAGTTGAATAAATGGTGATATTTTCACATCTATTTTCAACATCATTGCTTTTTATAAAAAAAACTCGTCAATTTACGTCTTCTGAAATTCGTATGAAGTATAGTTGCAAGTTTGCCTACGTTCTAACAAGGACCTCCTCTTTTACATTATGATTAACAAATATGAACAATTCAACCACACCCATACTGCATCCAGTAGGTTCTCTACTTTATAGTGTTCAAATATACCTTAATTGCTACTTATGGCGTACATCACATTTCGTTCTTCTACTCCAATGAAAAATCCCCAAATGTCAAAAATGCCATAAGGCACTCACCCCACTTGTTCTTATAAATGCCCTGAAAGGATCAAAATCACCAGAAGAGCAGAGGATATCGCTCCAATCTGTCTCCCCAAACTACAACTGAGTCCACAAAAATCTCTCCTGAAACGTCTATCTGTAGTTCTACTAATATTCTTCCCCTCTAAAAAAAAATAATCTCTAGATCAAAGGACTTTTCCTATTCTATTCAGACAAACTTTGCAGCATTCACAGTTTTAAAAAGGAAATCAATATCATCTTGTTTGTTTTTGGTTGATTTTCTAACGTGTCGTTTGGTATATCGACTAAACTGATTTATTAAGTCCAATTCTTCTTTGCTCTACTAGAATTTTGTTTAGTTTTTAACAAATGTGAATCCAGCATGAATAAAATCTTTTTACAAATGATGCTGGTATGTATTCCTGGAGTCCAGTGTAGTTAGCTCTTGATTTATGAGGTAAACTTATTGAGGAAACGGTTCTAGATTTAAAAAAAAGCTCTTCCACTATCCTACTGACTGCGCCAATTAAGGATTAATTTGTAAAGGACTTTTTTTTACTATTAGCTATATAAATTGATGCCAAATTGATGAATTTTAAGTTTAGATTGCATTGTGTATGAAAACAATAAATAAAATAACGAGATATAAAGAAAAACGGAAATAAAATACTGTATCCATATATGGAGTAAAAGTAAAAAACGAAATAACGAAAACAATTTTCTATATACATTTTAAGTTTTCATTTAATATTACGGCTAATTTTGTTCCATGTTGTTTTACCTACTTTATATTTCCTGTTGCGTCTAGGAACTTTTAAAAAAGTTTATTTCTCCTTTATTACCGGTGCTAAGGGTGTATTTTAAAAGGTATATTTTTTGCTGTTTATTTAAATTGCCATGTGTTACGGCCAGCGGAAATGACTTTCGCAAGTTATAGCTTGATGTTATTTATTTAAAAGTTAGTTCGGGATGAATATTAAATTTATGTATATAAACGCCGTTCAGATATTAAATTTAATGGTTTGCAAAATGTATAGCTTTTTAAAGATCTATTAAAATAGGCTTAAATGTTATGTATTAGACATAAAAAATTTAAATTATTGAAGATAATGCTCAAGGTTGTATTTTTGATCTACATCTACTTGTGTTTTACCTTTTGTCATCTTTGCAGTACTCTATTAGGGCTGGTTTGTATATAAGTTGAGATAAATGACAAAAATGAAGCGCCAAAATTACTTTGTTCTAAAAAGGCTGTAAAGGTGAGCAATCAATAATTGTCCAAATAAGCTATTACGGTCCGTCGGTCATAAAAAAAAAGAAAATTATTTTCCATCACTCGAAAGGGATCCTGAATGGTATCTAGAAGACATTTATAAATAGTTGTTAGTTTTTATTTTTACCAGTAATGAAGTAAACATAGTCTTGGTAACACAAAAAGGGGTGGAGGGCAATGAAATGACCTATACTCCGATAAGAAAGGGTATAGAATCTGAGTTCATTGGATCGGAAGAATTCTTGGACATAACCAAAAGCAGTGCCAAAGACACTATCTGGAAATGGCCCGAGAGGAAAACTCTCCAGCCCTGGAATGATATTCTTGGGTTATCTCACCTTAAAGCGTTCATAGTCAAACCCGAGGAACACCCTATCGCAGATTATAGATTGCAGTAGAACTGATCTATGCATCTTTATTGCACTGCTTACAGGGCGCTGTCGTCTGCCTTACCTTCTGAAGAAGCTAAATCTGAGTCAAACATTGGACTGTTGCTTCTGCAGTGTATGCTCCTGTACTTTCCTCGAAATGAATAGGCTTCATCCGTTTGGTTTCGTATAGTTGGAGCCTACCGACTTCAAGGAACCTTCACCTAAATCAACCATAGACTTCCTCAAAAGGTGTGCATTGTATCGTGAATTGTAGCCAGTAGGGGTGACCCACAATAGGCATCTGCTGGCCGCAGTGGAGATGCGAGCTAACGGTTTGTGGTTTAAGTCTACTCTGGAAATCAATAGACTTCGTACGATTGGGTTCATATAGTTGGAGCCCACTAATTTCAAGGAAGCTTGTCTTTAAAAGAAAACTTAGCTTTTCTTGAGGGTTTTTTTGTCTTCCTTCTCCAAAGGAAACTTTAGTCCACGAAACTTGGTCAAAAGGAGAAACTGAAGAAACTGTAGTCCAGAGAAAAAAACTTGGTCCCAAGGAAAAACGAAGTCCAGAGGAAAAATCAAATAATTCTCAGGAACAAAAACTTCTTGGTTCAGGAAAAAATACTTTTAGGCTCAGAAAAAAATACTTCTTTGTCCAGGAAAAAAAAACTTCTTGGCTCAGGAAAAAATACTTCTTGGCCCAGGAAAAAATACTTCTTGGCCCAGGAAAAAAAACTTCTTGGCCCAGGAAAAAAAAACTTTTTGGGCCCAGGAAAAAAAAACTTTTTGGCCCAGGAAAAAATACTTCTTGGCCCAGGAAAAAAAACCCCTATAAGATAAAGGGGAGAAAAAAGAAGAGAAAAAAGAAGAAATCTTCAGTAAGCGACACAAACGATATAAAATTCTATTCGTGGAACGAACACCATAATATAAAGATTTGATCTTAATCACATTAATTATTTATTATCAACAAATTAAAGTATCGTTTTACAAATTTGGCACCCAACATAATAGTCTTAGGTCAAATTTATATAATTCATATCTGAATTCAAGGAATCATTATAATAAAATAATTTCTATCTAACTAATAATAACTAATGTGACATCCTTTAATATGTTTATATCTTTATTGATGAATATTTGCTATTTTTTTTCATCTTTTTCATTAGCTTCCTTAATACGGGTTAATTGAATTTAGTTCATCAGTATCGGAATGAATGGAATTTGTTTTAAAGTTTATTATTCATTCATTATTAGCCTGCTGAGCTTCGTCTTTTTACTACCCCTTAACGTTAAGGAATTATCTTTTATCTTTTAAGACGTAATGTATTACGTTATATCTTGGTGTTTGGATTTGCGCAGTTCAAGCAACCTTTTTGTGGAGTAACAAATTTGTTGCTACTTATCTTATCTTACCTTTGTGTATACTCAGTTTATTTTATTAAGAAGAGAATAATTTGTAAATATTTCATTTATCGCTATTTCCTTTTAATAATTTCTTTTAAATTTTATTGGTACGCCAATGGTTTCTAAAAATAGATATTGGTAAATTTAGTAGGTCGCTTTTTGCGAAATGTTGCTTAGCATTTTTTATTTAGCCTGGCGAATTAGTTGTTTCTTTTATTGATGCGTATGAAAATAAATTATATAGGATGTCTCATTGAATTTAAAAATTATTTCAATAATTAAAAATTTTTTGTTGTAAAATCACATTAATTATGTATTATCAACAAAATAAAGTATCGTTTCACAAAAAAATTAATAAATTATTTTGTACTTATATTCTTATGTATGTATGACTAAAAGAAAATTGTCTATTTTGTACCTAATAAATACTAAGTTTCCTTTCAAAATTATAATAAAATAAATATTGCAGTACATGTCGGTTTTGTAATATGTTAACCTTTAGGAATTGTGATCTATTTAAATTTATTTACCGGTTGTTCTTCTAATTATTTCTATATTTTTATTAAATGGCATAACCACAATTTTACACCCTTATAAAAGCGATCGAAAAGAAAAGGTTAACGGTACAAATGAAAGGACCTCAAAGGAAAAAGCTTTAAATTACGTAACGCTACAACTGCTTGAAACCGCCGAAGGATAGTTTTTGCTCTATAACAAAAATAGGCCAATTCCAGCTCTTCACCCTCGTACGAATTTTAAATATAAATTATAAAGGAAAATAAATAGTAAATGAGTTACGTATTTAAGTGGTGAATGCAAAAAAAAATGTAATAGTTCTTAATACTTAAAAATTATAATGAGTAATTAAAAAATGGATATTATTTAGTAAAGTTAAAATGATCGAAATGCGAGAATCTTCGAATAGTCGTATCAGTTGAACATCCGCCCCACAGAGGAGACACTCGCGTCCGTGCTTATTAGACATCAAAGTTTATCGAGTAGCACAATTCAATCCGTTGTCGGTAGCTGCAGTGGCAACACGAAATCTTAGTTCCAGCGGCCGTCAAAGTTGAAGTTCCAGGTCGAGCTCGAACTGAGAACCAGTCCAGAACCAGCCAGCGACTCTTACTCGCCGGATTTGAATTAGTATTTGTATTTAATATATAGACAGTTATTTCTTTTAATCGATAATTTTTATACCCGGGTACTCAACCCAGTAGGGCAAGTATAGACCACCCTTCTGACCGATACCATTACGACTTCTGGAGCATTTCTTCTCCACTGATGCTGCCCTTGCAGTGGCCTTCATACTATAAAATAGGGTAACATAGTTATTTATGTAAAAAAATTCCAAAGTGGCATTTTACAGGTGAGTCCTGGTTATATTGCTATATGAATTACACTGCAAATAATTATCTGCTAAAAGACTCATTATAACTATGATATATTTGTAATCTTTTATACAGAAGCCTTTTATTAACAATAAAATATATCAAACAATTTTTTCTGGTCTTATTCCACATGCATTTACGTTAAAGTTTGTGATACGAAGGGTACAAACCATCTGATTTTATCAACCAATTACAATTGTGGGTTCGCCCCTACCCTTCTGGATTTACCCAATGAACAAGAAGGCAGAGCAGTCTAACTTAAGGATCAGAATCATACAAATTTAGTCAATATACAGTGATGATATTGTATTATTGTTTGAATGTTCTCTATCATAAAAAATTAGCATAAAAATTAAAAGTGAGTTTTAAAAATAAATATTTCGTTATAAGGAAAATAATTTTTAAACACTCCTCGTATATAGTTGTTAATTATTATTGAACCGAACATAGCTAACAATTTTATTAACATATCTACCCCTAATTCCACTTTACCTTAAAATCTTGAGGCTGAAACGATAAGGGTATGAAAAGTTTGTGGTAGAAATTTGTCGAGAAAGTTTTGATGGTGGCTGCCGCTTACTCTAGATTAGGCCACATTTCATGTTTCCTAACGCTATACGTCATAATACATCACGATAAAATCCCTTGCTCACGCACTTGAGAAGCGCCTACCCTATTACACCTGATTTTTGTACAGATTTAATGAAGTTTTTCTGTCTTGGAACAATATATGACTGGGGAAGATTTATTTAAGAGTTAAATTTTACGTTACTCTATTGGATTTAAAACATTTTTCTACTTCCACAGTTATAATTACTATTTTTCTTTTCAAATTTTTATTCACAATATTAGTATTTGTTCCCAATTATAATGGCCATTTTTACCAACATTATTTGAGCATAATTGTTTTCACCATTCGGTAACATTTTTCAAGATAGTTTTCTTTATACTAGAAATTCTCTACCTGTAGATAATTTTTACATGTTGGGTTAAGTTTGTGATAATTTTTTCCATACCCGGATTATATATCACTAGATATGTGGAACGATCTTTGGTATGTACGAAAAATATGAGCATTTGGTGAGAGTTAGTTTTAAAAGTTATATATATTTAAAGGTATTAATTTAAAGACCAATGCAAGCATAAAATTGGCCTAAATCTATTTTTTCTACCACCGTGTGTAAATTACAAACTTCATACATACTTTGTCGTGTGCAAAGTTCGGACGAGCAAAAAAAAATCGAGATTAAAACCATTTTCAGAGTAAAGTCTGTCTGTGTGTCTGTTGTAATGCAAGTTTTTGTATCCAAGTTTTTCCAGAATTTCCAACAGCTGCGCTAGTAAAGGGCGCACAAA
Source organism: Neocrepidodera transversa (assembly GCA_963243735.1). Classification (NCBI taxonomy): domain Eukaryota; kingdom Metazoa; phylum Arthropoda; class Insecta; order Coleoptera; family Chrysomelidae; genus Neocrepidodera; species Neocrepidodera transversa. The sequence goes on from OY725355.1 coordinate 9,866,795, forward strand.
AAATGTGCATGTAGTTTTTCCAAATTTTTAAGACAAACAATGCACTTTAGTGCAATATTTTCTAGTGCAAAATTGTACCATTTAGTTTTTTTTCATGTTTTTGGATTTATTTTGTCTTTACTTTGCCTTTTTTGGCTTTTTTTACCTTTTTTTTTCTTTTTTTGGCCATTTTACCCCTTTTTGCCCTTTTTCTTACTTTTTTTTAAATTTTTTGGTGTCTTTTGGACTTTTTTTGAGCTTTTTGCCTTTTTTGCCTTTATTTAGCTCCATTTTAAGTGTTTTGCCTTTCTTTCCTTTATTTGTCTCCATTTTACCTTTTTTGGCTACTTTTACCTTTTTTTCTTTCATTTTTTGGCCTTTTTGTCCCTTTTTCTTGCTATTTTTAATTTTTTGGTGTTTTTTGGACTTTTTTTGAACTTTTGCCTTTTTTGCTTTTATTTGTCTCTATTTTGCCTTTTTTGCTGTTCTTTCCCTTTTGTCTTCATTTATCTCTTCTTTGCCTTTTACGGCTTTTTTTGCCTTTTTTTTCTTTTTTTCTCCTTTTTACCCCTTTTGTGTCCTTTTGCTTGCTTTTTTTTATTATTTTTTATTTTTTGGTCTTTTTTGGACTTTTTGCCATTTTTTGTGTCTATTTTGCTTTATTCTCTATCATAGTATTAATATCCACTTTTGAAAAGTCGGGTAAAAAGAAAATCAAAATATATTTTAAGGTTAATATAAATTTTATTGTACCTAATATACCTATTTAAATAATTTTTTTCTAGTGATATGAAAATAATGAATAATCCTATCTATGAATGATAATCTGATATAATTTTTGACCCAATTGAAACTATTTTCAAAACAATATTATTGAAAGACTAAATTTAATATAGCTTGTACTTCTTCCTGTTATTTCTAATTTTCTAAATAGGTTATTAAAATACCATTATCACCGATGAATAAATCGATGCACCGTTAAAAGTAAACACTTTATCTAGGCAAAAGCAACAGTCACAGTTCAAGAATAAGAAATACGTTCAGAAACTACAATATAATCCATTCGCAGCCAACAGAAATAACATTAAGACAATTAATACCTACGTTTATTTAACAACATGCACATTAACTCTACTTTGGTGTAGATGTTTGCCAATTAGGAATATTGCGAATGCCTGGCTATCCTTACATTAGCGCAGATAAAGGGAGAATATGGGTTTCATTATTTTTTCGTAACCAAACGAAATATTTTTCGTTATATCTTTTTTAAAAATTTAAATAACTATATACGCCTAATTAGACAATTAAATTTTATTCGACAATAATAATTACGGTTACAGACAAACTGTACAAATCATCCATTGAGATTATATAAAAAGTACGAACTCAAATGGGAGAATTAGTAGAATCTGACCACTTAATAGTAGTTATTAGAAAGGTTTAAAGCACAAAATCAGGTTCCACAAAATTTAATTGACAAAAAGTACTGGCAGGCAACTAGTTTCGGTAACTGACCATCATCAGGCCTAAAGATACAAACGTTCGTAATTAGATATAAAAAATTTAATAACATGAGGCAAACATTGACACCCATGGGGGGGTCCACATCCCGGAGAATAGAAAATAGAAGTAGCCACCCTACGTGGGGGCTGAAACGAATCGACCACGCAATGGTCATCAGTCCGGAAAGTAGAAAGTACCACCCCACAAGTTGAAACGTGGAGGGTAAAAATAAAATGGAAAAATAAAATTTAGTACTAATAATGGCTGAAAGGTTCCGAAACAAAGTTAACATAAGTAATTACAGAAATTAAAAATCAAATTTAGAAACAAAACATGAAGTTAAATATATGTAAATGCTTGATTGAGATTAGTCACAGATCAGGCAAAGAAAAAAAAGAATAATAATGAACTGAAAGTGTAATAGATGAAGACATTGTGTGGAAAAGAAGAAGAGGTAGGCAAGTGTCATATGATTGATGGAAAATGAAGGATAAACCTCAAAGGAGACAATAACAACAATAACAATGGGGGCACAGAGAATGAGGAGAAGTAAGAATCGAAAGAAAGGCAAGTCTGGGGGTTGTCAATGATACAATGGGAGAACTAGTATAATTAGAAGCAGGAAAAAGGGGGGGAGGAACTCAGGGTGACTAAGTAAAGGGAAACATTGTAAAGATAGACAAGGAGACAACTAGATGAAATCTCTGAAACGGTCTGATAAGAAAATATGGTTCTCTTTAGGACGTAACTGTTCGTTAAGATAGTTGAAAGAACGATTATGGAGATAGGAGTTGATTTCAAACATTTCAAGGAGGTTTAATCTATTCCCTTTTTGGTCGTGTAGAAGTTTAACATCTGCGAAAAAAAGGGAAAGAATGTTTAGAGGAAAGAATGCGATTAGCATATGAAGACGGATTGTTAGTAATATCTGAATCTTTGTAGTTATCAATTGTTCTAAAGTGTTCTTTGATTCTAGTTGAAAGACTTCTACCGGACTGTCCGATGTAGACTGAGCGGAAAAAAAGGAAAATAATTATGTTGCTAAATGAATTTACCATTAGATATATTTAGGAAATAAATATTTTTAGATGCGTTAAGACATGAAGTACCGTAAACTTTTTGGCTGGGTTGTAGAAATTATATGAATAATGAATTTGTAAAAGTGTTATTTGATTGAATTATATCTGGAGTTTGCATGAAATTTATTAAAAATTTTTATAACCATCACGTATTTGTCATTTTTTTTCTAAATAAATATCTGGTGTCCAATACTACATAATTAATTGTACAAAATTTCCAGCCAGCCTAATAAATAACTAAATAAAAAAAAAGAAAGATAAAACATCCCGTTATCCCTTCAATATTTATTTTTTGTTTTTGAAACTTATATAACTTTTAGTTTTTATTGGAAAATAAATATAACAAATAACTATAACAAGAGGGAAACTTATTTTTTCCTAAAAAATTTATTTTAAATTTCCTTAAAGATTGTTATTTAAATAAATTAAAAACAGCTTTATTTTGTTCTTTACAAGGAAAATAAAACATTTCACTTTAGTGGTATTACCTTTTACATCTTTTATTTTTGAAATTTATTATTATTATAACTTTCATTTTCCTTAAATTTTTTTTCGTTACATCAATGTGCATGGTTGTTAAAAATGTTGAGAATTATTTATCAAAGCGTCAAGGTCACAATGGGTATGAGTAATCTAATATTAAAAAATTATAACGTCAACAATTTTTTATATGCTCTTGGTAACCTGACTCACATTTCTTATTAATCGGAAAGCTGAATTTTTGCAACGAAAATGTCAAGAAATGTCAAGTGAGTATTTAATAATTTATGATGTAAAGGATGTTGAAACAGGAAATTATGAACCTTCCCATATACATTATGATATGTGTACATATAAGAACATCAATATTATACAAAATTACCTACATACAAATGTTTATTAAACCGTTTATTTATAGATGATGTGTTTTATTATTGAGACACCTGGTATATTTTTTAATTTATATATTACGGTTACAATAAATATTACACATGTTATTGAAATATTTTGTAAAGTTCATTTTGTATACTTTTGATTCAAGATATTTTCTTTTTATATCAGTTTTAGTCATGGGGATATATATCGTTTTCAGTTTGTATATCGTTTAATTCTCTGATATATGCACTAAAATCACTAGAAAATATTGTTATGCGACATGATTTGCCACTCTGAACGATTGCGCTCGTAGCTTTCATTAAAATAGTAATTCAAAATAAAATAAATAAATTCGAATTATAAGATAACATTTTTCTTAATAAAAGGATGTTCTACTCAGGCCATCTACCAGTGTATCACTTATTACTTGGATTTAGATTCATGTAATAAAAGCCAGTACAATAAGAAACCGATAGAGGGACCATTCTCTAAAGTATAATGAAACCCCAAACCAGGTTTAAAATACTTGTTAGTTTTGAGAATTTGATTCCTATGCATCCAGGCTCTAAGCCGAACAGCTATTTCGTCCCTTAGGACTCATCAGCGGCAATGTGCCGAGACGCACCTGTGCAATACTGCGCGTCTGAGCACTTTGTCTCTGATAAGAAGGGATGGATGCATAAGAATTGAGTTTTCAAAACTTACAAGTATTTTAAAACGTTTGGGGTTTCATAATTCTTTAAATAATGGGCCCTCTGTCGGTTGCAGTTTGTACTGGTGCTTATTACATAGGTCGAATCTTCTTTCCAAGTAATAGGTGATAACTTTTACTATTGGTAGATGGCGTTAACTCAGTATTGCACAGGTGCTTCTGTGCACATCGCTGCTGGTGACTCTTTGTGAGACGAAACAGCTGTCTGGTATACGGCCTGGATGCATAGGAATCAAATTCTCAAAACTTACAAGTACTTTTCTTAATGTATAGCAATTTTTTTAAATAGACAAAAATAAATAAAAAAAATCTGATGTGGCCAGCACATGACCTCTCGCCATTTTTGAATCAAAAATTTACAGGTTGACACAAAAAAGTAGGAAAAAAAATTATTTTTTTGTAAATCTGGCAACAATGGCAAAAGTTTCGAAAATTTTAATGAGATGAAAATAAACTATAGGGTATACAAAATATATGTGTAAAACTTTATTGCCGTTTTGTATAATAATGGCGCCATCACCCATAGCAACTGCCACTTCCGGTTGTGCGATTGGCACCAAAATCTAATCAGATCTAATCTAGGATATCAGAATCCTGTATGCAAAATTTCAAATTTTTTCATTCAGTAGTTTTTGAGTTATCGTTACTACAACATCCATCCAAACACACACACACACTAACACACACACACACACACACTAACACACACACACACACACTAACACACACACACACAGACATCATCGCGAAAATATTAAAATCGTATTCTAGAGACCCTAAAACGTGTTTATCCATTGAAAACTCACTACCCAATTTTTAGCATGATTCCTATACCTCTCTTATCTGAAGGTCGAGAGGTAAAAACACAAAATCACGCAGTATAATAAAAATAGTTAAATTGAGATTATGAAAAAACAATCACTGATAGATGAGTGTCATAAAATGATACTTTCCAGAAACTATGATTTTATATAAAAAAAAGTTATTTTTGCGCAAATAGTGATAGTAATATTTTTAAAATATAATGATATTTGTCCAATAAAATTTTATTTCATAAGAAATATTAACTTACCACTATCTTTGTGAAGAAGAATGCAATCAGATTGGAAGCAGAAATAATTTCTATTATTCACATGTCAATATCAGTTTGAATCTGTAAAAAAATATAACGAGTTAGATATTTCGTATACAGAAATAGGTTTGAGAACTTTTTATTTTAATGTAACGAAGTTACTTAATTACCGTTACTCTTTTACTTAGTTTTTACTTAGTTTTAGGACCTCACACGCTAACGTTAACGCTAACGCTAACCCTAAAATAGCGTTATACCTTAAATTTTCTGAAATAGCAGGATGTTGTGGGGATCACCTTAACTTAAATATAAATTTGTTATTGGCTACAGCTTTAACAGGTTACCATCTAGATAACAAGATAAGCGATGACAGATGATAGACAAACGTATTTAGTTTAATGCGTATTGTTATCAGGTTTTGTTTTATCGATTGGATTTTTTTGATTGTAAATAATTATTGTGTATTATTTGAAAAAAAATTATATGATTATGGAGAAAGTAGAAAAAAACAACGTCCATTACTTAAGCTATAAATACATGTTTTAGAAAAAAATGTCGAGTATGTACTCGCTGAATTAACTGACACATGACAAAACCTAAAATGCAGAAAAAAATAATTACTTTGCTAAAACTCTTTTTTTACATTCCGTTAATCTGTACGCTAACCAAATTTAGCGTTAACGTCAGCGCTAGCGGGTGAGGTGCCTATACTTTTTAATATTTGATAATTAAAATATAATAATTATACTGCGCACGGCCCTAGGCTTAAAATTAATGTAAAGGCAATCTTGCTTCGAATACAAGGTCAAGCACAATCATTTACACCTCCATCCAAAAGGTGGAGACAGTTGTGTACGGTCTATTCATATGCAACAAAATGTACATTACAAACCGGCCTGAATGCAGTTGCAGTTCCAGTTGGAGTTGGAGTTTGAGCTCCATCCAAGTACTGAATACCGGTTTAGAGACCTTTATAGATAGATCAAGTCAAAGGAAAAGCCAAGCTCAGACCGCAAACCACTTGACCAGTTATGCCAGAACCCGTCAATCCGACCACCACACCAACCTGGAGGTTGTGCCCGTACCCTCCGATACATCACTGATTAATTGCATACCTTTTCTTCCTAGTCGGAGAAATTTTACTTAATTACCATCCCAGCATTTGCAATGGCGGAATTTACAGGTGCTCAACCGATTAGGGCAAGTATAGTCCGCCATTCTGACCGCTACAATTACGACCCCTGGAGTATTTTATTTTAACTGAGGCTGCCCGGTGCAAGTGACCTTCACATTATAAGCGAAACACAAAATAAATGAAATAAATCTTGTTTATTTCAAGACTGTTGATAATATAAGAATTTTACTTTCCCGGTTCAAAAAAAATAATTGAGATATCGATGGAAATATATATTTTGAGGTCCCCCGAGAAGATTGAGGCCATTTCCAGAGTCAGGTCCGTCTGTGTGTCTGTGTGTTATCTTCTACGATAGCTGCCGAACCGTTTGACCAATCAAACTGAAATTCTGGTATGAAGGGTATAGTAGAAGGTCCTCAAGTACGACATCAGTTGAATACACATGTAAGATTTTTTAGCTTTTTTAAATTTTAAGTATAAACAATACACTTTAGTACAAACTGGTTTATTGCAAAGTTATAGAGTATTAAATTTCCTACAATTTGTGTATCAAACTTTTTCCAGAATTTCCATTAATTGCGCCAATAGATAACGTGAAAAAATGTGCATGTAGGTTATCCATAATTTTTCCAGATTTTGAGTACAAACAATGCACTTTTATGCAAAATGTTCTAGTACGAAGTTATACAGGATAAAATTCCCTACAACTTCTGTATTTACCTTTTTTCCGAATTCCCCGAGTTTCGCCGCTAGAGGGAGTAAAAAATATACATGTAGGATTTTAGCCATTTTTAAATTTTTGGGGATAAACAATGCACTTTTATGCAAAATGTTCTGGTGCAAAGTTATAGAGTATAAAATTCCCTACACTTTTTGTATCAAACAACATTGAAATATCAATTGTGTAATTAAAATTATCCTGTTCTCTACAGCCGAGCTGAGAAAGTTCTGAGATGACACAGCTGATTTTTTATTTCCGGGAGGTGTATTAAATAAAAAAATATTAAAAATCACTATATTTCTGTATTATCATTTTAATTGATAAAATAAAAAAAAATTAATAATCGCTGACAAAATTAACTATTTAAACGATTTTGCTTGTTTTATTTTTTTTTTAATTGAATTGAAAATCAATTGGCGCTCACCAATTTTATTCTAAGACTAAAGGTCATTACTAATTGAAAAAAATATTGACAACGTTTCGACATATTCATGTCATCTTCAGATCATCTTATATATTCTTCAATATACACTTTTAAACCATTTTTAATGACTAGTTAGTAGTTTTTATTATATTTTAAATTACTACATATTATTATAATTGTTACTAATTAAACATTTCTCTAAAATTTTCTTTTTTTTCAGAAATAAAGGGGTAGTAACTCCGCCGCTGTAATAGATTTCCTCGATAGAGAGTTGAAACCCATTGAATGTTTGTCGTAGATCTCTTATTATTCAAAGCGCTCATGGTGCAAACTAATTTAAAACAACGATTACGGCACAAGCTCTCAGCTAAAACTGGTTATAGCTGGGTTATAGCTGTTAAAACTCTATGGTAGTTTGTTTAATTAAGTTACATGTTCTGTTATACTTTAATTAATTATAATTACCACAAATATTATTATTTAAGAAGACCACAAATTAGTATTTTAGATGTTGAAAAACAAATTAGTGATCATTTAAACATTTCAGATATAACAATGAAAAAAATGTTTTTGAGTATCTAATAAAGACCAAAGGGGATAAAAAATATATTAAATTATGTATAATTAATTTTGTGCATTAAGCACAAGTTTTTATAACAGATGGAATAACCATAAGAAAACAACTATCACTTTTATAAATGATAAAATGTAAATAAAAAAAATATTTCCTACAATTTTAACTCCAATTTTTATTTTCTATTATTGGAGACACTTCCTCGTCGGAGTTAATTATTTTTATTTAACGAATTTTACTTAATTAACATCCCGGTAGTCGCAACGGCGTAATACACAGGTGCTCAACCCATTTCTACCCCTGGAGTATTTTATTTTCACTGGCGCTGCCCGGTGCAAGTAGCCTTTATACTATAAACGAAAGGTGGCGTCCAAGGTAATCCAAGAATTGGACCAAGGCGCCAAAAGACCGCTTCAGATATTAAAAATCATCTCGAAAGTACAAAAAATCGTGCGGTAGCAAAATTAATCTAAATAAAAATATTTCGAATACCACATGAAAGTACGAATACATTCGATAATATTTCTTTAGATATTTCTCAATCTTATTACCATTTAAAAATAATTACGCAAGCCATATGATCAAGAGAGGAAAATTTATTAAAATAGAAAGATTTATAATGGTAAATGAGTGAAAGCGGCCTAAATACAATAATTTTTGTTAGATTAGGAAAAGATTTGTTGTATATAAAAAGGCAGAGTGATAATATTTATTAAGTAATTTAAGACTAGATTAACAAAGTATTAAAATAAAGTAAAAAGATTAAGAAAAAATTAAACAAAAAAAAAATTACGTATATAAAAATAATTTCATGTAGCTTCATATTTTCTTTATAAAATCAATTTGGGTATTGAATTATATTTCCTGTTTTCTAAAAAGTAACCACAATATTGTATAGATCTATTGGCGGAAAGTACAATGTTTGCATCGTGTTTCCAAGGGCAGAATGTGTTTACACACGCATGCCATATGTAAATAGCAACCTGTTTTTATACTAAAGTTGACGATCGTTATACGGAATGTTTGGATTGCAGTGGATTAAGCTCTAAGTGTTTTGGCAAACACGTGATTTGGCTTGCAAAGCTTAATTGCAATAATATACGTGCAGGTTTTATTGCTGTTCGTGTTTCTTTAAAAACGGCTTTTACGCTTCAACAATATTCACGGTCCTTTTTTAAATTTGTATTATTATATTTTTTTAAATATATACACGTGCGAGTGTGTATGAGTGGATGAATTTTATGTTTGTAGAAGAATTTACGGAGACCTTTCAAAAATAGGTCCAAAAAAGGAAAAAAAATTCAGATTTGTTATTTCACAATTATCGCACTTACAATGTTCATGTTCAAGTAGGAAAAAATCGCTATAAATATTTTTTGAGCACAGATTATTGTTTATAAATTTTTTCAGTTTTTAATTTTTATATTTAATAAGTTTAAATAATATTTATTCATTAAAGGTCCAAAGTGGGCAGGGCTTACGAAAGCCGGAGTTCCCGTTTTCGGTCGTATTTGAACACTCTGGGACCATTATAAATATTGGTCCTACAATTCCGGGAAGTTTTTTTTGGTAAATTTCCTCCTCTTTTTGAATCTTTTTTCAAATTTAAAAAGTGTCTTATAGTTTTTGAAATATTTGCAAAAAACCAAATCCCATTTTTTTTCAGTTAATTGTTTATAATTTTTGCAATTTTTGCAAGCGGCTCTTGATTTTTTTCAAAAATTATTTACGCGCTATTCTGAGTCGAATGACACCTCGTCCATATTTTTTGGAGGTGCAGCAAAAAGTTTGACATAAAAAGCACCTGTTGACTCTAAAATTATAAGTTTAAGGTAATATTTTATTACTGCAAAAATTATATATGAATATAAGAATCAGTTCGAATATTTGACAACATCGCAAAAACAAGTTTTAGAAAATATTTCAAGGTCGCAAAAGCCAGCAAGGAAATTTTATAAGTAGCAAAAGAAATGTTTAGGTACCTAATTATTTTAATATCGCAAAATTATGTGGATTTATTAAACATTTTTACAATTTGATAAAGTTGCAAAAATTGGTTGTAAGAAATATTTTTAAAATCACAAAAATTCATCAGAAATAAAAATTTTTTCAAACATCTGGCAGTATCGCAACTTTTTGAGAAAAACATTTTAACATTAAGTAAGTTTCCCAAAATAGGATAAATTATTAATAAAATATGAGAATATCGCAAAAAAGTCCAGTTAAAGGAAATATTTGATTGGTAGAAAATTTATTCAAATTAATGGATTTTTTCATACGTGACAATGTTGCAAAATCGATAGGGAAATACTTGATCATAATGAACGTGCCTAAGAAAATTTTATGAAGTATAAATTCTTCTGAATTTAATAACGTCGAAAAAACGAAAGATTTGTGGAAATATTTTATCGTACTTATATTTAATGATAATTTTGCAAATACAACAAAGTCGCCAAATAATTCAATATTGGAAAAGTTACAATAGTTATTTTCCTAACAAGTGCGGAAAGTTATACTTTTTCGCACGCAATTGCAGTTGCCCGAACGACGCGAAGCGGAGTTCGGGCATGCAATTAAGTGGGGAAAAGATACTTTACGCAAGTGTTAGGAACAATATTTTTTCTACAAGCGCCTAGAATTAAAAATTTTAGCGAAAATATTTTTTTGTTATTAAACAAAAATTTTCTTAGTGCTTCTTAATAAATAAAACATTAGGCTGAAAGTAATCATAGTAACCAAGCAAGAGTTAATTTTTAATCCTTTTAGAATTTATAAATTAGTGCGGAAAAGTACAACTTTCCGCACGCTTGTAGAAAAATGAAATTTTATAAGATATTAAATTTGCTCAGACTTGAAAACCTTACAAAAACGACAAGTATAAGGAAATATTTTATAATCGAAAAAATTTCTTAGATTTAGGAGTCATTTGGAAAATTTAACAACGTCACAAAATATTTGAAAGTTGCAAAAAATTACCAAAGAAAGGACATTATCGCTTTTTGGGCCTTTGATGTTTTTTTGCAAAAAAATTACCATCACAAAATTTTATCGAATTTTACTTAAAATAAAGTTAATATCAGTTCATATTTATGTGAAATTGCTAATTTTTAAATGACAATTAAGGTTTTTAATTAAATGAAAATATATATGCTTTAGTTTTTGGTCATTTTGACAGAGTTGTCCAAACAAACCTACTACATATAGGTAAACAGTATGTTTAAAAAAAAAAATAATTTACCATTTAAGGGATCCGAGAACAATTTTTAACTAGCATCGGGTTATTGACCTTAAGTCCAAGTACTTCCATACCAAATATTGAGAAAAGTTTGTTTGGACAACTCGGTCAAAATTACCAAAAACTAAAGTATATATAAGTATTTTCATTTAATTAAAAACTTAATTGTGATTTAAAAATTAGCAATTTGACATAAATATGAACTGATATTAACATTTTATGCATATTTTAAGCAAAATTCGATAAAATTTTGTGTTTGGTAATTTTTTTTCAAAAAAAAACTTCATAGGCCCAAAAGCCCATTTAAACCCGATGATATCCATTTTTAAATAGCAAAATTTCCCCTAAACTAGATACATTTTTTTAAAACGTGACAATATCGCAAAAACGTCAAGTTTGGGAAATTTTTATAATCATAAAATTAACTTAAAGTTAAGAATTATTTTTTTTAAATAATAATATTGCAAAATTGATAAGTTAGAACATCCGAAAACTGAAGGTTTATGGAAATATTTCAACTTTGCATAAAATACTCAAAATACGACGTAACTTTTTTAACATGACAACGTCGCAAAAACAGCATGATTTGAAAGTTAAAAAAAATTATTAACACCAAAATATGTTCAGACAGATTTACAAAATTACTTAGATTTACAAATATTAGTAAATTTGTCAACGTCGCAATAGAAAACTGGACAACATCGCAAGATAAAACAAATTAAATTTTGATGCGTGACTCATTCTATTAATCTTCATTATTTAATAAATCATGTTGACGTTTTTTATTAAAAGAATCTCAAGAGTACCTAAAAAGATAAGGTAATTTTATAATGCCAACTGTGCAAAGCTGGTAATTTTGGTAATGATTTTACTATTCAATACATGGTGATAGTGTATGTAATCTTTCAATGTCAAGACTAATTATCCCAATTTAAGAAAACCAATTTGAAAAAGCCCCCCCAGCGGACAGTTTTTAGCAAGATTTTATTATTTCTTGCAAAAATATGGACGTTAATTATCTGATAACGCAACCACGCTCAAAAATGTCTAAAGCTTAAATGTTTCATCTTCGATTTTATGATTATGAGTTTCCCGGAGAACGACGTGGACTTAATTAAAGATTCAAGATAATCAAGTCATTCGTTCGGCATTAACCTTTAGATTACATTTAATTTGGAAAAGTTCGGCCACGGTGGCATTTGTGATTAATGCGGCTCTTATCGAGGTATAAATCAAACTTTTGAATATTGAAAAGTTGAAGCGACAACTCACTGGTGACATTTACGTGAAACGCGGTTTTTCCGCTCTCCTTTTTCGATTTTATGGACCGGAATAAATCGTTCGGTCTATAGTTGATCCGGGAATAGTCACCCGATTCAAATAAAGTGATTTTAATCATCGCTTTTATATGAAACATTGTTACTTTGTCACACAACTGGTTTTATTACTTACCAATCACAAATATTAAAACAATTATTAAAAAAAAATTTACGAGTTGTATTCAATAGTTAAGAAAAAGAGAAAATAAGAAACAAAGAAAATAGGGAGAAGAAAAAAGATAGAAAAAAGAAAGAAAGAACGCAAGGATCTTTCCATATTTTGACCATTTGTATTTATTACCTTTGTCAGGGGAGAAAGCAAATTGTTCATTGACCTGATCCTTGCCTCGATTAGGGTGTCGCAAGGCACATCAAAACTGGAGGAAAAAACTGGCGAGTAAAATACGACAAGAAATAAGTTGAACTAATATTAGGCATATAATAATAATCATAAAAGTCGGTACAGAATCCCCAAGAAAAAAGCAAAATCCGCAGGAATAATAGTAGTGAGAAAACATCATATTGGTGCAACGCATACAGAGGTAAAATAGAACAAGTGATAAGAGCAAGATTAAAATTATTAAACGAGATTATAAATTTATGAGAAAATAACAGATTTGACCAATTTGAAATCGATGTATGAAGACAGGGTTAAATATTAGCTGTTAAATATCTGGCTGTCCAATTAAGATTGGAATGAAAATGAACCTTTAAATTATTATATAACTCTTCTTACATATGACCTAAGATTTTGGAAATGGTGGAATCAAAACCATTTAGTGTGGAAGAAGTGCTCGTAGCCACTAACAAACTGAAATCGGGAAATTCTGCTGGATTACAAGGTTCCTTTCGGAGACTAATAAGAAAGCTATAGCAAAGGCACTGTAGTGCGAGATTTTTACCACAGTGGAAACGAGCCTATCTGGTTCTGAAGAGCGCCTCATCTTCTAGGCATATATACCTTCTTGATTCTTTAGAGATCTTCTGATCGAGGAAAAACTGGTGACAGAATTAGGCACTAATGGGGCATATTCGTTACGCAAGTCGGATTTCTAAAACCTGCTTAATTGTACAAGGTATTCAATGGATAATGGAGACAGTCCAGTAAAATCTGATAGTTGTTCATCACACTGGACGTTAAGGACGCCTTTAACACAGCCAGATAGTGCATAATTATGAGGTCGAAGAATATAGGAATCAACAGACGATAAAATTGAAGGGAGACGACAGTATAATCATTACGGGGGAATACCACAGGGCTCCATACTTGGACCAACCCCATAGAAAATCCTGTCTAATAATATACCTTTAACACAGTGAGATGGAGTATAACTATAAAGATGAAAAACACCTGAGTCAGCGGACGGTGTAAGTGAGGACAGGCGGGAGTGCCACAGGGCTCCTTACTACGGAACATCCTACATAATAACTCACTAGTTTCATTTCCATTTCCACTGATTCTTTTTTTATTCCGATAACGAGGAATCAGCTGACGAATCCGTCCATTGAAGATCAAAGTAAAACAAAGAAATAAATTAATCTGAGGGGAAGCATATCATATTATCTGAAGCTCATTGTTCAAAGTAAAAAAAATAAAATTCCATAATTCATTAAAAAACAAGGTGCTAGATAAATGATTTAAGAGTTATTTTATTATGAACAAGAATAAAACTTACAATGATATTGATAATAGTTTTTAAAACCTTTTATCTAATCAAAAAGCATTAAAAGTGCGAAATTTAAAATTTTATGTAAATCAGGCATATCTACTTTAAATATAAAGTTCCAACTTAATTTTCCAAAGTAAACAGAAAGTAAGTGGAAGAATAGCGCCTAGGCAGACGTTAGAACTAAAAATAAAGCCTAAAGCGTAAGAAGCTGTAACGGCTGCTCATTTTCTTTTATCAATTAAGTAAGACAAAAGTTGTCTTTGCTGCACAAATCAGGGGCGTTTATATGAAAAGAATCATTGAAAAATAAAAATATTTGGAGTCAAAGGTAAATTGAAAGGTAACTTTCTAATATTTTTTTTAATTTAACAAAAATAATATAGAAATTAAACTAAATAAATACCAAAATCCTGTTTCAGAAAAGCCATGATAAAATAACATTTATAAAAATTAATATTTTAAATTAAATTGTTTAAATCACAGTTTATATATAACCTTTAACCATTATGAATTTTTTTTTAACATTTCACCCCATCTTATTTTATGTCAATGCTTTTCTCGCTGAAAATCTTAAAATGAAACATGTAATTTTTTGAATTAAACAAATCATTATTTAAATTAAATAAATCGATGTTTAAATAAAGCAAAACTTTATTTAAATTAAACAAATCATAGGTTAAATAAAACAAATCCATGTTTTAATAAAATAAAGGACCAGGCACTTTTCTTATGATCCATTTTTTACTTTCCCGGACCCATCAAAGGGAAAGTAAGGTGAACGAGCAAAAAAAAATCGAGATATCGATGGATTTATCCATTTTGAAGTCCCCCAAGACGATTGAAACCATTTTGAGCGCATGGTCTGTCTGTGTGTCTATGTGTCTGTGTGTAATCTTCCACGATAAATATTTTTTTTCTACTTTTCCATTATTTTTTTCCCATTTTTTATTATATTCTTCCCTATTGTGCAATATTTTTTCCCCATTTTTTCATTATTTTTTTCACTATTTGCCATGATTTTTTTCCTATTTTCCAATATTTTTTTCTCTATTTTTCATTATTTTTTTCAATATTTTTTCAATATTTTTTCAATATTTTTTCAATATTTTTTCATTATTTTTTCATTATTTTTAATTATTTTATTCCCTATTTTTCATTATTTCTTTTTCTATTTGTCATTATTTGTTCCCTATATTTCGTTATTTTTCCCTATTCCCTATTTTTTATTATTTTTTTTACAATTTTTCTTTATTTTTTTCCCTATTTTTCATTTTTTTTTCTATTTTCCAATATTTTTTCCCTATTTTTCATTATTTGTTTTCCTAATTTTTATTATTTTTTTTTCTATATTTCATTATTTTTTCCGTATTCCGTATTTATCAATATTTTCGTTTGTATTTTCCAATATTTTTTCTCCCTATTTTTCATTATCTTTTTCCTATTTTAAATTATTTGTTTCCATATTTTTCATTTTTTTTTTAATATGTTTCCCGCTTTTTGTTATTTTTTCCCTATTCACTATTTTTCATTTTTTTTTGCAATTTTTCAATATTTTTTTCCCTATTTTTCATTATTTTTCTCTTTTCCAATTTTTTTTCCCTATTTTTCAATATTTGTTTTCCTATTTTTCATTATTTGTTTTTCAATATTTTTTTCCCGATTTTTCATTACTTTTTTTTCCTATTTTTTAGTATTTGTTTCCCTATTTCTCATTATTATTTTTTCCCTTTTTTCCATTTTTTTTCCGATTTTTCATTATTTCCTATGTTTTTATTATTATTTGTTTCCCTATTTTTCATTTTTTTTTTACAATTTTTCGTTGTTTTTTCGCTATTTTTCATTGTTTTTTTTTTGTATTTTTAAATAATTGTTTCCGTATTTTTCATTATTTTTTTTAATATTTTTCATTATTTGTTTTCCTAGTATTCAATTTTTTTTTCTATTTTCCATTATTTTTCCCCTATTTTAAAATATTTTTTTCCCTATTTTTCATTTTTTCCCCTTTTTTATTCACTAGTTTTCATTATTTCATTGCCTATTTTTCATTATTTTTTTCCTTTTTTCCTATTTTCCAATATTTGTTTCCCTATTTTTCATTTTTTTTCTATTTTCCAATTTTTTTTCTCCATTTTTATTTTTCGATATTCCCCCTCATTTACGAGATTTTCGCAATTTAATTTCGACAAATTTATTTTTTTTATTTCATTTTTTTCCCAACTTTCTGAACAATTTTCAGAAAAATACTATAACAATATTTGTTGAGATATTGTAGTCCTACATTTACGTATTTTTCTTTTCGAATATCTATCAGGGTTTCAGAGATATCGATTTTTGAAAAAGATGATATTTTCGGAAAAACAACCCGGGAAAACCCACAAGAAATTTTCCGATTATTCCGATTTTTAATATGCTACGTATATTTTTCACAAATTTTAAGCGGATATTTAAAAATTACGACCTGCAGCGTGTTTCCTGTGATACTAGAATACAATGGGAAAACCCGGAAAACCCCGTTTAATCATTTTCCAATTCCGCTCATTTTCTACTTAAATGTGGGTCTTAAAAAATGTTGATACATTGAAGCATTCAAAAGTTATGGCATTTTTAAGCTTTGCGGACGACAAGCAAACATACAGACAGACAGACAGACACACAGACAACAGAAAAAAATTGAATTGTTCAGAATTCGATGGGGATCATTTCTCCAAAAGATACTATATCCCGTTTTTGCTTAGTTACGAAGATAACGATTTCATATAAGTCGTAGTATACAACTCCTTATAGGATTAGGTTAGGGGGTCGTCACATAACAAGAAAATTTAGCTTTTTTGCGTTTCTTGCTCAAAAGGTGTAGCACCAAAATAAAGTAACCGGTTATTGGCTTGTCTAATAGCTTTATATCGAAAATAATATAAATAAAAATTCAGATATAAAAACTACAACGGAATTCAATATCCGAAAAATAATTCTAATACACATGATATTATTTATTAACAAAAATATTTAACGCGTCTGCTTCAAGAGCTCTGCAAGATTTCTTTAAATCGTCTAAAAAATAATTCTAACCGGTCATTAATTCTCTTTCCCATTTTATTTTCTTTCTAACTATTTTTAAAATGCAAGATTAAATTCAACTAAAAGGACATAACTAATTTTACGATTAACAATAAGAAAATACTTAACCGAATAGTTCTAAGAATAATTAGACATTCCGAAAACCCTTTGTCGAGTTTTTATGTCCCTACAATTTTCAGAGCTCTAAAACACTAGTAAAAGACACCAACTTAAACTTTTTCATTTTCATATTCCTGAATTAAATTCGCTCTATAACTACTATTATGTAATTAAATTGAAATAAATAAAACAACGTTTTAAGATTTCCACAAAAATAATAACAAAAGTTATTAATTTAATAGTGACTAGTTTCGTTACATAGTAACTTCATCAGACTAATATTATTTACAAGAAAATCAAGAAATTTATACTAAAACAACTAAGAATAAAATTGGGTATATCCCAAAAGAGCACAATTTTCAGGTCAAATTTATAATCCTGTTTAACAACCTTTTTCCATAGCCGGAAAGAGCACAAACTAAGATGAATTAAGAAATTTATATCAAATTAGGAAGATTACTTTTAAAAAAATTAGAAAGTAATGATGAAATTACTCTGACAAGAAATGACATTAAATGCATAAGGAAGAATATTTATTACTCTCGTCGAAAAACATTGCTTGCTCTGCCGAAGACAATTAAAGAAGTCCACCAAGCCTTAAATGTTTTGAAACCAAAAACGGGTAAAAATGAAGATTTGTTTACTAATAAATGATGAAAATGAAAATGTAGTAATATTTTCATGCATTAATAATTTAAAAGTTTTATGCCAGTCTGATATTGTCTATATGGATGGCACTTTTTCCTATTGTACGAAACACTTGAAGCAACTTTTCACTTTACATGGTTTTTTAATGGGCATTACATGCCTTTGGTTTTTTGTTTACTTAAGGATAAAAGTGAAAAGACTTATACTGTGTGTTTAGCAAATATTAAAGACTGTTGTGTAGCAAATAATTTAATTTTTTCACCGAAGGAAATTGTAATTGATTTCGAGATATCCGCATACATAACGCAGTTGTACAAATTTGGAATACCGTAAAAATTATTTAATGCAGATTCCAATTAACACAATCGTGGTATAGGCAAATGCAAAAATTAGGTTTAGCAAAAATGTACAGGAATAAAGATTCACCAATAGGAAAATGGCTTCGTTATTGCTTTGGGTTACTATTTTTAAACCCACTTGACGTGGAGGATTTTTATTTCTTTGAGCTGTAAGAAATAAAACCCCAAAACGATGCTTTGGAAAAGTTTTCAGATTATCTCCTGCAAAATTATTTAACAAATGAATCCAAATTTCCTCCTCACATTTGGGCAAGTGCATCTGCAGCCCTTAATAGAACGACAAATTCTTGTGAGTCATTTCACTCACATTTTAATAGCTCTATATATATATCAACCTCGCCCTTCATTATTTATTTTTGTAGACACATTGCTAAGTATGCAGTCTGAAACATATATTAGATGTAATAGCATTAATATGCCTTATAAATTTCAAAATATTACTTAAAAAAAATGACATGACTTTGTTATTTCTAAGATTCAAGATTATAAGGATAACAAACTTAAGAAGTTAGAATATGTTAAAATTTTATCGCATTATTTTGCCTATAATACGAGTGGGAAATTAGCATTCCATGCGAGTTAAACACTATACTTTTTCTACGGCTGTAATAGTGTATTTGTGTAAATATTTTTCCTTATTATACTATGTATTCTTGCGTTATTTCTATTTGTAAAAATTGTTAATACCTATAGTTAGTATATATGTATATACAAATATCTTTTAGTAATCTAAATTGTAACATAAGTATTTCTATATCATACTGTAAAAAAATGTGTTACCATTTTTTTATTCATTAAAGTTACAAATTTAACTAAAATCGTTTTTATTTTATTAAAATTAAATTAATACCTTTCTAACAGATTATAAGGCCCCGTGCGCTTTTGGTCTGTATTAAATCTCTGAAAAGCGTGTGCGTTTTTGGGTTATGAAATAGGTCGGTACCTGTTAGTTGTGCTCAAATGGGAATACCCCATAAAATTACCTCTCTAAAATTATGAGGGCTTAACTAAAAGCTATTAACAAACGTTCAAGCAATTAAAAACTAAAGAGAATTTAAAATAATTTAAAAAATACTTTAAAAGAATATTTGTCAAAAGGATTAAGGTATTAAAAGAGATTTAAAAGTGGCGAATTGTTAAGGTCAAGTTGGTCATTTAATAATAAATCCGTATGTTTGAGTTTATTGATTGTTTTTAAGTAATTTAATCGAATGCCTTTACTTGGGAGAATGTCAACTCCACCACGAACCTCAGGTAGACGAAAAAGGCCGGTCAGCTCCACCACCGATTTCAAGCCGAGGGATTAAATAGATAAGAGGATAATCTTTATAGTACCACAAAATATTTTGCTGAGTTTATAATTTTTGAAGAAAATAATTCAGTTTGACATTTTGTATCATAGAAAAGATATAACCGCTGTTAAATAAAGTTAAAAAAAATTCATATTTGAAATTTACTAGATCTATATTTGAAACAAAGCTTACATTCAATTCACTTAAAAATTAAAAAACATATACATAAAAACGAAAAATATATAAAAACATAAAATAACAAAAAATTAGAAAAATATTCACGCTTAAATATGGGTAGACACAATACAAATTATTTTGGCGCGTATTTAAAACAAATTGACTTTACAAATGAAAATCTGCTTATTACGGTCGCATTATATTCATTTATTTTTTTGGTAACAAAATATATTTTCTCTCTCATTTCCTTTTTCTGTTTCTTAAACGAGTTATTATTGCAACTTGTCATTTTTGCGTAAGTCTCTATTTGAAAATTAAGAAGGGTTTTAGTAAAATAAAAAATATTCGGATGCTATGTGTAAAAACACGCATTAAATTTCGAGTGAAATGATTCACATGCGTTTGTTGTTCTGTATAAAATATTTTGCTGACTACACCACATTGTTACAGGAAATACAGAAGAAGGAGAAAAGTAGTTATTTTCTAAATAATTTCGAAATTGGGTGATTCTTATATCATTTGGCGGAATTAGATAATGCAATTCAGTCTTGAAAAATTCTAACGCATCTTTTGGATCTAACAAATGAACGCCAAAATACAATTTTAAATATTGTCCTATTTTAAAATCTTTTTTTAATACAAGCATTGTAGATCGCCTTTTCAAAATCTACGACAACTTCACTTGGAGATAAAACAATGTTAAAAGTTTGACATTTTTGTTGTAATAAATTAAACAATTTTTCATACGTTAAATTTTGTTTATCAGGCAACAGAGCATATACTAAAGGAATAAAAAAGCCATTTTTTAATCCATGAATTGTGAACATTTGGTAATAAAATGATGCGCAATATTGAAATGTTCCATCCATGTACAAAACTTCACACGAAGTTAGGAAACGCAGGTTTGTATAAGTAGAAAAAATTATAATTTGACTGTCATTATCAATACATAAACGAAAATCTTCATACTTTACAGTTTTTAAATCCATATCTCGCACTGCACTTAACACATCCAATTTATTTTTCGGTAGAGTTGGAAAAACTTTTCTTCTTGCAGTATACATATTTCTACGAATTCACTCAATATCAGTAACATCAAGATTTTTTCTATTTGTATTTATTTCCTTACAAATTAGTTTAGAGGGTTTTTCTGAAATATGTTCAATTGCCTTTCTTTTTACACTATTGCTGGTAACTTCTCTAGGAATAGTTTTACTAGATTCATGTACGTGTTTACCATCAACCTCAATAATTGTATTCTCATCCGTTTTCATTGTAAACACTTTAGCAGGACACTTTTTATTTACACATCTCCAACGAGTTTTTCCACATTTGCTTTCGTGAGCTTTCCAAAACTTAAAGTTTTCAACTATTAATAACTTTTGGCCTCTTTGACTCAACATTGACTTAAAAGTAGCCATAATTCCAAAGAAAAAATTCACGATAAAAAGAATGCACAAATTATCAAACTCACCAGAGAAGGATAATCGACTAATGAAATAATTTGGTACCGACCCCAACTAAGTTTAATATTTTGGGAATTTCCAACATTAACAGGTTTAACAGAATGTCATTAAAAGATTAGCATGGTGGACTTGACCGGTGACCTTAATCCCCTAAAAAAAAATTTCTACCTGAATTTATGGACGTGGTGGAGCTACCATGTAGCCTTTATTTTATCTTTATTATTTTTAATTGCCATGCCTAAAGTATTGATCGTTTTATATGCAACATTCATGTCTAAATTTCTTAAGAATGAGGATAAATTTTGATTTGGCAAACCTAAATACGTAAAAGATTTAAAATTAGATTTATTCGGTTTAAGTGATGGATAAATTAAATGAATAGCTTGTTTTTGTAACTTCTTATTTAAAATATTATCAATAATAGAGGGGTTGTAACCGTTATTCACCGAGATCTGTTTAATTAAATTTAATTCTTTATTGAAATCCTCGTCACACATAGGTATTGAAATGAAAAATCCATGGGATACAGGGTGGATTTCCTTTCCAAACTGGAGAACTCCTTCTCACTGGGCTGGGTTCAAAAAGCCTTAATAAAAAAATGAAATATAAAATATTAAAAAAAATTAAAAAATTAAAATTTTCCTTTTAATTTCCTTCTTCTTTCTGCTATTTCTTCAGCTTTCTTAATATATTTCTTTTATCTCCGCATTTCACTTCTGCTATTTATCTCTCTCTATCTCTCCTAAATTTTTTTAATGTATGCTTTTCTTCTGAAATAATCGTTCAACTGTATCTATTTGTAGTTCTTCTAAACTCGCCTCCTGTCAGCTTCTTATGATTAAACGTTTTAAATGAAATAATACTGCTTACTTTTTTTATAAATTGTTTTATTCCTTCTCTTAATCAATCAATATCATTCTGGTTATCATGTACCTTACAAATTCCATTTTTAATTACAATCTTTTTTATTTTTACAAAATTTTATATTAATTTCTTTATTGACATTTTTTTTTATCTGACAATCAATAATCCTTCAATTATTAATTTTTTTTAATCTGAATAGGGCTTAAGACATTTGAAATTTGAAATTCCTGTGACAGGTTGGATGGCATTTCTTAGCAGGTGAAATAAATTGTCATTGGGTTGGGGTAAATTTAGTTTTAAAAAAAAAATTAGTAGGTAAATTTTTTTGGGTTAAAAAAAAATAATAATTGAAGGATTATTGATTGTCAGATAAAAAAAAATGTCAATAAAGAAATTAATATAAAATTTTGTAAAAATAAAAAAGATTGTAATTAAAAATGGAATTTGTAAGGTACATGATAACCAGAATGATATAATATTGATTGATTAAGAGAAGGAATAAAACAATTTATAAAAAAAGTAAGCAGTATTATTTCATTTAAAACGTTTAATCAGAAGAAGCTGACAGGAGGCGAGTTTAGAAGAACTACAAATAGATACAGTTGAACGATTATTTCAGAAGAAAAGCATACATTAAAAAAATTTAGGAGAGATAGAGAGAGATAAATAGAAGAAGTGAAATGCGGAGATAAAAGAAATATATTAAGAAAGCTGAAGAAATAGCAGAAAGAAGAAGGAAATTAAAAAGAAAATTTTAATTTTTTAATTTTTTTTAATGTTTTATATTTCATTTTTTTATTAAGGCTTTTTGAACCCAGCCCAGTGAGAAGGAGTTCTAGAGTTTGGAAAGGAAATCCACCCTGTATCCCATGGATTTTTCATTTCAGTATATTAATTAATCTATGTACCATATTATAAGCAGCTAATTTATGTTGATAAGGGTGATTAGAAGAGTTATGTATCGTAATATCCGTGTGCGAGGGTTTGTGAAAAATGGAAAATTCGTGTCTGTTATTAAATTTTTTAATGATTAAATCCAAAAAATTAATGCAATTATCTATTTCTGACTCCATGGTAAAATTAATATTAGGATGAAGAGTATTAATAAATTGAAGAAAAGTATTAATTTGTCTATTTGTTCCATCAAAACACACCAAAATATCATCAACATACCTATACCAGTAAATACATTTTTTGAATAATCGGTTCTTAGAGATAGTATGTTCTAAGGAATCCATAAATAATTCTGCCAAAAGCGGAATCAGAGGATTACCCATTATTAACCCTTTATTACACGAATAAATTTTGTTTTGGAATTGAAAGTAATTTTGATTTAAGCAAATAGTAAGAAGGTTAATTATATCATTAATTATTACTGGGTTTGTATTTGAATCAATAAGTTTTTTCTCTACCAAAGAGATAGTCTCAGAAGGAGGGATACTGGGAAATAAATTTTGTACATCAAATGAAACTAATTTTGCATTGCTTGGTATGGTAATGTTTTTGATTTTGTTAATTAATTCATACGAGTTTTTGACACTAAAAGAAGGATTAAAAGACGTATAATTAGATATAAGATCAATTAATTTAGAAGAAAGTTTGTAAGTTGGAGCGGTTACAAAAGAAACTACTGGTCTAATTGGAAAATTATTTTTGTGAAGCTTAATTAAAGAATAAAGTTTGGGAGGTTGGAGATTCATGATAATAATTTTGTATTGATCAAATTCACTTATTACAGATTTAGAATTATAAAGGGTAAATTTTAAGATACGTTGATACGATTCAGTGGGATCGTGTTTAAAATTTTATAATTGTCATTATCCAAAAAGGTTAAGGTCTTATTAATATAATCTACTTCATTAAGAGCTACTACCGTATTGCCTTTATCGGCCCTAGAAAACACAATATTATCAGAAACAGATTTTTAATTGATTTTAAAATTTTTTGCTGCTGTATATTCGAAGGAAGATATGACTTTTTAATTAAAGAAGAAGCTTGAAATTTTAACGGTAAATTGTTAGAAATATCTATTATGTTACCTAAAAATAAAATAAACTGTTATATGTTTTAATAACACTATTATTATTGTATACGTTATAAGTGTATACGTCAACTCATTAATTATAACAGCAGTTAATGGAAACTCAATAACAGTCACTCTATTATTTTCATATTTTCTTTAATAGTGCTGCCAACGCAACGCCCTTATTAACTACGTATTAATTTGATTCGATGTCATGAATAGAGTCTCACATGTCAATGTCAATACGACCTCGAATTCCATCATTAGTACAATTAAGGGTACACACACTGTGTGCACTCACTGCATTGGCATTTGGTGTCTACGGTGATGGCAATTAATCAATACGTCCCATATTGTACATATTGGTGGAAATTTAGTACTAAGGGTTGTTTAGACAATAAATAAATTGTTAATTTTTCAGGTAAGCGAAAATCTTTCAAAATGATTTAGTATAAGAGGCGTAATACTAAAATAGCCTAGATAATCTCAATCTTGCTAACTTTCATTCCAAAATCTTATTAAACTTTTCATTTTCGACAACAGAGACGCCGACGCCGACGCCACGTTTCATAATCAACGCCAGAAACTTTTCTGCGAAACTGTCTGGTGTATATGTAACTATGCCGCAGCTTTCCAAGAGTTTTGGTAAAGTGACACAGTCTCCGAATTTACCCCTAGGCAAGCAATAACTTTGTGACTGCAGTTCTACGTGGTTTCTTAACTTTAGTATTCCTGCTTAATGGGAAAGAGAGTTGATTTCATAATTTTGAATGGAAAGTAATAAAGTTTTTTTTTCTTTTCTTTCTTTTAGTTAATATTCTCTTTTAAAGGAAAGAAAATGTAATATGGATTAAAACATTTGCATTTATTTAAATAATATTACTATTAAAGAAAAATATAGAATAAGCAGGAAAATTGTAACCAATAATTGATAAAGAAACAACTAAACCAATTTTAACTGTTAGGTTAATAATTTTTATAGTATTTGTATTTAACTCCTAATTTACTTTATGACTATCTGAAATTGGAAAATAAAAAAAAGTACGGTTTTATGTCAAAATCTAATTAAAATTTTGGCGAAAGCGCTTAATAGATTAGGGTTAATTTTATGGTACATCCACCATTTTTTTAAATTGTCCTTCCCCGATTTGATATTAAATGTTATTTTGTTTCAGTTTTTAAGCAGAAGTTTCGTCATTTGGTAAATTGAATTAAATTAATTTAAGAAAGCAAAAAAAATCCGAAAAATTGAACGTAACAATTTCTAAAAATCAGGATAGTGTTCGTACTGTAGAAAATTTTCTAGTCCTTCGCAATCAGTGAATATTAGTCAGTTTTTTCTTCATTAAAATAAATAACCAATCAAAATAGTAATAAACTAATTTTATAATATTTTTTTATAAATTCCATTCCATCTAAATTTCCATATAACTACAAACGTTTATCCTCTATTAAACAACTTTTTTATTTGTGACTGCAGTTCTACGTGGTTTCTTAACTTTAGTATTCCTGCTTAATGGGAAAGAGAGTTGATTTCATAATTTTGAATGGAAAGTAATAAAGTTTTTTTTTCTTTTCTTTCTTTTAGTTAATATTCTCTTTTAAAGGAAGGAAAATGTAATATGGATTAAAACATTTGCATTTATTTAAATAACATTACCATTAAGGGAAAATATAGAATAAGCAGGAAAATTGTAACTAATAATTGATAAAGAAACGATTAAACCAAATGTTAATGATAACTTTTAACTGTTAGGTTAATTTTTGTCGTATTTTTACTTTCTAAATTTAACCCCTAATTTACTTTATGACTATCTAAAATTGGAAAATAAAAAAAAGTACGGTTTTATGTCAAAATCTAATTAAAATTTTGGCGAAAGCGCTTAATAGATTAAGGCTAATTTTATGGTACATCCACCATTTTTTTAAATTGTGCTTCCCCCATTTGATATTAAATGTTATTTTGTTTCCGTTTTTAAGCAGAAGTTTCGTCCTTTTGTAAATCCAATTAAATTAATTTAAAAAGCAAAAAAACGGAAAAATTGAATCTAAAAGTTTCTAAAAATCAGGATAGTGTTCATACTGTAGAAAATTTTCTAGTCCTTCGCAATCAGTGCATATTAGTCAGTTGAACCAATTTCTTCATTAAAATAAATAACCAATCAAAATAGTAATAAACTAATTTTATAATATTTTTTTATAAATTCCATTCCATTTAAATTTCCATATAACTACAAACGTTGATCCTCTATTAAACAACTTAAAGAAAAATATAGAATAAGCAGGAAAATTTTAACCAATAATTGATAAAGAAACGACTAAACCAATTTTAACTGTTAGGTTAATTTTTGTCGTATTTTTACTTTCTAAATTTAACCCCTAATTAACTTTATGACTATCTAAAATTGGAAAATGAAAAAAAGTACGATTTTATGTCAAAATCTAATTAAAATTTTGGCGAAAGCGCTTAATAGATTAGGGCTAATTTTATGGTACATCCACCATTTTTTCAAATTGTCCTTCCCCGATTTGATATAAAATGTTATTTTGTTTCAGTTTTTAAGCAGAAGTTTCGTCATTTGGAAAATCCAATTAAATTGATTTAAAAAGCAAAAAAAATCAGGATAGTGTTCATACTGTAGAAAATTATCTAGTTCTTCGCAATCAGTGTATATTAATCAGTTGAACTAATTTCTTCATTAAAATAAATAACAAATCAAAATAGTAATAAACTAATTTTATAATATTTTTTTATAAATTCCATTCCATCTAAATTTCCATATAACTTCAAACGTTAATCCTCTATTAAATAACTTTTTTATTTATCTATGAACTCATAAGAAAAATGGCTTTCCATTGAGGCTCTCTTTACGAACCGTTAAAGGTAGATTGATAATTCCCATAGGAAAACCGGCCAATCATGATGATGTATAAGGGCAGGTAATAGTTATATGGCTACCTCCCAAGGGACGTCAGATTAGTTCCTGTAAAAATCCGAGGTAAATATGTCTTGATGTATTACACGCCAGGAAATTATTTTTCATGCTTTAAGAAAGTTTTTACACAGGATCGTATTTACAGTTTATAATTTTATAATTTAATTATACAATATTTTTTGTAAAATATAAATGAGAAAATAATGTGTATAGGTTTGTGAAAATCTCCATTCTTATCTTTTGTTTATAAAGACTTTAACAAGTTATTACTAATTGCAAAATCGTCTCAATAATAATAACTGTGAAAAAAGTTTTAATATAATTTTTTTTTCGCAATTGGCAAGTTCGACATTTTTTTTAACTGAAATCGAGAGATTTTGTTATTTAAAAACGATCAAAAAAAATTGAGCACAAAATATTAATACCTGTAAGCATTTTAAAATCAAGGATCGGCGAGAGGCTGGAAAACGTACCCGTGCGCGAGACTAGACCGTGTGACGTCAGTAGTCATGAACACTTTGCCCCTGGCCCGCTGCTGCGCTGTATTCACGATACACGCACCTTATCTTTATTGGCAAATAATAAACCCTCTGTAAAGATGAAGTTCAAAAGTGATTCACCTCATTTGTTGATATTCTTGCTTTCCCGAAAACGTGATGGGCGTTGACATCCCATCCAATAATGAGTGAAGATTAGCCCTTTTTACATATACGATTATTTTGCCCATTATGTGCGGTAGACAGGCTAACCATTTTTCCCCTTCCTGAGTAGATACGGTTAGATGACCTGTAACAGAATCTCCGTTGCGTAGCATTAGTATTAGTAAGTACTAAGTTGGCCCTATTACTATGTAGGATATAAGCCCGTGACCTTTTAGATGGTGGTATCCTAATATTGGCAATTTATTCTGCATGTCAAAAGGGTTTTTGCTAATTAAACCCTCCTACATAGCGTCGCAGATCGCACTAGATCACTTTTCATGGTGCACAACCTTGATCTTGTTTATCTCTGTAAAAGAGTCCATCTGTTAACCTCTGGGGCATCATCTTCCTCCACCGGTATTGCCTCACTTATAAGGGGGTTTACTTCGCTTCTGGAGGATTCTTCTTCTTTAAGGAGAGATTCTTCCTAGGTTATAAAATTGGAGCATCTCCAATCTTTTGAGTCCATCGAATGACTGCTTATCCATCGAGAAAGCCCACGTTTAGCAGTTGTTTTAAGGGGTCTTGCTCCAGACCATCCACAGTTTCGTGTGTAATACATTTTTAGCTCTTTGCATCCTTGTGTCTAAACTTTGTTGCTTTTCCGGAACATAGGCGGTATAAGCATAATGTCTGGGAAGATCACTTCCCTTCAAAGACCCTCAGGGTTGTCCCATCATAGGATTTTACCAGAAAAACAATCCTGCAATAGTTTAAGCTAATGCAATCTACGTACGTCATCACTAAATAGCCTAAATTATGCATGTACTTTAAAAATCGCGCATGAGGTTCCCTTATAAGAATTTTGTCGTGTTTCTCCGCAATCGACTCTTGAACTATTTTTAGCCTCTCTGGAGTCAATTGTGTCTCCGGAAAATTTTTATCAGCCACAACAAACTTAACTGAGGATAATACATCTTTATAGCAAAGATAAGAAGTAGAAGTTTCTTTCTCTTTCTTCGCATTTTTCTTCAGTTTGCTATTCTGTGGTTGCGTGGTGCCAAGGGTGGCTGCTTTTTGCCTTTACGTCATCAGTAGCGGCTTTTTGCTGCTTTACTCCCTCAGTTTTAGGTGGGAGAGGACGTTTTATGACTAATATATTAATTAAGTTAACACAACGAAATATACATTGAATTATATAATACATAATATTTAAATATAAGATTGTATAAGGGTTATAGTTATACACAAATAAATTTTTATTAATAAATTTTAAACATATAAATTAATTATTAGATATAATGGTGGTTTCTAAAACCTATTTTTATGTGTTTAAAAAAGAAGATTAATGGTGATAAGAATCAGTAGTTTATATTATATTATGATTAGGAAAGTTAATATTTATTGAAATAAATGTACAATAAGACCTTATTTTGTAACATTTGTATATATTATATTGTAACTAAGTTACATAATTACCGATATTTTTTTCATGAGGTGTACCTAATATTTGATAATAGAAATATATTATTTATATCGCACCCGAAAACAGATCGTAATTAAACTAGAACTATCGTGAATGGAACCTTCTTTTGAATATTAAGACAAGCGTGATCAGTTAAACCTCCACCCAATGGCTGGATACACTCGCGCACGAGCTTTGAACACGCAACAAACCTTAACATATACTACAAAACAATTCATTTTAAAGGGTTCGAGCCGAGATCCAGATCCAGCTCCAGTACCGGTTAAGCGACCTTTGGAGAAAAGTCGAGTTAAAGGAAGCGAAGCCAAGCTTAGTTGACCGTAAGCCAGTGTACAAGACAGAGAGATCTGACCAGTATAACAGCATCGAGCCAAGCAGATCCAGTTCATATCTTACTCTAGAGAAGAGCTGATAGTTTTTTTGGAATCTATGACCCCTAGACTACCCTTCTACTAATTTTCTTAGAAAAAAGTGATAACAATTTTTGAAGTCTATAGTCTTGACATTTTTTGGGAAATTTTTTTCCTACTCTCCCCTGATCGTGTTTTTGGAATATGTGCCAATTAGACTACCCTTCTACCAATTTTCTTAGAAAATAGTGATAACAATTTTTGAAGTCTATAGTCTTGACATTATTTGGAAATTTTTTTCATACTCTCTCATATACTCTCATAATAACGTTAATTTGAAAATTAATTGATAATCGATTTTAAAAACATTTCTTCGTACCAGAAGGGCGGAAATGAACGCAATTTATTTGTCTCAATTTTTAACCCTTTCACATTTGTGCTCTCCTAATGTCGAAAATATGAAAATCAATTTAAAATCCATTTTAAAAACATTTCTTTGCACTACAAGAGCAGAACCGAAGAAGGATAGTCTTGTCATTTTTGGGGCGAATTTTTTTTCTCTCTTCGATTGGAATCAAAATTGGTGCCATCCAGTTTATTCTTACACACCTCTCTTCTTCTTCGTCGGATTTAGTATTATATAAAGACAGTTATTTTTACTTAGTGATTTTATTTTATTATGAGTTTTAACGTTTTTAGTAGCGATTACCAAGGTAATCAGCTCTTCTGGCAGTCAGGCAATACCATAATGACCCCTGGAGTGTCTTATCTCAACTGACACTATCCGGAGCAAGTGGCCTTCACACTGTAAACAGAAGGTGGCGTCCGAGGCGCTCCGTTACTTGGACTAAGGCGCCAAAACTTTATTAAAGTTATTTAAGACATGTTTCATAACTGGACATTAAAGTGGTAATTTTATATATTGCTTGAGCCTTTGGACTAAATTATTTCTCTCCTTGGTCTTATATTGTTTACTGGTACCATAAAATTTTGAGCTTCAGTACAAGTGGGCTTTGATTCACTCCCCATAAATATATGGATAGAAGGTGGTCAGTACGGTTCTGCATACTTACATAAAGTTTTTATTGGGATCAATAAGGATACTCTCAAGTTAAATTCTTTTAGATTTAATATTTCATAATGTATGTATACGTTTACAAAGTGTAAAACCTTATTTAAGTTTTCTTAACAACTGTTACAACTTTAATTTTTTTTTTAAATTGCGAGCAAACTTAATTTTTATAATAAAAATTTCCTAATTTATTCTTCTTTGGAGACAAGAGTAAATATGCTAAAATTGTGTTTTAAATACCAACGTATATTTACATGGCCCTTTTGCTCTTTAACATGGATCTTCTGTTTATTATCACCTGACTTTGACTATACTTTGTCAGGGTTAGTTAATTATAAACCCCTTTTATCACATTGCTTTTCGAGGTGGCCGCCTTGCGACTGGAAGCTGCGAATATTCTAATAAAGTCTTTTTTGCACGTGTAAAAAGCACACAGCAATCAGTGGCTTACGCAGAAATTTTTTATTGAAAAACGTAATAAATAAATAAGTCAACTTCATAGCAGTTAGATGAGTTGCCTCATGGCTGGTTAAAAAGTCACTTGTTACATTCAAAATAAATAATTATAAACATGTATGACTCTAAATATAACAGAGGATACAGTAATTACAAAAAATAGGTTAAGGAATAAAAATTGTTGAAACTATTAACATGAAAATTTTTTGCCAAATCTAACAACTAATCAAATTTTGTCATTTTGTGTCATTTGAATCAATTTCACCCAATCATGTCAACATTACACTGATAACAGCATTCAGTGCAATTATCAATCACTATGACAATACTATTGAGTTTGACAACTTCACTTCAAATAAATTTTAAAATGTCACGTTTTGGCAATGAGAATGTTGAAAATATAAATGCGCTAATAAAAGAAAAAATTCCAAGAAATACGACATACAGTCACAAATATATTTGGGGAATATTTATGGAATTTTGCTGTACTTTTAATAAATAAGTGTTTCGTTGTGTTGAGTTATAAATTTTTCTATCAAAAATTTTTCCGCCGAATATCCTTCGGACATTGACAAATGCCTCATAATTTTATGACAAATTTCTCAAGCTTTCGATTATCATAAAATTATCTCGTCTATTATCAATGTCCTAGGGATATTACTACTGATTATTAATTTTCTACTTACAAAAATATTGTCATGCCACTGGATGTATGAAGAGTTGAAAAGCGTGACTAGTATACCACAGGTGGTGTTAAATTAAGTTTTATGACTTTCATAAATAACCACTGATGAAAAAATCCTGTTTTGTGAAGGAAAAAACAACGAAAATTCAGATTAATATGTCCCAGTTCGCTTAGTCTCATTTGTAAGCTGCCAGAATAAGTTTATTAGCATAAGTATAAAATTAGGTTTGGGGTAAAAATTGACAAAGCTTTTAGAAAAATAAATATTTATAAACGAATTTACGAATAAAAAAAGTTATATCTAAATTTATTATTGTGAAATATATACAATAAGGCAGATTTTTGAGTTAATCAGATTTAAAATAAAATAGAAAAGCATAAAGGCTGTCCGTACCTTATACATAGAATAATTTGAATAGAACAGAAATATTCTTTTATTATAATTAAAATTCGTTATGATTATGGTAGGATTGAAAATAAACTACAATTGGAGTAAAAACTATTAAGGCACGTTTCCACCAAAGTCTTTGTTACGGTTTTTTTCTCTGTATTTTTATTATTCCTGGGTTCAGTATATTTTAATTTCAGACTCGCTTGATATCCCTTCTCAAGATCTCCCTCTTTTCTAGGTATTACTATAAAATGTCTTTCCCGTGTTAACAATTCTCTCTCTTTGCCTCTTCAGTGAAAACAATAGGGTAGGTTTTATTTATATTATATTTTCACTTGGGTCCCCTGTTATCATTATTAATTATTTCGACACTTTAACTTTTATTTACTCTTATTTTGAATTCTTTTTTGTGTCGGTATATTTTTTTATATTTACTTAAAACTTCATATCTTATCTTTTCTAACAATATAAATTATCTGATGTTTGTGGTGCTCCTTCGGTTTCCATTACTAAAAGAAAATCTATTTTTTTTAATTTGTTTTTACAGATTGTCTTAAAATTTAATTCACTTTGATTATTTTATATTTCACATTTTGTTCTAAGAATTCATGTATTTCATATTAATATTATTCTTTTTTCATAATTTTTTTTTTTAAAACAAAGACCACGAAATCTGGTAATTTATAAGATTTTTGGCTTATATTTACTTTATATGAACTTTTAGGGTTTTCTGGAAGGAGTCCTTTTTTGGTACAAGTTTTTGGTACAAGTTTATCTTTTGGGATACGTTTTTTTGGACTGAACATCTTCTTCTTGGAACATGTTTTTGGTACAAGTATTTGGACTGAACAAGTTTTTTGAACGAGCAAGTTTTTCTTTCTTTCCTCCTTTGTGACCAACGTTTCTACTGCCGGATCCAAGAAACTTTAGAAGAAACTTGAACACAAGCCAAAAACAAAATTAAGTCTACATTTCCAGGAAAAAGAGAAAAAGTCTATGAAAGAATAATTTTTTTCGTATAAACCCACAAAAAGGAAGAAAGGACGGATTTTGAAATAAATCATAGTTTTTTTTTTGTCAATTGTTTCTAAATCCATCAAAAAAATCAATTATACTGGCGTCCAAAATTTTTTTTATTAAATATTTTACTTTTTGATATATTTCTATTTCTATTCGTGGAACGAACCAATAATAAAAATGATTGAGCTTAAATCACATTTATTACTAATTATCAACAAATTAAAATAAAGTTTCATCTTGAAATAAGTTTTCCACTTTTTTTAACAAAATACAGCAACTTTTTGTGTCTTCCACTTGTGGAAAGATAAATCTTGCACTAAAATTTAGTTTCCGCGTAGTTTCGGTAAAGATCAAAGAAAATTGACAACTGAATTTGTTACTGCGCGTTTTGCGCAAGCAACTTGTAGGAAACTGGTGGGAAACTGTTCCCCTCCACGCACCCCGGACGTAATGTCGGGCGCTAGAATCCCCCGTCAGAGCACGTATGTCCTTCACCTCCAGGTTTTTTCGGGATTTCATACATGTTTTCATTATGTGTGTGTCAAGTTGGAATGCTGTAGTGAGAACGAGTGGACCAAGACCAAAACCAGTGTACTGAACTTTACTGGTGGAGAGAAGTTCTCTGGAACCCAAAAGTCCCTACAATTAAAGCCAAAAATTGTAGCCCAGTTGCAAATTGAAGCTCAGAACAAGGTGAAGAACTTAATTACCTGTTTCCGAAGAAGTGCACAGAAACAGAAGATGAGTGGTGCTGGTGCCTTCAAATCAATCAAATTGTAGGCGTTTGATTCTCTTTTTGAGTTTTTGACACTACCGTCGCACCTCAACTCACCACTAAATAGATCATCTATCATGTCACTGTCACTGTACCTATCCCCATCCTTCAACGAGGGTCTTATCCAATATTTTCGGGGACCTCTTGTATATTGCAGCCTCGGTAATAATTGCGTATTCTTCGTCCGGCATCCTTAACACTACTGCTTAAAACTCTCGCGCTAATTCTTACTTAATAACAAGTTTTCCACTTGTTGCTCTAAATTTGAGAAGAACAGCTTTTAGTTTTCTACAAAAAATCTCCCACTTGTTGCTCTAATTGAGAAGAGTAACTTTGAGTTGACGACTATTAGTTTTCAACAAATAATCTTTTGTCAACTTTTTTTTGCCTTTATAGATACAAAGTTGATTAAATTGGAAAATGCAATAGCATGAAATAAGAGAGATTTACATACGTCATAAAATATGAACTACTATAGAAAAACAAATACAAAAATTGTTTATAAAAATCATTAAGGATGATATAAAAAGGCGAGTTTGAACCTGAAGTGAAATTTTAATTCAATAATGGCTCGAATACATAAATCTCTTATGATTTTAATTAAATTAATATTTAATGGGGAACCTAAAATTTCAGTTCCCTTGTGCCACCATGCCGATACAGCGGTAAAGTTTTATACACCTTTATCATTGCCGCCATCAATCATCAGTAAGTCGGTTCCTTTACTGCCAAAGCATTAGCTTCTTTGGTTTATTCGTAAATATTTAATAAGGATTAGATAATTATTAATGCTATGAAGTTATAAATTCAGGAAAGGGTAGTATAAGCATAACTGATATCATCGAGTATTTCATTAAAAATGTATATCAAATCTAAGGAAATTTTTTATTTATCATCTGTTTACGATACAATTTAGAACAACAAACAAATTGTATCACGATTTTTTACAGAGAATGACTAAATTAGATGTATTAGTAGACAGTAGATACTTATATATCATATCAATTTGAGTACACTTTTTTTAAGATGGTGGGAGAGAGGAGAGGCTGCGTTAAATATGACAAAAAAATGACTCAAAATGGAAAGTTTTAAATAGTTTTCATGCACGTCTTTTCGATGCGTTAAAATGAGATATTTTTTCTCACTTTTACACGTATTTACCATAAGAGAAGATTTAAAATTAACGTGTTAAAAAGGCTTTGGAAATTGACGGTTTTAACGCACGAAAAGACGTGAGTAAAACCCATTTAAAAATGTTCCATTTTGAATCGATTTTTGGCATATTTAACGCGGCAAAAATGCGTGCGTGAAAACCCTTTAAAAACGTTCCATTTTGAGTCGTTTTTTGTCATATTTAACGCAGCCTCACCTCTCTCTCCCGCCATCTTGAAAAAAATGTGCTCAAACTAATGTGTTCTATAAGTGTTATATTGTTTCAGACTAGGTCTAACTTAGGCCCAAAAATTAATACCACATAAAAACATGTAAAATTACTGCACTTGTTGCTATTCTTGTGTCTTTTATATATACGATGTAATTGTTTCAGTAAATAAACATTTGTTTCCAGAAAATCATTTATAAATGATTAAATCTGTTGTTTTTATTACATTTTCAATGAAAATATAATTTGAACCTTATACTCTTATAAAATCTTTAAAGGATACATTTTTATTTAATTTTATCACAATTTTTGTCTTTCAGAGATAAGAGCCGTTAGCGTAGTCTTAAAAAAACCATTTTCAGAGTTGAAATAGCATTCCGGCTTTTTGATAAATGCTGCAGGGTAGAAAGAGATATAGCTCCGGAACATTCGTTATCATTTTTCAAATTCAATGAAATGTAATTGCAAATTGTCGGAGATTCAAATGCGATTATATTTCTAGTCTATGCAATCCCCTCAAAAGTGGCCGTAAAGCCTCGCTGACACAGCACCAAGCAGCGGTGATAATATATAATACCTTTCGGCGCCTCGCCGGCCTCGTCTTTAATTTTAATTCTGTTGATAAATGTGGGACATTTTCATTTCCGCAAACTGTCCGATTAAGGCCCGATTTGCATTTTTCATTTTATGCGTTACTCCTAAATCTCCACTTTTCAATGATTTATTTAATATAATAGCAATAGATAGCTTATTTCAGATCAGAAATCAATTTGCTATAATAATAATAATAATCATGAAAAAATTTAAATTTACTAAAATATGAAATATTAAATTAATTCTTTTAATTGTTCATTAATTATTTTTATATAAGTAGTAATTCTAATCCTTATTGATTTTGAAAACTTGTGAGACAATGTCACAATATCATAATAGCAAAAGCCTCAAAGTGAAATTAAGATATCTAAAAAACTTACAAAGTTATAACGTTTTAATTTGACGTCATCTCTCCTAACTAAACAAAGCAACGTACCGCACTTCTTTATTCTCGGTATTTCCTGCATTTATTTTGTTATGTGACAATAATAGCCCAATAGCCAACTATAAAAAGTATACCTCGAACGGGAGGCCGGTTTAAAATAATATAATTGAATTCAGACTGACTCGCAAGGTATGGAAGCTGTGCCTGGCTGCATCCAATTTCGATTACACGTAAATATTTAAAATTCTTGTTTTGTATCATGAGTAGTATTACTATGCCGGTTCTGAACCACTTACATCGAGTTCATCCACCTAACCGAAGAAGTAGCACCTCTAGCCGAAGAGAAGAGTACCCTTAAATGAGAAGAGACTACTTTGGCCTCGTTTACCCTCTAAACTACCCCAAATTATCATGAATGGCAGACAAGACTTACGACAACGACCAAAAGCGGTAGAAGAAGGGGAGGACTTTTTGTGTCCCTCTGTATATTGGAAAACACTTCGAACAGATCTCAAGCAGGTCTTGAACAGGTCTGAAACAGCCTTAAACAGCTCTTGAACTCAAGCTGTCTTGAACAGCTTTGAACTGGTTCTGAAAAAAATCTCTCCCGGTTGCTTATTAAATACATTGCAATACCCAGGGGCCACAAAAATTCCTCTTTTTTGGGAAAAGAGGGAGAGATCAGGTGATAAGCGATAATTTTTGCAATATTCAGGGGTACAAAAAGTCCTCCTCTTCAACTACCGCTTCTGGTCATTGTTGTTTGCTAAAAGGACACTCATTACGTCTAATTGGGGTAATTTTCTGACAATTTGGGGTAGTTTAGGGGTAAACGAGGCGAAGCTAGTTTCTTCTCATCTAAGTGTACCTTTTTCTTCGACTACGGATGCTACTTCTTCGATTAGGAGGATGAACTCGATGGAAGTGGTCCCGAACCGGCATACGTATACTACTGTCATGTCTACCATTTCAAGACGGCCACAAAATAACTGTTTTGGATGATTCATAGCAATGAACACTGTCCGAAATAATCACTGTGCCATACCCAAATCAGTTGCTAACCCTGGCACAGTTAATTCAAAGGGGTGCGAGCGTTCTCCTATCACACCCCTCACGAGAACGGGAATCCATTATAATTTTTTTTAGCAAAATCAATCGGTTTGCAACGCTTTCTTACAGTTGGTACTATTATTTCAGTCATTCATTTAGAAGCCACGTTGAGGGTAGATAGAAGTAAGCAATTACAAAACGTTAGCTGTGATATCGTTTATTTAAAAATACAGTGCTTTGTGTGTGGCTAAGAAGATAAAAAAAGTAATTACTTTTACTGACGCAATATTTCAAAAATGTTCGAATATGATCACATTCGGAAAATAAAAAAAATCAAAAAGTCAAAGGATTCGATTCGAGTTCGATATCCCCTTGCATTAACAATTTGAAACAAAAAAAAATCGGAGGACAGTATACGTAAATTCTACTTGGAAGAATAATGCTACAGATCCAAAGTATGTTTTGATGTCCCCCGAATTATGCGGCTGGGTAATAACAGCCATAAACATACAAAAACCGCCATGACTTCCAAAACGTCAAATGATAGCGATGATGACGATGATTTCGTTGATGATGTAGCCACAAACATATAAGAACTGCCATGACTTCCAAAACGTCAAATGACAGCGAGGATGACGATGATGACGATGATCTCGTTGATAATGTGATTCCTACTCAGTTTCTGAGTAGATTTATATTAAGAGTTAATAAAATTCAAAATCAAGTACCAGATAACATATATTTCAACATAAGTTAAAATGAAAAGAAGGTAACGGCAACTAGTTTCGGCATCACTGCCATTATCAGGACTATTATATACAGTATCAGCAGGAGAAAATAATACAAAAATAAGTAAATATACCAAAAAAAAATTATCATTAAGAGCGACTGCTTCAAGCATGGTTGGTAAAAAGATTACATAATAAAAGATGTGTGCGCGCACAGGTACAGGAGGGTGAATAATTAAACTAAAAGGACATAATTGGTACTAGGTTAGCTAAAAGAATTTTAATTAAAGGACAAATTGTGATAAATTTTGATGGTGGTAACTCATTAAAAAAACTATTAAGGATGTAACCTGGAAGGGTATCACAGCTAATAGATAGATGATCTAATAAGATACAACCCAGAAAGGGAAATGTCAAAATTAGTAAGGGAGGCGCAATGCTCTGTCACAATCAGCACGTTGACGAATTTAATCCCATTATAGGGTACAATATTAATTTTAATGGAAGGCCAACCAGTAGAAAGATCCCATCTTAATTCAAGAGTCTTGACATCAAGTTTAATAAAACTTGTCATAGAAACATTAGGAAGAAGATTAGTAACTTTAATAAATTTTTATTTTTAGATTTCCATGAACATTTGATAGATTTTAGTGTACTTTAAATTATGGTAATACCCTTCAGATCACTAACAAGCCTTCTATGTTTAGGAAAAACAAAATTTTATATGGAAATGTTAATTACACAGCCCCACAAAAAACAAAAAAAAGTTCATACACAAGAGAGTGACATATGTATTCCCATGTATTTTTCGATGCTGAATCCGATTCTGAGATCAGAATTGGGCCTACACGTCTGGAATTGGCGCCAGGGGCCGAGAATGGTCTTAAATGCGGTTCCCGGGATAAGGCGAAGTCGACGCTGAATTT
Source organism: Neocrepidodera transversa (assembly GCA_963243735.1). Taxonomy (NCBI): domain Eukaryota; kingdom Metazoa; phylum Arthropoda; class Insecta; order Coleoptera; family Chrysomelidae; genus Neocrepidodera; species Neocrepidodera transversa. The sequence continues at coordinate 9,905,952 of OY725355.1, forward strand.
TGGAGCTAAAGCCGGATTTTATGTCCAACTAAAATTCCGGATTTGGGTCCGGGAAAATGATCCCTTGGGGCGGGAAAATCCTGTTTTGGACGTCCCGGTCGCGACTTTGGTATTTTCATGGACTTTCCAATTCTGGAGCTGAGACTGGGTGTGAAAAGTGTTTGGTCAGCTGAAATTCCCAGTTTGGGTCCGGGAAAATAGCCCATTGGGGCCGGAAAATCATATTTCGGACATACCAGTTGCAACAGTGGTATTTTCGTGTTTTTCAATTCTGGACCTGAGGGACCCAAACAGGGAATTTCACATGGCCATAAACCTGTCAAGCACAGTCTAAGCTACTGGAATTAGTACATAAAAATCCCACTGTTGTGATTGGTACGTCCGAAATATGATTTTCCACACTTCTCACACTCAGTCTCAGCTCCAGAATTGGAAAGTTCATGAAAATACCACAGTCGCGACCGGGACGTCCAAAACAAGATTTTCCCACCCCAAGGGGTCATTTTCCCGGATCCAAACCCAGAATTTCAGTTGGCCATAAACTTTTCGAGCAAAAATCCGCCTTTAGCTCCAAAATTCAGCGCCGACTTCGCCTTATCCCGGGAACCGCATTTCAAGCCACTTTCGGCCCCTGTGGCCAATTCCAGATGTCTAGGTCCAATTCTGAGCTCGGAATCGGATTCAGCGTCGAAAAATACATGGGAATACATATGTCACTTTTTTGTGGGGCTGTGTTATTTATTAACTTTTCATTTGTTTATTATTAAGATATTTTAAATTTGTACACAGGGTTACAAATCTGAATATATTATCTACCAACTTATGTATTTTATAAATATAATTTTGTTTTTGTGCTATGCTACTCTATTGTTTTTTACTACGACACTTCTCATTTAAATTATGGTTTAAAAAAATCTTGCAATTTCTGTGACAATCGCACATACAATGTACGAGAAATACAATGAATTCCCCATACTGTGATTCGCAATAAGTTTCTCCTGCTACTATATTTTACGTGCCAGTATACTATATAGAAATTAAAAGGAGAATAAAATAAAGAGGAAAGATATAGCAGCGAATAGTACAAATGACAATTAATCTATAAAGAGGAAAGTTATGGCACAGAATAGTAAAAATGGCAATTAATCTAAAACTGTCTGAAGAGTCCAAATAGTATATAAGTAAAAAAGAGAAGGTACCCGATAAAAGGTATATTAGAAAAAATAGTAGATAAATTTCTCTAGAATATTATCCAGAAAATACAAATTAATTCATATTTCTTTTAAAACTAATAATATAAATCGACACAATATTATTCCGTCTTTCTCTCCGACTTTTTTCTGTCTAATTGCAAAATACAATTAACAAAAATAAAATACATAAGCGACTGTTGCTATGCAATCTTATCTTTCTCTTATATTATCCCATCACTATAAGAGACAAAAACTATAGATATATTTCTTCTCGCTAAGATGCTTAATTCAAGGCCATTTACATACCACGTCACATGTCTCCTACCAATAAAAAACCACCAACCCTCCTCTCCATTAAAAATCAGAGCACACACTCTCTCTCTCGCATCCAGACAGTCATGCATTTACCAGAGCAAAAAAGTTTCTTCATATATTAATAAAATGGCAGGTAATTAACGGTACCCAAAAAGTTTTCAGATTTTTCATAATAAAAAATGTAAAAAGTTTTTACAGTGTGTGAAGTAATTAAGTACAATTTAAATTTTCATATTTCGTGCTTCTAAAAAATGAAATAAAAAATTAAATTCCAATTTCAAATACTATTTGTATTTAAATATTCATATTGGTTTAACTTCTATCCAAGAAGTTTGGTCCTTCGAAACCCTGGAATTATTATAACACGTTCGCAGCCTTGTATTCTTTCAACAGTTATGAATACTAATATTCATAATTCTTAAGTTAATTTAAGAATCAATATTTTAGGTTTTTAGACCTTTTTTGAGTTATCCAAAATACCTCGTAATATTTTTAATTTTATTAAAACTAAAATTTATACAATTATGATTTATCTGGAAAACCAAAAATGTCACTTCTGTATTCAAATAGAAATTTTTTTACCATACAGAATGTCTCTTTTATAAATGTTTTAATTATCTAGACGAATACACATGATATTACGATTTTATAATAATATTTCTTTTATCATTATTTAATAACGAATTCCGGATGTGTATATATTATAAAAAAACGTATAAATTCGTATCACAAATCTTTATCAAAAGTTGATAAATAATTCAAATATTTTTTATTTATCCATATGTAAATTTACGATTTCCTATTCTGGCATATGAAGTATGAACACTTTCTTGTGGTTTTCCACTCTTCCATTCCATATCCGGAACGACAGGACTTCACAGGATTTCCCTGACCACCATCTGTCTAGTTCTGGAGTCCTAGTTTTCCGATGTTGATGACATCTGTGGCCCTCTGCGAGTCAGCGCAGCCACTGCAATCATAAATCTTATTTGTTTTTGCCACCAGTGCTCTCCCTGTGGGAGATATTTCGAGTTAAAAGGTTGGTAACGCACAGATTCTAAAGTGACAAGAGGTGAAAGACAATTTGCACCTTTTATCTGTTGGAATTTAGCTACCGAAATTGGTTTTATCAAAGGTGATTTATTATTATTAAAGTCAAGCTATTATATATATTTTTTTAATAATAATAATAATAAAATATTAGATTTATAATAAGCCCAATACTGTTCTTTTTAGTAAAATTTTCAAAGCCGTTGGAATTTTAAAATCCTGACAAAAAGTCCTTCCATTTTTTATAATGAGTGAGTGAACAATTCGGCGCTGATAACTCAAACCATTTTTATCGTTGATTCCTCCGGATGTGTGTTTGCTCTTCTAGAGAAGTTTTTAATCACGAAAAATCCCAGGATATCTCTCGGTTCTATCTTGATTTCCAGCAGGAAAATAGAAACCATCATCTTGGACGTATGAGATTTATTTAATGACTTATTTTTCTTTATATTTATTCTAAAATTATCGTTAATTATTTTACAATTAATATAATTTATTTATCATGTCCATGCTACAAAATTTATAAGCGTTAACAGATTTGAATTACCAAACGAAATTTTTTATTATATCATTCAATTGAAACGGTAAATTTTGATAAAAAAATTATTTTTATTATATTGAAATCTTTAATAAAGGAAATTCCTTTGGAAATAAAATCTCCGCGATTATCTGAAAATTTCGGAAGCCATAGTTTTCTATTTGTGGACATTTCACCAGGTGAATTTCTATTTTAAAAACCTTTGATTCGTAATTCACAATTCAGTTCGTCCCAAAGGAAAGCTGCACAATTCTCTCCGCGGGTTTTCAGACTCCAATTACATTTTTTACTTCCATTGTTGCTCATTTGCAGTGCACTATTCTTTGAACGATCTCTCTTGAATTATAGAGCGGTGAACACCAGGTTCGGGCTACGAGTTCGGCGGTTATTTAGGTAATGTAGAGGTGGGATATAATTTTTTCCAGAAAGTAAATTTTTTATAAAATAAAATAACTCGAATAGAACAATGACATAGGAATTTAGACCCTAGCTAAGTAAGTTTGTAACAATAAAAATTAAATTCAATTGTTTTAATTTTTGGTATCTTAAAGATAGGAAAATATGGTATTCTAACTTGTTGGTTAATTATTGGACCAGGCTACAGTCAGTTGTATATCTTCTTCGTAAAATGAAATGTACGTCATTTGTCAGCTGTCAATGAACTTCTGAAGTTGACCACGCCCTCTCTTACACGCGAGGAGAAAATTTTTTTAGGTTATATTGACAGTATGACACATCAAAGATTGACCCTGCGCAGCCGTTATAACGCAGCCCTACAACACGTGTAAGACTGGTAGGTGGGTCACTTATTACGGGGTCCCTTTAAATGAGCCCTGCACAGCTCCTCTAACCCAGAACACTCTGTCGCGCAGCTCTAGTTCAATTTTCCGCCATTTTGAAAAATTTGACAGGTCACTTCCGGTCGAGATACTCATATACTTATTATATCTAAGTGGAGGAATTGGAAATACTTAACTTCCCATGCTCAAAGATCATACAAAATGTTCATAGTAATAATGAATTTTTATTGCAATATAAACTTTGCTTATTCTAATGACAAAAAATATATAGATTTTAATAAAAATATGAACGAAAACGAAGAACATTGCTGTTCCTTTTTACCCAATACTCTAAGGGGTAATTGAGATCATAACGCGACTGAAATAGGAAAGGTATGAGGTAATTACACACGATGCAATTAAATCTTTATAATAAATTACAATTTCTTGTGTGGCACATATCACACACGTATCCTTTATAGTAAGGGAGGCAACGATGCTAAATGGGGATTTACTCGAGCGTCGTGAATACCTATTAGATTTCGAAGGTTATGTTCATGTAAAATTCATTATATTTAATTCATTAAACTTTTTAAAAAGACAATAAAAAAATCAAAGCGTTGTACATATACGAACACGAACGTGTTATTGTGATCAACTGGGATGGCATCATAGCGACAGAAAGTAGTGTGGAAATGGTGCCAAAGAGTGAGAGATAGAAAATAGTGAGAAGGTAAAATAGGCGGGGAGTGGGAAATACATAATTCTCAGCAGCTGCACACACCACACTTTACTGATGATTACTCCAGCTTTAGGAAATCGGCAGATTATATTATTTTCGTGATCCTTAAGTTATTTCCTCCAAATGAAAAAAAAAATAACTGCGCTTGAGTATTTTAAGGTAACGTTTTTTTACCAATTTTTTTACTAATTTGTATCTCGAGAATTTCTAATGTGGAACTTTTTTTTACTTTTCTAATCTTTTATCCTATACGGACGGCTATATATTAGGAGCCCATATCCGGTAAAAGTACTCAACTTGGTGCAAGGTATCTCTAATATCTTAATCTGCCGCGCTTCGGTAAATCCCAAAATTTCCGCTTAGCCTCCCATACTATTAGTAGTCTCGCAGGCAGTACATTTTTCATATGCCTAGAGTTTACAAATGGCGCATACGCTAGTGGAGATTCATACTTTTCGTTGCATATACTCCTCTTCGTTTTCATTTCTTTATAAAGTCTTCTTTAAATTTCTGACTTCTTTAGTGCCGTTACACATTCGACAAACCGGTCAATACTGACGATCATTCGCTCTCATTGATTCTATTGGGGTAGAGTGTATCGTCCGTCGACTATTGGTCCGTTAGAGCATCCGTACGCGTACGGTACGCGTCAGTCAGGTCCATCGGCATTATAAGTATTTTCACATACTGATGATAGACAGTGTTGCTCATTTTACTTACTGTTTTATGTTTCTTTAAAGTTACATGTGTTTGAAATATGTCCTTCAGCGATTTTAGAATAGACACCCAAATATTAATTAGTTTAGTGCAACAAGAGATGTGTATACGAGATCTACATAGTTCGATTTGTTGTTTGTCTTCGAACTATTAATCTTTTTAAGCACAAAGCGGCAACAATGTACCAGTCACATGTGTAACGGCTCTTTTGACTCGTGGCTTCTTTTGTATGGTTTTAACGTTCTTTTCAGGTCTTTTGTTGAACATTTTTATTTTCTACTTTTCCTCTCACTTCTATTTTTCTATTTTTCCTTTAGTTGAAGTTTTTTTGGTGTGCTGGATACAATTTGAGAATACCGCTTACTCTATCGCTTAAAAGTGGTTCCTGTTTTATGAATGACAAGCACATTGATAATTTGGGCAAGAGACACAGAAATGTATGAAGGAGTATTAATGATAATGCTCAAAACATTTTCAGGAATATAAAAGGCATCCTGTGTTGGTGTTTGACTGTCTGTTAATGAACTCATTTAAGCTATGCTCAGGTGCGGTTCTTGAGTCTGGGATTAATCAAATATTTCAAATTTAGGGGTAAAATGGTGAGCTGAAGTACCTGAAGACCTGAATTTTCTATACCTCTCTTTCTAACACGTTGAATTCCATATACCTATAGTAGAACTTGCGTAGACTATCTATTGATAGGCTCTACTTTGTTTTATATATCAATCGTTGTTTGTAACGATTGAATCGAGTTTTAACTCATGGATATTTGTTAATAAATCTATTTCATTTTGAATAAGTAGTTTATTTTTTCTAATATTGTACCCAAGGTGACGGCATAGAGAGACCAAATTCCAAAAAACCGGCCAAAAGTTGGATAGATTGGATAAGGGCCAGAGGGTCGAATTCCAGACTTCAGCATGCCCTATCCGGTATACCTGCTACTGTAGAATATCTGGAATCAACGCCCCTTGGAACACACCCACACCATTTATATTTCAAATCTAAATTTTGAAAGATTTTGAAGATTTTTCTTGCCATTTTTTTCGGGTCAGATATTTTTTTACTCCGATTTAAATGAAATTTTATTTCTAGATAGAGAAAGATGATTCGAATTAAGAACAGCTGTTGGTTTCGTTCAAATTTGTTTTTTTTTACATTTTTTCAACGAATTATTAAGAAGTTTCGCTTTCACCATTTTTTAAAAAAACTGAATTATCTCAGAAACTAAAAGAGCTAGAGCAGAATGGATATTTTTTTTTGGAATCCACGTCCCTGGAAACACCCTGACACCATTTATTTTTTAAATCTAAATTTTGAAAAATTTTGAAGATTTTGTAAGGCAAACCTTGCCTTTTTTTTCAGGTCAGATATTTTTTTACTCCGATTTAAATGAAATTTTATTTCTAGATAGAGAAACATGATTCGAATTTAGAACAGCTGTTGGTTTCGTTCAAATTTGTTTTTTTTACATTTTTTCAACGAATTATCTCAGTGTTTACTAATAGATAATAAATAAAAAAATGTGATGACCTATTGCCAAAATAACTCGTAAACGATACATAAAATACCACATCTCTATTTTATTTATTATTCCGATCTTAATCAAAAAGAGTAACGTACCTAAGCAATATTTTTTTACATTTTTTTTTTGTTTCGTGGATCGTGATTATTTGATTATTTTTACTCGTTTTTCATTTCCAATCAGCAAATATTGTTTTGTTTGAGTTCGCGTATATGAAAATACATTGAACTGTTTTCGTCCCAATAATAAGAACCGAGTTTGTGCGACTGGACAAATCGATCAAACATGAATATTCGACATAGAAATACTACAAAATAAACTCTACAAAAATTTACTTGAAATGAGAAAAATATTAATATATCAACTGATAAATGAAAAAGATTGTCAGGATTAAACAAAATAAACATTCCATTATTTATATATCATGAAGCTAATATAATAGGTATTGAATGATTGAAAATAATAAATAATTGATTTGAATATTTATTATTTCGGACTACTTTTAAATCGAAAATTAAATTAGGTAGCAGAATAATTATAAAATAAATAAAAATCATTCACGTAGTTACTCTGAAGGTTTTTTAACAAATTTAACATATTTTTGTATGATATTTAAATGAGGGTTTATCAAAATATAAAAAAAAAACAGGAAAAAAAGAAACAGGGAAATATAGAAAATTATTAAAAAATAGTAAAAAAGAGTAAAAAATAATAAAAAATAGCAAAGTAAAAACAGAAAAATAAACAGAATAAAATAGGAAAATTAAAAAATCAGGGAAAATGGTAAAAAACAGGGAAAATAGGAAAAAATATGAAAATGGGAAAAAATAGGAAAAAAATGAAATTACAGGAAAAAATAAAAAAAATTAAGAAAATAGGCAAAATAGGAAAATGTAAAAAAAATTGGGAGAAACAGAGAAAATGCGCAAAATGGGCAAAATAGAAAAAACGGGAAAAAAGAAACAAAGGAAACAGAGAAAACCAAGGAAAATGGTAAAAAAAATGTAAAATAATAAACAAAAATAGAGAAAAATATTAAAAACAGGGAAGTATATGGAAAAATAGGCAAAATGGTTACAAATAGAAAGAAATAGGAAAAATGGGAAAACTAAAAAAAAAGTAAAAAACATCAATAAGTGTTCGTGATAGAAATGAAGACATAATTTTTTCACAATTTAACTGACAGGCGTCACATAAGGAAAAAGTGTTATGCTGCCTCCAGGCGATTTTTCCTTTCTGTTTTTTTTTCTTGTTTTTTCTGTTTTTTTTTTCGGACTTTTTTGGATTTGTTCACATTTTTCCTCATTTGTTTCTTATTGTTTCGTTTTTTTTTCTATTTCTTTCTTTTGTTTTCTAACTTTTTCTGATTTTTATTTCTCTAATTAATTTTGGCATTTTGCTGCTTTTTTTATGTTTACAATTGTTTCCCGTTTTTTTTTGAGATTTTTACATTTTTCTCGATTTATTTTAATCTCTTCTCATTCTTTTCTCATTGTTCTATTTTTTTTCTAATTCTTCATTTTGTTTTTTATTTTATCCCATTTTTTCTTATTCCTCTGATTTCTTTTGATTTTGTTTACTTTATTTTTCGTTTTCTCATTTTCCATTTTTTTCAGTTATTTTTTCATTCTTTTCTGTTGCTTTTTTTTTATAGAGCGAAAGATTTTTTGATTTTTTATCGTTTTTCTGTTGTTTTTTTTAGGATTTTTTTGGATTTGTTCACATTTTTCCCTATTTTTTTCTTTTGTTTTCTAACTTTTTCTCATTTTTCTTTTCCTCTAATTTATTTGAACTTTTTTGCATTTTTTCGATTTTTTTACTCTTCCCTCATTTTTTTATCATTGTTCTGTTTATTTTCTAATTCTTCATTTTGTTTTTTATTTTTTGCCATTTTTTCTTATTCCTCTGATTTCTTTTTATTTTTCCTTTTCGTTTTCTTATTTTTCTAATTCTTCTCTGTTATTTTTTCATTTTTTCTGTTGTTTTTTATTTTTTTCTCTGTCTCGCAAATCAATTTTTTATAAATATTTTATAGAGCGAGAGATTTTTTGATTTTTTATCGTTTTTCTGTTTTTTTTTCACGTTTTTTTGGATTTGTTCATATTTTTCCTCATTTTTTTCTTATTATTTCGTTTGTTTCTCTATTTATTTCTTTTGTTTTCTAACTTTTTCTCATTTTTTTATTTCTCTAATTTATTTTCAATTTTTTGCCATTTTTTGGGATTTTGTTACTATTTTTTTCTCACTATTGTTTTTTTTTCTAATTCTTCATTTTGTTTTCTTATTTTTTACCCTTTTTTCTTATTCCTCTGATTTCTTTTGATTTTTTTTTTCTCATTTTTCTGATTTTTTTCTGTCGTTTTTTCAATTCTCTCTGTATTTTTTGATTTTTTCCGTTGTTTTTTTTTATAATTTCGGTTTCTTTCAGGTTTTGTCATTGTTTTCTTATTCTTCTAATTTTTGCGATTTTAGTCGATTTTTTCGATTTCCTTGTGATTTATTTCGGGTTTTCCATTTTTTTTTAAGTAATAAAATAACGTAAGGATACAGTACCTACAAAACTTAAGTCTGTGTTTCAATATCACTATCACTTATATCGTCACTTGTTACGTTTTTTTTCCTGTGCCACCCTATATTTTGTTCAATTTCTGCGCAGTATATTTTAATTTCAGACTCGCTGGATATCCCTTCTTAATTTCCTCGTGTCATGTCCCTTCTTAATTTCTCGTGATTTATCTCTCCTTTTGATACTGACTATAAAATGCCTTTTCCATGCTAAAAATCTTCTTTTTACCTCATCAATCAGAACAATCAACTTCTAAAAGACTATATAGGGATTTTTGGTTCTTCTTTTCTCCCGGATGTAAACCTTTTATTTTTTGTTTTTCTTTTCTCCCTGATGCAAAATCTTTGTTTTTGGTTTTATCTTTTCTCCCTACTTGTGGATTAGGAACATTTTTTCCTACCGAATCCAAGAGGTTGATTTGGAGAATTATCCTTAGAAAAATACAACTGGAAGAAACTTGCTAATAAAGAAAAACAAGAAGTCTATTTTTCCAAAAGAAACCAAGAAAGGTCTCTCAAAAAAATCAAATATTATTCATAAAATATTTTATTCTTTTTCTTGAAATCAATCAAAAAATCAATTAGACTGGCGTCCATATTTTTTTTTTAATTTATATTTTACTTTTTTGATATTTTTCAAATTTTATTTGTGGAACGAATCTATAATAAAAAGAATTGAGCTTAAATCACATTTATCATTAAATCACTTTTATCAATAAAAAAATTTTATCGTTTCACACTAACCATAATAATATGTTTATGAACTTGAGTCCCATCCATTCTTTTCTATGAGTCGAAAGGATGGGAAATATTGCACCTAATTAGTACTTGACCCCCCGCACCCTTTTATACAACCCCGGATTATTCGACCAACATACACTCGATAGAGAGCATATTTATTTGAAAAAATGGGAGTCAATGATAAATATATAAATATATATATAGTATGAAGGCCACTTGCACGAGCAGCATCAGTAGAGATAAAATGTATGTAATATATTCTTTATTTTTTTAACAATACATGTATTATCTTGTTCATGGTGTTTTTTTTTAAAAAATTTTTTATATCAAAGTTCCATTTTCATTTATTTAGGAACACTATTAAATTCATATTTGAAAAAAACTGCATTAGGGCATTGAGATACACCCCAAAGGGTCTTAACATAAGTATAGGGTAACTTTAGTTTTCAGTAACTATATCTTTAATTTTTTATATAGTTTTTAAAAGAATCAAATTTTATGCAAATTATGTTTGTCATGAAGAAGAAATGAAAGCATTTATTGTTGTTATAAAAAAACTTTAAATAAACTAAGTCAAAACATAATATTTTCTACAAGTGTTTTTCTATATGACTAAGAATACAAGAAAAAACTTAAGATCATCCAAAAATAATACATTTCAGTTAAATATGTCAATTTTAACTTTTAGTTAATAGATGATGTGGTGATTTGTCTACAGTTACAAATAACCTGGTTTCTGGATTTTTTCCCTGCTTCGGACTGGCTTTAGTTGCAATCAACGGAATTAATTAAAAGCCTCTGGGTGAATAGAGTTGCGGTGTATTAATACTTGCAAACGAACAAAACAGTAGCGTATCAATCTAAAGAATTTTTTCTAAATATTCCATAAATAAATCTTTTGTTTATAATTACTTTTTTGATTAGAGATTTAAACAAAGCTAGTCGAAATGAGTTTGGAAATTTTACACTTAACGTTTTCAACCAATTCAAAGCCTGTATTTTGTATCGTTACCATAGCAACTAAAAAAATTTCCGGAAATTTTTCTCGTCCTTAAAAAAAATAATTAAAAATAACAGTAAATGAAAGTTAAAGCGTCGAAATAATTAATAATGATAACAGGGGACAAAAGTAAAAATATAATATAATAAAAACTTACCCTATAGTTCGAGGGGAAGAAAAGAAGTTTTCAATAAGCGACATGATGAAGAGGCAAAGACAGAGAATTGTTAACATGAGAAAGACAGTTTATAGTAGTACCTAGAAGAGAGGGAGATCTTAAAATGGGATATCAAGTGAGTCTGAAATTAAAATATACTGAGCAGAAGAATAATGAAAATACAGGGTGGCACAGAGAAAAAAACGTAACATTCATTAGTGAAAAAGTACCAGCATACCATGGAATCCAAGAAAACTGATGCCCTGACTCTGAGAACCAAATAGAACAAAATAGAAATTCGCTACTGAATGGAGACTTGTTAAACGTACATGGAGGTGTCAATCTCCAAAGGGGGTCAACAGGGAGGGGTTTTATCCCCTCCATTCTGGAATGGATTCTATACCCAAGGGTTTGCAGACGATGTACTCATACTTGTAGTGAGTAATTTTCAAAATATTGTCTCAGACCTTATACTACAGGCGCTATCTCGAGGAGAAGTGGTGCCTTAAGGAAGAACTTAACTAAATTCTGGAAAAATAGCACTCATTCCCTTCAGGAAAAAGAAGAATCTAGACAGTTTCAGGTCAGCAAAGATCTTCAACACGCAAATACAAATAAACCAAGAGATGAGCCTCAGATACTCCTATGAATGTTCCTGCTTCTATGAATGTTCCTGCTATAAAATCCCCAATAACTATCATCATGCTTCCAGTTACATAAAATCGTGGAGTTAGTAGAAACATTTCTTCTGGTATCAGGGAAAGATTACTAAAAGAATACGGTCAAATCTATATAAATAATTGAAAAAATAATAGCCTTGCGGTTTCTAAAAATTTCAGCATCATTTCGTCCTGGTGATTATATTCTTATGTGTGTGCACTCAATAGCACGAATACACAAACTAAATCTGCTCAATTGATAAAATTCAATAGCCTTCTCTTGCCTCTCTTCCTCACTTTCGGGCACCTTTATATAAATCCAATTCGCTACGTGCAGAGTTCATAGTGGGGACAACTGAAACGATCCCAGAGCTCGTAGTTGTCAAAATTTAGTGAAATCATGCTCTTGTCATAAATAAAGACGTCAAAATTAAATATAAAAATGATTCATAGTTGTTAATTGCAAAAATACAGGGAGAAATAGCAAGTACAAATTTTACACATTTTCAAGAGCTAGTTGGAAATTAGAGAAAAGAAAGAACTGGATAAATGCAGTTAGAAGAAAAAAGTAACTAATGTATAATCTAATTATGTAGCATGCTTACTTAGACGAATGTGTATTTTATTCTACAATTAGTCGATATGATTAAATAACTTTTGCCACTATGACTTAATTCATTGAAATCATATTTGATGCGTAATTGACTCAAATCCGGTTTTATTGAATAGACTCAAATCCGGTTTGATTGAATAATTACATTCATCATAGCCTAAAAATCATTTAAAAAAAAAGTATGATAAATTATTGTGACTGAAAATCTAGCAGATATTCATAAATTTTTGTTATTCTAGCTGTCATGTATTATTTGTTTGGATGTCACTGATTAACATAACCTAAGAATCATAGTTTTTGACATTTATTTACAAGTTTTATGCTTTGTTCATCACAACACATTTTACTGATTTTCTTTTAAAATTTTTTTATTTATATGCTTATAAATTTTAATGAGATTTTTTTATAACGAATTTTTAATTTTTATGCACAACTTACATACTTCTCACAATTATCGAGCATGATTTTATGCACACCATCAGATGGAGTTTTCGTAGCGCTCCCTGCCAATACAGTATTGCTAAAGCCTCAGAATCTCTTATGAATAATCCTGCTATAAAATGCTTCCAGTGGCATAAAACCATAGAGTAAGTAGAACCATTTCTTCTGGTGGTCAGGGAAAGATTACTAAAAAACACATTCAAATCGGTATGAAAAATTTGTCTGGTTACTGATATCGATGGATATTAAATCTATAATATTATGGGTGATTTATTTTGGCAACCGGAATCGATTTAAAAATTTTGTTTCTGACCATTCTTCCAAATGGTTCCGATGTTGTCTGAATACTGAGCTATTTTTTCTTGAGGTAATAATATCAATTATTTCCAAAAAATCTTCATCATCAGTTATTTCTTCCATAATTTATGTAGTAAGTATTAAAAAAGTTAATTTATTGTTCTGTTATCAAAATGTTCCAGTTAGGCAGAACTTAACTATCTTTTATTATTGTCACCAATATTGTATATATGGTTATAATTCCAAATAATATGTTTATTCCTAAATCCTAAAAAGCTATTTTTTTTTAATAAAAGTTACTTTATTTCTAATAAACAAAAAAAAACAAGGAATTTTAAATTGGAAACGGTGCGATAAATGACGTTGGTTTGCGCGGATGGAAAATTAGTTTTAAAAACGAATTGTTTACCTTTAGACGTCATTCTATTTACAATTCTGCCAGGAAACAATTCACGATACCACCGTTGTTAATCATTGGAGATAATGATAGCATGGCGGCTCGCGTGTCGTATCCGCGTCCTTTCCAGTGGCGTCATTTAAAAAGCGGAGTTAAGAGAAAAGACAAATTTTATTGTAGTCCCTTTAAATTAGACAAGAAAATGCTTATTTAACGAAAGTTTTGCTATAGCAACAAGACACGGATCAAATTGAAGGTTTCGGTCTGCGTTTTTAGAAAAAGACATTTATATTGTAATAGAAACACTCTGTTATAATTGTTACAAAAAAATTAAAAAAATTGCTTGTTATTTTTTTAATGTGAAGATAAAATATTTAAATATTGTATTTTTATATTTAAAAAAAATCAATTGATATTAATTGGTATATAATAACGAATCTCAGATGCGTCTGGAGATAAGTTGATCTAATTTGATTGGTTGACAAATTATGGCGTGATCTTTTGTAACGGTCGTTATGCGTGAACTAGGAAAAATTTTGACGTGTATTTACAGGATAGGACTTGCAGAAATTTTATTTTCTTTGTTGAATATAGTAAAGATGATTTGACTTAAAAAAATTGAATTGTCAATAGGATATAGATATAATTCTGGGTAAATTATGTGAAATGATTACAGTCTTTACAAAGCATGCTTTCTTGTTATTTTTCATTAAAGACACTTTTAGAATAATAAATACTATTCTAAAACGAATCCTACGGAAGTAAACTACAGAAACGAATGGCACTAAATCCGTTAAAATTTCTGCTGATACGTCATAAAAAAATGTGCTTTCATCATAAATTCTAATCGAAATGACAAAAACGTAATTAATAGTCTGTTTCTTATTCATTAGTTTCGTTTTTAGTGCAGTCGCAAATCCTTCTGACACCGTTTTGGTCTGTTATGTATTAATCTAGAAAAAAATATGATTGAAAGGCGTTAATGGACTCTAGAAAAAAGTCAACGGTAAATTACTAGGCGAATAAAGTGGAAAGTGGAGGAATTTGATTTATGGGAATCATAGTCGTTAGTAAATCTGAAAAGTAATAGTTGTTTCGTTTCTTTTAACATGAAATATTGTATAAACTGTTTGAAGTATAAATTCAAAGAAACATAATATTGAGTACATTTTAAAACAGTGATTTATTTCAGATGTTAAAATTATAATTATATTAAGTATTTTTTTGGAATTGTTTTATTAGGTTAATTTTACTAATTGCTTTAAAAAATCCTGCTAACATGGTATTATAAATATATAGTTAATTATCTTAGCGACTTCAAGTTAAACATAATTTTTTTTTAAAGAAAATATTCACATCTATTAATTCAGTAATATCAACGCCGGTAACGCCATCTATTCACCTAACCCTGCTGTAGGAGAAAATATTCCTTTTCATGGTTACTGTTGCGGAATTTCAATGTGAAACTAAAATATTATTAACTTAAGATATTGCATTGTGCAGGATATTTTGATTGATTCTTACGAGCCTTCCGGGAGGGATTTTGTGCGCTTCCCCCGCTTAAGTCACTGGAGATAGCCTCCTCATTCCCACTACTTCTCATACTTTCTGCACTCCCTATATACGGCGACCTGTTGGCTAGCAAGTGCAAAGCGTTGTATAATTTCTGGTTGTGTTTGGGGCTGTATTATTTCTGGTTGTCTTAGGGGTTGTATAATTTCTGGTTGTGTTTTGTGTTGTGTTTGTAGCTATATTATGTGTTTTTCGTCTTTTATAGAAGTAACATTAGTTTCATTGACTTTTGGCAAACCGTAAACAACTGTTTTCCCTAAAACATTCAAAATTCTTTCATCATCCTGTGAGAGAATGTTTGGAATTGGTGGACCATCTCCAATTTTATTTTTCAAGACATTAGTTTTTAATTTTGCTGATTTCGTCCTACTTTTAAGCCACCTCTAGAAATAACAAGTGTCTGTAATTTTGAAGTATTTGTCTTTATACATATATTAATTAATATTTGTGTATAACCATTATAGTATATATTGGTTACCTTTCTCCAATCTTTCCAAGATTTTCCAGCCCCAGGAATTGAACTTAACAAATCTGCTAATGTGTTCCACGAGTTAACATAATCTTTTTTTGTGAAATTAGATAAAAAAAAATTTATTGATTTGAGGATTTTTCTCCATAATGAGTCTTTTTTGTTCAGAAGACATTGGTGAACTTCTTCTTTTATCTTCCGTTATATATTTTATAGCTACTGCTACTCTAAAGGTTAACAGAATTACTAAATTCGAATGACAAATCCAACATATCAATCAGCTTTTTGTTTACGATGTTGCCAAAAGATTTTTATCGTTTGCATTTGTCGCTCATCACCCGAACGATATCGTTCAAAAATATTCGTACACGAACGTCTTCGTTCCGTCAACGAACATTTCGAGAATTGACCCCCAGGGATAGCGAAATTGTTTAATTTCCTACTGAGGTCATGCGCTAATGTGGACATATATATTTTTTCAGGCGCGTATGTTAATACACTAAACAAAATTTAAGTAACTAAAAAGCTTCCTAAGTTGTAAACAAAATATGAATATAATATATATTACACTGATATTATAAGGCTTATCTCATATTTGTTCATCGAAGCAGTCGTATGACACTAAAATGTCTTATACAACATTTGCGAACAACGTACGAAACTTTTGTTGTGAACAAAAACAAAAGATTCGAAAATCGAATGAATTCCATTTGATTTGTATTTTCTAGTATCGTTTATAAGCTTCAACGGCTTCTGAGATTTTATTACACTTTACTGCACCGCCAACGCGCGATCGGCTGCAGCAGCGCCCTCTAGAATCTACGATAAAATGCAATCTATATCTAGTCCACTGTTAATTTCACTACAGACCTACAAATTCACAGACAAAGTCTCAATAAAGTTTATTACGGAATCTGCAACACTTTTATTACTGGATCCGGTAGTGAGATATGGCCGGCGATAAAAACTTCTATTCGGATCTCAGATTTTCTTTATGCCCAAACGTTGGAAGTTAAAAGTTAAATCCAGGACCGTTTTCAGTAATTTTAATGGTCTTTATACGATCTATCTACGTACATGAAAACGAATTATTTAAATGATGTAATGGCAAATACTGTTACTTTTCTAGAAACTAAATCAATATATCTATTAACAGGTTTCTTGAGAAAGTTATCGAAAATTAAAAACTGTTAATTTCCTACACATTATAAAAAAATCGACCGTAGAGAATATGTTATTTATTATTATTATTTTAATTACAAAATACTAAGCATTACATTGATTTATGGAACACATTAAAAATAGCGAGCTGATGGTGAATTAATATTTCAATGTTGGTAATGACATAAGGTGCGCATGCGCACGTTATATATCATATTGCTACAATTAGGATCTCCTAAAACCATGTGTGAAAACTATTGGGAATTCGGGAAAAATTTTCATACAATAGTTGTAGGGAATTTTAAATGTGTATTTTTCTCGCCATCTAGCGGCGAAACTATGAGGAATTCGATAAAAGTTAAACATAAAAGTTAAAGAAAATTTGATGCTTTACAACTTTGCACAAGAAAATTTTGCACTAAATACATTGTTTGTCCTCAAAAACTAGAGAAAACATACATGCACATTTTTACGCGCCCTCTAGTGGCGAAACTATTGGAAATTCTGGAAAAAGCTTGAAACAAAAGTTATAGAAAATTTTATTCCCTAAAACTTTGTACTACAACATTTTGCATCAAAATGTATTGTTTGTCCTCAAAATCAAGAAAAACTATAGAAAACATACATGCACATTTTTTTACGCGCCCTCTAGTGGCACAACTATTGGAAATTTTGGAAAAGGCTTAAGACAAAAATTGTAGGTAATTTTATGCTCTAAAACTTTGTACTACAACATTTTGCACTGAAATGTATTGTTCGTCCTTGAAATTTAAATAAAGCAAAAAATTGTTACATGTATATTTAACCAATGTCGGTCTTGAGGACCTTCTACTGTACCAATTTAAACCAAAATCTAATGGTCGCATTCCAGGCACACACCGACCCTCCATACCAAATTTCAGCTTGATTGGTCTAACGGTTCGGCAGTTATCGTGGAAGATTACACACAGACACACAGACATACAGACACACAGACAGACCATGCGCTTGAAATGGTTTCAATCTTCTTGAGGGACCTCAAAATGGATATTTCCATCGATATCTCGATTTTTTTTTGCTCGTTCACCTTACTTTCCCTTTGATGGGTCCGGGAAAGTAAAATAGGGGTATATATATGGTTCTTTTGGTAACAACCATAATAGCATAAATTGTCCGATTTACGATTTTTTATGGTTCAGTTAACATCAGAACGCCCAATGAACATACTAAAACGTTTTATAAACGTTTGTGAAAGAACGTGGCATAATAAAATATCTCTACAAAACGTCCACAATCATTTTAACGCTACATTACTTTGACGTTTTAAAAACCTAGGAAAAAAAGTCTAGTAAACTTTTTTTAGCGTCCATGTATCAAGTTTTTTATAAAGTCACTATAAAGTCGTTTTAAACTCACCCGGAAAAATGTTTAAAAAAGTCCCCAAAAGTATGTTATCAGAAACAGTCAGAAGGTGACGGTTTTTAAACGTTTTTGTAGATCGGGTTCAGAAAGAGTTCACAAAAAGGACGTTATTTGATCGTTATAACGTTTTATTTGATCCACTTTTAGAACAACCGTTAAAAACGTTTAGTTTAGTTCTTCAAAAGTATGCGTTTAAAGGGACGTTTATTAAACGTTCTATTTGAGTTGAGTTTTTTTATCGTCCATGTCAGAAAATTTTATAAATTCATTATGACTTTTTTAAAACGTTGTAAAAAGTATGTTTTTAGAAATAAATAGATTTAAACGTTTTTATAGATTGTTTTAAGATCCACTGTAAACAATCGTTTTTAAAACGTTTTATTTGAGTCCTTTTTAAAATCACTGTTAAAAACATCCCAAAAAAACGTTCCCTTAAAGTAAGTGTCAGAAAGAGTCACAAAAATGACGTTGTTTAAACATTTTATATAAGTCATTTTTAAAACGTTTTATTTGATCCATTTTTAAAACAACGATTAAAAACGTTTAGTTTAGTTCCTCAAAAGTATGTTTTGAAAAAGAGTCAGTCATAAGAGGGACGTTTATTAGTAGGGGTTACGGCGGTTGAGCGTGGAAAAATTTCCTATCTCAATAGCATTGTAAGCCACGCCCCGTTTCCATCGTTTTTCCACGTTTTTCGACGTTTTCGTCGTTTTCATCGTTTTCGTCGTTTCGTCACCTGTAAACAGTCGTGTTTAAAACGTTTTATTTGAGTAGTTTTTAAAATCACCGTTAAAAACATCCCAAAAACGTTTCCCAAAAGTATATTTTCAGGAGTCATAAAAGGATCGTTATTTTAACGTTTTATTTGTATCGTTTTTAAAACGTTTTAATTGAGCCACTTTAAAATTTACGGTTAAAAAGGTTTAAAAACGATTTTTTTATGTCTTTAAATACATTTTTTTGGAAAAAGTGAGAAAGTGACGTTTTTTAAACGTTTTTGTAAATTGTTTATAAAACCACTGTAAAAAATGTTCAAAAGGCGTTTTGTTGAGGTCAGCAAAAATATATTTTCATAAAACGGATGTTTTTTCAACGTCTTATATAATTACTGTAAGAAATTTTCAAAAGGCGTTTTGTTAATATAAATGGCCAGCAAAAGTAAAGTAAATAGTTATAAAAGGAATATTTACTTGACATTTATTTGACTCATTTTTAAAACCGTTATTAAGAACATTTACAAAAATGTTGTTTAGTATGTTTTCAGAGCTTGTAACGCTCTGTCGTTTATTCCCGGTAACGGTTTGCCCCGGGCGCTACCTTCCGTTTATAGTGTGAGAGCCACTTGCTCCGGACAGCGTCAGTGAAGTTATATATATATAATAATCCAAAGGTCGTTATAGCATCGACAAAAACTTGAGGCCAGAGGGACGGGCTTTACTTACCCTGCTGGAATGTCAATGCTCACAACCAATTAGTTATTAAAATAAAAATTTGCAAATAAAAATAATGGTTTTATTCAACACCAAAGCATATAAAAAAAAAATCTGAGGCGGACTAGGAAATCTTGTGTAACGTGTTCCAAAGCAAAAAAAAAATGTGATACGGATTACTATCGTACAGGACGGTGAGGCAATGCGTGCAGATGATAAGCGAGAAAATGTAGATAATAGTTTTATGAGACAAAGTTCTGTATTCCGGTTAATAAGGTAAATACTCAGCCCAGGCCGCCTTCTGTCTGTTATCCCGATTAAAAAAATATACGGCTTTCTCCGGCAAAAATAATTCAATGATTAGTATGCCGACAGGAAAAATAGAAAATTCTACACTATTTTTAGTACGGACCGTAAAAACTAACAACATTATAATGCCACTGGCCTTGAAAAATTCATAAGCTTCTTAAGTGCCGTGAGTGGAATGATTGTCGATCACGAAGAGAACTAAATCTTTCAAGCTAGCTTTCATAAATTTTTCGAAATGTCGCAGCTATTGTTTAAAATAATACTTATGATTATTGTTTTCTAAGTAGTAATGAAAGGCCGCTTCTAAATAAATTCCAGAAACTGCCACTAGATGGCGCTGCATCGAGGTTGGCGCGCGGACCAGCAAGCCAGCGTGGTGTATGTGTATGACGTAGTCATCAGATCCCTTACTAAGATAACCAAGAGTATTGGAACAGAATATATTTATTATTTTTATGCTGTCGACTACGTCACACAGACACACACACACACACACACACAACAAGCTGGCTCGCAGGATCGACGGCGTATCGCGTTTAAATTTTTCTAGAGAGGATCTGATGACTACGTCACACACATACACCACGCTGGCTCGCTGGTCCACGCGCCAACCTCGATTCAGCGCCATCTAGTGGCAGTTTCTGCTATTTTTTCTATAATTTTCCGTGGCGAATGGTATTTTATAGATAACGGTTTTTATATAACCACATGTAAATTCTGTTTTAATTAAAACAGGTGATCAAGTTGGACATAAAATTCGTCCTGCAATCCCTATATATTCTTCAATGTACGTAGAAAGCATGACAAATGTTTAGGGGAAAAATTTCTAACAATAATGGTAAACCTTTTTTTTAAAAGACCGCACTTATTTTCTATAAAATAAAATAATAATCAAAATTATGTTTATTCATGATTTCATTTTTATTAAATATGGCTTCATCTCCAAAAACGACTAAATGAAATGAACCTAATTATCTAAAAGTCCGGTTCTGTCTTTATGCCCAATGTCGGAAGTTAAAAGTTGAATCCCTTAGGATATATGGCGGGCTTGTGCGCTTAAGAAAGCATGCATTATTTGTTTTATCAGGAGTGGACGCAAACTCGTTTTAACAGTAGTTTTATTTTGAATTCAGGTTTCTACCACGCCGCCTCAGCCTGCTCGATTATCCAGGTGTTGGAAAGTTCCTTTCTTGCCGGAACGCTATATAACTTTTTAATAGTTTCCATTTCCTGGAAACATATTTTCTCAAATATTTATTGTTACAAACAATGCAATATATCAGAATATTTTACGATACTTGGCATTAAGAATCTCTTTGGATCATTTATTATGTTTATATAATATGTACTGATAAAATAGAAAACATGGTCTTAGGTCTAATTTAGTAAATATTGTAACTTTTATTATACGTCCTACTTTAGGTCCCAAAGTGTTATGAGCTTAATATTCAGGTATCGAATGTACATTTGTAGACTTAAATCTTTATTTTTATTCTGCCCAGGATTATTAGATTTAAATTAGGCAATTTTGTACCCAACTGTGGAGTAACTAATCAGGCGCAGCTCTATTGTTATCGAAACTAGAGTTTGGCCTAGCTTTCTCCAATCCCATTCACAAGGTGCGGAAAATCGTTTACAATCCAGCGTTGTACCTGTAAATAGATACGAAGTGAGTACAGCAGAGTTGAGTCTTTAGTAGATATTGTAGAGATACAATACAAATACTTCTCCAGCATGTTAATTGTAGTCTCGGTTAGCTCGAGGATCATTGAATATAGAAACCGTCATACGCAACTTTGTACTGCTTAAACCATTTCTTTTCTAAAGAACGCTGATGTATCAGATCTCCCATAGTTTGTTAGATTTTCGAAATACTGTTACATTTACTTTCCACGACCGGTTTTTAACATATAAAGTTTTGAATAGTTTTCAGTAGCTCTTGCTACCTATACATGTCGTTAAAATATCAATATCCATAATGACAACCGTAACGGAAGAATTTCCAGAAAATAAACCAATTGCTGTTTAAGTGATAAGTGTGTCACGACCATTTTGTTAGCTCATAACTTCTGTGTCAATATATCTATTAGTTGTGCATTGTTTTTTAAGTTATAAAGAAGAAAGATAGCAGCAGTCGCTGCTTTTTTATGTTACAGATTTATTTGAAGGACCTGCAGCATCTTCCTCTGGTTTTTTCTTTAAAACCCTGAAGGTTATTCTTGAGAGTCCCAGAAAGGCTTAGAATCCTCTGTTTTCCAACACCTTCGTGGTCAAGTCATCCAGTCCGAGCACTAGGGTGATTGCTTGTGACTAGGTCCGACTGCTAATGATAAGCCGGTCTTCCATTTTTAGCCCCATATTCTGGGTTTTCGGAAGTTGGAGTATAGTCTCCGTTTCCTTTTTTTCTAGGAAATCAGTGAGTACCCGCGCTATTGAGATTTGATGACTGTCCTCGCATTATCGACTTTGAGGTTTGCCCTCTCCCAGGGCTTCAACGTAGGTACCTGCTATTTGAGCAAGGTTTTCGATGCCTCGTTTTCACAGGTTATCATCAGCAATGCTGATTATGGCTACCTGTAAATTGATGTCATTTGCCCGAGACACATCCAAATTTCCTGAGTCAGAGCTTGCTGGATTTTTTTGCTTACTCCAGCGACAGCCTGACCTCAGGATAGTTTACTTCCGTAATTGTCATTTTTACGGTAGTCAGGGCCTGCCCAGTAGAAGTGCTGGGTTTTGCCTTATAGGTGCCTGTTTTAAGATTGGACCTCCCCGTTGAGATGCTGGGTTTAGACTTTTCGGGTGACTGCCTTGTCTTTTTTGTTGACGGTGACGGCGTGCTAGTCTCAGAGCATGCTTTCTTGCCGATTGGCATTAGGTTTGATCAACCTGCTCCAGTGTCTCAAGCTGTCTGATTGCCCTCAGTGTTTGGCGGCTGCATTTTGGATTTCTGGTTAATCCCAGGTTTTCTAGGAATAATCGATTCCCCACGAAACCGCCTCAATCGCTATCTTTAAATGAGCATTTGTTGAAGTCTAAATTTTTTAGATCTCTTTCGTGTTCCCTTGGTGAAATATTGCTACCACCAGTTCCCTCGGTGTTTTCTTAAGTTTCCTGGAGGATCTTTTTCTCCTCTTCGAAGTCTAAGGTTTGTATTGTCTCAGGATGTCCTAAAGGAAAGTTTTCCTGCAGAAGCTGGATTTCTGCGTTTAATGGAGATGGGAGTATTTACTGTTTTGTCGTCATTTTTTACATTTTGATATCCCACGAGTCAGTCGAAGTTTTTATCAACCCTAGCAGAACCTTTTTACAAGGCTGCTTACTCCGGAGTTTTGGCACTATAAAACAAATTATGTTTTGGTGGTCATAAAAGTTTTATTTTTGAATATCTACATTAAATAGAAAAGGATAAACAGTCTGCTGTAGTCAAAACAAAATTGCATGAACCATGGAGGCTACATTAGGAGCACGAATACCTTGTAAACAAATAATTTCCCAAAATAACAGGGCACTATAATGTTTCGAATGCGTATACAATATATCGAGTTGAAGCAAAAGTAATACCACAGGGACCGCTATCATTGAGTTCTAGAGCTCTTCTAGGAACACTCCTTTGAAGAATTTGATGGTCTTTACTAGCATGATCGTTAAAAACCTTTTTTAATATGTCTACTTTTCTTTGTTGTTACAATGACAAGAAAACGAGTTAGTTAATCTCAAAAGTGAACGAATTTTTAGGAGATAAGAACTATCGAAGGACCACGAAATTTAAGTTAACTTCGAAACTTCTTTGAAATAAAAATACTACTGATTTTATTTATAAAGAGCTTTTAATGTTTGTTCATAGCGAAAATCAAAGAATAATCACTGTGGTCTACGAAAACCAGTAGTATGAAATATACACAATTTTTCACTGACACTACTTGTTATAGGTTAGATTTAATATAAATCATTTACATGCTGATCTTAGAAAATTATCACCAATTTTTCAGGTAATTATCAAAGAAAAAACTACATTTATATCTTGACTGGTCTAGTTGGGCCGCATTTTTGTCTCAAGATACAAAAGATACAAGATACAAAGCGACCGTTTTGCCCATGTTATATCGGATAGCAAAAACGCGACAGATAAAACGCTGACCCTGAACATAAAATTTGGAACTAGTGCAAAAGAAATATACACCTAGTCTCTATGGCATGAACCTTAAAATATTTTGACAACTTCTCGAACTTAAAACGACCACAAACCCACAATTTATTTTAATAAATAAATAAATAAGAAAATAAAATATAGAAATAAATAAAAACTAAAAATCAAATTCATTCTCTATATAGAATAACTGTGGCCATCTATAAATTGGTATTCATACTAAACTAACCAGTTGAAAAGTAGGTGAAGATTCCTAATTTTTCAATGTTTTTATATTTCTTATTCTAAAATCTAAACTATTATTGATATTAATAAGAGATATATTGTTTAATTGGTAAATAATCTAGTTACTCGTTTATTAAGCCCTACATTCAAGGTGCCCATATACTCAACGGAGCAGAGGCCAAAAGGAGTGAAGAGAAGAAAACCTTTTATTTAAAAAATTATCAAATATAACATAAACTAAAAACTATACAATAGCTAATAATTAGATAAATAAAATAATAAAAAATACCAAATACCATATTATCTGGTTTATAATGATTTTCGATATTAATTTATTGTAAATAATGGGTAACTGTTTGTTTTAAATGTAAATACACTTACTAATAGATAAAAAAGAAGAATCGGAAAATATAACCTAACCTAAAAATAATAATAATCAATTAAGAACACAAAAGTTATAAACAATTAAATACAATGGGCAATTCTTTATCGTCTTTACTAACAAATAATCATATTGATGAAGAATTATCTCTTGAAAATGCCTGTAAACTTCTGGAAAATGATAATAAGGAAGAAAGAACAGAAAACTTAATTTATCATAATATTCCGGATAATATGGTATCAACAAAAACTGGCACAATAACAGATATAATAAAAGATTTGTATGTGATTGATGGTACTTATGTATTTACCAAAACAGAATCTGATTTCACAATAGGTTCTAAAGTTTCATATAATCTGTTTAACTCTGATGATAACTTTAAAGTAACAAACGTAGCTTTAGTCTGTAATGAATGGGATTCAATAGAAGAAAGTTCTAATTCTTTATGGAATAAAAGAATTATTATTTGCCAAGTAGAAAAACGAATAGAAAGAAAGTTATTACTATCTACAACAGATATTGCTCTTGATTTAGATGAAGTACCTTTAGAGTTTTTGCCTATAGTAGGAGACTGGTTAGAACTAGATGTTAAATGTATTGTTAATGAAAGGAAGTTGGATTTAAGCGGTGATATTTTAGAAATTAACCGAATATCACCTGTAAGAATGCATATTGAAACAGGAAAGGTAACTAGTTGGAAACATAATGAAGAGGTAAGCAACAATTATCATATAAATATTTTTGTTTAGCTTATGTTTATATTGTTCATTTTTAATGATTTTCATAGTTTGGTTATGCATTTTTAATGTAACTTTAATTGTGAATTCTTAAGAGCATGATTTACTTGACGAACAGATACACCTGAAGGGTAACGGTGTGGTCGGAGCAAGCAGATTTTATGATTCGGGGCATGGCTTATCCATTTTGACCACGTTTCTCGGTCTCTACCAGGGTAGCTATAAAAGTTTGTCGAATTGTATCAACTGGATTTATCACAATAAGTAGTTACATTTGTATGAGAGTTTTGGATTTAATATAAATAAGTAAATGAAATAAATAAAATATTTATATATAAAAATAGGCATACAAATTTATACAATAAATTAATTATGAATGATAATTTTTAGAAGATTTTGATCCATAATTTCATTTAATAATGATCGTGATGATTTTCATTACAAAAACTATTAATTAAATAAATGTTTGATATATGGCGATTAGATGTACTTTCTGCGTAAAAATTTAAATGTTTATTATCCTCCAATAATACTTGCTTAGTTGTCAGTTGTTACGACATCGGGTTTTAATTTTTAGTGAATTTTGGATTTTAGTGACATTAGGTAAATAGAATATGACACCATTAAACTTGCCTGGCCAAAAACTACTGACCTATAATATGATATATAAACTCGCCTGTGAATGTTAGGTATCTTTTAATATATTTTTTCAATATTTTTATCTATATCTATACCTGATTTGTATAGTAAACAATTTTTTTTTATTTTTTTCTCCAAATAAATAACCTCGGTTTGAGTTATATTATAATAATTTTTTTTCAGTTCCAGAAATCTTTACTTTTGTGAAAATTATTTGTTAGTTACAAAAATTTTATCAGTAAATGATTATTTCAGAACTAATCTCCAAAAAGGGTTAAAAATGTAAAGATCCGAAAAATGATATTAAAATTTTGTTTTAAAATTAATTACTTACTTTCCCAATTATTCAATTTAATTTTTTCTGATTTTAATGGGTTACCAGATTTTAAAGTTCGAAATTCGAAACGCTGTTTTTAATTTTTTTTTTCCAAAAAAAATATTTTATTATTATTATTATGGTGGTATACCAAGTGTAAATGGTTCATGGCTAAATATATGAAAATTTTATATATTGTTTGTGTTACTAAAAGTAAAAAATTATCAAGTTTAAATTTCTGCTATGACTGGTTTAGCCTCTACAGAGTGTTAAAATTAATACTGTTTTGGTAACTCGAATGATACTAAGTTTAATTTATTTGTATTTCTGAGCTGAAACAAGAAAAACGAACTAAAAAAATATATAAACTGCATATAGAAAATAAATGTAACTAATAATAGTATATTATATACCAAGGGACTAAAGTACATCTTCTAATCCCGAGGGTGAAGATTGTTTCCCGATTTCTAGTGATAACTTTTTGTGATTTTGTTTTGTTTTTTGCAATTTATTTCATTTTTTATGGATACAGTTGTTTCCGGTTTTTTAGTTGTTCGTTTTTTGCCATGTTTTTGGATTTTTCTCATTTTTCTTTTTTTTTTCTGTTTTTTTTTCGATTTTTTCTAATTTTTCCTCATTTTTTTCTGTTTCTATTTTTTTAGTTTTCTAATTTTTTCTCATTTTTTCTTATTCCTTTGATTTGTGATTTTGTTGCGTTTTTTGTGATTGTTTTTCGATTTTTTGTGATATTTTTCAAGCATTTTTTGCGGCTTTTTTTCGGTTTTTTTTCGATTTTTAACGTTTTTTGCGGTTTTTTTTCGGCTTTTCTTCATTTTTTCGGTATTTTACAATTTTATTTTTGATTTTTTTCCCAATAATTTCTAATTTCTCTCAATTTTTTTCCAAAGATTTTTGTTTTGTTTTAATTTTTTTCAGATTTTTTCTGTTTTTCGATTCTTATGGTTTTTATGATTTTTTTTTTTGCTTTTTTTTTTGGTTTTGTTTCTTATTTGTAAAAAAATATTAAAAATAGCGTCTCAAATTTCGAACTTTGAAATCCAGTCACCATAATTTTAAACAATGAATAATTAAAACTCCAAATCATACCACAAAATTTATTTCAGGTTTTAGATGAGATTAAAATGGGAGATGTTTCGGCCAAACGATTGCCATCATCAGGCAAACATAATGACGAAATTTTACATGGCGTTAAAAGTTGATATGAAAATTGAACACTAACATAGTAAAATTAATGTTGAAAACTTTTTTAAATAATTTAACCAATACCCAAAGCCCCCTAAACTAAATGGTCACAAATAGTGTATAACAACATCAAGTGGTTAAATTGTTTAAAAAAGTTTGAACATTATTTTTATAAAAATTTTTACTATGTTAGTGTTCAATTTTCATACCAAATTTTAACGCCATGTACAATTTCGTCATCATGTTTGCCTGATGATGGCCATCGTTTGGCCGAAACATGTCGCCATTTTAATCTCATCTTAAACCTGAAATAAATTTTGTGGTATGACTTGGAGTTTTAATTATTCGTTGAATAATTTTACCACATTTGAGTTATGGATAATCTACTGTTTTTAAACCATAATTTTAATTCTATAAGAAACTTAGTTTTCATTAGGTATTATAATTGCCATATTTCATTTTCCCAAATTGGATCATTTCTTCTACATTAATATTTGTAGTTACCACTTTTTTGCTATTATGAGATTTTGTTTTACTTTTAAGTTTCTTTTTAGACAATAGTATTTTTTTTTTCTTGTTAATAATCACAATTTGTGGCAAGATTTATTTTCATTATTTTTTGCGTAGCTCATCGAGAACAGGATCAAATTTTCCGCCAACATTTTTATATTTAAACAAAATTACCGAATTCGTAATTTTGACTTTATATTTTTAAATATACTGTGGGCTCAATGAATTGATCCAAAAGCATTTCCCGATATTTAAAGCGCCGAAAAAAAAGGTGCAGATATTATTTAGCCTTTTGCAAGCAACCCTAACTTTAATTTAATGGGTCTCATTTGATCAACTTAATATGCTCAACTTTTATCAAAACCCTACAATCGATTTTTTGGCCCTTAGGTCGATACATAGTCCTATCTCATTATAAATTGAATTTTTTTTTGGTTTTTTTGTTCATCTAGTCATTGCAAGCTTGTCCAATCTCAACTGATTATTGATAAATTAAATTAAAATTCAATTAATAATCTTTATATGTTATAACTATTTAATTATCATAATTATTATATTTTTTAGGTAGGAACTATTAATAATAAAATATTTTTCAACAAATCTGCTCTTTCCATGGGCTACATACCAGTTTTGGGCGATAAAATAGTCGCTGAAGTAATTGAAAGTGATCAAAATAGATGTTCTTGGAGAGCTATAAAAATTTTACCAGAATCTATGTCTATGAAATATGGAAAAATTTCTCAACCAACAATAAATTTATCAGATTGTGTAGAAAGTTTTCCAGGATTGGAAGTAGGCGAAATTAACGTATGTTTTGAAAAATTAGGAGAAAAAAAGACATTCGTTATTAACATTTTGAATACTTCTGATAAAAGTTATATTCTACTTAAAACCGAGTTTCTAGATCTTGCTGCACAATGCAAAATTATAAATAATGATAATAATGTAGAAATTCTGCCTAATAATCATTATCAAGTATCATGTGAATGTACCTCTAAAAACGTGGGTGAAAGCAAAGAATATTTTGCTTTAATTTTCAGCAATGTGACTATAAGTAAATGGGTTAATGTTTTAGTTTCAATAAATAATACAAATCAAACAATTCCATATAAATATAAACCTAAATTGAATCCCCACGAAAAATCCAATAATGAACTTATTAGTGGACAAAAACTGAATAAACCCCGTTTTTCAGCAGCACAAATACCAATCTATCTGGTTCCACAAAGACTCATCGATGCAGTATCAAAGTTGGATAATAAAAATACCGAATTTCTTATAGATCAATTAAAAATAATTAAGCCATCATTAACTTCTAATCTAACACCATTAAACTATGAAGATAAATTCCATACACTTTTGCATCTTGATGAAATTGCTAATTTGATAGCCATAAGAATCTATGACGAACATAGAGTATGTTTCATTCGAAACGCTAAGTTTCTTATGCTAGAAATAGATAATTTATCAGAAAGAAGACCTTCACTTGTCATTGGTGATAGGATCATAGCCAATGATCCTACAAACCAGAAAGGTTTGGATTATGAAGGATTTATTCATAAAGTAGGAGGTAAACATGTTTATATTAGATTCAATCAGTTGTTTCATGATAATTACAATGGTGAAGATTACTCAATAAAAGTTATACCAGGTAGAACTACTTACAGAAGGTTACATCATGCTATCCATCTAGCATTTAGAAACTTAGGCCAAGAATTATTATTTTCTAGTAGAATTCTTGAAAAAGAACTTCAAGTTAAATTTGCTTGGGATAAAGATATTGCTATAACTTCCCCGGGAAATAAAATAAAACAAGTGTTAAATAAAATTCAAGAACATAAAAATAAATTAGAAGATGATAAAAACGATGTTAAATTAGAATGGTATAATAATAGCTTGAATCCAAAACAGAAGAATGCTGTCAGACATATCCTTTGGGGTAAAGCTAGACCTCTTCCTTACATCATATTTGGCCCTCCAGGTACAGGAAAAACGGTAACAATTATTGAAACAGTTTTACAAATAGTTAGATTACTTCCATCATCTAGATTACTGGTTACTGCTCCTTCTAATAGTGCTGCTGATTTAATAGCCTTGAGATTGATAGATTCTGGTGTACTTAAGCCTGGAGATTTAGTTAGAGTTATATCATATAATTATGCTCTGAGTGAAATGATTCCTGTCAAGTTGGTTCCATATTGTGCTACTGCTAGCTCTGCCAAAGAAGATACAAGTATTGCAAATATTTCTTCCAATGGTATAAAATTTGGTAGGTTATTTATTGTCTAGGATAGCTTCTTTTTTAATTAAGCATAATTCTATTTTTAGATTGTAGTCAATCAACTTTAGGGCGACATAGAATAACAGTGGCAACATGTAGCGCGTCTGGGCAATTTTTCGCTATGGGTTTTGCAAAAGGGCATTTTACTCATATTATTGTTGATGAAGCAGCTCAAGCCGGAGAACCTGATGTCATGATACCTATGGCATTTTTAGATAAGGGTTCTGGACAAGTTGTATTAGCAGGTTAGATTTTATTTTGGGGAAGTGTATACTATATTTTGAAATAAATTAAATAAGATAAAAGTGGACATGTTAAAGATCTATTCATTGATAATAATGTTCCAAATTAGTTATTCAATATTTAAAGAGAACGCAGTAGTGAACATAATATTTTGTTCCAGTACCAAAATAAAAATTAGGAATATTATCAACTAATTAGTATTAGCCTTTAATATACATTAATACATGATGCTTTAAATTTTGTTGTTTACTATTTTCCACATAATCGGTTTGTTCCTCTTTATTGTAATTGTTTAGTTCTTCATCTATATCTGTTTCACCAGAATCTATTGACATATTTGATTGATTAACTGGAAGTTGCTTAGTTTCTTATTGTAACTTCTTCCTCTGCAACTTTTTTCTTCTGTAGCTTTTTTTCATTTCTTTACACAACTGTTTTCTTCTTTTTTATTCATTTTCATTTTTATAGTATCATCAATAATTTGTGCAGAAGTAGCATAGTATTTTGTCTTATCCGACATCTTTTAGCTTCTGAAAGTTTTGCCATTTTGGATAAATACGTTGAGTATGTAAAAAGATATTACTCAGAAAATGTAATATTTTTTGATGGATACCCAGTGGATACTGCAGCGAAAAGCACTTAAGACTGATGTGTAATCGTTTGAAAATGAATGGTTTAGAATCAAACAGACTGACGAAGGTACTAACATGGTAATTGAAGAATCAAACTACTATTCCTAATTCTTACTGCCTTAAATGGGTCTCGCTCAAATATTGTTAAAGTTTAACAAAAAGAAAAAGGATTACAGAAAGCTACACAAATATTTAAGGGCCAAAACGCATCCCCAGATATAGGAAGAGTTGGAGAATAATTTCTTACAGATATCAGTATTTCTTTAACGAAAATTTACCAAATTTAGCATAGTTACCGTAATTACAATCAGGTATGGAAATAAAAAATCAGACATATATTGGGGATGGAAAAAATATAATAATAAAACTCACCCTACATTTTTCTATGGCTTCTTTAACCTCTTCTGTCCTTATATCTTCTCCTTCTTCTTAATAAATTATTTAATCTTATGTCCTATTACAGTAGATAGTCTGTTTGTTCTACCTAACATATAGGAAATTCAACGTGTTAGAGAGAGAGGTATAATAAATTCAGCGTGTCAGAAAGAGGAAGCGATATCTCTGTTATTATTGGTTGGAATGTGGCGTAGAATAACTACGTAAAGAAAAATGCTGCGCATTGGCGGGTGCTAGGTAATAACTCCGTTATTAATGGTCAGAAAAAAATCCTGCGCAGAACGAAAGACAAAAGGGCGCTAACGTATATCTCCGTTATTAATGACCCAATTTTTATGGAACAAACGGTTCTGTATTCGCAACGTTTTGTAGAATATAATTGTTATTAATGATCCATTTTGAATATGGAAATTTGTTACACTTTTTATTATCTGTTTTATTTTCTGTCTTTTCCATTTAATATATCTTTGAAGTACTGTTGCCATCTAGGCATAATCTATTCTTCTGTTATTATATTTCCTTTGTCTTTGATTTGTTTTATTTTTCCTCATATTGCGTATTGCTCTAAAAAGAGTCGGATTTTCGTTATATGCTGCTTTCATTTAATTTGCATATTCTCCAACTTTTTTTTCTTGATTGTTCTTTTTACATGCGTTCTTTTTTCCTGTGTTTTTCATAATCTTTATCTTCTGTTTATCAATTCATGTTTTCCATTAATACTTTTAACATTCCAAGTTGCAAATTTTATTATATTCTGTTTGTGTTGTGGTCTGTTTAGTATCCAATCCTTATTTTTTATCTGTTTTCCCTAACCATTTACATTTTCATTTCCATATTTCTCACCTGTTTTTCCTTGTCAGTTTTTTGAACTTATTATTAGTTTTCTTTCTTTTTTGTCTCATTTACATGTTTAATTATTCACTGTTAGCTTTAATTTGTTTCTTTTGTTTCTTCCTACCTTTTTTTTCTTTTTGTACTTCCAAATGTCAGTTAATCTTGTATATAAACATTCTTTTGATGATTTCTTAATATATTTTTATTTGTCATGAGCTCTCTTTTTTCCTCTAGGTTTCCCTACACGTTTTTCCTCCGAACTTAAAAGCATTTACCTTCACATTCCCTCATACCTTCTGTTTTATAAAGTTTTTTATAACGTTTTGTATGTCTTTTAGGTCATTGATAACTATATTGTTCCTAATTCTTTATTTTTCTGACCCATCAATTATTTATTTCATGTCAATCATTCTACCTTTAGTGGGACCAAAATTAGTGAAATATTTTTTTTAGTGTTCCTTAGTAGTCATCACCTCTAACACATGTCAGTGAGCTTGTTACCGAAAAATAAAAAATGGAATAGGTATTTTACATAAAAAGCGCATTAAAATATATTAAACAAATTACTTCCATCCTAAATTTCTGAACAAAAAGGCAATGCGATGTATAATATCGACTCCTAAACTTTTGTTTACTAATCCTGTGAACATTTCGGAAATGTAACTGGTCCCAGGATGATTTACATGTTGTTGCCAATATCATTTTTTAATATAAAAAATAAATAAACTTGTTTTAACTATTTAAAAAATAGAGGAGCGTATTGGTTAGTTCATAAAATCGTTTTTTAGGAGATCCCATGCAGCTGGGTCCTGTAGTTCTTTGCAAAATTGCTGCTGAATGTGGTCTAAGCGAATCGTATTTGGAAAGATTAATTAATAGATTTCCCTATGTGAAAGATCCTGAAGGTTTTCCTGATACTTCCGGATTTGATCCTAGACTCGTTACAAAATTGGTGTACAATTATAGAGCTCTTCCTGATATTTTAAACTTATACAATAATCTGTTTTATAATGATGAACTTATACCAACTGTAAGTATATCCATATTTATTTTGGTATTTAACTTTATTATGGATTTTTTCTACTAGATTGATGACCAAAATAGTGAAGAGGCAAACTTATTGACCAGTCTTGCAGAAATTGTACCAAAGAAAAATGACGGAAAATTGGCACAGATTTTATTTCATGGTGTAGATGGCATTAACTATCAAACTGCCGATTCGCCATCTTGGTTTAATCCACATGAAGCAGCCCAAGTATTTTACTACATTAATGAATGTTATAGATTAGGATTAAAGTCCAATAATGTTGGTATTATTACCCCATATATTAAACAGGTAAAAAGTATAATCTTCATAGCATAATTTTTATAGTTTGGTTTTTAGGTTAAAGAAATTCGTTCTCTTCTGACTGAAGCCGAATTTGACGCCCCAAGAATAGGCACCATAGAAGAGTTCCAAGGCCAAGAGTTTGACGTAATTATCTTGTCGACAGTACGTTCTTGCGAAAAGTACGTTTCTTCTGATATTACTCACAGTTTAGGTTTTGTTGCTAGTCCAAAAAGATTAAATGTCGCAATATCGAGAGCGAAATCTCTTTTAGTTGTTATTGGAAATCCAAAATTGTTGTGTCATGATATGTATTGGAGATCTGTGGTGAAGTATTGTGTAGATAAAGGGTGTTACGTTGGCTGTGAACTTTAAGTTAAGTTTTAATACATTTATATATAATTAAAGCAAATATATTTTTCTATACCTATTTTTTATTTTAATAGTTTTACATACCGTTGTACGGGGTACCCCGAGGCCTTCAGCAATGTCGCTTTGAAAGCCTGGATTTAAGATATAATTCTTATCAAAAAATGACTTTAAATATCGGCTAAAGGAAAGTTTAAATAAAATAAGTATAAGAGTAGTGACTTCTTTTTTAAGACAATCTGTATGTTTGTTTTCACGAAATTCAATTTTAACAGGTAACTGGTGAGGTGGAAATTTTATCACATAACTGGCGAGGTGGGGTTTGCCAAACCCCATATTTATTTAAGCTCCTGAGATAACTTGTTTGAAACAATGCTTTAGTTATATTTTGTACCTAATCTCTTTATAGTACCTACAAAAGAGGTGCAAAAAAATATTTTAGATTTAGGGCAACCAATTAAAAAAAATAGTTATATTGAGAAAACTGTATTTGTAATCCAAAAAAAAACTGACTGCATTAACTGAGCAAAACTCAATCCTAGATTGAACTATAAAATTAAAACTAAGTTTCATACATTAAAATAAGATATAATATAAAATAAATACAAAAAAATGGCGCCGATGCAGCTTTCAGGGATCATTTCCTATGTGCAATCCACGCAACGTGTAATACAACATGCACTGCAAATTGGTGTCAGACATTCGGAACAGATCACTTTTGTCTTTTTATCCTTACTCCTAGGACATTTTCCACATCGAACCTGCTTATGAAGTTGTTGTTGGGGGATAACAGGGATGGTTTTCTTCAGGATCCTCGCAATATTGATCCGTAACTCGCGAGGTAGTTTGTTTATCAATGTCTCATTTAATTGCGGTTCTAATAGCTCTTTTATAAAATACAGCCTATTAACTGTGGGATTTCCAGGAAAAGAAGAAAATATGAGTTGCGAATTAACTAGACTGATGTTAATTAAAGTGTAGAAAATGGCCAATGGCCAACCTCTCGTGGAATATGTGATGCATTTTTCATCGAGAAGCGTCAACTCCTTTTGTTTGATTATAGAACGCAATAATCCCGGGTTTTTCCGTTTGGGGATCAGTGCTTTCTGTATAATGCATTGAAGAGACCAGAAGAACGGCTTTATTTTTTTTTGGAACGTATGAAACTACAAACAAACTCATTTGTAAATCCATACATGGCTGATTTTTCGTCTTTTGTTTTTCCTGGAAGAAATTCCTTGGGAACTTCTCGTTTATTCTTTTTAAGGTGACCACATGTTAAGCCTTGATTTTTTAATTCTGAAACCAGATCCATAGAGGAAAACCAGTTGTCTGCCGGTTTGAACCTGCAATGAGCACTACTATAGTCGAAGAACCGACTGACTTGGCTTACCCATTTTACTTTCCCGGACCCATCAAAGGGAAAGTATAGTGAACGAGCAAAAAAAAATCGAGATGTCAATGGAGATATCCATTTTGGGATCCCCAAAGGAGATTTAAACCATTTCCAGAGTATGGCCTGTCTGTGTGTAATCTTCCACGATAACTGCCGAACCGTTTGACCAATCAAGCTGAAATTTGGTATAAAGGGCCGGTGTGTGCCTGGAATATTCCTGTTACTCGTAAACGTAACATTATGGTTTATTATGCAAAAAATATACATTATTCATTATTTTATTTATTATTGTGACGTTGTGACTTGCAAATATATAATTCATATTAAAATGATACATTCCATGTATATTCTTAGTATTTACTTAAAATAATGTACTATTTCGCACTTAAATTGTACTTATGTAGTGATTAATTTCAGTTGCCAAGGATGTGTTAAAGATATACTGTATAGGATGTGCTAATTTGTTCCTTTAGGAGCATGTACAAAAAGGATGTCCAGCTACCGTTAGTGTTATTTGGGATGCGACCATTAGTTTTTGGTATAAATTGGTACAGTAAAAAATCATTCACTCTAAACAATGGAATGGTAAAAAAAATTTTCACAAATATTAAAGTAAACTATTTGTTCATAAATAAATAGCGTTAAAAATCTTACCTACAATAATTTAATCCTTATTTCTAATATAAAAATAGCTAAACCAAAGTATATGAGAAAAAAAATTTTTAACAAGAATTTTACGATTTTTCATTTTTTGTTAACTTAGAAAACTCGTTATAAACAAATTTTAAATATTTTTAAAGCGTCATCTTATTGAGGGGCATGCATGAACTGCACACTATCCTAATCCTACTTAAAGCACCGGCTCAGGTACTTGAAAAATTTTTCACGAACTGCACACTGAACATGGGATTATCCCTTAATCGGGGACTATATTTTATTTAAACTTTGAATATGAAAATTAGGAATTGAAAAAATTCAAGCATCTTGGATAGATTTATGAACAATAATCCGCGGTCAAAAAAATCTTATGGCAATTTTTCTATTAATTATGCATTAATTATTAATTAACAATTTTTTCCTACTTGAACATGAACTTTGTAAGTGAGATAGGTAATCTGATTTTTTTTTCTTTTTTTGGATCTATTTTTTAAAGGTCTCAGAAGAGATTCCCGTTGGAAAAATTAAAAAATTCTTGTGAACGGCCACCTACGCCGCTGACCGTGTTTATGTTAGAATGAGGAGAGATGATAAGTGCTGCCCGAAAAACAGCTCAAGTGCATTTTTCTTCACGTTGAGTTCTTGGTTTATTTAATAAACTATATACAAATTCCTGAATAGACCATATATATACAATTTCGATTCATTCTTGTTTGTGTGATCGTAATATAGTATAGAGATATTTTTAACCTTTTAGTTTTATTTAATAAGGAGTTTAAGTGAAAACTGTTAAAAACCGTTTACATTCTTATTTTTCACTTTGTTATTATAACAATTTTACTTGGGTTAAAAATTAAAAAGCTTGATTAATCATTGAAAAAAAATTTTTTTTTTCATATATATACGTCCGTTTTTTATGACTATGGTTCAGACAATGGTATTATAGTAATTAAAAAAACTTTAAATTATAAAACTATTTTTTAATAATTCTCCAAATGAAAAGGAGAGATAGGTACCCCATCATTACAAAAATTATTGAGGTGTTAATGCTGGATTGTTTTCCTATAAAAAAGCCATGTAATTCCCATTTGATAATTAAGTAATGTGTAAATCCCGAGGTCAAAAAGGTTATCAATGTTGTACAAGTTGAAACTATAAATTATCAATAATAACAAATAAAATTTCTTGAAGTTGTTAAAGAAGGTTTCGTCTTTTAGTCCAACCAAAAACGTTTCGTTAATAATAGGTTCGTTCCAACCAACATCAGAAACAGTTTCTTACGCTAATGATTTTGCGCAATAACTTAAACGCGTTCCAACCACACTAACTAACGATTAGTAAACGATCAGTTTTTTGTTCCATCCATGATTCAAAACGGTTTTAAAACTATCAGAACGGTTTGATGACTTTGTTCCAGTCATTTATCCGACGCATGCGTATTGCTGTCTATTTTATTGTTTTGATTTACTGATAGAGATTGTCCAACTACTAAAACGACCGCTACGTTAAAAATTAGAGAAGTGGGGAACGTGGCCCGAGGATCTCCGAAATCGGTTGCGCATGGGCAAACGCAAAGTACATGGCAAACTGGCCGATACCAGTGTCGTGCTTAAAGTTGTTATTGATATAGACCAAGTAGGTTATTTCTTATTATCAAAATGGTAAGTATTCTGACCAAACACAACAAATAATATCCAAAGTTATTAAGTTTATGAAAAATCAGGCAAAAAATGACATCCGAATTTCTTTACAACTTCACAGGATAAGAGCATTATCAGCAACAGGATTTAAAAAGAACACTTTTTGAAAAAAAATTTTAAGAGACAGAAGAAATTAAAATAGGTAATCGTCCCTCATTTTCTCCTCCTAGGATAATTGGAGGATGAACAATTTAAAAACATTGGCTAAAATGAGCAAAAAACCTTAAATTATAATTATCCTCTATTTAAACGTATTCATCAATTTAAATCAACTTCTTTGTTTAATGTTGGATATATTCATTTTAACGCTTATATACACCTTTAAAAGATCAGATATTTTAAATTTGCCGCCAAAGCAAACAATACAGGAAGCAGTTCAAAGTTGACGACGCCACTGTTCACTGTTCGGCGATAAACGACTGTAGGAAACCGGAAGAGAGAAATTTTAGGTGGGGACTCTGGAGGTGTCGGTTTAGTAGTTGGACAATCTCTAATAATTATTACAATAACATAACATATAACCTAAACCTATCGAATGCGAATTATGTTTGTTTTTGAATATTTAAAAAAAAAAGCTAGTTAAACTCTCATTTTTAATCAAAAAATGAGAATAGTGAGGTGAGTGTCATATCGTCCATGGGAAGTAGCAATAACGATAATTTAGGATTGCTTCATTTTTCTTTTTTAACATATAAATACAAATTTAAAACAATGATTTTAATCATAATCTCGCCTCCTCACCTTTCCAGCTCTATCAGCTGATTACAGATTGCGCATGTACAATATACAGACTGTAAGTTATCAATTATTTGTTGTTCCAACCCTTGATCAGAATGATTATTAATCGTATTATGTGACAGACATGCGCGTTAAAAACAATTTGTAAATTGTTGGAAATCGGTTTGTGATTTGAGGTTGGAACGAACCTAATAAATATATAATTTTATTGTGTGAAAAATAAATGTTATATATATTTGCCTTGCCTGTAGATAAGGTAGATAAATATTTTATAGTATTAAAAAAATGTCCAAGGATGACCTTCATTATCAAACATAC
This sequence comes from Neocrepidodera transversa, assembly GCA_963243735.1. NCBI lineage: Eukaryota > Metazoa > Arthropoda > Insecta > Coleoptera > Chrysomelidae > Neocrepidodera > Neocrepidodera transversa. The sequence continues at coordinate 9,945,076 of OY725355.1, forward strand.
GTGCTAGATAAAACAAATACTGAGATTGTAAAAGATACTGAAAGTAGAGCACAAAACCCTGATAATGACAATTCATCACATTCTTTCGAAGAATTTCAATCACAACCAAAATCAACACCGTCAGTCGATATCCATCCGCGTGTGAGTGAGCACGTGATCGAAATGTCTTCTGCAGAAAAGCGGGAAAATCCTAAGAATAAACCGGGTGAAGGGGAAAAAAAGCACAAAAAAGGCCCTCGGCCTGCACCACCACCTGGTTTAAAGGATGATTTAACTACGATTGCACATATATGTGTAGTGATTTTTACTGTGCTTATTTTATACTTGTGCTTTTCGCGACCTTTCGAGTTTTTTACTTGGCATCCTTTATTACTGTCTGTAGGGGTAAGTTCCATTTTTTACAATACATTTATCCAAAATTTATATCTGATTTTGAAAAAATAAATAATAAATAAACAAAAGTATCGATTACAGCCATCGATTGATTTTTATGAAAAATAATCGAGATATCGATGGATATATCAATTTTGGGGACCCCCGAAAAGATTGAGAACATTTCCAGAATGAGTTCTGTCTGTCTGTCTGTGTATAATATGATATTATGTACTTTGGTGTAATCGTAATCTTCCATGATAACTGCCGAACCGTATGACCAATCAAGGTGAAATTTGGTATGAAGGGTTGGTGTGTGCCTCATCGAATGCGAACATTATATAGTTTTTGGTTTAAATCGGTGCAGTAAAGGGTCAAGGGTCCGCATATTTTTGCATAACTTTTTAAATATTAAAGATGAACCTGAATTTTGATATATGCTTCGTATATTTTGTAATTAAAATAATCCTATTCCCACAGCCGAACCGGGAAAGTTCTGCGGGGTGACATGGCTGATATTATTTATATTAATAATCGATTATAATCGATTTATTTATTTTTTCTTGGATGCTATCGATTTCTACTGCACAAAAATTACTTTTCTTTCGCACAAGGCCACAGTTGGTGAGTCACGCTCACGCTGTTTTTTAATATAGTTATGTCTAATATTCCGTTACTTGGGAAAGTTTATTTAATTGCATTTTTTTTTATTTATATTCTTATATCTATCAGATTTCCGATTAACATCTACTTTATTTTGTAAGTTTAGACACAATTATTAATTCTTGGGAAATACAGCATAAATGAATTAAAAATTTCAATATGTGCACTCATGGGTATTTCCTTTTTTTATTATAAGTAGTTTAAGTAGTTGAGTGACACATTTTATTTTTTAATCAAAATGAAAATGTTTTAAAACTCTGTATCGGCAAAATTTATTAATTTATATCGGCATATTTAAGATGAAATTATTTATTAGCTTGTAAGTAAAACATGTTTTATTAAAACAGCGAAATCATTTCTGACATATTATTTTTATTAATTTTAAATTATTTACCAATTAGCTGGTAGGCATTTCGTAAATCGGGTAATCACTCTGGGCAGCCGGGCAGTGTTTCCGTTTTCAATAAACCGTATTCTACCAACATTATTAGATAAAAAACTCCCAAAATCTACCAACTATCGAAAACTAACCCTGTGTATTTTAGTTTATTACATTAAAAGAAGTCTTTGGATGGACTATCTAAATCTAACCTGTGTTTTATAAAAAGGAAGAAAATATAACACTATTTATACTTATTTTATTAAAAGAAGTATTGACTATCTAAATCTAATCTGTGTTTTTAAAATAAGAAAATATGACTTTCCCTTTCCCCTTAAAACTTTTTCTCCACTTCGTTCCCTATTGTTTTTCACATTCCCCCATTTTTCCACTTTATCCTTTTTTTTTATTCCACTCTTTCCACTACATTTTTTACTAATTTCTTTGTGTCAAACTTTTTTGTACCACTTTTTCCCGCCCTCAAAACTTTTTTTCAATTTCTTTCACAATTTTTTTTATATATCAAACTCTTCCACTTTTTCCCCGACTCATTTTTTCTCCAATTTTTTTTTATTTCAATTTTTTTCCGCAATTTTTTCACCATAGTTTTTTCCTCGACTTCTTTGCCTTTTTTTATATTTCAAATTTTTTTTTCAATTTTTTCCCCTCATTTTTTTGTTTTAGAGATTTTTTTACACTTTTTCCGCAATTTTAGTAATTTTTTAGTTTAACTCATTTTTTCTCCTGTTTTTTCACCAATTTTTTTTTTGTTTCCAAAACTTCTATCCCTTTTTTTTCACTTTTCCCCTACTTTTTCCAGGCTTTTTTATTCCACCATTTGCTCACACATTTTTTACTTTGTGTCAAACGTTTTTTGTTCCACTTTTTACCCTTAAAACTTATTTTCCATTTCTTCCCCTTTTTTTTCACTTTTCCGCTACTTTTTTATTCTATCCTTTCCATTACTACTTTTTTCCATTTTTTCTCATACATTTTTTACTTATTTTTTTTGTTCCACTTTTTCTACTTAAAAACTTTTTTTCCACTTCTTTCCCTATTTTTTTTTTCATTTTTCTCCTACTTTCTTCCACTTTTCCCTAATTTTTAATTCGACCCTTTCTCCTACTCTTTTCCACTTTTTCTCCTACATTTTTTTATTAATTTCCTATTTCTTTGTGTTAAAACTTTTTTCCACTTTTTCACTAATTTTTTATAATTTAAAATTAGAAACTTTTCTTTACCAATTTTTCCCCTACTTTTTTTTCCACTTTTCGCACCAGTCTTTTTCCCTCTAGTTTTTTAGTTTCAAACTTTTCCCCAATTTTTTATATGTAAATCTTTGTCCCAACTTTTTATTTCCAATTTTCTCCCTTTCCCTTTCTATCATTACCAAGGGGGGGAAAGAAAAAAATTACTCAAAAAAGTGACTTTGACGTAAAAAAAGTGGAAATTTGACAAACACTGACAATATATGAAAAAAATAGGTAGTTTTAGAAAAAACAAGGGGAAAACGCGGTAATTTCAAGAAAAAAATGTCAAAATTTGAAAGAATAGGGGAAATTTAAGACAAAAGTTAGAAAATTTTAAAGAAAAGAGGGGAAATTTTTGAAAGGAGAGGGGAGATTTGAGAAAAAATAACAAAAATGAGAAAATAAGGGGCGATTTTAAGAAAAAAATGGGGAAATTTTAGAAAAAACCGGGTAATTTCAGGAAAAAGTGACAAAAATTGAGAGAAAAGAGGGGAAATTTAAGACAAAAAGTGACAGTATTTGAGAGAAAAGAGGGGAAATTTTGATTGAAGAGGAAAAATATGACAAAAATGAGAAAATAAGGGGTAACTTTGAGAAAAAAGGGGGTAGTTTCAGAAAAAAGTGACAAAGTGAAAAGCGGAAAAAATTAGAACAAAAAAATTAACAGCATTTGTGAGAAAAGAGAAAACATTTATTTCGTAAATTCAAAACCAAAGAATCTTCTAAAATCTATTAAAGTTTTCAATTTTACCAAACCTCATTTTTCCTAAAAATCTACTAATTTAGTAGGAAATCTACTGAAAACGGTAACCCTGCGGCCGGGGAATTACCGAAATTTGTTTACGTTACGCCCGAAACGATGCCCAGGCCAGGCCAGTATTTGATAATCCGTATCGGCCGATCCCTAATTTTGAGGGTTGAAAATTTGCAATAAACAATAAATTATATCATAAACAGTAATTTATATTAATTTGTTGTTGTTACAAGGGGTAGTTTTTACGGGTAGTAAAAGAATTTCTGAGGTTATTACTAACTAAACAAAAGACGATCATTTTGGGGTAAAAAGGCCATAGGTAAAAAATTATAAAATACATTGTAAAATAAATAACAAGAGCAAATAATTTCTTGCAAATAGTAAAACAACATTCTGTAATTTTTTTTCTTTATATTGAACTTTATTGGAAATTTTTTCTTAAAACTTACTTTAATAAAATGTTACTTTTTCTCAATTTAATTCTTATTTCTTATTTCAGTGGATGTTACTATTGACGGAAGGAGTGTTGTTCATTTCTAAAGAAAACCCGATAGGTAGAAGATTGCGTTTAAACCATACTTTAAAACTTCGCTACCACTGGATAGCTTTATCAGTTAGTCTGGTGTTGGTAACTATCGGTTTTATAGTAATTATTATTAATAAAAACAATAAAAATAAAGAACATTTTAAAACGTGGCATGCAATTTTCGGACTAATAGCTTTAATAGGTTGTATACCGTCAGTGTTAAACGGTACAGTAGCTCTTTTTGATGCTGAATTAAAACGTTTTATAAAACCAGCATTGAATAAAGCTATACATGTGGCTAGCGGTAAAGTTTCTGTGATTTTTGGAGGGTTGGCTTTAATTACTTCAGTTTATACAAATTGGTTTGTTAAGGCTAGCGAGAATAATAAATATTTGTTTATGGTAGGATTTGTTACGGCTTTATATGTAACTATTTGGACTGTTCAAAGACCAATGCGTAAAACATTACGCAAGTTTTTTAAATTCGAGAACGTTTAAATGGATTTTTTTCTACATTTAGTTATATGTGATATATTAAAGCTATTAGGTAAACTTTCCATATAAGTAGTGTATGACCTTTTCGTATTTTTGAATAAAGAATGTTTTGATTTGTATGTTTTATTTATCTTTACATCTGAAACTATAGATTAAAAAATGAAGTCAAATTGATTTTTTCTTATAGTAAGTATAAAATCCGAACCGATAGCGAGGTAGCAAAAAAAATTCATGGAGAAGGAGCGTCGAATAGACAAGGAATTAAATTTAAAAAATAACAATTGTTAAATGTATAATTACTTCATTTCACATTTATTTCTTTTAAGTGAAAATATCAAATCCTACTTTTTTGTGTAGAGTAAACATAATGTGAGAAGCCTAACATATAATGCCTAAGAAGGTACAAGGTTATTGGTTATAATTTGACCACCCTATATTTCTGTTATGCTTTCAGATACAAAAAAAAGATGTAGGAGTATAAATTAATTTTAATGGATGTCCTGAGGATACCACTTTGGATACTCCCATGGGCGACCATATTTGGACATATACAATGGAAGTACATTGATGTATAATTTATTTTCTTATATTCGTTTACCTTTCAATAAGTTTTTTATAAAAAAATTTTCGACTTTCTCAAAATTTTGTCAAAAATTGATTGATTGTTTATTATAATTTTTTTTATTTCAACTATTTTTTCCTCAAAATTAAAATTTTCTGTTACTTGATTAAATATTTTTTTTTTAATCACTTGAATATCTTACCATTTACTTTTTAATTATACCTACAGCAAAATTTATTTTAATATTTTCTCCAAAATTTAACTTTTTCTATTAAATTATTATACAAATAATAATCATTCATTTAATAAAAATATAAAATAATTAAACAAATAAGATTTTTTTTATACTCCACATTTGTTGATTTTAAATATTTTATACACCAATAAATTCTTTAAAATCAAGTTTTTTTAACAATAAACTCTTGTTTATAAAAATTATTTATGTTATCAAACATTTTAACAATTACTAAATTCTAGTAACTCCTTTCTGTTTTTAATTTTGCAATTTTGCTGTAGAATTAACAGTTTCTGAGGTAGAACCATTAATTGTATAAAGAGTAATATATATTATTATTACTCTTTATACAATGGTATAACGGTAGATAGAATGCGAAAGCGGTAGAACTATTGTAAAAATGGTATACCTGGCATCACTGGTTTCAACTCGCAACATCCAACACCTTGTCTTATGCCCAGTGATGCCGTTTTTACGGTAGATCTACCGTTCTACCACAGAGACTATTAATTCTACCACCGCAAAATTGCAGAATTAAAAACAGAAGGAGTTATAATAGTAGAATTTAGTATTTAATATCTGAAGTAACATAAAAAACAAGTAGCAATGAACAATTGATAAAACTATAAGTAGGTCAGACGGAGAGACAATTTTGAGCAATCTATTTTGCCAACTTAAAGGTAAATTATTCAAAATTATCAATCTAATGACGATTCGGTGCTGTATCACATGTTCTTAAGTGGTGGGGGAAGTGTACTTTTGTTAGCATCAAAAGGACTGTAACCATTTGACAGAGACAGAGGGTTGCTGAAGCTACTCCATCTGGAGTACTCCCTTTAATTATTTTTTACTCCGCTACTCCAAAAGATTGATTTCTACTCCGATTGAATCATATATGTAATACTCCCTATATCGCCAACGTCCTATCTTTGCCTGTAGAAACAAAGTGTTCCAACAGAAGAAGATGCAAGATCGGAATTGGGTGCCAACGCGCATGCCCATATAGATAAATTGCATTGGCGTCGTGTCCCGTGGTGAAAAAGGAACGTAGAGAAAAGGAAGGTTAAGCAAACGTAGGCAATTTTACAGCTGTGACGCCTATGCCTATCCGAGACTGCGTGAGAGAGAAACGATCGTCTACACTCTACTATCGGCGACACACTTCTCTCTCAAGCTGGCGATATAGGAGTACATATATGGATTGAATGTACGAATGAATATATGTAGTTCAAAAGAAACTGTTGCCGATTCTGCAATTATTTTACGAAGACGAAAACCTACTGTCCTCTAGTTTTTCTTCTTTTTTTTCTCAGAAATCTATTTTGGTTGCTGTTAAATGAATTAACCTTGATGAAGGACCTCTGGTGGCGCATGCAAAAAAGAAGTTGAATGAATATGCTGTCTGAACACTTAAATAATGCACCGCTTTGGTATGAATCTGATCCACTTTCAATATCCTGTCTACTACTATTTTCTGGACTAGTGCGACAACACTGCCATCTGGTATGATATGGCATCATCTCTATGCATACGTCAACATGGTGTATCGGGCATTCCCAGAAGCGAACATGCAGCTGTCTGCTATTGCGCTAGTTTATTTCTCCTAATCTTTAACCATTCAATAAATGACAGGTAAATTTACACAGGCTAAATTTATAGAGTCAAGACTTCTTTTAATAAAATGAATATAGTGTTTCGCGTGCTGTCCTTAATTGACCGCCTCGTAAATCGACCGCCTTGGCCATTTTAGATCTGGCAACACTGCTTGTGCCTTATTTCCATCACACTCTCTAGTCTTTCAGAAGCGTCTAGATCCCAATTGCAACTCGAGTGCCCACCGCTGTTGCCATCGTTTTGTACGTTAACTTGAAAGTTTGATTATATATTATTGTGATACGAAGTGGTCCAGTGCTATAGTGTATGCTTTACACATAAAACTTCATGGTTCGAATCCCGAGGATTTTTTTTTTATTTATTTTTTTTTTAATACACAAGTTAATTTAGATAGTCAATACTTCTTTTAATAAAATAAATATTTTTTTTTTCGTCAATGAAACACTTAAACCTGGCAACAGCGGTGGGCACTCGCTAGTGGTTCTTTCCCGAGCCCACGTTGCATAGGTCACTTAAGTCTATAGAGGTGGGAACAACTCTTTATTTGGAACGGTATCGAACACTTTTTATTGTAATGAAATCCCCATTATAAATAAAATCAGTGCAGAATTACAGAAGGTGATGGGCTTGCCAAAAAGAGCATATTAAACCTTAACACGTACACTGTATCAAATCGAAAAAGAGGAAACCGTTGTTTGGGAGCAGAAAATATTTAACAAAAATTCGTAGATATCATAATAAGGGAAAAAATATAATTTTGGCGAATAACCTGTGCTAATAAAGGGTATACTGATTTTTTTAAAGTGGATTGAGTCAGATCGTAATATTTTGTAACTACAACTTTGCACTAAAATGTATTAGAAAGGAAAGTCTGGAAAACCTACATACACATTTTTTCGTGCCATCCAGCGGCAAAACTATTATATAGGAATTCTGGAATAAGTTTGTGACAAAAATTGTAAAAAATTCTATTTTCTAATCCCTCTATTTTATATTATTAATTAGAACAAAGAATTCTTTGTTCATATTAATATATGTGAAATATGATGAATAATACCTAAAAGTATAACAAATTAGCATTATTATACAAAATTAAAAATAAATTTATTGGGACATACTGTATATGTGTTTAATTTATGACATATAATTTTTGACATGCAGCTACTTGTTTAGAATTAATTTATACGATTCTTTGATTATTTTTTTTCTTTCTAACTTTGAAGAACAATTTAAAACATAGTCGTAAAAAACCGAAGAAATATTTTACATACAAATTTGTACATAAATCTTACATGCGCGAATTAGCAGCGCACTAGATCGATTTGTGTTACTTTATATACACTTTTTCTATAATCATTATTTACTTTAAAATACGCTAGAAATTCCTAAAACTATCAATATATTGCGTATAAACTTACCACTGTTCTTGTGGATTTTTTTGTTCACTTTTAATGTCTAACTAACACTCGAACTTCGACGATAATTGCACTATCGTTTGCTTTGTTTTTTTCACAAGCATACGCGTACGCGCACTTTCCAACGAATTTTCCATCGCGTTTTGCTTTTTCAAGCAACGTAATTCGCGTTTTCCAAGTCCATTTATTCCGGTATATAAGTAATAATTTATAATGGTTAAAGCGTCTTTGATTGTTCTTTGAAAATAATGATATTTCACTTTGACATTTCTAGAATGTGAGGCAGTTTTTCGTGATTGACTTGGCCAACTCATCCAGAGTTGGCCAAGTCAGTCACGATTGACGTCATTGTCTTTCGAATAATATTCGTCTGGTTACCTTACGGGTAGCCACAGCGTATAATAATAGTGCGCATACGCGATTTGCAGGACACCCATTGCGTTCCATCAAGCGAAAGCGAAATTTTTCTTCCTACTAACTATATATTTGAGTTGACATAAAAAAATATAATACAGTTCTGGAGATAATGTTAATTAGTATAAAAATAATAAATGTTTAATCTTTTATAAAAATTACATTTGGTATGTGAGCGTTTTTGAAGTTGGAGGTTATGAGCTTTTTGTCAAAATTATTAAATTCAAAATGGCGACTCCAACATTTAATGTGCGATTATGTTTTAAAAAATATTATTTTAAATGTAGGTCTTATAATATCATTAAGTATCAAGAGTGCCCCTTAAGCCTTCCCATGTAAAAATATGTGGTCCGTTTACCACTTATACCTGTAAATTAAAAAAAAATTGACCTAACCCTTAAGCATGCATTTTTAAAAATATTTTGGCGGGGTAATTACCCCCTGAACCCGCCAATTTACCAAAATATTTGGACCTTTTACCTTTTAGATTCTGATCCTATACATAATCAAAAAAATCTGGGTTATATTTTAATGATCAACAAAATAAAGCACAGTAACAATATAAAAAAGCTACAGACAAAATTATTGTCACAGTTAAAATAAATTAATTACAAAGAAAAACTCCAAATACAATAAAAAACACTCCGAATGATATAAAAGAATTTAAATTCACTTTGTTATCACCGTTACGAAGGTTCCAAATTTAGCCGTAAGGTGGCTTGATAAAAAAATAATTATCGAAATGAAAGTTATTAGCATCATTTAGTTAGTATAAGTCTTTTTCTACTTGAAACAGCCACTTTTTTTAAATACCATAATTTTAAAGCGTCGAAAACTAAAAAATATAGTTGTAGAAATTAAGTACCCGTAAATGCAATTTTAGTCACAGTTATTTTTATTTGACATATAGCTAATGTTTTTTTGTTTAGTGTTTGCAATATTCAGTTCACGGTTTTCTCTCTTTAACTTCATGGTCACCTATTGTTTATCTCTTTTCTGATAACTAATCGTTTTTAATAATGTACACTAACGAACAGATATCTTTGACATTGACATATTGACAACATCCACGACGTCGACCAATCAAATTTCCACACGAAGTGTATGTTGTTTTGTCAGCAAAATTAACTTCTTATTAAAAACACGATCTCAGGGGTGTTTTGAATCATAGGCGCATAAGGCCAACATGCTACTGCTGCGTCGAACCGCGCATGGGGTCGCCACTTTCGCGAACTATGAGACTGTTTTACAATAACAAATTGTTTAAATTTAAAAAATATAAATTGTTGCAAATAAAACGATTAATAACATCTTATAAACTGTCTCAACAAAGTATATTATAACTTCTCATAAGTGTAGGAGAACATTTAATAAAGAAATAAACATTTATTGTGTTATTACCCTATTGTAAATCAGGCTTTATAAATTATTAGGTTAGTTTCATAAAATGTCAACTGTTAACTGTGTACCGTTAAAATTATTTCTTTATATCTAAAATACATATAACGACGTTGGATAAAATGAAATACAAGTAAGTATTTTTTAATTTTAAGTTGTTAGTGAATAGTTTGGCAATAAATATTGTGATCCTCTAAAATATCTTCAACGGGACTGTCCGTTTAAAATGCAATGGACAATGGTAATGGTACCTAGTATTTGGTAGTTGGGAAATTAGTTACCTATTATGTGAAAATTATTGTAAAAATGATTGAATTCATTGAGCTAAATTTCAATCAGCTGTTTTAGAACATCATTTCATCAATAATAAATGAAATAGTCATAAAAAATCTCTAATTTATGTTCAACGGGAGTTAAATTTATAGTTTTACGTGTAAAAAACATAAAACATGGGTCTTATTTTCTTAATTATTAAAACTACCCGTGCCATTTATCATTAGAAAATAGGTACCAGGAAACGGACAAGGCTGTGGTAATGTCTACAAGACAAAACAAAGGATGAAAATAATAATGTTTCTACCAATCTTTTATTTATGTTTCAGATCAAATTCCCGCATTCCTGTAGCTGGCTCTTTGTTTATTTATACCTATATTAAAATATTAGTTATTATTTTTATGATTTTTATCAGTATGTATTAATATATTATGTTAATATTTCTAAACTTATGTATGTGAATAAAATTGTTTTATATTATGTGTTGCTAATTATATACTTTCCTAATTTTTTTTTGTTAACCTTTATTAGCATTTTACTGTTAACACCTAAAATGTGATCTAAAAATTACATTTTAGGTGGTACAAAAAATGCTAATATACGAAATATGAGAATTTGATTAGGGAATATTCAAATTAACCGCCAAATTCAGTTTAGTTAATTGAACCCTCCAACGCTGCAGGTCAGTCGCACATGTTGCCACTTTTACTCAAGGAAACGGCAACTCTTCTTTATACTTTCTCTATGCACGATCTTCTAACGGGACCCGTTTTCTTTTTGATTTGCCAGTCGTTTAGGCCAGTCCTCTTGTTTCCTGGCTGGTGCCACGTTGTGTTTAACGCTGATGTAAGCAAATTCACAATTACAATTTTTCAGCGGCAATAAAGAAAAAGTAAAAGATCACCAATATGTTTAGACCGACCGGTTTTGTGTTTTTATTATTCGTGCTCCAAGTAGTTTTTTCTGCTGAAGATATTAAAGTCGATGAAGGAGTTTTGGTTCTCACAAAAGATAATTTCAACACAGTTATAGGCGATAATGAATTCCTCTTGGTAGAATTTTGTAAGTAGAATTTTTTTTATATTTATTTCATAACTTACGTTTTGAAAATATTAAAATAAAGTTAATTTATATTGCCACATGTTTTTCTAATAGTATATACGTAGTGTGGGTTTTCTGATAATGTAAAATTTAATTTTATGTGTAGTACACGTCATACTAAAGTAAATTTTATAATTTTTCCTTTTTAGTATTATTTTCCATTCATATAATTTCTAATGGAAATTTAACTGGTAACATATCATAAATGGAAATAATACATATCTTTAAATCAAACAATCTTAATCGTTAAAAAAAATTAATATTTAGGTTATTAAGATACTTTGAGTAAAAAAATAATAATTCATACAAAAAGGTAATAATTAACAAAATTTGAACCCCTAAAATGAAGTTTTTTTTTAAATTTTACAATATACTTGTCTAATCTATAATGTACGAATTACCTAAAAATTCATATAATGAAAAACTGATAAAAGAAGCAAACCAGAACAGGTAAATTTTCCTATGCTTAAAACTGTTCTAAATTTGGTTTTTCTAACACAATTTTTACTAAAAGAAATAAATTCTGATTTAAATTAATCTGAATTGATGAAATCATGATTAAAATTATATTTGGTCTTAAAATTTATAAGAACAATAATACTTTAACTTGTGCGAAAGTATTGTATCATGAGTATTCAAATTTTTGTATTTGACATTTAAAAATTTTCTTTAGATGCTCCGTGGTGCGGACATTGCAAGGCTTTAGCTCCCGAATATGCAAGCGCAGCAAAATCTTTAGAAGAACAAGGATCTAGTATCAAATTGGGTAAAGTTGATGCTACTGAAGAACAAGACCTTGCAGAACAATTTGGAATTAGAGGCTACCCAACTTTGAAATTCTTCAGGAAAGGATCACCAAGTGAATATTCAGGTAAGTTTTGAAATTGCCCATTAATTCAAGAAGCAATTAGGAAACAAGTTCATAATATAAAAACAGTAATTAATAAAATATTAAAACCTACGTAGATCATTAATTATTCATAAACAAACATGATTGATAAGAAATTTACAATAGTTTAATTGGAAGTATTTCTGATAATTTAAAAATAATCTTATAAATTGATCTATAAAATATTTGATATAATTGAAAAATAAAAGTTTCCTAGTAGTTAGAATATGTTTCTTAATACCTGATCTATTTTTAGAATTATCATTCTAATAAAAATAGATTATAATATTATCCAAATGCCATTTTTTATGTTACCTGTTAATAGGTTTTTTAAAATAATTGGATTCCAGCTAAAATTATACTTTTGGACAAAATTATGTTTATTATCCTATAAAATGTCCACCTTTTTACTATACAATGTTAATATTCATTTTCAGCAGTTTGAAGCTGTTTCTCATAAAACCTGTTATTATGCACCATGTTAATCGTTAAATTTTTAAAAACAATTATGTCTTGTAAGTACGTATACAAAATCTAGATCTCCGTTAAGGTTTATCGAATCCAACCAATAACTGTAAGTTCAAAAAAAATCTCATATACAGATTGTTAAACAAAGTTTGATATAATTGAAAAATAAAATTTTCCTAGTATTTAGAATATCCACATTTATTGATACAGGACATCCAGTAGTTCAAATGTCCTATCTAAAACTTTCATTCTGGGCTGGATTCACTCGTCTATAAATATAATTTTAAATTGATTAAAATTAATTTCTATACATTTCTTGACTTTTACTTCTTATAGAATTTTCTTAACCTCCTGTTCCTCTTATTATGTATCTTGTTTACCCTTTTCTTACTCTATATGACTCTCTCACCTCTTCTACAGCTTGTCCTCTGATAATATCTTCTATATATTTATTTTGTTTGACCCTGTCTTAATACTTTATATGCCTTGGTCTATTTTATTTTTACTCTTTGTTTATTTCGAAAGAAAATCTCATATTGTTCAATAAATTCTTTATTTCTGCTTCTAATTCAAGCTTTACAACATTCAACACTTCATAAATATCTTTCTAACAAAATTCCCATTTCTTTGTGACAAACTCAATCTTTTTTTTATTTCTCCCTTGATTATTTTTTTTTTAATTTCCAAGCAATAATTCACCAGGATTAATCATCTTAGATATGATATCTGACATCTTTATATTTAAATTTTCTTATCGATATATATTCTAACTTTCCTCTGGATCTATAATACCTGTTTCTATTCCGATGTACATTTTTCATATAAAATTTGCGCCTCTGGTATAAAATAATTGTATAGAGAGAAAGAAAACTCCATAGATTAATGAATGTGTAATTAAATTAAAATATATTTATATAAAAAAAGCATAAAACAAATTTAATATTTAAAAATATTGTACGGAGTAAAAACATCTCTTTTTTTACTAATTTACTCGCGTTTTTCCAATTTTTTTCTAATTTACTCGCTTTTTTCGACCTTTCCCGATATTATCCCTTTTTTCCATATGTTCCAGATTTTTCCAGTTTCTTTTCGGTGTTTTACGATTTATTACGGTTTTTTAAGATTCTTCACGATTTTTTATGATGTTTTATGATTATTTAGCATTATTTATAAAATTTTACGACTTTTTACCAGTTTTTTACGATTTTTTACAATTTTTAAAAATCATTAAAAATCGCTTAAAATTCTTACGAAAATCTAAAAAATACTTTTAGAATACTTTTAAATGTTTAAAAAAATCCTTGAAAAATCCTTAAAAAATCCTTGGAACTCGCTAAAAACCCTTAAAAGTACTTAAAATCCTTAATAATCCTTAAAAATCTTTAAAAATTATTAAAAATTCCTTAAAATTCTTAAAAAAAAAATCTTACGAAAATCTAAAAAGTCCTTAAAAAATTCTTCAAAAATATTTAAAAAGTTCTTAAAAACGCCCTAAAAACACTTAAAAATACTTAAAAAGACTTAAAATTATTTAAAAATCTTATGCAATTGTTAAAGATCCTAAAATAATGCTTAAAGAATATTAAAATCCCTAAAAATGGTTTAAAATACTTAAAAATATCTAAGAATCCTTAAAAATCCTTAAAAATACCTAAAAATCCTTAATAATCCTTCAAAATTCTTAAAAATCTTACGAATATCTAAAAAATATTTTAAAATTCTTAAAAAATCCCTAAAAATCCTTAAAAAATCCTTTTAAAACCTGAACCTTTAACATACATATTCAATAAAGGTATCTGGCCCTTTTCATTTAAGGAAAGTAGTTATTCCGATCTTCAAAAATGGGGATGAAACTATTCCTTCAAATTATCAAAAAGTACTTGGACAAATATAAAGTAATCTCAAATAAGCAATCTGGCTTTAAGAAAAACTCCTGAGGGACGCCATTTACTCCTTACAGAGAAAATAAACAATGCATTGGATGCAAGTAATCCTTGTCTTGGCGCATTTCTTGATTTGCCTAAGGTATTTGAAACAGTCAGTCATTCACTTCTCTTGGAAAGCTTGAGTGATACCAGAATTCGAGAAACGAGTCAAAATTTATTTAAAAGCTACTTAACAGAAATATCACAATCCATTAGAATTTAAATACCCACACCAATAAGCTTCCAATATAATACGGTGTTCCTCAGGGCAGTATTCTTGGATCAGTTCTGTTCAATATTTATGTAAACACTTTATTCTTCTTAGGATCGAAGAGTTTGCAGATGATACGGTAATCTTCTACACTGCAGACAAGTGGTTGGAACTAAAAAAAATAGTAGAAACTGATTTTCTAAAAATTCAAAAATTATTAAATTGGCTCGTGCGACATAATTCACATTCGTGAAAAAAGAATCACTTTAGCTTGTTGCATAATTAAATATTTTGTATTAATACGAAATTGCATTTTTTTAAATGTGAATTTTATCGCATATTACTTTTGTTTTACCTAGAACCACTGATATTTAATTTTTCTTTATCTAAATACCACACTGCGGTAATTAAGCTACTTAATGAGTGAATTGAATAAATTTATCTGCATAAATTTTGTTTTTTTATTTAATTCTGGAAAAATAAAAAGTGGAAAAATAAAAAGTGCTAAGTAAATTCGATTCTATTTTTTATAAAAATCAGATAAGATCAAGGTTTGTTTAAAATTAAATCATTGTTTGTTGTCTTTAGTTTAATTTATTTTAAAAAGAAAAATCCATTAAAAATGTTTACCATAATGTATTTTTATTTGTGATATTAAAAAAATACTAAAATGATTAAAATTGTGCATATGCAAATACTATTTCTTAAGATAAGAAAATATTTTACCCAACTAATCTCTGCAAGTACTGATAACTTTTTAATAAAAATATTTTTGATTGTTTAAATTATAAAATATCTTGAATTAATTCAAAAATTTTGCATTTATTTGCCAAATATAAGAGAATTAAAAAGCTAGACTATACAAAAAGTATTGTATTAAGACTAAAGTTATATTTAAAAATTTCATAAATAGAAAATAAGGAAAAAATAAACTAGATACAAAAATAATTTAGTATTTAGAAATTCCGATCAATAACATTTTCTTCCATTTTATAAATAACTTGTTTCTAGTTAACAAATTTATAATTATTTTTCCTTGGTATCATTTAATTTATGATTTTGTGTGGGTATGCTGATAAGGAACAAGTTTATTTTGACATATTAATGATTTCCTCCGAAATTCAAATCATTAATTAGAGTATTGTTTCTATTGTTTCATATTTTAAAAGTCTACCAATTTATATTTAATTTTCTTTTATTTGATTTGTTTTTCTTAGTTATAATTATTTTTTATCAAAATGTCACATTAAGTTAATTATAATTACATTTGTATGAAGTTACATATTTTTCACCAGAGGAATAACAGTAACTTTAGTCTATTCTATTAATTTAAATACCAAATTACATTTAGTTTCCATTGATAACAAGTTATAATATAACAAGCTTTTAAGAAACGAAATTAATTATATCTGACAACTATAAAAGTGTCGCTATTAACAGACCTAAACAAGATAATAGGATTTTGCCAGCTTTTTCTGGTCTCTAAGATACATTTTTATTACACAAAAATCAATTAATTCCCTTATTCTCCACACGACTCAAAAAAGTGTAGTCCTCTTCAGGCCTCCTTTTCTCCATTGAGTATAAGTCTTCTTTTATTGCTTCTTGCAAATTTTTGTGTGTTTTAATCTACCTAATTTCACTTTAAGGTCCCTATGAAAATCTTGGTTAACAAAGCTGCGCCAGTACATTTTAGGTCAATTTGATTTTGTATTGTCCCCTTCAAGGATGGCAGCCAAATATCTTACTGTATGCTTATTTAATTCTAGCAGATCGCACCCAACTTTTATTTCTTTAAGATTCTGTTGGATCCTAAAGTGTCTTTTAAATATGATTTTATGATGTATATGTATTGTTTGGGAAAAATAGAATTTAGTTTTAAGATATATTGAATTTGTGACAGATATTATCAAAAGCTTGGACTACTCTAGAAATCGTCCATTTCAAGGATTTCGTCTACTTCAACGGAAAAATTGGTCGTTCGCGGTTTTTGGAGTAACTAATTGATTTTAAAACGTTTTTGTACCAACAGAATTTTTATCTCTGTAAGATTTTTTCTCGTTCGCTTGGAGCCAATGGTTTGGTCAAATAAATCACATTTCTTAAAGAATTGAAAATTACAACTTTTTATTTTTTCATTGCAATTATTGGCGACGCGTGTATACTATTATACAGGGTGTTTCAGAATTCGAAGTTCAACGGTTCATGGTAGACTATTATCATTAAATAAAGAATATCTAGGTTAGGAACCAATACTCAAAAATTCTTAGATTTCGAAATAAAGAGTGTTAAATAAATAAAAAAAATTTTTTTGCTGATACTCATTTAAAAACAAATATTTTTTAACGAAACTTTGCAGCTGAGTTACTAGACTAATGACCCTCATCCTGAAGATGCATTTTTTCAAAACCTTTTACCAGTGATGTTTCAGTTGGGTATGGCCGAATATTTTGCTCCCAATTTTTTACAACACTGGTTAAATTTTCAAAATTTGATTTTTCGGTTCACAAAAAGCACGTAAGAAGCACATAATTATGATGCTATTATCTCTTTTGAGATTCTATGTATGGGCGGGGTCGGGATCGATATCGTGCTAAATCCCATAATTTTAATTTTTTTTAAACATTGTTGCGGTCAGCACAAAACTTGATTATTAGGTACACAAAAAGCACATAATTATACAATTTTTTTTTATTTTTTTGAAAATCGAAGTGTAGCACGTTTCATCCCACCACCGCAAAAAAAAACGTTGATAAACTGATTCATACCGACTGGCCTACCGCTCTCTTGGAAAACATTTCTCCTATTATACGCGACACCATTTTTTGTGACAACAAACTAATATCTGTATATCTGTGAAAAATTTTATGGTTTACTTTTTTAAACATCCGTGTCTGTCGTTTGACCACTTTCGTCCATCTGGAGATCTTACAAGAAATTTCTATCTAAATCTAGTAGCTTGAGATTGGTGCGTTCTGACAGGTCAAGATATGCAACAGTGGTGGGTGGATTTTTGCAATGTTTTTTTGTGATGTTCAACTCCAGTTTTGTGATAAATTTGACGGCCGTTAGAAGACGGCACCGCTTTATGAGGAAACCAGAGCTAAGCGATATTAAAATTTGTAATTGAACTTGAGACAAAAGTTAATGCAAATAAAAATGTGATAAGGAAAATAGGAAAATATATTTTGAATAATGTTTAGAATTTAATTTTAAATAATATACACAGGAGCGTTTTAAGGGGTGGAGAGCCCTTTTCGGCACGCGGGGATCTAGGAAAATGAATAACACACTTTCGAGGTGTCAATTTATTAAAGCAGTTTCGCATCATTATAAAAATATAATACAATTTTTATTTGATATTTTATATATTTTATTTTTTTTAGTGTTGTATTTTTGTAGGTAATAGTATAATTTTTAATTGGTACTTTATGTAGCTATTTAATATTTTTCCTAGTGTTGTATTTTTGTAATATATTCCTTGTGATTTTTCATATTCTTTTCTATTAATTATGAGTTTTTTAATTTGTTTTATGTATAGTTTAAATAATTTTTTTGTTAAATCATTGTTTGATTTGGAGAAAAAAAATTCTTTTTAATTTTCGCTTACTCAAGTTATATGGATTAAAATACAGATTGTTAATCTTTCTACTGTGCATAGCGATGTCTCAAGTAAGCAATATGACAACGGCAGCCGTCGACGATCGAGAAATCCCGTGAAAATCCTCAGAATAATCATATTTAAGATAGCAGCGAACACTTAAGGATGTCATATTTCTATAAGACATGTTAGTATTATCGAGAAACATGACAACACACCATAGAAAATCAATATTCAAGTGTCTAATTTTCAGAATGGCTTACGGCGTTTGTTGCTCGCGCGACGGATTTCCCTATGCAAAGCAGAAATATTTACAAGTTGTACTATCTTAACAATATAAAAAAATAATGGTTCAAACAGGTACAAGAAAAGGGAAATAATAATAGTCATTACATAATTTCACACAAAACATAGATAAAACGCGATAAATAACTATAAATTTAACAAAAAGTACAATTATTAAAAATTGCCTTTAATTTTATCACTAAAAAAGTTAGAGCAAAAATTGTCTTGTTTAATCTATACCTCTTTAAATATAAAATATCTATTTTAGGCGGTAGAAAAGCTGACGAAATCGTCAGCTGGCTTTTGAAAAAAACCGGTCCACCAGCCAGGGATATCTCTTCCGTCGAAGCAGCCAAAGAATTTATCGATGCCAGTAATGTCGCAGTTATCGGTTTCTTCAAGGATCAGACCACTGCCACCGCTAAAGCCTTCCTCGAAGTCGCCGCTTCCGTCGATGACATTCCATTCGGTATCACCGACGATGAGCCAGTTCTTGCAGAATACGAAGCCAAAGATGATACTGTTGTTTTGTTCAAGAAGGTGAGTTCAAAAAAAAATAATTATCCATGTTTTTTTTTTTGAGTAAGTGGGTACCTGAATTTTTTATTTTGAAGCATTAAAAAATAATCACTAAAAATATGAAAATAATGAAAGTAAAGTAAAAGCAGCGTTATATTTATCACTGAAAATTTTTTGCAATTATGCCAATTCAGAAAAAAAATGGAATTTAAAAAAATACTACAGTGTCTGTTGCATATTTTAAATTTTATCATTATCCTTGGTATATTAACTAAGATATTTAAATATAAATCATATTTAAATGAGTAGAGCCTAGTAATAACAATTTTTAATTTATGTACATTTTTTTGTTTATTTTTAAAACTTAAATATTTACAAGGTTTTTCGTGTAAATGAACCTTAACCTTTTGATCAATTTTTTATTTATAGTATATGTTTCTCCTTCTTATGGTTTAATAGCTCTTGTTGATCTCATTGTCTACTTTTTTTTTAACGAACTAAAGTTTGTTGAAAACGATAAATAGAAGATCAATTTCCATTTGATGGGGTTTTGTCTACATTCATGGACCATAAAAATACAGCAACGGGTTTTTTTAAGATCTTTACATTTGTAAAAACTAGTGTTCGCCCAGTGGTCGAAATTCGAACGTAATTCATTAAAATTTAAAGTTTATGTCTACCTCTTTTTTCATATTTTTCTGTATTTTTTATTATTTCCCCTATTTTTCCTTTTTTTCTATTTTTTCTTTTTTTTTACAATTTTTCTACTGTTTTTTGTTTTACCCCATTTTGCCTATTTTCTCTATATATTTTTTCCTATTTTTACTCTTTTTTCCTTACTAAAAATTCCTGGTTTTTTTATTGTTTGTTTATTTTAACTATTTTTTCGGTTATTTTATTTTTTTCGTGTTTTTTTTCACAGATTTTTCCTATTTTGCCTATATTTTCATGTTTTCCTTTTTTTTAACTTATTTTTTCCTCTGTTTTTCACTATTTTTCCTACTTTCTATTGTTTCTTTCTATTTTTTCTCCATTTTGCCTATTTTTCTATTCTATTTTATTTTTTCTATTTTTCTTTAATTTTCCTCTATTTTTACTACGTTTTATTTTTAGGTTATTTCCCATTTTTTTTATTTTTGCTCAATTTTTGCTCAATTTTTGTATTTTTCGGTTCTTTCCCATTTTTTACATATTTTCTATTTTTCCGTATTTTTTACTATTTCCTATTTTATTCCAATTTTTTCTTCTATTTTTGGCTAATTTTTTCTATTTTTGCTATTCTTCCTATTATTTCCTATTTTCTTCCTCACTTTTCCTATTTTTTCCTGTTTTTTTACCATTTTGTCCTTTTTCCTATTTTTCTGGCTTTTCTCTTTTTACTATTTTTTCCTGTTTTTACGATTTTTCTTATTTTTCTTATTTTTTCCATTTTTCTCTAGTTTTCCCTTGTTTTTCTCCGTTTTCCTATTTTTTCTGTTTTTCCCATTTTTTCTATTTTTCGTATTTTTCCTGTTTTTCCCATTTTTTCTATTTTTCGTATTTTTACTATTATTTCCTATTTTATTCCTGGTTTTTTTTCAATTTTTGGCTAATTTTTTCCATTTTTGCTATTCTTCCTTTTATTTTCTATTTTTTTCCTAATTTTTTCCCATTTTTTTTCCTGCTTTTCCTATTTTTCTTACTTTCTCCCTTTTTATTATTTTTTCCATTTTCCCTAATTTTCTCTGTTTTTCAATAAATATTGTAGTAAAAACTTTAAATTTATTGTATTTTTTAGTTTGATGAAGGTAAAGTAGTCTATGAAGGTGAGGCAGATGAAGCCGAAATTAAGAAGTTTGTTCAATCCAACGCTCTTCCACTTATTGTCGAATTCAATCACGATACCGCTCAAAAGATCTTCGGTGGTGAAATCAAGAGTCACTTATTGTTATTCTTGAACAAGAATGATGAATCATACCAAAAAATATCAGACGCAGCAAGATCTGTCGCCAGGCCATTCAAAGAACAGGTAATATATGCAATTATTTTTATTTCTTAATTTTTTATAAATTTTTATTTAGGTTCTATTCGTAACAATTGACGTTGAAGATGAAGATCACCAAAGAATCTTGGAATTCTTCGGCATGAACAAGAAGGAAGTACCAGCTGCTCGTCTTATTAAATTGGAAGAGGATATGGCTAAATACAAGCCACCAAGCGACGATTTATCACCTGAAAATATCAAACAATTCGTCGAAGACTTTTTGGCTGGAAATCTTAAACAACATTTGTTGAGCCAGGACTTGCCCGAAGATTGGGATAAAGAAGCAGTCAAGGTAATAAAATTATCATTTATTAATTTAACAAATTTTATAAAATATTCGTATTTGTAGGTATTAGTTGCCAGTAACTTTGAGAGCCTTGCTTTAGACGTCAACAAAGACGTTCTCGTAGAATTCTACGCTCCTTGGTGCGGCCATTGCAAACAACTTGTTCCTATCTACGATAAAGTCGGTGAACATTTCAAAGAAAACAGTGACGTCGTGATCGCAAAGATGGACGCCACCGCTAACGAATTAGAACACACTAAAGTGACGAGCTTCCCAACCATCAAATTGTACACTAAAGGTGACAACCAAGCCATCGAATACAACGGTCCAAGGACATTCGAAGGTCTCACCAAATTCGTAGAATCTGGTGGTAAAGATGGTGCTGATGCTGAACCCGTTGAAGAAGAAGCGGAAGATGATGATGCATCGAAGAAAGACGAGTTGTAAGATATTAAAGAGGCATTTCAAATCAATTACATTTTTTTATACTCTTAAAGATACCTATTTATATTTTTTTAGATAATTTTGTACAGATTGTGATTGATTCCGAATTTGAGTCAAAATTATGTATATTTAGTTGTTTTAATTTGATTACTCGTCTGTAACTAAAATATTTTTTCTCTTAATCATTAGAGAATTCATGAGACTGGTTGTGTTCCGATTGTGTCTTTAAGGCATTCGTTATTTGTGAACAGTTTTTTTTTATAAAGTTGAAAAATATTTTGTGAATTATATGTATAAAATAAATGCGGCTACCAACTCAAATATGCATTTTTATTAACTTTCTTTAGATCTTAGTAAGTTATAGAGATCATTCTGTTAGTGTGTCTGTGTGTTAGATTGTCTGTCTGTGAGAGCTCTCATGGCCGTTCCACTGGACCAATTTACTTTAAATTTAGTATATCGATATCTTAAGAGCGCATGTAATATTAACAAAATCAAAGGAAAATCGGACAATATTTTTGAAAAATTCTACTGGCCAGTTAAAATTTAGGTCACTAAGAAGTGCAGAAAGTTTAACGATCCTAAAAATATTTAGTTTTTGAAAATATTAGCATATGAAAATTGATAATTCGTAAAAATCACAAACAGAATATTTTTATACAATCTTAGTAACTTTCTGCACTAAAGAACAGGTTACTAAATCATTTATAAAAATACAATTCTTTTAGCTACATTATACAGATCTCCCAATTAAAACATCCCAAGAATTTAACAATAATTTATATAAATTTTTTGAAAAATTTGAAAAAAATGAGAATGAATACAGTATCTTTATCGGAAACATAAATTGTTATGATATGTATCTATCCTGTAACAATTAATAACTAGATGTTACGATGTTACCACGATACATAGAGTGACAGCCGCCGGGATGACAGTACTAGACCGATTATTATTATACGTGTGTAAAGTTAAACAATTAAAGTATTAAAATACATGATAGTATTTATTATAGTATTATTCTATACATTATGGCATAACATGTCAGGTTAAACTTAAGTGAATTAAAGAAAAGAAAAATGGAACGAAGCCATACAAATCCGTCTGCAAATAAGGAAACGACACGAGCAGCAGCAGTGCCGCCATTATGCTTAGAAGGCAATTTCAGTCAAAATTGGAAAAGTTGGGTTCAATATTGTAAGAATTTTTGAAGACATTCCAGGATTATTAATTTATATCGATGATATTTTAATCCATAGTGATACAGTTGAGGGACATAATAACATTTTAGAGGCAGTTATTCAAAGGGCTCTTGAAGTAAATTTAAAATTTAATAAACACAAGTGTCATTTTCTTGTAACCAAAATAAAATATCTTGGTCATGTATTTTCGGAAAAAGGAATGTTACCTGATAATAGAGTAAAGTAGATGCAATTTGTAAATGACCTAAACCAGAGTTTGTAGGCGATATTAAACGATTTTTGGGTCCTTCATAGAAAATCTAGCTGATAAAACAGACAATTTAAGAGGACTTTTAAAACAAAAATGTTAGATTTCATTGGACAAACAATCATGAATTTGAATTTGACAATTTAAAAAACATAAATTAATACTCCTGTTCTGACATATTTCAATCCAAGACTTCCTATAACTTTATCTGTTGATAGTTCTACATACACAAAAGATATCAGTCAAACATTTGCATTTTCTATGTTTACATAAGTAGTCTAGTCGAGAAGTGAGTTTTCTGCGAAAAATAGTTAGAAGGGTAGGAAGAATATGAGCGATGGCTCATTCGACGCTGATTGTAATTCTGAGACATGTGTCATGTCGATTTTTTCCTGCAAATACAAATTGTAATTGTTATTAAACAAAAATAAAAAAAAAGCCATTTTAATTATTAATGATAACTTAAAAACTATATAAGATAGCGGAAGTTGCAAAAAAGATCCTTAAAGAGGAGGAAATTTTTTAAAAAAAACTTCCGATTCCCAAATCTCTAGCTCTAATATTTACAACTTTAATTTGTTACTGAAAATAGGGTTCCGCGCGACCGTTTCGGGATGAGTACGCCGCCTCTATAATGACTACCGTATCTAAAATAATTATTTTAAAGCACTCTAAATATTGATTAAAAATTTGAAAAAATTATGGTGTCATTTAAACACTTGAAGAAAGAAAGTCCCGTTGGAAAAAAATTTTTAAATGCCTTTTTCAAAAAGGTAGCATATTATTAATTAACTATTTATTTTCTTACCTCTGTCTTCATTGAAAGCTGGATAGTTGTTTAAATAATCCCCCTAAAAAATGTTTCGCCTATTTGAGTATTTTGTATGAGTGTACTCAAGAAAATGACGCTATACAATTATTTAAAATTTGTTTATATTGTTTATAACGAGTTTTCTAAGTTAACAAAAAATGAAAAATCATAAAATTGTTATTAAATTTTTTTTTTCTCATGTACTTTGGTATAGCTGTTTTTATATTAGAAATAAGGAATGAATTATTGTGGATAAGATTTTTTAACGCTATTTGTTTATAAATTGTTTATAAACAAATAGATTACTTTAATATTTTTGAAAAAAATTTTTACCATTCTATTGTTTAGGGTCAATGATGATTTTAAGAAATAATTTTGTCTTTAAGAATCATTATTGATGGCTCATAATCCAATTAAAAAAAATTATTTTTTTCATTAATAATTACATTGTTTTAGTTAACATTTTGTTATAAATTATATTTGACTGTCGCAATATTTTTTTTCTAATACTACTAAAAATTACAAAAACAACCATATGCAACAATGTGGCGAAAAAAATTTTTTTGTATTTTTTTTTGAAAATCCAATAAAAAATACAGAAAAATTTTTTTCTCAACTTTATTGTATATGGTTGTTTTTGTATTTTTTAGTAGTATTAGAAATAAATTAGTGTGACACTCAAATATTGTTTATAACAAATTCGGAACTAATGTTATTAATGAAAAAAAAAAAATTTAATGGTATGAGCCATCAATAATGATTTTTAAAGACAAAATTATTTCTTAACTAATTATTTAAATAATGCAAATATGAAAAAACGATTATAAACAATAAAAAAATTTTTTTTCGAGAAAAATTTTTTTTAAAAAAATTATTATTGACCCTAAACAATAGAAAGGTAAATATCAAAAATATTAAGGTAAACTATTTAACAATTTATAAACAAATAGCGTTAAAAAATCTTACCCACAATAATATAATCCTTATTTCTGACATAACAACAGCTGTACCAAAGTACATGAGAAAAAAAAAATTTAACAACAATTTTACGGTTTTTCATTTTTTGTTAACTTCGAAAACTCGTTATAAACAATATAAACAAATTTTAAATACTTTTATAGCGTTATCGTATATTCAAAGAAAAAGTCAAAGATTCGAAAAATTTTTTAGGCTGATTATTTAAACAATTATCCAGCTTTCAATGAAGACAGAAGTTTGAAAAAAAATAGTTAAAACAATAGGCTACCTTTTTGAAAAATGCATTTAAAATTATTTTTCCAACGGGACTTTCTTTCTTCAAGTGTTGAAATGACACCATAATTTTGTCAAATTTTTAAATCAATATTTAGTGCTTTAAAATAATTATCACATATGTGATAGTCACTGAAATGAATGCATATTTTAAATTTTAAAAATATCAGTACAGTAAAATTAATGAAATTACTAAACGATAAAGATAAGGAAGACAGTACTGTATGATAAAGATAAGGAAGACAGTACTGTCTTCCTTATCTTTATCGTTTAGTAATTTCATTAATTTTACTGTACTGATATTTTTAAAATGTAAAATATCATCTTTATCAATATTGGTGCCCGAGTTGGCACTTTTAGCTGGTCTAATTAAATTAGTTACAACATTTATTTTAGTACTGCTCTAACGTTTTAACAATGGGATTTCCATTATAACCGCCCTTTTGGGCCTTTTGCCTATATATAGAAAATTGATTTTCAAGTGTGGATCATGTGAAAGCCTAACAAAAATGGATACCAGAGTTTTGTAAAAAAAATTATAAAGTTCTGGAGGAATTTATTTCATTAAGACTTAATAACCTTATTAAACCATATCCAAGACTTTGAATAAAATAAAATTAGTTTTTAACTACAGAAGTATCAAAAGCTAGAATAGTTAATAAGAACAGTTTAAGGATTATTAGTGACTTGATTTTATTCTCAATATTTAGTACATTTTAGTGTGAACATACTTTAAAAACTTTTTACAGCGAGATAATATTTTCAATACTAAATCTAGGTACTATACCTTCTGGTATTTATACAAATCTAAGACAATTAATTTACCTATCCATAAGTATAAAAAAAATAAACATACCTTCTCTCATACAGCTTCATATTTTAAACAATTAAATACTACACTGCACATTCCAAATACAATAAGATTCCGTTGTAGGTAACTTTTTCAAGTTGTTTTCTTTGAAGAGTAAATACAGCTTTTCGATGGTTTAAAGCAAAATTACAATCATCGATCACTAACTAAATAATTATGATATAACGTGTGAAAATCATTCGCACAATAAGCAAAGTGAAACTTAAAAATATATAAAACTTTTGACAAATATTTGAGGTTAGGATGACAATTCAGTGCTACCAACATTATAACTAAATTACCTCATTTCAGCTCATGGAGTAACACAATTTATGAATGAAGACGCCATATTGGAATTTGTAGGCGTGTCAAGGTCGTACGTTACATAATAAATCGTAGTAAAACGTAGTAAACCAGCTCTCCATTGGTAAATGCCAAATGGTAAACATTGCTAATTTTCGAAAGCAAATAGGTATATTGAAAATTAAATTAAAAATGTGTTATAAAAGTGAATTCTTTTAAAATATTGAAAATAAATTTTTTGCTCATAGTAATATGTTGTCTGATAATGTAAAATAGAATAGCAAATCAGACAATATAAATAGCTAATTTTTATTATGAGAAAGTAATTTTAAATAGGTACATCAATTACTATAATTAAATTAAATATTTAAAAAACTTTTATTCAATAAAAAGTCCTTTACACTATAATTTATACATTTTATTAAGAAAATATCACTTTTTAAAATTTCGGGATTACACACTGCATCTAACGATTTTGTGAAGTTTCCGGATTTTTTGGTGGGGTATTTGAATGTTCTGACGTTTCGGAATTTTCCGGATTTTCTGGATTTTTT
Source organism: Neocrepidodera transversa (assembly GCA_963243735.1). Lineage (NCBI taxonomy): Eukaryota > Metazoa > Arthropoda > Insecta > Coleoptera > Chrysomelidae > Neocrepidodera > Neocrepidodera transversa. The sequence goes on from OY725355.1 coordinate 9,972,397, forward strand.
GGATTTTCATGAATTTCGTGATTTTCATGATTATTTTCATGATTATCGTGATATTGACGATTCTCATGATTTTGATGATTCTCATGATTCTCATGATTTTCATGATTCTCATTATTTTCGTGATTTTCATGGTTATCATGATTTTCATGATTTTCGGGACTATGGTTTTCATGATTTTCGTGATTTTCATGTTTTTCATGATTATCATGGTTTTCATGATTTTCATGACTATGGTTTTCATGGTGTTCATGATTTTCATGTTTTTCATGATTATCATGGTTTTCATGATTCTCATGATTTTCACGATTCTCATGATTTTCATGATTCTCATGACTATGGTTTTCATGATTTTCGTGATTAGCATGATTTTCATGCTTTTCATGATTATCATGGTTTTCATGATTCTCATGATTTTCATGATTCTCATGATGTTCATGATTCTCATTATTTTCATGATTCTCATGACTATGGTTTTCATGATTTTCGTGATTTTCATGATTTTCATGATTTTCATGACTATGGTTTTCATGATTTTCATGATTCTCATGATTTTCATGATTCTCATGATTTTCATGATTCTCATGATTTTCATGATTCTCATGACTATGGTTCTCATGATTTTCTTGATTTTCATGCTTTTCATTATTTTCATGATTTTCATGACTAGCATGATTATGATGGTTATCATGATGTTCATGTTGTTCTTGATTTTCATGATTTTCATGATTTTCGTGATTTTCATGATTCTCATGATTTTCGTGATTTTCATGATTCTCATGATTCTCATGATTTTCATGATTCTCATGATTTTCATGATTTTCATGATTCTCATGATTCTCATGATTCTCATGATTATGATTTTCATGATTTTCATGATTTTCATGATTTTCATAATTTTCATGATTTTCATGATTTTCATGATTTTCATGATTTTCATGATTTTCATGATTTTCATGATTTTCATGATTTTCATGATTTTCATGATTTTCATGATCTTCCGGATTTTCTAGATTTGCCGGTTTACTAGGAATAGATGAATTTTCTGAATGTTGTGGAAGGTCAGGATGTGATGGAATTATTGGATTATCCGGATATTCTGCTTCATCTGGTATTACTGGTTGTTCTGATTTTGGTCTAGCAGGTCTAACTAACATTCTTGATCCAGCAAGACAATCTAACGGGTCTTTTACAAACCAAAAGACACACTTGGCGGCTTCATCGGCAGTAATTTGTTGGTTTATATATCTTCCATTCAGGTTGCTGTCAAAACAATTTTTGAACCACCATGCTCCAACTAAATAAAAAGAAAACCAGTTTAGAATGCTCAAGCTTATAATTACACGAAAACTAGTGCCTTAGCGGACGCTGTGGCGATGCGGTCACATGGTGAACAAATAAATGCTTATACCAATGCCTTCAATATTACTATTTAAAATTAGTTAATTAGAAGAACAGCAGAGGTAAGTGTTAAGAAAATTATTTTATCCCACGTTAATGTAACTAAAATATACAGGGTGTGTCATCACGAGTTAAAATATCTGTACACTACTTACATTATATTTATGAAAATATGTATACAAGGATTTGTCGTTATGCCACATCTAGAGAAAATATTTTCAACTTTCGGTTTGTACAGGATGTTCCGATTGTAACGACCAACTTTGTTATTTTAAATGAAACACCCTGTATTTTTTATATTTTTAGATTTGTATTTAGAAGCTGATTTCAAAAACCCATTACACATAAAATCGGATAAAGCGGCTTACATGCTCCTATCTTGACTTTTAACTACTACTTGGTAGCAAATGAGAAAAATGCTTACAAGGTTATCAAAACTTAAACTTTTTATTTTATAATATAGTTATAATAGGTTGTAATAGGTTTTTGAACGAATCTAAAAATTTAAAAAAATACAGGATGTTCCATTTAAAATAACAAAGTTGGTCTTTACTTTCGGCACTCTCTGTATAGACCGAAAGTTGAAAATATTTTATTCAGATGTGACACAACGACAAACCTTTGTATATAAATTTTCATAAATACCGTGTAAGCAGTTTTCAATATACAGATAGTTCAAACTCGTCGTGACACGTTTTTTTTTTGAAAAAAAGAAGAATTTGGCTTCACGATATCAACTGAGATCTAGAAAGTAAAGGAAAATTTTACAAATGTTTTAAGAACTGCAGGGCCCCTATTCTGTAACTCAGGAGAGTGCTCGTGCACGACTACGCATCGGTTCAGAGTTGTCAATGCCAAATCACCAAAATACCCTCAACTTTGCCCCAAAATACTCGATTTTACCCGCATCGAATTCCAAAATACCCGCATTTTACCCACTTTACAGTTTGAAGTGTTTGTCAGTTAGTTATAAAGGTTTTTTTAATGCATACAATAGATTACATCACAAATTTCAACATGCCAAATGCAACACAAACAAGAGCTTAAATAGAGAATAAAATAATCATCATCGTCTTTTTCCATTTTGAGGCCTTAGCTGCCAGGGCTATTTTCTATTGGACTTTGACATCTGACGTGAATTATGTGGAAGTGTTGCCAAGTGTGTTCAATGTAAACCAATTACTAATTTTATATATTTTTTGAGAAATAAGATAGCTGTAGCGGTAATATTTATGTTGAGTTGAACTGGCCTCACTCCCACAAAACATCAAAACAGTGAATAATTAACATGAGATGAAAATGGTAGGAAATACCCGAATTTTACCCGCAAAATTGAAATACCCGCAAGAATACCCACAAAGCAGGAAAATATCCGAAAATCGGGTAATTACCTGCATATTGGCAACACTGCATCAGTAGGAGTACTCTCTCACTTACCGTTCATATAAACATAACCACACTCTGTATCACAGACAATGTGCACAAGTCCATTCTCTCAAAATCTAGCAATTCTTTTTTTTTACCTAGTAGAGTACTCGCATAGGAGCATTCTCTTACCATGCGCAGTAAAGCTAAATTGTGAGAGAGTTACATTCACAGCGGTTGACCGTATCGCCACCGCGTCTGCCACCGCACCCGCTGCCGCTCTAATTTGCTTTATATCGACAGAAAAGTTCGTCTTAATTCGCCTTTGACTAGATTCTTGTAAATATTGTAATGAAATAATTTTTATGATTTTTGAATGTTATAAACATAGTTCTATTCTTAAAAAAGTTTGATATTTTAAAGAATTTATTGGGAGTAATAAAACATTCAAAATCAAAAATTGAGGAGTATAATGAATCTTATTTTTAATATAACTATATCATTATTATAATACGAATGATTATTATTTGTATAATAATTTAATAGAAAAAGTTAAATTTGGGAAAGTATATTAAAAGAAATTTTTGCTGTATAATTAATAAGTAAATGGCAAAGTCAGAAGTGATTAAAACAATATTTTTGTTAATCAAGTAACAGAAAATTTTTATTTTGGGGAGCGAACAGTGAAATAAAAAAAAATCTGATGTGGCCAGCACATGACCTCTCAAAAATTTACACCTTAACACAAAAAAGTATGAAAAAAATTGACTTTTTTGTAAATCTGGCAACATTGGCAAAATTTTTGAAAACTTTAATAATACGAAAATAAACTATAGTGTATACAAAATATACGTGTAAAACTTTATCGCACTTTTGTTTCGTAATGACGTCATCCGGTTGTCCGATTGACACCAACATCTAATCAGATCTAATCTAGGGTATCAGAATCCTGTGTGCAAAATTACATGAGAAGTTTTTGAGTTATCGTTACTACAACATCCATCCTAACACACACACAGACATCATCGCGAAAATATTAAAATCGTATTCTAGTGACCTTAAAACGTGTTTATCAATTGAAAACTCACTACCCAATTTTTAGCATGATTACTATACTCTACGGGCGAGAGGTAAAAATAAAAAACAAGTCAATTTTTGATCATTTTTGTTAATTGTCAGAAATTTTTATGAAAAAGCTTATTGAAGGTTTTAACTATAGATACTAATGGAATTCTCGGTTCACAGATTCCGAATGAAACACTAGCTAACCCTTCATGTCTAGGAAAAATACTGGTCCCCCGCTAATTTCTGGAGAGTGGTTGTTGGGAAGGGTTATCCTTGATTGTGATTTGGCTAGATAGCCGAATGGTAGGAAGGCGGATCCATCTTAGTCCGCTAAGATGGATCCAACCATGAGGTCATGTCGGTTCCAGTTAGTACTGGCGCTTATTACACAGGTGGAATCTTTTCCCCAAGTAATAAGTTACACCGTATGTCATTGGTAGATGGCGTTAGCTGTCTACCACCGCTTGACATCTCTTTTTAATCAATATTGCACTGTGCTTAGAGATGAGATTTGAATTCTATACATCTGGGAACATTGCCGCTGATGAGACGAAATAGCTGTCCGGTATGCAGCCTGGATGCATAGAAATCTAATTCTCACAACTTACAAGTATTAATGAAAAAATTTATACGTACCGAATGATTCAGCACAATTTTCTTCTTCAGCACTATCCATGTCTAAGTCTTTGGTAGAAAATTTGCATCCCAGATGGTTCCTAAGGGAATTTCTAGTGTTGCCTCTAAATTCGCCTAGTTCATTTAACTGATATCCGTCTACTTCAGAGCTAATTACAAAGTGTGTATAATGGGCATAGGATAATGTTCCGTCCATATTGGCTAATTCAATTAATAATTCGTTGGGTTCAGAACCTGAAATCCATTATTTATATATAACTGAGGAATACTTGAGAAGAGTAAAATATGGATTATTATAAAGTTGCTTGCAAAAAACAGAAGTACAAGATTTAGATGTAGAAGAATAGCACCACCACTAAAAAAAACAAAACTTAAAAAAAAGCTCGACACACGTTTCTCTGTGATCAATTGCTGATAATACTAAAATAGTTAGCGAAACGTATGCCGAGCTACTTTTTAAATAAGTGTTTGTAGTGACAATATTCATTTTCAATAACCAAAGGTTCCAAATTCCCAATTCAATAAAAGTTATGGAAATGAAAATGATATTTTTTGTGTACTGTAAATTGTATTTTTATTGACCAATTTTTAGTAATCTGTCCTACATTTGACTTTCAATAAAATGAAGAAAGCGATATTTTAAAGAGGATTAGAATAAACGAAACCGAAAGTAAATTGATAACTAAGCAAAGCAAACAGATGTACTGAAGCGCTGAATCTCCTAATTAGAGAGAAAAGATATCAAGGAAAATAAAACAATACTGCGGCCAACAGACGGTTGCGATAAATTAAACAATAATAATGGGCGTGGTCACAGTTAGTAATTTTAAACGCATTAGACATGGTTATGACTCAAGTTGGAGTTCTTTGGAAAGTAGTTATAAATGTGCGTTTCGATGGAGCGCCTGTAATAGCCGGCGAGTTTACAGACGTACAGGCCAAGTGCAAAAGAAGTAAATCAATCTACTATGCACATGCGCTAAGCTATTAATGCAAAGAAAATCCTATTGTATTTGATTCTTTTGGAATTGTCCATCTTATTTTTACCTCCATAGAAAGTGTAAAGAGACACGCTGCTCTTGAGGATATCATAAAACAAACACATATTAAACTTAAAATCTTGAAATCACTTTCAGAGTCTCGCTGGGCTTGTCGCTCAGAAGCTGTTTCAGTAATTAATGCTCAGCTTGAAGCAATCGTTCAAACCATTGAAGAGCGTATACAAATTTAGCAAAAAATATACGGGACACAGGGAATTTATTCAATAGGGAAAATAAGATGAAACATTGTCTCCTCCTTATTTCCACCACTCATAGGTACCGTGTGGTGAGAGCGATGTGTTCGCGGCTGGCTTCAATTTAAATTATATTTATTGAGTCTCCAGAAGAGGATATTTGTGGGCGATTCTACCTTTATTCCAGTAAACAATAGCCAAATCTCTTAGTCATAATCAACATTCGGCTGAATTCGATCTGGGTACAATACACTATCAGACACGGTCCGTGCATTTCCCTAAAGGCCGAGATAGATCTGATAAATTACGAATGTTTTTAAATAGACGTATACCAAAATATTTTGTTCTTATTCCTCGTATATCGGTTATAGGACTTCTTGTCTGTTGCTTGAAATACCCTATGACCCGCAAAGATTTTGACAAATCTGTATGAGCCTCAAAAGCCCGAGCTAAAGGAAGATGACTGCTATCCAAGTCAAATCAAACAGCTTCATAGTTTGTTTGAAAATTATTCACCCCATCCTCTAAGTTGTAGTGAAAGTTAGCGAGATGTTGCAATACCTTGACTTAGACCTCTGTCGCAATTGATGATCATGAGAGGTTTGACCTTGCTTTAGATAAAATGAGGAGCAGTGGTGAGATATACACAAAAACAAAAGAAATATGTGACAAAATTTGTATTGAAACTTCTACACCAAAAAGATGAAGATGTGTCGTCCTAGATAGATCTTGCTAACAAACTGATACTGATTTTTATGTAGAGAGCAAAAAAAGAGAAATTAAGGCTCTACATTTTATTCTGGTCTAAAGTCTAAACTCCAGATTCGGCCAAGAGACATATAGTCTAATCTCCGCTACAGGAAAGCTAATGGTGTTGAATTTGGGTCCTAAAAAGTATCAAAACAGTGATTTAAAAGTTTTATCTGAGCAATTAGGGGTAGAGCCGGCAGAGCTGGAAGATGGGGACGCTGATTTCTATCCCAAAAATATAATTGGATGGCTCCATTTGATAGGAGAGGTTCAACATATTGTGATAATGAATAAATCTGCAATACTTCCAGTTAACAGTTTTATCAGGTAATGCAGTTTTTCAAAATTGAATATAGTAAAAAGTAAGCTTAGATCCAAGATGGTACAAGAACGATTGAAGCACTTAATGATCCCGTTTGTAGAACAAAAACTAACTTTCAATGTTAGCACAGAGGAAATTATTGATAAGATTAAAAACATTGTTCCATTTAATAAACGAATGATTCAGTAAAATGTTATTGGACTAATCTAGTTGATGATAATAAACTTGTTTTCCATTAGATTTTTTCATTCATTTTGATATATAATTTTTTATTGTTGAGTGTTGATATCAAGTTTTATAAACAAATACTTTCATATATTTTTCATTTCTGCACAGTTGGCTGTGGGACAGTACATTTACACTACTCAAATTTAATGTACTTTTTTTTTGCAAGCAACTGTATCGAATTTAGGGACAAATGAGCATATATAACGTATGTTAAATAAATTATAGGCTTATCGAGCGACAAACCAAAATATTGTAACCTTATTAAATTTTTTAACGTACTTAATATTTCATAAATAGTTTTAAGACCAAGCCAAAACTCCTTGTATAAATCTCCAAAGCCATGTTTATAATCCCTCCAATCTCTAAAGAAATCTTCAGTGCCATCGTACCTTTTTTGAATAATGGCCCATCCTCCACCTTTTGTATCCATATCACAAAAAACTTGGAATGGGGCAGAACTTGCCTTAGGTTGAATGAACTTTACACCCGATTTACCCCCTAAAAATTATTCTTTAACAAATGAATAAGTGTATTTATGTATATTGTAATAATATTCAAAGAATAATAATGAAGAGAGAAAGTATTTTAAAAATTTATTAAACAGAAGGGGGTTTTGACTCATTGGACACAAATATATTTTTGACAAGATTTTACCTTTTTTTTGAATTTCTGAACAACTATGTAGCATAATGGTGTTGTCATCTTTGTCTTTCAGACAATATGCAGGTTTGCTTAGTCCTATCGATTTTTTACACTCTGCGGCTTTTGCTTCTACGCTAAAAGTTAAACAAAAATGTCCCAATATTCTGAACTACCACAGACTGGAAAACTTCATTTAGCCTATAGGTGACATCGAAGTTAATAAATGAGAAATTTTACTATTTTTCAGATAGGCTACTTTATGTATGATTTGAAAATTGTTGAACGAGGAAGAAAAGTAAAAGCCTCCTTCTTGTTTTTTTGGTGTTATTCCATAAAGAATACTGTTTTTGGTCGAGTCTAATGCCTACCTGCTTAATCAAATTACATATCCTTTAATCTGTTCTATTTATTAGTTTGATTAACTATTAGTGTTAGTTTGGACATAGAACTTAATAAATGAGAATTTTACTAATTTTCAGATAGGCTACTTTATGTACGATATGAATATAATCGGGGTTGAAGTAAAAAGGAAGCAAAAAGAAAATTGTTGGATTAATGATTTTCTGTAAACATTTGTATTTAATTTTTCTGATTTTTAAAAATTTACAGATCTCAATATTTAGTACAGCGATGACGACATTTTAAGTAAAATTATAGTTAAAGATCCTTTCACACACATCAGTCACGTCCCGTTTCCGTTCTGTCAGTTTCGAGAAGTATCAGTCACAAAAAAATTGTTTTTTTTTTGGTCAAATGGCGCTGTCTATACTAAGTAAGCACAGTCAAGAATCAGAAACGTTAGTCCCACTACAGCCACCAAACCGTCAATAAAAAATCATAGACCATATCTTTGTAGATTCCTTTTCAATGTGATTTTTTGTTTGACTGACGTGTTATTTAATTTTTTGGAAATTGAAAATAAGTTAATTGAATGCATTCGAAAATACTCTGTAGGTACTCTACGACTTACCAAATAGCAAATATATTGATATTATTTCTAAAAACTGAATATGGAAAACGATTTTGATCAACCCCTTTAACAAAATTTTCTGCCCCAGTGTTTAAGTAGGATCATATTTTACGAATTCTGTATGTAATTATTCGTGAGTTAACAGCCAAAAATTATAATTTGTTAATCTTAAAGTGGATTTGAAAATATTTTATGTCGAAGAACCACTCAGTTGTTTGCAGGACTGAGACCGCAGGAATGGAATATTAAACTATTATTTTGATTCTAGAGAGCTTTTTATATGCTCATTTATTTGCATTAAAACTTTTATTTTTACATTTAAACAGTTACATATTTTGATCAAATTTGACCAAACAACGATACGGAGTTCACTTTTATTTACTGTCACTAGATCGTGGCAAATTTAACCACTACGCTTAAAGACCAGCGTTTCGGAGATAATAATACACGTAGCCTTTTTTAAAGATTAAGGGTATTTTCGAATTTTACTTTTTTGTTAAAATAGTCTGTGGTAGATACACTTATAGTTCTTCCATTCTCAGTTTGAGGACACGTTCTACTATAAAAGTCACAAATGATTGTAGGTGGCATGCCGACAACTGGCGTGCATATAAAATTTGTATAGGGAGAAAAATGAAGTAATAAAATAAAATCATTCCTTATACAAAAAACCTCATTATCCGTAATTCCAGCCTTTTCTTTTTTCAAACACGCGTATATATTCAAAACAATACGTTGACACTGGACATGTAAATCCTTGTTTTTAAATTCGGCATCATCAATATTATCATCTGTATTATTAAGCTCTAATTTATTTGGCGGTGCCAATCCAATTTCCGGCGCTATTTCAATACATTTCACCATTACATCATCTCGAAATGCTGTTTCAAATGGTCGCCAAAACTCCATTCTGATTATACAAACCTTAATAAACTAGTATTAACACACACTAGCCCTATGAGGGTTACACTGTTCGTAGAAAAGTTATGGTCAATTTTTCCAAGAAGTGGTTTTACAATAGCAACAAACCCTTAGAAACTACTGTTTAAAAGATTTATAACCCATTGTATTTATCCACAAAAACCGGCTGTTGCCAAGTTACCAAAATTTTCATGCATAAGGCGAATTTTTATATTTAACGTGAATTTTATCATTGGTGGAACTAATTAATTATAATATAACACTAATACACTTATATCTATATATTTACAAAAAAAAATACACTATCTGTCTAACAGCGTCACTAACTAAAATTTTACTGGAATAACGAGAACATTTTTATGGTAAAGCTAAGAAAGAATTTTAGAAAATAAATGTGACAACCTCGATTGATTTCAGCCTCCTCAAACTGAGAATGGAAAAACTGTACATGAAATATCAGGACACTCAGAATATATTTATTTATGCATTTGTTTTAAAAGTTTTAAATATTACTAAAAATAAAATAAAACTATTTTTTTACCGTAAATTTGCTAGTACATTTCTGGAGTTGTTGCATTGAGTTCCTATACTTTCTAGTTCAGTGTAAATTTCATCTATACTTTGCTGCATTCTTTTTTCGTCATCTTTGGATATTCCTAAAAAAGATGAGATATTATATTAGAATATAATCCATCAAAGTATTAACCGCGGCCGACACTAATGGTAAGAACATACCTAACTGTCTTTATTTTATAGTCTAGTTATTGGGCCATTTATAATAGGGTCAATCATTTTTGACACAAAAAAAAATCTTAGCATCGGAAAATTTAGGGTAAATTATAAGTAAATTAAGGCGATACAGTAAATGTTACGGAAGGGGGGTAGGGGTAGGTAAATATACATTTTAAGAGGTCCGCACATCACGTGACTTGCATTGTTGTCATTTAAAGAATTACCCAATGAAAATGTACATCAAACCTTTTGAGTAAGTGTACATAGTTGTTAAGTCTTAGTCGGCTAAGAAAAATTGAGGAATACTAATGGGGAAGACATCAGTTTTAAGATTATTATTATTAGAATAAATTTGCTCGTTATTCCAATTTTTGTGACTAGTTGCGCCGCCTAGGTACTATAAAAAGAAAAATTTGTATTCCAAAAACAAATTAGGAGGCCATATTTCCACCTTCTAATTTAAATTTTATTTAAGAAAAATTAAAGTAGTATTTAAAAACTAAAAATCGTTAACGTATTATTTTTAAAAAGTTGAAAAAGTCACCAATATAAAAATTTACACTGTGAATATTCACACGTTAACCTGTTGATAATTTTAGAAATTTCCCACACGTGAAACGTGATTCGCTTAAAAAATAAGTTTGAACATATTTAAGCATGAGCTCTAGTAGCAGCGTGACATAGTGCCCGCTAGTGGTACAGTGGGTCCAGGAATCGAATCCCACAATGCCTTTTATTTTTTTTTTAGACACAGGCTAGATTTAGACCTCGATCCTTTTCACCAGTTTTACTCCTTTTTCAAACATATTTTTTAATTTTATAAGTTAGCAATGTTTCTAGTACCACGCAATCCATTTGTTCATCCCTTTTTTGTATTTATACCCGTGCGCACTTATTTTACGTAATGTAGTTTTGTTTATTGTAACGACTCACTTTATCACCCCCTATTATATATTATTGGGCCTGATGATGGCGTATCGCCGAAACTAGTCGCCGCCTCTAAATCATTCATATGTAACCAAGAAAATTTAATTTCATTAAAATTGTGGTACAGGATTTCAAGTTATACTACCTCAACTTTTGACCACATTAGAGAATATGGATAACCTCTTGGAATTAGATTTAGTTAGTCAAGACTTCTTTGAATAAAATAAATATTTTTTTTAATGCACAGGTTAGATTTAGATAGTCAAGACTTCTTTTAATAAAATAAATATTTTTTTTAGATTAGATAACCAAGTTTAATATCTGAAATTACCCACAGGTTAACGTGTGTGTAGTCTCGGAAAAAATTTAATTTAATTCTTATTTTTCTAGGTCTGTATTTAATTTATTATCTTTAAAAAATTCTAAACATTTTTTTGGTTTATTTTTTATTTTAATATCTTCTAGCATGCTACTTACCTGATCCACCTGAACCTCCATTTGAAAATTGAAGTAATGGGGTTAATATACTGAAAAGTGTATTATTATTGAGAGCCACATTTGTTTTTTTCGAAGTAGAATAGGCGGCGTTAATTAAAACTTTATTACTATATTCTGATCCCCTTGAAGTTTGGTGACCATAATCTAAAATAATAAAATTATTTTTTTACAATCAATCTTTTTTATAACATGTACTTACTAAAGTAAACAAAATTTGTCAATAATAGTAACTTTAGGTACATTTTAAAAATTTTAACTAAACAGATAATCTCACTTTTTTTATATTTATACGACCAATTAAAAATGACAATTAATAATATTTACACTGATAAACATACATATAATTTTTGTGAAAATAAACGAAGTTTGGTCAAATTTTATTAGTGTAGGTTTAAATTTAATAGACACTTTAAAGTACTTTTAACAATGAACTATTAAATTAACAAGTAACAAAGAAAAATAAATTTAAGAATTATTTAGAATGTTTTTTCTTGTGGCGTTTTTCTTGAAATACAATATATTTTCACTGCCATATATTTTTCATGACTTAAGAAAATTATTTTAATTTACAAATAACTACCATATTAATAAAACATATTTAAATATTAATCAAAATTTCCATTTCATTTTATAATGGAAAATTTTTAATTATAGTTTTTTCTTGTGATCTTCGTTATTGATTGTTTATATATGAAATTTTATTAGTCATTGTTGTATTGTTGGGTATTCATTTAATTTTATAACTAAATTATTACCAAATAAACTATAACCATATATTGTCATTAGATAAAGATTTTATGTATATTTAATTACAATTAATTTAATTAACATGACGCACAGCTATTACGATAAAACATTGTGGATAAAAAATCTTTTTTGCGAAATAATAATAATTTTAGCCGAAAAAAAAAACATAATTTATTTCATAAAAATCACAGTTGCACTATGCTGAATTATTATTTATAAATTTTACCTGATATTTAGCTAAAATATTAACTAGCTTCATTTTTTTTAAACAATATACACTGTAATGAACATAGAATAAGATGTGGGTAAAAAAATTGTCAAATTTTAAACCTTTTATTTCCTAGCGATGGGTAAAATTTTGAAAATTTTCGCGGCCCATTTTTTGTCCTCCCCCTTAACCTGTGCACCATTATAATACAGCAAATCGCTTTCTTGGCCACCAGAGGTTACCCCCTTAGACCATTTACTATTAGACATCAATTTTGTTTTTGAAGTCAATATGTAAGCACAGCATATTGTGATATGTAAGTTTGTTTGTATACAAACACGAAAACAAACAGTATGGCCAGTATCTTTTCGAGGGATTAATAAATGGCCGAGCCATTTTCCAAAGTTTTATTGAATTATTTAAATTGTAAACGATACTTGTGGCATTGTATATAGATGATAACACGTTAAATTATCTGAAGTTGTCAACTTACATCGTTTATTGATCATAACCTGCTTCTTTTTTTGCAAAACACAAACTTACTTCTAACTTGTAACGAATTTATTAATTACCGTTATAATTAAAATATATTAATTACATCATGCACGGCATTGTAGTCTAATTAACTTAAAATTATGATAAAGACAACCTTCGAATATGAGGAGTCGTACCAGTTAAATCTTCGTCAGATAAATGGAGACACTCGCGTCCGTGCTTCTTAGACGCTAAAATCCTTACCATATAGGACGATTCAATTTGTTGTGATGAGTTGCAGTGGCGGTCCGAGTTCTAGTTGCAATACCAGTTCGAGTGGGAGCTCCAGACGACAATCAGATCTTTAGAAATATATCGAGCTGAAGGAGCGAAGCCATGTTTAATTATACCGGAACCATCAATCCGACAACCATGCCAGCCTGGAACTAGTGCACGTACCGTCCGATTTTTATTTATTGTGATACAATAGGCAAATACCCAGGTACTCAACCCAGTAGGGTAAGTACAGACCGCCTTTCTGGCCGCTAAGGGTTTTGTCGATGCCTTAACGACCCCTCGAGTATTTTTTCTCTACTAACAGTGGCCGATGCAAATGGCCTTTATACTATAAACGGAAAGTGGTGGCCGAGGTAATCCGAAACCTGGACTAAGCCGCCAAAAGATCTCTTGACGACGCGAAAAACTTTACAAAATAAAAATATAAGTCAGTTACAATTAAGTAACAAAAATACAATATTTAAAAATCTACTTTTTATAAGTGTTAATTTTTTAGTTACCTAAAAGAGTTTTCTTAATTATTAATCTCCACTTCTGGGCTGTAAATTATTTGATGTTAATTTCATCATTAATCTTAAATTGTTTTCAGACTTACCTCTATTTAATTTTCTTGATTTTAAACACAATAGTTTTAATTGAAGGAAGTAGCAAATAATCAAATTTTAAAGGTAAACTTCGATCTACAAGTAATTGTTAAGGTTTTCTCTTGTATTTAGATAAAGAGTGTTAGGATATTAAAAATAAAACAATTAATAACTAAGCGGTACATAAACGCCATACTAAAGCGCAGCAGCGGGTAGAAATGTCATTGATTGATTGATCTCTATGAGACTGAAAATTATTTATGTAAAACACTCAATTAAAACTTCTGATCGATGCTGAGGTGTACTATCTCTCTCTCGCTCTGATATATCTATAGTAGTTAGCAACCACTAGATGCAGCCCTTTTACATAAGCAACCATATACTATGTTGTAGAGATACCAATTAACTTTAATTTGATATATGATTTACCCAAGTACGTTAGGAACGTTGTGGATTAAAAAAACTTCTTGATTTTGTGATTTTATTAATTATAAAGTTACAGTATAAAGTATTAAAAAAGTCTTAACAATAATTAACTTGCTCTGGCTATGTGCAAAATCGAAGACTGAAGTCTAAGTGAGGAACTAGTGGCGTGGATATTAATGACAATCATATAACGTTATACCTGTTTATACCTGGTTGCCAAGTGCTTACGCCCAAGTGAGAAACATTTCATTATATGAAAAATTAGTGAAATTGTAGATTTTTTTCTTGTAATTGAATTTTTAAAATATTATTAAATAATGTAAATTATTTTTGACTTGCCACGGCCGGTTTTGTGACAGTGCTATAATGTATGCCCAGATAACTATTTTCAGTTAAAATTAAAAGCATTAAAAATTAAGATAAATAGAGTTGAAAATTTTTTATCCTTTTACAAATTTTTTATTCAAATCAGCTTTAACGCTTCTATAATTATTTGCGAAAAACTAGACCCCTCTATTTTTAATTTTTATTTGTTTATTGTTTATTCGCACATATTTCTAGGGGCCATCCCTAATCAAACAAGCCCTTGCTCATATTTTATTTCGCACAATCACGATTAAACACCACAGATATTATAACAGTCGATTACAGGAATCATTATGCGACCTCATAAGCAGAAAGTTTAAAGGTGTATTATGTAATTTAATGCGGACTAGAAAAAACTTTTTTCTTCGTAATACATATAAAGCTACGGTTTGTAAGAAACATTTTGTAACAGTGAGTTAAACGAAGCTGAATTGCGTTGTAACCCATTCCACTGTGTTCCTAGGTTTCCTAGTTCACTTTGGCGGCGCGAGTTTAATGAATGGCAAAGAGGCCATCTACATCTATTTCAGCTGAACTTAAAGCATACATTCAACAATTAAAGAAAATTAAATTATTTCAATAATGACATTTTCCCAAAAAGATGAGCTATTGATAGATATGGTGAAGCAGCATGCAGCTTTCCGTTTTCCTACCTAAAAACATTTCATCCACTATTTCATATGGTTTTTTGTTAGTCAATAAGAAAATATCTTCATCATCATACTCAATTCAGAACAGCTAAATTGATTTCAGTTAAATGTAAGTCAAAGACTAGTAATTTAATAAGACCAGACACTAATATTAACCTTTGTAAAAACACCCTCCGCCTCATTGACCTTGAGTGCTATTTATCATATACAAGGAGCACCAATCCTAAAACTGTTGTTTAAAAAATAATATAACAGATCCTCTTATATATCCCCGAAAGGGTCTGACATCATTTCAAGTCGACCATTCTAATGTTGCTGCCATCGCAATAGAAATATATTTATTATTTTGTTGAACGAATACCACGTACCAATCTTTGACCGAAACATAGGGGTACACTTAAGACTGTTCAACCAAATCTGCTGTCGGGCGAACGATCGTATAACAAAACAAATAATACATGTTTACATGTTTTGTCACCGTAAAAGCCTAAATTATTTCATCAGAAATCACTCCATTTTATGTACATCAATGGTTCGGGATTTGGAATAATAGCGAGAAAGTAATATTTGACGGTACCTTTTATAAAGAAATTAGAGAAGGAGGAAAATGAAAGAATAATTACTACAATGAAGAGCGGGAAAGCTACCTCGAGAGACGGTATTCCCAAAAAAATTGCTATAAATAATAAATGACATAGAGACAGACATCCTAACCAAAATATATAAGGATTGAAGGAAAATCCCAGATATTTGGAAATAAACAGATCTGGTATGGCTTCCCAAAAGAAATCAGGCAAAAGGCAGATATGTCTACTGCCCTCGCTTGGCAAAGTTTTGGACAAATTAATCGTCAAAAGGCTTACTTACCACCTGGAGTGCACAAACAATATACACCTCAACCAACTACGGTTTCGAGAGGGACACTCTACGATAGATGCCATTAGCAGGGTAGTGGACAAAACTAAAGAAAACAAAACCAACAAGCAACACAAGGTGGTGATAATATTAGATATGAGAAATACATGCAATACGGCATGGGCGCCAGCAATAGTTAAAATGTTAGCAAAAAACACACCAAAGAATATAGAGAATCTCTACATA
This sequence comes from Neocrepidodera transversa, assembly GCA_963243735.1. NCBI lineage: Eukaryota > Metazoa > Arthropoda > Insecta > Coleoptera > Chrysomelidae > Neocrepidodera > Neocrepidodera transversa. Next base: position 9,988,938 of record OY725355.1, read on the forward strand.
GATTTTCGTAATAATAGACACATAACGACAAAAGACGTTAAAGAGCAAGTAAAAAGAGGCTGCCCTCAAGGTTCCAGCCTCTACCCAATACTGTGGACCTTAATTATGGAGGATTGGTTTCAAGAAATGAGTACCATAGAGGAAATCGATCAAGAAACAGACCTGATACAAGCCTTTGCAAATAATCAAATTATCATTTTGGGATACACATCATTAATGGGAAAAGAAAATAAATGGGCACGAGTCTGGATGTCCTGCAATACCTGGGCCAAAAGAAGTAAACTCCTGTATAATAAGGGAAAAACAGAAGCGATGTTCATTTCCGCTAAGTCAACAAGACTACCTAGCTTAAGGGTCAATAATGAAATCATAAAAACAAGGTCAAACATCACATATTTTGGCATAACAATAGATACTGGTCCATTCTGGCTCGACCATATTAAAACAACTAGAAAGAAAGTAGCTCAGAAATCTGGGGATGCAGACTTCCGAAAGACCCTTCCTTATCGCATAGTGCCCCTTTAAGCTGAAGCCGAGACATATTTTAACAGGAAGGAGAAGCACACATTAGGCATATATCGAACGACAGCGAACTTGCGTACCCACCCATCATTAGTACCAAATCTGTCACTAGAAATACAGAACGCCATTGAGAAGTTACGCAAAGGAAATGTAATATTAAAGCTAAGTAAAAAAGCAAAGACAATACAGGAATTAATACAGCATACAGATTAGCCAAAGAAAGCCACAATAAGAGAAGTCTCAACAGAAGGAAAACAGAAATTAAAAAACGAAGTGGCAATAAATCTGGAATAAAGGCAAAAACGTCCGGAATACATACAAGTATATCAAACCCATGAGAATAGGCATACAAATACATAACTGGAAAGTCATTCCAATGTTGATCGGACATGGAAATTTTAAGCAGTATTACCAACGATTTAATTTGAGAGATATTGATCCACAATGCGAATGTGGTATGGGCAACGAGGATCAGACCCACGTGGCATACACATGTACCCTAGACAATAGGGTAAGAGCCCGAGAGAAACTGCGAACAATAAGTTTGATAAACAACTGGGCAAATGAAACAGTAGAAGACAATGACCCATACTAATACCATCCTAACCTCACAATAAAATCCCAAAAATAAAATTCTGCCCAAACCCCACAAAACTATCCAAAGTTGATCTATCTCAAAATCATTCACAACTTTCTGTTCACAGGTGCTCATAAAACACAGGCTCACCTCTCAGTATTCGATAAAATTAAACTGGTCCCCCCGCTAATTTTTGGAGTGCGGAGTTGGTTAGGGGTCCCCTTGACACTGGTTTTTCTACATAGCGGTTAGCACCACCCGCCTCATGCCAAAAGGTAAGGAAGCGGATCCCCTCTAGCTTGGTAGGAGGGATACAACCATAAGCTAATGAGTACCTTTCTCTCTCATTTTTTGTTTTTTTATTATACCTTATTATGTCTCATCTTATTATACCTAATCTTTGTGTAAGTTGTGAGACGCGCAATGCTTTTACAATCCGTACCTTAAGAGGTAGTAGTATAGATTTGGAGAAAAACCCTTATATAAGATCAATTTTATTAGTAAAACAGAAAGCAGAAAACTATATACTAAAGTAATTGCATTATTTAACTCTGTAATATAATTTAAAAAATGTACAAAAATATTTATTAAAAATATTAAATATTTTTATATTAATTATGTTTTGATCTAACTAACATTCTTGATCCAGCATGACAATATCCATTTTCTCGAAATGAAATCCAATAAATACATTTGGCTCTATATTTTTTATCAAGCGGAATATTAACAAATTTGCCATTTAGATTGCTGTCCAGACAATTTTCAAACCACCATGCACCAACTAAAAAAAAGTCTTCAATTATTCAAGTATATCACTTAATTCAAGAGCTAGAAATAAAAAATTATAATTATTTATTAAATATTAATACATGTTTTTGAAATTTACATGTAGTTGCGGATAGTTCAGACACATCTAAATATTAATCAAATAAGCTTACTATACTCTATTTTATTTGATAAAGTCGAAAATTCACTTGAAATGATAGGAATTCAAAAGAAAGTGCTTATATGCTGTTAACCTTTTTATAATAATAAAAAAAACTCTTTTGACAAACGCAATGACAGTTGCTTATTAATAATTTGAAGGATTTCCTAAGATCGCCTACCTCTGACATCACGTATAGTATTCATTTGTTTTTATTATCTAATACTAGTAAATAATCAAAAATTATCTACTTGTAGGAGAGAAATTTAACTTCTTCTATTGTCTTCTAATACTGGTAGTGGAAAAATCTTTTTATATTCTATGTTACTTATAAACCTTATAGCCCACTCAAAAGTGATTTCAGAAAGGAAATAATTCCAGATGTGCTGTTTTTTTGGGTCATAATTAAGGTACAAAAAGCCCACTATCGTATCAAGTACGCTACAAAAATTACAGTTCAAAAAATGGGTTTTTCGTCAATAAGTCAAAAAGTATCACTTTTAGGGGAAAAAGTGAAGATGCGAAAGATGTAGAGAATTTAATTGTACCCAAAAAAGGTCGTTACAAAATTTTTCTACGAGCACTTGTAGTCGAAGTAGATTTTTTGAAAAATTAGAAAGTCTCGTGCGCTCCTTGTATTTTTCATCGATAAAGCGAAAATGGCACTTTAAATCGTAGATGGTTCAAATGAAAGTTATGAACAATTTAATTACGAACAACTTCTTTGTTAAAATTTTTTTTGTATGATCAATATTGATAGAGATATGATTTTTTTTTAAATTTATAATCGGTTGTCAATATACTTTGTTCACGATAAAATCACTAATAACACAAAATCTATAGCTTTAACAGAAATTTTAGATCCTATAACAGTGAGAGATAATTAAATTTTAAAAATGTTGGTATATATAAAAACTTATTTTGGAAATATGTGAAGTGCGATAATACTAAAAAAAAAAAAATTGTCTATTTTTCGTCTATTTTGTAAAAAAAAGTTACAGGTGGTGAGTTGTACGTCAAATATTGTCTCTATATTTTTTAAAGAGAATTAAATTACCTTTAAATACCTTTTTTATTGATCTACCTCCTTTAATGATGTATTGTAGAAATATGTACAAACTATTTTTTTAAAAAGTGAATTATTTTCAATACATTATAATCATACAAAAGTAATGTAATTATATAAGTTGTTATGCCGGAGTGGTAAGTTATAAAAAAAACACCCTGCGACAACAGGCAACTTATCTGGAATTATTGGCTTATATTAGGGTATCTCTTAAAAGATAAATAAATAATACATACGGTATACTTCAGCACAATTGAATTTGACTGATTGGTCCTGATCTAAGTCTTTAGTGGAAAATTTAGCTCCTAAATGAACATTAAGAGAATCACCTGCATCACCACTATAGTCTGTTAGAACTTTTATAGCATATCCTTCTTCCTCAGGAGCTAGGGCAAATTCCTTATAATAGGCATAACCCTTTTTTTGGTCCCTGTCGGTTATTTCAACTAATAATTCCACTTTATTAGCTAAAAAATATTAAATGAAGGGAAAACATTTAGTTATGTCACGATAAAACGTAATATTTATTGTTTTAAATTATTTCAATCAAGTATTATTATTCAAATTCAGTATTATTTAAATATCAACCTATGTAGTTAAAAGCGTTTGTTTTGTTTAAATGAAAAAATTATGTTTTATTTATAGATTTTCAACAAATATTTTCAAGAGCCAAACACGAAGTTACCAGAATATTACCAAAATACCAGATTCATTTTTGACAAATATTAAACCGCAATACATTTAATTTAATAATTAATTAGTATAATAATAATTTCGTCTTCTTTTAACAATCATTTTTTAATTTCACTCTAGAAATCTGTCCCTGAATATTTGTTACTAAATTGGTTAAATTATATCGCACCCGGCAGTGGTTTGTAGATAACTAAAACCAAAATGCACCGTAAAATCAAATACGGCCATCGTCCTTCGATCAGTCAAATGCAATTGGTTGTACAAATAAGCATCTACGCTCTTGGTACAAGAAACCAACAGTATCGTATACTTCGACCCGACCGATCAGCTGCGAAACCCAGCTCAGTCGACCGCAAGCCAATGCACCAGAAAGAGAGACGCTTGACCAGAGGGACCGAAAGCTGGGATAGATCAGCATGGATAAATTGGGAACAATGAAGAAGGAGTTATTTTAAAGGATAGAGGGAGATTTGGAACTAATTATACATAAGAGGGACACAGAAGAGGAAGTGTTGCAGGACATACATAAATTTATGTTTTTTTTAATAATTTTTATAATGTTTGTTTCTTATTTTTTTAGAACCACCCCAAAATGAGATCTTGGCAATTTTGGTGTTAATATCATTACAATATATATAGTACGATAGCATTTAAAAAGTATAAAAAAACATCCCCAATAAATATATAAATAAAATAATTTTTATTTAAATTACCTACACTTTATCATTCCTCAATAAAGAATTTTCGAAAAGTGGTCTGTTCGAAAAAATTGGCTCTTCGAAAAATCATCCGTTCGAATAACTGTTTATTCTAAAAAATGTCATTAGAAAATTTGTCATTTGAAAAATGGTCCTAGATTCACTAAATATAACCATAATATTCCTCTTAACTTAACGCTACTAAAGATGCAACTTATCATATCATAAGAGATATTATAGATCTTTTCACAATACCAAACAGCTATGTATGTGGTTTTCACACTGGCTAACTACCAGTAGACCGAAAACCATTAGACTGACCCTCTCCTAACAGACCGGATTAAAATAAACTGAACGCACTCTAGTAGCGTGTGTGAGTCGGACGAACATGGAAATATTTTCAGCCGGAACAAGAGTACCTCCCCCCACGTTTTTTAGGATGCTCAACACGATGCTCTTTGGGGTTGCGCATCTCCTCAAAAAGACCAAAAACCACCCCCTAGAGGGGTTTAACGCGTTTCAAGAGGTTTCCCTGCAAAGAAATACAATTTACCCCCGTTTTAGAGGATACTAAGTATGGTGGTGGTGTTGAATATCGGTTCCGACCTATTCCAACCCCTCCTCCGGCCGACATTCGCCCTTGAAAAGGGTGAATTTTTATATCTTTTTAAATATCAATGAGAAACATATTCCTCCCCGTTTTCAAGGATGCAGAACACGGTGGTGGTTTTTGATATCGCATCTGATCCCTGCCTACCCCTCCACCGACCAATACTCGCCACCGAGAGAGTGACTCTTTTGTTTTCGGAATTTCAGCGGCAAATATATTTCTCTTCAACTTCGAGGATTCTGTGTATGGGAAAAATAATCGCATTTCTCTTCTTGGTTTTAACGGTCTTTCTTTACCGTCTAGCTGGAAAAATATCATCATATACCGACAGCAGGTCTACTGAATAATTGATACATAACTTTTATTTGGTGAAATTTAAAGTCAAGCGCCCACTTATTAGACATCTAGAAAACTGACATAAATAAAACAAAATCAACTAGGAGAGAGGGCCTTAAACGAATATTTAATAGCACTCGCCAACTACTTCAAACGATGGAGACTTTGTCCCAACACCAACAAGACTGAGGCCTGCCTCTTTCACCAAAATAAGAACATGGTGGAAACCTACATTACTTCGCAGAATGCTTTCAAGACGCAATCGAATGACTATACAATTTGGACATTAATGTATATCTATGATGTGATATTGTGTTATATCTTGTAGAGTTATGTATACATTTTTTTTTATTTTTATTTTTGTTGTTACTTTTACTTTTACTTCCACTTTTACTTATATTTTCTTTTTATCGTTTTGTAAAGCATCCATACGCTAAATAAAATTAGACAGCAATGATGAATTTGTTTAAATGATAAAAAGTACGTTGTGAGCTCTAAGTCCGCAGCCTACTTGATGTAGTGAAGAAATGCACTCAGTACGGATTATGTAGGTTAGAGTCTCCTAGTACTGATGCACGTAGAGAAGCTACAGTGACAGTAGATGCGCGGTTGCCGGTACTCCACTTCTAAAAGCCCACAGATTAATGGTGGCTGAGCGGGATGCTGTACATGCTTCACTCTCGACGCGCGTAAATTTAAATGTGCAGGGTCCGTAAAAAAAGGAGATCAAGTGATTGATCGGAATTACAAGGATTGGACGGGTTTAAAAAAAATTATCCACCCTCACCGTGTTTAGCATCCTCGAAAACGGGAAGGGGATATATATTTGCTGCGGATATAAAAAAGTCACCCTTTCAGGGGCGATTATTGGCCGGAGGAGGGGTTGTAAGGGGTCGGAATCGATAATCAACACCACCGCTGTGCTCAGCAGCCTCGAAAACTGGAGGAAATTGTGCTTCTGTGCAGGAAAACCTCTTGAAGCGCGTTTAACCCCTTTAGGATACCTAACCAAACAGAAATTCTAACTCTTGTTCCGGTTGAAAATATTTCCATTTTTCGGCCTTTTTCCGACTCACATACGCTACTACTCTCTCAATAGACCGAACTTAAATTCTTATTTGAGTTTCTGTGAGAATACTACAGTTGACTACTTGACAATAGCACGTGTCATTGAATGTGCATCAAGTCAAGTTTTTTTTCAGAGGCTTGTTAAGAGGCAAGTTTTATCGGATCAGAGTGCTTAGACGTCGTTATAAAGTAAGTACAAATGTTCTATAATCATTACACTTTTATTTTGTGATGTAATTTCGATCAATTTTATATAATAATAATCTAAAATTAATATACTGCGCCAGATATATTAACTTGAGGTATTCAAACATTGGCACTATATATTGTTTATTTTAGTTAATAACAAATGAAAATATACAGCTAAATGATAAATTAAAAAAAGTAAAAGAAATAGTAACTAAACTATTAATTTACGTTTTAAAAATATTGTACATTACAACTTTGGTTCATTATTAAATTATAAAAGCATATTAATTACATACTTTGTGGTGCAAGGACTGCCCTTTGTTTTCGTATTAATTTGCGACTAAAATATGTAACTTTACGTAATTTAAAGTGTGCTAACATTTGATAAGCATACTTTTTCGATTTTTTCTGTGGGTCTTAATTTGGTACTTAAAAACAACACAATTTTTAATGCAAACCAGACAAATCCAACAAAAAATACCCAGAACATATTCTGCAACAAGTTTTCGCTAAAGTGAGAGCTGATAAATAGCCATAAACCAGTTTAAGTTAGAGAAAAAATTCACAAAAATTTAACGCAGCTGGAGTATATATATCTCACAAAACAAGAAGAAAAAAAACTTATCGACTGGTTAATTGAAAATGATAGAGAGGGTTTACCAAGAAGAACAACTGACCTTCAAATCATTCTAATAAAGAATAATTGTGTAAATTATATAAATTATCTTAGGAAACAATTGTTTTAGTAAAGGATTGTCCGGGGAAGGATTGCCGCGGAGAAGGATTGTTCCGGGAAAGAATTTTCGTGCGAAAGGAATGTCGCGTCAACGGATAGTCGTGGAGAAGCATTTCCGTTAAGGATTGTCTGGGAAAAATTAAAAATAATAAGTTTAAATAAGTGACGAATGAATATATAAACAATAAAAGAGATAGTAAATTTTTGTCTCATGATAATCAAATTTTTCTAAAAATCACTATTTACATTTATTTTTACAAACCTGTAATCTGATATATATTCTCAAGACCTATCCAAAATTCTTGATTTAAGTGTCCAAAACCAAATCTATAGTCCCGCCATTCTCTGTAGAATTCTTCTGACCCATCGATTCTTTGTTGAATAACTGTCCAACCTCCATCTCTAATTTCCATATCGCATAAAACACTAAACGGCTTATATTGATTTGTTGGTTTAATCGTATATATTCCAGATTTATCTTCGCCTACAGTTTTTAAAAACTATAAATTTGATTTTTTTTGTTTAATAAAGACTTACCGTTTTTTTTAATTTCTGCACAACTTCTTGCAAAAATTTTAGTTGCACCTTCTTCTCCAATAGAATTACAATATTCAGGTCTACTTAAGCCGACTATTTCACTACATAATTTTTTATTTCCTATTGGGCTAAAATTGTACTTTTTATTTATTTATTAAAAAAAATTTGGATAGTTTTTACCTCATATTAATTGTGTCGACTTGGGGTACTTTAATAACATTTTGTAAAGTATCTATCTTTTTATTAATATCGCTTAAACGATCAATAATTAATTTATTATTATCATCATTATCAGCTTTTGTACGTTCTTGAGGTATACTTTCGGGGTTCATCCCTAAAAAAAATTATAATATTTATATATAATAATAATAGTTTTTAACGGTACATAAACAAGTGGATAATGCATCTAATAATAGAATAATTATCAATCACGATAATACCAACACCAGAGTACTTGTGCTTATAATCGATTACTTTGCGGTGTACATTCAAATGCTCGAATCCATTATATTGTTTGATGGAATTAATATAAAAGTTATGGGTCTTAAATCTGCAATGAATAATAATTAAAATACATCAAGACTCTTTTATAAAACGTTATAATATTGGTCAGATGACAAGTTGTAAAGGGTATCTGATATCTGATTCAAAGATTACATCGGATTTATAATTACAATATAGTCGCCAAAATGCTAGACTACATTTATGTGAAGTATAAAATAAAAATCGATCAAATCATTACATTACAAGACTTTGGTATACTCTTTTGCCTATTCTTGCCTCGAAGGCCATTCTCTATGTTTTCTAGCAGACACAGGCGGATATCATATGCTCTGTATCATCTATTTCGCCACAGTAATCACACTCTGCCGTTTCGGCCTTTCAAATTCTATGCTTGTACGCTTTGTAACTACCGTGTTCGGAAAAAACCTGGGTAATGTAGAAACCAGTCCTATGTTTACACGCAATCCATTCTCTTACGTCGGGTATAAGACCCTAAGTCCACTACGCTACAGTTGACTCTTGATCCTATCTTCCCTGCCACCTCTCCATAGTAGTCTCATTAGCTTCTTTTTAAGAGCCTCCGTGATCCTTCCTTGCGTGGCCAGTCCGCTCCTTTCTACTATCGTCTCATCCAGGGGTGGTATCCCCGTCATTACCGCTACTGCCTTCGCAGACACCATTTTGTAGCTGCTGGCAACCCTAATGAGCATTCATCTTTGCAATTGATATAAGCATTTGCTTGTACTTCTTGATCGTCAGCACCTGCCCCAACACTGGTGCCACGTATAGCGTTACTGAGGCCACCACGCCATACAAAACCCTCCTACTGTGGTACCCAGGTCCTCTTACGTTCGATAAAATCCTAGCTAGTGCAGCCACCTGTCTACTAGCCTTTGCGCACATGCTCGGTGAATAGCAACTTGTAGCCCAAGTGGACTCCCAGATATTTCACCGCTTTCTTCGGTATAATCTACGATAGGCCTTAGCTTACTAACCAATTTCGCACCTCCAGAGTGCCATGGCAACTTGGAACATGAGTCCCTCTTTATCCTCTGCGTTGACGACTATCGCAAGATCGTCTGCGTAAGCTACCTGGCTATAGCTGACCCCTAGATTTAGGTCTTAAACTCCATTATAAAGTATATTCCACAATAGCGGTTCAAGTACAGAGCCTTGAGGAACACCCTGAGACACCGACATCTCCTCTTTTTTCATAGAGATCTTTCTGCTGCCAAAGTAGCATTTTACCATGTTGATCAGGTACTCCAACGTTTGCACTACTACACTCCATATGGCAGTGTTGAAAGTATTCCTCACGTCTACAAGCACTATCACGCCCCATCTCCATTCGTTCCTTTTTACCAGCTGGATCACCTTTCTTATAGCGTTCGTAGCGGGCCTGCCCTTCCTAAAACCAAACTGGTTCTCGGAGATCAGGTCTCTCTCCCCCAGCTCATTCTCAAGTCTCTGATTGATGAGGTGTTCAATAAGTTTTGCCATTGCGTCAATGAGTCACAATTTGCCTAATATTGGGTCACCCTTGGGGATGAGACAAACTTTCGCCCTTTTCCACACGATGGGTATATGCGCGGTCCTGAGGATCTTATTTACCATACGTGAGGCACCTTTTCCACCGCCGCCTTCATGCCTTCCGCCAGAACCCCATCTAGCCTTGGGGCCTTACCAATTTTCAACATCTCCACCGTCTCCTGCATCTTTCAATGTTGACAGGATAAATAAAAGTAAAAAATTGAACTCATGTTCGTTGTTATCTTAAGAACGAGAGGATCAATTTCCCCATGTTGATAGGATAAAAAGAAATAAAAAATATTACTCAAAGTCCTTCATTATCTTAAGGACAAGAGAACCAATCATTCTATGTTGACAGGATAAATAAAAGTCAAAAATTGAACTCAAGTTCTTTGTTATCTTGAAAACGAGAGGATCAATTTCCCCATGTTGACAGGATAAAAAGAAATAAAAAAATTTACTCAAAGTCCTTCATTATCTTAAGGACAAGAGAACCAATTTGTCTATGTTGACAGGATAAATACAAGTTAAAAATTGAACTCAAGTTCTTTGTTATCTTAAGAATGAGAGGATCAATTTCCCCATGTTGACAGGATAAAAAGAAATAAAAAAATTTACTCAAGGTCCTTCATTATCTTAAGGATAAGAGAACAAATCTTTCTATGCTGACAGGATAAAAAAAATCAAAAATTCAACTCACGTTCTTTATTATCCTGAGGACGAGAAGATCAATCTTCCTATGTTGACAGGATAAATAAATCAAAAATTGAACTCAAGTTCGTTATTATCTTGAGAACGAGAGGATCAATTTCCCCATGTTGACAGGATAAAAAGAAAAAAAATTTTACTCAATGTCCTTCATTATCTTAAGGACAAGAGAACCCATCTTTCTATGCTGACAGGATAATAAAAATCAAAAATTCAACTCAAGTTTTTTATTATCCTGAGGACGAGAAGATCAATCTTCCTATGTTGACAAGATAAAAAGGAGTCAAAAATTCATTATCTTTGGAGCAAAAGGATCAAATTGTTTCATTGAGATGAGATTTTTGATTATTCTTAAAAAAGGATTTTAGAAACTGTACTTTATTTTAAGTAGGTATCAAAATTTTAAGTAGGTATTAAAACATAAAAATACTTAGTTTATACAAAGTTGATTTTTGAAACTATGTATTCCTATAAAATGCCACTGATGATTTCTATAAGGATTAATCAGGCTGTATGGTAATTTCCGGTGTGTATAGTATTCCGTTTGTGGTAACGAAAAATACTACCAATTTTTATTTTTTGGTTTTTGAATTTATCAAATTATACGAACATATATATAATGATCAGTATTCTACACTTGTATAAATAGTTCCAAATTAAAATTTTTTTTTATAAAAAATTACAATTTACCTCCTAACTTCGCATACCACTAAAGGGTTCTGGATTTGATTATAATAAAAAGAGTCGCATAATATTTTACGAAAGGTGCAGATGTGTTATATATGAGAAATCGTGTTAAAAAAATATTAGATTATTATTTTTAGACCTTACCCCCATGACCTCCAGAATTACCGAATATTGATAGTAAATCTCTAATTCCTGTAAAATCGGCAGTTACATTTAATGAATTCAAAGACGATTCATCTCCAAGTATAAAATTTTCATATACAGGTATAGATTCATTTACAGCTAAATTATTATCTGTTTCCTTTACTGGAGCTCTTGAATGTTGAGAGCTGTCTAAAATAGATATCTAGTAAATATAATCAGAAAAGATAATATTTTCTTTAAAATATATAAACTTACAAACAAAAATATAACTTATTACGAATACTAAACTTAGATACATCATAAAAATATTAACCCAACAGATAAAAAATTTTTTGTTCATTTATATCTCGATAACTACTTACACGAATAAAAATATTAATTTATTAACATTCTGTTTTTTTTTATTTAGAATGTACATAATATATTTATTAAACATGTAATTTTATAACAATGAACCATCAATTTTATTACTCACTTAATTATGCAGAATCTTTAAAACAAAGATATAAATAATTTTTTACACTTTGTTTTGTTTTGATGTAAACTCCAAACCGTTAGTATCCCGCATTTTTTTATAGATTTAAAAACAAAAACACATCTTACTTCGGTATAGAAAAACTGAATTAAGTTTGTTAATTTTATGAACAAAGTAAAAAATATTTAGACTCACTGTACCATTTACTTTATAAGTTTTCAGTTTCAAACCATTTGGACCTAGCGTAAATATTCCCAAAGCTTTTCTATTTAATTTCCTGTAGTTTTAAGTTATTATTTATTTATATCATCTACTTGGTAACTTTCATTATGAAATATTTTAAAGAACCAATTTTTCTGATTTCGTTTTTGTTTTCTACAGCCCTCCATTTCTATTCACTATTCACCTATGTACTTTAAACTTTCAAATATCATTTATTGAAAATTTAGATTTACTACACCACCAAATTAATTTACACATTAAATATAAGAACTACATACCCGAAATTTATTGACTCACCCTTTGACTTATGAAGATAACGTCAAGTCTCTGTTGCCCAGCCAAACTTTAACATTAGGATTACTACTAGGATGTACATTAAGATTCTGACATTTCCATCTATGTGAATCACTCACTCCTAGATAATGAAGTTTGAGTTTATAACTTCGTTCTCTGTCACGTCTTGCGTCTTGAATTTCGTTTGTCCCATATCTTTTTTTCATAGTTTTTCAAATCCTGAACCACTTACTTCTCGAACGCCTCCTCAGATTCAAATCATCAGGATGGCTGCCAGAATTCTAACCACCAGGATTGCCATGTCGTGGTGAGAGTTCGACCGGAAAGCGGAAATATCTTTTGTCCCAAAGTGTGGAGTTGATAAACAGAAGTAGTTAAAATAAGTGGCTGGAATGGTACAATGAACTGAACAATGAGAGCGATATTGAGTCAAATAACAATAATAAAAGTGATAATGGGGAAGAAAATTTTGTAGAAAAAAGTCGTCATAATTCAAATTCAGAACAGGATATTACAGATAATGAAGGACTTAAGGCGAGTACAGCACGGAGCTGTGAATTCAATGTCGGAAGCACCCACATAGTAAAGAAATGAACTGCAGCCTTTGTAATGCTGACGTAGATTAAAAACTATCACGGGTAATAAGACGTGTACGATACGCCAATTACAAACGCATTACACCAGGAGGCAGCACTTAACGAGACGTTTTAGCCATTAATTTTGGGAAATTTTAAAAAATCATTAAAAAGACCTTAAGAGCTCAAATTTGGCTATTATATTCAAAATAATGCTATTGATGGATTCATGCATTTGCATTATGAAATTTTGAAATTTTAAGCTCCTTGATTTCTTTTCTCGGAAACTGAAAGGAATTAAAATTTAAAAATGCAAGAATGCCTAGATAATTTATTTTAACAAAATATTAATTTTTTAACAAAATTGGTTTTTGAGATACCCTTGTCCGAAAATTACAAAGGGTGCTGAAATCACCTTAATGAAGCCGATGAAATTTTTCACGAAGCAGGAGAAAGGCCTAGAGAAGTAGAAGATATGCCCAATGAAGTAGGCAACCAAATGATAGAAAAAAACATCATTTGATAAAAATGTAAGGAAAAAACAAATACTTTTTTTGCTGCGATAGACGGAGTCACAAAATGGCGAAAACACAGAGACGTTTTAAATGTAAAACTAGATCATGTAACATTATTATACATTTGCCTGTACCAAAAATGCAAGCACGTGAAACAAAAAAAAGCAGTAGATATTTTTAACTTATTATTAGATGACCTGATTATTAAAACAGTATCTACCTGCATAAATATATTATAATGAACGAATAATAAAACTCAAAGTCATACCATTATAATGATCTGCCTTTTCATCATTACATAAATTTTGGGGTGGATTCTGATCTAAATAAGAAAAGAAACTCATAATTTTTTTAGAATATAAATAATTATTGAATTTTGAGTGGCCTGATAAATTTTTAAAATGTTATTATATTTTTGAAAAAATTCAGTAAAACGTGTTGTGATGAACAAAGTCAGTATAAAACATGTAAATAAATATCAAAAACTATGATTCTTATTTTAGGTTAATCAGTGACATCCAAACAAATAATACATGACAGCTAGAATAATAAAAATTTATGAATTATCTGCTAGATTTTCAGTCACAATAATTTATCATAATTTTTATGCGATGATGAATGTAATTCTTCAATCAAACCGGATTTGAGTATTCAATCAAACCGGATTTGAGTCAACTACTGATCAAATATCATTTCAACCAAAAAGGATGGACAAATAGAAGTAACTTGAAGAATTGAAACAGAGTGGCAAAAGTTATTTAATCACATCGAACCAATTGTAGAAAAAAACACACATTCGTCCAAGTAAGCATGCTACAGAAGTAGGTTATACATTACTTACTTTTTTCTCCCAACTGCATTTATCCAGTCCTTTCTTTTCTCTAGTTTCCAACTAGCTCTTGAAAATGTATAAAATCTGCACTTGCTATTTCTCCCAAAATTTTTGCAATTAACAACAAACACAACTACTACTATAAACCATTTTTATATTTAATTTTGACGTGTTTATTTATGACACGAGCATGCTTTCACGAAATTTTGACCACTACGAGCGCTGGGATCGTTTTAGTTGTCCTCCACCATGCACTCTGTACCCAGCGAATAGGAGACAATTGGTTTTCTAGCTTGGCATTAGCAAAAAACAAAACTTGGATACGTGAATGACCGTGAAGCATGATCTACTTCATTGCTAGTCTTTTTCTTATTTTTTGTATTTTTGGCATCATTTTTTTTATCTAGTTTTTTTGTATTAATTCTTATTATTTTTCTAATATGTAAATTATGGCAATCTGTCGTTTACTCATCGTTTATTATCGTTTCTCATCTCCTATTTTCAATTGGTTTTTAAGCTTGCCATAATTTAGAAATATTCTGAACCCTTAATTCCGATATTATCTAGTTTCTTTTTACATTTTTTCTTCATTCGTTGTTTAAAGCTGTTTTTTACAAAAAACATTTTTTTCCTAAATTTATTAAAATAAATGTATTAAAATGTAGTACAATAAAAAAATTAAAAATGCAACACCATTTATTTCTTCTTATATTTTATTATTATATTATTCATGATAAAGCATATTAGTAATTAAACGTAGGTAGATTTTTATTATTTTTATTTGTTTCAGGAATCTAAGTACTACTAAATTCCATAACTCTCTTTTCTGCATCCCAAGATGATCGTAAATTATATTTTAAAACTGAAAAAAAAACTTTTAGATTTTTTTTTGGAAT
This sequence comes from Neocrepidodera transversa, assembly GCA_963243735.1. Lineage (NCBI taxonomy): Eukaryota > Metazoa > Arthropoda > Insecta > Coleoptera > Chrysomelidae > Neocrepidodera > Neocrepidodera transversa. The sequence goes on from OY725355.1 coordinate 10,004,277, forward strand.
AATCACAGAAAAGCAAATATAAATAATTAAATGTTTATTTTATTCAACTCCATTTTCATAAAAAAATAATACTTTGAATATAGTATTTTATCACTTTCCTATTTGTCTAATTAACATTCTTGATGCAGCGTGGCAATAACTTGCTTCTTTATATCCAGTCCAAAATATACATTGAATGCGATACGCTGTGGGAAGAATTATATTTATAAATTTTCCATTTAGATTACTATGTAGGCAGCTATGAAACCACCAACCGCCAGCTAAAAATCAAAAAAATAGTTGGCAATAAATAATCATTATCCTTCATCATATTATAATTATATAAGTTTTTGCACACTAATACTTTTATTAATAAAGAAAATTGCTATATTTCTAAAAAAATTAATTAATCGGAGAAAGAATTGTTATAAGGTACAGCTGGAAAGACAGAGAAAGAAAACCCCAAATTGATTAGAGTTCTATCCATTCAATCGTTCACGTAAATCTTGTAAATCCTTCAATCTCCATCCTTGTCTGTACTGCATAAGACCTCTCACCATAGCATAGGTAAGAACTACCCCTTTGGTCTCGAAATATATCATCCCAATATCGAAAGAGTTCGGAGTAGGGGTGCCTTTTGGAGTTACGCTAATCAATAAATATGTATAATCATGTTTCAGTAAATGAACTATTTCACCGGGTGTCGTGGTAACCCAATATTGGCTTTAATTTTCCTAAAATTGGTATCATTTATTTGGTATAAGTTAAACTACTTGGTAAATTAGAAGGTTAATTAACTAAAGTGGTCTGAAATTATTAAATGGTGGCTTTCTACCATCGTTTTCCATCATTTTTACTCAATATTGGACTATTGTGTTTCAAGGTAGGATTCGAATTCTATGTAACTGGGTACATTGTCACTGATAATTCCTTAAGGGATGAAAAAGCTATTCGGTATATGGCCTGGATGCATATAAATAAAATTCTCACAACTTACAAGTATTTAACATTTGTTTGGGGTTACATACCCTTTGGAGATGGGTATTCTGTCGGTTCCAGTTAGTACTGACTCTTATGAGTCAGGTGGAATCTTTTCCCCAAATAATAAGTGACACCGTGTCCCATATTTGTAGATGGCGTTAGCTGTCTACCATCGTATTACATCCCTTTTACTCAATATTACACTATCGTGTTTTCGAGGTCAGATTTGAATTTTATGTAACTGGGAACATTGCCGCTGATGAATCCTTAAGGGACGAAACAGCTCTGCGATATATGGCCCGGATGCATATAAATCAAACTCTCATAACACTTATTTGGGCTTTCATACCCTTTGGAGATGGACTTTCTGCCGGTGCCAGCTAGTACTGGCTCTTATGACTCAGGTGGAATCTTTTCCCCAAGTAATAAGTGACACTGTGTCCCATTGGTAGATGGCGTTAGCTATCTACAATCGTTTTATATCCATTTTAATCGTTGTCATGGCGTCAACTGAAAATGGTCTTGTCTCAATGCTCAAAATAAAGATACTCATTTTAATCTTGGTCTAATAAGAATTTACGGATCCTGCAATGCCGAACATTGTATTGAATTAGTATCAAAATGGTTAAAGAAATTTGGCTTAAACTTTAAAACCAGCAACTGTTATGGTAAAAGTTGGTAGGTTCTTGCCTTGCAATTAGCAACTGATGACGAAAACATGGAGACGAGGCCAATGAAGGTGACCCTTCTGGTTATTACTCAATGGGTTAAACTGGCGATAGAAGCTCGCTGTAAAAGAGAGCTTTATCTTAGACCAAATAATTAGCTAGGATACAATGCCTAGACTTTTCGGTTATTGTGGTGAAATATTATTATTAATATTATAATTTTAGTTAAGGGAAAATAAGCGTGCTTGGTATTAAATTATTTCAATCTTTCTAATTTTCTTTACTTACTAAATTTTCGTGCACAGTGATGATCTTTGGTCATATCCTGATCTATGTCCTTAGTTGAGAATTTGCAACCTTTGTGAATGTTTAAAGAGTCTACAAGTGTATTTCCAGTGTATCCACTTAAATCATTTATTTTATATCCTTCTAACTCAGATCCCACTTTAAAAGTTTTATAATGAGCGAAGAACGTTTTATTGTCTCTATCAGTTATTTGCACTAATAATTCGGTAGGGCCTGAATCTAAAACAAAGGTTATTTATATGAGTAAGTAGAAATTGTATTTTTTAACATCAAAATTAGTTATTATTTAAGAAAGAGGAGGAATAATAAGTATGAGATAGGTAGGAAAGTAGGAGCAATGAGAATGTGTCCAACGACACATCTGGGACATGCCTCAGGACCAGATACGAAAAAAGTTTAACTTTGTGACCGAATTCAGCACAAAGCTCGGTAGAAAAAGTGAATGGGACGAAAACACGATCGCTAGCATCAGCATGGGTCAAGGACAGCAGAGAGCACTGGAATAGGAGTCTATGGACTTGGTACCAGATTCTTTGAAAGCAAATCACCAATTATTTTTCAAGCTGAAATATACGCTATTGAAAAGTGCGTACAGCAATTGTCTTTATGTCGGATTATTATATAAAATATTTAATTGGGTACTTGTCATATGATGAATATTTTCAAGTCCAATCCAAAATTCCCGAGTAAGTTCTCCAAACCCAAATTTGTAGTCGCGCCATAATCTGTCAAAACATTCGGATCCATCGAATCTATTTTGAATAACATTCCATCCTCCATCTCTTGTGACCATATCGCAATAAACCATAAATGGTTTACTGGAACTTTTTGGTTGAATTTCATATACTCCAGATTTTTTGTGACCTGAAAATTATAAATTATAATTTTGTAGAAATATTGAGAATGAACATTCTTGATACATGGTGTTAATAAATAATTTTGCTGTGAGAACACCTTGTGTATAGTTTTTTATTACTGTAAAATTATTTTCAAATGATTTACAGTTTTTATTACTTTGTAGGTTACTCTCATATTTAATTTTTTTACTTGGTAGAAAAAGAGTAATAAAGACGCTGTATCTACAATCAGATACTTGTCGGGGAGGATTTTAATACTAAATGTAGGCATAAAAATAAAAAAGGGTTGGAAGAAGAAGACTTGGTTCCAACATTTGTGAGAATAGCAATATAATTATTTATTTTCCTAAAATTTTGCACCAGAACTAAAAAACTCAAGAGTATTAGATCAGAAAAGCCTTAGCTATCACTATTATACAAAATACCCTAGGGTGGTGATAAAAAGAATGAAAATAACGACAACAAGAAAAATATCCAGAAAAATCCAGAGAAATTGGGTAGACTTAAGACTTTACAAATTAACCAAATAATAAAGAGAGCATGTGATAAAATATTCCCAAAGAAAAGTATAAGAGGTAATTGAAAAACTGTATATAAAGTATTAGATCATGTAAAAAGGAGAGTTTCCAAGAGAAGAATAAAATACGAGATATCAGAAGAAGAAAGGAGAAAGCATCCAAAGTTTGCCATGGAAATATTAAATGGGCTTCAGTTCACAAAATTATACATGAGACTTGTAAGGTAATATGGTATGCACTTTCTCCGAATTATCTAAAAAGTCCTTCGACCGAATGGGAATGTAAGAATATGGCACAGAACGTTTTTGACTTCTGGATTTCCCAATTGCATAGTAGCTTTAGATGGGAAACATAATAAACATACAATCTCCTCCAAAAAGTGGGTCCCTTTTCTTTAATTAAAAGAAAACATTGTGTCGTATTAATGGCAGCATGTGATGGTAGGTTAGGTATTTTGGCAGATATTGGGGCCTACGGATTCCAAAGCGAAAAGGGTATCTTTAGACATAGCATGTTTGGTGAGCATCTTGCCTACTGAAATTCCCGATATTAAATTTCTTTATGTGTTCATTGTTGATGAAGCTTTCCCAGAGAATACATGATGCGTCCATATGCAAAAACAACCCTGACAATAAGCATGTGTTCATCTCCATAATTTTTGCATACTCAGAACTAAAGGAAGGACAGATGCAACTCATTATTCTCCTTCAGGATATGTAAAATAGTCAGCTAGGAAAAAAGTAATAAAAGAAGTAAAGTTATACCTTTTCTAGCTCACCAGACTGCAGAGGCTGAAAAATATCGCGTTTTACCACGAACCTACTACTGAAATTAAGCAAAAAAACCTCAGGACCTGATAACTCCCTATCCGATGCCATAAAAGTAGTTGTACTGGGATAAAATAAGGATTTTTGGCAGATATGTTTTTTAAATATCCTCAATATCCTCGGAAAATGTGTTGCAAGTCTAATTCTTTAGAGGTTAGAATAAGACGCGAAGAGAAATGAAGGTATAAAAAAGATAGAGGGTCACGACATCTATCGTAGGCTAACGGGTATCAACCGGACATAACCGCTTAATATTATAAAATTCTCTGTAACAGTGACTAACCAAGTACAACTTGGTGCCAGTAGATGATGCAATCCATCTGCCATCATAATGCCTTATACGGGGGAACGGGCACCTCTCAATACTCAATTAAATCAAAAAGAGAGAGAGAGTAAGTTTTTGAAACTACACACTTCGACCATTATTACACATATTTCATCCTTATAGGTTAGGTCAGTAGTACTTTGTCGGAATGCGTAGTTTCAAAAACCTACTCTGGATACCCTAAGTATTTCTATGTACTATAAAAATGATAGATAGTCACGACTACTATCGTAGCTTGATGGGTAACTGCTTAATTGGATAAAAAATAAAAGCGACTAACCAAGTACAACTTTGTACCGGGAGATAATGTAACCCATAGAGAATACTGGATCTAACTACCGGCGCTAAGACAGTCCAAGGAACTGATAGAAGGTTCACCCAAGAGCAGAGACAATCTGCTGTTATGTCTAAAGAGACAAATACAATTGGACTAGGTGTCTTGACAGGATACTGTGGCTCAGAAGATATCAGAAACTTATAGGGGTATCAGAAGATTCTCTATGCAGGAAATGTAAGGAAAAGGACGAAAATCCATTTCATATATAACTGCTGGGATGAATACGGAAAGGGATTGGCACTTTGAAGTATAATATCCTGATTCCCAAGAAATAGCGAAAACCTTGACTTTCTCTGATGTGAATACTGGTGTTGCACAATAGGCTTCAGTGCATGTGGGAGCTCCCACGTCAGATTCAGCTAGGATAGAATAAAAAGCAATACATCTACAGTGGTTATGGAAATAATGTTAAATGTTTCTCTTTTGAATATTCTAATTAAGAGAGAAGCAGGATTGACTATTCGAAAAACTATTTTCTGTCGATTTGAGTAAAAGTCATAAATGGGAGAGAGGATATATCTAGTGAGAGTAAGGAAAACCTAAGAAAACATGACAGTTGACTGACGAGCTAAAAAAGGTCTCACTTATTGAGAAGGATGCACAGTGGATCTAATAGGGCCTAAGTGCTGTGGAGCAACCAACCCTCCCCACCTTACAGATACAGAATATCACTAATAAATGTTTCTATATTCTCTAAGGATACTTTTGGATTTCTTACAAGTTTTGCAATGAAGTATAGTTATTAGATTTGATAACAATTGCGTTTTAAATAGTATTTGAATAAAATTATGTACTGTAATTAATTTATATATATAAGTTGTTTTAAAAGAACATAAAATTTAAAACTATAGTTACATCAATAGAAGGATTATTGAAACACCATTTATATTGCTCGCAACCTTAGTAATAGTACTATTCTCTACACCTTTTATAGGCTCTATTAAATTTTACTTGGAATATTCAACGTGTTGACTATACTACTATTGCAATCACTATAATTACCTTTATCTTTAATTTCTTTACAACTTTTTGGTCTCTTTACTTTATCATTATTTTTTGTCACTGTAGTATTTTCTTCTAAATCTGGGCATACTATTTGTCTACTTACTCCTACGATATTTACACAAAAATCGGTGCCTTCATTATCGCTAAAAATAGTAATTCATAAACAAAAAAGTATAAGTATAATTAACGGCGACATTACAAAAATTAATCAATGTTATATCATTTGTAAAAAACGTCTAATGCTACATAAGTACTATAACGTCTCTTGCTAAGAAAATGTATTAACAACAAAAATATATTGCATCAAAGGTTAAATAACCACATTAAAATATTTTCTTTTAAAATTATTGAATATTTTTATTTAACCCGTAACTGGTGAGCTTGGGTGTCAGATACCCAGAGAAAATTTTAGTACGCCACTGGCAACAAAGCACGCTGATTCCTCAGGTACCTTTAAGCCAGTTTACTGCCTAGCTTTCTAGAGTGCGTGCGTTTGTCTGATTTTATTTCAGAATTTCGGATTTTTAACTAGACCTCATCAGTTATGTAACAGTTTTCCGTTATTTCTGTTTTTCAATTTTTACTTGATATGGTATCTAGAAAACTGTAAAAAACCAACTGACCCTAGTTTTAGCAAGTCTGTTTTTGATGAGATTGAAAGTGATTTCAGTAGCAATGAAGGAGACATCTCAGATCTAACCTTAAAAAATGATCATGCAATTGCATCAGAATAAGAAGCATTTGACAGTGAAGACGAACTTAGTTATACTCCTAGTCCTTGAAGCCGTCATTCATCTGTAGTATCATCTCCACACACTGAATCAGATAGCTCAAAATTCATCCGAAGACGACGAACTTGTTGCAAAAACGCCTAAGAAAGTAATCCAAATACCATGGCAAAAACGTCTTCATTTGGCAGAAACAAGTACCTGCTACAAACATTCATACAAGAAGACACCATATTATCAGCCATATTCCAGGAAGAATTGGTCCCGCAGAGACCGTGGTCCGGTTTGCAGGTTCCAGTCTCCATGGAAACTTTTGTTTAGTTACCAAATTTTAAACGAAATTATAGTACTAACCAATGAAAAAATTGGAGATACTTTATCTGATAATACTCCTATTGACTGTAGAGATACTGATTTCGAAATGCTTTTGTTTACGTCCATCTTCAAATTAAATAATGAAGATCTTTAAGCTACGTTTGCAACTGATAGGACTGGACGAGATATTTTGTAATCAGAGTTGGGCATGGAAAATACTGGGTATCTGTAAATCAACGTCACCAGTAGCGTTAAAAAAATCACCTTACCAGTTACGGGTTAATGGGTATAAAAATATTAATAAAAACAGCAGAGACTGCAAACTAAAAACTTGCAGATCATAGAAAGTTGTATGATAGTAGACCTGTAACTATTATTTCGTAGTAAAGATTTTTCATATACATGCAATTTAAATAAAAATTACAAAGGAGAAAATAAAATTTATAATATTGAATTAAAATTATACAATATATTATAATTTATTCTTACCAATATTCTTTCAATTCGTTAGGGACGCTACAATCTACATCTTTAAGCATCTCAGATAATAAATGCAAACGATCCATTACTTTTTCTATGGTAGATTTCGAACTAACATCATTAGATAAAGCCAAAAAGACTCCGACGGGCAAAATTAAATTTTCTAAAAACGTTATCGTTATTAATATTTTTATAGAGTCAGCATACAATTTATTTTTGATGAATATGTTAATTCTGCTATTAAAAAAATCTGAATTCCTAAACGGAAAATAAAAGAAAATTTGCCACCATTATTAATAATCTTTGCTAACTAGGTAAGTTCAAGAACTATAACTTTTACAAATTTGAATAGAAACATACCTTTAGCCACCTTTATTGGAATTTGAAGGAATTGGTAAATTCCAATACGACCAAAAAAAACATAAGTTATGCAAAAGTATCTAATTTTATTTTTTCGAAAAATGTTATGTGGCTCATGTACCAAGCTTAATGGTACAGTGGCCACAAAGGTAAGATACAGTACAGTACAGTTTAACAACAAAATGTTCCTTTTTACTGCTGACCTTCAGAGAAGAGAGGTATAGTAATCATGCTAAAAATTGGGGAGTGAGTTTTCAATGGATAAACACGTTTTAAGGTCCCTGGAATACGATTTTGATATTTTCGCGATGATGTCTGAGTATGTGTGTGTGTATGTGTTAGGATGGATATTGTAGTAACGATAGCTCAAAAACTAGATTCTGATTTCCTAGATTAGATCTGATTAGATTTTGGTGTTAATCGGATAACCGGAAGTGGTAGTTGCTATGAGTGATGACGTAATTACTAAACAAGATGGTAAGAGGTAAGTTTTACACATATATTTTGTATGAACTATAGTTTATTTTCGTATCATAAAAATTTTAAAAACTTTTGCCATTCTTTGCAAATTTACTAAAAAGTCAATTATTTTCATACTTTGTGTCTTAACGTGTAAATTTTTATTCAAAGATTTTTTTTGATAATAAACCACAATATTTTTAAATGTTTTAACAAATTTTAAAAAAATTTGATATAATCTGTATGAATTATATAATAATTGTTTTATTATACAAAAAAAATAATTTATTAAAAAATAATTAAATATAAATAAATAAGTGATTAAACTTACTAAGAAAAATAGAAATTGTAAATAAAATAAATTTTGTATACATTTTAAACATACTTAACTAAACGGTAATTTTGATTTTCTTTCTTTATATCGCGACTATAAAATGGCAAACAATAAAAATACACTGAAAATATTGAAGATAATTTTTTTAATTTAAGTAAATTTAGTATATTGATTAATTTTTTTTCAGTGTGAGTTTTGATTTTAAAATGCATTTACTAAAATAGTTTTTTTAACAATGAACTATTAATTTTATTACCTACTAATTTTAAACCCAAAAAAAAATATTTATCGAGGTTTTGTTAATGATTAAAAATATTGACTTAAATTAAATAAATATTGTAATTCAGCTTAATGTTTAATATTTAATAACCAGGAAGAGTAATACGATAAGCCTTAAGGCTAGTCCTCATAACTGCGAATTGCGATTTTTTTGTTAATCATACAAATTTTTCTCAATTATCACAACTGTGAATTTTGTTAACAGTTGACAAATGACAGTAATAGCAATAAATAAAATTTTTGTCCAATATTGACATTTTTATTTGCATTTGACGAATTATCTACGTATTTAAATTTAAAAATGTTGGTTTTAAATAAAAAACAGATAAAAATATGAATTTTAAGTATGTGTACTATAAAAATAAATCAGAAAAACACTGCAAAATATATTTTTGGGTGAGAGAGGTATTCCTCTTCACGAAGGTTACTGATGATGGTCATTGACCGAAAATTGTTTCACTTTATACACTGATGTACTCGTCTCTTCCGCTAATCTCATGGTTAAGTATAAACACCATACTCAAGACTTTTTAGTTATTAATTAGTTATCCAAAATGGTATCCAATTGATCAGGAGTGATTAGGTACTTACCAACTAATGCAAGTTGATCATCAGACTCATTTAAAAACAGTTTATGGTTGACTCCTGTTTCTGGATCAGTCATGATCAATTCTTCCATAATTTTAGCCAAACTTTAATAAAATAACAAAACACAATTATAATTACTTAACCTCGCTTCTCAGTTTAGCATTTAGAGAGATAGAAGAAAATAAAAAATAACAAAGATGGCAACAAAAAGCACTGCGAATATTCGCATAAAGTTAAAATTTATTTACCTCTTTTTTCGCAGCAAAAAGTTAAAACTCATCGCAATATTTTCGCGCCCTTTTAAATTTAAATATTTTTGACAGCAAAATAAAAATTCGCAATTCGTAGTTTTTTAAGCTCAGCTTACCCCTGCCCATAAAGTTAACCCGGTAACCGGTGAGTGATGCAGTGTTTTATAAACCAGGTTATGAGTTAGCCTTGCCTCACCATCTGGATGGGGTTAACTCTGGAGTTAAGCGGTTGTCATGCGCAAAATTCTTAAATTATTATGAGAATAGAGACTTTACATTAGTGGAATGATAAAGAATTCACAGCGTGTTTCAGTTTATCTAAACAGTCAACCGAAGATATTATTGAACTTGTGGGTAATTAACTTAGGAATATTACAGACCAGTAAGTAGTAATATACATCTATAGTACAAATATCTGTGTGTAATTAAAATAACACTGCTTTATTAACTAAAATGTATTTTTTTAGAAATCATGCACTCATTTCTTTGTCACAAGTACTTGCCTTAAGGTTTTATGCTACAGGTAGTTTTGAAATTGTTATGGGTGATTTTGTAGGAGTTAACAAATCTATAGTGTATCAAGTTCTTAAAAAAGTATCCTCAGCCTTTGCAGGGTTGGCTCCTACAATAATTTTTCCAGATCATGGATTAAATGATATAAAAAGAGACTTTCTCGAACTTAAAAGATTTCCTAATATCATTGGAGTCATAGACTGTATAGATGTGTCAATTTAATCACCAGGTAAAATAATTTTTAAAAAAGTTGAAATTAAACATGCATTTCACAGGATCTGAAAAGTACAATTATTATTTTCCGAGTTATCTCCTTCTTTTTATTAAACAATATAAAATTCTTAAACATAAGTACGTGTTATTTTTAGGTGGAGATAATGCTGAAAATTTTAAAAATCAAAAGGGATATTTTTCCATTAGGTTCAAACTCTCTCTGATGCCAATTTATAAATATTGGAAGTAGTCTCTCTCTGGCCAGGTGATAGCATAATATTTGCTAACTCTCGACTAAGGAGAAGATTCAAATATATACCAAGAATCCCAGATTCGAACTAGAAATGTAACAGAAAGTTGCTACAGAGTATGGAAAAGAAGATTTCCATGTCTTAGGTATCAGCTAAGACTCAAACTGGATACTAGCCTAGCTGTAATAGTGATTATAGCTGTTTTGTATAATATTGCAGTAGAAAATAATGATAAAGATCCAATAATTGAAGAGGAACAAGGGATTGCATAACCTCAACGATTTTTCATTTATTTCCACTCTGGGTTGGTTGGTTAGATTTTCGGATTAACATTCTCATTTACTCTTCCGTAAATCAAAGCCCTGGAAATGGGATTCAACTTCTTGGTGTGTTTATTACTTCCACAATCCAAATCTATAATATTTAAACCAATCACACTAACATCTCCAATTACTGATTTAACTTGTGTATCTAGAGAAGTTATATTTATCATTTTACCTTCCCCCCCCCCGGTTTAAAACAACTCATGTTTCTCATCGAAAACATTTTTTTTACATCTTTTTTGATGTTATTCCATTTTTCCCTCAACTGATTTCCTCTTCGTGGAGTGTATCCGTAGACTCTGGCCATTCAGATGCCACTTTTTCCCATATACCATCCTTTTCTTTCGTTGTAACTGTATCAGTTTTTTTGTTTTCCAAATATATTTATGCCAGTCAAAAAACATGCAGGTACTGAAATTTTCTGTCAAATAATACAATACGGTCCTGTATCCTTAAAATATGATTTTTTCAAAAATTTCTGCCCAATGATAAACAATTTTCTAAATATTTGTATTGTGTATCCAGACATCTGTTTATTGTAAATGAATAAATCCAGATTTAACATCGACGATAGAAATGACGAATTGTAGACTTTTCATCTCCAATTTTGTTGATTTTAGCGCAATAAAAGCTAATAACTTTTTATAACATAAATCACCAAAGATTTAAATAAAATGAAAAAAAAAACAATTTATACAGTGTCGTAAAAAATAGAGGGACCGATGTTACCACTACTCATTATTGTGCGCCACTGGTTGAAGTACGCCAACTATATTTTTTGTTAAATTTCCAAGCATCTAAAAAGTAAATCGACTGCCAACAAAAAATTTAAAACGGTAGGTGAAATATCGCAAAAAAAATGATTTTATTTTTTCAACTTTAACCATAATTTTATGCTGTGTGACACCATTTTCTTGAACTCTTGGAACATTAAATCTTCTCATTTAAAAAAAATCCTAATTAAGATTTAGTTCTCCATTATAGAAGCATTCAGGTGGTTCATAAAAACCATTTTATTTTAGGCTTTGTTTTTTAAAAGAAAAACTAATGTGATAATTTAGGTTATTGGATTAGATTAGGAGGTTGTTTTTCTTTTTATCTATGAGGTTTTTTGCTTATTATCCTGACAGGATTGTATGCTCATACTAAACCAATCAGGATATTATTTTATCTTTAAATTAAAAGTTCTATTTAATGAAAAATACTAAATCCACATTTAACTTTTATTTAGTTATAATATAATAAACATTTTAATGTACCAATACAAAATTTTTATATTAAACATACATTTACAATATATTTTTTTATTTTTCAAATTAATTATTTAGCGCGTCTTATTAACATTCTAGATTTACTGTAGCTTTTAAATGTAATATCAGAATCATACCACTGGATACCTAAAAACTCTTTTGATTTTTTATGCTCGGTAAATATAAATCTACCATTTAAATTAGCTTGAAAACATTTGTTATACCACCAACCGCTTTCTACAAAAAAAAAATGTTACAGAACGATTTACGCTTTGATATCCAGGAGATCTCTCTCGTAAAATAAATAATATTTAATATAAGAACCCAGGATTATAGTTATGAGTAGAATAGAAATGATAATTCTGGCACACTTCTTATGGAAAATAATATGGAAAATCGAAACAGGCTTTTTTGTCATATTCAAAGATACTACCGGTTCTGTACCACATCGTCTTGAACAGGTCTCAATAAGCTTTTATCAGCTCTCGAACAGCTTTTATCAGGTCTCGAACAGCTCTTGAACAGATTTTATCAGATCTTGAGTTACTTTTTATAAGACATGGTCCGAGAGCTGTTAAAAGCTGTTCGAGACCTGATAAAAGCTGTTCGAGAGCTGTTAAAAGCTGTTCAAGACCTGATAAAAGCTGTTCGAGAGCTGTTCGAAACCTGATAAAAGCTGTTCGAGACATGTTAAAAGCCGTTAAAGACCTGATTAAAGCTGTTCGAGACCAGTTCGAGAGCTGTTAAAAGCTGTTCGAGACCTGTTCGAGACGATGTGGTATAGAACTGGCAGTGCCCTTGAGTTTGACAAAAAATTAACAGAAGAGATCTTAGCGATTTTCCATAAGAAGTGTGCCAGAACTGTCATTGCTATTCTACTGTTATGCTATAGGTTATTCAATTTTTTAAGAACAGAGACAGAAATGAAGATTTAGTTTTGCCAATCAAAAATAATAAAAATATATGTTTTATTAAGAATATGATAATAACGGTGGATATTATTTTTAGTTTCTAGATTGTTTAAAAGTGATGGAACTTTTTTTACGTACCATATGCCTTGGCGCATTTTAGACCTCTCTGCATATAATCTTTACTAGCAAATTTAGATTTTATATGTTTTGACAAAGCATCTGATCCATTACCAGAAAATTTGTCAAGTTCAGTTATTGCATAAGTGGATTGTTCGTTTGCGATGGCGAATTTTTTATAATGAACAGTTATTCCATCATTACGTTCTGAATTACTTACTTCAATCAATAATTCAGCTGGTTCATTATCTATAAAATATCAAATATTACTTAATTAAGTCAAATTACAGGATTAAAACAAATTATTATACTAATAGCATAAAAGTATTAATGCATATGATTGATTTTCTTTTACAGAATTGTTATGCATTCAATTTTAATAATATTCTAACTTAGACATCAAAATTTACTGATCAGGTACTGGAAAGGCTTAAATGATCCTGACCAAACTTTTCTACCTGAACTCTAAACATTTTTCCTATATGCAAAATACTTTAGTTATTTACATTTATCATTTGTCAGATAATTTATTCAAAACTTGAAAATAAAAGAAATTTTAGATAATGATCGAGAAAAAGGTAGAAGGTAGAAGGAATATGATGACAGTACATCAAAGGCAAATCAGATAATCACCAAGTGGAAGAGATGAAGAAACACAGTTATAAAAAAATTATACTTGCCATTAAAAAAAAAATTGAGATCGAACTTTTAATATAAATATATCTTTTCTTTGACACTTAAATAATACAATTTTTAAAACTAAATGAAATTGGTATTAAAAAATTATGTTATGTTAGAAGTACAGTTTAAAAGAAAATTATGATTTACTAACCTATTATGTCATAAATTTTTTGAAGTCCAATCCAATATTCTGTGAATAGGTTACCAAAACCCCATTTGTAATCTCGCCAATCTCTATTAAAATATACAGAGCCGTCTTTTCTTTCTTGTATAACATGCCATCCCCCTTCGTTGATATCCATATCACAGTTAATCATGAATGGTTTTTGATTTTTTGGTTTAATCCAGTATCTTCCAGATTTTTCTCCATCTAAAAATTATTATATTCAATATTTTTAAATTTCATTTTTTATTTTTTTATTTGTAAAATACTAGCTGAATTTAGTACCTGGACTACCGAGCTTTGCTTTGTTTTCCATTATGTTATTCTGTTGTCCCTGTTTGTCCGCATTTCTCCTTATATATTACCTTTTCCTATTTTTAAAATTTATCCTTTTTTTATTTTTCTAAATTTGTCCCTATTTTTCCATGTTTTTTATTCCTATAATTCGCAAATTTTCCTATTTTCTATATGTTTGTCTTTTTCCCCATTTTTACCCACATTGTTCTTATATGATTCCCTATTTATTCTCTAATTTCCCTATTTTTCCATATTTTTTTTTATTTGTACCATATTTTACTACTTTTCCTTATTTTTTAATATTTTTCCCTATTTTGCTCTATTTTGTCACTATGTTTTCCGCAAAATTGGCCCCATTTCTCCCTAGTTTTCCCTATTTCTTTTCCATTTATTTCCATATTCTCTCCTGATTTTCACTATTTTCTCTATTTTCCTATTTTTCCTTTAACTATTTTGTCTTTTTTTCTCATGTTTCCTTATTTATCCTACTATTTACCTATTTTTAACTATTTTTTCTATTTTCTCTATTTATTCTCTAGTTTTCCTATTTTTCCGATTTACACAATTTTCCCACAATTTTTTCTAATTTTTTACTGGTTTTTTTTCTTCATATTTTTCCCAAATTTTCCTATTTGACTGTTCTTTAGTATTTATCTTTATTTCCACTATCTTTCCCAAATTTCCCTATTTTCCCTATTTCTTTTCCTATTTTTCTCAAATCTCCCTATTTTCTCTATTTCTCATTTTTTTCCAAATGTCTCCGTTTTTCAGTATTTTGCTAAAGTGTTTCTTTTAATCCCGAGAGTGAAGATTGTTGAGCGACAATTACACAAGAGATTAAAATGTAACTTTATTAATTTTTAATTTAATATATTTTTTTTTAAATTCTATTTACCTACTCTGGCAATAATAATTTTACTATATATAAAATGGCTCATCCAATAAAGTTAAAAAAACAATAGTGAAGAGGAAGGATAATGGAGAAACTAGAAGAAAATGATACAAATATATAGAAAAAAATATAGAAGAAAATTAAGAACAATCTAAGAAGGAAGACGAAGATGCAGAATATCAAGGACAACATTTGGAAGACGAAACCGAAAACGAAAATAAAGAAAATTATAGAGAAGATATAGAAAAAGAAATATTAGCGAGGTCAGAGGATAACTAGAATAAAGAAGAGAAAAGCGTCATACAATGATGGAAAACAAGTTGAAGAACATAAGGACAATATTTGGAAGACGAAATCCAAAACGAAAATGAAGACAATTATAGAGAAGATATAGTAGAAGAAATATAAGTGAGGTCATAGAAAAAAAAATGAAATGATAATATACCAAGAAGAAATCAGAGCACCTATCAGAAGAAACAAAGAAATGCAGTAAACTAGAGTAATTGAAAATTTAATAACATATTCAATGCAATAATGATGCAAATGGAAAAATGAAGGAGGAAGCAAGAAGGAAAATTGACGTAAAACTACTGAATGTCGATAACAAGATAGATAAAAATATAAAGAAAATGAACAATAGTATATTAGAATTAAGAAAAAAATACGACTTAAGAAAGAAGATAGATACAAACTTAAAAAAATAGTAAATACTTTTATAAATTTATGAACTGAAATGAATAAGGATATCCAAGATTTGAAAGAAGATACTGAAGAAATGTGGAAAGAATTAAAAGAAAAAATAAGAAAATGTAAAAAAAATCTATGGATAGAAAGTGGAAAATTTTTTATATTTCCGCCATTGGTTAGGTAGGTACTCTAATGTTACCTATAAATTTATTTAATGAAAATCAAAAACATTTATCCATATGTTGGATTTTGTAAGTTTTGGTTCAATATTTCGATTTGATTCTATAACTTAGGCTCAATCCAAAATCACCTATTTCTGCAAATTAACAAACTATCCAATTGTAAATAAGGTATAAATGATCCTGATGATGACAAAGAGCAATGTGAGTGCTTAGAGGATGATATTTATAGTTCTAGTACGGCTGGAAACTCTTGTAAACTATCATTTATTACTTAAAAAAAGATATTTAATTTTCAACTTACTTTGTTTTAATTCCATACAACTCTCTGGAAGTGTGATATTAGCAAAAAGTTTTTCTTCAAGTTGATGACAAAGGAAAGATGAATCAACTCCAACGGCCTCTTCACAAAAGCGCAGGAAATAAGTCTCAAGAGTTCCATGTAGTTCATCAATGTGTTCATTGTCACTATTAAACAAAAATTTTAAACATTATCTAGTTATTGGGTCCATTCTTCAGACTCAGATCTAGTTTTGCCTATTAAAATGTTCTAAACAAAAATGAGCTTAGATCGATTTTAACCTTATAATAATTTTTAAGTACAATTTACAAGATTTGGTACTGAATAAATAAAAATAGCATATTTTTCATTGAAAAAATCTTGTATCAATTTTCAGGACCATGGAAGAAATATCTTAGTGTGTAGCAACTTTTGACCTCCTATGCTCTATTCTGTTCTATTCTAGCTATTATTTTTTACCTAAATGGGGCGTGAGAAATCCTACTTGCACTAAGGCCCCAGGGCTATTGTGCTTCATCAGTTTTCACATCAGATTAGTACTCTTGACAAAGCCCAGTATAGTTCGATGTTAGCTTTCGTTATGTCTTCGGGTTTAGGTTATTGTATCCCAAAATGCCGTTCCCTTTCGCTGTTAAGATCCAGGCAATGGCATAATATATAAAGAGGAATTTGGCCCTCTTCCTTACATTTCCTTCGTAGGGAACCCGCAGCATCCTATTTTAAGCTCCCGTCTATTTAGTCATAAAAGCAGATTGTCTCTACTCTTGATGGATATTCTATGAGTGCTTTGGACTGTCTTAGTCCCGGAAGTGTTCCCTATATTTGTGCTTTAATTGTTTCTCTAACATACCCTTTACATGTTGTAAACAATACAACATGTAAGTTGTGGCCCAGTTAGCGATTTTTTTACCCGTTTACCAGCCAGACGATCCTAAATCTAGGGTTTTTTTTTCATTGCTGTTTTTATTTTTTTTTATTTTAGGGAAATAGAGGGGGTTTATTCCTTTGCAACTCGATCATTGACCTATTGTGCTTCTTTTTGCAGGGCCTTCTAGTTAATTACACTGAATCATAAAGCTTGGGTTAACTTGAGGATTGTCTGAACTAGGTTTGGTCCTATCAGGTCATCTTGTGCATTGGTTATACTTAAAATGCATCTTTTGCTTTGCACCAGTGCATCACAATCAAACAGTCTCATATTTGCCATACTACACATTCTGCAGTTGGTGGTTCCATGATGGAGTTCCATTTTTTGTGGGGTTTGGCGTAGTTAGCAACGACCTATTAGCAGGCCAATAACTTCTCTTAGTAGTCGACGATTGAGCTGCAATAGGTTATTTGCTAGGAGAAGGTTGTTTTATACCTCTTCGTGTGCTTATTACCATGTAATGATTTCCAGTGGTCAAAATGCTGGTTGAGCATCCACTCTTTTAATTTTTTGATAAACCAGTGCATATGAAATTCCACACACTGGTTCGAGTACGATTAAGGTATCTCTTGTTCCCTTCCTTGCGAGGTTGTCAGGTTTTTTATTTCCTCCTACCCCACTATGCCCCGGTACCTAAACAATGGTCACATTGTTGTTCTTTTCCATTGATCGATTGATTGATTTAATCAATGTTTTGGCTAAGGATTTAGGCCTCAACACTGCAGCCTTAAGACTTATTGTGCTATGCCAATTGTATCGTTGTTATTAAGTGAAAAGGTTTGTTACCTTTATCAGGCTTAGCAGCCTCTTCACAAGATTTTCTCTGGGGAAGTCCTCCTGTGTATTTTCTGTCCCCAGAAGGTTGTACCTCCAGCGTATAAGTGCTTCACACTCTAGTGTAATGTGAGAGGATGTTTCCTCCTCCTCATTACATAGTCTACAGATGGGTTCGTCTTGGTAGATGCCCATTTTGTGTAGGTGTTCCTTAAGGTGGCAGTGTCCAGTTATTAGTCCCGTGACATGCCTTATTTGATTTCTGCTTAGCTGCAGAATATCGTTGGTCAGTGCTTTTAATGGCTTTTTGACCATTAGTTTACTATTTTTCTGACCCGGCACGAGATTCCAGCTTGTCTAATGTTCTTTAGTAGCCCATCTAGTCAGTCAGAGTGGTACTGAGGATTTCGGAATGCTTTTCCATGGTACTAGGTGATTGTAAATTCCCTGAATGTATTCACAGCTACGCGGATTGAAATGACTTGAATTTCAGCTTGGAATATCCTTGCAGGTTTAGACACGTTTCTTTCCTAGGTCTCACTTCATATATCCTTGCGCCGCTACCACTTTTGGTTTCTCCCCTTCATGTCATTGTTAATTATTTAGTGTATTGAATTAATTTACATAAAAAAAACTTTCTTCATCACTAGACTGCAAAATAACCAAAAATATGAAACAGATACTTTATGGACCCTATTAGCTTATTATAAATTATTACTACAATGCTTTGATGATTTAATCTTGAGCTTTATTCTTATTGCCTTTATTAAATTAAATTTGTCCTTTTCAAAAATTTAGGTATTAGAAATAAAATTTAAATTTTTTTAAGTAGTTTCCACTTACCCTTTTTCTTTTTCCTTGCACTCTTTCGCGCAAATAAATTCAATTTGCTTAAGCGTTTCTTCAACACTATCAGCCTTTTTTGTAATAGTTTTATCATAATCTGGATTTGGGGTAGTTGAAGTTGTAGTTGTAGTTGTAGTTGAAGTTGTAGTTTTAGTTAAAGTTGTAGTTGGAGTTGATTGTTTATCCTTGTCGTTTTTTGCCGCCGTTGATCCATTATAGATATCTTCCTCTGATATTTCTTCTTCCGAATAAGATGGTAGCTCTTGACCAGAATACTCCTCTGAAGAATTTATTGACAAATATGAATTATCTGGAGTCGACGTAGTTTTTGATTTTTTTGTTTTTTCTGCATTATCTGTATTTTCTGTATTTTTTGTATTTTCTGTATTTTCCGAATCATTTGTACTCCCTGAATTTTCTGGATTCCAGGAATACCCAGGATACCAAGGATACCATCCTAAAAAATAATATTAAATGAGAGGATTAAATTTAAATTCTAAACATGAGACCAATAAAATTTATATAGGCGCTCACTAATATAAAAATATGTAGGGACTGGAACTAAAATTGTATTGCCAGAACTCCAGGGGATTAAATACCAAAAATTTTTTAATAACACTTTGGAAAATGAATATGATATTATTATAATTTTCGAAACATGATTACGAATGAGGAATTAACAGATTGAAATATTTTTAATATGTAATTAGAGTAGACAGGAACAAAGAAGTGGTTCTAAAGGTAAAAGGTGGAAGTGTACTAATGGAAGGACGTTAAAATTGAAAAATACTGAAAGTTAGTAAAACAAGTTAAATATTTAGAGCAATAAAAACTTAATGCTAATGCTTGCGTTTATATTCCACCTATGAGTTTTTGCAAGGCAATAGGAAGAAGGGGGAAAGACAAGCTAGTAACAAACTTTTTTTCTATCAGTTATGATAGTAAGACTTACATTGGAAAGTCAATCGAACGTTACCGAAACTGATGGGTTACGTAATAATTCCGCAAACCCAACGACAAGATATGTGAAAGAGGTTAGACATGAAATGCTGAAAGAGGCAAGAACCACATCAGATACAATTTTTATAGACTTTAGTAAGGCGTTTGATCGGATAAGTCATGATATTATATTAGAAAATTTGGATTGGCAACTGGGTGACTTCATGCTGCTTAGAGATTACTTGAAAGCTAAATATTGTGTGGTAATGCACTAAAATTTAAAATAAATCCATTAACCCATTTTATAGGAAAGATTTATGACCAACTTAAATCTATACAACGGAAAAGTAAAAATTACTTCACGGCCAAAAGATGGTGTAATAGATAAATTTATTTTGTTAAGGAAGCAATTTTTTATGAAAAAATGTATGTCTTACCGTAAAATATCTGATTAAAAATATTAGTTACTGGTGAATAAGGTATATTTTCCAACCATGATGGCACCATATTTCCCCATGATGGATAGAAGTTACTCAATGGCGGAATTAGATTATTAACTCCTTCTGGTAATATTGAGAGAACGCTGGACCAATCTGCACCTAAATTAAAAGTTCCGCTATTTTCAGCTGCAGAACCATCTGTAGAACATCGATAACCTATAACAAATGGTTATATTTAAATATATTTTAGTATTAAACCTCAATGATTTAATTACCTTAATAATTTAATTTAATACACGGTTTCTACTTTTTTTTAATCACATCAGCCCTAATAGCACATAACAAACATTCTATGATTGTGATAAAATGTATAGAACATTCTAAGAACAATCGGGGAAAAGTCTTTGTCAGCATTTTGAATATTCTCTGAACAATTTATTGGAATATTTTGGAATTTTCAATACACATTCAAAGATTTTATAGAAATATTCTAGGAATGTTTGGTTTGGCAGATTTAGAATAATATACTATACTAGCTTTTATTTTCTGTACCCCTTTACTTCCCCCCGGTTTTTCAAACTGTTATGCCAATTTTTACACCTCCAAGCGGATTTAGTATATCAAGTGTTATATTTATCAAATTCAAGGTCATTGTCATTTTTAAAAATACATTTCTTTAGGGGAATCTACGTATCAATTTTCAAGCGTATATCACTAGTTATAGTTTTAGAGATATTCAATATTCAATACAATATTCATCACACAGTTTTAAAAAGTAGGGGAAGGAAAAAGCTATAAGAAGGAAACTTTTATTTATTCCAACATCAATGAGGACGAAGTCGCGGGCAAAAGCTAGTTTTATATATATAGATAATGTGCTAATTGTGATGAAAATAAGCAAATTTAGTACGCCCATAAAAGTAAGTGTCTGTTAAGGGCTGATACCCACCTCTAAATTGACGTACAATTGAAAAATGCTGGAAATTTTTTTTAACTTTTTTATTTAAGTTCGTAAAATTAACAAAAACTACCCCTTAATCGCTTTAAAATCCGACTAACCCGTAGACATTGATTTGAGATATATAATTTATACTTTCCCTCCTATTTCTAATTAAATTAAAAGTAAAAAAAAAAAAACAAAAAAAACTCGCGGCCAACATGGATAATAATTAAGCCAATTAATTTTCGATCTTTCAGAGATTTTAAAATTTTATGTACCATACATTTAAAGAATTGTTAGTAATTGGTAAGAGAAATCTTCTAGGTTTGCGCACCGCTTTGCGTCACCTTAAACCTCCAACTTTATAATGTCAACGTCATGTCAATTAATTGACATAACATTGACATTTGTCTATGCACGATCAAGTTCGGTATTTGCATTATCATATAGGATACGTTCCGAAATACAAATATGCTGTTTCAGTCGATACGTATTTAATCTTTGACCCAGGGACTATAACAAGTTGGTATATGCAAATACTTATTCTGATTTATTTTTACGAAGACAAAATAAATCTAAACGTAAAGAAGAAATTGTCGGTTACGATGAAATATGTAAAAATGGGTAGATGCCGAAATATTTAGCGTCGGGGCGAATAGCGTAGCGACGCTGAATATCGTCGAATATTGTAACTTCTGCTAATGACGTTCGTAGTTTAATTTGTGAGAATGGAATAGGTTTTGAAGAAGTAAATCCCAACTGTTTGTCGATAATTGACGGAGCCGTCTTCTTGGCGCTGAATAAAATTAATTGACATGACGTTGACATTTGTCTTTGCAGGGATATGTTCCGAAAGAAAAAACTGATTATGTAACCTGGTAGGAAAAAACGATTTCTCATGACAATAATCTGTCAATAAAGTCTATTTCCATTGCTAGTAGTAAAAATATAATTAAAACACGTAGTTGCAATAAAATGATCGTTAAATGGATTATTTATTGAATGACCTAACGTAATATTCTAAGAATATACCTGCAAAATATTCTTCATATATTTAATTTATGTCCAGAAAATTTGGACTTTCCCAGAATATCCCAATAAACCATTCCATAAACCTACCTAAAGGAACATTCCAGGAACAATCCTTCAAAGTCCAGGATTTTTGTAGAAAATTCTAAGAATATTCTGCTATTAGGGAGAATATTTACTGAAATCAATGTAATCTGATTTGATCTGAACATTGAAATATTCTATATATTTATTTCACAGGCTTGCAATTCAGAATTAGTATCGATCTACAGGATTTTTTTTATAATGTAAACAACAAATATAAATAAGGTTCCCTTTTACTTAAGTGAATAAATTTTTTTAGTACGAATATTATATTGAACTCTACCCATATTTCACTTTGCCAGAAAAATAATAAATATATAAAACTTACATTGAACAATACATATCAATAACACACATCTTAAAATCATTTTGAAATTATTAACTGCATAATAAATTTATTGGGTTTTCTTTATATATGGGTAATTTTAATTAAAAAATACTATTTATCAACATATACACTGATAAAATAATTTAAATTTTTTTTACTCAAATATAATTTTAAATATAATAAGAACCTGTAAATTATAAAATCTTTATATTCAATTTTTAATTATTTTTTAATGTCTTGTAAATAAATTAAATTATATTGATTTCAACGAATGATTTATTTTTTTTATACTTTATTTTAGTTTTAGAATGTTTTTTTCTTACTGTACGTATGAGTTTAAATTTAATAGCTAATTTATCGAATATTGAAAATTGAAATACAATAGCTTAGTCATAAATCTTAACTAATTAGTTTAAAATTGTATTCTACGAAAAATGTAGATTTGTCAAATTGAGCTTAAATGCATGGATTTCAGGCCAACTTTTTCGATGAGAACCATTGCATAAATATGAAAAAATTTCGCTTTTATGAATTACTCATTAGGGTTTACTAAATATACAGTTTATTTAGAAACAACTGAGATAGAAGTAGATTTTTCGCCAACTATAACATTATTTTATTTTACCAAAAAGAAGAATCTTACCCATTCGTATAACCTAAGTTTCTTCTAAATTACTTGCACTAAAAATCTAACAAATTTACTTGAAATATCATTTTAATCTTAAGAACAACGAGAGATGTGTAAACCTGTTAAGGGAAACTTATTTTAGAGTACCTACAGGGCTCAAGCTTAAACACGATCGAGGTATGACCGTAAGGTAACTACAGACCAAGTTTGAAGCAAATTGGTCAAGTGGAAGGGCCGTGAGAGCTTTCACAGACAGACACACTAACACACAGACACACTAATCTTATTAGCTTACTAAGCTCTGAGATAACTTAATAATCAATGAACAAAAGTTCATCATATAAATTTGTCAATTCTGTCGGTCCTCTTATCGTTTTCAATTGGTTTAGTTTTGTAGATTTGTGTGGTAAAATTGTCTCATGATAATATAACTATATTTTGTCTTTTCTGACTGTCAAAAATATAGGAATATAATAGAAGACGAAGTGTTACAATTCATGTTGATTAATGTAATTGAATATGCGAAAAAAAATAGCTAGACAGCGCTGAAATTTATTAAAAGATATAACAATTCATTCAAATGTTTTGCCTGTGACGAACCAACGCCCAGTATATTACTTTTATTTTTTTAGTAATTTCTAATGGTATTTTGTCTCGTCTTACTCAGTTTGTTTCCAAAAATTTTAGAGAGATAACCATAACAAAGTCAAGTTGTTTTTCCCAAAAGACATTCATCTGTCAGTACACGTTTCTACAAAATAATAATACATACTTGAACCATTTAAAAAAATATTAAATTACAAAAGTAAGAATGTTGAAATATTAGAAAATAATTCTTTTCACGCCTAAATATTGAGGGTTAGATAACGTTCATGAGAACGAAAATGTTTACGTCATAACTCGGCATAAAAAGGGGGTTCGCAGCGCAAAGAGAGTCAAAAATCAAATTTCAAACTAAGAACACCGTCACCAAAGTTCCTGTATTCCTGTATTCAGCGCCGAGGCGATGACGTCGACAATTATCGACAGCTGGATTGTCAGTGTTACGCAGAGGCGTACTGTGTCAATCGCATTTTCTTTTTCTAAATTATGGTCCAACGAGTATTCAGTCTGAACATAAGGGTTGAATCGCTGGTATTGATCCGGTCGTAATCTAGTAGGATTGTCCATACAAAAGATAATATCACTGATATCCAAACAACAATAATAAAAGATGATATCGCAATATTGCCAATCATACTGAGAGAGACAATGGACAAGTCTGTTAACATTTAGTGTATTTACTTAAAGTTATTATGAACTTTTTGTACATATTCGTCGGTAAATGTCTCGGGGGTGGGTACTTGTTAGATGGATTTTTTATAAGCTCCACAAAGGCCATTTACAATTTATGTATTATCATATATAATTCAACGAGTGGTACCGTGACTATCGATAACCCCATAAGTTATTTCACGAAACGTGTTGTCAAATATTAATTTCACGAGTGCGCAGGGCGAGTGTAATTATAATTTGACAGTACCTTTACTATGGTGGCTAGATTTTCCGGTTGTACAGCTTTCCCTATACTTTTTATGCCAACAATTACAATTATTGAAAATAATGCTATTATTATTACTACGATTATTAATCAGTACTATTGAATTTGTTGGTGTCTTTACTCTTGTTTGCAAGTGGAAGCTACTAAATAAACATAGGCTGAAATTTCAATTTTTTTATATCTCAGCCCTTTATTTCAAGATATGCAAATGAAATTATTACTGAACAGAAATAAAATCTTCCAGATATTTGTCAAATTTTCTCTCAATATTCACTAATTGAATCAGCTATGGCCATAGTTAGATTTTAACTAAAAAAATTGCTTGAATAAATAAGATTGTACAGATACGATTTTCCAGATATAATTTTCGAGGTATAATTTTAGAAGGAAAACAGAGGAAGAATTGTGGTTAAAAAAAACAAACAAAGAATTTATATGGATAACAAGCAATTTGCAAAATAATAAGAGCAAAAAGAATAGGATGGCTACGTCATAGATAAAGAACGTCAGATACCAGAATGAAAAAAAAGATAAATATAGATCATACGGGAACAAAAGAAAGGAAGACCAAAAAAATTTAGTACACTGAAGCGACAGAAGACCTAAAAAAGGAGAAAGGAGAAGTAAATGGTTATGTTGCACTCATGTAGTAATGTATCCCCCAAAAATATATGATAATGAACACCCTGAGAACATGTAGGTAAATAAAAAATATTACCACTTGATAAATTCAAAAATTATGAATGTTAATGCTTTGTTTCCTGTTTCCTGTTAGTACAAACGATGCTTTCATATGGAATAGTTCAAATGTATAAACAATACTGAGGATGTTACATAAAGCTGGCTGGAAAAACTATCCATTAGTTATCGTAGGTCTTCAATTTTTGTGATATTTCATTCAGTCAAATCAAGCTTTACTTTCTGGTATTTATTATCTACTAAAAGTTATTTGTAATGTTTAATTTTTTTTTACTTATTCTCTGAATAATTTTTAGATTTTATTTAAAAATTTTTTCAATTGTTCTGGATATCCATTTAGAACATGGTTGATTACACCGTTGAAGAATGAAACAGTAGAAGGCGCTGCTGACTATTTGTACAATAAAAAACAGAAAACAATCAAAAGCTTAATAAAGAAACGTATTGAAATTCTTCATATGATATTTTGCTGTCTGCTCAGGGTTCTTCATTATGCTTCATAGATGGCCAGTAAAATTATAAATGCTTCTGTTATACTATACATAATCTGTGCATTAAACATAATTTTCCTCAACTAGACGATGATGACAACATAGTACATCCTAATTTAGGAATATATGCCCCATCACCAAACAGAGAGGCGCTTAACAAGAAGGACCAATCTCAGTTGAGCCGGAACCGTCAATCCGACCACCACACCAGCCTGATAGTCATGCTAGTACCGTCCGATTAGACCAGAATGCCACCGACTAAGAACTTTGTTGCATAACTTTATCCTTCCTCACCGGATTTGGTATTACTGGTATTAAATAAAAGCAGTTATTTTTACTTGTTTATTTTATTTATTTAACTAATTGGTTGTGAGTTTTAACCTTTAGCAGCAAATACACAGGTTACCAGCCCAGTAGGGAATGTAAAGCCCGCCATTCTGGCTGCTAAGGGATTTATCGATAGTATAACGACCCCTGTAGAATTTTTGTTCACTGACGCTGCCCAGTGCAGGTGGTTTTCACAATATAAACGGAAGGAGGTACCAGAGGCAACTTGTTACCTGGAATAAGGTACCAAAATACCGTGTGACAACGCAAAGAGCGTTATACAATATCTATTATCTATTCTTCTACTTTTAGGAATTTCTCTTCGACTGGAAGTCCAGCGCCAGTTCTTCTAACATGCCTTTTTCATTGCTCACTCCTGTTTTCGTTCTCTGGACTTCAGGTCTTGCCAAGTCTACAAATATTTAAAACAAAATTGATTAGAGGGCCTAATTTTACCTTTCTCTACTTCTTCGAATCTCAATTTTACCTTTCTCTAATTTTTTCAATCTCTGGTTATACCCAGCATGCTGTTAAGTATGGTACCTATTTCTGCTTATTTCCTTTAGGCATTTTTGTATGTAAACAGTAGAGAGTAATAGATTAATAACAAGTATGGGAAGCAAAACATCAGCGGGGAAGTAAGGATACAAGAAGAAAATTGGTTCACCGAGAAGATGTAAATAAGAGTCACAGAGAGAGAAAACAATTAGGGAATAACCGGGGGCATAAGTGAAAAGAGCTAGGAGAAGGGGAGTCTACAAGTTACAATTAAGATCTCTTAAATTATCAGAAAGATATGAGTTTCTTTAGCCTTCAACTGTTCATTGATATCAAGTGAAGTTCTCGTATAAGAGGTAAGAGTTAATTTCAAATATTTCGAAAAAGTTCAGTCTATTACCTTTCTGAAAATCATGAAGGAGTGTGAGGTCGGAAACAAAAAAGTAGTATTTCGTGGCGAGGATATGGAAGAAGGGGTATAGATAATATTTGTTGTTTTATATTTGTCAATATCCCTAAGGTATTATTTTATTCTAGTTACAAGTCTTCTACCTGACTGACCTATGTAGACAGAATTACAATTTGCACAACAAATGTCATATATCGAAAATCTTTAATTTCATTTCCTAAGTTATAGAACTATTTTTTATTCTTTTAAATTGTAGCTAGTATTGTCAATAAATACTTTATCTTAAACCAGATGTCGACATTTTTGTTATTTTACATCGCTCAATTGAAAGTTGTCTGCTCCTTTCACTATAGACCTAGTCAAAAGTTACAATAGTATTAGTTTTCGCTATATCAATAAAATCATTTTAAATAAAAAGACTAAATTATTTAACTTCAATTTAATTGTACTGAATACATTTTAATGTAATAATAGAAAGGTTTTATTTCCTAAAAATGATAGTGTGTATTACTTTAAATTTTAAAACACATATTACTAATAAATATTTATTTAAGAAAATATGTTGTTGACATGAATTACTTAGCTGGTCTAATTAACATTCTTGTTTTAGCATAGCGTAACCATTTGTTTTTCTTATCCCACCACTGTATGCCTAAAAACTCATCGAATATCTTTTTCTCGGAAAATACAAATTTTCCATTTAAATTAGTTTTAAAACAATTGGTAAACCACCAGCCGCTTCCTAAAAAAATAAAGAAAATAAATAGTAACAATTATGTTTTAATTAATTTTAATCTAGACATATGCATTAATTTTAGTCAAATAATTAAATTTACGATAAATCGTTATTGTACTTAGTGATTAGTGGATTGGATCTATTATGCCGTAATGTGTGCGAGTAGTTAACACTGAGCAATACACCGTGCCATATGCTAAAGACTTAAAATTTGACAAGCGTAGACATAAAATTTTGGTTTAGTAGGTTCCTATTCTCTTAAATTGCTTAGGCACACTTTAAGAAGCGAAGTTTTATAAAAATGACAGTTATGTACATCCGATTGTAAATAACAGGAAGCTTTTGCATACCTTTAACGATAACGTTAAGGATGCAAGTATCAATCAGAATTTTGTTAATTTTTAAAATTTTGCACTCCATCTTTCAATGAATAAATTTTATAATTTGATTTACAGCTTATAAGAAAAAAGTTTTATTAAGCCAAATATTACTATTTTACACCTGTTATGTAAAATATTATATTATAGAAGAAATCCAAATTACTAGCGAATTTATAAAGATGACGTACACAAAAACACTCTTAATAATTTTACTGTCCTACTAAGAAAATTAATAATTTAGCAGATAACGAGTAATTTTTGAAATAAGAATGAATTTTTCATAAAACATTATTATAAATAATAACTAAAATTTTACTTACCAAACAAATGTGCGCAATGCTTTTTATTACCCGGATATAGATCCAAATCAGTAGTAGAAAATTTATAATTTAAATGCTCTACAAAGGAAGTCTCTTCTCCAACAAGTTGACCATCAAGACTCAGAATTTCATAATTGGTTTGTACGTTTCCGATTTCAAATTTTTTAAAAAAGAATGAAACTCCCATATTGCCTTCTCGAGTATCTAATTCAATTAATAATTCTGTTGGTCCATTAACTGAAAAGATTAAATTTTATTTAAATGTTTAAAGCCGGAATATAATAAATTATTCCCCATAGGAACAATTCAGGTTGATTTAACTATTGAACAAATTTGATTAGAAATCGATATAAGTTGTTAGATTTGAAATCTAACTTTATCAGATCGAAGGACCAACCTTAATACAGAGAATCAGGATTTAGGATATTAACAAATGAATTATTTAAATAAACTATAAGGGCTATTTACTCACCCATTTATTAGCAAACTAAAATTATTAACCTTACATTTTCATACAATTTATTATTAATTTTATACAGCAACTGCTCTCACTTATACAAACATATTTACAATTTATGTACATTTTAAGAAGATCAAAAAATATTGTTGTAATTTGAATTTAAGGGTGTGGTTACCCATATTTTTAATTGAGCAGCTCTCGTTGCCAGACCACGATCTAGAAGCCACTGTCGATACTCAATTATTCTGAAGTTATTTTCCTATTTATAGTGCCAAAAGATTATCTGTAAAAGGGAGTCGTAACGGTTTTCTTCTTTCTAGTATGAAAATAGACTGTTTCTGTTGTCGCTCTTATTAATATTATAGCGCGTAGAGCAAGACGGATGTCCGTAACAACCTCGAGTTGGGGTGCATTGTTTTTTACAAACTGTACCTTTTGCAAAAATAAAAATTTACATTTCAGTTAAATTTGATATCCATACAAAATAAAAAACCAAACAATCTGTTGCAGTCAGTCAAAAGTCGCTCAAAAAATAGACATACCGGACATACTACAGCTCTCCTTCATGCTGAAACTAAATAAAAACATCATGTCATCACATGATGAGGACATAATTCAGACGTCTAGTGGACAAAACTGAGGACCTGACAAGGATAATATTTAGAAAACCATGTATATTGTTCCATTTTTATATTTCATAAGGAGGGTGCGAGTGAAAAATGTAAGTGCGACCCTGTGGAAAATGAAAAAGGTTAATTGAGAAGATAAAATTAAAAAAATAATATGGGGTATAATAGATGAAAAAATGTTTTACACGGTGAACTCTAATCAACCTCTTGTCAAACTACCCCTAACTTTCTTATTTCAAATGGCACTCCCATGTATTTTTTTTTATAATCTGCTAGAATATTTTACCCCTATTTCAGAGATATATTATAGCTGCTCCTTTCAAAGGCTTTAATGGTCAAAATTAAAATGAATTACACATTAACATGAATTATTTTATTAGATAACAGTCAAAATTTAATTAATTTATAATTATAATAAGTGTCTTCCTTCACTTGTTATACATGCTTCAAATCATCGAATTAACTCTCGCACACTGGAAGCCCTGACCATTTCTGGAGTAACTGTATTCCAAGCCTGTACAATTTTCTGGGTTAGATCTTCCAGACTGACTGGACCACTCCTTTTAAATATCCCCACAGAAAGTAATCTAGATGGGTCAGATCTGGTGAACGAGCTGGCCATCTGACAGGTCCATTAGTTCCAATCCAACGCTCTCCAAAACTATTGTTGAGGTAATTGGATACAATAAAACTATTTTGTGGAGGAGCACCATCTTGTTGCCACCACATTTGTTGTTGTTAGACTAAGGGAATATCTTCCAATAAATTAGGAAGATTATTTTCCAAGAACCTTAATTATTGATGTCCTTGGTAAAAAAAAGACCGTAACACATATTTACTGTGACCAGTAATGCATATTATGTCCATTGACAGTGCCATTATTATGGAAGCGGGATTCATCGCTCCACAAAATCTGATTTAAAAAATTGGGATTTTCATCAATGAAAATCTCGAATTGGGCAATAATTGTTAATCTTCTAGCATAGTCTGCGAATCTCAGCTCTTGGTGTAAATGTATATGAAAAGAATGGTATTTGTATTGCTTTAAAATCCTGACAGACGATCTATTGATTAAAACTTCCATCGAAATACAACGAACAGAAACATGGGGGAAGGCTGCTGCATAGGCCAATACATTTATACAATTCTCTTTAGTTCTCACACTCGTCACATGTACTTGTTTAGACTTTCCTGGAAATGATCCACTTCGCATTTTATTTTCTACGAGAGAAAATGTATTAAGTCCTGGTTGGCGGTAATCAGGATAACGATAACCGTAGAGCCTCTTAGCAACACGTTTATTATTTTTGCATTCACCAAAAATAAGAATCATATCTACGTACTCGTTTGCACTAAAAGTAAAAGGCAAATAGATATTTGGGTTAAAAAGCTACAAAAAATCAAATATTTCTTTTTGTTTGCCTTCTACTTTTAATAGTTACAGTGTGGCTCACTTTATACAGATTATGACAGTAAATTTAATTTTAAACAATTTTGGTGACAAGTGTAGTAGCGTAGCTGAAAAGATTAAGAAATAGTATCAGACCAATAAAAAAAAATATATGAGGATGCCATTTGAAATAAGAGAGTTAGGGGTAGTTTCTAGGGGGTGGTTTGACAAGGGGTTGATTAGAGTTCACGGTGTTAAACATTTTTTCATGTATTATACCCCATTTATTCTTTTTAAATTATATCTTCTCAAATAACTCGGATATTTACTGGCCAGAATCTTGTGGGACACCCGCTATACGGTACTGGAATAGCTTAGAATTAAGTCACTCGAGAATAAAGATTGTTCTTATGATTGAGATTATTTTTCTATCTCAAAATTTCGTGTGTGATTTTTTTAAATAATTTAAATTTGAATGGAGTGCAGTGTATGAATATTCAATACAGATCCCGTATTGACCAATGTAAGTCAGAATATAACAACTGCTGGCATTCAATATCTACCAAAAAAACCTGCTGCCAAAAGTAAAAGAGGCGTAAAGCTTCTTGATTATCTAGCAGCAAGAAATTCCAGTAAAAATGACATGTGAGAAGTTAGTTCTTCTACATCATTAGCAAAAATATCTTTAAATGTTTCCATGTCTTCATAAGATATCATGCCAATACCTCCTTTGAAGAGGAAGTAATCCAACAGAGGCCATAGTAGCTCTTTTTACAATGTTACTTTATAAATCACAACTTGAAGAATATTTATTCTAAAGCTGTTTCTTCAAAAACAGCCAAAAATCATCTTAAATTTAATGAGAAGTTGAATGAATCTATCTCTTGAAGGGAGTCTAATTCAGATCTTCTAATTGCTCATAAAAACTCACCGAAGAAGATACTTTGTGCATTTTTCAAAGAAACCAATTTTTAAAAGATGTTCAAGGAAAATTATGGATTAGGTGCCAATTATATGAGGAGTGGGGTCACTCTTACTGCGTTGGGTGCGAAAATGACTTTCATATGTGATTTGTAAGTAAACAACTGTTTTTTAATGTCTTTAAGTTCTATTTATTTTCCAGACAAATATAATTGTAAAGCATTTCTATATTATCCAATTTGTGAAAATATTTTGTAATTTTATATATTTTATTTACATTCAAAACAGTACAGATAAACTTAAGGACATTTTCCAGATTATAATAACAATTAACAATCTTTTTACATATTAAAAACAAAGTGGGTTTCTAAACTTACACCTGTCTAAACATTTCTCGAATTTGAATGCAAATATTCAAAAGAAATTTACCTTACAAAGGTTATTAACGACAAAAGAAAACCGGTTTGCACCTCGTTTTGAACAAAAAGATGATATGATTTATTGCGACTGTATAAGTGGTGAATATGACGTACTTTAGAATTTCTAATTTACTAGAGATTAACGCATATGCAAAGACTTGACAAATAAATAATTATTTAAACTTAACGAAATAAAATTTTAGACTGATTTAGATAAAGTACAACCAGAAATAATGTTCACTAAGAAATGTATTTTTTGATAATGGCAATAAAATCATGTAACCGTGACCTTCGTTAATTATAATAAATTATTCAATGATACATTCTTGAATGCGTCTACATGGTGAGATACATAAGTATTAAATATTTTCAAAAAATCGGTTACTGATGCAACAATGGGACTCGATAGCCATACAGTATAGTGCCTGGTCTACCTTCTAAAATATCGAGAAATACTTGCCAGCTTTTCCCAAGCATACCTAATCACTATGTCTTTCTTTCATGTCATTGCAAATGTGTTTAAGAATCCCCAGAACCTATGCTACCTAATAATATAAAATAAATAGTGAAGTAGAAGGTATATTGGAACTCCGACAGTAGAGAAAAAAATTTCTTAGGTGTCAGGTGATTCATACTAATGGATAAATCGCCATGCAGTCGTCAGGTATCCCCGAGGCGTATTTACATACTATTATGCAATGCACGACACATGACAGCGGCTCTGTATAGTAGTACAGAATGTTGCATTTAGATTGTAATAAATTTTATTAATGGTTTACTAACCCATTATATCGTACATTCTTTGAAGTCCAATCCAATATTCTGTGTGTAGGTTTCCAAACCCCCATTTGTACTCTCGCCAAGTTCTATTAAAATTTACAGATCCGTCTTTTCTCTCTTGAATAACATGCCATCCTCCACCTTTGATACCCATATCACAGTTAATCATGAATGGTCTCTGATGTTCCGGTTTGATCCAGTGTTTTCCAGTTTTTCCTCCTTCTAAAAATTATACCTAATATGAAATATTAGCTTAATTAATTAATTTCTCAATGTAGGAAATATTCTTTTGGTCCTTAATAAAATATTAATAATAGTAAATATTCCTATTTTGGTAGACTATATTTTATCACAGACCAAACTAAAAACGTTGAATTATATTGATTCTTTTCAAATACGGTACTACAAGACCAAATTTTTATTTGACGAAGCTCAAATCACATAGAAGCCTCAAAGATAGATTTAATTTGTTCATACGAGGTCAAATATTTAATAGTTATTATTTAAACAAATCAATAAAAACTTACGTTCTTTAACTTCAATACAATTCTTTGGAAGTTTAATCTCGGCAAATAATTTTTCTTCAATTTCATTACAAAGGAAAGAGGAATCCGTTCCAACGGCCACTTCACAGAAATTATTGAAATACGCCTCAAGAGATCCATCTAGTTCCTCCATTTGTTCAGGGTCTCTATTAAACAAATAATTTTTGAATATATTTTAGTATAAAATAAACCAATTTTATATAAATAAAAGTACTGACATACGTATTTATATTGTTGCTTTTATTTTTACATAACAATTTAAATTATTACATTGAATACTGAAACTTAAAATCACATACTACATATTGAGTAAATCATCAGTTTGTTTATAATTATAATATTCAAACGTATCGACAAGTCCGTAATAATTATGATCCAAATTCAGCTGCCCATCTGTAGAGCTCCATTGATTTATTAAGTTTGTAGCTATATTATTGTAAATGATGTTTAGACTCATAGAATTTTTATCTCTAACTATATTGATCTGAACTCATGTTCAATTTGGTAATTAGCAGACTGTATAAAGAGGTTTTATTTATGAAGTCCATAATAAAATAAATTATTGACCTATAAACAGGGCAAGTGGGGAGGAATAGACCAAACACCACATTGATTAATTGATTGTGGATAAATTTCACTGGAATATTATCCAGAAAATACAAACTAATTCATATTTATTATAAAATTAATAATATTATTCTTTCAGTCGATAGTAATGTCTATTATTGTATATTTTAATATTTTATAATCTAAATATATATTTAAAATCAACATAATATTATTCCATCTTTCTCTTAGACTTTTTTCTGTCTACTTGCAAAATACTGTTAACAAAAATAAAATATTTATAAGCGACTGTTGCTATGCAAGCTTATCTTTCTCTTATATTTCTCTTATATTATCATTGTAAGAGACAAAAAATATAGATATGTTTCTTCCCGCTACGATGCTTAATTCAAGGCCATTTACATACTACGTCACATATCTCCTACCAATAAAAAACCACCAACCCTCCTCTCCGTTAAAATTCAGAACACAAACACTCTCTCTCTCTCTCTCTCTCTCTCTCTCGAATCCAGACAGAGAATCAAGTTAGTCATGCATTTACTAGAGCAAAAAAGTTTCTTCATATAAATAAAATAGCGGGTAATTAACCGCACCCAAAAAGTTTTCTGATTTTTCATAATAAAAAATGTAAATAGTTTTTACAGTGATTGAGTACATATTCATTTTTCGGTTTCATAATTTAACTTAATTTGCCGCTTTATGATTTTAGCTGTTCATGTTTCATACTTATAAAAAATGAAATAAAAAATTGCATTTCAATTTCAAATACTATTTTTATTTTAACATTCATATTTGTTTAACTTTTACCCAAGAAGTTTGGTCCTTCGAAATACTAGACTTATTTTAACACGTTCGCAGACTAGTATTCTTTCAAGAGTTATGAATACTAATATACATAATTCGTTCAGATTGATTGATTAGATCGGTTAACTGAAGTTGAGGCCTCCACACTGTAGCCTTAAGACTTATTCTGTTATGGCAATTACATTGTTGTTGTCAGGTGAACAGGTTTGTTACCTTTATCAGGCTTAGCAGCCTCTTCATCAGATTTTCTCTGGAAGGTTGTACCATTATACACATGAAACTAATGTAAATAACTCATGTTCTTATCTGATTTTTATTTGATTTCAAGTTATAGTTTATAGATTAACATTGTTTTAAAATGAAGCCTCTAAATATTTTCTGCTTCATCTACGAATTCTCCAATTTAATCATACTTCTCTAGAACCATTTTTCCTCTGTTTGTCCTTTCCAGTTTAACTTAATCTTAGTTTTTATCTCTTCTTCTTTTATCTAATGTCATTCTGTCAGTTATTAAAAGTTCTGCATTTTACATACTACATGGGCCTTATATTTTAACATAATTAAGTGTAACCTTTTCTCTATCCTTGCCCTCACCTTTTTTTAAATGTAACATAGATGGGCCGGTATTAAAAATTGTTCATTTAAGGTACATAACAATTCTTTTTTCTCTTAAATAAAGGAAAATGTTATTTTTTTTTTAATTTCGATATAAAATTCTCCAGAAGACATCCATCCCTATTAGAAAAACATAAAGCATATTTACAACTCCACATTTATAATTATTAAGAAACAAAAATAAATAATTAACAAAATTTTGAAATTTTAGTTGGATTATAACGAATTTAGACCAAAACATTAACACCTAGGAATGATAAAAAAATTCAAAAATAAAACGAAAAATGTCTTCTTAAGTGAAATTTTACAATCGACCTGTACGTATTTGAATTTGTGGAACCCAAATATGTAAAAATATACCGGGTATTCCATTTTAATTTCCAATTTTTATGTCATTTCCGGTCAAACTGGATGTCGGCCATATTGGATTTTTACTTAAAAAATCCAAAAATAGCTCTATTATAATCGCCCAGAATTTGGTATAAATCTATTAACCCGTTTAAAAGTTATAGGGGTGGCTAATGACTCATTTACACCTGGGATATGGTAAGTTCATTGTTTACTTTTTCTTGTTATAAATTAATTTCTATGCCTGAAGATGGTTTATTAGCCGAAATTAGTCTAGTCGCCGCCTAACTTGTAAAATACATATTTCTATGTACTTACAAAGACACTCCCGTTAGTGATTTTAGTTTAAAAGTGGTTATAGAACATTTACTAGTTGCCTTCATACTTCATTAAATTTTATAACGATTTTAATATATTTTATCCAATTTTGACATTAAAACGTCATTATGAACTCCATAATAACAGTTACAAATAAAGTTTTATTCACTAGTGGATTAAAGTTTTTGTAGATCACTAGTGATTTAAATAATTATAAATTATCTATATACATGATTATTTTTTACAATCGAAATAAAAACTACAATTATTAATATTATAAACAGCTTGTATGAACAACCCCCAGCAACGTCTGACAATCAGTGTTAATAAGAATTGCACAGACTACTTACTTAATGAAATCTCCATATTTTTTGGATGAAAAACGTCAAAATTGGATAAAATATTGTATACGCCTCGTGAGGTAATTAATTTTTATTCCCTTGGAAGAAATTCATTTAACTCACTTGGTGTATAAATACCTAAATTTGTGTTGGTTTTGCTTACTTCGAATTATCATCGCACTTATCAGTCGCATTCTTGCAAATATCTTCAATTTTATCTAATATGACTTCAATTTGACCTGTTGCATTTTCAATCATTTGGTCAAAAGGAGGACCTACAGTTGTTGTCGAAGATGGCGTTGTATTTTCTGTTGTCGAAGATGGCATTGTTTTTTCTGTTGTCGAAAATGGTATTGTTTTTTCTGTTGTCGAAAATGGTATTGTATGTTCTGTTGTCGAAGATGGCATTGTTTTTTCTGTTGTCGAAAATGGTATTGTTTTTTCTGTTGTCGAAAATGGTATTGTTTTTTCTGTTGTCGAAAATGGTATTGTATGTTCTGTTGTCGAAGATGGCATTGTTTTTTCTGTTGTCGAAAATGGTATTGTTTTTTCTGTTGTCGAAAATGGTATTGTATTTTCTGTTGTCGAAAATGGTATTGTATTTTCTGTTGTCGAAAATGGTATTGTATTTTCTGTTGTTAAAGATGGTATTGTATTTTCTGTTGTCGGATACCCTCCTCCAGGATACTTAGTTGGTCGCGATTTATCTGATTCTTCAACTTCTTCTGACGTCTCATGACAACCACTTCCTCCACCTGGACACTGCGTAGTCTTTGTTTTCGTTGTAGTGGTTTTAGTCATTCTAGTCGTTGCTGTTAAATATGAAACAATATAAATATTATAATGGACTGTAAAACTATTATTATATTTAATAAAAAAATGATGTGAGTATTATTACATTAAAACAATTCACGTATTTATTATCTACTGCTTGTCAATGACAAACTGAATCTGACGCTTTAGTTTCGGATTAATAAAATATTTTAACAATAGGTTCCTTTATATGTTTTAGGGGTTTGTAATACTCTGATGACCTAGTTTTCAATAATATGAATACTCACGACTAGGTTCTTCCTCAGAGGAAGTAGTCTGTGAAGTCTCTTTCGTAGGTTTTGTTTTCGGTGTTGTCCAAGGATACGGGTAATTTGGGATCCATCCTGGCGGAAATGGAGGCGAAAATCCAGGCGGATATCCGGGTGGAAATCCGGGTGGAAATCCAGGTGGAAATCCAGGCGGAAATCCAGGCCAAAATCCAGGTGGAACTCCAGGCGGAACTGCGGGCGGATTTGCAGGCAAATTTGCAGGTGGATATCCAGGCATCCAAGGAATTCCTAAAAAGTACAGAAGGTTAATTTGTCATATATTCTTATCACATTATATTTTTTTAGCATTTTTTGGCTGATTTTTTAAACCAAATAAACTTTGACTGAATTGTTTTACAGTTAAAGATAATTGAATATTATTAAAATACATCATTATGACTTACCGTAAAATATCTGATTAAAAATATTAAGCTGCGGTATGCCAGACATACTTCCGAATCCTGGAACTATATTTCCCCATCCTGGAATTAAATTTCCCAATCCAGGAACTTTAGAAATTAAGCTGGTCCAGTTTCCTCTTAAATTTAGGGATGAATTCTGCGATACTGCAGGTCTAAGTCCAGATTTCTCAAAGCGATAACCTAAAATGAATTTAAATATTTACCTATATAAAGAAGTTAAATCTTAAACACTTAATTATATAAAATTTTTCAAACAATTGTGGCTCGAATAGTGGGTATAGAAAATGTTGTTTGAAATATTTAATACTATTTTTGCCTGATGCTTATTCTTGTTAAATACGTTGAAATAAATGTGGAATTTAAAACATATAAATAAGCTAATTTATCTGATATTAACATAAATAAAAAAAAACAAACACTAATGAATTAAATAATATCGATAATTTAAAATTAAATCTATTAGAGAAATAAAGTAATATTCAAGAAAAAAGAAGAGGCGAAAATTTTAGCAATTAAAAAGGATGCGAAGTAAAAGTTGCTTTTTTATAAATTATGAAACGTTAAGCAAAAATGATTGCTCGGATCTAAAATGTTTTTATAGATAAATGCCTAATCTACAAAATAACTATAATTGTCATCAGACCAATAGAAAGCGAAATATCCATAACTCGAAATAATAAAAAATAAATATGTAAAACTTACAGGGAAATATACATATTATTAACATGCATCTTAACAACATTTTTAAATTACCGATTGTAAATTACTTTATTGACTTTTCCTTAGATATTTATCCAATTAAATAATGCTATTAAGAAACATATACACTGATAAAATAATTCATAATTTGAATGTATGTATGCATATTTATTTTTTACTTTCTCGATACATATGCCATATTTGAAAAAATATATACAATGAGTATCATAAACTCCTGATGATGCTAATATAATTAGGGAAACTTATATAGTGTTAAAAAATAGTAGTAGATAATCCAAAGGTTGCAAATTCCCAATTTGATATCACTCCCTTGTGTAACGCTCTTTGGGTCGTTAAGCGGTGTTTTGACGCCTTCGTTCAGGTTTCGAATTTCCTCGGGCGCCACCTTCTGTTTATAGTGTGAAGGCCACTTGCACGGGCAGCGTCAGTGGAGAAAGAATACTCCAGGGGTCGTTTATAGTATCGACCAATGCGTTTTCGGCCAGTAGTTCGGGCTTTACTTGCTCTACTGAGGTAAGTACCTGGGTATTCGCTGCGTTACTATTGATGCTCGTAGTTATGAAAAATAAGAAAGAATAGAATAAGTAAATAAAAATACAAACAGTATGGTAACAGCTTTATTAATAACCAGAATAATACAAGATGCGGGAAAAGGGAAGAGGGAAGGAGTGCAAAAAGTTTTAATATCAAAGCAATATCTACAGGGGCAGTAATACGGATAAGCTAAGCAAAACTAGGCGGAGTGCCACTCTAACAGTGGTAGGCGCGGAGTGAAGTGGTATTATTAACGGACTACGGCGATAAGAGTAACAATTAGGTAACCGGAAAACTCTAACATTCCTACTTTCGACAGATAGTACAATGTAACCGAAGCCACCAGAATGTATTTTCCGTCGAACTATTCCGTCAACGAAATCTTCAATGTGACCGAAGCCACCAGAAAGTACCTTTCGTTGAATCGCACCAACGAATAGTAAAATGTGATCGAAGTCACCAGAGAGTACTCTTCGTCTGTCAAATCGGGGCGGAGGAGAGCACAATGTAACCGAAGCCACCAGAGAACCAAGAGAAACTCACCAGTACATAAGACCAGGAGTTTCTCCAGTCAGCAGTGATCAGAGCGGACTGGCGAAAATATTTTAAATCTCGGTATACCTTTAGTGTCTCCATCGTTCGGACGGAGTGTGAACTTTCTACTTGGATCGCGTTTGATCCTATATTCGGAGGAAGGTCGCGGTGTTTATTATATTTTTCGTATTCACGGTGCATTTTGGTTTTATATGTTTACGATAAAAGTAATAAAAACTGGGATTAGGGACTTTAAAAATATTGATAAATTAGAAACTTTGTTACAATTGTAAAATTAAAGAAAAGATGGGATGGGAAGAAGTTGTAGAGTTGCTAGGAAGCTTTTAAGTTACCTTGACAACATAACAGCCAACAAACACTTGTCCATGATTGACTGACTGGTCACTGTCAAGAACGAAAATACCATAAGAACATGAGACTGTCATACTTCGCACATTACAGAAGGTGTAAACAAGCATATCCTTTATAATTGCTCGATGCTCTCTCAATAAGGATAATTGTGTTCAGTGAGTATTGGCTAACACAGGCCAACATAAGAAAGGCATGAAGTTGTCAACTACATATAAATTGTAGGTTGGCTAATGATCTAATGGCCTATGTAACTATTGGTGAAAAGTTGGAAGCTTTTAGACAGCGTTGTCCATTTATTCAGTACATCCTATCAAAGCCTGCCAAATACGGTCTTAAAATAGTTGCAGTGGTAGATTCAAATATTCTATATCTGTAGAAATGTATGTAGGTAAATAATTAAAAGGATTCCATCAGCATAGCAACAAGAATACCGATTCAGTTGAAAGATTGATAGCTCCTATTAGCAAGTAAGGACGCAAATTTTATCGTTGTTTGTAGGGACACTAAATAAAAAGAAGTAGCAGATTCCTAAATAAATGAGGAAAATTAAACACTGGCTGAGTTTCCATATGGATGATGACATTGATGAAGTAACTACAAGATGGCCACTCATCATATTTTTTCCATTACTAAATGTTGAAAGAATGTAATAAATGATATTATCAGGTCCCGACTCACTTTTAGCACTATACGAAAGTTCAATCATTAGAACTATTTCCAGGACCAACAGCAATTGCGAAATTTCATTCTAAAAATAAATTTTCTGTAAATATTTATATGAGGAGTTTTAATCGGAATAATAGGCTGCAGCTACACCATTCACTATCATTATCATTATTTGTCTGTTCCCTTCAATATTCTCGTTCTTGTGCCCACTTTCATATCTTTCCATAACAAATATAAACTGGTCTAATACTTTTTATCACTTTATCCATTCTTCCTCGTTTAACGTCTCCATTGAGTGATCCTTTCAGAACATCTCTGAATAAACATGGTCATCCAATACAATTTCATCTTCTACCTTCTATTGTTTTCACTAAACTACGTTCCTCTCCCACTCTTCTTAAAAATTCCTGATTCTTCACTTTGTCTATCCTTTAGATCTTCAGCATCCTTTTGTAAATATGAAATTAAAATTGGGATATTTTGTTACTTCAAATATATTGTTTAAAGAAAAATTAAATTAATTAGTATTTATCTCGTGTTTCAATAATTGTACTCCCGTAACTTAAAATGTGCAAAAAATAGTGGCTACGACCTCCTTCACCATGACTATGAGTTGAAGTTTATTCGTCAGAAAAAGGTAGGTGCAAGATCTTTTATATTAGATATTGATATTCTCTGTCCTCACGACGTGAATTACTTCTGTCTCGCGATCTCATCTTACAGAATCAACGTGTGCCTCGCTCGGCCTAAAGTCAGTTAGTGGTGTTTTACCAAATCACTCTAAAAAAAAATATATACTACATAACTGAATAAAATAGAAACTCCCGATATGTAACAAGACCAATGCAAAGTAATATCTACTTATTAGCTGTATAATGAGTTTTTTTTAATAGAAAATGCATTTTTTACAGCTACATAGAAAATTGAAGTGATTAACATAGATCACAAATTTCCTGTATGCTTCTCCAAAGTAAAATACACCTTATTTTATTAAAATCGGTTTTACTACCGAAATTTCGGTTAGGAAATGCTTTATTTCTGCTACTAACAGTACAAGAAGTGTTACCTAAAATACACCTGAAGACTTTTTGAATTTTATTGATCTAAATATAATTTCTATAATTCACATTTAGTAACATTCAAAAGCTAAATCAATTTTATTATTTATCGTATTTTTATACTACTTTCAAAGAGATCTGCATCAGAGCCTGACCGTTAATCGAGTTATTCTTGTCGAGTGCTAATTATACAGTGCATTAATTATACACCTATTTAGTTTAGTATTCATGAAATACTTTTTTTGGCATATATAAACATAACATTTATTATTGTATATAAACATATTTTTGAATCTTTAAATCTACATGGTGGACAAAATCTGTTTTTATTGTTTTCAATTTTAAAAATATATATGTGTAATATTGTTTATGCTTATTTTTATAAAACAGAGGATAATGTATGCTTAATAAATCTAAAGGGTTGGTATTGATTTAAAATCCGAATTTATAAGTTATAATTCTTTGCCAGTAAGTAAAAATGAGTTTCATATTTGTATATTTCATTTCTATTAATTTTTATTTTAGTTATAAAACGATTAATTATCATTAAGTAATTACATTTTTTTCAAAATTAAAGGTGGTAAATTATTAATAAGTATAAATGTTTTTTTTTTTATTTTTATAGCAACTGAAGTTTATAGTAGATACGTATTTTGTCCAATTTTCTTTATAAGATATTTTGGTTTCCTTTTAATCCTTTAAAATTTTATATATTATAAATAAAATTAATAATTATTTTATTTTCTGTAAGTTATTAGAATGTACTTTTCTCAGTGAACATTTAAATTTAATGGCTGATTTATCAAATATTTAAAATGAATTGCTTCATATATTAGCTAGTCATAAATCTTCTATAGTAATTAGACTTCCACTTAAACTTAAAAAAAATTGACAAAAATGGTCCACTAGTACAATTCTATACTGGATTTTAAAATTTAATAATTAATAGATCATATCAAGCAAATTTAGATATGAAATTACAAAATTTATCAAATTAAACATTGAAAATAAAAAAAATCTTTGGGTATGGGTTAAAAAAATGATACAATTACAATATAAATTTATTTACATCTAATTTCTTAAACATGGATTATAATAGTGTGCTGTGATGGTTCGTTACACAAAAAAGAAGCAAACATTGAAACAATGGTAACTATCATTTCCTATAGTTTGATAATATATTGTGAAACAAGTGCTGAAACATGTTTGCTACCATAACAATTTTATTTAAATTATAAAGGTAACTAGTTATGGTCACAAACCATCATCAGGCATATAGGTACAAAACAAAAAATTAGCAAAATATAAAACAAAAGCAAAGCTTAACTTACTATTATTTTTTGAACGTTTTGTACCTGTAGGCCTGATGATGGTTTGTAACTAAAACTAGTTACATTTCTAATTCAAATAAAATTATTATCATTAAGTCGAGTACCACACAATTTTTAATTCTTGAAAAGAAAAATTTAAATGTTTGTTTTCTACTACTGTATTCTAGGCTTGATAATGCCTTGTCGCCGAAACTAGTCGCCA
The DNA here is from genome assembly GCA_963243735.1 of Neocrepidodera transversa. Classification (NCBI taxonomy): domain Eukaryota; kingdom Metazoa; phylum Arthropoda; class Insecta; order Coleoptera; family Chrysomelidae; genus Neocrepidodera; species Neocrepidodera transversa. The sequence continues at coordinate 10,048,046 of OY725355.1, forward strand.
ACCTTCTATTTAATAATTAAAAATTTTGTGGTACTCAACTTTTAGTTTCATTACTATAAAAGAAATATTTGTTTAGTATAACCTGAAAATTTCTTTAACCTTTTGACAAATTTCGTTAATTTTTTTATATTAATCTAATTAACTACAGCTAACGTTTAAGTAAATAGAGATACAGTATTGTCTATATTTATTAACTAAGAATAGGGAATATATGATTTTCTCTAGTGATCGCAGAAAAAGATTTCTATTTTTCTTAATTGTTAATTTTTGTTGTTTATTTCTTTTAATATAAATTTGTACATTTATGTTGTAATATAACTATTACCGTTTCTTTTATATTTTAATAAATCATTTTTACCGTTGCTATGGTTATAATGTTTAGTTTTTAAAACCATTACATGCTACTTACTAAAAAATTTTATCTATCTCTAAATTACATAAAATAAATGTCGTTTTAATAAACAAAACAATTCAACAATGTTTACATTATGTATAAAACAAATTAGGTGATCGTTTTAACCGCCTTTTATATATTCTGTCTTACAATGATAATATCATTAAATCTTTATTTATACAACAACAAAACAAAAATATATAAAAATATTCACTTTAAATTTACTTATGCAAAGATTTGACAGTTTCGTATACTCTTATCGCTATATCACATATAGCTTATTAATAATTGATTACAACATCAACTTTACTCAATTTTCATTACATCTTTGCTCAAAGTATATCAGTCTTTAGGTAAAGCACTATCGCTCTTCCCTCTAGCGTATAATCTCAAGTTCGATGTTCTAGTTCCGAGCATGCGCTCTAATAGAGAATGTTTTGATTTTCTACGGGCAGCCAAAACTGATCTACATAGTTCTTGAAATACTACTGCTACGGGCGCCACCATCTCTGCTGCGGCGACTTCTGAGAACCCACATTCGAAGTTTCGTGCTAATATAGCTCCTTCTTCAGCACTTACTTCTCGCAAGTGAACCTGCAATAGATACAACGTTTAAAGCAAAATTAGCTTATATACATTTTGTTAGGAATAGTTTCGGGACTTCGCATCGGAGAGAACAAAAAAAACTTTATTTGATAATGATAAATGAGCACAGAAAAAGGGATATACCTTAGGCGCCCTTCTCGAATTCATTCATTTTTAATTTCCACTGGTTCATATATTGATGAGTAACCACGTTCACTTATTACCTCTGAAGGCATAAAGGTTCGTGTTTTGTATGTATGCCCTTGATTGAAAGGAGGAGCTAGGCTATCTGGTGTAATCTTCGAGAATTTCCGCATAAATTCAACTCAACAACAACTTTATTCAATGTTTATCAATCTACAACTGCAATATTTCAGTGTAAGTCTAATCAGTTATGCATCCAGTCCGGGGTTATCGTTTTTGTTTACCGATACTTGGCTTATTATAGACATCTTTTAATTCGAATGTGGAAACTGATTGTCATATCTTGATGGAATATGTTTACTTCCAGATATAATCTTAAAATATTCTTTCGTTGCGCAGTTTAAACAAGTCGTATCTTGATCTGATTCTTCGCCACATTTTGGACATTTGTAACGGATTAGAACAGGTATATTTTATAAAGTATAATTAATATATGACTGATATTTACATTTTTTAACGTAGTCGAACAGTCTGTCATTTTAACTGCTAGGCTTATAGAATAACACATAAATATAGGAATGAGGAGTAGAGACCCATTTTTTTTGCATAAAATCTCTCACTCCGAATATGTACTAAATATTACTGCATATTATCATTTTTCTTATGATTTCTGTTTCCTTTCTTATCACTGAGGTATTTAGCGACGATGAGCATCTTCAGCGGTGTCAGTTACATCTTCAGTATATCAGCTCCTCATATTATAACAGCTAAAGAATTATGAGTGGAACGATCTCAGGCATCACATGTAGACTTTAACTACGTCTGCTCTTGTATTCAGCTACGTCTAATAGCCTTCTGTTACATTTAATAGTCAGTGCTAGAAAATCAGCGTTTTTATATATATTACAATATTACACTCCTAACAGGGTGTTTTGTTGGGCAATTTTGAGTGAGACTATGACTATGTAGAGGTTATAGCTGTATCCCTGAAAAATTTACCAATAAAATAGGGTTATATTTTGAATTAAATTTGTAAGTTATTCTTTCAAAGTTTACTTGGAGTTTCAGATCCTTCCTAACACTTTCCTCAGTTTTTTATTCTTATTCTTTCGACTTTCGTTTTTGTTGGAATCGCGTTGAAATGTATTGAAAGTCTTTCTATTTACACTAAACGTGTTTAAATACCGTCGGTAGATTTTTTGTTACAGGGGCTAAACGGCATGTACACTAGAAATTTAAAGATAAAAATGTATTTTGTATCCCATAATAATAAAAATAAATAATATTTTTATATAAACTTAATACTGTTAAAAGAGAATAAAATATTCTGTAATTTTAAATTTTTTCAAAATTTTTAAGCTAGAATTGTAAACTAGAGAAAAGGAAGAGACCGATGTAGGGGAAATCAAAAAATCGTTGAAGATGTCGTCTCTCCCTAGTCTCATAGCCACAATTTTTTATTTCAAATTTTGAAAAAATTCACACATATGGAAAATAGACAGTCTAGGTTACTCCAACCACCACTATAGGGAATTCAATGTGTTAGAGAGTGAGGTATTGTAAATTCAGTGTGTCAGAAAGAGAAAGCGCCATGACGTCACACCCACCAGTTAAAAACGTTGTAAAATGTGACGTTTCTAACGTTTTTTAACGCTTCAAAATACTGAACGTTAAAGAACGTCGCGCTCTCTCTTTCTGACACACTGAATTTACAATACTTCTCTCTAACACATTGAATTCTCTATAGTGGTGGTCGGAGTGGAATAGACTATGTACTCATTTCTAGTAGCATCTTTCAATACTTATTATACTACCATATTAATAGGGGAAAAGTAATAAAATCAGACTTATACATCTATATCTAATGCCATTTGTTTATTAAGATTGTACTGGAAATTATTTTATTAGTAATCCACACAATTTTCAGATTGTAATATACAAATTTGAAGAAATTTAATTAAGTCGAATATTTTAATTAAAAATTTCCAAACTGTTCAAATGTTCAAACTAAATAAATAGAAAGATTAGCAATCAATAATAATAATTCCCATTACACTTCTTTGTAAAATTATGTTGTCCAATTTTTAAGTCGAACTATAATGGTTTAGTCATTTTTTTTCACTTACCATATCATTTTTATTGGCAACAATATATACTGGAATGTCAAAATCTGCAATAAGAGTACCGACACGTTTTAAATAATTAATAGAACGTCTATCTGTTATCGAATAAACTAATAGCAATCCGTCGGCCCAGTTAATTGTGTCTGATGAAGGAAGATCTTCATCACTCTGAAAAAAAAAGTAAAAATAAGTTAATGAAATTTTGTCGAAATAAACATTTTGCATTATAAGTTTGTTATTTGTTATTGAAAATATTAAGGAAGTAATTTCGGTGAAAACATTGTTTTTATTAAAACACACACGCCAAAAGTTTATCTTCCAATAAAGCATACTTTATAAACAAATAAAAATTCTTAAAATATAATTTTGTTTTTCGAGTTTTAACGCAAAGAAAATATTTTTATGACCATTAAAAAATATAAGTAGGGAGCATCAGTGCTCTGCATACGAAAATACGTAACATTTAATAGGATAATCGCAGTGTGAAAATTAAACCGCAATCAGCTGATGTAAACGGTGGTAAAAAGTGCGAATAATAAATAATGTACTTTAGAAAATACAATATTAAACTATGAATAGAATTACAATTTTTTTAGTTCTCAGCATTTTAAGTAAAAACGTATTCTAAACTCCGATTCCGAAGGTACGAATTAGTTAGATTCAATATACTTTAATATCTACCGGCATATTTTCAACCATAGTATACGCCGCCAAAATATTTACTAATTTTTATTTTGAGTGTAAACACTTACTACCTGCATATTTTCGTTTTTTCTGTGTTTATATATTTATTTTACTACATATTTCCTGTAATTGGATTTTATAAAATAAAAAAGTTGATGTTTACATTGATGAAAGTACTTTCAGTCGGTTCATAAATATTTACCTTTTAGTTCCTAAAAATCTGATATGAATAATATTGATTAATTTTGATGTGCTGTTTTAAATATAAATGTATACGAGAGAGACTGAATGAATTATTATTAATTTTGCAAATCTTAATTAAACTGTTGCTTACTATTAATTTCAACGTCTCTTAAATTTTCTGCTATCGTGGCCAATCTGGACAGGACCTACAGCTTATCGTGGGCTCCTACCACTGTCCTCAATCACTCTAAACCCAGGACTATGCCTTTGTTATTCAGGTGATTCATTGACTAGCAAGTGTATAATTGTATCCAATCCCAGTCCGTCACTTACAAACTGTCCAAAGCAATCTGCATGGGCGTGACTACTTCGAATTATATAAAGATTCACATAGAATTAGCCTGATCTATATTAAATATCAATTCAAAGTCAAGAATTTCACTGTGAAACAGGCGACAGTATTCCAAGCAGAAACAGTAGCTCTAAAGCACTACGCAAATGAGGTTATATAGAAACAGCATTGTCATATTAAAAGTGCTCAGTTCAATGTTAAAAGTACTCAGTTCCATGCAAGTAAATTTAAAGCTTATGCGGGATTGTTTGGAATCCTTTACAGAGCTGGGTAGTCAAAACAGACTAACATTATCCTTAGTACCAGGCCACAGAGAACACAGAGGTAACGTTTAGACTGATTCACTAGTCTTAGATGGAGCCTCAAAGGATCTTTTTGGTGTATCAAGAGTGAGATTCCTTACACTTGGAGAAGAAAAACCAAAACGCAATTAGCTACATAGGTAAGCTACATCGTAGTCTTAGAAAAGACCGAACTAGATAAAGTACTCTAACCAATGATTAAGGGATGTATCTGAAAAGAGCAATGGGCCACAGTTCTAATTAAGTGTATCTATATATCCAAAACTGATAATTTTAATAATAAAACTAATTCCATTAAGTAAGCACAAACTGCCTTAAAGCAGATCATTTGTCTCCCGATTATGATACTGGAAGTTATAATTTTTTTCATTGGAGGTATAAATCCTAACTTCAAGGATATCCAGGATAACGAATTTAAAATAAAAGCATCTACTGCGACATCAAATTCATTCAGATGATGTTAATTCATCAATAGCCAAAATTTATATTTTTGATTTTTTTAATACTCCCAGAGCTCTTTTGGTCTCTAGAAGCCAGTAAGTATTTATAAGTAACGATTTTTTTTAATAAGTTGAAATTGAAATGTAACAAAATAAAATTTTTAGTCAGGTATATACTAAACACTTACTTTGAATTTTGACATTTTGATATTTACACTTCATCAGTTATTTTTCCTAGAAACTGATCCTGTTTATTTTGGACATAAGTATATTGGAAATATAAATATTTTGACATAGTCTATTTTAAATTCTAAGCCACTTACAAAGGATCCTAATTATTATTATCAGGTCATTTTATTATTGGTCAACCTTTGATAACTTTAACTTCTTGGTATAAGCATATCAAAATGATAACTCAATATTTTAGGAGTAGATGGTCAAAGGATTATTTGCACCATCTACAAGTCAGAATTTTGAAGGTAGAATCTATGGCTGATGGAAGACTCTAAATTTCCTAGATATTGGCCCATTGGTTGAATTATAGAATTTATTCACAAATTATAATTTCATAAATATAATTTAAATTAATTACTGCGAATTATTTTTTTTAATATAACTTAATGTCAACAAACTATCAATAATTTTTTTAAATTATCATGTGTTAGTTAATCGTTTTTTGAGTATCAGTATAAATAATCTGCTTGTCTGTAGCTTTTATTTAAATACCCACTTAATAGATACTAAAACTAATATGTAAAATAAATGGGGCCAGTAGAAGTTCATTTGTTTTGTTAAGATTTTTAGATTTTTGAGCCACTGTTCCAGATACAAACTTAAGTAAAAAGTGACCAGTCTAATTTATAGAATGTTTATGATAAATCAAAAGTTGTTGGCATTTCTAAATCGTTTTATTATGTTAGAATACTAACTTATTACCAGGAAACATAAATGTATCGTTCTAATTCTTTCTATAAAGTGATAATAATAGTCCGGGATTTTGTTGCTATTTTTAATAATTTATAAATAAGAATAAAACCAGTAAGTATGGCGCAGGAGATACAATATAAAAAAAGATGTGAATCGAATAGATAATTATACGTTAAAATGATGATAATAAAACTTGAATTTAAATATTTATCGAAGTTATGTTAAACTCCTGCGATTTTGTTTATATGGGTCTCAATACGTATAATATAGTTATTGTAATCAAGCTTAATTAAAGAGTTTTTCTTTTCGTGGTAACTTCAAAAGTACTTGTGCCTAAATATTGAAAACATTTAAGCTTACATCTAAAAAATATAGCAAAAATTTAGCAATAAAATTATGTGATATTTATATATTGTGACCTCCCACCCCTGACGTGTTTATCTCATGAAAAAGGCTAGTACAAATTAACAAAAGCGATGTCTATTTCGGTAAGAAACTTCCGTACTCAAATTTATCACAAAATATACCTGATCGTCTAGTATTGTTAAGTTAGGACCCACGTTGTGTTTAATAATAGTAGTTAATAAATAGCATTATTATTAATCACTGTAATAACCCCAGAAATTATTTTAAAGTTTGGTGACAAGTGAACATAAATCAAAACAAAAAAATCTCAAGAAAATATTTATTCATGAGAAAAATTTACTGAAGACTGATGGCGCTATTTGGCATAAAAGGTCTCCATCCAGCGAATACCCACCCCCAGGACGTTTACCACCGAATATGTACATTTAATATTGTTGTTTGGTTATCAGTGATATCATCTTTTGTATGGACAATCCTACTGAGTTACGACCGGATCAATACCAGCGATGCAACCCTTATGTTTAGACTGAATACTCGTTGGACCATAATTTAGAAAAAGATAATGCGATTTACACAGTACGCCTCTGCGTAACACTGACAATATATTTTAGAAAAATATATGATAAAAGTTGTTATTTAGAATGGTAAAATTAACTGATAAGGGACTATAAGATATTGGCGAATTAAAATATGAAAATACTTATTCTGATTTTTTTTTACGAAGATAAAATAAATCAAAACAACCTGAAGAAATTGTCGTTTACGATGAATTATATAAAAATGGGTAGACGCCGAAATCTTTAGTGTCCGGACGAATAGCGTAGCGACGCTGAATGGACGTCGAATATTGTAACTTCTGCTAATGGCGTTAATGGCGTTAATTTGTGAGAATGGACTGGGTTTTGAAGAAGTAAAACCCAACTGTTTGTCGAAATTATAGGCGTCGGCATCTCGACGCTACATGGATACAGGATCTAAGGTGACGCTATTGGTAGTTTGAAATTTGCTTTTTGACTGATCCTTCTCTGCGCTGCGAACCCCCTTTTTATGCCGAGTTATGACGTAAATATTTTACTTATAATCTTGTGTGGTCCATATTTCCTTTTCGTTCTCATGAACGTTATCTAACTCTTAATATTTAGGCGTGAAAAGAATTATTTTCTAATATTTCAACTTTCTTACTTTTGTAATTTAAATTTTAAATGGTTCAAGTGTATCTTATCGGTTGTAGAAACAAGTACCTACGGATACACTAATGTCTTTTGGGAAAACCACTTGACTTAGATAAATAGATAAACAGAACACATTAAATATAATATGTTTTGATTATCTTTATAAAATTCCTGGAAACAAACTTAATAAAACTAGACAAAATACCATTAGAAATTGCCAAAAAAATAAAAATAATATACCGTCAAAAAATTATTCACTTCTGGCAACTGAAATTAAAAGTTGTATTTTTATGTTTTTTTTTATTTAATATAAATTTTTAATTGTTAAATTACGCAGGGATTCAACAACTACTATTTAATTTAATCTCTTATAATAAAAATTGTATAATTTATCTGGAAGGGGAAGGTACATATGACATTTTCTTTGTCTTCATTCCATTTATTTTTAATTTGGCTTATCCGTTATTAATATTTTTATAGGGACATAAAATTCGTCAATTTTATTATCTATAAACATACGACTAACTTTTTTTTGAAGTAGAATGTTGTTTGGAAGAGACCCGTAAATAATACTAAAAGATTGACAGCTGTGTCTTGGTAACCATGCAATTTTTATTTGTAGGAGAGTTTATTTTAGTTCATAAGTTCAAAAACGTGTTACGAAAAAGTTGTACTACAGTATACAGTGTATGCAAGCTTTCATGGACCCTTTAATTCAGTGTTAGAAAACAGATAGTAAAATCGCACTTCAAAAACGCGTTACAATTAACAATCTCACAATACCACATGAATGTCAACTGATTGATGTAAATTTTTAGATAATTTTTTAATTTTGAATTAATGAAGAAAGTACAAATTGGTAAGTATCCAATTCTTCTCACTTTTTCAAAATTTGATTTAGTATTTTCTAAAAAAATCGCAAAATTCCATGTTTTTTGATTAAGAAAAAAATCTACATTAAAATGAATATATAAACTAAAATCGATTATACTGAAATAACGAAAGTGAGGAGAAAACATTGAACAAGCGTGAACGCCGGCCATAGAAATGCGCTTGCAGTAGTCGTCCCATGAATCCTTTGATCGTCCATTTCCACCATATTTTAATTCGCTTTACAGTATATTTTTGAACTAGTCTATTTTTAGTTATAACATAGAACTCAATATATTCGTATATTCAATAATGAAATTTATTTAATATAATTTTAATTAAAGATACAATACGGAAATTGCTTGCTTCTGCTTGCAATATAAATTTATTTTCAATAGTAATTTAACTGGTCTACTAATAATCATGAGCATTTTATCTTTTTAATAATTTATTAGGCGACAAGTTGATTTACATTTTAGTGCTCGTTTCATTAAGTTTACTCTAAACTATTACTTTAATTCACCGGAATATGTAATCTGTAGACATGTGTTTATATAATTTACGTTTGCGTTACATACCTTTGGACACGTGTCTAATATCTCGTAGAGTACGGGTTCATTGTCCACTAAAACTTCGTGTTTATATCTTGTTTCTGAAACAAAATATATCGTAAAAATTACATAAATATAAATAAAGTACAAGATTATGCCCGTTATGAATTAGAAAAAATATGGAGGGTACAGAGGTTGACCCTTTCATTTGAACATATATTTTAAATTAGCTTTGGTATAAAAAAGGACGCAGTGTTTAATATTAAGAATTTTTTATCAATATGAACGATTGTAAAATTGTGAATACGATTTATAAACTCCAAAATGCCAATGAATTGAAAATTCTATAAAAAATATTTTCTTTTCAATAGATTTGTAGATAAAATTTTATTAGACATGTTATCATAAAATTTTATAATGTTCTTAATATATTTTGTTTTTTCTCTCTTATGTTTTCTTTATTTCCCAAAACTTTTCTATCAGTAGTAGTTCATTTTGAAGGAAATAATTTAAGGATCACGGAAGTAATATATTCTACCGATTTACTCAAGCCGGTGTACTTAAAATCATCAATAAAGTGTGGTGTGTGCAGCTGCTGAGAATTGTTATTTCCCACTCCGCGCCTCTCTACCCTTCTCACAATTTTCTATCTCTTACTCTTTGGCACCGTCCTCACACTACTTTTTGTCGGGTATACATTATATAACATTTTTTCTTTTTATCATCCAAGCTTCGAAATCTAATGGATCCTCACGACGCTCGAGTAAATCCCCATTTAGCATTGTGGCCTCTTCTACTACAGATATTCTGACTTTGTTCTAAAACGGTCTGCAACAGTAACTGAGACCATATTATAATCATGCTACTTGAATACACTTGAAACGTCAATTCTCAGTCTAAAGTTAAAATGAATTGACAGATTTTCATAACCTAATTAACCCCAAACGACAACAAGTCAATATAATCAAACAATCCAAAACGACAACTTATCAAAATAACCAAAAAACCCAAAATGACAACTTGTGAATATAACCAAAGCGACATTCTCTCTCTGACAACTCATGTAGTGTTTATCTCTTACAATATGCACTACATCACACCTCAGTTTTTATATCAAAGTTAATTTAAAATCATTTTTTACTCTGATAATATCTACTCCAGATGAAGTTAACGCTCACAACTAGAGCAGGAAGGAGTTGTCCGCAAGGACGAGACGTATCGCTACTACTATAGGTAATCCCAGTTGATGACTTACTGCAAAGGATACCATCCCAAGGCATTTATGTCTTAGGATACGCTGATGAAATAGCAATCCTCATCCGAGTAAGATCCGCCAAGATCATATCAGAACGTTCACAAAATGTTCTAGATATTGTTGGCAAGTGGTGTAAAAGGGAAGATCCACAAGACCACGGTTGTTAACTTTACAAAGAAAAGGAATCTGTTGGGACTTAAAAACCTAATACTCAATGGAGTTGAAATTCCAGTTGTCAATAGGTAAATACCTAGGAATTATCTTTGACCATAGGCTTACAAGGAATTATCTTCAATAATTGGCCCAAAAGATTTTATGAGAGGATATAACAAACATACAAATTCTGAAATTAGTATTGACATATGACATTCCAGCTGTGGGGTTGCTCCTTCCGCACTACAGAAATAGTAACCTCCAGAGGGATTTAGAAAATGGATACCATCAAACAGACCATTAGTACGTATAAAAAGCAGCACAGTTCTACATTTTATTGGATTTTTAATGGTAGTGAGGTTTTCCGGATTTTCCTACACCTATAACCAAATGGCGTCAATTGTCATCACTAATTCGCCCGAAAGCGCCACCATAAATAATAACAATAGCCGCCGCCCCTTCCCCATGTCTTCTGAAGTTCACTTGTAAGAAGTTCTTAAAAAAGTTTTTGTAGTGGTAATTTAAGTTTGAATAATGTTATTCATTTATCATTTCTCATAGTCAGATTTTACTTTCAGTGAAATGTTTGTGGAGCTTATAAAAATTTAAAAAATACTATTAATATAGAAAATTTAGATGTCGAATATAAAAATAAATCTACATTTTAGTTACAATTTATTGTAATCTTGATAAAGTACAAAGATGTGGTAACTCCTTTGGTTAAATTAATAATAAATTTTATGTTAGAAAAAAACAAACTAAATTGTCTTTCTTACCTGACTGATGATCATATTCTCCAATATACCTTCTCGTCAAGAATCTTACAGACAACGCTGAAAATAAAACGAGATATTTTTAGTTATTATATTTCACGGACAGGTTACTGTCAAACAAAAATAAATTCTTTGATGTTATGTTTACATAACTCGTTCCAATTCATTAACGAAAAACTATTTCATATTTTCGGACGTATTTATAAAGTGAAAATTGTGGAAATGGATGAATTTCCGGTACATATTGATCAATATTAATTAAGATTGTTTTTTATTATGTTAAAAATTTTTAACAATTAGTAAAATTGTGTAATGTAATAAAATTTAAACAAATTATTTTTTGGGGACGAATTTAATAAAAAATTTTAACACTTTTGTTAATGGAGTTAACGGATACTATAAGATTAGGTAAAAAATACATAACTTTTATACAAATTTTTATCTATTTGTCCAAATACAGGCGCTGTAATTAAAATAATAATTGGTGCTTCAGTTTATTAAAATATTTCAACAACCCGCTTATATCGACCACTTTTTCAATCTGATATAAAATGATAAGTATTAAATAATATTTGGAATTATAATACTGTAACAAATTGCATTTCTGATGATTACTCATTTTACCAATAAGTTTACAACTTGTCCACTTGCCTGCAGTTTCATAGTGCAGAACAATTTTTTTCTCAAAGATTGCTGATAACCATATCTTCAAAATTTTCTTCATCGCTGGGGTCAGTGAAATCATTATAGATTGGCTCTGTTTACTCTCAACCGAGGAACTTTAGCAATTTTGTCTTTTTGATACATATTTTGTTATTCTCAGAGTTTGCTTTCTGCAATTTCTACTTTCATGGTGTATCAGGTAAAATTTTGGATTTGATTTTTCTCCTGTTACTTTTGCCACCAGATTTTCTGGATCTAACTTTTAAATGAGCTGTTATCTCTTGGGGAGTTGCTACTCTACCTTTAGTAGCTGAAGTTGTACCTTTTGAATAACTAGAGTTTTCGTTAATTTTTATAGATTCAGTCGGCGTCGTAGGTTTATTTCAAGTTGGCTAGGGGTAGTCTGAGTTCTACGTTCACCATTTGTTTGAGTGTTCTTGGACAGATTATCGATTGGCTGTATTCTGACAGTAACTGCTAAGCATCTATAGTCAGAGTCTTGAATTCCAGTTCTTTGGGACCCAATAATTATATTTACTGGAGTAAGAGGTTGGGAATAAGCAATTCCAACAACACTTGCAACATCATAAATTTTCAGACGTGTCCATTGAAGCTGCCAGTGCAGTGGCCTTAAGTCATCTATTGCTTTATTGCAGTACGATTTAAACGAAAAGAAGCATGAGGTGATAGGGTAACAAGGATAATGCCATTTTCCTTACATATATTGAGCACTCTGACACCACAGTGACTTTCATGATTGTCTAATACATCTTTAAAGAGATTTTCTTTCTTGGAACGAACATGAAGTACTTTGTATGTATATAAGATAAAATTTTCTGCCGTCATCTATCCGATCGGAAATGCAGAGCCATCTGAACCTGTTGGAGCTCCAATCAGCATATGTGACTTAAAGTTTATATGAGGAAATATACAATAAGGATGCACAAATGCACCATCCACATATAGAGTATAACAAACAGTAACGCCTAATGTGCCTCTTTCGGCAATGGTATGTTTCCCAACTTGTTTCTAAGAATCTATTGTCAACATTTTTGGCGGTTTGAAGACATTTGTTACGCCATTTCTCATAGCGTTATCCTTATTAAAGCTTGTCAAAAACTGGGGGCTATAACCAAAGATGATGGTATGGATAGACACTAGGGTCATAAGACACATATTAGCCTACGGATCCATGATATGATGGCCGAAGACACAACAGGCCGAAGGATGTTTATCACAGAAGCGATGATGATAAATCCAACAAAAGGTTTACATATTCACATACAGGCAGAAGTCAAGTTAGCCACATGTAGACTAATAAATGGGCAGCAGCCTATAATTAGACAGCATGGTGCTGACTATGAAATATTACAAAGATAGTTAGAAGTGTACACAGTAATAGGGATGCCATTAGACGAAACGGTTCCTGAAGACATCTTTAAAAAACATTTTAAAGTACACACATCATATCTAAGCGTTTGGAAAGAACAAAATCCCATCCAAGCAGAAATGTTTTAGAGATTTCACCAAAATATCCAAAATTAACGGAGAAGTTGAAGAACATATTTACAATGTTAACACAAAGACAAAATTTTCACTGAGTCTGAGCAACCACACAATGTATTTAAGTCAGAATTAATTGCTATACAATATTCTACAAAAGATATATTAAAGCAGCAATAAAATCATTATGCTCCATGCAAGTTAAATCAAAACTGCTATGGGACGGCTTGGGGGTCCTAACAGAGCTCGGTAGTTGAAATAGACTAAAAATAGGCTGGACAAACTAGCACGAAAAGTGAAAACACAATCTCTAATCGGAGCGGAAGCATTCTGTGGCATTGCGAAGACAATGGTAAGGGCAGAGACAGCCCAAAGAGTTAATCATAGGACCATCGCCAAAACTCACAGAGTACCTTCTATGTGAGAACAGAAGAACTACTAGAATAATAATAGGTATTTTTAAGGGTTTTTTTTAATGGCATGGACTTTATGTCATTCAGCCAACCGCAATTCGTCTATAAGGACAATGTTCAAAACTTCTTTAATAGCATTTCGCATATTTTAATCTTTTTCTGCATCATTTTTTTCTCTTAAAAATTCCCTTCAGGAGTTTTCTAGGACGTCGAGGCATCTTATAAAGAAAATTCTGTCATTATTTCATAAGTGATTAGTAGTTGATCCTCTCCAGAAATTTTTTTGACATTAGTTATTAAATAATATTCAATATCTAAATTTTTTAATACTTTCAAGACGCATTAAATAATTTTAATTCTGGCAATATTGTGCATAAAAATATGAATTTATTGTTTTAGTAACATTTTTCTAAATATTTCATTTTTCTTCTTATACTTGCGGATGAACCCAAAAATTTTGGTTTTTGATATTTTTATATAAATAATATTAATATTGACGAACTGTTTGGCTGTTTTTTTAACTCAATAAATCAAGCGATTTTTTTTATCTAAAATAATATAAAATATTTTTGAAACGATCTAATTAAAAGTATTTTTTTGAACATTGAGGCTAACTCAACAGATTTTATTTAGTCACAACATTATTGTCGGTTTTTTAAGTAAAATGAACAATGACAACTTTTTTATTTATAAATAAATGAAATTTTCTTTTAAAATTATAATTATAGTTTTAAAAGCAAATTTCTTTTATAGCCGGTTTCTACAACAAGTCTTGAGTCCAGCTGTAGCCTAAGCTCAGCTAAGATTGGAATTTCATTGCACCATAACGCATTTGACGCACTCTCAGCTTAAGCCGGCCCTAAATATCAGATCGATGATTTTTTCGTCTTCAGCTGAAAGCTAACCTCAAAAACGAAATATAAATGTCAGTTTCTGGAAAGTGCTGATGTTTGAAGCACGCTCTGTGTTAAAAAATTGATTTGGTGGACTTGGTAGATGACATAAATGTAGTGGATAGCCATATCATGTTTCCCATTCGGAGAAAGATTTTCAACAGAGCAAATCCTTTTAAGGACTAGGAATATGACCGTTTTTTATACGCTTTAGAATATCGAAAGAGTGTGCTTACCTTTACGTTGAATTTCAGGAAAATTTGAACCCAAGCACATTTCTCTTGTTTATTATTAAGTAAATTTGTGCATTTCTTTTCAATTATTGCCTTATTTTCTTCCACTAATTTTGTTAACAGTTGATTTTCATTATTGGTGTATTTAACAGTTGGTTTTGCTTTTTATCTATATTTTGTTCTGCCAATATTTTTATTCAATGCAAAAATTTAGATTTATTTAATGTCATAAAACAAATCGTGTAAAAACAGAAAATTGAAAACATTCAACCAGGAACTATTAAAAACGTCAAAGAACAGGGCAGGTAACCTCAAACTAAAGAAAAAACTAGTTTTTTGCGACGTTGTCATATAACCTAAAGCTCCAAAGGTGTCGTGGATAAAATATAAAACATTTTGCCATTGTTCCACAGACCACCTTAACTGTACAGTGTACAGAAGCAAAAATGATTTTCAAGGGACGAATTTTCTTGACCTTGATTCTCTGCTAAGTATTACATCTGTCATTTTTAATCGGAAATTAAATTAAATTAAATTAGCATATTTTTTGATGTATCTATTCGATTAAAAAATATATTCTGAGTGTTAATCGCAGTTGAGTTATTTTTCATTTTTGTAAATTTATACTCTTATTCTTCAAGTTTCCTTTTCAATGAATGGGCAAAATAGTGGGGACAACATGCTGAATCCTTAATCACTTTTCTTGATAAATAGCGGAAAAATAATAAAAATTTCTTTCGTCATCTATTGGTAATCTCCTTTGGTCTATTCAACAAAAAAATTATTGTGTAAAACAACTCAAAGTAAATCAATATATAACACAATAATAATAAAAAGTTCAAAGTAAAGCATACAGAGTCCATTCGATTGATTTAACAATCACTTGGGAAGAGCAAAATAATAATGGACACTTCCAATACAAAAAACCAATAAAACCAGCGGGAAATTTGAATTTGACAATTGCTAATATTTAGCATTGCACATGCGCTTTTAAATAAAATTTGGACGCATAGGCGGACTTTCGCTTCTGTGTAGTTAAGGTGTTCTGTGACTTGCAATGCAATCTAAACTTAAGCTGCCCTTTATGATAGACCGAGCTCAATAAAAATGGTAATAATGACGTCAGTACTAATGGTAATGATACGTATTTAACCCATATACATAAGGCCGTTTTTTTATATGATGTTATTAAATACAACACATTAGATGAACGCACCTTACAGACAATTAGATAGTCCATTAACAATAAATGTTCTTCTAGCTTACTATGGTCATTTTTCTGTTAAAAACTTTTAGCTACTATATACTATCTTATTCAAAAATCTGTAATAAATAGTTCATTTCCAATCTAGTCTTCGAATAGCTATTTATTGTTCCCTTGTCTCCCCATTTTATACAAACTATTTTCTTTATTTTCTATATTAAAATTCCATGTAATACATTTCTTAATATTTATTTTCAAATAATATTCGACCAAGAATTTCTCAACAATATTGATAAAAAAGAATTTTTTGGAGACCAATATCAATTTCAAAAAAAATTCGTATGAAATTACTTTGTCATTGATATGCCACATAAAATCAAAACTTGTTTATCATAAAAAAATATTCAAAATTAAAAATCTTGAATTTAAACAGCTATACTAGACCCACTAACATACTTTTATTATTGATGCAGGCCATTTGAAATTTTAAATCAACCGCATTTAAAAATACTTCGTACTTTAATGTGGCGTTTAATAATATCCCCCATAGGCGCCACCAGGATTTTAATAGTAGGTTAAAATATTTTGTAAAAATTACTAAAATAAATAAAATCAAAAATTTGTAGATATATGTAATTATGAAATATTTTAAAATAATGTTCACAATTTTTGTTCTATGTTTCAGGAAATGAAACTTTGTGATCTTGTTTTCGCATTTAAAGAATTATCAATAATTGTTTTTCCATACTGGATTTTTTATTCTTTTGATAAAAAAATTAAGCTGTCATTGGTTCCAGGATTTGTAGATTTAAAGCCTCATCGTGTTATTTATTAAATATTACTAAATACAAAATAAATTTAAACAAGTTGCTTGTTTAGTACCTATGTGTTCCCTATAAACGTTTTTTTTTTAGAAATGATTTAAATATTTTTTAATTCAGTTTTAAGGCAGATTCTCAGCCCCAACAGTACGCCTCTATTTCTACATGCAAATTTTTGTTTTTAGTACTTGAAAGATTTCAAAGTGTTTGTTTTTATTTAATTGATATGAAAAGAATGGTCTGGGAAATATAACGGACATGTTGCAATATTTTGTTCTATTTAAAAAAAAAATTCGGTTGTGGGTCAAGTATAATTACAAAACGGAAAATATTTAAATGTCACGACCTTGCTGAAGTTTTTTTTAAAAGTAAAATTCTATTGTTTCAATGATTTTTTTTGGAAATGTACATGCCAAATATAAATATTTGTTTACAATCCACTTAGATTTTATTGTGATTACCAGCTCTTTCATGAAAGATGAGTTTAAAAATAAGCAGTTGGAGGTTTATGCATTTATAATTTTTTTTTGTTAGAAAGCTACATTTTTCAACAGTAAAATTTAAAAAATATTTTGATATTGACAGTATAAAAATTATTATGAATAGTAAAAGGCGTTTTGTTACCTATAGCCCTTTACATATTTCATATACTTGTCATACATTTTAAAAGTATTTTTATATATACAGAATGTTGATTTAAAATATTCTACATAAAAGCTAATAGTAGAAGTACAATAATTTCCATTAGTGAATTTAAAAATAATTTTCATAATTCACCAATAAAATTTTAATCATTTTAATACTAAATGAAATTTTATAATTATTTTTGGTATTTATAGTTGAAAGTAATTTTAAAATTTTTTTGAATGAATCACATTTCAAAATATACTTTAAGGCTACTACAAATCATTGTTTATGCTTTGATTTGGCATTGAAAATATAAGGTCGAAAAAACGTAAAACATTAATTACGAATTGCACTCAAATTCCATTTTATTGCTTCAAATATATTTTGATGGAACTACCAATAAAATTGTTTATTTGTTCCAGTTCTATTATGTTTTCTCTTGAAAAATTTCTTGTAAATATTTATGTGATCCAAAATTAGATTAATTTTTATAGTAGAAGTAATTTGAATAAGAACTTAAGTATATTGTTTAGTTTTTATAAATTTTTGATTACACACACAGAATTGATTGATTAATCTGTTTTCATTGAACCGGTCGATTGAAAAGTAAGGATCATGTCAAAGTATTTTGAGTAAAGAAAATATATTTTCTAAACAAATGAATTTGATATATTGAAAAATATTTTTTATAATCAATGTTATTTTAAGACAGATCCTGAAAATATTTTTGTTAACATAACTAGCATTATATTAAAAACAATCATTATTTGTATAGTCTAAAATTTTAAAACCAAGCAATCTCTAGAGTTTTAATGAATCATTTTCTATTATTTATAAAGGATTATGTTGGTTTTTAAGAGAAATATTTTAAATATTTAATATATAATAAAATTATAAATCCCATAGGTTATCCATATCTCAAATATGGTCCAAGTTTTTAAAAAATAAAGCACAAAGTCAGATACTACAAGAATTTAATTGGATTAATAAAGCAAAGGAAACTAGTTTCGGTAACTAACCATCATCAGGCCTATATGTAAAAACGTTCAGAAATTAGTGAACAACTTTACAATTATAAATATATAAACTTACCTTTATTAAATAATTTAATAGGAGAAAAATTGATCACCAAATATGATACCCATTAAGGGTAGCAAAATTACATGGTACTTGAAAATAAAATAAAAAATGATCTCTAGGAGCTGACAGTACTAACCAGCCATGTAGGAACAGCATCTAATAGGGGGCTCAGACACCGATAGGAACTTGAAGGTTGGAAAAGACACCCTAAATATGGAGGAAGCATAATGGACCAATAGACTCATAGTGAATCATAAATCCAACCAATTTTTTTAAACTAATACCCGAAGTATTGAAGTTGGGGAGAAAGTTTAAATCGCTTGATAGAGATTAGGTCCAGGCAAGATAAGAAAGAAGAAAATGGAGAGAACAGGAGCTTGACAACTGACAGGTGACAAATGGGAAGATAAAAATAGGTTAAGAATCAAATGCAAAAATAGAAATTGTAAATTAAGAGGAAAAGGGGGAGAAGGGAAAAACCAAAGTTGAGAAACAATAATAATGAAAATTTTTGGTGTTTATCAGCTCTGTTTTGTTGATTGTAAAATTCTGTTTACATCGGTCAGATAAAAACTTCATTTTGGGTTTGTGAAAAAAATATTAATGAGTAATGAAATATTTTTTTTAAATATTTGTACTTTCCTCGATTTATAGTTCGTGCAAATAAAGTGTTGATTGATATCGCCCAAAATTTCTACTTCAAAATTTTGAAGGTTGATGTTAAAATTTTTCATAAGTAATAAAGTAATAACATCGAACAGGCAACGTGGAACAGTCCGTGTTTTAAAAAGTTCCTGTGTCTCAGCTAGAAGACACTCCGCAGACAAATAAATCTAGCCTGGGTATTTGAAACAATATTTCTGTTTTATTCGATTTTTTTTTAAACAAACCAAACTAAGTCATATATTTTGTGGATATTTATTTCAGAAAAATAAATTATTTCACACAAAGTAGTTCATATCTATAAAGTACTTCTTTAGTGTCTTTTTTAATTTTTTTTGAAAAATACATTGCCGATTTTTTTGTAATTTTTTAATTTGTATTTAATTTTTCCGGAGATCAACTTAAACATAAGTAAATGTCAATACTAAACATTGACTCAATTTTGTTTTTATAATTATTTTATTATTATTATTTTTAACACACGCGCTTCAAAATTATTCGTAATAAAAAAAATATTACACATAATTAACGGAAAAGTATTAACCTATATTTATTTTTTTTCTTTAGACCATATTTGTAATTTCTGCCACTAATTTTTAGTATTTTTGTTAAACTATAGCTTTCAGAATTTCTGTATTAAGCTTGTATTGAACAACTTTATTTTTATTTTTCTGAAAACTGCCGTGATTTTCAGTGAGGTGTAAAAATTTTTCATGTTTATGTTATTCTTACCCATATACTCTAAATACTAGATATTTTTTGTCGTTATTTTGATTTTATCTGCATTTATTTTAAATTTTATACCTCTTAAATTTATGGAAAAGGATAATCTTTATTTAACTCTTAAAGGCTACACGGATTTAAAAAAAGATCACTGACCTTCATCTATTTAAATTCTATTATAAAATTAGAAGAATTATTATTTTCTTTTTAATAGACAATATGAAAGTTTTCATTTTTATCTAAAAATATTTCAACTTTCATCTCTTAGTAAATATTAATTAACAGGTGTCAGACGATTTTCTGATATGATACAACATGATCACGGGTTATTTCATCTTGTGTTTTTTTAGCAAAACATTTTTAAAATTAGTATTACTTATGTCAGACAAAGTTGGAAGTGTTCCTAGATTTTGTTTTTCATTCGTGACCGAAACAATTTACATATATACAAAAATAATAACCGTCAAATATTTTATACAGCTGTTTTATAGAATTGTATTGTGTAAGTTTGATTAATTTTTATTAGATCCATAAAAATAAAAAACAAGTAAAAAAATTAGGGTTTTGTTTTGTCATATTTTTGGAAATAAATCTTTTTTTTTATTTATTTATTTTTTTAATGGCTAACGTTTTCTTACGTTGAAATACGCCGTATACAAGAAAAGATCCATTTAATCAACATGTAATTAAAATTTTTTAATCTATATTTACACCAAACGCAGTCTCCGTAATATTATGACAAGATTAAAATAGTAAGCGTGTTGACGTTAATTATATGCCAAAAAATGTTATGGAATTTTGGCATTGTAACGGTATCAAGTTAAATATTTATTTACGTTTATTTTATACTTTATCATGTCAATTAATAATTACGGTCACTTTTACAATTGATAATTTGTTGGACTCAAACCGATATGTTTCTAACCCATAATATTTCATTTTCATTATGATTTAGGTCTATACCGGACAATTGCTTAAAATAATACATAGTATTGTTCATAAAACTATACATTTATCTTGCTTTACAGATAACTCATGAATAAGTTAATTGTTTCCTAAAAGTTGTTAATATTTAGCCGAATCGGCAACCTTTGTGTATAAAAAAGCTTTACTGAGCTATTCTAATAGATATATTTTGCACCTTGCTTTTATTTTATTTTTGTCAAAAATTGTAGTTTGTGAAGATGTCCATATCACATGGTGACGAAGTTTGAGCACTGAACTAAAAAATATTAAAAATTAAGTATGTCCCCATGTAGGTGAAGGGTAGGATATGGTTGGCAGTACGATGGTATTAGTCTTTATTTTCAGTTTGCTTTTCCTTCGAATAAGTCCTCTTAGTTACACTGTTGCATTTCTCCTTTAGTATATTGCTGTCTTTATATATTATGTAAAGTTTAAATTTGTGCCATTATTTGTAGATATTTGACGTCATTTGTCCATCTCACTATTCGGTGCTCACTGACTTTTATATGGACGTGGCAATCCCGCATTTATCATATGCGCCATGTGTGTGATTTACCCGCCGTAGATGTGACTCGAGACTCGAACACGAGAGAAGCATAAACATCCGTCAACGGGATGGACGCTTTTTGTTAACCTCACAATTGTTTATATTTCGATATTTTATATGTAATAAAAAGTTCGTTTAAATCATCAAAGTTATTATTACGACGCTACAAAAGTATTTGGTCCTTCGATCCGGATTGATATGAAATCGGCGACAATAGTTTCCTCAAATTTGGATTTCTTCGGTTGGTACGTGTCTTATTTTTTTGAATAAGATTGTCTGACTTTTCCATTTTCGATGTTTATTGCTGCTTCTTTTAATATCCTTGTTATCATTCTTGGATTCTTCTACGGACAGCTATTGTTGCGTTGTCAGCGTATAAAGCTAGCATAGTATTGTCTGTATTTGGGACGTCCGCAATGTAAATCTTGTATAATCGGGCTGAAGGGATACCTCCTTGTGGTACTCCAGCTTCCTGTTCTCCTGGTTCTGATAAGGTGTTGTCAATTCTAATTTGAAACGTTCTTCCTTTCAAATTTCTGTATAAGTGTTGTGTCAGTAGGAGTCTCCCATTTTTCTCACTGGTCCTTCAATGCCAGGTCCTGTCAAACGTTTTGTTATGTAACGCACTTAGGTCGTTACGGGTCACTTTGTCGCCTTGGTCCAGGTTTCGGATTGCCTCGGGCGCCACCTTCCGTTTATAGTGTAAAGGCCACTGCACGGGCAGCTTCAGTGGAGAAAGAAAATACTCCAGGGGTCGATATGGTATCGACCAAAATCACTTGCCCTACTCGGTTTGAGTACATGGGTATTAGCTGCTGGGATGTTAATATCAAAACAAATAAAATTCAATAAATAAACTTATTTATTTATACCGAAATTTCAGCGAAGAAGAAAACGGTGTGTAATGCTCTCTATCTAATGCTGATGACGGACGGTAGTGGCACGTCTCCTAGGCTGGCGTGGTCGGATTGATGGTTTCTTACTCCAGTACAATAGGAATTGACTTCGCTCTTCGGTCCCTATCTCTAAAGGTAGACGGACTGCACTGCTGCTCCAATTGGGACTGCCACAGCAAGTCTTACTTCGAGCTCCCACTGCAGCTGTCGACAACGGTTTGAATTGCCCTACTCGATATGAACTTCGGCGTCGGCGTCTAAGAAGCACATACTAGAGTGTCTCTATCTGTTGGGTGGAGGTTCAACTGGTACGACTGACCTTTTCTACTCCAGTGCCGTGCGCGAATTAATTTATATATTTTAATTTTTACGGTAAAAGTAACTTCGTTACAGTTAATGTATTGAAGACAATAGCTCCTGTCGATTTTGTTATATTTAAAGTCTTGGCTGATGTATTCCGTCAGTCTTATCAGTTGTATTTCCCAGTTTTGGGTTGAATATTTATAGCATCTGTTTGTTTCGCAATTTTACTTATTAATGTTAACAATTGAATGGCTCTATAGTTTCATGAGAAGATATGTATGATTCTTTTCTTGATAGTAATAATGGTAAGAATCCGTAATATTTTTGCTAGACAAAGAAAGTTAATTTGGAAGCCAAATTTGGAACTGGAAATAGGTTTTCCTTCATGAAAATAATTATCAAAATATTTAACAAAGGGATCATTTAACATACAGGTGTATTGAGCGAGAGAGTCCATCGGAATAAATAATTTTAGATTTTTTTTAAATTGAAATTATGACATTTCTTGAGAAAAAGAAACTTAAAATTTACAAAATATCATCTCATTACTACATATAATATATCCAATATCTATTGAGAAATATTAGTTTTTTTTTACAAATTAAAAAATTAAATAAAAACTGACTAAGTGAATTGAATGAAAAAATAATATAAATACTTATTATAATTATTATAAAATTTTCCGAAAAATGATAGTTTAGCAAAACTAAATAATTATAAAAAATAAAATAGCTTTAAACATTTTGGGAAAAATTGAATAAAAAACCGGTAATTGATGAATAATTTAAATCAATAAATCTTTTTATACAAAAATAGCTAAAAGTTTTTTTTTTCATAAGCGTAAAAAAACAAAATACCAACAAAATTAGCAAAAATCTGTCAGAAAAATTGTAATTTTTTTAAATGTAAAACCAAAAGGTTATTCATAAATCAATTGTGGTCTAATCTTTAATAGCAAATAAAACTCAAAATCATGTACCACAATGTATTTAAAATGTTAAAAACGGGGTGGTAACTAGTTTCGGCTACAAGCCATCTTCAAGCCTAAAAATTATTAGATGGGCTTTGCGAAAAAGTGAAAGAGGCAAAAAAAAGTCAAAAATGATGTATTAAACCAATGGTGTCACAAGAAAAGTTTGGGCATGTTTTAGGGGTTCAAAACGCCCCTAAAATTTTAATGGGCTGTACAGATTCTGTGCTTTTATATTAAAAAGATGCTCTTACGATAAGAAAGTCATGTATCTATTTTCATTCTAAAATGTTAAAAAGTTCATGAAATTTTCTAAAAAATCGATTTTCATTTTGTATAGGGCTTCACACAATAAGAGATAAGGCGAGAATTTCAAAAATGTCGTCTCGGTCTCGTAAGTTGAGAGAAAAGTAAGTCTCGTCTCGTCTCGTAACCATTTGTCTCGTCTCGTAAAATCTCGCTATTGCTAGAACCTATTTCTAGTAAAAAACGAAGTAATAATTAAGTCTATTGTAATTTATAAATGCGTCAATATTTATTTATTTTGGTTTTTAATTTGGACGTTACTAAATCATTATTGATATAAATTATAATTATAAACATTTTAATATAATAAAACTTTTTTTCATCCATACACATTACAATATTTTCGCAAACATAAATTTTACATTTCGTCAATGAAAAATGTTGATTAGTTTAAACATATTATTTTATTATAAATTATTTTTTATATAGTAGACACCGTTTTTAAAAAAATTACAATTGTCGAATTTGAACTGGAGGGCATGTTAATGTTGATATCGTTTCTACTATTTTCAATAGAATTGTAAATTTTATTTAAAGTGTTTTATTTTTCTGATGAGTAATTATTCTAGATATCTTTCACGTAATTATTGTTTTAAAGCCGAATTTATAATAATAATAAATAATAAGTAAACCTTCAAGCTTTAACAACAAATGTAGTTTCTTACCATTGGGTATCTAAGACTTAACTGGGTCATAAAATTTTATTTCCCTCAAACCGATTGGAAGCCCTAAAAAATTCGAAACACATTGAGAGTGTCATTTTATATAAAATAAAATATTTCACAGGTTATCAGATTTTAGATTTCGTAAATTTATCGTAACTTATGCAGACCTTTTCTTTATTATAAAAAAAATTATATGTTTATACTGCTTGCTAGTTTATTATTTATGAAGAAATAGAAATATGAACGAGACCAACGAGACTCCATATGCGGTCTCAAAATCGCCTAAATAATTTTCAAAAAGGTCTCGTCTCGGTTTTAGGAGACGAAAAAAATATCCTTAAATAATCCTTGAAAATTATTTTTAAAAATCTTTGAAAAATCCCAAACTAACATTGAATAATTCGTAAAAAAATCGTAAATTATCCTTGAAAATCCCTGGAAGAATTCTTGAAAGAATAGTAGAAAAAGGGTTGGAATAATAATAAACCTTAAAATATCCTTGAAAATAATTTTAAAAAATCGTGACACAGATCAAAAATGACTTAATATACCTTAAAAAATCCTTGAAAAGTCCTTAAAAATCGTTAAAAAAAATCTTAAAAGAGTTATATTACACCTTTAGGCCAGATTTTCGATTCTATTACCAAGAATTAATTCTGAAAGAACCAAAAAAGATATTCAAATAAAATGTTTTTTTGTTTAAGTTGTACTTTATTAAACTTTAAAAATCCAGTTTAAAATTAAAATTTTTTCCACAAGCACGACCCTAGGGTGTCCTTAACTGAGTATTCTAGTAAAGTAAGAGCTTAGTTTGTGGTAAGAAATTGTCCATCCACTTTACTTGACACAAAGAATACACAAACATTTTAATTGTTATCACATTAGCTACAGCCTGACCGGATATTATTTAAAAAAGGGTAATTTACAAAAAAGCATCGGTCAAGCTATAGCGACATGTTTTCTGAAAGTTATAGAAAAAAATTAAGTCGATAAGTTGAATCGTTCTTTCAAACTCTTGTCACAAAGTTAAAGGATTATTTAAGAGATCGGATTGATTATTTTTAAAAGTTAACATAGAAACAAATACATACAAATTAAACTGGTTAAAAATATGAATGCTTACCACTTTTTCCAACCCCAGGCGCACCTATAACAGCCACTTTAACTTCAGAAAGAGACGATTTCTTTCTCCTCATACCTTTTCCGTTCATAGTTTTAATGTTTTTACTATCAGTAATGATAAAAAAATAATTAAAAAAATATATACGAAGAAAAGTTTGTAGTTGAATTAAAAATTTCGCGAACGTGCATGTACCTACACGTGGAAAATTCAAAACTGCATCAACAAACCTCGTAACGTGACTATAGACTTCGCTTCTGGCTCTCAAAAATTCATTATTACATTCTAAAATTAACCCCAAGAGTCATACAGAATCCGTAGACGCGAGTTGCGATGTAAGAGTGTTTCGTTTTTTTTTGTTTTTAATAAATATGTGAAAATGTGGCATCTACTTTATATAATTGTTTTAATAATTATAATTTCGGATTAAAAAGTGATATTTTGAGACCTATGTCCTTGAAATTTTCCTATTAAAAACTTTACTACTATCGTAAATAATATGTTTATATAATTGCAGATAGAACAATAAAAGTTTGCGTCGTATTTATATACACGTATATTTATATTGTCTTCATTTAAATGGATATATCCAATACTCATATGTTCTGTTTTACTATTTACTAATACCAATTTTAAAACTATCTGAACAACTTTTGCATCAAATTAAAATGGTGGTAGCCTTAAGTCATATTTTTTAGCAACTCCATTTACCTCTTAAAACAGATTTACTGGATTTATCAAACTTTGATAAAACCAATGGTCACATATGGCGCAGTAGCCTGGTAAACGAAGGGGCTCCAGTCTATTGTGGCAGCTAAATTATCTGGACTCCAGAGATTAGCTTATGTGGTATTACAGGCACCATGTTAACTACCCCGACAGCGGCAATGGAAAGATCTCTGGGTCTTACTCCTCTCCATATATTATTGGAGCAGGAGGCCAGAATGACCTCCTACAGAGCCGTGTCGGTGGCTAGTCAAATTGATGGGGAGAGGGTATAGGACCACTCTGGACTACTGCGAGAGGAGTACTCACCACACTCTCGGAATGGTTTAGGATGTGCTCTTCCCCAGAACTCACATACAGAAGAACGTCCTTCTTCCGAGAAGAAACAAATGGGAAAAGGGAGAGATCCTATTTCCAGGGACGGCTTATGTACTGTACACAGATGGTTCAAAGACCCCAAGCGGTTTTGAAGCCGGAGTGTACAACAGAAAACCGAGAGTTGATATCACAGTAAGCCTCTGTAAGTATGCTACCATATTTCAGGCAGAGGTTTTCGCTATAGAATTGTGTGCAAGAGAGTTGGCAAACCATCATCTTGTCAACAAAATTATTTATATTTTATCGGACAGCCAGGCAGCTTTAAAAGCACTGAGCTCCAACCAGCGACTCGAAGCTGGTGTGAAAACTGCATCGAATCCTTGGATAGCATTGCTACCAGCAACAGAGTAACCCTACTCTGGGTACCTGGGTATGAAGGGGTGGAGGGCAATGAGAAAGCCGATACTCTTGCGAGAAGAGGTGCAGAATCCGAGTCCATTGGACCGGAAGTACTCTTTTGCATAGCCAAAAGCAGTGCCAAAGACAATATCTGGAAATGGGTCGAGAGGAAAACTCTCCAGCAGTGGAAAGATATTCTTGGGTTAGCTCCCTCTAAGGCATAGACTTCGTGAGAAGATCTGGATTGTATAGCCCATAGGGATGAGCCACAATAGGCCTACCTACCTTTTTAAATATTATCTTTTGTATGCGATTCTTAAAAGTAGTATCCATTAAAATTTCTTAAATTCTGCTTTTGTAGATTTTTATTTGGAATCCTAATATGGACTACCTGAAATTGTATGAAGCATCATTTAAAATAATTATACATGGAATCGATGGATTTTTAAGTCAGTTTTCGAATATAGTATATTCCAAATTTTCGACATCTTCCATTTTCATTTAGGAGACGTATCGTCTGTTTACTTTCGGTTTCTCTGTATCAGCAATTCTTGTCATGGTGATTACCACCTGCTGGTTCCATTGTCTTCTTGTTTTTCCCATCCATCTGACTAAATCGTCTGTTTAACATTTTTCTCTCATATCTGTATTTCTTTATGTATCTTTTAGTATGTATCCCGTTACCCTTCTTAGGGTCTTCATCTTAGTTGTTCTTAAGATCCTCTTGGTTACTGATGTTTCAGCTCTTATTGTTTCCGCACCATATGTTATCACTGGTCGTACGCATGTTACAATCTGTACTTATTTAATTTTCCAAATATATCCGCAATTTGTATAACAGTATACAATAACCAAATAATTGACCAATATTTTTAACATGTAAGAAACTTTCCAGTGGTTAATCTATAATTAAACACTAATTAGGTGTAGCTGTGGAGAGCAAGAGTAATTAAACCTAAAAGCTACTAATAAGATTATAGCTCGTGTGGCGTTTAAGTCTTCTTTGCAAAGTTGAATGTGTCATAAGATGTAGAATAAGTGTATTAGGATAGGTACTCAGTCTTTTGGTATATTTTTTGCAATATAGTTTGTAATTTCTGACTTTACGGTTTTTATTTGAAGATCACGTGCGATAATATAATTGAGAACGAACCACTTAGCATTTAAATTCCATATTTTCTAAACCAATCTATATATTCTTTTATGCAATATGTCTTCTCCGTATTTTATCAGTTCTAAATTTATCCATCCTTCCCTAGTGCCCTTCCGTAACGACCTCTATTGATAATATCTCTTAGTTCCTCTAATATTTGTTCTTGTGTAATAATTTCTTCTTCTGCTTCTTCTCCTGTTCTATTTTCTATTATTAAAGTTTGTTTTCCATATTTCTTTGTAATGTTTTACTTCTCCACAATTTTTCCTTGTTTGGTCTTTATTCCTTTTAATTTGTTTTCTTTTATTTTTTTGAATTTCTGCTCCATTTCTCGTTCTCTATGTCCTGTATCCTTAATTCCATCCATTGCCTTTTTCTTATCCTGGTTATTTTCTTGTTCTCTTACCGTAGTTTTTCATATTTGTTCTAGTTTAATTATTTTTATCCTCTTTAACCTATCTTCTACTATTTTTTAGCGTTCGGTATTGTATGCCATTTTTATATTGCCCCATTTTTCTTTCGCATCATTACTTTTTTGGCTCTTATTACGCCTCCTAGGGTAGGAATTCTAAAAAATCCCCTCTTAGTATTGCTTACGTAATAAAGGCAGTCAGTCTCTTAGGTCATTTGTTTTTATATATTCAGACTTCTGTCAAACATTTGCAAACTCTAATAAGAAATCAAACAGACTTTATTATATGAAAACTTCGCATTGAACATAACTACAAACTTCCAATTTCTCTTAAAAGTGAGCACTTAGATATACAGTCTCATGTAGAGCTATTATATAACTCTTAGAAAATTTTAAATTTTCTGTTGCCGTGTAAGTACGGGCTACGTCGGATAGATTGACATCGGATTCCTAATCTGCTTAGTTGCATAATAAATAATATATTAGTTGTTCTGTATTAAGGTGAATTATTAATCTGAATAAAACACACCTTACTCAAATTGTTGTTTATTAAATGAATGCTAAATAAGAACTGAATTTCAGAAGTATAAATATATGTCGTTAGATACAGTTTTTGTTAAAGTCCGTATAAAAAGCCATTCTTTGATATTAGTAGGCAGGGTCGGCTCCAGGCCAATGAAGATATATAAATATATAACTATATATAACATTAGTGATCTAATATCCTTCGTTTATTTTAGATTAAATTAAATAATTCTTAAGCGGTTGGGACTAAATTTGGTCCCCTCTCCTCATCTTTTCTAATATTGTTAATAACCAATGACGAGGTACAAAAATGAGTAAGGGTATATTCTATTCTATTTTATTAAATAAAATATTTTCGATTTCTAATTCGCTTCATCTTTATTGATTATAAAAAACTCAAACAATTTCAGCATATTACATTATTGTACATTGTCATACATTACTTATTTAAAAAAAAGACTTTAAAGTAATGATTTAAAAATTAATGGCTATTTTTTTTAATAATAAATTTAATATATAGTTTTGTTGACTCCAAAAAATTATTATAATCTTCTCCATAATATTCTATCAAAAGGATCAATATTGCGTGCATGACCCATACTATAACGTCTATGTCGTCTTGGTATGGGAGCTCGTGAAGGTGATTTGCCTAAAATAAAATATTATAGTGATAATACCAATAATTATTATTTAGTACCAAAATGATAGATAGTCACGCCATCTATCGTATCGTTGATGGGTACCACCCGGGCTAGCGGTTTAGCAGAATACAATTCTGAAAACGCGTCTCCAAGTACAACTTGGATTGCCGGCAGATGGGGGAATCCATCAACCATCATAATGCCTAGGGGGAGCGGGCACCTCGCAATAAAATCAAAAACAACAAATAGAATAAGTTTTTGAAACTATACATTCCGACCATTACCATACATGTTTCATCCTTATAGGAATCTTCAGTGGCACTTTGTCGGAATGCATAGTTTCAAAAATCTATTCTATATATCCCAGTGCCACTGAAGATTCCTATAAGGATGAAACATGTATGGTAATGGTCGGAATGTATAGTTTCAAAAACTTATTCTATTTGTTGTTTTTGATAATATTTAGTACTAATAAAATATTATGGTAAATTTTCTTACTTCTCTCCGTAGATATTATAGAAGATATTGAAGTTCGTTTTTGAGGTTTATATCTTCTAGAAATGGCTCGTTTCGTCAAATTAAATTGTTTATCTAGAAATTGCGCTGGTTCTTTATTGCGACTATTATTAAATTCACATTCTAAAATTGAGTCGTTACAAACTGCTAATGACAAGGATTCTGTACTAAAATCTGGATTCATATGAATTTCCTCAATATCGTCTAAAAATAAAGAGTTTTGTTAATTTTAAGTAAGAAAATATTGTTCAGATGGAAACACTTTTAATTGGTAAAAATATACTTATCAGCGCTTTTGCTACATAAAAGCATCAAGTTTATTACAAACAAATTAAAAATTCTGTACTTATCCTTATAAATTTATTACCATATGGCACTTTACGTTCCTCATCAAAATATGGATTTGATATACTAAGTAAATTATTTGAGTTTTTGATTTTCTTATTTAATATTTTTACTACGGTTTTTGAAGCAGAAATAAACTGACAAAGACATTCCACCATTATTTGCCATGCTTCGTATTCTGAAAGATCCGGGGGCTTATTATTTGATTCGAGGCTCATTTTTAACTGCAAATTTTTTTTTACATTTTGAAAAAGTTTTGTTGTCACATTGACAATACATCACCGATTTTTAAGTACCAACAGATTATTAAGCGTACAGTCAATAAATTATCTAGATTATTGGATTTAGAATTATATTTGTCATATCATGACAAGCACCAAATAAGAAACGATGTGAATATTTTAAAGACATGATCGATAACGAAAACAGACGTACAGAAAAAATGGAGAGTCCAAAGGGTATAAGTAAAGGTTCCAAAATGACAAATTACCGCAGTTTTGTCTTTGTCTAATACTTTAACGGAAATTTGAAACTCTAATGCACTTGCGCTCCTTTTTACATTGGATACTAACTTCAATCATGGATAAAACTTTGTATAAGCCTTACGCCATTTATTTTTTTAACTATGATCCAGTTTTTAGTCTAAAATGATAATAAAATTGTAATTTTATCTAATAACTAAATAAATAACATAAACTGCTCGTTTAGAATTTTGTTAAAAAACTTTCATATTTTTCTAAAGTTGTAAATTTTAATTATCTTTGAGCTACATTAGTTGTTTCGTAGGTTTATCTTGGAATTATCATTATTTACACTGCATAATCATAAAAAATTAGTAAATGATATTTTGTAACGAAGTTACTTAATATTTAAAATTATATCGCGCACTGGATTAGAATTAACTTGAAATTATGGAAAATGCAATCTTCCTTTGATAAGGTCAGTCGTACCAGTTAAACTTACTGTCCAGACGAAAAACTTCTTGGCCCAGGTAAAACAAAATGTCTGGAGGAAAAAACTTCTTGGCCAAGGTAAAACTAACCGTCCAGAGGAAAAACTTTCCAGAGGAAAAAACTGTCCAGAGAAAAAAAACCGTACAAGATGAGGGGCAGAAAAAAAATCTTCAGTAAGCATCACAAACGGTATAAAGTCAGTTGGGTAAAGAGAAAAACCTTTTTAACATGGGAAAGACATTTTATAGGAATACCAAGAGAAGAGAGGGATATGACGCGAGGAAATAAGAAGGGAGTATCAAGCGAGAATGAAACTAAAATATATTGAATAGAACAATAATGAAATTACAGGGTGGCACAAAAAACGTAACAAGTGACAAATAAAATTATAATTTAAAACAACCTGCAAACTTACATTTTATTTTTAAATATAATAACTTGCAAAAAGGGGCCAAACATAAATAAAAATAAATTAAACAAAAATAAACAAGAAATATTGTTAACACAATTTTCTTCAACCCTCTCACCATTTATTAGTGTTGAACATTTAAGTGTATCCTTACACTAGATTAATAGTTGAATGACCTCAATTAGGTAGTAAAATTTTAATTTACTAATGCAGAGATATTTAAATAAAACACACATTTTATTTATTATAAAAAAAACTGTTATTTGTAGTTTAATTATTAAACTTTTATTTCTTAAAACGGTTTATGGGACAATCTGACTATTAATTTTAAAATCATATTATCTATATATTATCTAACAATTGTCCTTGAGAGAAGTAGTCTCTTAGTTCTCTTCTATAAAGATTTATTTGTAAATATATTGTGAAAGTAATAGTACGAACCTGTTAAAAAATGGTTCCAAAATTATACAAAGTAGATCTGAGCCCACCTGTCAGGGCCGTTATTCTTTGTGCTAAAGCTATAGGGTTGGATTTAGAATTAATTGAAACCGATTTATTAAAAAAAGATCAATATAAGCCAGATTTTTTAAAGGTAAGTGCCAAAATTAAGTTTATTTCACATAACCATAAATATATAATAAATTGACCAGATGACAATAAAACTAAATGGTATTTTTTTAGTTATTGAACCAAGTTTCATTGCATTAATTTCTTATTTTTTATTTTTTTTATAGCTGAATCCACAACATACTGTACCAGTTTTAGACGATAATGGTTTTAAATTAGTCGACAGCCATGCCATAATGATTTATCTAGTACAAAAGTATGCAAAACATTCCAATTTACTTCCAGAAGATATACAAAAAGCTGCGATTGTCAATCATAGATTATACTTTGATACCGGATGTTTGTTTGTTAGAGGACAAACTATCACTGTAAGTTTAAATTTAAAAATCATAAAAGTGCATTTTAATTCATACCATTCCTTAAATTTCACTTTTTTTACATTCTTTAAACCTTCTGGTTCCAAATTGTAAAATTCTTTATTATCTTCTTCTTTAACTTTTTTAAAATTGCCTCTTGAAACTTATTGACCCCCATAATATTCTCATTTTTACCTTATCTCTTTTTTGTCTTATATCGTCCATATTCCTCAATTTTTTCCTGTTGATCCATTATCTCCAAAATTTCTCTGGACCTAATTCTATACTTCTTTATTATTCCTATCTCATATTCATTTATTATCTCTATCGTTAGCTTCAATTTGCTTTGTACCAACTCAATATGACCATCATATGGATAATATTATTATTATTTTTATCCGTACTCTGTACTAAGGCTACAATTTCTTCTCGCTCTTCTGTTGTTTATCCAAACTTTTTTCTGCATTTTCCACATTATTGACAATTGATACTATTTCTTGTTTATTCTACTATCTAGTCATCACTATTTTTTTCTTAATCCTATATTTTATTTATTTAATTACCTTAATTAATATTATGATATTCAAAGATATTATTTTGTCTTTCCTCCATTTTTTTTCTTTTATATAATTCCTAAATTAACGTTTGGTTTTAATTTTTTCCTATTGTTATAATTTGATCCAATTTCCATTGTAAAATATCAATTTGGTTATTATTATCCTAATAGTTATATTTCCTATTTTAGAAGCTGATTATATACGAAAAGGTGAAGGATGTTCCACAAAAATATTTGGACGATCTTAGAGAAGCTTTCGGAGTAGTGGAACAATTTTTAGGACTTAATGATTGGATAGCTGGAGATCATATGACTATCGCAGATTTAAGTATAGTAACGACTTTAACCACTTGGACTTATTTCATACCAGTAACCGAAGAAAAATATCCGAAAATATATAAATGGCTCAAAAAATTTGAAAAATTGCCGTACTTTGATGATATTAACAAAAAAGGCGTTAACGATTATAATAATTTAATAAATGCTGTTTTAAACTCATAAATATATTTTGCTATTAATTCAGATTTATAATTATAACGATTTTTAGTAATGAAATAGATTTGTGATACAAGGTTAACAACATTTTTTTTTGCTAGTAAATACAGATTCACTTATTACCTAATCAAATCAATGTCATTCGAGTTGAGATTAAAGTTCTACGAAACTTGTATTTTTGTTAATTAATAAAACTTATACAGTGTGAAAATATATTGTAACAAATTTTTTAACAAATTTAAACATACTGACCTCGTAATTATATCTAAACAAAGTAAATTACTGTTTTTTTGTTCTGCGTGTAATAAAATAAAGTTTTTTTTTAGATTATTTTTTACTATCCCAAATTACATGTTATGAATCCTGACTGATTTTTGTTGCGATTTTTTTCCTGGTAAAAAAATCTCAAGTGTACTGTATCGAATCGTCAAAGAAACTTAGAAGTGAAATCATCTCAAAACGCTTGAGACTATGATAATTTTTACACTAAGACCATAGATTTATTACCCTTACAGCATATACCTTAAGTAGGGTTAAGAAAATACAATGATAAAGAAAAAAAATACAGTAATAAAGAAAAAACAAAACAGTAAGAAAATTATACAATACACATATAACCAGTTTCCACAATTATTAACAAACAAGAACTAGAACAATTTCACGATTTTTTCCTTGTGATCTTGTAAAAAAAATTAAAAAAAGAACACGTACAAAATAACAATGGCATGATTCTTATGGTTATAACATTATTTGCCTTACTTTACGCACTGATGTATTAAACAAGTCTATTTCAGTTTGAAATCTCATGTAATGGGGAGTTCAACTTGAAAAATTAGCCCACCTTTTTTTTACATTATTTGAGAAAAAAATAATTTTCCATTGATGAAAAAATCGTGTTTTCTGTTTTTTTCCTTAATATGACATGAAAAAATTGATATTTAAAAATTACTGCATCTATACAACTTGTAGTGCGCCTACGTCACTTATGTGTAATAGCTGCAGCATGATATTAACGTAGGCCAGTTTTAATATCTCAAGTATAACTTTTAAAAAAGACACTGCGACATCCCCCATTTAGACGAAAAATGCTTTCTAAGTTATTGATGAGACAAGTACAGATGAAACTACTGATGGCATAAAGCACTTATATATCAAACAGCAAATTACTACCTGTTCTCGTTAAAATAGTAGTTATCTTTATCTAACAACGCAATCTAATATCTATTTATCTCTCTCGATTATAATGGCTTTTTCCATCTGTGTCTGTATAAGTGAGATTTAACAGCTGTTTTTCATTCGTATTCTCTTCTTTACACGTTTGCAGTTAATGGCTTGACGATAACTTCATTGCACATATATGACGTCACAATCGTAATAGTGATATATTCAAATAATTAGAAATTTGAATTTTTAAATTAATTTATTCAAAAATATAGCTCAAAATACGATAGATAATTAAGCTTAATGGATTTTATTTGATTATTTCTAACTGTTAATAAAGAAAAAACGTTCGGTTATATTTTTTATGAACTCATTGGTACAATACTGATTTCCTACTATTTGCAGTTGCGGTTTATAAATCCACCTTTAGCCTGCTTGTCTAAAGGTACATGCATCCCAAGGTACAACAATCTCCCTACTTTATTTTCTTTTTCTTTGAATTCACCAAGCTCAGTATACTCATTAACAGAAAATTTCCATATTAATAAAATTATCGGTTATAGAAAGATAAAATAAATAGTAGAAAAATTTATTTTTAGTTATAATTAAACAAAAAATAAAAATATGTATAAAGTCTAAGGTCTAAGGAATGATAATAATTATGAACAATACGATTTTTGAACTCTTTTATTATCAATGTATAATATTTAATTTGTTAAGTCATCAATTTTATAATTTTACTATACATAATGTCCCTTTAAATTAAATCCTATACTATTCTAATTTCTTATGTTAAAATATAATTATATTTAAAAATAATCCAGAAAAAAATTTATTTATTATTGATTAGTTTTATAAATCATAGCAATATAAACCATTTAACTAATAAAACTGATAAAAATTCAAAGTGAAACAAACATGACAATTGTAAATATCTAGATAGAGGAAAATGTTCAACTTGCTGTTGAAAAATAAGTGATTATTAATTATCAGTATTTAATTTAGATAATTGCTTTATAAATAGTATGAAGTTAAACAAACAGTTAATGACATTAAAAGTAAATAAGTAATATCTCAGTTTTAAATTATTATCAATGAGAAAATGCAGAAAAATTTTATGTCACGAAATTAAATATTGAAAATAGAACTAATATTTTTAAGATAAGTCAACATATTAATATTGCCTATTCCTTATTGAAAAAATGTTATTTCAAGTATCTCATTTTAATATTTTTGTAGATGTATGTTTATTTTTACAATATTTTACAATACAAGGTTGCGCAAATTTAAACAATATTGGGATTTCGTAAACGTTAGTTAAAAAGAAAAAAAAGATAGTTATTTCCAAGATGAATTAAATGGTTTTTTCAAAATTCAAATATCATTACCGGTTTCCGAGATATTCGAAAAAAACCAAAATTGGTTTCTTCGGAAGCGGTGCCGTCTTCTTACGTCCGTCAAAGTACGGTGGTTGACGTCACAAAAACGGTGAGTTAAGTAAGGCCGTCGCAGCGACAGAGCGTAGTGTAAAGTCTGAAAATGAATTAAGTGTCATTATAGATGATCTAGACGCCGCACTTGTTATTATTTTAGATGCAAGGGAATTATCAGATGAAGAAACAAGAGAACCTGAACTTGAATTATTTAATTAACGCAGAATGGAAGGTGACACCGTTTTTGTGATGTCACCCACTGTACTTTCACGGCCGTAAGAAGACGGCACCGCTTCCGAGGAAACAAAAGCTTTAGGGTCGCTTACCGGCCCATTTAAGTAGTTCCTTTTGATAATTTTGATACCTTACCTTTTCCTACATCCACCTACATCCATTACAATGTACATCTGAATTCATTTACTTGGATACCAAGTTCCCATATTCAACTCTTTCTTTACTCCCTTAGTTTTGGGAGAATACCTATACATTACATTACCCCCAATGTTTTCCTCTTACCTAATGTACAAAATTTTATATTTTCAATTCTTTTGTTTAAAAAAAAAATTATACCATATAATTAAGTACCACACTATTTCAATTTAAATTTCAGTTTACTTAATATCTACAATTTTGTGATTGATTACAAATTTAAATAAATGTTTTAATTTGTCCCATGAATACTTTGATAAGTCTCTTACTTTACTATATAAATTATATTGTTTTCACGGCAGTATTTATTGACCTGATGATGGAGATTGTTAGGCGAAACCATTTGCCGCCACACTCCATTTTAACTTTTTATTATTACATTATTGTGGTACTTGACGTAGAAGTTTTATTACCTTAATGATGAACTATTAAACACCTTGCAAGTATCGAGTGACGATGAAAAAAATTTTAGTGGCGACGGTGACAATTTTGAACCCAAAGTGGCCACTGTAGGGTGTGTTCAAAAATATTGTTAGTCAGTTTTTCATTAACTCAAGATATTTTTTTACAGGAGCGGTTTTGTCGGCTACACAAGGACAACCTCAAATTCCAGTTATTACAAGTTACAAATCTTGTTTCAGCTGCTAATCCGCAACTCCTTCTGCCACTACAGCAAATACTATTCCTAACGAACTGTTACATGGAAATACCAGGAAATAAACCTATGACTATTTCAGGGCAATATGTGGTGACCAAATTTTAGGCCAAATAATAGATAAATCTAATACTTTGCAAAGGAGATTTTCCAGTCTCAAGGTGTTTTGGAAAATTCTCGAATTAGTAGGTGGAAGAATGTAACTTTTTAAGAGATGTTAATATCATTGGACTTCTTTTTAACTAAATCTGGCGTGGGAGGTCCCACCTGCACTGTTGTACCACGTCAGTTTTTACATCAGACCAGTACTCTTGACAAAGTCCAGAATAGTTCTGATCTTAGCTTTTGCTATCTCTTTGGATTCAGGATACTGTACCCCAAATTTCCATTGTCTATCCCTGTTCAGGTTCCGGCAATAGCATAATATATGAAGAGGACTTTTTCTCTCATTTTCTACATAGGGAATCTTTCGATACTCCTTTGAGGTTCAGGTATCTTCTGAGCCCGCAGGGTACCTAGTGCAGTTTTATGATCCTGTCTATTTAGGCATTACAGTAGATTATCTCTGCTCTCGGTTGGACCTTCTATAAGTGCTTTGGACTGTCATGCTTCTATATGACTTTTTCCTCTTCAAAAAATATTCAAAGGTAATATCACAAGAGCATGGAAAATAATAGATTATATGTCTGACTCACGAGACGTATTTTGAGAAACATCACGAGAGCGTAGCTCGAGTGGTATTTTAAAAAAATAGGTCAATATTATTATTATTTATTTATGACAATTGTATTATTATGTATTGATTGCAATTTTATTACAATTTATTTATGGTTATTTTATTATTAGTAATATAAGGAAATGATAGATCTTAACTTAGATATAACGATAAAAATAATGTTAATACGTACTTCTGCTATTCATACAGTTATGTGAATTATTTAATATTTAATTATTTACTGAAGCACTGTTGCGTGATTCTGCCCCTCGGTGTGGATAGATTATTATTTATTGTTTAAATATTGTTGAATCGGAGTACTCTGCGTGATTCTGCCCTTGGTACTCAGTAGATGTTCCATTTGTGAAGCACTTTGCGTGATACTGTCCCTAGTGCTGGTAGAAGAATATTCGTGTGATGCTGTCCCTAATATAATTAGTATTTAAATGATTAGTTACACTGTTGCGTGATTCTGCCCGTCAGTGTAGGACTCTGCCCCTAGCACTCAGTAGATATTCCATTTGTTAGGCACTTTACGTGAGTCTGCCCTTAGTGCTGGTAGAAGGATATTTTGCGAGATTCTGCCCCTAATATCCTTGTTATTGAAATAATGAAAAACACTGTTGCGTGATTCTGCCTCTCAGTGTATATTGATTAATATTGTTTAATTGAATTGGTATTTAAATAATTAATACTTATTATGTTCTTATTGATTCAATATAGTAAAATTAAAAGGAGAAGACGATATCTACGCACCTTTAAATTATATTTGATTACGATCTGAATGAATGTGATAATAATTGCTCATATGTGTACAGTTTTTTTTTTTTTTTTTTTTTGCATAGGGTAAGTGCCCATTCAGCCAGCCACAATGATGTTTTTTTTTTCCCAATGTTGGGTTTTTTGCATTGGTTTCAACCGAGCTATTCCATAATAGAGTAATAACCGGGTTTATTTGTTCAATTATGGATCCCTCCTTCTCTCGATCTAGCTACAACTTATTATAGATTACGTATGCGTGATCATTCTGTATAATAATTATGAATGCTCGGTTAGAGATAATGATAATATGTTAACCAATTAAAAAAAAATACACTGCAGTGAAAGAGACGGCAAAGTAATTTATTTGTTTTAGTGTTTGTTGTGATGGCTCCCAAGTTGTACGGTGATGTACGTAGTCCTTGTGTTAGGGCTGTATTATTAACTGCAAAGGCGTTAAATCTTGAGCTAGAATATATTCCTGTCGATGTTATTAAAGGGGAACATTTGGAACCGGCATATTTAAAAGTAAGTAAAATATAAAGTCAATAATAACCATACTTTGAAACATAATAAAAATCAGATTAAAATATTATTAATAATATTATAAAATATCAACACTATTTTTAAAAATTATAGTATGAAATTCCTATTAGATTAAAAAACTTTATTTTGAAATAAAATATGTTATTGATTCCAAATAAATGTATTTACTCAATGAATGTCATTCATTTTATAGGTTCCAGACATTTATTTCGTATATATTTATTGTAAACTAATATTTAGGTTTAAATTGCTATTAAATTGAAAAAAAGTGTTGTTATTTCACTATGTAGGCTATTTTTAACCAGGATGAAGGTCACAGCAAATGCCAAGTAAATAGTAGCTATTGTAGTTCAATAACCAATTGTGTGACGTTAGCGCCCAAATTTTAGTGATACGAATGGACATGGATGAAAATGATAAAATCCACCTTTTAAATTAAAATTATCCGATTTATTCCAATTTTTTAAATTTATAAAATCAATTATTTTTACATGTTTTCTTAAGTTAGCTTATCAGTTAGAATGCTAGCTACTAATATTTTATGGTAAAGAATAACAAAAAATTTAAAGGTTTGTTTATTATTTTTATAAATAATTACACATACCACCAAAAAAACTGTTTTTCAAATATGCAAATAGATTTTGAAAATTTCAATATACAGGGTGTTGTTTCAAGGTCACAATTGCTTTCTATTTTTTTGTTAATCCGGACCTGGATTTTTCTTGTGATTAGTGTACCAAATATCAAAGAAATGCACGGGGTGATTCGACAGTTATGGCCCCAGGAAGAAATTAGCAAAATCGATAAAACACAAAGGCCGCCAGAGCCAATAAATGTGGTATATCTAGAACCGCCTCGGTGACCTCTATATTCGCGTTTTAAGTATTTCCTTTTCCCAATGAAAGAAACACCCTGTATAAATTACTATTAAGTCACATAATTACATAATATTTTTAAACGTTTTTAAATATTTTAGATAAATCCACGACATACAGTTCCCAGTTTGGATGATGATGGTTTTTTGTTATGGGACAGCCATTCTATTATGATATATCTGGCAGAGAAATATGGTAAAAACAATTCCATTTATCCAGAAGATATGAAAAAACGGTCGATAATCAATCAAATGTTATTTTTTGAAATTGGAGATATTTTTGCCATTCACAGATTTATTTCGGTAACTATAATTTTATTTTTATACCAATAATAATAATAATGTTTTTTGATAATAGGATAGGTAATAAACTATTAGTAAAAGAAAGTTTTAATGAAATGCATGAATATATTAATAATTTTTAGACTCTTCCAAAAATGCAATTTCAAATTTTTATGTGGAAAAATTTTTTTTGTTTTGTTTTTCAGTTTCCTGCTGTGGGAAAAGGCATTGTTGCTTTGTTTTATAAATTTCTGTGGGAAAAAATGCATTTTTTGCTGTTTTTTGTTTTTTCCAATTTTTTGTAGGAAAATAATGCTCTTGTTTTTTCTCCAATTCATATTTGAAAACTGCATTTTTACTGTTTTTCTGTGAAACTCATCAATTTACCGAAAAATTAGTAATTCTAAATTTTAATCTGTGAAATTTAAATGTGAAAAATTTATTCCTGCTTCTTTTTTCAAAATTAACAGTGGTAAAATGCATTCCTGTTTCTTTTGTTTAAATTAGAGTATGGAAAAATGCATTCTTGCTTATTTTTTTTTAATTTAACTATTGAAAAAGCATTCTTGCTTCTTTTTTTCAAATTCGAGTGTAGAAAAATGCGTTCTTGCTCCTGTTTATCAAATTAACTTTGGAAAAATAGATGCTTATTTCCCAATTCATGTTTGTTTTTTCCAGGTCTTTTTAGAGTTTTCTCCTATCTTTCGTAATAAAATTTATTTATTTTTGTAAAAATTTGCACTTTATATGTGTTTTTTCCATACTTTCGTTTTCATTGAAAGAATTTTAGGTAAAAACTTTCCCATTGGAAACTATGGGCATTTCAATATCATTTTTTTCTGATTTTCTGCGGAAAAATACTTTTCGGCGTTTATTTCTTTCATTTCTGCAATTTTCCGTAAATTTTCCTTTACTTTCTTTCCGAATCTATTCCAACAGTGATTCTATAATTATTGTATGTAAACTTTCATTTGCCAGAGTGATTATCTAATTGTTTATTTTCTCCTAACACTCGCGATGAAACCATCTAGAGAAACAGGCGATATAAAAGGGCGTAGATAACTTTGTTTTTTTGGGGCCAGTGGTAATTTTTTCCTGGGGGGGGTCTAATCCTTTAAACAAATATATGTTTGTTGGTTTCTTTATTTCATATATTATATTTCTTCTTTTCGTGTTATTTTATT
Organism: Neocrepidodera transversa; assembly: GCA_963243735.1. Lineage (NCBI taxonomy): Eukaryota > Metazoa > Arthropoda > Insecta > Coleoptera > Chrysomelidae > Neocrepidodera > Neocrepidodera transversa. The sequence goes on from OY725355.1 coordinate 10,090,325, forward strand.
GGTATCCTGGGGGGCGGTAATTACCCCCTTTACCCTCCCCATATCTACGCCTTTGATGTATTGTCTTCTAACCAATTCTATAACAGTATTTCTGATCAATACTATAATAGTTTAAGGTAATATATTAGACTATATAAGATACATTCCTGGAAATGTTAAAATAAATTGTTTTTGTGGTTTTACTTAATGTTCTTTAAAGTAATAAATTACTATTATTAAACTTAATATATTATTATTTTTTAGCTGCAAGTTATTCATAAAGGATTAAAAGAAGCACCCGAAGCCCCGCTTGCAGTTTTGGAAAAAAGCTACGATTATGTAGAAACATTTTTAAAAGAAACTAAGTACATAGCTGGGAATGAAATGACTATAGCTGATTTTAGCTTTTGGACTACTCTTTCGAACTCGTCTGTATGGGTACCGATAGATGAGAAAAAATATCCAAAAATTGCAAATTGGATTAAAGTAATGAAAAGTTTGAGATACAAGGAATGCAACGAAGATGGAAAACGGGAATTCTTAAAATTAATTGAATCTGTACTGAAAAAATAGATTTATGTTTTTTTTTTTAAAATTAATAAAAAAAATTGTATTTTACATGGAATATTATTTAATGTTTTAATAAATTTTTACTTTATAATTTTTGTTACATAAAACAAATAAATTTTGTTTAAAAATAAATGATTGAAATATTTGATTTAGTTATTTTCGTTTTTCTAAAATTTTGTACATTGGAACAATTGGAATTTTTGATAATTGTTTATTGCTGTTAAAAAATCTGTATTTATTCTTTTTCGTCTATTTAAATCTAATACAGGGTGTTAAATTTTTAACTGATTTCATCTTCTGAATTCCCGCATCATTAGTAAATCTCAAGGTTATCAAACTGTTTCTATAGAAACAACATTAGAAATTAAAAACAAATGCTCGAAATAAGTATAAGTAGATTAATATTTAAATTTAGAATCTTATTTGTGATGACCAATCACGTATCTTCAGAAGATTACCAAAGAAGAAAAAGAATAAGTCTGAAAGGTAAGTTGGGGTATCTAGGACAATTTTACGGTTGGCGGTTGGCAATACTGCAACACAGTGCCTTCTTCTTCCAACACCAAGCCTAACCTCTCTTTAATTAATGGCGGCGATGCAGTGAAATTTTTAATTTCGTAATGAAAACCTACGAAAACGACGTGATCTCATCTTCATTTTAAGCATTATTTACAGAGTGGCGGTAACTTTTAGTAGCATAATGTAAACATAAAATATTATTTCCAGTATTTTTCTCTTTGAGCATATAGGTTAGAGTGGGCGGTCCAGTTAACTCAACTAAATTTTTTAAAAGGGGTAAATGAGTTCATTAGAACCTAGTTACTACTCGGTTTTTTCGACTTTTGTGAGGTTTAAAACGTCAATATTAATCAAAATCTTGATAACGAATTTTTTAACGATGACAGTAACTTTCATCCCCTCTTTAAAAGACAGTTAAAATCAAATTTAATATATTGTTTCAGCTTTATATTTTTTTAGACTATGGTGAGAATACACATAAGAAAAACGCAAAGAAGAGTTGACTCAACCTACTCTCAAGAGAAAATCCATACATAGGAATGGATACACTTCAAATCATAACAAGGTGGTGGTGGTGGTATTTAATCAATTTTTTTTGGCTGTTGACGAAACGGAAATTGTGAACTGTTGGATAAAAATGAGTTTGGTTTATCTATAAAGAAGAAGTTTTGGGCCTAGTTCAACTTTATGTATAAAAATCTTGGGTTATTTACAGCTTCTTTGAAGTTACAGATCAAACTGTAAAGGATCTGAATCTTTAGGAAAAACCAGGGAGGCGAATTTTACTTGAATTTCTTTCTCATTTTTTTTACTATTTACTTCTTCCTCTTTCTAATTTTCCGACTTTCTTACCATCTCTTAGATCTATTTTGTTTGAATTTATACCAGCACTTCACTTGTATTAATAATAATTAACTTTTCTTTTAATAGTAATTGTCCACTCAGTATATTATTGTTCTGTGGAAAATAGACTGTCTAATGCCATTCGCACCCAAACACACACACTCCGTATATTTTTAGTTTGGTCACTATTTATGAACTTTATTATGTCGTCTCTTTATATTTATCAAATTATATTATCAAAATTTATTATTTAATTAATTGAAGTATTAATTTTCTTTCAAATTTAATATTGGCAACAGATTTGTATACAAGTAAAAGAATCTTACCAATACTTATTCCTGATGTGACCATTATTATCCCAGATGAATTCAAATTTGGAATAATCACTCTCAGAAGAATTTATGCCCAGATGACTTTGCGCCCCACGTTGCTTAGCAAGATTTAAATATGTTCTATATGTTAAAAATTCTTCTTTAATCGTGTAAATTTTTTTTTAAATTTTTGTACATAATGTCTCTTTTGTTATTTGATTTGATTAAACCGTATTGATAATTTATGAAAGACAAGAACTCATATCTCCACAAAATTGTTTAGATTAGCTCAGAATAAGCAAGTTAATATTATAAATTTACCGAACGATACAAAACATATGTTGGACCTCTTAGATTTCCTGGTTTTTAACGGTGTCAAGGCTAATTGGGGCAGAGAACTGTATAAGTGACAAACAGAAACTACAGCAGAAAAAACAGATGGGAATGCTTTCAATGACGAATATAAAGAAGCTGTGGACAAAAAAATGAGTGCTAAGAAAAATTATTCCAAATTGAATATAAACTGAATACTATAACAGTAGCAATAAGAATGTAAACACATCTATAGAAAAAAATAATGAAGTGGTTGAATAAACACTTAATTAGCTTACAGAAGATAAATGACAACAGAAAAACAAGAAAATTTTATACAAGATGCGAAAATCCGAGTCATGTTAAAATTTCGTAGAGACAGAATACTTGAGAAAAATTATTCTATTTTTATTATGATTTTTATTATTATTATAAAATTGTCTAATCTGTTCTATAGGTTAATTCGTGAAAAACATTTCTGCATTTTTAATGACTATAAATTGGAACTGTCATTTAAGTAACAGGCGATGATATTTCACGATACCTATCGTGATATTACTATACCAATTCACATTAAGTTATGTGCGATGCATAACAATATTATACTTTTATTTGTGTCATGTTTTTATATTCAAAAAATTTCAGCAAAATTTTCCATCATGTTATATGAACCATGTATGTATTAAGTATTCTTAGTTAGTTTTTTTATTTTGAGTTAAAAATGAAATTTTTTTGGTTAGAATTGTGTTATCCAGTAAAAATCCTACATATTGTGGTTCCGAGATTCCAAAAATACAGGATGTTTAAAAAAAACAATAATATTTTCTGTTTTTTTCCACCTTCCATACAAAACAGAGTATTCACGAAAATAGTTCTCTTAGAACTCCGTTATTTCAAACAAATAATTCTTATGAAATTCTTAAAAAAAGACAAAAATAATTTTTAACAAATTTAAAAGTTGCTTTTAAAATCTAGACCACTTTACGTGAAATAAAGATTTAATATTTACATTCAGCTATATAAACATTCAGCAAAAAAGTTTTACTGATATATATCACATAAAGTAAATAAACTTGTTTTACACGTAACACGATTGTCTGCATTCGTTTTATACACACAATCACAATCCTATTACTTGTTTTTTTTTTGGTATAAAACATCCAGTTTCCAATAATCTTTGGGACAAATTGACGAAAATTTATGCAATCGCCGTTCTGGATATGGTTCACTATAAAGTCTTACCCCTTTACTATTACCGCGAGTTTCACTGTAAGCCATCAACATATGCATAGTATTCGCGAACTAAAAAATAAGCCATACACATAACCGTAACACATTGAAAATAATGATTAAGTTCTTGTTAGTTTCTAAGAATTTATCAGATAGAGCGATGTTGCCATTACATTTTAATTTAAATTATTTAATTTTTTTTCATAACAACCGTTAATTTCCCTAATAGCACACAACGTCCTTGTGGCGTACAATATATTTCTATTTAGCGTCTAAACGTCCATGGACTTGGTATGTATGCCCTTTGAATGTTTGTTTTTGAACAGTATTAAGACGTCCACGATATATCTATTGTTTGTACAATTTGTGTAGAATGTCCATACCGGATATCCAGTATGTGTCCCTGATAGACAAAAATACGGACTATATAATATATGTCTATATCATATAGTCTTAAAATAGTCCCTGGTCGACTTAATATGGACTTCGAAAACAAAGTCCGAGGTGATCTCCCAACAGGACAATATAAAACATTCCCTCAAAGCGGACGCTCTCAGCCCTGGTATGAACGTTATTGAAAATATGGTCGGTAATGGACTTCTTACAGCAGTCCCTCTAGGACATGATATGAACAACATAAAAGAAATATAATAATTATCATGAATAGTTTTCTGAGGATGTTGGCACAGCAAAACCAATCAGAATACGTGCACGTGACGTGGAAAGCAAAAAAAAGCGCAATTGCAAACTCATCTTTCGTGCATTTAACCTTCACCCGCCATTCGCCATTTAGACTATTGACTGTTCATGATTTTCATTTGGTTACTAATTTACTAATATTTTCAATGGGGTGCTTGCTTGATTTTAGGTAAATGGCCCATTAGAAACCTGACCAATAAATATTTAACCCATATTTTTTTAATTTTTTAAAAAACCTGTATACGCCCTATAATTCAAAAAAAAAATAAAAACTGTGACGACTTAAGGTAGCTCGGTTAAAAAAATATGCGAAAGATGGCGCCACTCTGATTTATCTGAATTCAAGTTATATCCGACAGTTTTCTGTGATGTGTCGGTAATAAACGATTAACTACATCTCAATACTATAAATCATCGCAAGGGGGAGTTAGCGTCGGAGTTACGTATTATAAGGAATTTTGTACTAAAACGTAAGAATATAGTGAATAAATAACGTCGATTGTGGCGCATTCTTCGGAGAAATAGAGAAGTCATGAATTTAAAAGTAATTACAGGATACTATTTTCTCTGCTTCCTTAAGACGTCACACATATATTTAATATTCAAAATTAAGGGCACTGGACGTAAAAAAAATCCCAAATTCTGGTCTATGTTCCTCAACAGGAGTAATAAACATATTAAAGTAAAAAAAATCAAAATGCAAAGTGAATACATAAAATATAATAAACACCGCGACCTTTCTTCGAATATAGGGTTAACCGCGATCCGTTGTACCAAAAGTAAAACTCTGTCTGAAAGATGGAGCTCGCTCAGTACAGACTGCAAAGACGCCCGAGTAATAAGAACCGGTGAGATCGTTAACGAACGTGAACGCCTGGCTATAAATCACGTAGATGAAGCTAAAAATTTCATAATATAATTGAACTGGTGTAAATAACAAAAAAATCACTTCCTCTGACGTTCATTGTACCAAAATAGGACGTTTTGTGAATGTCCATAGTGATATAGTCCCAAGTGGATTTCTAGTGGATGATCCCGGTGGGCGTTCGAATTCAGTTCAATGCTGTGACATTAGTCCTTCTGACGTCTATAGAACGTCCACTGTATCAGAAAAGGACGTCATAGTGATGTCCAAAATGTCCGAAGAAGACGTCCTATGGATATCTTGTGGGACAACTTTGTGCTATTAGGATTAGGATATGTAGGTTAAAAATAATGTCCTCTACCTATTCCTTTATTTGGAGCAGTATTTATAAAGCCCTCTATAAGTAAATAAATTTCGTTGATGATTAATGATCATATCTAATAATCGTCTAGACACAAGCCCTATAAAATATTAGTTATAATAATAATACCAAAAATAAAACAAAATAATTAAATATTTATAGGTAACAAATAATTAATAAAAAGAGAAAGTACTAAATTATCATTAAAAAATCTATTGTAATTAATATTATTTCTTTAGATGGCAGAAACGACATGAATGAAAATTATGGAGGAGATTTAGCAACAGCAACGTACGAATTTCTTGCAGGTTTTCCATTAAAAGAAATTGCTATAGGTTTTGATACATCACTAGGTAATTATTAATAATTTTGCGTTTATTTATTATAATTACACATAATTAAATATTGCAATATTTAATATTTTCATTTAATTGTAGATAAAGAATTTTTCGATCATCTGGTACGAATATTACAACATGGTCAAATTTCCATTACGACGTTTAATTTATCCAATCCTGTTTCACAGAAAAAAGTAAGCTATTATGGATCAATAACAATCAAACCAAATAAATTCATTTCCAGTATTTTCAACACGTTTCAACTCAAACAGAAAATTTTTTTGCTTCTACAAGTCTTTTCTTCGGAAATCATAAATTATATGAATATCTATTAATAGAGGTAAGTAAAGGGAGATAGTCTATTTTTTATCAGAAAAATTTAAGAAAGCGCCTTTAAATTCGTCCCCATTAATCTTATCCTTAAATTCGTCTCATGCTAAGTAATTCAATAATTACATAATCTTATTAATTATTGCTAAAAATTTACATTCCAGTGAAACAGGATTCTGTTAAGTATACTGTCGATTTGCATTGAATAGTAAATCCCGGTTTTGATTTTTTTTTATTTAATTTTGGGCCGAGTTTTGTTGCTCCTTTTTGTCTAACTGCACTATTTGGGGATGCGTTTAGGTACACTTGTCCAGGTAAGAAATTGACCAAGAGATTAAATTTAAAGATGGGGATAATATGTATCTTTATCTGAGAATAAGATTATTTTAAGGACGTATATTTTGTAACCAACTTTTAGTTTTCTATTAAATATTACATTATCCTACAGCGAATATTAAATATTGTTAAACAATATCAAGTTCTCCTAATTCTAGGGAATTCTCATTAGAAACGAAACAATTATGCCATTTTTTTATGCTGAGTTTCATCTATTATCATGTATATTGCATTTCCTTTTGATTAACTGTGATTCCCTTTTTTGCGGAACTTTATTTTCTTCTTTTTGTGTAGGACCATAAGTAGGAAATCCTATAAAGTGTAAGAAGAATTTCATGTAATTGGGGAAACAACATTTTTATAATATTTTGGTACCGCTATTTGTTATCATAGTGATATTTGGATCGGAAATCCATTATCTAAGATGGCACACTAAGTCTGGAGTTTATCATCGACGGAAATGAATGGCACAATCAGATCGCCTAAAAAGGCATCGGTGGTAAGACTCGTTACTGAAGATGTGGAATTTAATTGAAATTGATCTAAACAATTCATAACTGATTATAGACGGTCAAGTTTTAGTGAACAGCATTGGAAAACCAGTAAACGACGCTACTTTCAGAGACCTCATTGCAATTTTTATCGACAGGATAGTTCAGCTTTAATGACCCTATTCCAGAGTCGACATTCTTTTCGTCTAGTATCGTCCAGGTTCAATTAAAAGTAGGACCCGCTGCAAATAAACCGAGGGGCATTACAAGTGCAGCCATTCGACTGTCAAAAGCTTGGAAGAGTTTTATAGCACTGGGGAAAAATAAGGACAACCTCGCACGCTTTGTGTATAAAGAACTTCTTAATATAATTTTGGGACGGTCCAAGTCATTATATTCGGAGGGAGAGCTCACATATGAAGAGAATATGAGATTAACCAACCCCAAATGTGACGTCAGTGCCCTAGCTGCAACACATGAAAAGTACTACATGCTGTCCATTCCGATACTGACAACAACATCATGGCTAGTAATTTCGATATCTGTTTACTGCTACTACAGCACTTCTATAAAATGACCAGTTCTAAAATGTTGGTGATCAGTAGTATAGCGGAAGAAAGGAAGTCTCCTAGCAGCAAAATAATTCCCAATAGAACGGTCTGAACGCTTCTGAACGACCCAAGGCACTATACATTGATTTCCCCATCAAAGGCAAAAGCTGAGAAATTTCTAGTACAGCTCTACAAGGTTGGTTTCATCAAGTCCCACTTCAGTTTATTTAATGTTAAAATAATTCTTCTTCTTTAAATAAGTGAGCAAAGACGTATCCATCGGGGATGAAGTCAGACATTAGGTTTTCGGTGACCTTACCTCCAATATGCGATGCAACTGCAACTATACTTCGTAAGAGGCAATTACCAGCTCAAGACAGGATGGAAATCGGCGTACTGTGAATAAAACCAGTTTCTTAGCACTGACAATTTTAATATCTCCAAAAATACTTGAATGCTTGTTTTCTTAACTTTGCAATCCTTCAATAAACAATGTAAACTTAATAAAAACCGGAGACAGTGAAGTGATCGAGGGTTTTTATTGATAACAAAATTTGACATATTCAATAAAATTTGACATTTTTAATACAATTTGGCATTTTCTCCGCGTTGTACTTGGGATTTAATTACTTATCTAAACAGAATTTATTAAAAAAATGTTGACGTCTGATTGGAGTATTTCATAATTAGACATTTTTGACGCATTTTCCTACATTGTTTTAACATTGATTATTTTGATATACATATTGAAAAATATTATTTAAATGTTATTTCATAATCAAATTCTACAAACAATATAGAAAAAAATCTGTTCTAGATCGATGGTCGAAACTTAATAAGAAGAAATACAGTATTTATATTTTATTGGGGACGAGCACCATTTTCGAGACATTTTACAAGAAATATTGGATACTCCTTAAAAGCTTATGTTATTACAAATCCACGAAACGATACGTATATATTTATTTTAATTTAGTTAAAGATTAAAATAAAAACAGTAATTAAAATTTTAGATACCGTTTATACTACAGTCAAACTACTTCTTACAAACAACACCATTTGGAAATGGTAAATTGGTGGAATCAAGACAAAGGTATTTTTCACCATCCTACTTTACCAATTACGAGATCTGTTTATGAAAATTTTAAAGGACGAATTCTACAAGTACCAGTACTTCATGTAAGTATAATATTAAACGAAGAAAACTTATCAATTAAACTATTTTTGAAATAAGTACCAAAACATGTTTGCCAGTGGAAAAGCTAAATTAATAAAAATTGAATAGTGAATAAAATAATTAAAAAAATGATTATATAATTAAATATAGTGCTAACTCAAATTTTTTAGTTGCATGAACTATTTATTTTTTTTTGTTTTTTAGAAACCACCATGGCACTTTGTAAATTATATTAATTCTAACTCAAATAGTTCTACTGAAAATAAAACCATAGAAGTAATTGGTGGTAGAGATGATCGTATTTTGAAATTATTGGCAAAGAAACTGAACTTCAGGTCTGTAAATCAAAATACTGCCAAATGTCTAGTTTTTATAATAAAGTTTTAGATTTAACTACTTTGATCCACCAGAGAGAATCCAAGGTACATCTAATCCAGAAAATGGATTTTTTAGTGGTGTCATAGGATTAATAGCAAGAAGGGTAAGATTGTAAAGACATGTAAAATATTTGTAGTGAAAATATAAACCAATAATTGGAAATTAAACCATTAGTCGAAAAAATTTAACACCAAATTAGAAAAAATTACCGAAAATTTCGGCAGTAGGGCCAATTTTAATGAAACATATGATGACATGACATACTTAAATCACTTCAGTCACATACGCACGTTATGTAATTAAAATAGCTTATTAGATAAATAAATTGTTACCTTGCATTTTTTATCCTGTTCAGTTAGAGTCATTTTTATTTTAGTCTAGTTCTAGCCTTCAAAGCATTAACGACGAATTTTTGTAATTTTGAAAATAATTTTTTAAAAAGAAATTTTTTAACACAAGGTTATTTAATTGGCGCAGTCAGTAGGATAACGCAATAATTTCGCGAAAAGCTACAGTATGAGGTACGATTTTCCGGCATTAACTTTCTCCTATGGTAACACCCTTGCTGAAGATCTACAGAACTGGATTCATTGGATAACAGAAATTTCTGAGAATGATAACGACGTGGACAATAAGATTCCTAATCCTCAATCTTTCACTTCCAAAAATAATACAAACTAGCGATGTAGAAATACGAGAATTAAATACACACTTATTACCGTTAGAACTAGGAAAAACAAAATTAGGAGAAACTAAATATACCTTTTTGCACTTTGTTGATTAATAATCCAACTAAGAAATATAAAAAGCATTTACGATAAATTAGAAAGATCTTTTAATTTTGCAAAATTTGAGGATTCACAGCTCATACAAAATTTATTCTAACATGCAAAATATTTAATACCAATTAAACAATTTCTTCTCTTTTGATATTCTAAACAAAAATAGAAATAAACGGATTTTATTCGACGACTTTGGAACTATCAGTAAATGGCTGTTTGGAACCCTAGACCACGAAGACGAACTTAAATATAACTCACAAATTCAAAAATTAATAAAAAATTAAAATTCAATGTCCCATCAACTAAAATTACAAACTTCCCTTTATATGAAAACACAGACGAAAAAACAACAGGAAACTCGCTAATACTGAAAAGATTAGAGTGGAACCCATCGACAACCCACCAAAATGTGAACCAAGACCCGCCTCTGAAATTACATTCCATAAATTTTAAAACCATTCCAAAATTACAGAGAGAAGCCATTAGACTATAAAATGTACCAGAAAAATCAGTCCACCCTGTAATTTGGAATGTACCTAGCCTATTATTAGTGACAAGGGGAACAATCAACTCGAAAACAACCCCTCGTCTGTATTGGTTTATCCTAAAGAGAGAGGCCTTATATAATTGAAATAGCTTATTAGATAAATAAATTGCTACGTTGCATTTTACTTTCCAGACCCACCTCCGAGAAGGGAAAGTATTGTGAACAAGCTAAAAAAAATTTTCGAGATAAAGATGGAAATATCCATTTTAAGATCACCTGAGATGATTCCATTTCCAGATGAAAGTCTGTCTGTGTGTATTCTTCCACGATAGAGCCCACACATTTAATCCAATTGAGCTGAAATTTCGTATATGGGTTTGGGTTACCAGTTGGAAGAACCCATTAGTTTTTGTACGATATCTATCAAACGGAAGTGTCACTATCAAAAAATGACAGATGCAATATGTCACGAAATTTGACTTGCAATATGTAATTTGAAAACACTTGAAAAACTATTCAGAACAGTCAAAATTATTTCTTATATTGTCACCTGTCAAAAATAAAAAATGTCAAAATTTTAAACGTTGAAAAAGTATTCGTGGATACTCGAAAAGTTTTGGGGCGACACAACCGATTTTCTTATCCTGTTTAGTTACAGTCATTTTTATTTCAGTCTAGTTCTAGCCTAAATTTTTAAAAAGAATTTTTTAACTAACGTTATTTAATTCGTAGCTGTAGTGCATCGAAAAAATACATTTTTAAGTACATTTTCTTCAGAATATTAAAAAAATTAGCAAAATGAAGCTAAATTGGTTAATCGGGGGTCATTGGGGTCGAATATGATATCGAAAATTTACTTAGTGGTACCTGATAACCAGGGCTACAGAAGTGTAATATCAGTGGCGAATTATATAATATATATTAAAAATGTATTATACGATTATATTTTTGGGGTGAACCCAAACTTTGTAGACTGCATTTAACGGTAAAAGCGGCATTCCAGCATCTCTTTATCTTGAAAAGTAATTAACCAACTTCAAAATTAAACTTTGCTCTTTCTCATTATACCGGGAAGGCATTTTGACAAAAATTACTGTCAAAAGTAATAATCGTCGACATTAGTTAAGAAATACGTTGAGAGACCAAGTTGGACAATGTATGACGTAACGGCAGAGGATGGTTTAACAAATCCTACAACTATATATTGACGAAAACGTAAAACCTAAACAGTCCTAAGCATGCACCCTTAACACTTTCGCTGCACACCATTACACCGTTGCACCGCTGCAGTTACAGTATAAGTAGTCATTTCTGGCATTCATGACCAACGAAAAAAAAACTTTAATATGTTATACTATATGTTTATTAAAGTCATTCAAATGTATTACTTTTATAATTATTGTAGGTTTGTTCTGGTTTCGAAAAATATCTGCCTGATAATGTCAGGCATATGCACAATAGGACACGCACATGTGCAGTAGATCTAGACACGATTCTTATACTGCACATGCTCCTAACATTCTCAGACAGATATTTTGCGAAACCAGAACAGACCTAGTGTTAGCATCAACTTCTGGAAATCTAAAAACATTTAATTAGTTAATCTGAATAAGAGTAATTTTAATTACATATTACCAGAACATTCAATATTGCCTATCATTCATATTTTATTTGTCGTTTTAAATTTTTCTGAAGTGGAAAGTGTAAATGGGCATTTTTATCTGTCTACTGTATCTAAATTCGATCTTTGTTTTGAAATATGGCGGCAATGTCGGGTATTCTTCTCATTTTCACTTTAAATATCGTAACATTTCTTCAGCTAATTTCAATCTTTGTATGCCCCTTTCATAAGATTCAGTAAAATATACCAAAAATGGAAATTAAATTTTGGTTTTTTGCTTAAAAAAATAAATGAGCTAGATATTAAATTAATAAAGGTAAACAAATTCTCAACCGTACAGAACAAAACATTATAAAACCATATTCCAATGACAATTTGGACCCTCTTTATTTGCTACGCACTTTATTTGTAACTGATGTAGTGCAAAATAACATGATTCTAAAACCATTTGTAAATACCAGTTTAGTACACCCAAAACAAGCACGACCTCTACAAAAAATATACACGAATAAATAAATTTTAACATTCCAACGATATTGTGCAAAAACTCGTGATTTTTCCACAAGACACGCACATATTGAATTTAACTCACATTAGTAACATAACCTAATTTATTCATCTTCCTTCCCAGTCGCTTGGCCTGTTGCACTAAAACTTCTCATATCAAGCCTAAAGGACCAAGCACTTTTCTTATGGCGGTTGGGTCCTAGGCCGATTTTTTTTAAATTTGGTGGCTCAAAAAAGTGACATTCGATACATTAACTGTGGTTTACTCTACTACGTAATTTTCTATTCATAAATACTTATTTTAAATCGTGAAATATATTCAACGATGCATTTTTATTGAATTTTGTGGAAAGTAAACATCCACGTTTCCTCAAAGGTAGCAACGTCGTGGCGGGATAGTATAATCGATGGACGGATGGATGGACGATAGCTGCTATGTGAGCAGAGAAAGAGCAATGAAAAATATCTTCCAAAAATAACTACCAGCATACAATGTATCTGATAAATCTATGACTTATCCAATTCATGTACGTTTTTGAATCCGTCCTGATTTCAAAAACCATAAATACCATAAATTGACCCATGACCCATAATCTATGATACACATGACCCATGACCTATGATACAGATGACTCATGACTCATGACCTAAATTTTACACATGTATGAAGTATTCTATATATAATACTGTTTGTCCCATCAAAATCTGAATATTAATACTAAATTTAAACTCTAATGCCATTTTGTCTTTGGTTCTGCGCATACTTTTTCTTTTACCTCCCATTTCAAATATACATACACTACATTCCTTGAAGTCAATTCTATAATTATTTGTTTTTCTAGTTTTTTTATACACTTTATATAAATATACAATTCTTATCAAAAAATGACTCTTTAAGTATCGGCTAAAGGAAAGCAAGTTTAAATAAAATAAAATAAGCATAAGAGTATGACTTATCCAAATAATGTTATTTTTAATTGAAGCGTTCCTGTATTTTTTTACGTCCTGATTTCAAAAACCTAACCTACCATAAATTGACCCATGACCCTTAATCTATGATACACATGACCCATGAGCTATGATACACATGATCTAGGACTCATGAAATAAACTTTACACATGTATGAAGTATTCTATACATAATACCATTTGTTCCATCAAAATCCGAATATTAATACTAAAGTTTGACCCGAATGCCATTTTGTCTTTGGTTCAGCGCATACTTTTTCTTTTACCTCACATTTCAAATATACATACACTACATTCCTTGAAGTCAATTCTATAATTATTTGTTTTTCTAGTTTTTTTATACACTTTATATTAATATACAATTCTTATCAAAAAATGACTCTTTCAGTATCGGCTAAAGGAAAGCAAGTTTAAATAAAATCGATTAAAATTAAATAAGCATAAGAGTAACGACTTATTTTTTAAGACAACCTGTATGTTTTTTTTCACGAAATTCAATTTTAACGCATTGTTTGCTATATTCCGCAATAGTAATAAGTATTGATGAATAGAAAATTAGTAATTTAAATAAGAGAGTAAAGTATAGTCAATGTATTGAAAGTCATTTTTTGGACCACCCTATATTTTTAGTCATGGTGCAATGAGCAAAAATGATCCATATGACTCAAGATACATGTGTAGAAAATTTAAAAAAATTGGTCTGGGGCCCAACCGCCATAAGAAAAGTGCATGGTCCTTTCTATGCAACATTTATCGATTGAAATATATCTCGTATTCTTTTTTTGATCTCCGGCATACAATTTCCATGATAAATAAAAATAAAAAAATCATAAAATATTTCGAATTCATATTTATTTAATTTTATTCAGAATCATTATTTTTAAATGTATATTGAAGTCGGTGAAGTAACCCACAACTCCCATATTCATTTGCTTGCTTGCTTCTTATTTTTACCGTCTCTGCTACTAGAGCTAATCTTAATGGGACCTAGAGGTAATTGTAGGCTCCGAACCACGGTCCTAGACCACCCTAAACCCCGGACTATGCCGTCATGCAAGTGATCTACTGACCAGAAAGTGTTTTCCTGTACTACCAACCCCTATCAGTTCCACGAGACATCCGATCTTATTCGGTCTGGTTACTGGCGTGAATGTAACTGCTCATGGCACAAATACTTTCCCTATGTCTTATACGACTTTTTTCCACTTGAGTTTCAATGGGATTGGAACCCACATCAACCAAGTATAAAGGCTGATTCCTTAACCAACCTGGCCACCGTATCCGGTTCCATAGTCATTTACTTATGACTAGTAGTGTTACTTGTATTTTTGTATTAGGGTTTTTGTATATTGTACATTAATTTGATAATAATACATAAAGGTAAATGTATATTTTAATTGTGATTGAGTTTAAGAGTCAAAATTACAATTTGCGATTAAAATTTATATACTTTTACAGGAGGCAGATTTATATATTGGTGATGTGGGTCTAACGTATGAAAGATTTAATTTTGTAGAATTTTCTTTTATTACACTAGCTGATAGTGGAGCGTTTGTTACACACGCACCAAGTCAACTTAACGAAGCATTATCATTATTAAGACCATTTCAGTGGCAGGTACTTATATCTATCTATAATTATTTCTAATGTATAACTATAAAAATTTAAGGTATGGCCAGCAATTGGTTTAACGGTAATTATAGTTGGACCGTTCTTATACTTATTAATAGCTTTGCCAAATACATGGCAGCCCAGATTTAAAGTTCGATCATCAGCAAGATTATTTTTTGACTGCACTTGGTTTACAATAACTATTTTGTTTAAACAAAGTAAGTATTAAAAAAAATTAAAAAAGTTGGAAAGCAGAATTTGATTTTAGCTGGTAAAGAACCCAAAACTAGTAACAAATCAAGATTTTTTATTATATTACTATCTTTTTCTACAACATATGTAATAAGTGATATGTACTCAGCGAATTTAACATCATTATTAGCAAGACCAGGAAGAGGTATGTAATTTTTTTAGGTTTTAAAATAAGTAAAATTGATTAGTATTAATATTTTAGAAAAAGCAATTCATAATCTATATCAATTAGAAAATGCTATGTTATCGAGGGGGTATAAGATGTATATTGAAAAACATGGTTCATCACATAGTTTACTTGAGGTAAATAGATTTCATCGTACAAAAATATATTATTATTTGACCTGTCATACATAAAACTAGTAGAAAAGTTAGTAGAATATAATTTTTATTTAAAGCAAATTGAAAATTTAATACCAACTTAATCAATAATTTTCAAACAAAGCAATTTCTATAGTAAAACAGTAAATATTTAAAAATAATGTGTTATTTTAGAATGGAACTGGTATATACTCGAGATTATATAAACTAATGTCATATAGACAAGGATATAATAACAGCTTAGTGGATTCAGTTGAAAAAGGAGTGGAATTAGTGAAAAATTCTAAAAATGTTGCAGTTATGGCAGGAAGAGAAACTTTGTTTTTTGATATTCAAAGATTTGGTATTTAAACTTTATTTATTATATTTAAGCGATAAATAATTTTAATTTAAATATCATATTATTATAAAAATATAATTATTTGAGCGAAAAAATTTACAATTACCCTAAACCCATGACTATGTGTCCGGTTATTTATAATATTCTAATAGTCCAAATTAGACAACTTATTAAAACTATTATTATTTTTTATTGTTCTTCTGTTTTACTGTTTGTATTAGGATCAAGCAATTTTCATCTAAGTGAGAAATTAAACACAGCTTACTCAGCTATAGCACTGCAACTAGGATGCCCTTATATCGAAGAAATTAACAGAATGTAAGTACCTATGCCCTAGCTCTTATCCATTTGTCTACCTTTAATCAAACGAGTTCAAATAATATACCACATATTAGCGTCATATGACCGATTCAGAATTCATTTTAATTTGCTTATATTGTCTTCTTATTTTTTAAGCCTATTTAGGATTATAATTAGTAGTAAAGGTAGAAGGGTTCTATGATAAATAACACTTGATGAAATTTCTCTAAAATGTTCACCAAGTTAGTGTAAAAGAGGTGCAAGAAGAACCAAAGAGTCGTTTAAGTTCCCTAGCCTCAAAAAACACACTTCTAGCTTTATGTCCAAAAGCAGTAGTAGGATCTGTAGTGTATAAAAATTTAAAATTTATCATTTATCGGTTAATCTGCTTTTTTTCAACAGAAATGCTACTCTCTATATATTGTAAAATTCATTATCCTGAGATTGCAATAATGACGATTACCGCTTATAAAAATTCCGCCTAGTTTTGGTGTTATTAACAATTTAAAAAAATGGCGAGAGCACCATCGTGCATTATTTAAAAAATCGATAACTCCCTTAATAAATTTTTTTGAGTAAAACTACCTTGTTTTTTGAAATCCCCGCACTTTTTACTAACTTTGTCCAAATTTTCATGGAAATTGGAGAGATCGTATTTTTCAAAAAATTCCGTTTTTTCGAGCCAATTTTTTTTTTGTCTCTAATTTTGATGAAATTATAGG
Organism: Neocrepidodera transversa; assembly: GCA_963243735.1. Taxonomy (NCBI): domain Eukaryota; kingdom Metazoa; phylum Arthropoda; class Insecta; order Coleoptera; family Chrysomelidae; genus Neocrepidodera; species Neocrepidodera transversa. The sequence continues at coordinate 10,107,527 of OY725355.1, forward strand.
AATGTATAGAGAATGACAATTGAAATGTGGGAGTGCTATCTGTTTTTTTTTATCTTTTTTTTTGGAAAAATACTTTGAATTTTCTAGTTACTTATTGGTTGAATCCCCTCCCTGTATTATGCATTTTCTAGTGTAGTTTGGATATTATAAACTTGCGGAGTTTCGTTTTTTAATTCCCCATAGTTCAGGAGTTATTAACAATTTAAAAAAATGGCGAGAGCACCATCGTGCATTATTTAAAAAATCGATAACTCCGTTAATAAATTTTTTTGAGAAAAACTACCTTGTTTTTTGAAATCCCCGCACTTTTTACTAACTTTGTCCAAATTTTTATTGAAATCGGAGAGATCGTATTTTTCAAAAAATTCAAAGGGGTTAACCTTCCGTTTTTTCGAGCCAATTTTTTTTTGTCTCTAATTTTGATGAAATTATAGGAATATATGGAGAATGACAATTGAAAGGTGGGAGTGCTATCTGTTTTTTTTTATCTTTTTTTTTGGAAAAATACTTTGAATTTTCTAGTTACTTATTGGTTGAATCCCCTCCCTGTATTATGCATTTTCTAGTATAGTTTGGATATTATAAACGTGAGGGTACTGACAGACGAATGTCTTTTGAGAAAAACAACTTGACTTAGATAACTAGAAAAACACTAAATATAATGTGTTTTGGTTATCTTTCTAAAATTCCTTGAAACGACGAAACAAAATACCATTAAAATTTGCTAAAAAAACAAATAAAAATAATATACCGGGGGTTGGTTCGTCACAATACCTTTTTTTTGAATTTCGATTGAAACTCTCGACTTATTAAAATGTCAATATACATATATTTGTTTTATCAGATAAAAGTTCTAATAATAAAAATCCATTATTTTACAATATTGTTTTCTAAATACATAATCAAAAATTACATTACAAGAAAACTCATAGCAGGTTAAGGATATTGCCAACTACATCCTATTAAAACTACAAGACTTAGAGAATAACAGAACAAAATATAGTATCCTGAAAAAAATAAATCCACCACAACCATCATTACCATGCGCTGTAAAAGAAAAAATATTATCAATAACAACACTACCAACAAAAAAAAACTATAACTAATTCTGTGAGTTACTGAACAAACAAAATTATATAATGAATTTAATTATATTTCTTAACTTCTGCCATAACTTCATGGATTATATTTACTTCCAATTAATAAACCACAAATTCTAATTTTCAGAAATGACAACATAATTTTTTTTTATTAGATTAATGGCAATATTTGAGGCTGGAATAATTACCAAAATGACGGAAAACGAGTATGAAAAATTAGGCAAGGAAAAAACATTATCATCGTCGCAAATTGCAGAAAATGTAGCTAAGGACACCAACAAGGATTTAAAGAGACAAATTAAAGTTGAAGAGGAAAGCAAATTGAAACCAATTAGTCTAAAGATGTTACAAGGAGCCTTTTACCTTTTATGTTTTGGAAACTTCTTCTCTGGTAATTTAATAATATTTCTTAAATCGTGAATAAAGTGACTACCTATAAGTTTATTTATTAAATTTTGAACTAAATACAACTTTTTAAGGGCACTATATTTAAAATAATTTCTTCGTTTAAATAGAAAAAGTATGATTTCGCTTTGATTAAAATATAAGCAAGTTCATATAAAGTTTATTTGAGTTTTCTATAGCAGATTACTCTACACTTTTTCGAAGGAGAACGTAGTTTGTATATGTTTAATAGCTACTCATAATTTATTGGACAGAAAGCTGTACTTTAATAATATTTTAGTCACTAACATATCTTAAAGTTATTATTTCCCATAACGGTTCAATTAAATTAGTGCCAGCCTGTATGATATGTCAATAGAAAGGAAAAATGGCGTTTATTCAGTAGAAAGCGTTTTAGGTGTTAGATGGAACTTCGCCTTACTGGCATAATAAGATGCATCGATATCTAATCGAAGAACATCGTAGGATTGGCCGATGTGTTGAACAAGATTTGATATTGTTCGCATTTGTTTTCACCTGCTAAACCCTCCTGGGTTATTTGTCCTGTTTCTTGTACCCTGCTGAAGGAGTGGTTCCTCCTTTTTAGGGATACTTTTATTATTTATTATAACTAAGATATTTTATTGTAATTAATTGCATTGGACACTTACGAGCCGATCAGCGTGAGCAGTGAACGTCAGTGGTGGGAGCCAGCTCATCTGATGCCTAGAGGGGCATCCTCGAGGAAATCTTGAAGCTCATCCGGAAGATCCTTCACTTAGTTCAGATTCCTAAGATTCGTTTGTGGGAATTTCTTGAAGAAGGCTCTTCTGTTCCTTTCATCTGTCCATTTTGTTTGTAGGGTCGCCAGGGCGTGGGTGTTGGAGCTGTCCATTCTTCTCCTGGCGTATTTTCCCTGCAGCGTTTTTAACCTAGAAATAATTGTTGGTATATTAGTATGTGGTTATAAATTTTTTCTGAGGGGAATCGCCAGGGGAGGTAGGAGCATTTCCTGTTGATCTTTCTCTCGGTTGTTGTTATGTCGTGCAAGAGAGGAAGGGAAAGGGTGGAGAAGTTGAGGGCTCTGTAGTCGATTATGGGACGGATGTAGGTCTTGTATGTGTGTAGCAACGTTCTAGGTTTACATCTGCTAATTTGACTCCCCAGTGCTCCGATGAGAGAGGTTCGCTTCCTTACTCTTTCCAGAGTTCTTTGAACTTCAGTCGCTCAATTAAGAGTGCGCGTGAAGCACACTACCAGGGTGGCTTTTCTGTAATTTCAGTGAATCTGAACATTTGCAGTGCGAGGAATACGTTCACATCATATTCCCTTCTCAGATAAAGAAAAAACGCTATTCTACAAGCATAGTGAGCCTGCGGTGACGTGATATGATTTTTGCAGAATTGCCAATGTTTATTCCTATATTTGAACCAATAGAAGAATTGCAAAAGGTAGATCTTAGGATCAGTCATCAGTCAACTCAAATATCTAATGTCAATCTGTAAATACCTTTTTAGTTCTAAATAAATCATTTTAGAATGAACACAATTATTTTAAAATTGGAATCAAACCCAATGAACAGAGCACAAAAAAACCTATTAAATTCACAAACTGTCACTACTTTTAAATGGGAAATTAACAGAAAAAATTATAAAAAAGATACCAGAAAATCAAGGGGATCAATTGCATTGCACTTACTTCATCCTTAATTATTGTTCCAGACTTTTATAAGGCTGCCATAAATGGAGTGACAAGATTAATAACCTATAGAGCAATCTTTTTATAAATGCCCATTTTGGTAAATTGAAGCAATTGGTTCTAGGTAACAGTTTTAATCAACTTCTTAAAAGTTCTCTTACTGCCTCAGAAATTGAGTATATGTTGTCCAACACTAAAACGACACCTACAACGTCCCCACTTCTCCAATTTTCCCTGTGTTCTTTCGTTTCCCACAGTCACCCAGTTCACCTGCAATTTATTAAGAGAAGCAATTTCCCTAAATTTTTGCGTAAAGTGAGCTCTCAAATAGTTAGAGAACACACTATTCAGATTTTCAAGAGAACTCCGCCCACTTTCTCATGAAAACGAACTTTCACATCAATACAGAATAGAAGTCCAGGTCGTTGAATTTGTCCAAGGGAACGAGTCTCTCTTCCCAGAGCCTGAAGTTAGTTTGGTTAGCTTTTTGGAAGTAAATAGGATGCTTGAAGATTCAGTTGGGTTTTTTGTGGGTTGAGCGCAATTCTCCAGTTGCTACACCATTGGGAGAAATAGTTGAGGAGTTGGTAGATTTTGGTGTTAAGGGCTCTCGTAGAAGGAGCAGTGGGGGATATTTGGGCCATCAGCGTAAAGCTAGAGGTCTTTGGTAGTAGAGGGAGGGTGAGGTATATCGTGCGTGTAGATAACGTACAGCATGGGTACCAGTACTGAGAGTTGGGGAACTCCTGCGAGAGGAGTGAAGGGATATGGTAGGGAGTTTTTGACTTTGACGCGGATGGAGCGGGTACTGAGGTAGGAGTGGATGAGTTTTATGAGAGGGATGGGGAGTCCGATGTTAGAAAGCAGGACTGCCGATGCATAGTGAGTGAGGTTGAGGGATTTGGCGGCTAGGGCGTGGAGTCTCACAAGTGCATCTTGGGTGGAGTGTACAGATCTTATCCCATGTTGGAATTGGGAGATCGTTCCCGTTTCATCCAGAAAGTTCCAGATACGATCTTTGAGTAATGTTTCAAAGAGCTTACCTAGAACATTCGTCAAAGATATAGGCCTGTAGCAGTTTGGGAAAGTAGGGTCTTTGTGGGGTTTGGAGATAAGGATAGTGTGGGCGGATTTCCAGCAAGTTAGAAAGAAGGAGTGCTGAAGGCACGCGTTCATGATGATGGTAAGAATGGAGAAAATGGTGATTTTCTCTTGGTGAGTGCAATAAATATATAGTTTGGTTACCAGCACCGCCAACAACACTGGATGAACTTCGAAATCGCATTACTACTTTTGTTACCATTAAAGATCGATATACACTAAACTCAACACATCAAACGATCAAAACTTAGAAATTGTTCCTTTCTATCGAGATGTCATATACTGTAATACTTTCTTAAATATATACTTTTAAAACTCGATGATTCTTTTGTTGTAACCCTGTATATAAATATATTCTAACAGCGCTATTAATTTACTTTACTTAGAAACTTGGATTTTCCTTTTGCAGATCTCTAAATAAGATTATTTTTTGTAGGTTTTATTTTGATTGGTGAACTTGCGTTTTATCGACATCGCCTCAGAAGAAAAGCTAAAAGAAGACGTGCGTTAGTGATAAAAAGATGGCAAAAAGTTATTAAAAGAAAATCTCATAGAATTCGTTCTATAATTGGACGGTTTTATAGAAATGCAATGCATGATGCATTTGTTTCTACTTTGGAATACATAGAATAGATACAAGATTATATTAGAAAATACTAGATTACTTTTCTTTGATTTTAACGTGCACAACGCTACTGAAGGATATGCGCCAGATACATTGTACCACCATATCCAGGGTACAAACACCAACGTACAAACTATGTGTACCCTAAATCCGAGATATGATTAAGAATACTATAAAAGAAAATAAATAACAAATAAAATCTTTTTACCCCAATTTTATTGCAATTTAGCAATGTCGATAATTATATATAAAAAAGGTTTGTGCATTTCATGAATTAGAAATAAATTTTTTACACAACAAAAAAAATAAGCATTAGATTACCGCTTAGAAAATTAGGATAAATATAACAACTAAGCAATAATACTTAAACCAATTAATTTCGATAAATGCGCTATATTAAGCTTTATAATTTTATAAAGCGAAACATATAAGGTAATAGCAATTAAAAATAAAAAAATTATTAAAACTAATTCGACTTGCTTGTATTCAACGGTGTTACCTTGTTAACGGTACACCAATAGCCAAGTTTACGATCGTTCTAACAAAAAAAGTAATCCAAGTCCTAAAATATAATGATCCAAAGAAATTTTAATCCCAACCAAGAATCCCGTGCCAAGGGGTTCCTTTTGTTCGAACTGAACAGATAAATCGCTAAAAGAGGTGTCAAATACAAATCCCCAAGGGATGAAGGAAAAACTACAAAATAGATTTGAATCCCAAAACCATGCGTAAACTAAAATTTTGACAAGTTTCTTCTTTTAAAATCTAATCTCGAATGGAACATACAACCCTCAAAATGTAACTGGATTAAGTATTTATCTCTTACACAAACTATAATAAAATATTTAGTTTCGAATATAAATGTGAAATTTATATTAAGCAACACAATTATAGTACTGTTATTACTGTCAATATGCTAGGCCTAATAACCGTTAGGTCGAAGCGGAAAAAATTAAGTAGTTCAAGATTACCAACCCTTCTTTATCTTTACGTGGTTAAAATCATAAAAAAAATCGGTAATATTCATAAAATCTGAAAAATATTAAGTATTGTTCTAAATATTTTAATTGGCTCTGAAACAAATCTATAATTATTTTAGAAATGGAATATTAGTAAATCAACGCCCATTTTAATAGATTTAATTAATGGTAACAGTCCATGTTAATTATATACATAAAGTAATTAACTGAATTTACTTTATTGGTTTCATTAAAAATCAAATTTAGAGTATCTTTTCGTGTTAAACAAATCGGTAATAAGGTACGTAAACTGTCATTTTATGTTAATAATTGACATAACGATTTTTTGGATGTAAAAAAAAAACAAATTATGAAATTACATGTGTAAGTTAAAAATTGGTTAGAAGTTTATTTTTATCAAAATTTCTAGTTGTTCGCCATAACTTCATATGCATTATTATTTGTTCTTTAGCTTTTTAACTGTAGTGTCCAGTCCGGGCTTCTAGTTTAATCAACAAATAAAAACAACCACGTATTAACTAATGGTATAAGGTAGTGGGAGCAGAAATTACATATATACATTAAAATAATAAATTTATATATTCTCTAATAACTGCGAAATTTGATGTTTTACTTAATTTAAAATTTTGTGTATAACATATGACCAATATGAGATATTAATTAATATTTTACAATGTAACTGTCACGACTTTTCTAAAATATAAAATGAAGAAGTATACTGGGCTCCTGCGATATCGGGGCTATTCGGCCTCTGCGGTATTAAGAGGTCTTTCACAGTATAGACTGGCATTGTGGAGGAAAAAGATAACAAGACTAACGTATAAAATGTCTATGGTTTTTAACAAAAGACAAAATACTTTAGACAGGCCCTTATGTCTATAATTGATTGTATTTTCTTGTACTATTAATTGCTAATGAAATCATAAGTCAGTAACGAAGCCAAAAAAATAATAATTTAACATTATGCGTCCCTTTCTCTCCTTATCTTGCCTGTAATAAAATAAAAGACCTCTCAACACTGCAGAGGCCGAACCGCTCCTTGCGTCTGGTTAACCTGTTTCTTTGGGCCTTAAAAGTGCTACATTACCGGACAATTAGGGACTTAGGAAACCATCTATTACCACTGGGTAGTCTTTGGATCATTAGGTGTCCAGTATTATTGCTACAAGTTGCACGACTTAAATTAGAAACAGATTAATAGAAACGGTAACCTACAGATTACATTATAACTATTAAATACAAATTTACAAGATGGTGGCTTTACACAAATTACAAGATGCTTGTTTGACAGCTTTTTCGACTTTAATATTATTCATTTCATATTTATTTTGACTGCAAAAATGATTATGGCATCTTAGTATGTATCAAAAGTGCTTATTATAGAGTCATTGTATCCCACCCGCTAACGGTAACATTAACGCTATTCATAAGCTGAACTATAGAATAACGTTAACATTACCGTTAGCGGGTGAGATGTAGAGAATGTCTATTGACTTTAGAATGTCCGATCGTCCGACTATGCCAGCGATAACTCAAAACCGGTTTCGACTTTTAGAAGTGTGTTTTCAGCAATTGATAGCTATTCATCTTAGCTCGCCCATCTACTATTTTCAGTGACCTAAGTCAACTACAACCATTACCGTTACCAATAGTGATGCCACTACTGTAGGGTATTAATAATACTGATATGACAGTGCTAAAAGAGTTGACAGTGGTGTACCATTTGCTGAGCTACTTGAATACTGTTAGCTTGTTGGGTTTATGATTAGTTGTTTATTCTTCTCAAAGTCTACCATAGTAAACTTAATGGTATCTTGTCAAAGGCTATTTACAAATCAATATATAGTAAATTATCTTTCTCAGCCTTTTCTTTATGATTTAAGTAATTCTGATGTATAATTGACCTTTCGGCTCTAATCATCTGCATCTAAATCCATTCAGTATTATGATACTAAATTTTTACAATCTTCTTTATTTACTATTTTATATTTAGTTGTTATGAATATTGTTTTGCATTTTCCTTAGTCTTGTGTTCCATTTATGTAATTATAAAATAGTTGTTGAAGGATTAGTCATATTCTGTTTCCAATTTTTACGTAGATCTAGATCACATGAATAAATTATGGCAACAGCTAGATTTAACTACTTTAGAGACTAAAAAAATTAAATTATTTTAAAATTATATTAATCCTCAAATAATTTAATAAAATTGAACATTATCAAGTTCTCGTGATCTGAAAAATTGGGTATTGTTAACCTAAAATATAAAAATTGCTTTTCAAAATATTTACTAGATATTGTAAGTTAAAATTTTTTAGATTTTCTTAAAGAAGTGGAAATCACAATTATCATGGATCTCGGAACTGCTTTTTCAATTCCTAAATTATCTTTAATTATATGTGGGCGATGGCCTGAGCGTCAGCGAACGATATTTTCAATAATAAGAGAAGTAATTTCCAACGCTATTGAAATAATTTTTGATATATTTTTAATCATCGAAATTAACAAAATACCTGAGTTGGATCTTCTCTTTGAACACATCTCTATACTTATAACAGCAACGTCCCATTTATTTAAAATTTTATTTTTCAAGCTACAAACCAAAGCTCTTCACAGATGTCTGGATCAGCTGAAATCGCAGCATTTTAATGTATACCCTAAAGAATTCACTCCTGTTATTGAAACTCCTATTTTATTCGTTAAAAAGATTGCAAACATATTTCAGGCTATTTGTGCGATTACAGCTCTTCTTTATGCAATAGTTCCTATTCTATCAGATGAACCATTGCCAGTTAAATGTACATTTATTCCTGAAAAATATAGAATTTTCATGCATATTTTTCAATCAGTTGGTAAGTACTAAAATTTTATATTATTATTGAAAGTGTAAAAAATATAATGTCATTTTTATGAGAAAAGATGCACTTTAAGAAATATATATTTGTATAAATGACAACCGTAAACATGCATCCTCAAATTTTACGATCATCATCGGTATAAGATGTAGATACACCCTGTATTAAAATAAAAAAAATACAAGGTTTTAACAAAATTAACAGTTTTAATAGGGATTAATGTAAGTAATAAGGGTTTAAATATTATAGTGGGGAAGGTCAAGCGGGGATTTGGGGATTTACTTGAGCACCTTTACCGGATATGAGCCCTTGATATATAGTCGCCCATCTAGGATAAAGGATCAGAATAGTAAAAAAAAGTTGATCATTAGAAATTCTCGATTGCGTCAGATTACTATAGGGTGAGTTAATTACATCCTAAAAGGTGTACATTCCAATAATCTGACGATTTCAGTATGACGTAAGGAAGTGGGGAGGGATCCAAATTTGTAAAAAAGAACGTCACCTTGAAATACCTATTTTTTTTCATTTTGAAGGAAATATTTTAAGGATCCCGAAAATAATATAATCTGCCGATTTCCTCCAACCGGAGTACTTAAAATCATCAATAAAGTGTGGTGTGTGCAGCTACTGAGAATTATTCATTTCCCACTCCGCGCCTCTCTTCCCTTCTCACTCTATTTTCTATCTCTCACTCTTTGGCACTGTCCCCACACTACGATTTGTTTGTGTTTTAAAAAAGTTTAATGAATTAAATATAATGAGTTTTACATGAACTATGACGATGGCTGAAAATATTTCTACCCTTTCGTACGGCCATCCCCAACCAGCATGCCGGCAGATTATTGTCTCTCCATTACTATAAACACGTAGGGGGTACACGCTATTAATGTCTGGCACGCTCTAGTATATCTTGGCGACCATTTTTTTTACATTTTTAAAAATTTATACAGCCCCTCGCCCCCAATGAAATTGGGCTCTTAATATGAGCAGCTCGAGTATTTCAAAACGACTATTTTTTTCTACATTTTTCCGTTACGTCTAAATCGTCAGAATATTAAATGAGAACTTTCTTTGGGTATACTAGCCCCCTTAAAATATCTGACAAGCTCGATTAAATTTTTTTTCTATTTTCAGCACTTCCGTATAGCCACCCCTATCGTGCAAACTGTCAGATTAAGCAACCTCCATTATTAAAGATACGTTGGACATACATAATATCAATGTTTGACGCGCTCGGATATTTCCATGTAACGGTTTTTACATTTTTAATATTCTATAGACCCCCCCCCACCGAGGAATGAGTATACATTATATAACATTTTTTTTCTCTTTATCATCTAAGCTTCGAAATCTAATAGGTCTTCACGACGCTCGAGTAAATTCCCAATTTAGCATCGTGGCCTCCCCTACTATATAAATTAATAAGGATAGCATTTGGTTTCAAAATGTCACTGTGATGGGATGTGGATGTTTTTTTTTTTGGTAAGTGGGATTAGAGATTTTAAAAAATGATATAAATTATTAAGTATTCAAAATTGTAAAAAAAATTAATACCACGGGAAGCGATAAAAAGATTATTTTGAAAGAATTTTCAATTTTTTTTGACAATTTTTAAATGATCAAAAAGAAAATAATTTATTAAGAAATAGTTTATATAAGTTTGAATATTATATTAAATTTTTTAATAAATATAGAAATAAAAAATTTATATACAAGGTGAGCCTATTTTTGAAAATAAATAATTAAAAAAAAATAATGGAAAGTTAATTAGAAAATAGAAAGAATAAAAGTATGTGAGACAGACAGATACAATATGAAAAAGTTCAGGCAGGGACAGAATTTCAATAATAGAAGATTTAAATTATTTGATCAGAAGGTGAAATGTAAGACTAAAAATAGAATAAGTGGAAATATGTAATTTGATGAAAAGTGAAGCCGCTGGGAAGAAAAATTAAAAAAATAGAAGTGGTGTTACATTTATTAATTACTAGAAGATTTACTCGCGATATTATTTGTTTACAATGTTTGTATACAAACAAACTTCAATATTGACTTCAAAACAAGGATGGAAAATTGATTCTAAGAGTAAATTATCCAAGCTACATTTAAAATTACTCAGGTGATATAACCAATTTTAAGGATAAATTTTCTTTTGACTATTACAATATCCACAACTGACTGGATTTAACAAATAAACCTAAATCCACTATAGTATGAAAACCAAAAACAAATTTGACTTCTCAATGCAAAGCTACACTATACTTAATTAAATTCTATAAATAAATAAAAATAAAGTAGTAATTTCAACTAAGCATAAATAAAAATTTACTAGTGCACGATATGGAATATTCGGTAATAGGTTAAGGATAGCAGGATTTATTTGTATTTCATTTTTTTGTAGCACTTTTTCTTTGTGCTGTGTCCCATTCGGCTATTGATGCATTTTCTGTGTCTTTAATGAGCCTGTGTGTGGGTCAGATGAATATTTTAATAGAAAAGATAAAAGCCTTTGGAGCTAAAAAAAGTGGAGAACAGTCAGATTTAAAAGAATGTGTTCAACATCACATCGAAATTATTAGGTTAGTATGATATAAAAAAATCACTTTTACTATTTGAGTAAATATTATATTTTAGATTTGTTCAAAACCTGGAAAGTAGCTATACTGGGATTATTTTTGTTGAATACTTTTTTAGTATGCTTGTTGTATGCTTTACAGGATTTCAGTTAATACATGTAAGTATTTGTTTTATTTTTTATGTGAGACTTCAAGAAATACGTATACTTTTTTTTAATACCGAATAAAAAGTACATACACTTTTCAATCCTGGGGACAATACGAAAACGAAAGTAAAAGTTCTGGGTGCTTAGACCTAGCTCAAAATCGTCTTGAAAATACAAAGAATTTATACTTTTGCTTTAATAAATCATAGCGAAGGTGCAATTTTAGTGATGGATACAGAAAAATAACTATTTTAATAATTAACCGAAAGTCTTTCGTTTTACTGACAATAGATGTCACGTGTTCGGTGAACATTCGACCCGAATCAGGTGTACCCTAGGTACTTTAGTATGGGTTGGCATTTCATATCGGTCCCGAAAGGTTCTAATCGATTGCTTTTCATTTTCTACATTGTAAAGATTGGTTCAAGATTGTTAAGTTGGTATTAACGATGCGGCCGTACCCAGCAAACTAGCGGCCACCTGCCGGCACATACGGTACTCCTATGGCTAAATAGCCATTATTTGGGCCAACCGCTGTCCATGTATGGTCCGCCGATCCTTATTTATATTCAAAAACTCAACCTCTACATTTTCCTTTCATTATTTCTGTCGTCACTAGACGGCGGTAGAAATATTATTTATATACTCATATAGCCGTTGGCATGAACCTTGAGGTGTATTTTTGTTTATGTATCTGAAATCGTGGAAACAGCTATCTCGGGTGATGAATAAACAAAAATGTTTTTCTCGAGAGGTTCATCGATGGCTTTTCGCCGGTGTTTTGCCGATCCTCTGCCACCCTTCGGCCAAGAAGACATGCGCTAGCACGCCGCGTCGGCAGCCGTATGCAGGCCGACTACGTCCATTCGGCAAGCCGCTTCCGAGCCATTGTCAGGTTTAAGAACCTTTCGCCCGGGAATAAGTAAAAGAACTTGATTAGTGGTTTGGAATATCCAATCTTTGTTGTTTTGCATATGATATATCACTTGCCTTACTGGCACCCAGAAACGTAGAACTTGTGGACAGCTTAAGTTTCTAGCTTTGAATTACAAGCTTAAAAGACCTCAGGACTAGTGTTTCAGTCACGTGTTTAACTGAATTGCTCTGCTCTGATTGGTCTATAATTATGTGTAAAACTCTGATCTTTTCTAGTTTTAGGAACCATGATGAAATCAGCTTTCTTTCAACGTTTTAGGAAGTAACTAATATAGCATTTATTGCTGCTAGGTTATGTTATGCTTTATCATTCTATTGAAGATTTGGTACTATCCTGGTGCCTTTTTCCTAAAGACGAATTTGATCCTTGTGAAGTATATTATAAACAAGGTTTGATTTATCGGTTTCAAGTAGTGTCCTTGACCTCGTCTTTAAAATCTAAATCCTCGTCGTTGTAGTTAAGCATGCATTATCTCTTAAGAGAAGCTTTGGTTGGTTCTGACTTTTTATTCAGTGATGTGGGTCAAACTATTGATCCACTGTGAAATTGGATCTGTCCAAATATCTCAAAATCATTGATAATCGTTGAAAAATCTTTAAAAAATTATAGAAAGTATTTGAAATTTCTTAAATAATTTCTTGACAAATCCTTAAAAATCCTGAAATCCTTGAACAATTACTAAAAATGTCCACAATCCAAAAAAATTATGGTTATGGAAAAATCTTTGAATCTTTCTTGAAAATCTGTAAAAATCATTGAAACTTCTTTGTTAAAATCCTTGAAAAATTCTATTTTTTTATATCCTTAAAAATCTTCAAAAAACTAAAAAAATTCCAGAACAATTGACTAAAATCTTTAAACATTGTTAAAAAAATATAAAAATCATTTAAAACCCGTTGAAAACATAATGAAAAATTATTTAAAAAAAACCATTGAAAATGCTTTACCAATTCCTTAACGCCCCTCATATTTTAACTTTACTTTCTATCGCAATAATTTTCTTTATTCCAGTTCTAGTATTTTGTATGTTTCGATCATGATATTTGTTACTCTTTCTATTTTAGATAGATAAAATGACTGTTTTATTCGCCAGAGTTTCATTTTACATGTTATGTATGTTGACGCAATTGGGAGTCTATTGTTATTTTGGAAACGAAATTTTATTAAAGGTAAGATTTTTATAATTTTTTAATCAAAAGTTATTATTCATACATTACTTAATTAATTATTTAAAACAATGTTTTTATATATTAAAGGTAACTCGTTAGTGTGGGAAAGTTTGATATTATACTTAATAACATAGAAATTGAAGTTAATAACAGAGTTAAACGTTAAAGAGTATATTTAGTAATTTCATTGTACTTAGAGAAGTATGATAAATAGGACATTTATTATATCCAGTGTCTTGAATGCCGATTGAAACGAATAATCAATAGCACTAATCTCAGTATTTCCAAGTAATATCTGTAATTAATTATATTTTAAATAGTCCCCTTAGGTCAGCTTGCTTCATAACTTTCTTTCTTTCAACAATAATAATAGACAGGTTCAACATTTCACTTATTTTAACTTAAATCGAGAGATTGTTATTCAAAAACGATCAAAAAAATTTGAGCGCAAAATATTAATATTAAGTATTATTTGTTAAATTTCTTTCTTTAATAAAACAAAAATAACGTTGTTTTTAATTTCCTTAAACTCACAAAAAGAAAGAAAGGACGGATTTTGAAATATATCATAGTTTTTTTGTCAAAAAATCAATTAGACTGGTTAAAATTAACTTAAACGTTACAGAATAGAACCCAAAATGCTATAAATTAGCACTGTTTCCTTCAACTTCTTGTTTAATACTGATTCGAAATAACAAATATGCGCCCAATCGCATATAGTAGGAGAAATATTTAATGAGACTTTCCTAGAGGCGTACGGTCAATAAAAATGAAAATAATTCAATAATTTAACAAATGCGATACAGAGTGCAGCTACGCGCCAACCGTAGGGTTAGCTGCTTAAGGTAGAGCTCCACCAAACTGGGCTAACCAGTCGGCACTTGCGGCCTTGCTGCCGGCAAAAATTCCGCGGCTTGCAGGTGCTTTGCCGCCGGAATTAACTTTATTCTATCAATAATAAGACCATTTTTTCAGTCCATTCGATAGAAATATGGTCATCATCTTGGGTATTTTCCGTATTCGAATCTTGGCTATCCATTTTAAAGTCACTTGACCCACTATTAGTTAATGTGTATATAAAACAAAAAACCCAACGTACAAGTTAGAAAAACATTCAAAACTGATTAAAAATTTGTACTCGCGCTGATCATACACCACTTACCCGCGTAGCCCGCAGAAATATGTTGATCTTTTCCGACATGTGGCCGGTAGCAAAATTATGCCGGCGGCTCATACTGGCGGCCGAAAGGTTTTTTTATAATTTTTATTCTGGCAAAAGCCGGCGGGTTATGCCGTTGGTACGTGCCAACGGGCTAGCCCAGTTTGATGGAGCCCCGCCTTTACATTTGCTGTGAATTACTGTTTTTGACACCCAAATATCTAACTTTCCCACACTATGCGTCTTCAACTAACTATAATAAGTGTGTGTCTTGTTATATAAGAAATGTATTTTTTATTATAACAGTTATGTTTTATCTTTTTTCATTACTTTGTTGTTCTGCAATTGAACGATCTTATCAATTTAATATTTGGCTAACTGTTAATACCTTTCGTTTTTCTGATTGATTTATTTCATACCGAATTATGTAATAATTTTAGACCAGCGAAATTGGAGAGGCATGTTATCTGTCGAATTGGATGGAAGCTGAAACTGAACACAAAAAAACTCTTATGTTAATAATGGAAAGATGCAAAAGACCTTTGTATATGACTGCAGGGAAATTTTCTGTAGTTTCTTTGGATTCTTTTGGTGTGGTAAGTCAGTATAAACGAACAACTTTATTTCGCTTCAGACGAAAGTAAAGGAGCAATAAGAATTCTAGCCCATTATCGGCAAAATCTACATATGTAAATCGCCATAAGAAAATCCAAGTTAAAAATTAGCAAATTCTGTTCCCTTCAAGGATATTCGTGATGTGTCGCAAAGTCGGGTCACCGGATTGACAAAAGAGCAGTAGTGAATATCTCGGCCGTTAGATGTCGGATTGTGACGTGCGATGTGTCAATCAATTTGTTGGGAGGATAAGGATTTATGGGTATGAAATGTGACACAAAATAATTACATAGCTAATCATGCGTAGCTACCCCAGTTCACACTACGGCCTAACTTTCCCCGACACTGGTAAACTCGCACGTTCACCATCCGACATCTAGAGCCTGAGATATTCACTACTGCCCTTTTGGCAATCGGGTGGCCCGACTTTGCGACACATCCCGTATATCCTTTTTATTAATAAATATTGATGACGAGTTACCTTGAAGGAAACAAAATTTGATAATGGAATAAAACTTTTGTTGCTCCTTTACTGACGAATTTTCAATTCCCAATACTGAAAAAATAATTAACAAATTCATGAATTCGAGATTTTATTTAATACGTTGTACACGGAAAGATACAAACTTTTAATTGTTAAGAAAATATAATAATTTGTAATTATTAATAGTGTTTTTTTAGATTCTTAAATCATCCTACACTTACTTTGCGTTGATGCAGAAATTATACCAAAACGAAGAAACCCAAAAATAATAAAAAAATGAATTACCCTAATTCAGGATTGTTTGGAAATGAAATAAGGACTTAGTTTAATATCTAATGATTGTTGTTGTTATTTAGTATAAATTAATAGATAAATAAAAGTCACATGTGAAATTTTTATTATATGTTCCCTCTTTGTTGAAAGAAATAAGGAATTTTCTTTTGAGCAGTCAGAATACGAATAATATTTTCATACAATATTTAACATTATGCAATATTATTGACAGTCTATAGATAATACTGAAGAGTAGTGGAATATATTGAATAAAGTCGTTTCATCACTAACGAGAACGCTAGTAAACGAGCTATTACAGTTTCGGACCATTTCTCTAAAGGTCCATTCAGATAATTTTTTGGCTAATGCAAGGTCACTTGTAATGCCACAAGCGGTTATGTGCAGTTCACTTTTAATTCGCTTATGACCTTGAAGAAACCAAAAAAATTCCTGAACGGACCTTAGTGATTTTACGGCAGGATTTATATGTATTTAGTAATAATAAGTGAAAATATTTAATAACAAATTAAACATATACACCATCATCATCGGCTGAGCAATCACGTGGCTCTTCTTCAACAATAGGATTCGTTGCACCTTCTTGTGAGTCGATAATGTCTGAAGACCACTTTTGTTAGGAAAACTGTGCAGATTCTCTAGCAGCGAATTTAAATTTTTCACATTTGATATATTTGATAGTAAACTCACTAGCTTTCATGGATAAAACAATCTTATTACTTGTCTTTGCTGAAACTCCCCGTTTGAGAACAGTAACCTAGTCATGTAGGTTATGGCCATTAAATGTAAAACATTGGTCACATAAACACGAGATTCTTACTTGTTTCTTGGTTTGACTTTCTTTACCTCAATCCGCTTGGTAACTTTGTGTAGTCCGCTATCAGTAACTTCGTATCTTTAATTTTTTAGTCTTCGCCTAGAACTGACACAGTACCAAACATGCTATAAAAATTTACTTATTAGTGTTTTGAGATTATGGTTAGGTGATAGGTACTAGGTTCGATGTGAGTGGGGCGTTATCTCGCCCCTCCACTGCGGTCAGCAGAGGCCTATTGTGGCTCACCTATAAGGGCTATAATTCACCATGCAATCCACATCTTTTCACGAAATCTATGGTTGATTTAAGTGAAGGAAGCATAGAATATTCTCTGCCGTTTCGTCTGCCACACTGCAGAAGGGAAATTCCGATATTTGACTCAGACCTAGCTTCTTTAGATGGTAACGCAGACAACAGTGCCCTGTAAGCAGTCCAATTAAAATGAGTAGATCAATTCTATTCCATATTCCATTCTAGAACCTGTAAAAGGATGCTATCTGAGGGTTTCACTATCAACAACTTAGAGTGAGCTAATCCAGGAATAACTTTGAGTATTCCTCTGGGCCCAATTCCAGATTCCAAATTATCTGTTGTTTCCTTGGAGTCTTTTACTGCAGTAAGTTATAACTAGAATTAAATTAAATGACACAAGTGGCATTTAAAATGGTTGTACGCCTACAAATAAACTAAACTATAAACAGTGATTAAATACCTAAAACTTACAATATTAATAAATTTTAATTAATTTTGTAGATTATCAAGTCGGCTTATTCTTATTTTACAATGATGCAAACTTTGTACCAGAAAAAACTCAAGGAACAACCCTAAAGAAATGGAAGTTATTTAGCTACCTAAGCCATCGTTATTATACACTACATTATTAATATTAACACAATAACACACTAGTTTTATAATCACTCTGATTTTCTATAAACCCTAAGCGTCATTAATTGCATAAAAGGTCAGATGGATGATTTTTTTTAAGATCCATTTAACATCAAAACTTTCGAAGACTAAAACAAAATGTTTCATAAACGTTTGTAAAAGAACGTTTTAAAAAGAGATACAAAAAGAACAAAATATGACTACAAATTAAAAAAAGAAAAAACCTTTTTTAAACCCACAGTAAAAACGTTTCAAAACGTTTTGTTTAGGTCCTCAAAATGATGTTTTTCTACATTTTTTTATGTCGTTAGAACCACTGTAAAAAAATGTAAGTTTTGTTTATATCCGTAAAGATACGTTTACTCTTTGTGAGTAGTTTTTATAGCAATAAAAAAAGTTTTATTTTAGGACCGCAAAAGTATGTTTTGAGAAAGAATCATAAAAGGGACATTTTTAAACGTTTAATTGGAGTCTTCTCGGATTAAAACAATTTAAATATATGCACCATCATCATCGGCTGAACAATCATATGGTTATTCTTCAACAGCAGGATTCATTGTACCTTCTTGTGAATCGATAACGTCTGTTGGGAAACTATGCAGATTCTCTCCACGGCCCACCAAAAATTTCTGTCAGCAGCAAATCTAGATGATTCTTTGGTACTAAGAAGAAATACAATTTGTACAATAAATTTACAAGCATTCTTGTTTTCTCTCAAATGTACTCGGTGAAGTTAGGAGAATTGATTGGCTGCCGTATACTGGGAAATATATTGAATAGGAGTGGAGAAGAAATTATTTCCAAAAATGTTAATCTCTTAAATCTCTTAAATTAGTATTTCTCCATTTGACCATTTATATTTTGATAATATATGAATTATTCGTAATTATAGCAACCTACTAATTATATAATGTAATGATTGTATTGATTTTTTTCTTTTATTAAAGTAATTATTTTATGTATACAATACAAGAGTCACCTTTTGTTTTTACTATTTAGAATAGACAAAAGAATATAAAATGATTCTTTTGTAAAGAATATTTTCTATCGGCATTTAAGCGAGTCGTAATAATTTCTAGACTGGATATAATTTATTTCATTTTCAGCCTCCCAACAGTAGAATAACTAGCTTCTTATATCAAATAAGGTAAGTCTTCAGCAATTTCTATGGGATATTTAGTAGTACTTTTGTAGATAGGCTAGGCCGCTCCGAACCTAGGTATAGGGAATTCAACGTGTTAGAGAGAGAGGTATAGGAAATTCAGCGTGTCAGAAACGGAGAGCGCTATGACGTCACATTTTACGAAGTTTACGACGTTTTTTGACGTTCAGTATTTTGAAGCATTAAAAAACGTTCGAAACGTCACATTTTACAACGTTTACGACGTTTTTTAACGTTCAGTATTTCGAAGCGTTGCAACGTTTTTTAACGCTTCGAATTTTAATTCGAAAAAATACGTCAAACAATGTCATATTTTATAATTTTGACAAGTTATTTTTACGTTTCCTTATGCATTTGATGCAAAAAAACGTCGTAAACTTCGTAAAATCTGACATCATGACGCTCTCTTTTTCTAACACGCTTAATTTCCTATACCTCTCTGTCTCTCTCTCTCTCTCTCTCTCTAACACGTTGAATACCCTATACCTAGGTTCGGGGCGGCCTAGCCTATCTACTAACAACTTTTAGAATTTGGAATATTCCATATGTTTGTAGTTATTTTCAGTTGTATGAACATGAAGTGAACTTATGACTTCTTATTTTTTTATTTGATCCAAAAAATCTTCGTTAAAACTTTGTACATGACAACTCCATTGGTATTTTTTCTTGTTCCCAAAATTGTTCGGCTATTATAAGTATTCTCTTCCACATTTTTTTTATTTTTAGTTCCTTTACAAACTTTTGCACCTCTTCTTTTCGTTTCTTTTTTTCTCTCTTCCTTTGGTGTCTATGAGAAATATTACAAAGTATTTCTTTCAGCTTACCTTCTGTATCATCTATCAAGGTTCCATCACAACATAACACATATCTTGGCGCCCAGCCTTTATTTTTTTGCTTCCAGATAATTTTTTTTATTTCTTGATTCTAATTGAGTGTGTTATATAAACAGAGGCACTTTAGATTTATATTTTATAAACAAACGTTTAACAAACCAATTTTGAGTATCGTAATAAAGATCAATCACTGCTTTATTTTTATTTAATATCAACAACACTATAATTTACTTATACTATGGAAAATCCAGAACAAGTACATTAGATTAGGAAATATGGAAGATACTTACATTTGTAACGGACGTTGTTAATGATTTAATAATTCTTGTTGCAGAAACACAACATTATCAACATGACGGATCTGGAATCAGTTTTGATTGTACCAAAGACTATATTGACTATGGTTGGACGGTGGCCTCAGTATTCTCGAACAAGATATTCATTAATAAAAGAAATTTTTTTCTACATCTTGGAATTAATTATGAGTGTCGTTCAACTAGCTGAGTTAATTAAAACACTTGTATACTTCGATTTTGATATATTATTTGAGATCATGATACCATTTTTGATTTCAACGGGACATGTATTCAAGATGATACTATTTAAATTACATAATAAGAATTGGCTAGATATTTTAAATAATTTGAAATCATACCATTTCAATATTTATCCTGAGGAATTCTCTTTTGCTATTGAAGGATCTATTAAATTCTCTAGAATTTTTGGTAATGTATTTCAGTTTGGCTGTTGCTGTTCATCTGCTGCATTGATTGTGACACCTTTATTTTCCGATGCCAGTTTGCCAATAAGATGTTCATTTATTTCCGAGAAATATATACCTTACATGTATATATTTGAAATAATATGTAAGTAGCTTTAAATTCAAAATTGGTAAGTAAATGACAAATATGAATGTTAAATGGATTTCTTATATGAGACAGTTTCTCTAATTGTGTTTTTTAGTAGTTTCGAAGGAAAGTGTATATCGCTTATTATAAATAAAATAAGCGTACTAATATTTGTTGCCATTATAGGAAAATTGTTTTTATTCTTGGAGTAATTTCTTGGTTCAATTGAATAATTTTGTCGTGCTAAACCTTATGCATTGTATTTTGTAAATTGCCTTTACCATTAATTTTCATGAGTATCACTATCTGCAGATATATTTTAGAAAAGATCCGATGAGAGAGGCTTGTTCCCTAACTCTGTTCGGTTGACCAGTTGAGAGTAAGCGTGAAGTGCACTCCCAAGTAGTCAATCCCGTCCTTGGGCACGAGTCTCTCTCCCCAAAGCCTCAGGTCGACGTCATTAAGAGATTGACCCCGTCTGTTGGAAAGGGAAGGATATTTGAATATGATCAGTTGGGTTTTTCGCGTGTTTAGGGTAATCCTCCAGTTACTGCACCATTCCGAAAACCGGTTCAGTATCTGTTGGGTTTTGTTGTGCAGAGCTCTCGTGGTTGGGGCTGATGCGGAGATGGAAGTGTCGTCCGCATACAGTTGGATATCTTGGTTAGGAGTTGGCGGGAGGGGGATGTCGTGCGTGTATATGACGTACAGCACGGGGGCTAACACTGAACCTTGGGGGACTCCGGCTTGTGGATCTGCGGTGGAAGAACCGACTTTGATTATAGCGGAACGATGTGTGAGGTAGGAATGGATAAGCTTGATGAATTGGGTAGGGATGCCGATATTGGAAAGTTTCCGAACAAGTCCGGCATGCCAGACCTAATCGAAGAAGACTGACAACGCACAGTGACCTAGGTTTAGGGATTTGGAGGTAAGGGAGTGGAGTCTCACTAGTGCGTCTTGGGTGGAGTGTTCAGACCTAAATCCATGTTGGAATTGGGGGATCGTCCCCTTTCATCCATAAAATCCTAGATACGGTCCTTGAAAAGATTCTCAAAGACCTTACCCAGAACATTTATCAGGGATATAGGCCTATAGGAATTGGTGGACGTGGGAGCCTTGTGGGGCTTGGGGATAAGGATGGTGTAGGCTGTTTTCCAATTTGATGGAAAAAAGGAGTGCTAAAGGTAGGCATTGAAAAAGAGGGTGAGGATGGGAAAGATCTTAATGTCGATGGGTAACCAGACCAGATATATCTTACAGGAAAAAGTGGAGGGGCTTGGCTAGACTACCGTATTACCTGCTTTTCGTCTAAATGATAATAAAGTGTTTTAGTGATACTCTGTTGAAACGATTTAAAAGTATATAGTCAACGGTGTCTTCGGCTGAGGGTGGTTATGAAAAGTTGGACACAATTTTAATCCATTTTGTATATTTTCGATTAGTATTCGATTTTTGCCAAAAAAATCTTAAAATACCAGTACTGGTAATTTTAGTAAATTTTTTGTCAATCATCAAATACCTGCCATTATTAATTACATTATAGTACATTAAGTTTAATAATTTTTTTACTAAATTACAGTTGTTCCTCTTTGCGCGTTGACTCACTCTTCTATTGATGTTATAACGACAAACTTAATCGGTATTAGCGTTGGTCAATTGAATATATTAATTGAGAAGATTAAAGCTTTTAAACCCAATGATAAAAGAATTGATTTAGGAGAATGTGTTAGACATCATATAGAAATTATTAAGTAAGTAAACATTAATATTGGCAATTTTTTAAATTAAAACGTATGTGTTGGAAAATTAAGAAATTATCACTTAAAATTTTAGATTCATTGATAAGTTAGAAGATGCAGTTACCATAAATATTATGGTTGAATATGTTAAAAGCACATTGGTTATTTGTATTTTAGGAATTCAGGGAGAGCACGTAAGTACTTCGTTCCTAGAATATGTAGATTTAAAATTTAATTATTAGAAAAAATGTAACGAATTATAGTAAATTGTTTTTAGGTTGATCCTTTTACTCTTCAGTTTGCAAAAGTAGCGGTTTTTAGTGTTGTTATGATACTTCAATTAGCAATTTACTGCGTTTTTGCTAACGAAATACTAGTCAAGGTAGGTATATCTAAACTATTAAATTTGATCTGTGTACTAAATGTTGGTAAAAACGATGAATTCTAATATAATTTACTTTGAAAATATAACTCTGATTCCGGTCCTGTACGCGGTAACTGCTCTTGCAAACAGTCCCGAGTTTTATTTGCTATAAAATCGATAATACCAAAAATTAAATTGTAAAAAGTGGTTTAGTACTAGTGAAAATTGTGAAGTGAGTACTATCAAACTTTACAACGTTTCAACTACATTAACTACAGATTTTTTTTGTATTACAACTATTGTCCTGAGTTGTGGAGGCGGAAATCTTTTAAAAACGCCTCACGCTTGGTTCTAAATCTTAAAAAAAGTTAAAATTCGTTGAGACTTTTTAAAATCTTGACAACACCTACAAAACTTCCTTAGAAACTCAAGAATGAAAAATCTTTAAAAAAATCCTTAAAAATTCCTTTTAGAAATACTTTTAAAAATACTGGAACAATCATGGGAAAATTCGTGACAAAGTTTTTGAAAAATTCTTGAATCATCATCGAATAATTCTTAAAAAATTCGTAAAAAACCTTTTAAAATTCCTCAAAGAATTATTATTAAAAGAATTAAAAAAAAATAGTCAAAAACGACTAAAGCTAAAAAATCCACAAAGTCCTTGAAAATCGTTATACTTAGAAAAAACTGAAAAAATCCTTAAAAAATCTTGCTATATCTTAAAAAAAGTTAAAATTTGTTGAAAGACTTTTTAAAATCCTTTAAAGTCAAAAAAGAATTGCAATAATACTAAACCTTAAAAAATCGTTGAATATCTTTAAAAAAATATTTGAAAAATACTTCAAAAGTCCTTAAAAAAAACTAGTTAAATCTTAAAAAAGTTCAAATTTGTTGAACGACCTCTTTAAAACCAATTCAAAATCCACAAAACTTCCTTGGAAACTCAAGAATGAAAAAATCTTAAAAAATCCCTAAAATTTCCTTTTAAAAATCATGAGAAAATTCTTGACAAAATGTTTAAAAAATCCTTTAAAATCCCTCAAAGAATTATTATTAAAAAACTTGAAACCAAAAATGGACAAAAAAGAATTGCAATAATACTAAACCTTAAAAAATCTTTATAGAGTCCTTGAAAATTGCTTTAAAATCTTTATACTTGAAAAAACTTAAAAAATCCTTAAAAAAATCTTGTCAAATCTTAAAAAAAGTTAAAATTTGATGAAAGACTTTTTATAAAATCCTTGCAAAATCTACAAAACTTCCTTGAAAACTAAAGAATGAAAAATCCTTGAAAAATTCTTAAAAAATCCTTAAAAATTCCTTTTAAAAATCCTGGAACAATCATGGGAAAATTCGTGACAAAGTTTTTGAAAAATTATTTAATCTTTTAAAATCCTTGCATAATCAACAAAACTCTATTGGATATTCAAGAATGAAAAATTCTTAAAAATCCCTTAACATTCCTTTTAAAAATCATGGAACAATAGGGGAAAATTCTTGACAAAAATCTTTGAGTGATCATCGAATAATTTTTGAAAAATTCGTAAAAATCCTTCAAAATCCTTGCAAAATCTAGAAAAAAAACATTGGACAATCAAGAATAAAAAATCCTTGAAAAAATCTTAAAAATATTTTTAAAAATCTTGGAACAATCATTGGAAAACTCGTGACAAAATTCGTGAAAAATCCTTAAATCATCACTTTTTGAAAAATTTTTAAAAAACGCTTTAAAATTCCTCAAAGAATTATTATTAAAATACTTTAATACAAAAATAGTCAAAAAACTCAAGGAATTATTATTGAAAACTTGAAACCAAAAATGGTCAAAAACGAATTGAAATAATACTAAACTAAAAAATCCTTGAAAAAAACTTGAAACAATTTGAAAAAAACTTGAAAAAATATTTGAAAAACACTTAAAAAATTCTTAACAATTATACTTGAAGGATTATCATTAAAAATCTTGAAAAAAAGACTTGGATTTATACTAAACTTTGAAAAATCCTTGTAAAGTTTTAAATCCTTGAAAAATCCACAACTCTGCTCCTGCTATTTTTTTGTTTTTAGAGATTGTAATTAGTAAACTAAAAAATGTGATCTATGTTAGCTATTTAACTTTTAGTTACTGTATAAAAATTTATACATTTTACAGAGTGTAGAAGTTGGTGATGCTTGTTATCACGCTTCATGGTTAAAAGCCGATAAGAAAACCAAAACTACTTTAATGCTAATAATGGAAAGGAGCAAAAGACCGCTTTGTTTAACTTCTATGAAATTATCTGTTGTTTCGTTGAAATCTTTTACCACAGTAAGTTATCACTTGCATTAAATTAATTGACATGAGTTTCATTTAAAAAATAGAGACTGAATGCCTAATACTTATAATAATAACAACTTTTATTTAATTTTGTAGATTATAAAGTCGGCTTATACTTATTTCGCAATGATGCAAACTTTGTATATAAAAAACCAGAAAAAAATCAACAACAGCTCTTAACAAATGGAAGTTATTTTACACTACATTATTTAATTAGCACATTCTCAATGTATACAAATTAATTATTGATACACATTTTTGCTTATAAACTCACTAATAGTACAAAAGGTCCGATGGTCTATTTGCTAGTAAGTGCAGAGGGAGTGACTTGGCAACGTTTACTTGGCAACGTTTCTTGTTGGTGCTAGGCGGGCTAGTTGAAATTTAGCCTGATCGTGTAAATTCGTTACCAGGTTGTCGAGGTTGTTATTATCAATGTCGCCTCCATAAACTGTTACCAGGAACTTTTCTTCAGCGTCGTTGATATAGCGCATTTTGTGTAATAAACGGAGCCACTGCTGCAGAAGAGGGTGCATGGTATTCTTCATGTAGGTCCTGCAAATTCTCTTCGTCCCTAATTCATACGGTTCTGACGTAGTATCACAACCACTCACTGTGGAGGAAAATTATAAGTCCTTGGGGGTAAAGGAGCAAGAACTTGATGGCGAGTAGGGAGGACACTGGGACCACTCACTGCCTCTTTCACTTTTCTGAAGATAGATGTTCTTTGTGGACTTACCTCATGCTGATAACAGAAAAGTATGTCTACATCTCCAGCAAGTAGTGATGACGCTGTTGAATTCGATGGAAAACTGGGGTAATGTATATAATTTAGCAGTTCGCCTCCCAACCACTTTTCGCACAGTCATCTAGGTCCAAAATTTGAGGAAATGTTAATAAACCATTCCTGAACAACATCTCAAAGTTTCATTCACTTGCGACCTTTTTCCACCTAATTCCGTTTTATCCAACTTCTCGATTGGGCTATGAGATAAACAAGAGAATGCGCCTCAGGGAAATGTGCAATTATTGTAGTAAATTAAATTATTTGAAGCACTTCATTTTTACTTTCCTGCTAAATATATAGCATATATAGTATATAATTCATATATCAAGAGAAAGTATTGTTTTCGGGCAAAAAATCGATATCGAGATTTTAACTTTTTATTAAGTTTTTAGGTTCCCGAGTTCAAAAACCAATTTTTGAATAATGTATGTATGTATGTGATCAATCTTTCAATAAACTACTGAATCGATTTTAATCAAATTTTCACTAAAAAATGTTTTCGAGGGGTTATTTATTAGAGAGAAACCTCTCAAGTGGCCGAATACAAAAAAGTATCAGGCCCGAAGAATTAAAAGAAAAGTAGAAATGTCAAAAAAGTAAACAACAAGGTTATGTTATTGTTAAAATAAGTTTATTTACTAAAAATATTTTTAAATTGTATGTACTTCTTGTATAATGAAAAATGAAATGTCTGCACATAAATATAAGAAAAGCAGCTTTTATTCTTCTGACGGTTCTAATAAATCGGATTCAAATGGGTAAGTTTTGTATCATAACAAAACTTTAATAATATTATTGGATTAAATTTCTAGAGGATCATGCCCATATTTCTTCAGAAAAGGAACAAAATAATAATAAAAAGAGTGATGTCGTAGTTGGCAGTATTGATAAATCTGTGAGTTTTTAAAATATTTTACAAACCTTTTAAATGAACTATTACAAATCAATTAATTAAGATTTTATAATATAATTGTTGATACTAATCTAGTTAATGTTACTTTTTCTTTTAGAGTGATTTAATCCTTAATTGTCCTTCAAATGTAAATTGTGATAAGCTCAATGCATCCTGCATTAAATGTCATTTCAATGATTCCTGCATATATGGAGCTACAGTCAATGTTTCCTGCGAAACTGAAAAAGGAGTAACATGTAATGTAAGTACATTCTATAGTTTTATTAATTACTGACTTGCACATTTACATAGCATTTAGCTTTTCGACAAAACAAATTGTATATGAATTAGAAAATTGTTTGTTACATGTGAATTTCGGACTTCCGATTAAGATTCGTTGTCGAAAAGTAAAATATAATTGTACCATGAATAGGTATATAAAGTTTATCCGTTTACAATTGCAAAACAAAAACTCGTTTGGGACCCTTCCCGACGATTTTGTTTGATCTGCCATAGGTGAAGATATTTTATTAATTTATCATTTTTAAAATTATAACAAATTAAAAAATACGTTTCAATTCCAATGTATGTTTATAAATAATCATGACAGATAAAATTATTATTATTAATGATTATAATTTGACCACCCTATTATTTCTGTTATGCTTGCAGATACAAAAAAAAAGTTTTATGTAAAAGATGTATATAAATTAATTTTAATAAAATATACTTTGCATATCAGTAGCATCCATGTCTTAAGGGGTATAAAATAATTTATTTTATCTTTAATGGAATGTCCTGTATATTATGACAGATTCGGATAGTGCTTTTTTTGTCATAACCACAATATATACTGTTGTAGGTCCAGCTTTTATATTTTCAAAATTAATGGACAGTAATTGCCTAGAAAAAGAGGTTACTGTGTCTGCAATAAAATCCAAACATGGTGTTTATTATGAAATGCAAACCGTTATCATACTTCCATAAATTATAATCAAATTAAATCAGTTGCTCAAAATGACCGCCGTTCTTTGTAATACAAAAGTTCTTAAATTCTCTATTCTATTTGAAATTGCATTATTTTGATCGTCAAGTTCTATTTCATCTTCAATTTTCTCCGTAATTATTGCAATACTGGTATTGGAATCGAATTTAACTTTTTCTTTCAAATAGCACCATAAAAGGCCATCTAAAGGCGTTAGATCAGGTTAATTTGGCGGCCACCGAATCGTTGCAGCATTACTTATCCAAATTGCGAAAAATTAAAAACTTTAGATATTTACTGTCCATTATTTTTGAAAGTATAAAAGCTAGACCTATAAAAGTATATATTGTAGTTATGACCAAAAAAGCACTATCCGAATATGTCATAATATACAGGGTATTCCATTAAAAATACAAAAAATAATTTTATACCCCGTAAGGCATGGACGCTACTGGTGTGCAAAGTATATTTTGTTAAAATTAATTTATACGTCTACATCTTTTATATATACCTTTTTTTGTATCTCTATCTATAATAGAAATTATAGGGTGGTCAAATTAAAACCAATAACCCTGTACATAGGGTAATACTAATAGAGATAGGAAAGGTTGGAGAGAGCTTGAAAGAGATAGACTTATGGGTATTGAATGTAAAGACGATGTTCTCGACATCTCGACTAGATAATCACTTTTTGTTTTGATTAGGTCTCAGAAAAATCCATGAGCGTTGTTGGTCCAGGGGCGTATTAATATTTCGAAATTGAAATATATATATTATTTATTTCTCTTCAAAACTAGGAGCACCATCACTAAACCAATTACCCATATTAAGCAAGGTCGCAGAAATTCAACGAAAATGAACAATTTTTTAGTTTGAGTTAAAAGTTTTAGTAGCAAAATGAGAGGTGCAGTCTCAAAAAACATGAATTCCTACTTAACTTGTTCCGCTCTTTTCGAATATGCTATCCAATTTTTAAAATTCTGATATACAGAGTGTTGTTCATCGTGAAAATAATTTTTATGGATTTTTATTTTGCTTACTATGTCAGTGTGATGTACTAATAGACTCAAACAAGCTTACTAAATATGAAATAAATATACAGGGTGGTTCCGAAGAAACGAGGGTTATTAGACAACAAAAATAGCGTATTTATTTTTCCCCCCACATGATTACTCAATTTTTAATAAAAACAACAAATTTGACAATAAATTAAAAGTTTAGCAATGTATTGTTTTTTGAACAATTTATTGTTTTTTTACAATACTTAATTTTTTGGACAATTTAATTGTTTTTTTTTAAATTAGGTGATTTTGGACAATTTGTATGTTTTTTTTGACAATTTAATTATTTTTCCACAAATTAGTCTTCTGGCCTTGAAAAATTTAAAAAATTTTGATTTTTAAACAATTTAACTGTTTTTTCTGTGCATTTTTTTTATATACAATTTACTAACAGTATTATTTTTTGGACAATTTGTTGTTGTTTTTTGGACAATATATTTGTTTTATTTTACAACTGTATTTTAGACAAACTAATTAGGTCAGTGAAGTTGGCACCCACTTTTGCGAATTTCCCAAAGATTTTGTGTGCATTCGTTTGTCCATCTATTGTTCACTAATTATTTTCGTATGTCCGCCCTTCGTTTCAAAATAGTGGCCCGAAAACTTTTTTTTGCAAATTTTGCTCTCGGCACTCACATATTGCAAAAAAAAATCCAACCGCACAGGTCGTTTGTTCTTTGTTTGTCCACCCACCGGTTAATTATAATTAAAAGTTTTAAAAAATTGTGATATTATGAAGTTGGCACACCCTTTTTTGAATTTTGAAATTTTTTTGCGTGCATTCGGTTGTTCATAGTTAGTCCAAGATTGTCTACCTAAAATTTTTGTTTGTTTAAACAACATTTCAAAATCGACGATTTTGGTTTTATTTAATAAACACCTTAATTTTTAAAGATAGAAAAAAAATTTATAAGGTTTTTTTATTGAAAGTCAAATAGCGCTTAATATAGCCTATCCAATTTTTTAAAACAACGTTTCGTCTTTGAAGGGCCATCATCAACTATTTTTTTAATACGGACCTGTACATTTTATTTCAATTTTAAAATCCCCATTTTTTCATTATCCAACCATGT
This sequence comes from Neocrepidodera transversa, assembly GCA_963243735.1. Lineage (NCBI taxonomy): Eukaryota > Metazoa > Arthropoda > Insecta > Coleoptera > Chrysomelidae > Neocrepidodera > Neocrepidodera transversa. The sequence goes on from OY725355.1 coordinate 10,137,419, forward strand.
AGAATATTTAATTTTTGTACGTACTTTACTAATTTTTCTTTTTTCTCTTTCTATCTACACTTAGTACGTTTTAATAACATTAATAGTTTTTCTGTTACAGGGGTTAAACAAAAAATTATTTATTAAAATCTACAATTACCTATGTTATTTTCCTTAATAAAGAAAAATATTAAAATCATTTTAATACCAGTGAAAAGAGAATAAAAAATTCTATAAATGGGAATTTTTTCAAAATTTTTAATTAAAAATTGTGACCTTGAGAAAAGGGAGAGACCAAAATGAGAAAAAAGATAGTTATGGTCTCTCCCTATTTTCACAACCACAATTTTTTGTCTAAAATTTTGATAAAATTCACTTATATAGAATATTTTTTTCTCTTTCTATCAACATTTAACACGTTTTAATAGTATCGATAGTTTTTTTGTTACAGGGGTTAAACAAAAAATTAATTATTAAAATTTACAATTATCGAAGTTATTTTGTTTAATTAAGAAATATATTTAATACCATTAAAAATAGAATAAAAAATTGTATAAATGGGAATTTTTTCAAAATTTTTAAGCAAAAATTGTGACCTTGAGAAAAGTGAAAGACCAAAATTAAAAATTGAGCCTACTTTGAGCTTAATTTCTATTAAATATTTGAATGTAAATTTTCTTAAATAACTACAATTAAAAAATAATAAGTAGTTAGTTATGTAACAGGACCGTACATAGAAAAATTCTTTAAGTTTAGTTTATTGTCAAAACCTTGGTGTTCTACATGGTTGAATAGAGAAAAAAATGAGGGTTTTAAAGATGAAATAAAAAATACAAGTACAAGTATTTTAAAAAAATAGTTGAGGATGGCCCTTTAAAGACGAAACGGTGTTTTACAAAATTGGATACGCTATGTGAAGCCATATTTAGCCATCAATAAAAGTTTTTTTCTATCTTCAAAAAATAAGGTGGTAATTAATTAAAACGAAAATCGCCAATTTCGGTCTTTCTTAAATATCTCGGAAACCGGACCTGATATTTTAATTTTGAAAAAATCTGTTAATTCGTCTTGAAAATACACATCTTTTCCCCCATTTAACCGATATTGGATCTATTTCGGTTTATGAGATCGCTGTATACGCAAATTAAATTCAATCCACCCTGTGTACTCTAAATCCAGTGAAAATTTTGTTACATAGTGTTATAATTTTTCTCGTCCAGAGAATTTAACCAACTGAGAATTTGCTTTTTGCCCTTCGTTTTGAAATGGTGCTTGGACAAACAAAAATCTTAGGTGGACAATCTTGGACTAACGAATGCACAAAAAAAAATTCAAAATTCAAAAAAGGGTGTGCTAACTTCACAATATCACAATTTTTTAAAAATCTATATAATTAATTATAATGAACCGGTGGGTGAACAAACAAAACTAATTGGTGGACACACATGGACAAACAAAGAACAAACGACCTGTGCGGTTGGATTTTTTTTGCAATATGTGGGTGCCTTGAGCAAAATTTGCAAAAAAATGTTTTTGGGCTACCATTTTGAAACGAAGGGTGGATTAACGAAAATAATTAGTGGACAATAATGGACAAACGAATGCACACAAAATCTTTGGGAAATTCGCAAAAGTGAGTGCCAACTTCACTGACCTCTTATTATTTCTTAAAAAAAATTTTAAATACTTAATTTTGGACAATTTATCAACTTTTATAATATTTGGACACTAACTTGATTTTATTTAATGTTTAAACAATTTAAACGTTTTATTGATAATTTTTATACGATCTAATTGTTTTTTGTACCGTTTTAAACTTTATTTTGTTAATTAAATTAATGCTTTTAAATAATTTTTGGGCAATTTATTATTTTTTCTGTTAAAAAAATTAATTTTTAATTACTAATACCACCACAACTCGTGCTATATTTTTAATAATTCAACCGTTTTAATTATTCCAGAATAGGCTTTCTAAAGGTACGAGCTGTTTTAAATAATACTAAAACATCGGACGTTATAATATTTCTTTAGTGATTCATTGGTATTGTTATTTTATTGAATTCTCGGAATTTTTTTTTACTTTGTTCAAAATAAAAAAACTACTGTAATAATCACTTCTATTTTGGAGTTAATGAAAAATAAAGTTACAATTTAAAACAATCTGCAAACTTATATTTCGTTTTTAAATTTAAGAAATTGCAAAAAGGGGCTAAACATAAATGAAACTAAATTAAACAAAACTAAACAAGAAATATTGTTAACCCAATTTGGTTCACTACCCTCTCACCATTTATTAATGTTGAAAATTTTCTAAAAAATGCAAATAAATTCTTTTTGTTAGTATTACTTCTTCCACCCATTATTATAATTATAGGTAACTTTTAGAAGTTTAATTATGAATTTCTAAATAACCAAATAATTATTTACAGGGGCTTCAAGTATTCTTCAGAAGTTACATTTGTAGATACTGTTACCAGACAGAACACTGGGAACACAACTGTGAACAAGTAGCAAATTGTAACTCTGTTACTTCTCCTAAATCATATTTTGTAACTAATTGCACAACCAAAGAAGACGTTATTTGTCTAGGTAAGGAAGATTTAATAGCAAACTCATACTTACAATTTAACATATTTAATTTATTAAAGGAAATAGATCATTCAAAAAGAAACTTCCATGTAATTGGACTAGTGGCTACAGATGGTCAACCACTTTAGCTTTAAGTATAACCTTAGGTGGATTTGGAGCAGATAGATTTTACTTAGGTCATTGGCAAGAAGGCATTGGTAAATTATTTAGTTTTGGGGGATTAGGAGTTTGGACTATAATCGATGTAATTTTAATCTCCTTGCATTATTTAGGCCCAGCAGATGGTTCTCTTTATATTTAATTTCAGTAACATTATTTAGTTTTAGATGTAAATAAAGTTTGATAAATAAAAGAAAACACTAAAGTTTAATGAATATATTTTATTAAAAAATTAAAATACTGACTTGGCTAAAAATTCATAATTTACAGCTAGATAGGAACATTTTTACAGATGTGCTTATTTGGCATTACAAAGACTAGTAGGAAATCTTTTATTCAATATTTTAAGTCATATTTGTAAAAAGTTCCAAGATTTAGTTATATGAACACTTATTACTACTAAATTATTCAATAACCTAACCAGATGGTTTTATTTACCCAAACTGAAGTATAAATTATATCTAAAGATTCTCTGATCAGATACATTAAAAATAACAAATATTCTGTAACCTAATACAATTCTACTACTTAATTACTAAATATCAGTCGATAATTATACCAGTTTCTTAACAATATAAATTTTAATATAAAGAACAAAAGTATTATGTTTATTTAGCTATATATGACAACGCTGAAATGAACTAATCTAAGTAGGACTATTTCTTGTCAGGATAAACTGGACTTTCACAAGTCATTTTATTTTATACATCTCTACCAAGGAAAACGAAGATATTCTTGAGGCAGGTATTTCTCCCAATGTATAAATTCTTAAGAAACCATGAACAAATTAAACAACTTAAAATTAAAATATATTGAGAATAAACCACTATTTTTATTTAAAACCAAATTTGATTGACTTGAATAAAATTTGGTAAGATATATTAGTGACAATTTTGTGAATTATATTTATAGACCAGTTTAGTTCCAGATATGTCATATAATAAACATTTCTTTTGTAAATATAACAAAGAACATATTTATGGAATTTTTTATTTGAGCACCGTTTCATTAAAAATAAGGTAAATTAACTAATTATAAACTAACGATATCAAAAATGCACATAGCAGTTAAGAATATGGAACAGAAATTCGAATCCTGTAATAGGAAAAAGAAGTATATATTAAATAAAGATCAATATCTATTAATATTTTATTTTTATATTCTCTTTGGAAGCAAACTTATTCCCCTTTGCTTACCTGGTCCCTAAATCCTACAAATCATCTTTTCATTAGTCTTTGATAATATTGCTGAATTTGTAAAAGAGACCAAAAAATCAAACTCGTATACGAAACAGAATGAAAAACTACCTGAAACAATGTAACAACCATCTAAGCCCATTGCAAACAAAAATGAACAAAGACCCTACTATCCCTCAGGGCCACTTAAGTTCGGTAAAACTGTTAGACTAGGAATAAATGATTAGCCTTTTCTTTCCCTTAACCATAAAATAAGTTTATTCCATGGTTTATCCGAGCATTGTAAAAGCATCCCTTAGTCAAGAATTGGATAATCACTTGAATTATCCTAATCCAATCATGAGAAGTAACAAAACAAATAGAAAAAATATAAGAGCTCCAAGTGCAATTTACATTGATAAATGGCAGGAATTCTGTAGAAAAAAAGATGAAGACAAACAACAAAAGAATATGGACAATCAAAGAATGGCCGACCACAAAATAAAATTTCAAACGAAAATGGACAAATCCTCAAAAAAAATGCAGAAAAGGCAGCAAAAATTTAGAAGATTTCCGTTGCCTTATGCAAAGGAAATTTAAACAGTGTTACTGAAAACGACGAGAAGAATAATATTGGCAGCGGCTTTTGTGTAATAATATATACTGAGTTTTACAATATACCATACAGTGTTGCAGCTCCGTTCTTTAAAAATCAATCTGATTGGTAGTTTGTGATGACTAAAAATTCGAGAGAAAAATCACTATTTGTAGTGGCCGAGAACCAACATAAAAATGGTCAAGAACTAATACAAAAATGGTTGAGAACAAACACAAAAGTGGTCGAGAGCAAATACAAAAGTGGTCGAGTACCAACACAAAAATGGTTGAGAACAAACAAAAAAATGGTCGAGAACCAACACAAAGGGTAGACAACTTTGGTGGGGTGGTCAAGAACCAGATATATTGTAGTTTCTCCCTTTTTATTAAGTGAGCATTTGTAAATTGTACTATTTAATTTATTACCTAATATACTATGCTATAGGGCAGGTGGGCCACCTTGGGGCAGGTGCACCATGAGACAGACGTTATAATTTTTTTAATTAAGCGGCAATTAAACATCTTCGTCCAGTCACCGAACACCCCGAAGGTGCACTCAGTGTGACAGTTAAAGTTCGCGCATCTGATTTACGCATTGCCAGCGGCCATATTTTTGGGCGTAGTTCCGCTGTTGTCACGATCGTCTTTTCTCTATTGTTGTCAAGTCACCAATTATTGTGTTAGTTGTGTTCGTTCGTGAAGTGTTTATTTTTGTACTGTTAGACTGTTACGTTGTGCTTTTGTTTAGGATATTTTACGTTGTGCTTTTGTTTATTATTATAAAAACATTTTATTTTATTGATTGTGCCCATCTATTTCCTGTTAGAGTAAACTAAATTATTTTGTTTGAATATGTTAAGATATAAACGAAAAAATGTCTCGAGGTGGTACACCCTCCCCTACTAAAGTGCATTTCAAAGTTCTACTTTTATTTAAATACTTTTTATAACAATGATTCAATTATATTTGTATCTACGGCGCGATTAAAATAATAAATAATTAAATGAAGAGTACTATAATTTAATTAATAATTAAAGACAAAACAAAACACGGATGCAATAAGTTTCAAAAAGTGTAAAATTTCTAAAAATTCGAACTTTTCCTTATCCAGCGTCAATTTGGGCGTCCCATTAAATAGGCGAATATGGATGAAATAAAGTGCAGTTTGATGAGTATGAAGAATTTCTCATTAATTTTTTAGAAAAAAAATTGTTTACTAATCAATGCAAATTCTATTCGCCGCGGCAGAAAAGATGAAAATTCGCTAATTTAACGGGAGCCCTAATTAATAGACACTTCCTTATAAAAATATATACCAAAATATAAATATGCTTACATCTAATTTGAATTTAGTTCATTTCTCAAATTTGTTTCTCACTCATAATTTTTTTACAATTATTATCACTTTCATGAAGCTAAAGATAAACATTTTTGGTCATTTTTTGCTTTAGAATCAAAATATACTTAACTTTTACATATACGAAGTATAATTTATCTTTAGTATTTTGTTTGTTAAATTAATCCCTGTAATTTTAACAGACAAATTCAATTTCTTCTAATAATACGTCCTGAATTTCTTTATCATTCATTGATCCAATTTCACTTGAATCAACCTAAAAAATAAATGTTGAATAGGTTTTATTAAACTCATTTTAAAACAGTAGTTAGAACTATGTTCGTACGGGACCGGAAGTGGGTTTGACAGGAAATTGAAATTCATTTTAAAGCGCCCCCCTGATTAAGGCCCCTTATTCGTCAATCTTTGACGTACTAATATAACCTAAAAAAAAATTCTCTCCATGTGTTACTCGTGGCCACCAGAGTTCGTTGACAACTAACATATGACGTAATTCCCCACGTCCCAATCATACACGTGTTGATATAATATAACAAATTCTTCTCTCAACGTGTAAGAGGAGTCGTAGATAAAACTTCAAAGTTCATTGTCAGTTAATAAGTCACGTAATTTCCCACCTGTCCCTGTTGTAATGTCAATATAACCTAGTTCGAGGGACCTCACAATAAAACAAGAGGTGGAAACGACCGAGGACGTAGGTGTAATGAACGAAGTAAACATATTTACGAAAACACCATGGCCAAAAATAAAAAAAGGCAATAATAATTACTATTAAATAGGCAATAACTAAGAGAAAAATAATCAAAGTTATAATAAACCGCTAAAATCGGAATGGAAAAGCCCCTCCAACGCGGAGCGCTCTGTCGCTCAGCCCTATTTCAAGCTCCCGCCATTTTGAAAACATTGACAGCTCACTTCCGGTCCCGTACGAACTTTGTTCTAGCTACTTAAAACATTGCAGGGAATTGTTAATACTAAAATATACATCAATTTTTAGCTACAATATTCACCAACAGTTTAATAAACAGAAGTAAGCAGAGTTGGTTTATTACATGTATAAAACTATTTAATATATCAAATATGGCAAACCTAATAAAATATGTTTAAAATGCGGAATACATAAAATCACTTTCAACTACAGAGCAGAGGTACAATGGTATTAGTTTACCTTTAAAAAATTATATGGGGAAAACATATTTTCAAGTGAACAATAATTATAAAATTTTACTTGTTGCTAAATACCTAATATTGTTATTTAATTTTATAAAACAGAAAAGAAAGCTAAAGCATTAAAAGTATATAAACATTACTCACTTAATTATTTAAGTATTAAGAATTTTTGCCTTAGTAGCATTATGGTAACTAAAATAACATATATTGTGAATTAGACAATCAATTGATTTTATAATATAGGGGAAAGAGGGGATCATTCATTTAATAGACTTTGGTGCCTAATCTTAAAATATATTGGCAGCAGAGTTTTCTAATATGGCAACAGTTGTCTACTAGTTTGTAGCAGTGTTTTACTATTTTTGCTGAATTAAGGCACATTTTATGTTGTACTATTTCTGGTTTCATCTACTTTTTATCAAAATTTGCAAAAGGAAAATATAGGGGAAAATAGGGAAAACAGAAAAAGAGAAAAACAGGGAAAAGTAGATAAAGAAATAGGGAAAAGTTGGAAAATTAGAGTAGGATAGGGAAAAAATTGGGCAAAATGAAGAAAAACAGGCAAAAATAGGACAAACCAGGAAAAGTAGGATAACATATTGAAAATTAGTGAATTGCGACAAAATGCGGAAAATAAGGCAAAATAGAGAAAAAATGGGAAAATCATGAAAACGAAACGCCGAAAAATATGAAGAAATAAGGGAAAATAGGCAAATGTAGCAACAAATAGGGCAAAATATAGGGAGAATGTGAAAAAATAGGGCAAAATGGAGAAATATAGGAAAAATGAGTAAAATAGTAAAAAGTAGGACAAAATAATTAAAAATAGTGAAAAGTTAATTAGGGGAAAAATAGGTAAAAAAAGAACGAAAATGGGATAATGCGGGAAAATAAAGTAAATAAGGGTAAAATAGGAAAACAGTAAAAAATAAGAAAAATATGGAAAAGACGAGAAGTAGAAAAATAGAAAAAAATGGGAAAAAATAGGAAAAAAACCGGAAAAAATGGATAAATATGATAGGAAATTGGGAAAAAGTTGGAAAATTAGGTTAAAATATTTAAAAATACTGCAAAATGGAAGAAAATCGGCAAAAGTAGGGCGAACTAGACAATTAGGGAAAATAGGAAAAAATAGGGCAAAATAAGTAATAGGAAAGATACGGAAAAATAGGGAAAAGTGTGGGAACAAATAGGAAAAAATGGAAATAAATGTGTCAAAATAGTGAAAAATAGGGAAACATAGAGGAAAATAGGAGAAATAGAGGAAAATGGATACAAATTGGAAAAAATAGAGGAAAATGGATACAAATTGGAAAAAATAGGGAATAAGGAGGAACTTGGAAAACAAATAATGAAAAATATAATGACAATAGGAAAAAATATTAAAAGAAATACTGAAAAAACTGGAAAAAATAAATAAAAAACAATTTTCTTTAAATGTTAATATGATTTATTTGTATAAGATTTTTTATAGTTTTAGAGTATGGGCAAAATATTGGGTTTTTAACACTATTGTAGCTACATAAACTGTCACTGACAAAATTTATCATTATACAGCTATGTAAGAAGAAAGATAAGCCATTCGCGGATTTGTGGTCGAAAAATTAAATAATATACCTGTGCGTCAACAATATTTAAACTAAAAGTAATACTGGTTGCCTACCTAATCTATTGACCAAGCAAAAAGTAAATCGATTTGAATTTATGGTTATGTACTTGTTCTGCTTAATATAAATCAATAGTGTCAATTGAACGTCAAAATTAAGGCACATCTTCGTGTTTAATAGCCATCATTATACGTTTTTTGAATAATATACTATTTTTTTTCAATTATTGTTTATAATCATTCGATGCAATAATCCCAACTCTCCCCTACCCACCACCAAATACTTACTGTTATGCTAAATTTAATATATTTAGTGAACTTTTTATAAAATAAGTGACTGGATAATTAATTTAAATAAAAATTTGAAATTTGGACAAAAGAATATTACATTGAAAATTTTTACTCAAACCTAAAATATATTATTAGATTATTTCTAAAGCAAATTAATTTATTAAGTTGAATGTAACAATTACATTTCTTATCAAAATTGACTCAGATTAAGGTTTCCTGTAATGCGAGATTAAGTAATCTTATAACTAGTAAATAATCTCATTTTATATAAAAGTTTTAAATAAACCATAATATTTATATGCTTAAAGTTAATGATTTATTCAAAACAAATTACTCTATTTAGAGAAACATTTAAAGCATAAATATTCTTACCAAAATTACAGCCTCCTCTAATTGTTCCAACAACCTTATTTTAAGCTGCATAGGCCCAGTTGGTAAATTATCTACATTCTTCAAAGTTGTATATTCATCTAATACTTCAATGTAAACAATTTTGTGTATATTGTTCTTATAACCAGTTAAACCAATAATATTTGTTCCTGGTACTTGACAATGTACTTCAAATCTGTTTAATTCATGTGTCGTGGATATAACTTTCAGATTGTTTATAACTTTTTGTAATAAAGGACGTTTTTCTAATTGTCTCGTCATGTCATATTCAGAGTTTGGTTTTGGATAATACGAGATATCTTTTAAAAGTTCTTTTTCCTCATAGAAAATACATGTTAGAAGAAGATTTAACCTTTGTTTGATTGGTGTATTTAAATCTAAAAGAAAACTAATTTTATAATCTATAAAAAATAATTATTATAAACCAAATTATCAATAATCAAATGTAGTAATAGGTATTCAGATTAGAATAAGACACAAAATTATACCACAAAATTATTGATCAATGTCGTTATGATTGTAAAAAGATATGGCGCACTTTAACAAATTGCAAATAGTATTAAAATAAGCATAGATTTTAATTTGTTAGAAATCTGTTCCAGCAGTGAGTACCTTTAACGAAAAATTAAACAAATAAATTGCTCAAAGTATACCCGCCACTCCAAATGTCACTGAGGTTGAGATATTAATTCCAATGGATTGAAAATTGACAAATTTCCGATAATATCTTTAAATACGTTGCATAAATTAGTTATTAATTTAAAATCTACAGCAACTGGGCATGAGTTATGACAATAATACTTCTAAAGGACCTTTTCTTGGTAGTTGGATATCCTCTATTAAACTTAGTTAACACTTGTTTGCAAATAGAGTGGTACCTTCAGATTTCAAGGGTTGTATCATTATACCAGTGCCAAAAATAAATAATCCAGTGAAGGTTGAAGATCTACGGCCAATAAATCTTCTCCCAGAAAAAAGTTATTGATGAAGCGAAAATTGTTATTAGTGTTTTTGTTGACTTAAAAAGGACCTTTGAAACTGTAAAAGTTGATATCAAAGTGCAAAAACTAAAGGATAACAGGAACGGTGCTTGAATTGTTAAAAAATTATCTAAGTGACAGATATCAAAGGACAAAAGTTGATGGATGCTGCTCAAAAAAAAGTAAAAATTGTATACGGAGTTCCTCAAGAGAGTGTTCTTGGACCTTTGTTTTTTATTTTGTATATGAACGATTTGAATAAGTATTTACTATATTCTTTTGTTAATGTCTTTGCAGATGATACTTTAATATCTGTTTATGGATATGACTATGTCAATTTAGTTACCATTTTAAACATCGAATTAGATATTCTTAATAATTGGCTAATGGCCAACAGGCTGAAGCTAAATACAAAGAAAACTAAATGTATAGTCTTAGGTAATAAAATTAATTCATGCAAGAAAATCTTATTATTAAAATTAACAATGCAGTAATTAATTATGTGAGTGAAATAAAGTATTTAGGCATAATATTGGATCTACAACTAAATTTTTCTAAACACATCGATTTTATGTGTAAAAAGATAGGGTATTTCTAAGTACTGTATGTCACTGTTTATTTCTTGCTCAAGGGCGTAGGGCGTAGATATGGGGAGAGTAAAGGGGGTAATTACCCCGCCCCAGAATACCAGAAATTAGCATAAAAAGAAATAAAATATATGAAATGTAGAAACGGACAGACATATATTTGTTTAAGAAAAAAAATTACCACCGCCCTCCGGAAAAAATGTTATCTACGCCCTTGTATACATCGTGTTTCACAAGAGGGTTAGAGGAAAAAAGTATTTTTCTGCAAAAAATCAGGGAAAAATGATATAGAAATGATTACAGTTTCCGAATGGGAAGTTTTTTTCCTAAAATTGTTCCAATGAAAACGAAAGTATAGAAAAAATACATATAAAGTGTAAATTTTTACAAAAATAAATAATTTTTTCACGAAAATTAGGAGAAAACTCTAAAAAAGCCTAAAAAAATCACACATGAGTTCTAAAAAAAGCATGAATGCATTTTTCTACAGTTCAATTTGAATAAAAATAAGCAAGAATATATTTTTCCACAGATAAATTTGAAAAAAAAAGAGCAAGAATGCATTTTTCTATACTCGAAATAAAAAAAGCAGGAATGCGTTTTTCCACAGTTAAATTTTGAAAAAGAAGCAAGAATGCATTTTGCACTGTTAATTTGAAAAAAAGCAATTTTTTCAAACTCGAATTCGAAAAAAAAAGCAAGAATACATTTTTCCATAATTAAATTTGAACATTTTTCACAGTTAAATTTCACAAATTAAAATTTAGAAATTGTTGATTTGTTATAGTCCATTTCACAGAAAAACAGCAAAAATGCAGTTTTCAAATATGAATTGGAAAAAAAACAAGAGCATTTTTCCCTATAATAAATTGAAAAAAAAAACAGCAAAATTCATTTTTAAACAGCAAAATTCATTTTTCCCTACAAAAAATTGGAAAAAACAGCAAAAATGAATTTTAACACACAAATTTGAAAAAAAAAACAGAAGATGAAATTTATAAAACAAAGCAAAAATACATTTTTCCTCACAGGAAACTGAAAAAAAAATAAAGAACATTTTTTCACATAAAACTTTGAAATTCAAAGTAAAGTGCATTTTTCCACAAGGAAAATTGAAAAGCAAAGCAAAAATGCATTTATTTATATAAAAATTTGAAATTCAAAACGAGAATTCATTTTTCCACACAGGAAATTAAAAAAACAATGCATTTTTTTCATACAAAAAATTGAAAAACAAAGCAACAATGCAATTTTTCCACACAGGAAATTAAAAAAAAAGCAACAATGCATATTATTTACACAAGAATTTGAAATACATAGCAAGAATGCATTTTTCTATACAGGATATTGAAAAACAAAGCAACAATGTATTTTTCCATACAGGATATTCAAAAACAAAGCAATAATGCATTTTTCCGTACAGGGAATTAAAAAAACCATTTGAAATACATAGAAAAAATGCATTTTTTCATACAGTGTAAAAAACTTAAATCTAGCTTAAGAAAATTGTATTTTATTAAAATAAGTGTAATCGTAAATACTATATATTAGTTAAGTATATGTGTTAAAAAACTGTTTGAGTTAAATAAAATTCTTCTATTTTCTTCTACAATGTATAATAAAATCAATTAATACAGATATTATAGTCAAATCACCAATCATGATTTACTTGTAATTGTTTTAGTTTATTGTTTGTGTTGCTGTTCATTTGTTATATTTATGTAAGTTCCCTTTACCTTATAAGTAATGATGTTATTTCTATCCTCATTATAATTTTGATTTTAGGCCTGATGAGGCCGAAATATATCACTTGGTCTATTTTAGGTTTTATGATATTAATTTTATTATACATCATGGTATTACTGTATCTTATTCTAATCTCAAAATAATAGTATTTAGTCACCAATAATATAAAACAAATCAAATTTTACTTACTATTTATAATTTGAATTATATTTGTATTCAAAAAGTAAGGCAATAGTTCATAGGCACGATAATTTAACATCCACAAGTAAAGGGTAATTTCAATCAAACTTGAAAAATTATCCTCCACGTCTCCTGCTTTCACTCTTTCTAATATATTTGGAATTATCACATTTTTAATATCATTCAATTCCAATCCACTGTAATTTAAATTGCTAAGGCACCATAATAATCTTTTAATGTCTTTAAGTCTTGGTTGTGTTGACATGTGATCTTTTATATTCATAAATACAGAATCTTTTAAAAGATAGATACATCTTTCAGTGAAAACTCTAAGTATATTTTCATCATAATATAAATAATCCGAGTATACAGCTAAAATATGACAAATTGCAGAAAATGAATAATGCTCTAGAGTTTTATTAAAAAATATGGTACATGTCATTGTAGCCAGCAGATTGTCATCTTGGTACCTATTTTGCCTTATACTTTTTAGAAAAGTTATAAACATTGCAGGATCTTTAAATAATTGTAAATTATTATTTAGATATGTAATTATTTTAGATAAAAATTCTTCATTATTAATTTTAGTAGTAGTTTTAAATGTAGAGTTACAAATAACACCAAGATCTTCAGTTGTTAATGAATCTAAACCCGATTTATTTAAACAGTTTAAACATTGTCTAACTACTTTGTGACTTCTAGTATGTTTTTTTTGAAGTCCAATATAGAAAATGTACTGGATGATTTCATTTTTATTGAGATCTTTTAATCTAGAATATAATTCCTTCATTGAGCGGTCATAGAACTTGAAATATGTTATTCTGTTCGGCACTTTCTTTACAAAAATATTCAAGATTTCAAAAATATCAGATGTTTTTAATATGCTTACTCGTCTATTACATTCTCCATCTATATCTTGAAGTAAATTTAAATTCTGGCTAATATCCAAATGTTTGATAGATTCTTTAATTTGTTCTATGTCACAGTGATTTAAATTAATAGTGTTTAGATTTACCTGGTTCAACTTCACTGCAGATTTGTTTTCTTGAACATTTGGAGCATTAAAATTATTTAAATAAATTAAAAGCCGACCTGTTAATGTATTTTCATTAAGATCCGTAACTTTATCTTCCAAAACTGACTTAAAACATCTAATTTGAGTTATATTCAATGTTCTTATAGATCTTGAAATTGCACAGAACCGAAAAAATCTTGCCATTTTGTCGTTACTTTTAGAATTCTAAAGCATTTTGGAAACTTACGATTGTAAAAATAGCGCACTGCGAATCTACGTATCACATGAACATGAATCACTTGTATATGTCCCCTGCATTTTCTTAATTAACACAAATAACACACAGCAAATTGTCTGTAACAAATAAACAATTTAAATACTTTGACAAATTACACATTATTATTCTTCTTCTTTTTTCTGGGCCTTCAACTATAATGAAAAGCAGCACTTTCAAGTTTCCAGTTAGTCTACAATAAATTTTAATTGCAAAAGTTTACAAAACTAAAATTACAAGTAATCATTATAACATAATATTTGTTTTCATATATATTTTAGTATATTTTTAATTTAATAAAAATCTACTATGGTGTACTTAGATTCCTGGAAATCACTCACTTATATTGAAAAAGAAGAATATAAGGAACGTTGTGACTGCAGGCACGCTAACGGGCCGAGATTTATTAAATTGGGAGCACGTGAATTGCGTCATTATACGTTTATCACTGCGGATGTTTACATATTGTCCCGTGGAACATACTCGTAATTTGAAATATGCCTCACATCAAAATCGCAAAGTACTGAAATTAAAAAAAAAATATATTAAAGTGTGTATGTTTGTTTAGCTCTTTTACATTATATTGGTGCTCATCTAAAGTTGGTTTTGCACTTTTGCCTTGCAATAAATACTATTAATAGTATATAAGATAATATAGAAGCTATATAAACAGTTTCTATCTTCATATCTGTCAAAGCTGGGAGTAACGAAACTAAAACGTTACTTTTCAGTAGCGCGTTACTAGTAATTTCGTTACTTTTTAAAGTGGGCGAAAAATAAAGGTAAATGCTTTACTTTTACAAAGTAACGCGAAATCGTTACTTCGTTACAATAACGGGTTATTAAAAAAGTAACGCGTTACTAAAAAGTAACACGTTACTTTAAAACTAGGCTTTTTCTCTTTTGTTTCTGCTGCTTGATGTGAAATGTTCTAGATAGCATTTTAAAAAATTAAGCTTAATCATACAACTTTTATTTGAAAATTTTATTTGTATGTGCAATAATAACGACGATAAATGATTAGATGGACAATAAAAGAACGAGAAGATATGGAACAAGAAGAATATATAGAAAAGTAACGCGTTATTACTTTAAAAGTAACACGTTGCTTTGGGAAGTAACGAATAAATCGTTACTTTCTAAAAAAAGTAAAGGTAACGTTTATCTAACGCGTTACTTTTTAGCAAAAGTAACGGTAAAGTAACGCGTTACTTTTTTTTAGAAACGCCCAAGGTCCGATATCTGTATTAAGTATCAATAACATTCATTATTTATTTGTGTACCGAACCAAATGATATTAACAATAATAAAACGGATAAAAAATAAAAATAAAATTCTTCTTTTATTTTTCAGTGGGCTTATGAATTAGAAAAAAAAATAGTGGCACGTAAAACCATATGACGTAAAAACGTTAAATGACGCAATTCACGTGCCCCTAATTTAGGTTGTATTCCGAAATACAAATCAGTATACTGCCAGTGGTACTGACGTGAAGAAAAGTGACCAGTGTGGTGTGACAGTAGTGAAGTCTTGTAGTCAAGTACTTAAAATAATGGCAGCTCAGCATTCTCAAACAATTACTTTTAATAGACGAAGGTAACAATAACTAAATAACACTAAATGTGTCGAAAGATGATTACGAAAAAGTGTGCATAAGTATATTTGTGACTAGCTGTGTTAATATTATATTAAATAACTTTAAAATTTTGACTTATTGATCCTGATAAAATAATTACTGCACATAATATATAACACGACTTATTTTTGTAATAACTAACACCTCCATTCTTTTGAAATAGATTATTTGAAATGTATAATAACTTTTTGAGCTTAAACGTATACAACAAACACCCGCTCTATTTTTATTGACGTTAACGCGCTGGCCAGTATATTTCGGAACAAATCATCAGTATGGCGTCGATTCATGACGTCATTACCACTGGCCAGTGTAGTGGGGTATATTTCGAAAAACACCCTTAATAAATCGCGCCACGTCAGCGTGACTACAGTCACAACGTAAAAGAAGAAGTACAAAAGAGAACTATAACCAAAGTATTGCTTTTTGCTTTTTGTATTATGAAGAAAATAAAAGGAGTTTAAGATATGTATTAATTACAATATTCTATTAATCTCTAATAATTCTTTTAAAACAAAATAAGGATTATGTCATGATTTATACAACTATTTTTAATTTACAATTTATAAATAATCTGGCTTATTAAAACTATTTAATATAGATAAGATATACAAATAAAATTCAATTATATACTTTAACACTTTTAATATTAACAAATAAGTGTTTCAATGTCGGATAGTATAATTATAACTGGTTTTGGTCCATTTGGGACACATGCCATCAATGCAAGTTGGGAAGCTGTGAGATTATTGCCAGATGAAGAAGATGGAGTTAACATTATAAAAGTAAAAGTCCCTGTTGAATATAATCATGTTGAAAATAAAATACCTTTGTTATGGAAAGAGCATAATCCATTGGTAAGTATAGACTCATTTATATTCGTTCATTTATAAATATTAGATTAGTTTAGACAATTATCGATATTGTAACTTGCAAACTAGCTAACTTCTAATTTAACTATAAACAGTATACAAGAGATGGTAAAAATATTCTTAACATGATTAAAAGTTGAATATTCAAATCGGTAATTGTATTTACTTAAATTCGTGCTATACTTTTAAACTTACGATATTTGTAGTTCTTTTGTTAAAAAATTTATAGAGTTAGATGTAGAGTTAGTAAATGTAGATAGGAAAAATATTATACAAACAAAAGTATAAAACTACTTAAATAAATAAGTAAAAAAATAATATATTTTTGTTAAAAAATAATCTATGAAACTATTTATAGTTTATGATGAATATTATAAATCTCTTGGAAATTAACCACTTTATTTAGTTTCTCTAAGTCTTTGAATTTTCTTTTTATTCATTTAAAATTCAAGACTGGTGAAATCATAACTCATAAAAACTTTCACCAGATGGTTACAGATCCCCAAATAGCAGCAAATTTTTTCGAAATGTAATAATAATGTATGTTAACAAAATTTAAATATTGTTATATGTGGGGATTTCAATATAATCTTTTATCAAATGGTACTTATAGTACACATTTAAAAAATTATATCATAAATATTGGTATTATAAATATTGAAACAGAGTATACTTATCGAACCGAAAATGGAGGAAATCTTATTGACAATATCACCTAAAATAAGTTCTCATTTTCTCATTTCTGTAGAGTTAAAAATAAGATAAAGCCTGTAACATTAAAGAGTAGAGGTTGTAATATTAATTATGAAGTAATTAAATATAACCCCTAATATAAATATTAAAACAAATATCAGACAGCTTCTTACATTCTGAACGCAACTGAGAGAATTTTACACATCTTTCATTCAACTGCTCTTTTTAGTAGTCTAGTCAACAAGTACTTTTTGGGTCAAACTTTTTTTTGCCCCTCCGAAAAATATGTAGATTTTTGAAAAAAGTCAAGAGCTACTTGCAAAAATTGCAAAAGTTATAAACAATTAACTGGAAAAAAAATTGGGATTTGGTTTTTTGCAAATATGTCAAAATCTATTTGATAGTTTTCAAATTTAGAATTAACAATTAATTGAGGTAATAAAACTCAAAATCTAGTGGAACATATCATATTCCATCTAAGTTAAGAAAATTAGAAGGGGACGGCAACTAGTTTCGGCATGAAAGCCATCATCAGGTCTATAATACAGAGTGTCAAAGAAAGAAAAAATTACAGTGGTGTACAAACTTACCAAAAAATTTTGATTAATAAAGTGAGTACTTAATGTATGCTTGGTTGGTAAGTTTGTACACCACTGTAATTTTTTCTTTCTTTGACACTGATGATGGCTTTCATGCCGAAACTAGCTGCCGTCCCTTTCTAATTTTTTTAACTTAGATGGAATTATATGTTGTTTTACTAGATTTTGAGTTTTATTACCTCAATTAATTAATTGTTAATTGCAACTATCAATTGCAGTAGTCGCAATTAACAATTAATTAATTTTTACAAGCTTTTATTTAGCTTGATATGTTTGTATGTTTGGGTCAAATTTTGATTTTTCAATTTTATCCAAAATCTTTTATACTGAATGATTTTTAATTTCATATTTAAATTTTAAATTATTACTTTTCCAAATCTAATAAAAATTTTATATCGATTAAAATTTCATAAGACCTTCCCTAGATATCCAGAATTGTTGATTATACCAAAATTTTTATTTATATATCCAATTACTTTAAATTAACTCATTGTATTCAACTATAAAAACTTTTGAATAATACAACACTTAGTTATAATAATAACAATAATAAATTAACTTCTATAAATCATACAAAATGATTTCATTATAATATATAGTAATGAAATACATTTAATAACTAGATGTAAATTTTTCAGCATTTAAATATCGTTTTTTTCATTCCATATATGCTGAAAACCTTCTTTTATTTTAGTAAAAATGAATAGATTATGTACAAGAAGTTTGTTGGTCCTTGTTTTTTCTTTATTAGCTTCATCCTCTTTTTTTTATATTCAGATTAGATTGTAATTATAAATTACCTTACAGAATCTGTTAATTGGCTAGATTAATGTTCAAAAGTATCTATATATGTCACTGAAACTAATATAATCATATTTCCTTTAGGATATTTAGGATTTCTTGATGGCTTCAGGTTAAGTTGATCTTTTATGTTCCCAGGTAATAGGTTCTGAAACCGCCAATTATAGTTAGCCGCATTTTACTTCGTAATAACTATGGTATAAACACATTTCTGTAACCTTAAAGGTGCCGAAATTAATAACAATATAGTGATCCAGTTTTGGCACTGTCACGTAACGTAATGCAAATCGACAAAAAAAATGTTGAATCAACAATAGTACGAAAAAACACGGCGCATCCATTTTTTTAATAAGAAATATTATTTTTGGGTTAAATTATAGGGCTGAGTTTAAGCCAGATATATATTGAGTCTTCTGGGTGCCATTTTATAGGTGGAATTAAAATTTCGTGGCTCTAAAGAAATAGTCAACTTTGTATGTTAAGTTCCTTCTGAACAAATGTCGGAGTCAGTATCCTTGTTTTTATATAGTTTAGTAGGGGTCAAAATTCGAATGTCAATTATTTTTTTATTTTTGATAAGTCATAGTCAAATTCTTTATTCTCATTTTTTGTTAAATTGTTCAATTTTTTCCGTCTAATATTTTATTTTAAATAAATCACGCTTAAAATTTCATTTCTTCCACCCAAGGGGGAACGTAAGAGCTCAAAAGCCATCTAAAAGAATCAATAATATTTTTGAATAAGTAACTGATATTCACGTTATAAATGAAAACCTTCCTCATCTCCTAATCCTGTCTGTAAGGTGAAGACTCTCTAACACCGCGAGAGCACGAACTGCCCTTTCATCTTAAAAGTGATCGTTACGTCCCCAGAGAGTTCAGCAAGGAAATACGTCCATTTTTCCAGAGCCTTGGCTATAACGCTCAAGGCCGTAACTTTTTTCTCCTAGGAGAGTGCCGTTACAGGTTTGTTATAGGTAAAGTCAGAAAATTTACTTAACAAATAATTTTACAACCTGTAGTTTATTACTAAACGAAAATAAATAATTCACGGCGACAAAAAATAATCTCAAAACTTGTTTGCTATTACAGAAATGTAGGGTTGAATGTAGGGACCTCTATTTTTTGCTAGAGGATAGATATAAACCTAATTTTTACTAAAACGTTGTATAAGCAGGTTTGCAAGTTACAGTATAATATTGTATTAACTAATAATATTTTACCTTCAGTTAGTCATTCATGTTGGTGTATCTGGAGAAGCAAAAAAAATTACTATAGAAAAATGTGCAAATAGAGATGGTTATAAACAGACTGATGTCAGTGGGACAACTCACGCTACTGGAAAGGCCTGCGAAACAGGAGAAGATTGTATTTTTACTGGAATTAATGTACCAGATATTTGTAGTAAACTAAACAATTCTGGAAAAGTACAAGCATGTGACTCCTCTAATGCAGGAAGGTAATTTTGAGATTATATTTCAATTTATTGAATATACCTAATTAATCAATTGATTGTTACATATTGTCAAGAAATTCCTAAAAAGAAATCTTTTTTTATAAGCCAATGAAAGCAATTAAATTGTCTAAAATTGATTAAAAAAGGGGTATACTACCATTCCCTTAAAAAATTTATATATAAAGTAATATGTTGTTTTTAAAAACAAAGTTTGTTATCAAGATCATCATCTTTATGAGACATCTTTTGCCTTTATAATTTTCTGTCTTCTATATTTTTTTATTTTGGTATTTTTATTAACATGTTTAGCCCAGTACGAATTATCTTTTGAACTAGTTCTTAATTCATTTTTTGGGTAAGGTGCGCTTTCCGGAGGAATGATTTTCGCAAGTTGTTTTTATTTATTAGAAATTAGCCATCCTGAATACTAATTTAACATACATAATTTACCTGGTACTTACTGATTAACGAAATACTGTGCTGTATACTTATTATTTTGGATAGCAATATTAAGCTTAGGTTATCTTTAAACCTTTAGGTAATTTTAGATTGTGATACTGGCCGTAAAACTCCATATATAAACCATTGATGAAATTGTAAAAAATTTAAAATCAACTGAAATCTCTGAAAAACTTTTATGTTTATTTGCTTTTTGACCAAATGAAAATTATGTTTTTACGGTTTCACAAGAGATCAAATGACAAAATGTTTGTTGTTTGCACCTTAATCCGATATTTTGTCATTTTGCAGTGAAATCTCGCGGTACGTAATTTTTCCCAATTAGGGTGAGTTTAAACTCTTCTGTACTAAATAACGTATCCTCACACACCTTAATCTATCTCTTTGACTGGACTAATAATTCTAGCCAATATAAGGAAATAAGACTTCCAAGAAAAGGCCGATTACTTTAAGATGAACTATAATATTTTTTTACTATACAGTATAGTGCGTCGCTCTGGTTCATTTTTTTGTTACGTTGTTCCTTTATGTTAACGTTAATGTAAAAGTTAACTTTTAAATGGCAGTAACAAGAACCTTAATACTGTACTGTACATGCAGATTCTTCAGAATCACAAAGGAACCTTACGTACTGTATTATACAGTAATGATATTACTGTGTGTTCGGAATAACCACTTTAATTAATTAAACGGAGGCTTTCTATGCCTAAATAGCATTTTTTTGGTTGTTTTCGAAAATCCGAACTACCTGTGGTCCCAATTAGTTCGGATTTTTGACGCTCTACTGTATAAGACATTCTGCATGAACGATTTGAGGGTATCGTTATCTCTCGCAGTAGTGACGTAAATTGGCCACCAAGATTGTGCGATTTAACCCCGCTAGACTTTTTCTTGAGGGGTTTCCTGAATCGCATAACTCGAAATCGACCGATTCCCTTAAAGACAACATAACCAATGCCATTGTTCAAATTTAGCCGGGTCTATGTGGCAGAGTCATTTGCAATTGGATCACTCTGAAAAGCTGCGTCGGACATACACAATGGCATACATAAGCCTTTCAAATAAATAAGTAATTTCGTTAATACCTTACACAAAGCTTGTTTTATTCCATTTCAACATCGACTTGCCCTTATTGAGAATTGAAAAACCCTTTATTACTAATTGTTAGGATACTGACTACAACCGTGATAAACATTTGTTTTCTTAAATTAACTTTTATTGAGTTCCTATATATGTTACCTTTTTAAAAAGTGTCTAAACTCCACATTTTGTGTTTAAAAAAGTGCCCATTTACAAAAAAATAAAACACGAGATAAATAACAGATAAAGCAATAAATCAATTGAATTTTTTACGAGAAGCATAAAATGGATGGTGCACTCCATTCAATTATTAAGTGAAATTGTAGTAGTATAATAAATTTTGTATTGTCTAAATTCTCCCAAATAAACTTATTCTTAAAACAAATAATAAATCTGAATTATCAATTTTAATGTTTTAGGTATCTTTGCGAATTTATTTATTATACCTCACTTAACATAGACTCATCAAGAACATTGTTTATTCATGTACCACCTCTCGATAAACCGTATTCTGCCAAGGAGCTGTCAGAAGGATTATTAGAAATCATCAAATGTGCCCTAGAACAACTTAATTACGATAAGACTCATTGCGAATGTACAAATGTTAACTAGTTTATTACTTATAAAGGAGTAGGGCTTAATTTTTTTTAAGTAGGATAATTATTATAGTCAAATATAATTTAAATACTCAGGGAGTTATTAAAATAGTAAAAATTGGAATGTTGACAAACTTAATACGTAAATATTTAATATTGTATTTTAGTATATTTATTATGTAGGTAATTCTAGAAAACTTATTATACAATTTGATTTTTTTTTAAGCAAGTTTGCATAATAAACTGAATTAAATACTGCTTTTACGTATTATTTCAATATTTTTTCTCTATTTTCTAATAATTTAACCCCTATATATGAAGACAATTTTTGTTACTTTAAACGTGATGTGGAAATTATAGTAAAAAATAATATTTATCATCAATAGAAAAATATCATGAACTTAAGAATTTAAAGTAATTATCTTGAAGCAATTGTTTTTTTTTTATAAAAGTAATTATTTCAGATATTCAAACGTCATTTGTTTCCAATAATTAGAATAGCTTTAAAAGAATATCAAATGAATGTTTTGTTTTACAAAATATTTATTAAATAATTCGACAGAAAGACGTTAAAAAAGAAAGTAAAAAGAAACAGACAGCATCACTTAATTCGAATTACCTATCTCTATCTATACTACAAATTTCAGTTGAATCAGAAAGAAGAAAAATTTGAACCGAAAAATAGGGCAAGGCTATAGACTTCAAAAATCTTCAAAATTGTTCTTTACTCAGATTTTCAAAATAAATAGTGGAGGGGTGGTGTAAGGGGCGTAGATTCCAAAAAAATGATCAGTTTCTCTGTAGCTCTTTCAGTTTCAGAGAAAATTGAGTTCTTTTAAAAAATGGTGGGAGCGCGGCTTCTAAATAATTCGAGAGAAAGACGTTAAAAAAGAAATCAAAAAGAAACAGACAGCATCCCTTAATTCGAATTACTTATCTCTATCTATACTACAAATTTTAGTTGAATCGGAAAGAAAAAAATTGAACCGAAAAAAAAGTGTAAGGCTATAGACTTCAAAAATCTTCAAAATTTTTCATCACTCAGATTTTCAAAATAAAACGGTGGAGGGGTGATTTAAGGGGCGTAGATTCCAAAAAAATGATCAGTTTCTCTGTAGCTCTTTCAGTTTCAGAGGAAATTGAGTTCTTTTAAAAAATGGCGGGAGCGTAGCTTCTAAATAATTCGAAAGAAAGACGTTAAAAAAGAAAGTAAAAAGAAATAGACAGCATCCATTAATTCGAATTACCTATCTCTATCCATAATATAAATTTCAGCTGAATCGGAAAGAAGAAAAATTTGAACCGAAAAAAAGGGCAAGGTTATAGAATTCAAAAATCTTCAAAATTTTTCATTACTCAGATTTTCAAAATAAAACGGTGTAGGGGTGGTTTAAGTGGCGTAGATTCCAAAAAAATGATCAGTTCCTCTGTAGCTCTTTTAGTTTCAGTGGAAATTGAGTTCTTTTAAAAAATGGTGAGAGCGCATGTCATTTTTATTTATAAATCAAAACATTTTCCTGTGTTTGTAAGAAAAATAAACTTAGATGAATAACTTTTTCTTATTTCGGCATTGGTATATAGCGAGTGGAAATGGCGTGAAAAAGTAGATGCTCTGGTATTCAGAATCTGATATTGTACAAAAATTAATCGTCCTCAGCCAGAAACAGAAAATTTTGTATTGTAAAGACAATTTTAATAAAATCTTGTTTCAATCTTACAAGATTTTGTTTCGTTTTATTTTAATTTAACGCAAAATTTTCGATATGTCAGGCAGAGGAACCCAAGATGTCAACATTGGGTTCTAACATTATTTTGCGTTGTCAACTATTGGATCCACGAAATAAAGAAAAAAATTAATTATTTAAAAAAAATAAGATACTAAAATCATAATTTGAAATTATTCTGTTAATCTAGAATCGTTCTTGATGCGGACAAATCTTTTAAAATTAAAACAGTTTAATAATTTTAATTTCTATAGGGGTAAGTTCATAAATGTAACTCTTAAGGTGTCAGCTTTTTGTTGCTTTACCTTATTTCAGTCGATTTCTGGGTGTTTATTTGTTAATATGAAGATTGTAAAAAATGAATAAACATATATTATTATTATTGTTATATTCGTTAAATATTGTAAAATACCAGCAATTATAATTATAACTAAACACCTGGCATGAAATACATACGAAAATGTATTGGTTTATTGTTAATAAGATAATAAACTCAGGAATTTCTATTGATTTCATTTTGTGTGTTAATTTATTTTTTGTTTTTAATAATTCCACTATTCAGAATTCTTAGTATTTATGTAAAAGTGCTTATTTGTGCGAGGGCTTTGAATAAGTGAGAAAACTGCTCTAAAATTCATCTTGAGGGACTAAATTCATTTTTGACTACCTAATTTCGAAGGGATCTTTTTTATTAATAAAGAGTCATCTCTCGAAGTACTTAAAGTATTTTTTGTGATTTAAAAAAATTGTGAATTTGGCTTACTCCTAAACTTGTTTTAATGAATGTTTTCTCAAAAATTAAAAAACTACTCTGAGAGATGCCTATATCCAATCTATCTTAACTCAAAAGTGAAACATCTCTTAAGTATATGAATAACCTTACTTTATTGTTTTTATTTGACGATTTTTTGTAGCTACCCTCGTATTTGTTGCGAATTTGTCCAATTAAGCTATCCATCTATATACGTCCCAATCTCGTTAAAAAAACTACAATAAACAAAAACCACCAGTAGAATGGGTAATAAACATTTTTATTGTCCATCAATTTGCACGTGACTTTTTTTCTAAATAGTGAAATCGAACGCATACCGGTATCAGAAACGAACGTTCGATTGGCATGGCGCATGCTTGACCTCTTCAGGATTTACAACGAAGCTTTTTAGGCTTTCAGGAGCTTTCAGTAAGCCCAGAACTCCAATATCATTCGCAGTGAGAGTATACGGCTACGTTTTGTTACTGAAAGGAACACGTAATTCGCCTTTAATCATGTAAGTTTGATGTTGGGATGAATTAAAGTCATGTTAAATGTGTATGTTTTCCTTATAAAAAATATGTTTTGTGTTTATCGACTTTTAGTTTATGAATAATTCAAAGATTTTGATACTCTATTTTTATTCGTTCACGCACTGCGCCTTTTGGATTTTTTTTTGAAAATTGTTATAAATATTTTTAATACATATTAAAAAAATATAATATAACAAAACTATAAACATAATTAATATTGTGAAATCTTTTATTGAAGAGAATAAAGATTATCATTCAAAATTCGGGTGTCTTCAAATATAGACAAAGAAAAACTAATTTAACTATCCATGGAAAATATAAAAAAAATAGATCAGTATAATAATACCGGCATTTTATTGATTATATTGAATAATTTATTCTTTGTAGTTTAATCAAACACTCATCTATTATACGTTTTCTACTTTTTGTTATACATCATAGTTTAATTATGAATGGGATACAAATGGTCTAAATCTGGTATCTATTCCAATTATAATTTTTAACAATAAAAATTGATGTTTAATATTAAAAAATTGAATAAATTGACAAAAAATAAGAACATTGAAGATTATTTTTTAATAAAAATGTAGTGAACATTAGATTTTCTAAATGGCGTCTTCGGATAAATTGTTGCAATTTTTGTGTTCCTTTACAAATTTTAGTCAAAATATTTGTGTCTATGTGTCTGTTTAACCCAAAATTTTTGGCTCATTACTCCTCTGATTTTTTTCGGTTTATTTCAAATCTCCCGAATTTTTTCATTTAAAAAAATTTTTTTTTAGACGGTTACAATTGTTTTCGGTTTTTGGTTGTTTTTTTCGATTTTTTACCATTTTTGCGTTTATTTTTGCATTTTTTAAATTTTTTTAGGCATTTGCGTTTTGAATTTTTGTGATTTTTTGAGAATTTTTGCAATTTACTTCGGTTTTGTTTGATTTTTTTTGGGATTTTGTTTCGATTTTTTACGTTTTTTGTTTGAGATTTATTTGTAATTATTTGCGATTTATATCAAATCTTTCAAATTTTTTAATTTTTTTTATTCTTTCCGATATTTTGGTTTTTTTTTCGATTTTCAACCATTTTTTGTGTTTATTTTTGCGATTTTTTTTGCATTATGCAGTTCCATATTCAATTTTTGTCATTTTTTCCGAATTTTTTTGCGATTGTTTGAGAATTTTTTTGCTTTTTGCGGGTTTTTTTTTGGAATTTTGTTTCGATTTTTACGCCTTTTTACCGTTTTTGTTCGAAAAATCTGAGCGATGGCTAATTCGACGCTAATTGCAATTATGAGAAATGTGACAGCAAGAATCGCAAAAAAGATCCTTAAAGAGGAGGAGTACCACATCTAAAATAATTTTTTTAAAGCACTAAATATTGATTTAAAAATTTGAAAAAAATATTGTGCCATTGCAACACTTGAAGAAAGAAAGTCCAGTTGGGAAAAAAATTGAAATGCATTTTTCAAAAAGCTAGCCTATTGTTAATTAACTATTTTCTTTCATACCTCTGCCTTCATTCCATCATACCATCTGCCATATTTTTTATGATTGTACTTAATAAGATGACGCTATAAAATTTGTTTATATTGTTTATAACGAGTTTTCTAAGTGAACAAAAAATGAAAAATCGTAAAATTATTTTCTCATATACTGTATAGCTGTTTTTATATTATAAATAAGGATTAAATTATTGTGGTTAAGATTTTTTAACGCTATTTCTATTTGTTATTTTATGATTTTAACCATTTACGAATCTACCTTTTGCTGTCATTTTAGAATTTGAATTTTAGGTTTGTTTCATTTTGTTAAAGAGATTTGGAGCTTTTATTCAAACATTATTTTGGTACACCGGAAATTAATTTTTGTTTGACGGTTCGATAACTTCGACATTAACATGCTGAAAGTGGCTATTTTCATGACTAATGGTGGATATTATATACTTTTCAACAGTTTCAATTTTAAGATTTTTAATGTCACTTCTTTGACGATGACCTAAGTGTGTGATTTGAAATCAACTAATTAAATAAATGTTGCTTTTGCAGCACAACCATAAAGTTAAAAAAGTGAAAAACGGCAATATTTTTTCAGTAATTTCGAGTTTTCGAAAATTTAAAGTTAAGAAAATATAGCATCATTAAAAGGATGAAGAAGAATTTTAAGCTACCCATGTAAATGTTAAATTAAAAACAAAAACCTAACGTATTTTACATTACCGAATGCGTTAATAGATTCCAAACATTAGACGTGCTACTATACATATGAGTATTTACATGATTTCACACTATACACAGTTAATAATTTTTTAAAAAACTACTTAGAAATGCAAATAAATGCACAACATGAGCCTACGAATTAAATAAATTTGACGTTATCTCGATTTATTCACAAACAACACCCGGCTATATGACCTTTGGTGGTTGAAAATAAATTGGCGTTCATACACGAAAATACGGGATGATTCGTTAAGACGAATTCCCCTAGGCGGAAAATCTGATGACGGATTTTCTGTCTCCAATTCTATTGGTCGATTTCGAAAACTAATTCGAAATCGACCAATAGAATTGGATACAGAAAATCCGTCTGCAGATTTTCCTCCTAGTGGGAATCCGTCTTTAGTCTCGAAAGGGTTGAGAGATAAACCGGCGATTATAAAATAATGTAATTATGAACATAATCAATTCTTCTTGGTTTTAGAGAAGTAGTGATCGTCATAGGAAATTTAAATTTAAAATTCATTAGCGACTCCTTCACCATCTTATATCCAGCTCCTCGATAACATAAATTAAAAACAAGCCTCAAGAGTTAGTGTAAATAAATTATTAGAAGTTAATAGATATACTAGTAAGTAAGTCCTTCCTTACACCGAGAAAAATAGGTCAAGTAAACCAGTTTAATTAAGAAATCCTCGCTAACCCCAATTAAATTTGTAGAATTACTCCGTTTTATAGTGACTGGTAACAAGTTTTATTAGTTTTGTGTTACAAAAGCGTGCCTTAAAAATGGAACTTGAAGTATTTCTCATAGAATGGGGGTTCGGAAAATGCCTGGACAGCTTTAGAGGTAAGTTTTACATATTAATCATACGATATTCCCTAAATATTTTTGTCTTGGATAAACAGAAATTTTATTTTAAATACGCAGATTTAAAATTCTATGAGAAGTCCATTTTTAAGCTACGCTTTTGTAACACAAAACTAATAAAACCTGTTACCAGTCACTGTACAACGTGTTTAATTACTGTTAATAATTTGTTTAATTTTGTTAATAATTTGGATTTATAAGGTGATTAATTTTTTACTAACGGTTACTGTTTCCTATTTGTTATTAAAGTGTTAAATTACCTTAAGTTAATTAACCCTAATGATAAAATTTAAAGCCCTTTTTATAGTCATAACTAAATATTTGTTGAGTCTTAATACGAATTAAAGTTTTTACCTACTATACCTACTATAAATACCATTACCTATTATAAATATCTATTCGGATCCATGAATGTTGAAGCTTTATTACAGTTATAACGGAAATATTTACAAAATAAAAAAATATGTATATTACACTAATGCATTTTAAAAATGTTGTATAATAATATAATATATAATAAAACTAACCAATATTTAAAAATTTGCTATCCCAAAGTATTTAACGCGCTTTAAAAGAATTTATTAATTATGAACGTTATTATAAATATTTATTAATAAAAAGGGGAATTTCAGAGGTTCACGGTTAAAATTAAAATTTGACTGACAGTTTAATTAAGGTTAAATTTAACCTGGTTTTTGTCAGTTTTATATAAAATTAGTACAGGAATTTTAAGAGTGCATGTGCATGTTGTGTAATTAATGAAAATTTCAAATATCGATACAAAAATAGTTCATTTCTTTAATTTTTTAATAAATATTCTTTACGTCAATATAATGATTAATTTGAATTATTTATAATTTAGCTATAAGGTAAAAATATAAATGCTTTTTCTATTTTTTTGAAAGTTGGTAAACTGTTGATCGATAACAGAAATACTAAAATATTGCATCTATAAATTAAGACAAAAATCCAATATCTGGAAATCACTTAACTTCTTGTAATTTATTATCTTTTCTCTTATGATAATTTCCATTCATTTCACAAAAGCACGTTTCAAATTTTGGGCATTTATCCAATTCATAAATTGTCCAAATAATAAGCTTAATAGACCCGTTCTGCAATATTGTATCTGGCTGAAAGCCATAAGCCATCTGGCCACGACAAGCAACAGTATATATGAAAAATGTAAGTAACTCATAACAGGGTGAACTGGAACTGGAAACACAAATAAAAATATATGTTAGAAACTTACATAAAGAACACTATGATTTATTATTATGTTTTAAATTATGAGTTTTCAAAGAATGAAAAAAGCATAAATGATATATGTAGTATCTAGGAAGCAGCTCATGCTTTAAAATAAAAATAAATGTTATACGTATACTGCTCGTCTAAAGTACCTTCCACCTTTAAATCTTGAACCGTAAAAATGAAAAGAGGAAAAATTGCTATACATAAATTAAAGCGTATAAATCCGATACAGTTGACCATAAAAACTAAACTAAAAAATTAACTTAAGTATAATACAAAATAATCAAACTTACTAAAATGATAAAAGAAAAACAAAGTACCAGATAATTATAAAAAATTATAGAATAGATGCTCAAAATGTAAACATTTCTTTACTGATGGTACCGCTGAATATGGGACTATTTCGCCTAATATTTGCGGTGAACAATATTCATCTCCTGGGAAATATGCAGAACAGACTAGCCAACTTTGTTCCCCTTCCTTATTTAATACGATTAGATGTCCTGTAACAAAATTTCTGTTGCATAGTCCGTGGTTAGCTCTTTGAAACCTTGCCAGGATCTACATCCATCCATTGTCCCTTTTTAATCCGGAACATAGCTGGTGGAAGCAGACTGTCTGGGAAGATCATTCCCCTGCCAAACCCTCAGGGGGTGCCCTTTCCCAGGGTTTTAACAGGAGTATAATCCTGCCCAGCCAGTCTGCACACGTTATGACTAAATAGATTGACTAATATGTGCATATTAAAAATCTCACCTAAGGTCCATCTATGGAGATTTTGTCGTGTTCCTCGGCAATCGACTCTCGGATTAGTTTCAGCATCCCTGGAGCAAGTTGGATTACCGGGAACTTTCCATTAGGTACAGCAACCCTAACTGAGAATAAAGCATCTTTGTATTAAAGAGAAGCAGTAGTAGTTTCTTTCTCTTTCCTTACCTTTTTTCTTCAGTTGGCTTTCCTGTGGTGGAGTGGTGCCAATGGTGCGAAGCCGCTTTTATGCCTGTATGCCATCACTGGCGACTTTTCGCTACTCCGCTCCCTCAGTTATAGGTGGAGGAGAACGATTTTGTGCTATATCGCCTTTCTTGGCAGTCTCTTGCGTCTCATCTTCTTCCTTTTTGCGTTGCGCATTTAGGAAGTTTTCTTTGATAACTTGCCTTTTATCATTTATGTAAGGAACACCCTTTTCGAGGTGTTCTTTTAGCTTTCGGCTAGACCCTCCTCCCAGATGAGCGGATTTTATTTCATCATCGGTGAGCTTGTCTACTTCCTCAAGGTAATTGACAACCACCTTTGATTTGCTTGATGCTTGCTTTGAAGCCATAGCATCTAATATTTTTTTTTCATTGGTATTCACATTTGATCTCACGAGTAGGGTTTTGATACTGTCCAGTCACAGCCCCGCTTGACTGAACAGGGCCTGGTGCCCCGACGTTTGGTGAGCTTCAAACAGAGTTTCTCCCGGCCATTCATCTATAGGCGCTTATCCACCAAAGATTTTTATAGTGGTTCTCGCCCACGCAGGTCAGGCGATTAAGCCAAACCCCCCAATCTATATAACTCGGCATACCTCTCACAGGCCTTATATGTCGTGAGCTTTTCAGCGGTTGGTTATTTGTTAGGTAATAGTTCTTTCCTGTATATGACGTCTCTGGCCTTCCCCTATTCGCAACCCGGGGACGCTCACTATAGGTTGCTCAACCCAGTACCCTTTCAAATTGAAAGGCAGCGTTCAGCAAGTCGAAGTCTTGAACAAGCCGTAACCGGTCCTCGAAAACTCACTAAACACGGACCAATTGACCTTTTGTGATACTGTTTATTAGGATAAATATTTTTTTTTGTTTCGTGTCTGTTCTTCATTAACCGGATCCACTGCAGCCGTGTATTAGTTTGTATAGGTTATTAATGTCTGTTTGCAGTAGTTTGCTGTCGAGTGTATTCTCAGCCTCTTTATTGCATTGTCTGTATTTGAGGTCTCCTATAAGTCTATTTTGTTTAGGTGTCCCACGAGGAGCCTTGTAATTTCTAATTAATTTTTCCTCATTAAAAGTAGTTCTTTAGTTACATTCCCTGACGGTTCTTGTATAAACTTTTTTCCGTGTATTAGTACGGGTGTTGTGTCGCAGTGTAATTTGTATTTTTGCTTAACCCAATCTCTTATATGGTTTATGAATGCACCCTTTGGTACTGCTGGTTCTGGACCCATTAATGAGGTTGGAGATCCGCTTATTGCGAGCACGTCAGCTTTTTTGTTTCCAGTGATACCTTTATGTTGTGGTACCCACGATTTGGTTATCTTATTATGGGTCACCAGTTTCCTAAGTTCTTCGCCGCAGTCTTGTACCAGTATTTATGTCACCTTTGAGCCATAAGAGCTAGTCTGTAATGTTCCTTGCGTCGTCAAGCCATATTTGGGCGCCTTGGTCCAGATTTCGGATTGCTTCGGGTTCCACCTTTCGTTTATAGTGTGTGCACGGGCAGCTTTAGTGGAGAAAAAATAGTCCAGAGGTCGTTATGGTCTCGTTAAAACTCTTGACAGTCGGCTGGGCAGATTTTATTTCTTGCCCCCCAGGGTGAGTAATGGAGTATCTGCTGCCAGGATATCAGTTTATGTGAACAGAAAAAAAAAATAAAATTATAAAAATTCAAAATAAACCATTTATTGTTCTTGAATGATAACAATTACCAAATCCGGAAAAGAATATGTAACACGGTTCTCACTTTGCGTCGGTGGCGGACGGTAAAGGCACGTCTTCCAGGCTGCCATTGACAGTTGGATTGACGGTTCCGGTACGGTACAACTTGGCTTCACTCCGTTCAGCTTGACATATCTCTAAAGATCGCTGGCTGGTACTTGACTAGTTCTTAGCTCGAACTCGAACTGCCACTGAAACTCCAATTGGAAGTTCCGCTGCAAATTCCGACAACGGATTGAATTGTCTTAGTCAATAAGAATTCGGCGTCTAAAATCATCTATCGAGAGTAGGACATTAGACAGATTGCTCGTTGAGGTTTCAAGACTAGTTCTTTTACTCCAAGCAACAGCTCCGTAAGTTATGATTGCTCCCACAAAAGCTGTATAAATCCATGGCAAGATTTTTGGGTTGCATCCCCAATTTTCTCCTGAAAAGTTCCTGCACACCATTAAGGTTTTCGTGGTCTTTGTCATTACTTCTTTTTCATGCTTATTTTAGAGCAGTTTATTGCCTACGGTGTGTCTCAACTATTATGCTCAATAACGTAGCCATTTAATTCTTTGGTTTTGAGTTTGAAGTTTCTTTTTTTCGTAAATGCTACAACAGTGGTTTTGGTGGGAGTGATAATGATTATTTATTACGATTATGTAATTTCCTTATTGTCAAAGCTTTTGAGTTAAAATTTTTGGATTGATATGTGATTAATATTTCTGTTAACTTACGTATTAATATAATTTCAAATGAAGCGTCTTTAATTAAATAGGAATTCGAAAGCATTTCGAGATGTAAATTTAATGTTGCTTACGTGCGCATCTGTGATATAGTGTCATTCGTATTGTATTTACGATACAATATTGGAACGTGTATAACGCAACGTTGAGGTATTTAAAGGAGGATGAAATCTATCCTATTACTGGATATTCTTAAATCAATTTACATAATAGATTCTCGATATATTCCAGTTGAAGACAATCGTAAAATTGTTCGTTTAATTTTTATTCGCAAGGTAATTTAGATTTAGATTAAATCTTTCTTTTTGTCTAATTAATTTTTGATGGCAATCGAGATACGTTAACAGCAATTATAGTATTGAAGACTCGGTAGAAAAAATTAAATGTATCAAGTTTCAATAAAAATGTGTTTTTTATCAGATTTAATAAAAAAATGTTTATTTTGAACAACTTTTCAAATTAATATATAAAATGAAACTCCCAGTCATGTACCAGACAAATATATTTCTTAAAACTTACCAGTGGGGGGGAACCGGCGACTGGTTTTGGGCTCACAGCCATCTTCAGGCCTACAAGTACATTAATCGATAATGTGGGAAGGTTTTTTTTACAAATATAAAGAAACTTACCATACATACGGGTTCAAAGGATTTAAAATGTATATGACATGAAAAATTTTTAATGAGAAAATCCTGCTATAAAACCTTTGATGTGGGATACTATGTAAAGTGAGAGAAAATAAATATAAACATGAGAATTCTTTGGTAGATTTAACTTAAAATCAGGAGAGGAGCTTTTGGTCCTAAGAAACTTGCAGGAGTCTGGAGTTTTACAATTAACAACCACATCCTGAAAAATAAAAGAAACCAGCAATAAAATTAATAATATTGATAACAAAGTCCACCCTGGGACTAGCGTGGTATAAGGCACCATGTAAGGGTACCAGATAACCAGAAAATTAATTATTATTTTAAAATATAGCATAAAAACGAAACACGCACGCGCCAACTAAAATGATCCTGAAATTCGTCGTAATCTGCCCATAATTATATCGTTATCACCAATTCAGTATTATCAATAGTTAAAGAGAAACAAGTGTTTAAAGTGGGGTTATTAAAGAATGGGATAACGTCATGGATCGCTTAAGGGGCGGGTTATAATAAGTCCTAGCTGGCGCTTGCTGTATCTACTTATCAATTAACGAAATATGTGGAATACATTTTTCCACTACCGGTTTGTAGATTTTAATAACATGTTCTTGAATAAAAATATTTTAAATGCATATAATACCTGTTTTAAAATATAAAACAGATTTATAACAGATTACTGAACATTATAAATATTTTGATAAAAATTTCATTAATCAGATTCATTTCGTCAAATACGATTAATATTTTTTTTCGCTTAGTTTCTTGTCAAAAATACGTCCTCGCTATTAAAAATGAAAGCAAAAATTAATGAGTTAACTTCATCAGATACTTAATTTAATAAACATGTTTTTTTTAAAAGTTTAATGAAATTATCAATCAATAAAGACGGATAATAAATTATAGTATTAGTTTTAAATGAATGCTTTTTATTTTTTCCTTGTAAATTAAAAGCATTATTTTGTTTAAAGAAATTTAAATATTTCTAATCTAATAGAAATTGAAAGCCAAGGGTAGAAAACTATTAATTTTTTAATTATTTTTCAAAGATGTTTCGAACTAACTTTCTTAATCAGGCACATTCTTATTAAAGATCAAATATCAAATATATCTTATATTATAGCAATAAATCTATTGTGTATTAAGTCAGTAATTGTTTTACCCTGATATCCAATGTTACCATTAGTCACAAACAAAAATAGAGCAAAAAATTTGAGACATCATAAATATATTGAAAAATTACAGTGACAGTTAAATGTACTTTGCAATAATAGAATTAAAGAGGTAAGAAATGATGAGATCACTTTTCAATACTGCGTATTCCCACCTCGATTCTAGATGACACTCCTCCTTCGATTTGGCATAGAAATCAAAATGGTCTGAATGTTTTCTTGGGAAAATTGGTCCATTCTTCAATAAGCGCCCACCGGAGTTCTTTTCCTGTCGTTGGACCTGGTATGCGACGTATTACACGCCTTTTGAGCTGGTCCCAAACTTGCTCATTAGGACTAAGAACGATTTTGAGGAGACCAACTTTTTCAAAGTACTGATCGACTTACCGTTACCATCCTTAGTGTGAGTAATTGGGTAATATCTTGCATTAGTAGAAAAACATTGCAAAAAAACATTACATGCTCATCTTTTGCAACGTATCTTTGTTCTGTTAATGCACCATGGTCAATAATAACAAGATCCTTTCGTTAGTCATTCTATCTTCTCATGATATTCTATGGGTCTTTCTGTAGAGCTTAATCTCGAAGGTTAGGTCTAGGATTTGATTCCATAGTATATTATAGAGAACATATGCAGCGCAGGAGTCTTACTTTGATTGAGGAATCTAGGTTGAAACAATCAACAATTGTTTTCCATCTTTGGTCCAAATATGAAGTTGGCTTTGTATTTCAGTTAGAAGTTATAAAATTTTCAAATATTTGGGGTAGCAGTTCAATACCTCTTCCTGGTCGAAAGCAATTTTGGTTAAAATTGTATGTAGTATATTGCAATATGAAACTTTTATCCTAATATGAAGTCGGCTTTGCGTTGCGGTTAGAAGTTATGAAATTTAAAAAAAATTGGGGTAGCAGTTCAATCCCTCTTCCAAGTCGGAAGCAATTTTGATTAAAACTGTATGGAGTCTATTGCAATATGCATCTTTGGTCCAAATATGAAGTTGGCTTTGCATTGCAGTTAGAAGTTATGTAATTTTCAAATATTTGGGGTAGCATTTGAATCCCTTTTACCGATCGAAAGCAATTTTGATTAAAACTGTATGGAGTCTATTGCAATATGCATCTTTGGTTCAAATATGAAGTTGGATTTGCATTGCTGTTAGAAGTTATATAATTTTCAAATATTTGGGGTAGCATTTCAACCCCTCTTCCCAATCGAAAGTAATTTTGATTAAATCTGTATGGAGTCTATTGCAATATGCATCTTTGGTCCAAATATGAAGTTGGCTTTGCATTGCAGTTAAAAGTTATAAAATTTTCAAATATTTGGGGTAGCATTTCAACCCCTCTTCCCAATCGAAAGTAGTTTTGATTAAAACTGTATGGAGTCTATTGCAATATGCATCTTTGGTCCAAATATGAAGTTGGCTTTGCATTGCAGTTAAAAGTTATAAAATTTTCAAATATTTGGGGTAGCATTTCAACCCCTCTTCCCAATCGAAAGTAATTTTGATTAAAACTGTATGGAGTCTATTGCAATATGCTTCTTTGGTCCAAATATGAAGTTAGCTTTGCATTGCGGTTAGAAGTTATAAAATTTTAAATTATTGTAAGTAGCATTTTAACCCATTGAAAGAAATTTTTCTTAAAAATATAAAGATTACATGTTAATATGTATCTTCTGTCTTCTTGTTGCAAAGATCTATTGTAACAAATTTCCATGTAAATGGAATCGGTGAAAATTCATATATAAAATATAAAATTGGCAGCTAACTTCACACCGGTACCTTATGCTAGGTTTTTTCTACTTCTTTTCCTGCTTAACAAGTGGCCAGAGTAAATCTAGCAACAAAAAAGTATTTTACTACCTGTTTATATCCCATGTAATCCTTGACCCTTAACTTGGCCTTTTTATTTTTGTTTGTTGGCGAGAAATTCGTCTTTAACATGCCTAGAAAGTATTCATATCTAAGTTCTTTATACATTGTAGTTAAATTAATTCTCTTGAAATCGGTTAATTATATTTTTGCTATAGTAAGAGATTAAAATGAACGAGCGGAGTTATTGGATACATTGATTAAAAAGGAATGAGATTATTACGAAGAGTGTGACTGGTAGTGGAATAATGAAATAAAGTTCGAAAGAACCTGTGACCATTATCTTGTATTTATAAAATGAGAAATCGACAACTACACGTGCAAAACGTTTACACCATTTGAGTCGTCAATCAAGCGGATAACATTTCTGAATGGTATAAAGATGAAAAGAATTATTTACACAGCTGCTCCCTAAAATTTGTGACTGGAATTTAAGATTAGAGTCTTACGAAGATTAATAGTCACACTTAATCAGTAGCAAAATTATCTAAAAGACACGTATTCATTTCACTTAATGCAGCTATTTCACAACTTTATATTCAGGGGCTGCAAAAGGCGTATAGTTAGTCTAGACACGCACTCTGGGAGATTGTCCTCATTTGCGGTAACCTTTGTATTTGTTTTCTAGTTAATAAAACGGCTTCGTTGGACTATTAGTAAAGTTATATGAGTATTACGTTCGGTTAATGGGACTTTAGGGACAAGTTTATTTTTACTTTACAACTACCGCAGATTCGGAGTGATACTATTAAAATCTCTTTTAACGTAGCATATGCGATAAAAATTCTTCCTGCATTAAGGATTTTCGTAAACAATTTTGTTTTTGAAACTACAGTAATCATTTGATATTTTTCATATTTTCACCACAAACTTTGGGTAATGTAGAGTCAAAGTCTGGAAAAGTCAGAATTATTAGCAAAGTAACTTGTTTTTGATAAAACTCGTGGCAAAATGTAAATGCAGCAGATCGATATTCAATGAAGGTGATGATGCGGATGCTCAGAAAAGTAGGGAAAATGCTTTATTTAAAAAATTTAAAATCAACGCTAGACTGCAAATCGGTTCATAACATTACATTGGAAAATATTTCAATCTGATATCGAGGTTAATTGAACTCCACATTATTTTAATATAAAATAACTATATATAATGAGGTGGTCCAAAGTATAGCTTGGATTTAAATTCTAGCTAACGAGGCATTTTGTATTGAATGGTGCTGCAACCTGGCAGAAACCACGTAAAACAAAGGTCTAAACCATTCTATGTTATTCAATACCAGTGGTAAGTCAGTTGTTCATTGAATATAAGTGCAGTGTTAAAAAATCTTCCTTTTTGTTCCACAAACTTTTGTAGGCATGACGGGTTAAGTAGCGTCTAAACTTTTAAAACCTATTTGGTTTTAATGGCATTGTATTTTAATTGATTTAAAAAGTGTGCAGTTGCTATGGTCTTAGTTCTTGCATGATATAAATTTGGTCTATAGTTCAATATTGGACAATGTTTTTATTGGACCACGCTTGTAGTAGCCGTTATTTTCCAAAACGCCGAGATAGAAAGGAAAATACACCCCGAAAAATAATAATCTTGCATGATCCAAATTTGGTCTATAGCTCAATATTGGACCATGTTTTTATTGGACCACGCTTGTAGTAGCCGTTATTTTCCAAAACGCCGAGATAGAAAGGAAACTACACTTCAAAAACTAATCGAAGGAATTACAACGAAGCTGATATGGTTAGGTCTGTTTGAAGAAAATAGATGGAAATAGGCCGCCAAAATATTTTCAAGGAACATGAAAAAACACGATGAATTGGAACTTAATTATTGACATACTTATGGTATCCTTGGTTGGTCCGTATCTTTTACTGAGGAATCTTTCATTCCCATTATTTTAGCCGCTTCGGAATTAAGAGAACCTGAAACGTCATCCTCAGTATTTCTCATCCTTAAAATATATTCTTTAATCCTTTCCTTGGTTACTGGTCTAAAATCTTGTGCTTATAGCAAAAATCTAAGTAGGTAACGATGAGAGTTTTCTGCTATTCGATGACAAATCAGATTAAGCTAAATCCATAAAAAAACAACGCCCTTTAAAATTATATCTTGGTACTAATTCTTGTATCAGTCTTCGAAATTCAAGCCCCTCCACAAAGTTTAAAGGTAAATTTTGAAGTGCAATCATTTCTCCAATTAGTTTGTTGATTTTTTTAGCATTGAAATTGCTACTGTCCCATTTCTTTTCCTTTCGAACTATTTCCTCTAACGTGATTTGATTCTTTGATTCTTGTAGAGGCGTGGCGATTTTACCTAATAAAATACACATAAATTATAACTGGCTGTGAATGCTAACAAAAACAAACTAATGAAACCAGATTAAATAAAGAATCATCAAAATCAGTTCAAAATGTGCGTCAAGCGATCTTTTGGCGAGTTAGTCCAACTTTCGGAGTGTCTTAGTACTGGGTTTGAGTACCTGGGTATTTGCTGCTGGTATCACAATAAATAAAAATAATTAAGTACAAAAAAGAACTGTCTATTATATTCAAACTCCGGCGAAAAAGAAAAAGGTATTCAAAAGGGTTTTTTTCTGGGTGAAGTGCTGGACGGTCATACACTACTTCCAGGCTGGCGTAGTTATCAGATTGACGGTGCAATTGAACTTGGCGCCAGCTCGAACTCGACTTGTCTCTAAAGGTCGCTGAACCGATACTAGAGCTATATCTGGTTATTGGGTCGAGCTCACACTCCAACTTAGACAGCCGCTGGAACTCGGACTGCCACTGTAACTGATCACAACAGATTGAATCGTCCTATAAGGATTTAGGCATCTAAGAAACACGGACGCGAGTATTTTCATCTGCCGGGCGGCTGTTCAACTGATCCGACTAATCCAATTGAAGAAGGTGGCATTTCCTAAAATTTTAAATTAATTCTAGTCCAGTGCCGCGCGATATAATTAATATATTTTAATTATCACGTTAATTAAAGTAACTACGTTACAACAATGACATACAAATAGCACTAGGTTCGATTCATTAATATTTTTAATGAATCTTACCTTCATCAGCTATAAATTTCTTCATTGGTCGAACTTTCAAACAAATTAAACTTTTCTGGGTGCATCAATTTTAGATTATTTTTCAAAGACGTGGTGGTACGGCCCTTACGAGAGTAGGTCATGCTCATCAGGTTTAAAATATGTCCAAATCTGACATTACATTATAAAGTTACTTGTTCAGAAAAATCGCTTAGCACACAATACTCAGGATATACTTGTATTAACACTTTAAAAACTGCAATGTTCATAATATAAGCGCAGCTTAATACGTTATGATTAGGTTAGGAGAAATAAATAACAAACGCGTCGGATCTTGTCACCGAAATCTTCGTTCCTACTGGCCAATTAGCAAGGGTCTAAGGCACGCGCCACTCGCCGCCCCCCCTGTCGACTTTCGCGACATCTACTACATCCCCATTCGAATAAACATCCGCATTAATCCGGATGCGAATGCAGATTTCCAAATCGGTGAGGAAGCTCCGAAATTTTTTTTTTAATTTATTTTACTTTAATATGTTTATTACCCCTGTTGAGGAGCATATACCAGAATATATGCATTTTTTTGGCGTTCAGTGCCCTTAATTTTGAATATTAAATTTATGCTTGACGTTTTAAGGTAGCTGAGAAAACAGTATCCTGTAATTACTTTTAAATCCATGAATTCTCTATAACTGTGACGCTACAATGGACGTTATTTATTTAACTATATTCTTACTTTTTAGTATAAAATTTCTTATAATTATTTTATTTTTTTTATTATATTGCGAATATAGGTTTTTAAATAAAAATAAAAAATACGGCTTAAATATTTATTGCTCAGGTTTCTAATGGCCCATTTACATAAAATTGTGCAAGCACCCCATTATGGATATCCGCAATATCACTGGTCTAAACTATTTGATTTGTTATTTGTTTAGTATACC
This sequence comes from Neocrepidodera transversa, assembly GCA_963243735.1. Lineage (NCBI taxonomy): Eukaryota > Metazoa > Arthropoda > Insecta > Coleoptera > Chrysomelidae > Neocrepidodera > Neocrepidodera transversa. The sequence continues at coordinate 10,178,145 of OY725355.1, forward strand.
TCTTTGTTTCAATTCTTCAATAATTTTCTGATTTCTTCTTATTCTCTTTGATTTTTATTGTTCTTCAGATCTTTTTCTCTACCATCTTAGATTTACTGTATATTTTTATATTATCGTTATCACTGCTGATCCATACTGGAGTAATCAGAGTTCCTTATATTCGCATTTTTTTCTCATCTGTATTATATTGCTCTCTAATTTAATTGCAAAAAAATACGTTGTTTGCTACTATAATTTTTTTTATCTCTTATTAACTTTTTGATGATCATTTTAATATTTTTTTTTTCTGTTAATTTTTATAGCTATTTTATTTCCTTCTGGTTTTCTTTTCTGCCAAGTTATTAGTGTACGTCATCAGCATATATTATTATATTTGAATTCTTAATGTACCTTTAATAAAGTGTCTCGTTACGTATTCAAGAGCTATGTTGAACAATGTTGTCGAAAGGGAGTCTCTTCCTCGTATGTCTCTGTCTATTTTAAATTCTTTCATTCTTTTTTTCTGCGTTTTAATAATTATTTTAGTGAAATCTTTGCTCTTACTTCCTATAAGATTTACTACTTCTATTAGTTTATTTCTTTTGATTGAATCATTGAGTCAAAGGCCTATTTAGAGTTTATAAATAAATTGTTATTGGGTTGTATTCTATGTATCTTTTGTATAGTTTAGTTATGTTACTACAGGAGCTGTGTTGAAAACATATCAAGGATTAAATCCCATCCATTATCTCAAATGTGGTCTACTGATAAACAGAGCTAGGGAGTTACTAAAAAAGAAGTAACGCGTTACTTTACCGTTACTTTTGCTGAAAAGTAACGCGTTATATAAATGTTACCGTTCCTTTTTTTAAAAAGTAACGATTTGTTTGTTACTTTCCAAAAGTAATGCGTTACTAAAAAAAGTAACGCGTTATTATTGAAGTAACGAAGTTACAATAACGCGTTACTTTTCTATACCTTCTTTTTCCATCTCTTCTTGTTCCATGTCTTCTTGTTCCATGTCTTCTTGTTCCATGTCTTCTTATTCCATGTCTTCTTGTTCCATGTCTTCTTGTTCCATGTCTTCTTGTTCCATGTCTTCTTGTTCCATATCTTCTCATTCTTTTATTACTCATCTCACCATTTATTTATCACCGTTATTATTGTACATACAAAAAAAAATTCAAATAAAAGTTGTATGGTTGAAATTGATTTTCTCAATTCTATTGAAAACACAGAGGCGCGCGAAATCGACGGGGTAAAAAAAATAATAAAAACATTAAACAGCACTAACAGCAGCACCAAATCAGAAAACCCTTAAAGTAGCGCGTTACCTTTTAGTAACACGTTACCAAAGATAATTTTGCAGTAACGCATTACTTTTACAAAGTAACGCTATTACCGGTACTTTTCGCCTACTTTAAAAAGTAACGAAATTACTAGTAAAGCGTTACATCTAGTAACGCGTTAGTTTCAGTACTCCCAGCTCTGCTGATGAAGTAATAAAACCCTAAGTCGAGTACCACAAATTTGATTAAAGTTAAAAAAGAAGGGGGTTGGTAACCAGTTTCGGCGGACTGTCATCATCAGGGCTAGAATACAAATATCTTAGGGCTTGGGAGAGAAAACAAAGTTGAACTTACCAAAATTTTTTTTATAATTTATTGAAATTGCTTATTGAAATTATAAAGTTATAAAATTATTATTGTTATTAAAAAAGGAGAGTTTATTATTAAGAAGCGTGTGAGCGCACTGGTGAAAAGGGGAATTTAAAAGGTGGGAAGTCGTACAGGAAAAAGGAAGAAGTGATAAAATATTAAATTAAGTAAGACGCATGTTGACTTGCGAAATATTGCTGTGTCGGTAGAATTGAATGAAGGAAATTATTCCAAAATTGTATCTGAGATAGGTAACGGGACTTGAACAGGAAGTGTCGCTTAGTAACTAGCTGAACATGCCAGGCAACAAATTAGGCCTATTGATGACCAACCATGTAACTTTTCGATAAACAACATCAAAATTATTAACAAAAGGAGCACCATAACAACACACGTTGAGTGCTTGATTATGACTAACATCACATTAAAAAATGGTGGTTAAATTTGACAGTACATATTCGATCGAAAAGTAATGATTATAAATTACATAATTTTTTTAAATTTTGTATAAAAAGCCTGAAGGGCGAAGATACATTGAATTAATTTCAAACCGAGATATACAAAAGCCTAGGAATAAACATTAACTATCAGATTACCCCAATAGTAGTAAGAGATCGGATACAGTTATAACGAAACGGCCATAGTGTAATAAGAAGAAAAAGAAGAAATCTACGTCAAAATGAGGTAAAGAAGAAAGTGAAGGACATTTGATATTTGACAGAACGGGGCGGGTTATAGTAAATATAAGGGAAGGTAAATAAACTAAGAAAAGTAAACAAGAGTTAGTTTCTAAAATGGGGAACCAGAGCAAATGGGAGGGGGAGAGAAACAAGGAAAAAACTGTTATGGTCGGACAGAGAGTGGGCAAAGAAAAAGTTAAATAAGGCCTTTGAAATTATCTAATTAGATAATGTGGTTCTCTTTGTATTATAGGCCTGATGATGGCAGTTCACCGAAACTAGTTGCCAACCCCCTTCATTTTCAACTTTAATGAAATTTGTGGTACTCGACTTTGAGTTTTATTACTTCATGTCAAGAATTGTTGGAGTTTACAATACCGACAACATACCTTAGAAAAATGGATTTTAGGTGAATTGTTCTTTCAGTGAATTGGTTTTCGGCAGATTTTCCTTTCAGTGAATTGTTCTTCGGTAAGCAGTTTTACGGTGAACTGTTTTCGTTGAATTTTCCTAGATTTGACATTCTTGTTAGTCTCAGTCTTTATGAATTCTCACTAGTTAGTCCTATTTCTGCTGGAATTTATTCTTCTCTCCAGATTTTTTTGTTAGTGTATAAATCCAATTTTTTTACATAGGTATTTAATAAATTTAAAATAATGTATTAGTTAAATTATAAACAATTATTTTTACCAATTTATTAATTTAAAAGATATTAACTTACACTCAAGACTTTTAAATCAACCTGTATATCTGGTAAATATACCTCGACGTTCATTTTTGAACATAAAATCTAACAATATTGCTTCTTTAGTGGAAGAATGTAATAAAATTCGATTAACCGTCCAAAGTATGCTATAATTTCAGCTCGCTTAAATATTGTAAGCAGAAAACGGTATTTGTTTAGCATCTTTTTGTTTACGTACTATAAATTATGATCTTATAAAAGACTGTTTACGTTAAAATTTATTTTTTAAATTAACGTATTTTTATATTATTTTTCTCTTAAAGAATGTTAAAAATATTACTAAAAATTTTCACTGCTAAATATAGAAGTAGATGTGTAAATTAAACTTCAAACATCCAGATTTGCTGTTTTTAAAAGTGTATTTCTATGATTTTATGTCTAAAAATTAAACGTTTTAGAAAAAACTTTGATAAATAAAAAAATAAATCACTAGAAGATGTAAAATCTGAGAGAAAACAGTTGAATTAGTATGAGAATGTAGTTGAGGGTGGCCCTTCAAAGACGAGACGTTGTTTTAAAATTTAGTCAATTTCAGTTATCCCTAAATACCTCGGAAACCTGTTCTGATATTTTAATTTTGGAAAAATCTATTAACACATTTAACCAACTTTGTATCTATAACGTTTACGAAATCCAAATAGTGTCCAATTAAATTTGCACCACCCTGTATTTCTAGTCCAGGGTAACTCCTGGAGCTGAAAATCAATCCCATAGATTGGCTTGACTCGAGGTATCTGTGTAAAAAATATGAAGTGAATCAGATCTCCAATACGAAAAATATTGTGTTGATAGACACACACGCATAAAGACAGAGAGACGGAATTGCGATATTATTAACTTAACTTTCCTGGGATTGTTGTTTTTCTTCGAACCCTGCTGTAGGAGAAAATTTCTCCTTTTTAGGAATGCTGTTGGGTTCAGGGGGGGGGGTGTTTTAAACTTCAAATATTTTATTGTCATTTATTGTTCCCCGATCTTTGGCTTTTCATAAAATCCTGTGGTAGTTCCCTCTTCTGCTCCTATCAACTGTCCATTTGGTCCTTAGTGTTTGCTGGAAGTGAGTGTTGCCGTGTCCTTGCATATCTTTTAACCTGAAAGTGATTGGAATTATATTACAATGTTCGTATATGTTTTGGGAGGGGAAGCGCCAAGGGATGTAGTGGAATTTCCTTATTATCCTCCTCTCAGTTGCCGAAATGGCGTTCGAGAAATTAGGAGTCAGGGCAGAGCTCTGTAATCGATAATGGTACGAATATATGTTTTGTATATCTGCAGCAATGTTTGAAGATTACATCTCCCAAATAGTCTGCCCAGAGCTCCGATGAGGGAGGCTCGTCTGCTAACACAATCAACAGTTTGGAGTACGTATAAAGCATACTCCTAAATTTGTAACTTTGTCCAAACGAGTCTCTCTCTCCACAGAGCCTAGTATTGTTTCTTTGGGAAATTAACTAGATTTTTTGGAGAGAATGGAGAGTTTAAAGATAATTAGTTGAGTTTTCTGGGGGTTCAGAGTAGAGTAATCCTCGACTTAGTACACCATTGGGAGCACAGATTGAGAAGCTGTTGGGTTTTAGTGTTCAAACCTCTTGAGAACTTGGCTGTGAAGGAGACCGCTGGGTCATCAGTTTATAGCTGAATGTCATGGCTAGGCATGGGAGGGCGTTCACTGGGTTTTTCACTTAATAAACTATTGCGAGAGCAGATTGAGAAGTTGTTGGGTTTTTGTGTTCAGATCTCTTATGGACTCGGCTGTAGAAGAGGCAGTTGTGTCATCAGCATATAGCTGCATGTCTTGGCTAGGCATGGGAAGGCATGAGATGTTGTACGTATTATATATCAGATATAGCAACGGTACTAATGCAGAGCCTTGGGGGACTCCTTCTTAAGGAGAGAACAGGTGAGAGATGGAGTTTCCAATTTTGTCAGGGTTGGAGCGATTATTTATATAGGAGTAAATAACTTTGAATAGGGTAATGGAGAGTTCGATGTCTAAAAGTTTGCAACTGAGTCTGCTATATCAGATACAGCAACGAGGCTAACACAGAGCCTTGAGCGGCTACGGCTTGTGGAGTGAAAAGGTCCAGAGATGGAGTATGATTTTCCGGCCATAATGGGCCATTTTCCCGGACCCAAACTGGGAATTTCAGCTGACCAAACACTTTTCACACCCAGTCTCAGCTCCAGAATTGGAAAGTCCATGAAAATACCACCGTCGCGACTTTTCGAGCACAAATCCGGCTTTAGCTCCAAAATTCAGCGTCGACTTCGCCTTATCCCGGGAACCGCATTTCAGGCCATTTTCGGCCCCTAAGCCAATTTCAGACGTGTAGGGCCAATTCTGAGCTCGGAATCGGATTCAGCGTCGAAAAATACATGGGAATACATATGCCACTCTCTTGTGTATGAACTTTTTTTGTGGATCTGTGTTTATATAGAAGTAAATAAGTTTTAATATGGGAGTTCGATGATTGAAAGTTTGCAACTGAGTCTGGTATATCAGATACAGCAACGGGGCTAACACAGAGCCTTGGGAGACTCCGGCTTGTGGAGTGAAAAGGTCAGACATGGAGTTTCCAATTTTGACAGGGTAGGAGCGATTATTTATATAGGAGTGAATACATTCGAATAGGGGAATGGAGAGTTCGATGTCAGAAAGTTTGCAAATGGGTGTGGTATTAAGAAATGGTAAGATATGTTCTTTTATACAGCGCGAACATAAAGTGTTACTCCCCTATTACCTTCTAAAATATTTCAGAAAATACGTTGGTCGATTTTTTCTTATTTCTGATGAAACACATTTGTTCAAAACAAAATCTACACTTATTTAAACTAATGCGTGGGGTAGTTACTTCCTTGAACATTTTAAATAGTAACAGGAGTCGAGTAATAACTTATTTGAAGGGATTTTTAATACTCTATTCATCTTTTTAAATATTTTATACTCAAAATAATAGTTCCTATTAAAAATTTGTTTTGCATACCAAAATCTGTGAGTATGCTAAAAAAAGAGTATGTTTATATACCCTGCAAAATTTTATAATTTGTGATTTTTTTCTTATTGGTATAAACTTTAAAGTTTAAATTAAATTATGTCACAAGAAGTTTGTGTCTATTAAGACAATAAAATTATAACTATTTAAAAATTTTAAATTTATGAATAAAAAGTTCGTCTATTCTGTTAATACTGATAGTTATAAAGAAGTCTCAAAGGACCCCGCACTTTTTTTATGCAAACGGGGTCACCGTCAAATTTTTACACAGAGTGATTCTTTTAGAGTGCTAATTAGGAGTTTCAGGAGAACTAAGCGGAATTAAAATCTGGAAGTTGGTATCAGCTGTCTTATTTTAAATGGAACACACTGTATTTTTTTACATTTTTAGATTCGTTTGAAGAAGGTGATTTCAAAAACCTAATACATTTATAATTTAAACTAATTAGTTTTGATGTTATTGACAATTGAAAATCAATTTTTTTTCAACTTTAAGTGATCTAAAAATGTAAAAAAATACAGGATGTTTCATTTTAATTCCGCCTAGTTCTCCTCAAACCCCTAATTAACCCTCTAAAAGAATCACCCTGTATGTTGTAGTCTTTGATATCAAAAACGTAGATGGGCTCAATCCATGACTAGATTTCGATATACAGGGCGCTGAAATTATAAATCCCAATTATTTTAAATTGACACAAAAAAGTCACTCTTAAATATTTTTGAAAATTTGTTACTAATATATGTAGCCAGAATACATACTTAATTATCATCACCAAAACACTTTTACTTATAGGGTGATTCATGGCATTTTTTGGTGAAAGTATGTATTTTTATCAACGAAAAATATAGCATGAATTAAAAAACAAAAATCACAGACAAAATGTCTTAATCTTGAATGTAGATCTAGATGTCTTCATTCAAAATTCTTATTGATAAAATATTCAGACAATTTTACGGTGCTCCCGTTTGCATTAGAAAAGTGCGGGGTCCTTTAAGACTTCTTTATAACTATTTGTATTAACAAAATACAAAATAAGAAAACCAGTTGAAACTGCAAAGATGAATTTTTAATTTACTTTAAAAACTTTAAACCATTATAACTTTATTATAAACTTGTTGTAACATTATTTAATTTAAACTTTAAATTTTATACCAATAAGAAAAAAAAATACAAATTCTAAAATTTTACACCACTATAAATTTTGATTGGTAAGAGTAACACTTTTTACTACTAGAATGTAGAATCCAAATCAAAAATCAAAATTTAAAAAAAATGCCACATACATAAAGACCGACATACATATCGAATTCAGTAACGAACTCTTTTAAAGTTGCCTATACGTCGTTGTTGAGTAAAATATTTAGTAGTAATAATAATAATGAAATTACTAGGTATAATTTTCATAATAGTGGTCAGTTATGTACAAGCTTAATTAATGTAGTTTCCACCTCAGTTTCACGCTTTCCCTCTAATTTAACCGGATATGAGCTATTTTGAGCAAAGTTGTTTAATTGCGGTTAAAGTTAAATTTAAAAGACGATGTATGTAACGATAATAAACACATCAATTTATTATGTTTATGAATTGTTTCGTGTGTATAATTTTCAAAACATTAATATATTTGATGTCAAGATTGCTTTTCTTATTTATGAGATTTCCCAGTAGGTAGTTCGCTGTACCTATTTATAATAATTTTAGTGAATCATTTATAAATTTATAATTTTTATTTACTTCAACACCAATTTTAAGAATAGTCTATTATGTATCAAGGTTAAGAATAACTTTATCATACCTCGATCGGATTTACAAATGATTTATACAAATTATTTTATTGACAATTTTTTATAGGGTGATTATAATCACAAATAATTCAAAAACCCACCTCTAAAAAAGGTTAATAGGAGACGAGAAGAGAAATAATAAAAACAGGTTTTCAAGAATAATTTCTGAGTGAAATTTATCCTAATTAACAATAATTAAAACTAATACATATTTTTTAATTTATTTTTTTTTTCTAGAAAATTATTGCAGTTAAAAAAAATCTTGGACCTGCCTATTATCAATTCTACTAAAATTCCACTAAACATCCTCATTTTGCTTAAAAATCTACTAATTTAGTAGGAAATTTACTGAAAACGGTAACCCTGTAAAATTTGTGTGTATAGTGAATACAGCGCAGCAGCGGGCAAGGGGCGAAGCGTTCATGGCTACTGACGTCACACGGTGTAGTCTCGCGCACAGGTACTTTTTTTAGCCTCTCGCCGATCCTTGATTTTAAAATGGTTACAGCGGACGAAAATATTAATATTTTGTGCTCAAATTTTTTTTGATCGTTTTTAAATAACAAAATCTCTCGATTTAAGTTAAAATAAAAAAAATCAGAAAAATGTCGAACCTGCCTATTGTAGATTACAGAAAAAAATCAATAAACTTTTTACAGGGCGGTCGACATAATATTTATTTTCAGAGAATATGAATGAATTCCGCTCTGTAAGTTTATTGCTATCAGGTTAAAAATAATTGATTATCGATAAAGAAATTAGGGTTATATACTTAACAATATTATTTAAGGGGTAGCTGTTCACCCCAAAAATCTAGTTATAATCCATAATTTTAAAATAACTATCAAAAATTTTGCCATTCAAGAATAAAAATTAATATTTTTGAAATTTTTATGGATTTCTTAAAAAGGAATATGTTTTAACTTTGAACCAATCCAATTACGTTACTGATTTTTCTCAAAAGGGAACGTGCAAATTATAGTTAATTTATTAATAAACACAGACAAATTCATTAAAATTTATTAAACCCTTCCTAAAACAAGGTCTTTTGAGCGCAAAAAACATAATTTATTGGAAAGCATCATCAAAGTTGGAAATGTTTGTGTCATCATATGAGTATTTTGTCATTTTATGTTATTTCCTTGTTTTGCTTTAAATTTATTTTTCGACTTCTACTTATTTATTAATTATAAGAAATAGCTTAAAATACTGTAAAATAATAAACCGTAAAAAATAAAACAAATTAGTGCGCGAGCCAAGCGAAAGCGCTAATTAATAAATTTATTAATCTTCTTTTATTATAAGAGTCAGTTACAAAAAATTTTCTGTCGACTCTATTTTTAATGAAATTTAGATATTGATATCAATTTATACTTTTACTACACAAATTTTAAAAATCATATATTTGATTGGAGTCTTAATGCGTATGTTTAAAATCCATCATTAATAAAAAATTTATTTATTAATAGTGTCATTAATATACGATTTTGTATATTTTAAAAAGACTACTAAATAAACAGTCAGTGAAAACGTATATAATAGTAATTTGGTGCGTAATACAAAAATTTCAATCGATAACATACAATTTACATATTTGTTTGACAAAATACTTTTGATCATTTTTTTGATAACATCTATGAATTGTGTAGTAAAAATGTTAATATCTAGAAGACATTTTTAGATTTTGGTGTATTGGTAATTATATACACATTAACCAATCGATTTTTAGTCAACCGTATATGTTTGTTAATATTCTTTTTGGAAGATCGACTTTGATTTTTTTAAATTTCATATGCGGCTGTTTTATCTATTCATATAATTATTTCTAGAACATATTGAAAAAAGCTATTTACACATTCTTAAAAACAACTTGCAAACTGTTTTGCATGGACTATAATCAACAGAATTTCAAGGCATACCATACGATTGTTGAAACTGAGAAATTTATACGTTCTATAAAATAGCTATTAATTGGTCAACAATGTTGTATATGTATATCACTGTTTTTGTTGGATTCCAATTTGGTTTTTGCTATTAAAAGGTTTCTGTTTTACTTAAACGACGTAAAAGAGGTTAAATGTGGATGTCAACCATTTAGAATGCTATCGCGATAGAATTTAACTGACATTTTCCCAAATTACATAAAAAATAATGTTCTCGTGCGCCTATTCTTCAACGTGAATTACATATGAAAAATTAACAGAGAGTTAAACTTATTAATAATATATAACTTCACGATCCGGTCCTGACATTAATATTGCAGCACAGTGTTTTAAGTCGTTCCTGAGTTACGATTTCTTAATAAAATGTATCAAATATTATCTGGAAAAAATTTTTTAGTGCCATAGTATATAATGTCTTTGTTAATGATAACCAAAATTATTTCAAATACAGTTAATAACATATCTATTGTAATGACATTTTTTGTACTTTATATACTATAGAATAAACTTTTTATTAAGTATAAAAATAAGTAAGGGTTGATAGAATAAAAAGATAAACATAAAATTTATATTTTTGTTGTAGATAACACAGGTTTACAAAAAACTATTTGACTGGACCAGGTATTTTGGCGTCCTGAATCCGATCCCGGGGCCAGTTTTACCCCATCACGTCAGGAAAACCAGATTTCAAGAGCATTTAGTGGTTAAAATGGTTCTTTTTTGGAACCGGCCCGGGACAATTTCTCAAGCGAACTGTTAAGTTGAGGGGTAACTGTTTAGGTCGTGAATACCTTCCAAAAATTGGACAGGCGCCATGAATCTCGACCAGGACCAGCGCAAGGAGATAATGCCAGTGGATCCAGCACTGACCCAAATGCCACTGAAACCTTGCCAGAACATTGGAGTTATGCTTCGTGTCCTGCTCAGATCTGGCCCAAAGTGGAGAACTGGTTCAGGAAGTTACTAACTGGTGACTTTCTATTTCCCTGCTAAGCGTCAATTGCGACGATGCATTTGCTGTGAGTTCATGACCGTCCACCCAGCATTAAGCTTAAGGACCCAGAATTCCCAAAGTTGTTAGATGCTAAAGTCAAAGAAGGGATTTTTAATGGGCCGCAAGTAAGAGAACTTATAAAAGATACAGAATTCCCGAAGAAGATGACGGTAGATGAGGAAGAAGCATGAATCCCGTGAATTTTTCCCAGAAATTTCTTGGAACTAATAAAGATCCAAACTATATGGAATTGGTGGAGGACTTGCTCCAGAACTATAAATCCATTGGATGTTTAAGGTCCACTTCTTCGATTCGCATTTCCCAGAAAACCTCAGACATTTTAGCGAAGAACAAGGTGAAAGATTCCACCAAGATATAAAAGAGATGTAAAGACGCTACCAAGGTTTCTGGGACATTAACATGTTGGCAGATTACTGTTGGAACTTGAAGAGGGATACCAACAAGGTGCATAAGAGGAGGGTCTTAGAAGGAGTTTTGATCAAACCTGCACGTAAAGATTGTGAAATTGGGAGCGAAAAAGGTGAGAGGCGAGGGGGCTCACTATAAACAAGCACTCCGAAGGGAACAGTATCTGCAACGTCCCCGTCGTTGTTCCTTGGTAATGCTAATAGCAGAACTGATTTTATCAGCAGACTCTAAGTCATAGTTGCAAAGATTGTATGATAGCCACAGCAATTCACTTGGTGGAATGTGACGTCTTATCAGAGGGATTGAATTCCAATGGCCTGTCTCAGCAGAACAAAGGTGGCAAACTCTGAAGTTGCGGGATGGGATCATAGGGCCATTTTCTGCAACCTTAGTTTGCCCCGGACAGTACACTCAGCTTGATCCAATTTTTGGACGATGTTTTAGGAGCACTTTGAGAACTGCTGACATTAACTGACGATAACTCAATCGCCAAAATTCTACGTGTCGGCAAGGGAAGCAAAATTCACGAGCTCGAATACCTCGAACCACTTGAGCATAAATCCAATGTTCTATCAAGGTTGTAGGGCCATTTGTGCCTGTGGTCGGTCCCATGTCATTAACTCAGAGCAAACGAATCGCCGAAATTGAACGCCTTCGCAAGGATATTGAAATTCGCGAGATACGACGATCATGACAACATTTTATCCACTTGGCTGGCCCTGCGCAGGTACTGGTCGAGATTTGGGGACCGCTTCCAATGTTTGGTATTCAAGACCTAGACAGTTACCCCTTAACTTAACAGTTCGCTTAAGAAATTGTTCCGGGGGCCGACCATTTTAACCTCTAAATGACCTTGAACTGACCCCGAGATCGAATTCAGGATGCCAAAATACCTAGTAATACCATGGTTCGGTCAAATAGTCCGGACTTTTTTTTGTAAACCTGTGTAATTTTTGTAATGTTTATTATTATTTTTCTCTAGGACCCTTCTTTAAAATGAGATTTTTCAATGTAGTACCATTATAAATAGCGCCCAACATTAATCAGCAAAATATCCCCTTGAATTCTATAGAGCCCCACGTTGCGAAGCCATCTGTTATGCAAAACTACTGACAAAATCCCAAATTTAGGGTGGGCTTTATAAAAAAATAAAAATAATAAACATTACAAATTATAATAAAAAATAATTTTATATATGTCCAGATAATTCATTTTGATCTGCTATTTCTTCTTCAGGCCTCCTCTTAGCTTGATCTACTGGTCTTCGTTACCGTTACCTGATCCCTCTTTAAGACGATCTTAAATGTTTCCCAGTCGCAATCTGATTTTGTTCCTATTGCATTTGGCCCCCTTATTTCTAATTGTATAGATTCATTTTATGTGGTCGTTTCTCTAAAGTCACCATCCATTCTGTCCAATATTAGACATTTTGGTCAAATATTTATAAGTTCCACATTAAACATTTTATATTCATGTCTCCCACTATAATGTAATCTTTATATTTCTGGACTTCATTCATAATACATTTCCTTCCCTGGATTTAAATTCTGTTACTTTAATTCGTTTGTTATTATAGAGGACCAATCTCTTACCTATAATCCATTTGTTTTTAATTGTTTGGTTGTGTAACGCTCTTTCGTCACGCGGTCATTTGACACCTTAGCCTAGTTAACGGGTTGACTCGTGCGCCACCTTCGGTTTATAGTGTGAAGGTTACTTGTACCGAGCAGCGTCAGTGAATAAAAATACTCCAAAGGTCAGTATGGTATAACGTTTGCAAAAAAATAGTATTTTGATTACATTGAATTTTTATATAGTATAAGAATAAGTATCTCAGTGATGATTACTGTATTTTTAGGTCCATCCTTATTGCTTATAATAAGCGTTGAAATAAAAGAGTATGAAATTAAGTTTACCACGTTTATTTAACTGAAAAGTAACATTTTAATTATTTATAAAATGATGCAATTTGAGCTGTTGCATTTAAGATTGTTTCTACTTGAGCGAAAGCACTTGAGAACATTTTCAAATCTCGTTAATTTTTCATTTTGAACGACTGTACTCATGGTATATTCGTGTTAATATGGTTAAAACTAATTTAACTTTTTTGCTCTCTGTAGTTTTGGAATAATATAAAAATTTTAAATTTGTAGTTGCATCACTGAAAAATGAAAAAATATATTTTTCCACTTGTCTTTACCTTTAAAACTATAAACATTTTTGAAATGAACTTCTCAGAACGTATCTTAAACGTCACGCTTTAAAAATACAATAGTTGTAATTACGCCCTCTAGCGGTTTTTAAAAATACGTAAATTGCAGTGTAATTTATAAAAGAACAAGATAAGACAACGTTTAACTTTTTTTCCAAATTAAACCGGTATATGCAATATATAGCAAATACGACGAATATAAATGATCCGATTAGAAAACCACAAACGGTCTAAAGCAACTGGTGCTATTAATTATCAGAACCTTCACAGTAAAATCGAATTACTAAACCTCAATCTTGATACAACTGTTTTTATTAGGCCTATTCATCTTGGTTACACCACATTTAACAAGATTTAAGTTTAGAAATGTCTCGACTAGAAATATTATTTCTCTCTCTACACACAAAGATCTTCTTTGTTTTATTCATTATATTGGTTAAAATAAAATTCAGAAATTTAATAACAGTTTAAAAATTATTGGTAATGAGTTTTGGGGGAAAGTTCATTATTATTAAAAAAGAGTACATAGTGGCGATCTCATAAGTTGATGTGAAAGGCTATAAAATTTTATTTCTCTACTGAACTAGAAAATATCCAAGAACTAACATGGATGTGTACATTAATCTTGTAGAATTGATAGGAAAGAATTATGTTAAAAGAGTAAAAAAAACAAACATAACATACATTTCCAAATACATACCACTTTCAAAATTAAATAGATATTCTAAAATAAATAATAAAAACATTAAAACTAATATACAAATATTCAAAACTACATTATTATATATACTTTTTGGATTCTAATAAAGGAAAGTGATTTATAGTGGGACTCGAAATTTCATTTCCTTACCACAAGGCGATCAAGTGAGATTTACAAAAATTTTGTGATATGAGTCATTTAACAATGGTTTTATTTAACAATGGTGATTTGCGTTAAATTTTTAGCTTTTTCTTTATTCATTTTTTTCTTATTTAATTTTTCGTCGTTTGCTTCTTTAATGTTTGCTTTCACTGGTGTATCTGCTGCTAAAATTCTAGACCTGTTACTTTTGTCACTAAATTTTCCGGCTCCTGATTTTAAGTGACACCTAATCTCTCGAATTTTTTTGCTACTATTGAAGATTCTGCTTTATGGAAATCTGGTCTATCTTCAGTAGCTGAAGTTGTATCTTTTAAAAAAGCTGTAGAGTTTTCGTGTCACAGTTGCTTTTATGATTGTCTAATACAACAATAACTGGACTTTCCTTGTTATAATGAAAGTGCTTCATCTATAAGAAAAAGTTTTCAGCCAGAGCCATCTGAACATGTCGGAGCTCCAATTAGCATTCTTACGTGGAAATATAAAAGAGGGAGGCACAAACGCACATGAAGTGCAGCAAACTTTGTCTAATATGTAACTTTTCTGACTTACTACTAAGAAAGTGCTGCCAAAAGATTTCTTAGTTTGTGGACATTTGTTACGCATATCTCATAGCAGTTGTATAGTCTTGATGACGGAACATTTTATTTTTCGATTGCCGGCTTTAATTTCTCGTAGAATAAAATAAAGTATGTTTAACCATGCTCTGCCGTTACGTCATAATCGGTGACGTATTCTGCTGTTTTACGTTTATCATATATTATTTGAATATTATTTTACACTTAAACTCAAAATTAAAATATAACTAATGACATATGTTAAGTATTGTTTTCAATGACGCATGTTACGGTGTGTTTGTATGAATAAATTGGTAACGCAAAAAATTGTATTTGCTTTTTGCATTGCATACTTTTTTACATAATTTAGTTTTTTTAATTGATTTGTTTCAAATTTATAGCTTGTGGATGTTTAACGTCCCTGAGCGTGATTAAATGCCGAATTATATAATATATATTAAAAATGTCTTATATTTTTGGGGTGAACCCAAACGTTGTAGACTGCATTTAACGGTAAAAGCGGTATTCCAGCATCTCTTTATCTTGAAAAGTAATTAGTCAACTTCAAAATTAAACTTTGCTCTTTCTCATTATACTTGGAAGGCATTTTGACAATGAAAAATTAATTGAACTGTCAAAAGTTATAAATAACATTTACGATGACATTAGTTAAGAAATAAGTTAATTAATGACGTCATAATTACGTCTCATCCATTTCATCATTGAGAGATCAAGTTGAACAATATATGACGTAACGACAGAGGACAGTTAAACAAACTCTAACTTTATATTTATTGAAGCGTAACAAAAGAGAACTGTTTTATTTTCTGAATAAATTCATCCACTCCATTCCTGCAGACTGCTTATCTTGCCAAGTTTGTGGTGCTTTTTTTCCTTCGGCAACAACAAAGCAATAAGCTAAATTATGTGTGTGCTTGCTTGTTACACGGTAACACATTTTTTTTGCAGTGAACACTTGCTTGGCTTATATTAATCAGCAGCATATAAATTATTATTCAAAACTACTTTCACAGCAAATTGTTGGTTATCTGCATCATTTTTTAATTTTTCGTCAATAATTTCATTTTGGAGTTTCGAGGATGTCGAGGCATCTAATTAATCTGAAAAAATAATCACGCTAAATATATTCCTAAACTGTTCAAAAATTTAATTCTCATAGTATACATAGAACCTCTAAAAAAAATTCTGTTTTAAAAATCGCTTTTTTATTTACTAATTTGCAAAAAATATTCTAAAAAATATGGTTATCCAAAATAAAATATTTGTGTTGCTATGTTTTTTAAAGTACTAAAAACCAGTTACAATAACAAATATTTGAGCTAACTAAAACCAACACGTGTGCAATAAGGCCGATATATGATCTATTAACTCTCCCATATCGATAAATACATAAGCTATTCGCAATTTCCCAAAATGGACCGCGTCCCACTATAGATCAGTTTCCACTATCAATGATAATTAACATATAGATGTCCAGCCTTCTTTTCTCCAAAGTACTACTTATTATCAAAATTACAAATAACCCAGACGTATAGTATAGTTGCTCTAGATGAAGAGGACGCATATCACAGAATATATACACAAAATCACCACCAACGCTTCCAAAAAATATATTTCATTAAAGGTAAAATACAGTATTAAAGAGTTAAAGATGTGTAACAACCCAGGGTCTAAATATGGCTCTTTTCATAGAAGATTAATAAGAGAAACGTGATAGACTAACGGAACACACCTACGCACACAAAATGGGACAGAAACACACAAACTTACAAAATAATCAACGAACAATATCATAATCAGACGTACCGGTGATTATGATGTTGAGTGGAATATGCACCAAACTTCGCTGAACCCTCTATTCACTGTAAACCCTAATACACGACCCATTGAATATATAGAAGGAACATAAACCAACATTTGTGTTTTGCGTGCTACGCTATAAGAGCCATTTGCAAGACCCATCGCGTCCACCGATCGAAAGTGAAATGCTCCTTCCTACTAACTAAATATTCTAAAGATGCGTCGAGACTATGCCGATCGACAAGGCCGATCGACACGTGTTGATCGACACTGTCGACTTTTAAAGTCGACACAATCTACTCATTCTATACTTGAAAAATATCTTCATTCGACGCTAGAAAAGTCCATATGATTCGGGTTACATTCGACCCGACATATGTCGATCGACCCTGGAGATCGACATATCCATATTTGTGTCCACTGTGTCGATCGACACAGTCGGAATAATATGGACGTACCTTAAGAGACACTGACGGACGAAAATCATACAATCTAAGTAAATCCTCCTACCGGTGAAGGAGAAATACTCGAGGTCGGACGCTAGACTGAACCCCGGTGGGCGGGACTTACGGAGATTGGCGGATTTACAGAAACGGCCTGGGGACATATTTCAGATATTTAAGTAAAGGCATCTCAGTTGTTAGCTAACTTTTTCAGGAGATAAATATACAATAAACACAACACCACACCAAAATACACAGTCAGGTCTATTATTAACTTTAAAATAAATGCAATTAGCATAATAATTCCCAGGGAGGCAAGTTATATGCGAACACAACGTCAACTGTAATATTAAAATCACAACGAGACCAAGGTTGGAGATCCTAATGTTAAAGATAGGGGTGATACATTAAGGAATTGTGAATAGTTAAAGAAAAATAAAGATATTAAAGGTCTATCAACAATAACAACTTCATCAATAGAATTACTGTTTTTATTGGAATTAAATCCATATTCGTCACAAGGAGTATTTGTCATAAAATGTATAGCGTGATAATTTATTAAATAAAAACATTACTTAATGAAATATTTTTATATTCATCTATGATATTTTTCTCAATTACTTAAATTTGCGACGTAATAAAATTCTTCTTTGTTTCGTTTAATCTTCCACAATATTTTTCAAGAAATTGCCTATTCATTGTTTTTAAAAACCTTGTTGAAATTTATTAGTTTTCCAATTTTATGAAAACAATTGCAACGCCAACTGAGCCACCGATTTCTTTAACAATATATTTCCGTTTGGCATGCCGATATATTTCCGGTTATTAACTTTGAATTCACGAAGCTCGAGATAAAGAGGAAAAGGAGGACTCCAGAACAAAAATAATGAAGGTAAATATATTGTGTTGCTTTGGTGGAAGTTTGATAAATGATAAACGGTGGCAGATTTAGGGCATAGGTTAGTCACAGAACCTTAATATGTTTTGGGAATTTCGAACGAATACTTACCTGGAAAAGAGATATAGAAACCACATAATGTAATGCTTATATATTATTTATGTTTAGTTCATGGTTGTATCTTGATACATTCAATAATTTTAAAGTTTTGACGCGTCATTTTGTTGCAAAAATTATATTATTAAATTAATTAAAATACACAAATTGATTTTCTTTTTATGCGAAACGTCAATATAATAAAATTTTGTAGTCAAATTTTAATTAGTAATCCTCTTTTATTTTTTTCATATTTAAAAATTTAAAGAACTTTAATTGAAGGACAAAAAAATAAACTAAAAGTTCCACATCCATACTTGAAAAAAGTTGATGGTGGCCCTACGAATACGAAACGTAGGATTAAAATTTTATTAAAACAAGTTGATTCCGAGGATAATTTAGATAAAATATTCTTCGTAAATTTTTTATTATTTCAAAAATTATTTCGTTAACACAAAAAAGTATGAAAAAAATAACTTTTTAGTAAATCTGATAATAATGGCAAAAGTTTTGAAAATTTTATTCGTACGAAAATAAACTTAACTAAAAGTATATATTTTAATGTTCTTTGTCTAATTTATTAATTTAACTATAATATACTATGTCACAAGGACAGAAAATGAGCTTTAAGCCCGTGGCTATTAAATGCACGAGCGAGCGTAGCGAACCGAGAGCAGATAATAGCTAAGGGCTGCTAAAGCGTTTTATGAATGTGTGACACACAAATGTTTTTGGCCTAATAAAAAAAAACGAAAAAAAGGAAAATATAACACAAAAAGTCTTGAATTTAGACTTTAATGTAAATTTATGTGACACTTCAAAGTACGCGAGTGATAGTTAAAGGTGTCTAGATATAGTGAATAACTACAAAAACGTGTTTTTATGACTTTTACGTCTCAAGGGATATATAATAAAAATTACTTTCGGCCATATTTTTAGGGTTGTTATGATTTATTTTTACATAAGGTAGGCAAAAAAATATATAGCAAAATCAAAGCGCAATATTAATACTAATATTGTAAAAATTGTTACTAACCTCCAAAATATATTATCTGAAACTTAATAAACACATCTATTAAATTAATTAACTCAACAATTCCGCAATATATCTATGTAACTTGATGTTTTACATTTCTCCATAATCAGTTTAACGAGTGTAATTTTAATCCACTCAATGTCTTCTTGATGTTAACTCAAATTAATTGTCTCTTAGTTATTCTCTCTTAAAGCTTTCAGTTTATATTTGGGTTTGTATTAAAATGATTTCTATACATATTCGCGAACCTAACTGAGTGTTTTTCTTGTTTATTTGTATTTGCTGAATTGTATTATGTATGTAATTTTCCAAAGGTATTATTTTGTCGTAAACCGAAACGATGTAGATGTAGACAAAAGTAAAATTTGTGAAAAGAAAAGTTAAATTAATGCAAACGGAATTCCTGTGTCGTATTTAACAGAAATTAAAACTTCATGGGATGTGGCTCTTATGTAAAATACCAAAAGAAATATAAAAAACTAGACTTACAGGGACAAATTAGAAATAAACCTGATAAATAAAATAAAGGTATAATATTAATTGATGTATTGGATAGTGGGCAATTGGAAAAATTAAGTCAAAAATAAAAAGT
Organism: Neocrepidodera transversa; assembly: GCA_963243735.1. NCBI lineage: Eukaryota > Metazoa > Arthropoda > Insecta > Coleoptera > Chrysomelidae > Neocrepidodera > Neocrepidodera transversa. Next base: position 10,197,862 of record OY725355.1, read on the forward strand.
ATAAGAAATACAATATGAAAATAATCAGTAAAATCAAGACTGGACAATAACTTTCTTCACTACGCTCTGTTCTTTCACATCCCATGTAGCTGGGTCGTCTAATGTAAAAGTAAAAATTGGTTCAGTTAATTTACATGTAATACCTGGGTGAAATTGAAAATCCAATTGAGAAGAAGAAGGTAAATTTGATGTTACCTTTACGCATTGTGATTGTTCTACATTACTACAAACTTCGTCTGTTTTTAAAATTTGATCTGTTTGTTCATGGCAAATCGCATAGATAGTAGTAGTACTCTGCAGGTCGTCAATTCGAACTGGATCAACTTGAGGTTTGATGATGGAAGACTGGGACTCTCACTAGGCTTGTTGAAATACTGGTTAATAATTTTTTTTTTGAAACAGCTTCTTGAGTTTGTTTTATTTGAGCCAACCGCTTGCGGTTCTCGGATCCACTAGGTTTTTTATGCATTTTGAACTGTTTGAACTTGTATCATAACACTTTATAAGATACGACACAAACACAAGCACAGCGACAAGTTATTACAAAAGACAACAGAACAACACACTACATGGCAACGCTTCTATTTATTACTGATTCAAAGTGCACTGACACAGGTTGTGACTTGTCACCGACGACGGTACAACTGTAGTATGGTGGGGGCGACACGTGGGATTGATGGGAGAGGAAGGGCGCGTCAACAGCTTGTTAATGTAGTCTACCGCCCTGGATATTGACTCACTATCTAGGTTCACACTGCTGCGTGCCCTGCTCCTTAATTCACGAAGCATACTGTTTTCTCTTCAATCACCCCTCCACTAGATCAAACGTTTTAATCTGATGGCGTAATTTGTTGTATTTTTCAACTAGGGAAAGTCACTTAAAAACAGGTTTAAATTACCCGTTTTAGTCTTTGAAATCCCGGCTGGTCAAATCCTATGTTTTTTTCCTAGCCCCTGAGCATCTGCCCAGTCTGCCGGTTTATAAAAGCGGTCCTGCAATTATATAGCAAATATATGATATATGAAAAAATTAATAAAGATACTTAGATACAGGACACTCTATAAGTCTATTGGAGAATAACAATTTAGTAGAATGAAAATCAATTGATAATACATAGAAAAAAAATCATGCAAAACCGAGTAAAAAATTCTTTTTCGCGTACAAAAGACTACTACGATGAAGAATACACACAACCGGACATATATTTAGCCAACGAATTAAAAAAAGAATTAATAAAGGAATTAGAAAAAGCGTGCAAACATCAACATGTTATTTTGAGACTTCAAACAAATCTTTGACTCTCTAAAGAGAAACGAAATTATGAAAGCCTTAAAAGAACAAAGAGTAAGTAAAAATACTAAGAAACTTAATACGATAATGACATAATCAAAAAGGTAGTATCCTGAGACAAAATGGAGAAACGGAAGAATTCGAAATAAACAAAGATGTAAGACAAGGACACTCATTATCAGCCGTTGTTTTATCAGGCTCTAGAATTCGTTCTAAGAATGATATAAAAGGGAAATCTGAAAGAAAATCATATAAAAATACTAAAGGATATTGAAGAAGAAGATAGGAAGTAAGGATTCAAAATTAATGTGAAGAAAACTAAACTAACATACAGGCTGTCCGAACCAAATATTTCGATTTTTGTTAAAATTTTGAAAAAATAACAAAACAGGTTAATTTCATTCTACAGGGTTCTGAATTTTATCATATTTAAAATTTATTTTTTCATCCCTCTAGCGCCCAGAAACACCACTTGAAAAACTGGCAAGGGGTATCAAGTAATACATCATTTTGAAGCTGCTATCATTATAAATGCAACCAAGTTCTTTTTTTTTATTTTTGATGACTCTTTTTTAGTAAAAACGATTAGATTATTGTGAAAGAAAACAACAGTAGTTTAAAAAAAAACCAATTTATTTTTAACGAATGTACTGTCCAAAGTGCCCACCTCCAACTTCCATGCAATGGTAGAGCCTGTTCTCAAATGCTTAACTTTTCGCAACAGTTCTAGTGTAATTAAACGGCATTCTGCTTGAAGAGATTCAGGTGGTGTAGCATAAACTGTGGACTTTAAGTAGCCACACAAAAAAATTTATAGGAGTTAAATCGGGCGATCCAGCTGGCCATTCGATAGAATCTCTACGGCCTACCCATTGTCCGACGAACATCTAAAAAGTTGCTCGTACAGCATAATGTGGAGTCACTCCATCCTGCTGAAAAAAATTTGGTTTTCATGGAGATTTACATCATCTTCCAGTGTATGGGTTATTAATGGATCAATAAGGTCTTCTAACAAGTCCAAATACTTGTCCAAACATTCAATTTTTGTGGCGTTTGTGTATGAGCTTCTCTGAATATGTGTGGGTTGGTATCACTCCAATAACGACAATTATGCATGTTGACTTCACTATTCAACATAAACGTACCTTGAAAAGTAAACCTGCGCCATCATTTAACAGCTGAGTGAAATATTTGCAAAACTGTAAACGTCGATCCGAATCATGTTTTTTGTTTAAAAGAGAGCCAGTTTTTTAAGTAAATGTGTACTGACGCTAACTTGCTGTTCCATATCTAGCAGTAACACTAGCTCACTCATTATTTTGATGGTACATTTTTACCATTTCAACTCTTTCACATTCAACCAAAATTTTTTATTATTTGGAAACTAAAATCAACAATTAGTGTAGATAAGAACATGTTTTACTCCATACATAACAAAGAATTTGTTAAAATTTTGAACGAGAAAGTTTAGACTTGATAATTTCAAAAATCCCAATGATCCTGAAAGAAGTTTGTATTTTCCTAAAGAAAATCATTCAAAATAAAACAAAATTGCATAGACAATGAAAGCAGATTCAAAATAATGTATTACTTGACACTCTTTGCCATTTAAGGTTGCTCAAGGGGTGGTTTTGGGTGCTAGAAGGATGAAAAAAGAAGTTTCAAATTACGATAAAAATTCAGCCCCTTGTAGCATAAAATTAATCTGTTTTGTCATTTTTTCAAAATTTGATCAAAACTCGAAATATTTGGGGATGGAAATTTCAGTTGGAACGCCCTGTATAATAAAGAAAATAAAAGGTCAAAGAATCAAGTGGCTGGGACATATATGAAGACAATGACTAGAAGTAGTAACAAGGAATATGCTACAATGGCAGCCAGGAGGAAAAAGAAGTGGCAGAAGTAGAAGAAGACTAAAACAGAGTAGGAGTTACAAGACCAAAGGTGAAAAGAAGAGACCGGAAGAAATGGCGGCTAATCCATGAACAAGTACAATGATGAATCGAATATAAAGATGGATTCACCCCGATAAATGGATTTAGAAAGCAAAAGCGGCCCATATATTATTAAATTTTTCCAAATTCAAAAATTTATAAATAATTAATTTTAGGGATTATACATTCTAAATATAATTGTTATAGCAACAAAAATTATTAATTATATCAACCAAAATGGAGTTAGTGACATGTCAGTTATTAAGTGCAGGATTTACCTAACGAGTGGAAACACCTGAGGGGCAATGGCGTGGACGGAGGTAAAAATTGTTATCTTCAAGGAAGGTGCTTATCGTCTTTGAACATCGTGTATCCGCAAAGGATTGTCTGAGGAAGGATTATCGCTGGAAAGCGTTGGTGTGGGGAAGGATTTTCTGGGAAAGATTGACGCAACAAACTATACCAACGTTCATGATATGACGCTTATAATGAAATGAAATTAACAATTTATACTAACGTTTTATTTATAGCAGTTTTGGTTTAATTATTTGAAGTAAATAATTTAAATTGTTTTTACGAATTAAAGTTATTTTTTTATTAATTGAATTATTGTTATTTAACTTTTTGGGCCTGTCTCTAAATACCAGTAATTTTCCAGGTGTGAAATCCGTCCGGAAATTGGCAGTTTCCTATCTCCGTATAAAAACGTCACAAAAAAATTATGATTAATGGATAACAGCTCCATGACTTCAGATGTTACTGAAGCGCATAAAAATAATTCTATTGATTTTAGACGATATTTTACAGATCATCGAAGCCATATTTATTTTTCTATCATTATAGCAAAAGAGAATTAATAGTGCTATTAAATAAAACTTACATGTTATTTATTTTAATTTTAATAATAATAATTTCATGCTGTTGGCTAAAAATTGTTAAATCCTATTAATAATCTAAACCTACTATTAGTCTCGGGTACTCAATAGCTGGAAAAATTATAATTATTACCCACAGAATGAATTAAATATGCAGTATAAATTAATTTTCTTGTTAGAAAAATTAATTTTATCTAAAAAAAAAACTTTACGTTGGGTGCCAATTGTAACGTTCTTTTTATTATGAAAATATTTTAAAACTTTGGAAAGATAAAGAAAAAAAGATGCCTCAGGTTGGGAACGACAATTTGAAGCACTTAATTTTAATCATAAAAATCAAATTGTTTTTTTATGGACGTTAAGTTTTCCTTTGATGACGACAAAGCAAAAATATTATTTATTTTTTCTTTGAAGAAAATGTAATGAAAAGACTAACTAATATTTTGATTTAAGTTCCTATTTTTTTATTTTTTTGATAAAGGGAGCCTTACTCTAGTGTGTAGATTTTCATTTTCATTTTCAATCATTTTGCCGCCCAATAGAAAGTTTTAACGTACAAAATGTAGACGAACTTTTTGACTTGTTCTATGAATGAATTCCAGTATCTTGCGACCAATGTTTATAACGTGGACTAAACTGGTATTTCAGTTATGCAATCAAAAATTCAGAAGATTCTGGGACATAAGAGCAAAAAATTAATTGTAACTGTAACATCAGCAGAATGTGGACCAACAAGCACTTATGTATTCTGTATGAGAGTGCAGGTGGTACATTTATCCTACCAATGATGATATTCCCGTTAAAATGGGACAATCCATTACTGATGAATTGTGCTCCACCAGGTATGCTGTTATTCATTAGGATGGATACAACTTAAACCATTTACTCCATGTTTAAGTATTTTTTTACACCAACTGGTATTTTAGATGGAGATAGTAGCCACATTCGAAATATTAAGGAAGTGGATTTAGCAAAAAACCACGTTTTTTGCCCACACCCAAACTTGCAATCAAGTACGAATGCAAACTCAAGTAGTGACACGTTATGACATAGTGGAATTATTTGGTTAAGCCTACATCAGATCTCAGCGTGCAGAAATGTCTTTTAGTAGCATGAATTTATTGACTTAGACCTTCCAGCAGTAGATGAATCTTCTAATGACCTACTGCGCGATAAAATGACACCGGACAATGATAGTTATGATAATTGCTTACTGATGCTGGATCTGTTGAAGCTGTGGAGCCTGAATCTGTGAATCAGCATGCAAACCAGCAAACCAAAGAGCTGACTACCACCATGGATGATGGTCTTTCCACATTATCCATATACCACGTTTAAAGAAAAGTATCAGCAACAGAGGAAGAAGGGCCACTAGATCTCTATATCCTTGGCTATCGTGAGATCTATCTAGCTTTTACCACGACTGTTAATAAATATTGGTAACCCATTATGTGGGTTGTTGATTTTTATGTTCTGGTTTATGGTTCAGTCATATATGTCTTCTCCTGTGGCGTCCGTTATGTTCCCACCCCAGCATGCGTTTTTTGCATTGAAATTAATATTGGATTTTTGATTTTTTTTTATCAGGATTTTTAAACCGTTTAATCTGTTATTGGTACTTTCCCCTGGCTCATAGTGATATATTGATAATAATAAATATTCTGCTATTATTGCTTATGTCAATTGTTATGTGGTTAGTATTACAGAGTTTTGACTAGGTTTTATTTTTGCAAGTTTAGCTTTGCAGATTATAATTGTTTCTAAAATTAAATTAAAACGATTTTTTGTACTAGAAATTTATCTACTTTAAGTAAATGCGGAATATACTAAAAATAATTTGTCTTCGTATTACAGTATCTTTTTTTTTGCTTCAGAAAATGACGTCCCACGATCAAGTATCGGCAAAACGCTTCAACTTGGAAAAAGCAACGAATTTCATGAGGCAATTCAGGGATCCCCATTCCAGAGAACTCAAAAAGTTGTCCGCTAATCAGTTTATGGAAGTTTGGAGTCATTACGATAAAGACGGTAAGTTTTTGATTAAAATATTAATTAGATTTAAGTAAGGAGATGACATCAAAACTTTGGTTTTAATATAGATTTAATTACTCATAGTAATACGTTCTTTTAGTTTGTACTAAATCATGGTTTCGCCATCTTTCGCATATTCTTTTAACTGATCTATCTTAAGTCGTCACATATTTGAATTTTTTTAATTATAGGACGAATACAGGTTTTTTTTAAAAAAATAAAAAAATACGGGTTAAATATTTATTGACCAGGTTTCTAATGGCTCTTTAAAATATTAAACTTTATTTTTTAAATGTTTCGAGGTGGGAAACTGAGACACACCTATGAGTAAAATAATATTCTTAATTGACTAAAAATCAGCATTTATGTAGTTCACTTTTTATGTTTCAAGGTAATGGATATATCGAAGGAGTAGAATTAGATGGATTTTTGCGAGAATTTGTATCAAGCGCCAACATTTCAGACGTAGGTCCAGAGGTAAGATATTTTCATTATCATAATAAAATAGATAACTTACACCGTTTCTACGAAGATATACGTTAGTGTCTTTTTGGCATTGCTTCTACGCATGCTTCTTTTGTTTACCTATTTTTCTACGTCACATTTTAAATATAGTGCCGTTAGCCTACGCCATTTCTACGAAGATAGACTTTGGTATCCTTTTGGGATTGCTTCTGCGCATGATTCTTTTTTACGTATTTTTTCTACGTCACATTTTAAATATAGCGCCGTTTGCCTACACCGTTTCTACGAAGATATACTTTAGTGTCTTTTTGACATTGCTTCTGAGCATGATTTTTCTTTGCGAGTTTTTCTACGTCACATTTTAAATATAACGCCGTTAGACTACACCGTTTCTAAAAAGATAGAGGTCAGTGTCTTTTTGGCATTGCTTCTGCGCATGATTGTTAATTTAGGCATTTTTTCTACGTCACATTTTAAATATAGCGCCATTTTTCGCATTCAATTTGGAAAAACAATCTTTTTAGCGTCGAGTTTGAGCATGATTTTTCATTATTTATTTATTTATTTATTTATTTTACTTAACATTTTTAAATACAGTAACGTTTGTCCCGTTTAAATCTGATCACTAATAACGAACAAAGACGTACATTTTATATATAGCGTCGTTTTCCTCATTCAATTTGGACCAATAGTAACGGAGATAGACGTTGGTGTATTTTTGGCATTACTTCTACATGATTTTTCTTACGGTATTTTTGTATTTTTTCTACGTCACAATTGTAATATAGCTGCGTTTTATGCGTTCAATTTGAATCAATAATAACGAAAATATACGTTTGTGCCCTTTTGTCTTGCCTTCTGCGCTGGATTCTTTTTACGTCTTTATTCGACGTCTCATTTCAAATATAGCGCCGTTTACCTCTTTCGAATCCGACCAATAGTAAAGGAGGTATACTTCCCTCTTACCCCCGTCTCCGCGACACCCACCGAGGCCATGGATTGTAGAAATGGTGTAGACTATTTACTTAAAATTAGAAGACTATAACGTTACTTTTTTATTTGTTGGTAAAAGTGATTTAGTAATAACTGTGATTTAAGCTCAATTCTTTTTATTATGGGTTCGTTTCACGAATAGAATTTCAGATATATCAAAAAGTAAAATGTTAAATTAAAAAAAAAATTGGACGCTAGTCTAACTGATTTTTTGATGTATTTAGAAATAATTGACAAAAAAATTACGATATATTTCAAAATCCTTTCTTTCGTTCTTTTCGTGGGTTTAAGGAAAAACTCAAATTAGAACAAAATTTAATAATCCTTCAGAGACTTTTACATTTATTTCTTTGGAAAATGTGGCTTTGCTTGGTTTTTGGCTTGTCTTCGAGTTTCTTCTAAAATTTCCTGGATTCGGCAGTAAAACAAAATATATGCCGACATAAAAAATAATTAAAAACAACAGTAAATAAAAGTTAATGCATCGAAATAATTAGAAATGATAACAGGGGACATAAGTGAATATATAATAAAACTTACCGTATATAACGAGAGGACTAAAAGAAAACTTCAATATGCGACACAAGAAATATAAAAATCAATTATTCTAACTGAAGATTCAAAGAGAGAGAGAATTGTTAACATGGGAAAGACATTTTATAGTAATACCAAGAGGAGAGGGAGATCTTGGGAATTGATACGACGCGAGAAGTCTCAAATTAAGATATACTGAGTAGAGGAATAATGAAAATACAGGATGGTACAGAAAAAAACGTAACAAGACTAATTAAAGTAAACTCAGATATGTGTATTTAAAAGACAATAATTAGTTAAGTTTAATAAGTGAGAACAGATAAGAGTCATTAATTACCTTCAATCTGTTAAAGGCAGAAAATATCTGGCACGATTTAGAAGTTAAATATGCAAATTCAATTTGGTCAATGTGAAATTACTAATTAAATTTAGTGACACTTTCTACTTGACAACAAAGGGTTTGCGATAAAGAGAGCAATTGGGGTACGGGTTCATCTTTATCTGAAAAGGTCTAAATACGTGACTAGCGAGTAGGAAACGTGAAAAGCAAACTTGAAAATAAATAATACACTTGAAAACATCGATGGTGATAACAAAAAACTGAATAGGTAACAAAAACTATGTAAAAATTCTATAAAATAGAAATAAATTCACTACCACATTATTAGTAAAATAGAAAAACAAATGGAAAAAATGGACGAAAATAAAAGTGTTGCGAAGGATAATGAAATAGAAGAAATTATGGAGAAGGATACCGTCATCCCAACAATCCTGGACTTTTAACATGTTAATATATATTTACCTGCAGTCTTTAGAGAAGCTGCAGAATATATTTCTTAAATATATCTATTTTAAAAAGTACCATTATTGGCTTCATTACAAAGTGATCAGATCTAGAATGTTAAGGGAAGAATTTATGTTGCCATCTTAAATACCAGACATAACCATACTATTATGGATCTTCCTCTTTAAATTTTTAATTAACACAATTATCTTCAATGATCTGCTATCACTGATACCCCTTATTACTCCACCGAAGTGCACAAGAGTACTCCTTATGTTCTCCCCTACGAGATCTAAACCAAATTCGCCTTTAGGCGCCAGGAAATAACTTTAATGCCACATACAGTGTAGATTGGAATTACTATCTGCTATGTGCTGACTTTGATTGAATTCCCCTTGTATTAGGTTCTGTAGAACCTGTATGGATATTTATTCAATAAATAAATAAATAATAGAGCATAATATTCAATCAAAGAAATCTATAGGAATTTCGCCAGGATCAAAAAAAAAATCCAAGGGAAACAAGCTCGTTGCCTTTGAAAAGCGAATTAACAAAAGTAAGTACCAATATAAAAACGATGCATAATCAAATGTTTTTTATTATTTCAAACGTTAAATTCAGTAACTTCGTTACAATCGTTAGAATCAAATTAAATAAACTTTTATAATCATAAATTTTAATAAAACAAATACCATAATTTTTTTCTATTCCCGAAAGAAAAGGTATGACAGTGAAATTGGGCTAATTTTTTTGTTTGATATCTCGGAAACCGACCCTGATATTTTGGCTAAAATTGGACTTTTTATTCCAGTTTACTAACTTACTGGTATTAACAGGTTATGAGAAATTTCAGAAGTGACTGCCATCTATCTCATTACGTTAGAAACAAAAAAAAGGGTCAAACTACATTTTTGGTATAAGTCTTTACTACCGGATCCTAAATTTGACAATGAATATTACTATTTAATTTTCTTTTATGTTAAACATAATTATAACGCTGTATTATAACCAGATACAGTAGCTCTGACAATATTTTTCTTTTTTGAATATTTCAAAAGAGCACAAAAGCTTTTAGGATAAATCCGAGTATATTTAATTAACTTAACAATTGTAGATTTGTACTCCATACGCCAAAGAGAGATTTTTAGTTTTTATTATAGTGGGCGTAAGCGTCCTTTGAGGAATTGGAAATCCAATACGCTAGATCCGATCCTTTGAAAAGTCTGTTCTGTGGTTTGGCTGTTGAAGGCTTTGAGATAAATATATTTGAATTGTATAAGATATGGTTCCCTAGTATAGAGGATGTGCTATTTATTGTTTCTAGGGTCAGTTTATCTGAATTAAAACTAATTATTTAATTCTCTTAAACTATATTTAATATCTACATATATGCATGTATGTCTAGATGTAGATCAAAAATGGCAATCCTAGGAGCAAATTTATTTTTGTTAAGCCCACAAAATACTTAATTGTACATATTACTTAACAATTCGAACTTCATAACTAGTGCAAAGCAAATAATATTATTAAAACTTTTTACTTTATATTTGTAAATCATTATGTGAATTTTTATATCATTTATATTAGTAAAACAGACTAATATTAAGGATAAAACAAATTCTTTATGCACAAAAAACACAAAATAAAAAAAACAATAACAAATGATGACAAGTAAAATCAACCGATCTTATTTTTGAATGGAAATAAAAATAAGAATGAATTAATATTTTTGTGTAAATTGACAAATATAATTGATATTGGGCTTGATTTCATATACATTTTAATTCATTAAGTTTAAATAATTACTAAATAGATAGAAACCATTGAAAAACAACCTCAAAAAATATTTGACGGATGTAGGTAGATAGAATTATTGGATTTCGATTATTGATTATCGATAATGTATTTGGACATTATTTTCAACCGATGTTCGAGATCATCGAATTAATGTATGAAAAGAAAATAAACGCCGAAAAATCTACAAAGATCACAAAGTAAAAAATAATAAGAAATAATATAATAAAGTTAAACTAAAAAAAAAGAATAACTTAAAAAACTGAAGAAAGACGATAGAAAGCTGATCAAAAAGAAATTTTAGATAAGGATTAGTACAGTACGATGCTACAGTAGAAAAAAATATATGTGCCATATAGAGATATCAACAGGAAAAGAGATAAAGGAAGTGCTAAAAAGTAAAAAAATAACAAAAGCGTCTAACTTCGTTATTAATAGTCGAATTTAGGTGGGACAAGCGGTATTGTATTTAGGACATCTCATAGCATAAATACATAAACAAAAATTTTATTATTAATAGTCAGATTTTGGTGGGACAAACCTGATTTTCCGTCACATTTCAAATATACCGCATTTTTCCGTGTTCAATTTGGACCAATAATAACGTAGTTTGAACTTAAGGCACTTTAGTCTTTGCTTCTGCGCATGATTTCTGTTTACGTATTGATTCTACGTCACATTTATAATACAATGCCGTTTTCCGCGTGTAATTTGTACCAAGATTAACGAAGTTAGATCCTAATGCCATTTCGCCTTTTGTTCTGCACATGTTTTTTAATTACTTATTCATTCTACGTCACAAATATAATAACCAAGTTGGACACTAATGATTGTGGATTAAAATTGACGGTGCTAAAACTTTGTTTGTGTGGCGCTACAAACAAAGCCATCTAGCGGTCATTTCTTTAAATTATTCCGTGCTGTCTTAGTTTACATACTTAAATAAATAAGGCAGGAGGAGAGCAAGTCAAGCTCAATTATTTTTTCCTTAACTACAAGGATACCTGAATTTACCAATTATATTTTTTTTAATTGTGATTTACTCTAATTGGCGAATTTCATAACGGTTATAAAATTTTAGAATAGATATAAAATATATGATTGGTGCGTTTCATAATGAAATTATATCCGTTTAGTAGACTGATATTGCCTACATATTCATTTTGTAAAGGGTGCGGAAAATAAAAAATATTCATGTAGGTATAGAAAAAATAATAAGAGGGCAATATATATGTTGAAAAGATTATAGGTGATACGACAGACCAAGTATTTGCCCTTAAGAGGATTCAAGTTACGTGATATGAATAAAACATGTATCTGCACACCCTCTTCATGAACTCTAAGCCAGCTTATGAGAAAATCGACGAAATATAACAATGGATATGTCTACTAAAATACTAAAAAAACTGATTAGGATAACAAAGTTGACCCTGGAGAAAACTAAATATGATAATACGGAACGGAGATAAATATGAAGAATTTGACATAAGAATACTCGGGCACAGGGTCAATATAAGGACTAATCGACGTAATTTACAGAAATGACCACTAGATGACACTAGTGGTGGAGCTAGATTTAAAATAATAACGAGGCGTTAAAATAATTTGAAATAAACACAAAAATATTAAAAAACGAAGCAAATAAATTTGAAGATTAATCAAAATAACGCAAAGGACAAAGTAATGAGACTAATGCAAATACTATAGAGGGAGGAATATCTTGGTTATATTATCGTATGATGAAAACCTTCATTCTTTATTTTTTCTTGTACTTATTTAATTACCTTTATTTATTATATTTTTGCCGGGTCCCATCTTTTCTTCTTGTTTTACTATACAGCATTTTTTTTTCAAAATTTTTCATTATACTACTGTTGTATTCTTATTATATTCTTCTTTGTCCCCCATATTTTCTATTACGTACTACTATTTTTCTTGTATTCTATTAACTTTCATTAAGGGTTTAAATCTGAGTTGTCTCAATAAAAAATTAAAATTTACACATTAAAAATAAATACAAAATTTAATTAAATTGTTGTACCTTTTTCAGCCTTCTTGTTTACTATCTGTGCCTCTCACCTCATTACTATTAACTCTTCTTTATCATTATTTTCTCAGCTAATAGGAAATATAGACGTAAATAATAATAGAAAATATGGAAGCCTAAAAGAGTAGAATAGCTGTGACAGTTCTGGCACACTCCTTATGGAAAATAACATGGGAAATAGTTAAGGTCTCTTCTGTTAATTTTTGGTACACGTCAAAGTTCAAATCCACTCTAGAAGGGCCTCTATCCGCTTTTGTTGGTTCCGATCCGCGCTAGACGAATTTTGATCCGATTCTCATCAGATTTGATCAACTTTCGATCTGCGATCAATCCTGATTAGAAACGGATCAAACCTGATCGGAAGCGGATCAAACCTGATGAGAAGCAGATCCAAAGCTGATCAAGACACGTCTAGCGCGGTCGGAACCATGGAAAGTAGATCGAAACTCATCTAGAGCAGGTCGGAAAATTAAAGTCTAGCAAAAATTAACAAAAGGGACCTTAGCAATTTCCGATGTTATTTTCGATAAGAAGTGTGCCAGAACTGTCACAGCTATTCTACTTGAAAGCATTGATAAAGTTTTGTTAAAATCGCATATGAGACGTGGATATTTAATCAACTAGATTTAAAGAGATTGAACGTCTGGAAATATATATAAGAAGAACAAATAACTGAAGAAGAACTAAGAAGAATAAACCATAAGATTACGGAAATGTATTCAAATATAACAAAACATTATATAAGTATAGACATTAAAAATACTTCAAACATGTATACTACTAGACTCGAGTATTAGAAGTAGATAGACTAAGAGAGAGCAGGATAATTTACAGAAATGATCGCTAGTTGGCGTAAGTGGTGGGGCTGCGAAGGAAGTATTAGTATGCAACGCACCACCATTTTTTATCCAGAATCATTAGCGTCCAACTTCGTTATTAGTAGTCAGATTTAAACGGGACCAACGGCATTGTATTATAAATGTGACGTACAATAAATACATAACCAAAAATCATACGCAGAAGCAAAGACTAAAGGGCCTAAAGCTCTAACTTCGTTATTTTTGGTACAAACTGAACGCGGAAAAGCGGTATATTTGAAGTTTGACCTTGAGGCCTTTTAGTCTTTGCTTCTGTTTACGTATTTATTGTACGCCACAATTAAAATACAATTTCCTGTAAAAGGGCAAAGAGTAAGAAGACTCCAATATGACAGGTAGGTAAAAGGAGACAGATTGAACCAAGAAAAAAGATCAATAAATAAACCAAAAATATAAAGCAAAATAAAGATAAAACAGTTAATAGAAATCAATACTAATATTAAAAAAAAATGATGAAGATGGACTTCAATGGAAAAAACCACTCACACTATATTAGCTAATTAGAGCCGCAAAAAATTTTAATATTATGCTTCGGGCCTTTATAGCCTTCAGAGCTATATAAATAAATGAAAAATTAAAAAGGCTGGCATTGGTCTGACTCATAATGAATACGTTAATGGGCTAGCGAAATCTGCAAATAAAAAAACATAATGGGGCTCGTAACGTCAACAGTCCGGATGTGGTTGCGACATCCAACACTTTAGAAAATGAAAATGTGATTGGTCACGTTTCTGTTCTATTGTTATAATCAATACACAAAAATATAAAGAAATATTACAATCAATCCAAAAATTGATTTAAAATTATTGTAAAATGTGATTTATTTTAATCAATACTATAAAAAATAATATGTTTTAAAACTAAATTTTTCGAACCTAATTTACCTAGTTTAAAGCGGAATTACCATAAAATAATGCGTTTTTTAAAACGAAGTAAATTTATTTCTTTGTATGATACAATATGGAAATTAGTTTCAGTATTTAAAAAAGATATTTGTTTAATGCACGCTTAAATTATAAATTGTAAAATATCGATAAAACATAAAAGAACATTTATTTTATAGAGTTTATCATGCAATATTTTTATGACTTTATATACAGGCAGTCAAAATAAAAATTTTAAACTTGAAAGTTATCTGTAACGATTTTTGTTTAAAGCTTATTTATTAAATATTATTGATTTTTAATTAGAATTAAATATAAAATAATTTTATTTGACATAAAATAGATAGGTAAAAATTGTCACCAACCATGATAAGCACCACATTAAGTTATTGTTGAAATATCAATAAAAATATATTAAGAAAATCATCATGTCAGTCTTCTAAATTTGCTAGCAATAAATCTTTTCATAAATCAGAAAAATAACATTCACTTGCGCCTCTTGACACTTAAGAATCTATGAAATACATGAATATCAAATGTTTTATGAATTCATAAATGTATACAGAACTATATATCACACTATAAAACATCTGTTGTATGCCGTAAAATGTTTCCATATCTGAAAATTATTTCATCCCTTTGATTCCGCATCAAATATTAAATCCGTACAGGAAAAAGGGATACCAAAAATTCATAAATCTGTTTAGTAAGTAAAAACTTTTTTGTGACTTTAAAATGTAATTGAATATTTATAAATAGAAAATGGGTCACAGTTATTGATATAATAAAAATATGAATTTTTATTTAATTTATTGTTTTTACTATTTTCCATATTTATAACGTCAGTCATTATTATTTCAAAGATTAATAATAATAATAATAATAATAATACTCTCCCTACATTTCACCCCCTTACGAGTGAACCCCAGAAGCCAATGGCTTGTGCGGGGAAGGGACGGCTATTACATACCATACATATCTCATTGTCCTGAGTCAATCAATATTTTTAACTGACTTCGAGAGAGGGTAAAATAGGGTAGACGGGGGTACATTTTAATATTAATTGCAACGAAGAATTGCGAAAATTTGTTTCTATAAGAAAATTTTCACCCTAATTAGATTGGTTATTATTAGGGTACTCGCCCATGGGGTCATTATTTTCTTTATAAGAATTATTTTCAAATTATGGTTACGTCTTGTCGACATACTTATGGGCTGAGAAGTGCTTATTGTTTTTTTCGCCGCTAATTAAATTAATGTCGTGAAATAGCGCTTCTATGAAATTATTTTGTGGTCTATAGTTATTTTGAGATCTAAATGTGTTATTTGTGTATGCGAGTAAGTCATCTCTAGATTTTTTAAATTTTGGCGTTTGACGATTGATTTTTTAGAAAGTTCACTAGAGATTTATGATTATTATAAGCAATACATTTTTGTAAAGTAGTATCTAATGTTTCTAACTGAAAATGAAATAGATATTCACAGTAACGATTCTTAATTCCTGTACAAAATTTTTTCAATGCTAATTTCTTAATTATAATATGCCTTAATTCGGAGGTTACTTGATTATTATTCACCTAAAGTATATTTCAATAAAGGATCAGAAAGACTCTTTAAATCGCTTAAATGATTGTTTTAAATTTATAAAAGTTTAATTTTTAAATCGATGCTAAGGCTCGGTACTTTGCGAGCTGATTAAGTTAATTTAACAGACAATTAAATTTTAACAGAGAATTTCGGTACTTCATGCTATGATTATACCTTAATCATGATTTTATATGGGCGTGTCTCTGTTAATTTTAACATAATCTTTTTTCTTGAATTTAAGCTTTAATCGAATTATTGACTCTGCACTTTATAATTTCATGGTTTAGAATTCTGATTTGGCTTGACAATTTATTATAAAACGAACTGATTCTTTTGTAAATCGAAACCTTTTATAAAATTTTATCATCAAAAATCGAATGGAGTCGAAAAGAAATCGAATAAAACAAAAAAAAAATAAAAAAAGAAACAAATCGAAAATAAAATCGAATAAACCAAAAAAATCAGGAAATTTGAAAAACAAAAATAGAAAAAATCGTTGAGAATAAAAAGAATCGAATTGAAAGACATTGATTAATACCAAAAAAAAAACAGTTAAAATTTCGAAAAATGTCAAATAAAACCAAAAAAATGATAAAAATCTACAAAAATTGAAAAATCGAAAAAATTCGAAAAAGATGAAAGAAATGGAAAAAATTTAAAAAACGTCAAATAACACCATGAATAAACCGGAACAAAATAGACAAATTTAAAAAAAAAAATGGAAAAAATCGAAATAAAAAAACCACGAAAATCGACAAAAATCGAAAAAATTACAAAAATAATTGGAATAAAATAAAATAAAACCGAAAAAATCGTGAAATAAAAAAAAATAAAAATCAAAAAAAACGAACAAAATTGAAATAAGTCGAATAAAACTGAAAAAATAATGAAAAAAAAAACGAAAAGTCGAGAAATTTGAAGAAAAAAAAAACAGCAAAATGGAAAAAATCTCAAATAATAAAAAGATTGGAAAAAAATTGAGAGAAGCTAATTAAAACTGAAAAAAGATTAAAATTTCAAAAATGTGAAATAAATCATATGGTCTACACGTCCGTCCACGGTATAAGTTCGTTGATTACGAATATAAGTTCATCATCATCAAAAATATCGTTTATTTCGTGCAAATCCATTAAAATAAAATAAAAATTCAACAATCTAAACCAAGCCAGGCGAACATTAATAATAAAACTCATAATTTAATAAAACCGGTAACTTGCAATATATATTTAAAATTCGATATGATGTGATCTTTCTAATACATGTCAACTATCTCAAGACGTATGTTTAACAGTTTATATCAAATTTGAATAAATGCAATTTAATATATAAAAAGAAGAAGAGACAGTGTTACCACTACTTAAATATTAAATCAAAAATTTATTAACCAATCTTTGTCAAAGTTACTTATAAAGTACCAATTTACTACTTTTCTGTTAATTTGATCATGATTAGTTTAACAATGTGATTAACTAATCAAAAATTTAACAAAAGCACAAAGTACTGGCCCTAAGAGTGACAAATTTATGAATCCATAACAGTAATACATTACTATATATAGTTTAGTTTCACAATTCATATATAATTTAATTTGCCATTTGGCAACTGCGATCACTAGAGTTTCATTCAAAATGACAGATTTGTAAGTTTAATAGTAAAATATTAAGGCCATCTTACATTAAATGTCATTATGTGTCATTTGGAATAATCGAATATTTAGTGTTTTTGGAGTTCATTAGTGATTTAGAAAATTACGTTAGATAAATAAATAAATAAATTGGACTATTTAAATCAAGTTTTATCGTTTCACAAGTAAGTTTATTTAAGGTTATATTTCTGAACCATGGGCGTTCGTACATGTTTTTAAGAAAAAAAAAATACTGCAACCACAAATTTTTCAAGAATCCATTTCAAGGTAAAATTTATCAAAATAAGTATATACACATGTACATAATTTTATAATATATTCATGAATAAAATCAATTTTTTAAGAAATGTTTCCCTTATTTTATGGTTCCTCCTCGATATTCTGCAGTGTTGAAGATATTAAGATATTATAATGAATTTTCGTTAATTAAATGCCTATACAATTAAACAGCATAACTGATATTTAATGAACTATATATTCCTTTTTGTTTCGTTATTAAAAAAGAAAAGAAAGAACATTTCTACCAAGCTTCTCCACTAGTAATTTATTACATGTTTATTGGAGTTTTGTTGCGTATTATACTCTACTGTATTTGCTTAGATTATTATTTTTTTGTATGAATGCAGTTATTGGTATTTGTAAAGACTAACTTAAACTGTTGTTTTTAAGATATTACATGTCCTCTAGGTATAGATAATTCTAGTTAATAGTTAAAGCAAATATTGGAAATTTTACTGTATAATATAAAAGTTTCTTTCTTTTAACTGTTAGCTATAATTAGTATTTTGATGAATTTTTAATAAAACTTTATTTTTTTATTACTTTTTAAGTAATTTCCTTTTCATTCTACCTACCAAGAGATTAATTTTTCATTGTCTGCAATTTTAAGTATTAATTTTCGCCATATCGAAGAAATTTACCCTTTACTGTTACGCCTATGTATATACTTTTAAAAGTGACGTCATACTCACTCTCAAACATCCCCACTCCTACTTTCTCCTTTCCTCTCACCTCACCTGGCCATGTTTAATGTTGGCGTGTAAACAAATAGTAAATTATGAATGAGTCGTTGGGGATGTGACTGTAATACATTATTTAAATTACTTATTATTGTTTGATAATATTTATCGTACGATTTTTGAGTAGTAATAGATAACAAATTTAGTAAAATTTCTTTGGACCTTTTATCACCCTATTTCGCTAATAATGCGGGACTAACAACAGTTCAATTAATTTTATTGGAAAAATTAAGAAAGTCTCTCTAATTCCAGATATTATGTGAGAATTTAAAATAAATTCTTATGGAGCAGTAATATTCTGTCCTTGTAAAAACACTATTAAAAGATCTACCTGTACAATATTCTGGAATAGTTGTGCAAAGTTGAAATATCGCCGTTATTTCATATACTTTCAGGAATCGGACTTGGATTAAGTGGTCTTCTATCACGAAAATTAGAATTTTGAGAAATAATTAAATTAAATTCTTCTTGAGTAGAAATTGCAAATATACTCATTTAGTAAAGGTATAAGGAAAAATTACTCGGCGTTGGTTTTTTCTATAGCATTCACTGGTTCATAGTGGACCTTTACCAAATAACTGAAGTTGGACAGGAATATGGGATTATTCTGTGTTGTGCATCCTGTTCGCAGCTCCAATTAAGTTTTTACTTATTCAAAGCACGATTTCAAATATAATTTCAGTTATTGAAGTTACAAAATGTGGTTTATTAAATTGAATTATAAAATAACAATAAAAATCGTTCAATACCTTTACAAGTATAATTAGGAAATGTATGAAGTATCTTAGATGTTGCAGAAGAGTCGCATATGTGGATATTTATCTTAGCAGTTATTCTATGCTATTCCTACTCCATCTGGTTTAGATAAGGGATTATTTGCGGTGGCCTTTAACCAGTGACTTCACAGGGCGAGTGGATGCTTTTATCATGTAAAGTCAGGGTTAAAAAAGGTTACGGTGTCACGATAGGGAGGTGGGTGTAGTAAATAATCGTAGGCGCTTATCAATGCATATTGACCTTGACCTTTCCATGATACGGAAACGCCCACAATCCCTTATCACCAGCGACATGACGTCACTGGTTACGGGCCACCGCCCATAATCCCTTATCTAAACCGGATGGAGTAGAAATGGCATAGAATAACTACTTATCTTCTGCAGATATTGCAGCTAAGAAAGCTATTAATTCCATTAAAATAAACACTGCAATCAATCGCGGGAATGATTTAATATTAAATTTTAAATATAAAATAATCCAATTACGGCAATCCGAATGGGATGATAATAAGTGCACCGGACTTACAATAAAAAACCAAAAGGTGGGAATAAAAATTATACTGAACCTAAACATCAGAAAATAATAAGTAATTAGTACCAAATTACAAATTAGACAATCATATCTTCATCAGCATTATACCTTACAGATAATCTGTAAGAGTATTTATTAACTAAACTATAACAACTTAAGGTTATTTAATAACTCAAACATATTGATTTATGATATAAAATTTAGGAAGATAATATGTATATTTTCTACCTATCATATCTGGAAGCTTACGAACTTCACGGTCAATCCTAAATAAAAAAATCGGCTGTGTCACCCCAGGGCTTTCCCGGCTCGACCGTAGAGACAATGTTATTTATTATTATTATTTTAATTACAAAATACTAGGCATTACATTAATTTATGGAACACATTAAAAATAGCGAGCTTATGGTGAATTAATATTTCAATGTTGGTAATGACATAAGCTGCGCATGCGCACGTTATATATCATACTGCTACAATTAGGATCTCCAAAAATCATGTGTGAAAACTATTGGGAATTCGGGAAAAATTTTCATACAATAGTTGTAGGGAATTTTAAATGTGTATTTTTCTCGCCATCTAGAGGCGAAACTACGAGGAATTCGATAAAAGTTAAACATAAAAGTTAAAGAAAATTTGGTGCTTTACAACTTTGCACTAAATACATTGTTTGTCCTCAAAATCAAGAAAAACTAGAGAAAACATACATGCACATTTTTACGCGCCCTCTAGTGGCGCAACTATTGGACATTTTGGAAAAGGCTTCAGACAAAAATTGTAGGTAATTTTATGTTCTAAAACTTTGTACTACAACATTTTGCACTAAAATGTATTGTTTGTCCTTAAAATTTAAATAAAGCAAAAAATTGTTACATGTATATTTAACCAATGTCGGTCTTGAGGACCCTCCACTGTACCAATTTAAACCAAAAAGTAATGGTCACATTCTAGGCACACACCGACCCTCCATACCAAATTTCAGCTTGATTGGTCAAACGGTTCGGCAGTTATCGTGGAAGATTACACACAGACACACAGATATTTCCATCGAAATCTCAAATTTTTTTTTTGCTCGTTCACCTTACTTTCCCTTTGATGGGTCCGGGAAAGTAAAATAAGACAGAATCTCCATTATTGTTTGAAAGTTGTTTCTTTCGTCTATCAGCCCCTTCTGCCAGTTTATGCGATTTGTATTTGCATGTTAGAGCTTATTCGCATGTTTGGGCGTATTCGCGATTGGTCGGCCGAAACAAATCCGCTTTTCTGAATTTTTGGAGTTTTATTTTGATCCAGGATGTCGCTTTTAAAAATAAATTTCATAAAGCTGTAGTGTCCCTGGATTTAATACAATCTTATTTTAAATACGGACGGGTGTGTTTTTTATATCTCGGAAAAGTGTAATTATGATCTGAAATTGTAGAGAGTGATTTTTTTTTTGTTTTTATCTTTAGTAGTTTTTTTTAATAATAAAATTAATTCCGCCTGTTGTATTTGACCATAATTGCTTTATTATAAATTTTCTTATTATCATCTCAATGAATTCATTTTGAATCAAGTGTTTACTTTTTCGCAATTCCAATAAGAACTTTGTTTTAGTTTTTATTATATCATCATTCATCAACGATCTTATTGATTTTGGAGGTAAATACGTTTTTTTTTTATTTTATCGATTTTGTTGTTTATTAAATAGGAGACACACTTGTACTTGTCATCATCTATCAAATTTCAGTCTGAGGCCAAAGTGCCAACACGAGCGTCCATATTTCCAATTTCTATGAATCTTTATTCTCTATTCTCTTTCTCCCCATTAAGAATTCAATTATAACAGACTTGCTTTCAATAAAAAAAAACTAATTATTTATCTGATTATCTGAAGTTAATGTTGGGCATTTTTTATTATAAGGCTGAAAGCGAGAAATTGAGTTTTTATTGTTGATTTTATATTTTCCCAATTAATACGTTTATTCTTATTTGGTGATTTCTCTCTTGTACATGAATGTTACAGTGTAGCATCTTTCATCCTAGTTTCTTCTATATTTCTGCTTTTTTTTCTTTTATTTATTTTTCCATAATCTGCTGATTTCAGATCTAATTTTCCGGGATAAATGGAGTATAGACCAGCTTTATAACTTTTAAATGAATTCACATATTTAATCCAAATAAAATTTTTTAATTTAGTAAAATAAAAATCCAATTTGACCGACATCCGGTTTTACTAAAAATGATATGGAAATTGGAAATTTAAATGGATTATATGATTTTAAATACGTTAAGGTCTACTATCAAATGCCATTTAGATTAATTCATTATGTTTACTTATAATTTAACTAAAATTACCTAAAAAGTCTTATTTTTATTAATTTTTTTTGTCAATGGCAAAAAGTGGAGCAGGTTTTTACATATTTTTGAACAGCCGATTTGCATAATACTGCGAGCGTAACTTGAATTCGTCAAAATGCAGGTTGTGACAAATCCCAAATTTTTAAATTATTAACTAGAACTCTGAGATCTTTAAGATAAAAAAGGAGTTCTAGTATATGGGCAGATAATTTAATGTAAATAAAAATGCACATGTTACCTCTAATTAAGTGTTTTGTGTTAATAATTTTTAGTCTTATCGAGATCAATTAATGTAATGTCATTTCAACCCGCTGGACATATTTATGATTCTCAGTCTATAACAAATTTTAAAAATTATAAAAAAAATATAATATATTGAAATTTTTCTATTTCCTTCAGTTCTTCCCTTTCACTAAGGTGTCTTCTATTAACATGTTATTTATTCTTTCATGCTCTCTCTCTGTTTCTTTATATACATCTAATTTACTCTAAATTCCATATATTTATTTTGTGTCTCTTCCATGTATACTTTTATTTTTTTATAAAATAAAATAGTTTGCCTTTATACAGTTTTTTAAGTATCCATTAATTATATAACATTACAAATGTCTTCAAATTCGGTTTCTTTTTCTTTATCTGACAAATTCCAAAAATTAAATTATCAAAATTTGACAAAAGCTCCAAATCTTTTTTTTATTACCCGATTAATTTAAATTTTTTAAATTGCCAAACAATAAGTTAACGAAAACTGATCATCTTAGACAACACATCTGACCTCTTTCTATAAAATTTTCTTATCAGTAAAGTCATTTTTTTTTAACTGAAACTTGGATGTGCCAAGTGATCATTCAATTACCATTCAAATGATGTATTTAACATTTCCTTTTTTTCTTAAATAAAGAAGGAACGATGGGCTTAGACAAAAAAGGTTTGAAATAAAATAAAAATCTCGTCATAAATGAAATTCAATAGTCAATCCGGTCGTAGAATGTAAATATGTAGCTGGTGTCCCATTTAAATTTTCATATCATTTCTAGTGAAACCGGATGTCAGGCATATTGGGATTTTATTTTAAAATATCTAAAAATGACTCTAATGCAATCAAACAAAAATTGAAATAAATGTATTAACTTATTTATTATTCCCCTTGCCCATCCATACAAAATTGGACTACTAGAATCTTGTCTCTGTCCTATGCAATAAACTTTCTGTTGGATATTTAAACCATATCATCTGTGAGTGTAATAACAGTAGAAATGCTAACCCTATCTTAGAACTTAACAAACTGCATTACCTACAAATATAACAACACGTAATCGTAGACTTTGTACATTATTGTAACTAACTTCAAAATAGATGTGGCAAATGTGCTAGATCGATGGCAACAGCGCCAGCATACACAAACGTACAACTTGTTGATGGCTTGTGAGCAATTAGAGTTTTCCTATTTGTGTTTTTTCTTGTATAGGTTGGTCGTTATTGTAGATATTGTATAACACTGGGAACAGGACGGTGCCTTGTGGAAGTCCGTTTTTCTGCAAGCTTAATCTATTGTTTTTAATGATAAAAAATCTATGAAGGAATATTAAAATATTCAAAGGCATTTTTCATCTTATAGATTTTACATAGCAGTTTTTATGGTTAACCATCTCTCAGGTGACAGAAAAATTAGTGATGCCATCCATATTTTGTTGACCAAGGATTAGGGGTGATCCATGACAGAATTTTTCAGAATAAAAACAGCTTGTTCTGGTTTTAGATTCTCATCGCTAGTCGCTGAGATTCTGTGCAACATAATTCATCCTATTAGCTTAAATTGACATAGAAGAGATACATTTCCTTTTTCCCAGGCTTTTAGAAGGCTCGTCTTCATGCTTTTTTGATCTTTAAGGTAGGGATCCAATTCTTAAATATTTATTAGAAGCCATTGAAGTTTTTCAGGATCAAATATTCTTTTTTGATGTTATTCACACCAGTTACTTTGTTGAATTTGATAGTGGTTGTCTCTGAATAATTGTGAGGAAAGATTAGGTAACATTTTATGATTATAAAAAAAAATGAATCGCTTCTAAACATTTTTAAATCTTCTTAGAATACTCCAAAATAATAAAAAATTGTCTGAAATTTAATACTTTAAAATCTTCATCTTGAATATTTTTAAAATGGCTCTAGAATCGCCTCCAAACTTTTTAAATATTTCTTAAAACATTCCAAAAGAATCTAGAATGTTCCTATTCAGCATAAACTGTAAAAATTCAGTAACTATTGGACGACGGTTTTTGTATCAGAAGAAACTTATTTATTCTGAAAAACTTAGAGATTGTAGAGACCCATTTTTAATGAAAACAAATGTTTATTTTTACAGAACTCTTAATTTTTCCAAAAAATTAATCCTTATTTTAAAAACCAAAATCCAAAATAATATAATATAGAATACTGATTTGTTTATTGAAAAAAAATCTATTTGACATTGATAAAATAAAATGTTAATTTGATCCTCTATATCTAGTTTTAATAGAAACTAATCACAATAGCTGCTAAATAAGCTATAAAATATATTGGTGAAAAATAAATTTCACATGTCAGATATAGTGTATTTGGCAAATATTCTTTTGTTCTAATTTAAAACGTGATAAACTATTTATATCTTCCGGGAAGACTGAAGTTAAAAAAAAACAAAAATTACACAGTATAAAACCTATTATAAACGACACAAAAAATTTGATCAGTAAAAAAAGTTTGATATTATTATGGTAGAGAAAATACGAAACATCTTATAATAAATATTTTGTTTAAAAGTTTTTTACTAAATGTCTCTTCCGAATATATATTTTGAATTCCATTTATTAGTTTTCTATAATAAAACTTTTTATTATCCTTTAAAAATTTAACTTTCTACCATTAAATTTCTTTTATTTCTAGGTAGTCTCCGATGAGATGTTGGTCGAACTCAAGTCGTGTTTTATGGAAGCTTACGACGACAATCAGGATGGAAAAATTGATATAAGAGAGGTAAAATTTCTACTTATCGATTTTGTAACGGTTCCGGTGTCCGCCAATAGCGTAATACTTTTTCAATTGTTATCTGTTAAAGATTTTAACGTTACATTTTCGGTGTAAATATTCTAGTGTTAATAAAATTGGTCTAATTTCATCTGATAAATATTATAAATTGAAATACTTAGTAGCTAAAGTCAAGATATTATGGTTATCCAGAAGTGCAGAATTTTCTGTATTGATGTGAAGGTGAATATTTATATTTTTTAACAAACTTCGTATACTACTGGAAAAATTGATATCTGATGATTGTATTTAGATTTCAGAACAAGCAAAACTTTTTATCAAGAATGACATTTTTAAACTAAATTAAAAAAAAAAATTTCACTTATAGGATATACTGAGTTTATTACCGTTGACCGTTTGTCTCTATCTCTTTTCATTTTTGATTTATAAATGCGGCCAGTCAGACAGACAGACAAGCAGAGTTGTATTATAAGAATTCTGTACACTTTAGGGCTTAGAAATCTAAAAGGATAGAATGCCCTCTCTAGAATATATATTAACTCTGAGATACGAACTCGAACGCGTTGTTGTGATCAGCTGGGATGGCATCATGACGACAGAAAGTAGTGTAGGGACGGTGCCAATGAGTGAGAGATAGAAAGGAGTGAGAAGGCTTGGTAGGAAATACATAATTTACAGCAGCTGCACGCACCACACTTTACTGATGATTTTAAGTACTCCGGCTTGAGGAAATCTGCAGAAATTATTTCCATCAATATGAAAAAAATAAACCGCGCTCGAGTATTTCAAGGTGACGTTTTTTTTTACAAATTTGAATCTCCCCCACTTCCTTGTGTCATACTAAAATCGTCAGATTATTGGATCAAATTAACTCACAATACCTTAATCTGACGAGTTCGAGAATTTCTAATGATCAACTTTTTTTACTATTCTGATCCTTTATCCTAGACGAGCGGCTATATATTAAGAGCTCATATCCAGTAAAGGTACTCAACTGGGTGCAAGGTATCTCCCATATATTAATCTACCGCGCTTCAGTAATTCCCCGAATCCCCGCTTGGCCTCCCCTCCTATTGAGACAAACCCG
This sequence comes from Neocrepidodera transversa, assembly GCA_963243735.1. Classification (NCBI taxonomy): domain Eukaryota; kingdom Metazoa; phylum Arthropoda; class Insecta; order Coleoptera; family Chrysomelidae; genus Neocrepidodera; species Neocrepidodera transversa. The sequence goes on from OY725355.1 coordinate 10,224,382, forward strand.
ATTTATTTAATATACTTAGAAAAATTATAATGAAGATGATAGATATTCTAATTAGGAATGAGTCTCCCTGGTTGGATTGTAAAATTTAATGAATCAAGTAGGGATAATTAAGGTGCTTGTCAAATATTACTGAGATCCAATTGGCCTAAGATATTTTTAATTTGCTTACGTTGGTAGACTGTATAAGCGAAATAATATTAAAAATCCGTATTATCTTCTTATTTACAACTTTTGTATTCGAATATTTCATATAATAACTTTATTTACTTATTGTTTTATCTTCCTTTTTCTACGTGTGACAATATCCTTTATATTAGCCTTATTTGGGGTTTTCGGTAGTTTGTTCACCATCTCAAAATGTACAATATACCAAAATTTTATTCATTTTTATCGGGACCGAATTTGCAAAGGAAAACAATAAAATATCCATTAAATGTTGATCCAATAATACATGGAAACAATATTTAATAAAAAAAAATCTCGTACTTTTTTTGTGGACTATTTGATTCCTTGAAAAAAAAATAAAACGACGTTTGATTTTTTTTAGCTGGCTCAACTTTTGCCAATGGAAGAGAATTTTCTGCTTTTGTTCCGATTCGACAATCCCTTGGAGTCTAGCGTGGAATTTATGAAGGTAAGACTTTGCATGCTTTAACAAATCCTTATTTTATTCCTTGTTTCAGGACAGGTGCTCTATGTAGATTTTTAGCGAAACCTTTTTTATTCTTTTATATATAAATCTTTTTTTTTTCATTGAAAACAGTGGCCTTAAATGCAAGAAACAACATGGGTAATATAGTTGTTCATATTATTCATAAGAAAAAACATTATCTCCATTGTTAAAGGAAATCAAAAAATAAATTCCAAAACAAGGAAATACAATTTTCCTAATTTCTACTTGAAGCTACATTCACGATGAAATGTAGTCTCTGGGGAACCATTTAAAATTCCTTATATTTTGGAATTACTAGTGGCGAGATAGCGGTTTCTACGTTTTGTAAAAATATTTCCAGTTCAGTCTGGACATAAAAGTCAAACTATGAAGAGATAAATTCTTTCGAGTCGTGCTGGTTCGAAGCAACATAAATCGACAGAAATATTGTCTAACTGTTTTTCACATTTATATTTAAGGTAAGATATAGTAAAACAATTTTTTATTTTTGTTAATTGTCATTTAATAGATTTACTACGTACATTCGTATTTCTGCGATGCATTTACTGTTTTTGAGCATGTTTCACTCTTTAAAAATGTTGGAAAATCTGCTATGGTAAAACAGTGATTTGGTTAGACAAGTGACTATGATTGATTTGATTTTGACTCTCGTTATTTCAGGTGGATATTGTTGAAAAGTAATTGGTTGATTATGCTTTTCGAACATGAATTTTGTAGAAGATTGATTGATTTGATCGATGTTACTGGCTGACGTTTAAGCCTCAACACTGCATCTTTATGCCAATTACATCGTTGTTATCGGTTACCTTTATTAGGCTTAGCAGCCTCTTTACTAGATTTTTTTGATAGATGATGGTACAGAAATTCTCTAGGCATTTCAGCCTATAGAATGTTTTTTTTTTTTTTTTTTTTTTTTTTTTTTTTTTTTTTTTTTTTTTTTTTTTTTTTTTTTTTTTTTTTTTAATTGAAGCTAGAGTGATGTATGCGAGGATATACCCCAGGGAGAAAATTTTTAAGTTGGGTAACGATACAAAATACAGGCTTGTAATTGGTCGAAAATGTAAGGTGTGAAATTTTCAGCGTAATATTAAAAAATCTACGAATAAAAGTTTTACTTTCAACTTGTTTAATATTTCTAGTTAAGTCGGAAATCGTAAAAAATTATTTTTCACCCTTTCACCCTAAATATTTCGACTGTCCAAATAATACTATGTTTTTTTTTTTAATTATTTTCACTGAGCTAATAATATAATAGCGTTTACACAATTAAATTGTTTATTGCATTTTCAAAAAAATCTACCAAAATGACACACACTGGACCATTTTTAGAATAGCAAACTTTTATCCACATTTTTTTTGTATTATAACTATTTTCCTAGAGGCGGGAATCTTTTATAGACACCCCATGGTAGGTCAGTATACCTGCTAAACCCTCCTCGGTTATTTATCCTGGTATTATATCTGTTCTTTGTATGCTGCTGTAGGAGTAGAATTACTCCTTTTCAGGTATACAGTGGGTGGATGTTGGTCTAAAAAAGAAGAATAATTTGCTTGTTAGATTTTTTTTATACTTCCCAGCGTCCAGGGAGAAAAGGCTCAGAAAGAGTGGAGTCCCATGGGCGTCGGTAGGCGGCAAGCTCATCTGATGCATATCGGTGCATCCTCCATGAGATCTAGGAGCTCGTCCGGAAAATCTTTTGCTTCGTGTAGAATCCTCAGAATCCCTTGAATGAGTTTCTTTATTGGTCTTCTTGGTAGTGCTCTTTTGTTGCTGCCAACTGACCATTTTGTTCGAAGTGTTTCCTGGGCGTGAGTGCTGGAACTGTCCAGTCTTCTTTTCATTGTAGGTTCTTTAATCTGAAAGTAATTAGTGTCATATTAGTATTTTCGTGGATTTCGTTGGATAGGAATCGGTTGTAGTGACGGGGTGTAAGAGGGGTGGAGAGGAAGGGTGGAGAAGTTTAGAGCTCTAGAATGTAGGTTTTGTATGTGTATAGTAGCGTTTATCACCTAGGGCTCCGATAAGGGAGATTCGTCTCGTAACTCTATAAAGATTTCTTTGGACTTCAGTCGCCCAGTTTAGAATACTCATAAAGCATACTACCAAATGGGTAACTTTTGCCAAGGGGATGAGAATGGGACGAGAATCTCTCCCACAGTTTCAGGTGATCTCATTAAGAGATTGATTTGCTTTCAGGATGTGGTTTGGATTGAGTGAAATGGTTTAGAAGTTGTTATGTTTTGGTATTTAGAGCTCTGGTGGGTGGGGATATTGCAGAGATGGCAGAATAATCAGCGTAGAGTATACGGTACAGCACGGAGGCTAACAGTGAGCCTTGGGGAACTCCAGCTTGTGAAGCGAAAGGATCAGAGATAGAGCTTTCAACTTTTATGCGAATGGTTCTGTTTTTGAGGAAGGAGTAAATAAGTTTAATGAGGGTGATAGAAAGTTCTATGTATGAAAGTTTCCTTTGGAACATTAAATAAGACGGCCGATGCACAGTAACCAAGGTTGATGGCTTTAGAGGCTTGCGTATAGAATCTTACCAGTGCATCTTGAGTATAATTAAACCTAAATCCATGTTGAAATTGGGGAATCCTTCCCCTTTCATCCAGAAAGCTCTAGATTTTTAAGCACATTCTCAAAGAGCTTCCCTAAAACATTTATCAAGGACAAGATGTGAGAATCTGCGGAAGTGTGGTCTTTGTGGGGTTGGAGATCAGGATGGTGTAGTAGGTTTTTTGCAAATTGGAAAATTGGAACGCTAAAGGCAGGAGTTCATAAGGATGGTGAGGATAGTAGTGGCGGGAAGGTTTATCAAGCCCTGACATTTGATGTAGTGAAAGCCTGGGGTACAATTTTTTCCGTTTCGACACGCCGATGATATGTCATCAGAGGTAAAGGGATAGAGGATGGGATCCTAGATTGTAAGATTGGGGGAGAATGTTTTGGAGGAGGATATTCGTATCACTTCAAAAAGGGGGATTGAAGTTGGGACTGTAGGGGTTCCTTAGGGAGTTTCGGAGGTTTCCTTTGAATTCAGTGGATTTTTGCTCTGGGGTATGGAGGGTTCGTCCGTTCACCTGCAAGTGGGTATGGAACTTGGTCGTTTGACCAGTGACAATGTTTAGTTTATTCCAGTGCAGTTTCTACCATAAAGGCTTGGCGATCAGAGGTTATAGAAGCGCCAATGAAGCATCTGGTCCCAAATGTGGTCGGTGATAGAGCTTTATTAATGCCATACGAACGTGGGGGATGTGTTGGAAATATGGATAGATCGATCAGCAGATTGGATAAGTGAACTCCTTTCGCGTTGGAGGCTTGATCACTAATCTGAGTATGTCTGGAGTTCATGTCTCCAAGGAGAATAGCTCTTGGTAGGTTTGAGAAGTATTCAAACTAGGGCCTCGATAGGATTTGTTTCGGTTTATTGTAATATGAGATAGACGTCAATCACAGAGACATAAAGAATAGGTATGTCCAGATGATATTTAGTTCAGAACTGAAATTATACAACTGTTAAGAATGTGTAAAGAGTTAACTTGCCTCTAAGTCGGCTGGATATAATCCTGATACTATATTCGTTACTGCACTTATACTTTCCACTAAAGTGTCCACTTTTGATATTCATTTTTGGCCCGTAATGTAGTCTTTCGAGGAATCAAACACCGGGATTGCTTGTTCGTCACTCGCTGTCAACATTGACGAATTATTTCTAAGATCGTTAACTTCTTTTTCTCAATTGTTTTTTAAGGGTAACACTCTTACTACCCCTATAATTATCCGTAGACGATGATTAATCACGCGTTCGACTTTCGCGAAATCGTCGAAACCGTCGAGAACTCTGTCAACGTTTCGAATTTTTATGCTTTTTATTAGGTTTACTTTTTTTCATTTTGTCAAGAAAACTGACTCGAGTTTTAAAGCTATATATCTCACTTTTGATTTGTAACTACTTTATTTTATAAAACAAACCATTCTATTTTTATTTTGTTCATATAACTATAATATCTGTTAAAAATGTTAGATAGTCAGGATATCTATCGTAGGTTGATTTGTACCAACCGGATACAGACACTTATTAGGTTAAAATCCTTTATAAAAGTGACAGACCAAGTACAACTTTGTGCCCATAGATGGAGCTTATTCGCTGTCATAATGCCTTATAGGGAAGCGGGCACCTCGCATTTAAATCAGAAACAAAGAGAGTAACTTTTTGAAACTTACTGTCTCTGTTGCAAACACAAATTACTACATTTCTGTTATTATCAGACTACTTTGGTGCTAAGAAAGTTGCATTCTTATTTAACGATATAAAAATTTCACTTATTGAAAGATTATTTATTTGTCTTTTGTATATTTTGACTTCCTTTTTACCTCTCGCCCTTCAGATAAGAGAGGTATAGGAATCATGCTAAAAATTGGGTAGTGAGTTTTCAATGGATAAACACGTTTTGGGGTCCCTAGAATACGATTTTGATATTTTCGCGATGATGTCTGTGTGTGTGTGTGTTAGTGTGTGTGTGTGTGTGTTAGTGTGTGTGTGTGTGTGTTAGTGTGTGTGTGTGTGTTAGTGTGTGTGTTTGGATGGATGTTGTAGTAACGATAACTCAAAAACTACTGAATAAAAAAATTTGAAATTTTGCATACAGAATTCTTATACCCTAGATTAGATCTGATTAGATTTTGGTGCCAATCGCACAACCGGAAGTGGCAGTTGCTATGGGTGATAACGCCATTATTATACAAAACGGCAATAAAGTTTGACACATATATTTTGTATACCCTATAGTTTATTTTCATCTCATTAAAATTTTCGAAACTTTTGCCATTGTTGCCAGATTTACAAAAAAATAATTTTTTTTCATATTTTTTTGTGTCAGCCTGTAAATTTTTGATTCCAAAATGGCGAGAGGTCATGTGCTGGCCACATCAGATTTTTATAATTAATATTATACATACATTTTTTGCTTAGTTACATAAATGTAAAAATATGTTATGAGTCAACAGAAATTATCATAGTTGTGTATTAGAGTTATTACCCAGCGTTGCTATTAAATATATATGGAGGTATAAAGTTTATACAAATATTAAAGGTCATTAAGAATTTGTTCCTAATCTCCCGACCTAAAGTGTTTTAATCTATGCCAAACAGTTATCAAGCAGAACGTGTCGGTTTAACGAAGGCGGACATTTCACACTATCAAGGGAGAGGAACTGCTGACATGGGGCGTTTTGTCATAATTGGAGACAAAGAGACTAAACCCTTCCTTTACAAATTAGAAAGTTCTAAATACCAAAAGAATCTAAATGGCTTCGTTAAATGCGAATTTACTACTAAATATTTACTTAAAAAATTAAGATAAGCATCTTTACTTTCGAATCTAATAACTATTAAGAGATAATGATGATGAAATCTGCAAAATTTCTAAATTTCTATTAAAGGTAATAATAACATATTGGACATCGCTATAAAAATTTGTGGGAAGACCTTAACGAGCACCTCACTAAACAAGCAGGTTAAGCCAAGTAGTGCAAATATATCTGAATAGGAAATATATCTTTATTGCAACGTTGTCCATAATAAAATCCGGAAATTTTTTAACCGTATCTCTGAGGTGCTTGGCTTGTTCATTCTGACCGGTTTCAGCCAGAGTCGATACTTGATATTTGGTGTTTAATAACCCCATCGCAGTATGTCAGTTTTAGTCCATTTTGTACTCTATCCAGATTTTTCCATGTTCTTAAGATGTCGTTTCTAACATATTTAGGTAGGATTCTTTGATAAAATTTATTGGTTTTATGGATAATAAAATCTTAGTGGCATTTGAGTGGGGGAGACCCGGAACTATGAGGCCACCCGAGGCAATATGCGTCCATCCTAGTGCCGCCTTCTTCCATAAGCATGGACTGACCAGTGTTGCGTAAAACTTGGTTATGTTAACACCAGATACTGTTTTATGCACAAAATTTGAAAATAACAAGTGTCGATCTAATGTTTTCTGTGTACATAAGTATGATATATGAAAGCAAGCATATTTGAGGATGATAAATACGAATTTAAGTATAATGAGGCCAGGGTTGACCTAATTATCCCATAGATGTTATCATTACCCCATATTCAGAATTATAAAAGGAACACAAATAAAGTTGCCTGGACCAAAAAGTCTATGACAGAGGGATGTGCCCAGGTAGCAAGTGACAGAAATATGAAAAGTGTATCAAAGACTTTTGGCATACCAAAGAGTTCTCTTCAAAATCGACTTAAGAAAATGACTCCTTAAGGTCCGAAAATAGGAAAACCAACAGTTTTTAGTGCCCAACAAGGAGAAGTGATTAAAAAACATGTTTTTCTACTGGCAAACTTATATACTTTAACAAAAATAACAAACTTGCTGGTAAGGAATGTGGTGATATATCAATAAGAAACGCAGAATACACAAGCCTAAGCAAGATATTGGGTTTCAATAATGCTGACGTTTTAAAATTCTACAACAACCTTACGAAATTATTTGACAAGTTTAAGTTTCCCGCTTCACGAATTTTTAACTGTGATGAGACAGGTTAACACAGTTGGAAATTCTGTTAAAGTACTTGGGCGCGAGCCGTTTCACACTTATCGAGTATTCATTTACCCGTTCATATTTTAAAAAGTCTGCTTTCTATCTAGGTAGGAAATACCTACATAATGTATATTTATATGCCAAAAAAAAAATTCTTTTTAATAAAAAATAAGTAATAAATTTTTTTGTTTTTTGTTTTCTTTTTGTTTTTGGAAAAAACCTGGAAAAATGAAACTGAAATATGAACTTTTCGCGTCCAAACGTACCCGCGCCCAAACGGCTTGCGCCCAAAAGTTCCTGCGCCCAACAGTCCTTGCGCCCAACTGGCCCGCGCCCAAGCGGCCGCGCCCAGATGTCCGGCTCCGTTTTACTTATTTCCTACAAAACGTATTTGTCGCGTGTATAAACTTTGAAAGATATCTCTTAACCGAGAAAAAATTATGAGAGATCCGAACTAAGTTGATTGAAATTGACTAAGAAATAACTTCAAACTTGGAATAAATAAAATGAATTTTTAAAAGTCTATAAAAAAATTCAAAGCCGACAAAATACCGAAAGTAATATTTAAATTTGGAAAAGAGGAGCTTGCTAAATATATGCAAAAGCTATTAGGAAAGTATGAATATAAAAAAAGATACCGTAAGCTAAAAAAACCTGTATTTGATATTTTAAAATATACTTGTTGCATCTATTTAAAAGTTTTGTTATTAAGTTGTCATACAAAATAATAAATATCATTCGCACTTTATAACAGAATAACGGAAATAACTTGTTATTTAGAAAGCCAGTAACCTTACATAACAACAAGTTTCAGTACTGATACTAAATCAATATTTTCCTCATTAATAAAACATCGCATAGTAAATGAGCCCTAATTTGTACAAAACAAAGTTTACGTAACAGGTTTTTTAATTTAATTATTTTAACTATACTTTCCGAGAAGATATCGCATGTTATTTTTTATTTTTTAATCCAAATTGAGAAAATATTTTATGTACCTACGACATAACAACGTCAATACATGAGTGATAGATACAAAATAGGTTTCGCTTATAAGATAAAAAATAAGTAATTTAAAAACATAAATATTTAATACATTAATGTGATCAATACCTAAAAATTCAATATCAATATTTTAATATTATTCACAGGTTATTATCGCGATAGAAATATAATAATCAATAATATTTCTCGCCCAAAAACGGTCTTTTGTACGATAAAAGATTTTATTAACTGATTCGGAAACTTCGCGCGACTTTTAAATGGTTACATCAATTTCTACATGGGAAACTTTTGTAGACTATATTTTCGCTGCAAATGTGGGTCGTAAGTCTCAATGTTCCAAATATACAGTCTTTATTTCCATACCAGTAACATATTTTAAGAATGAAAAATCATCTTAAGTTAATTAAATTTCCATCAAAAACAAAAAAAAATACCTCTCGGAAACAATTTTTGTTGACAAGCGATGGTCAAAATAATAATAATAATTACCGTGATAACAAAAATATCGTTGCTATTATTACAAACTATTTTATTAAGGTCAAAAGATGATTAGGTCTGTTCGATCTCTTGTAGACATGTAATAGTAGATTCTGTAACAAGGTTAGAATGAAAAATTCGACAAGAGTGGAAAATTCCGACCGCGAGCGAAAGCGAGTGTGAGGAACCACGAGTGTCGAATTTTTTCATTCTAACCGAGTAACAGTCTATATTTTCTCCACGATCAAAAAGTATAAATCAAAATTAAATTAAATCTGAAGTTATTTGTTGACATATTTGTATTACATTGTATTAAATATTTATAGTGCTGTGGTACACTTACCGAAATTAAAATCTGGTGCATTGATGTTTTTTCATAATTTGCAATTTCAGATATTATTAAATTCTATATCTACTTCACCATCTGAAAAAGCTAGGTCTGAGTCAAATAGCAGAATGTTCCTTCTGCAGTGTGGAAGACGAAACAGCAGAGCATATCCTATGCTCCTGACCTTCCCTAGAAATAAATAGACCTCGTACGTTTGGTTTCGTATAGATGGAGCCTTCATACTTCAAGGAAGCTTCACCTAAATTAACAATAGATTTCATGAAAAGGGGTGGATTATATGGTGAATTGGAGCCCGTACCAATAGGCCTCTGCTGACCGCATTAGAGGGGCGAAATAACCCTCACTCACATCGAACCACAACAAAAACCAGTTGAGAGAAATAAAAAATGTTTATAAAAGAAGATCTAGATACAAGTAACTTAATCACAGGAAAGACCATTTCAATTTTTTAAGTAAGGGTCAATAAACTAAAAATAAAGGTGAAGAGTGAAAACGAGTGTGTAAAATATATAATTCATTAAAAATTCAGCTAAGCGCTTTCGGCAAATAAAGCCATCATCAGAGCCTTCGTCAAAACGATACCCCACCAGAAATATTTAAAAACATGACAACAAATTAAAACGGCATGGTCGGTGACAATAGTGCCGTTTGTACAACAATTTTAGAACTTTAATCAATTTGACATCACATGGACCAAACTTAGATCTGTTGTACTTGCAACAGCTATTTGCTTCTTTGCAATTTATTTTTAATTTTAATCTGTTGTCATGTTTTTAAATATTTAGCCGAATTTTTAATAAATTATATATTATACACAGTGACGTACCCACTCGTTTTCACTCTTCACCTGTACACCATCCTCAGTCACTTATTTTTAAAAATAAAGGTCCACAAATTATTACCAACACACTGAAATAAGATCAAAAATCCTTGCCTGACATAAGATTATCAAAGGTTTAAAAATCATGTACCAAAAATTGAAAAAAGAAATAAGGAACTGAAAATAACTTTTATAGGCCATCCCAGATTTTCCTTTCTAGTGCACTAACTATTTTCACACAAAACCTAACTTCACCAGAAGAAGAAACGCCCTTTTCACAGAATAGCTATGTCAAACTCGGAAAGCCGAATGGACTTATCCCTTCAGGTGATCTGGAAGCAATTAAAGTAACAAATATCCAACCTGTCAATGATAATACTGAATACCTTCTAACATCTAATGATCTAGTAAACTTTTATCTCACATTAAACAAGAAGATAAGATCTATTAAATATATCACCAGTCATGTTATTAAAGAAGATCTTGAATATGAGTACCAGATTGAAGCCAGGGAGGTGTACAAGATGACTATCATAGTAAGGCACTTGTTATTAGTCACAACCTATGCCAGAATAATATTGAACTACTTGAACAGAAATACCAGGATCATCTAAAATCTAATCATAAAATAATTCAACGCTCCAAGTTCCAGAAATGGGGGCACGCTACCTGTGGCAGGGAGCCTAGATTTTTTAAATTTGCAAAATATCATCACACGAAGGATTGTAAAAATGGATAAGTATCTTCGCTAAGAACGGCGAACTTTACAGAATGCAAAGAATATCTGAAGTGTATTGAGTTATTCAAAAGTATTAGGAGTCAAAGGCAGCCAGCGAAATAATATGTCGACCAATGGGAAGTAAAGCAAAAAGCTCGACCAATAACTAGTACAATTAACTCAAATATTTTCTAACTCTGAGAGGAAAACAACAAATTAAACCATCTAAAACTTAACACCTACTTACCCATGAGGGATCGCAGTATCAACCATCAATACAGCCCCGATGGATTCTTTAAAAAAAATACGAGCCTGTCAGGCATCTACTATAACGACATCCCAATGACCAAAGGTAAGAAGAGTTATGAAGATACATACAAACACATGCAGTGCCTGGTCCTCGCAATTTTCTTACACCCTGTTAGAAGCATGCTGTATATATACATTTTTTTTTGTTATAACAAAGGCTAGTTAGTAGAAGCGTATTCAGATTCAGTTCATGTCCAGTCGTCAACTTTCCAACTAGCCGATTATAGAGAGGACCGACCTTCGTTTTTTCTCCAACTGACCCCGATGATTTCCGGAAAATTACACACCTTTCTTCCTTGTCAGATTATGGTATAAATAAAAGTTATTTTTATTTAACAAATTTATTTATTCTAGCAGCGAATACTGACGCTGCCCGGTACAAGTGGCGCTCTGCGCTAAAAGAATGCTTGACGACCCATAGAGCGGTACACGTTGATACTTACTAACCAACATTTTTTACAGCATCAGTGTATATTTAATTATAATTTCATTAAGAGGTTTCTTATTGCAGTAAAAAAAATGTGTTTCTTGATAATTTTACATATTTTACGTGCTTAAATTACAATTTATTTGCGCTTGTTAAACAAAACCAACTGTGTCATTAAATAATATCGAATAAAATTGTTTGAAGTGATATCAAGGAAATGTTCGAGTGCTCAAAACAATTCTCATTCGTTAGAAGCCCTGAGGCGTTTAATGAGATCGATCACTCCGTACTTTGTTCTAGTTCTATCGCAGGTTGAAAAAGACTATAATTTATCTCACTTTGTTTTCTATTGATTATGTATAGGTATTGTCAAGAAGAGTCAACAAAATAATAAACTTCGATCGCCTAAATTCATGTTTAATTAAAAATTTTAAAATAGGTATTTACTGATTTTTTAATTTAAACGCGTAGTGCATTTTCCATATTATTCGCAAAATTAAAAAGTTGTATAAAAAAATTTCTTATAAATCGAGTTTAATATTGTTTTTTTTTTTCTATTTCTATATTTTATTTTTTATTTCTCTTATTACCGTTTGTCCAAAGATTTTCATTACCTGTACTATATTGTATTTTATCCTCTCTTTCCAACGGGATTTTTATTTTTTTGGCAGCGCTACCATTTTTTGGATTTTTATAGCCCGAGAAGTTATTTTATTTTTTATTACCCCTATTACCGATCGTCCAAAGATTTTCATTACCTGGGTCATATAGTCTTTGATCCTCTCTTTCCAATGGTATTGTTATTTTCCTGGCAGCACTATTTGTTGCATTTTTACAGTCCGAGTGTTTTCTACATTCCGACTCTCACAGATAACATGTATTTTGCTCATGCACAAAGTGGAAATTAAATGTTATTCGTGGTTATCATTTGACATAAATTATTGGAGGGTTTAAAAGATGCATTCTACAGTTTTAAGTAGAAAGTTCTGAATTTATATGATTTCGATAAATCTGTGAGTAAAAACAAGCCATCCCGCATTCCTCAGAAACCGTGGCTGGAAAAGTGTGGCTAACTTCACACAAATAACATGTGTGAATCAGAGTGACTGCATTTAGTAGATTTGTGAACTTGTTGTAATAGAAGTTTGGTTCAAATAATCACACATAAGCTATCACGTGGTCGAATAAATAATGCGAAGGACCACCTTATAATTATTACACGTTTAGGGGACGAGGGACAATAAAACATATCGTCCTGGTTTCTGATAAGATTTAATCAGCAAGATTTAAACGTTAAAGGTAAAACACATAAATTTATAATAATTAAACAAAGTTTATTTAACAGTAAACAACAACAATTAAATAGAAGTTCATCTACTAGTAAACAACAACAATTAAACAGAAGTTATCTAATAGTACAACAACAATTAAATAGGTAATGTTTGATACAGTGCATTTAAATCAAAGGAAGTACAAGACATAAATACTTCCGAAAATAGCACAATACATTTAACAACAGCTCATATAAAAAGATATAATTACATAAAAAGGTTGTCCATATGAGGAGCTCTCCTTTGGTATATCCTGGACCGTGTTCTAAGGAATTCTAAATTGTTCTACCAGTTTTGGCAACACCGCTCTTATGCACGATGATCCATATGATTGATTAATTATAAGCATATTTGTAATAAAATGGAAAAGATCTGTTACCTTAAGTTCCACACATTAGACATTACATTTTAGGTTTAAAACCATATACAGGTAGATTATAAAGCACTGTATTAATTTACATGTTAACGTCACAACGGTTGAAGTGGAAGAGAGGATTGTCACGGTGCTCACCTTGGCGGGAGGGGAGATTAAACCGCGGGAGAGGTCCCCACCACACATGGGAGCCGTTGCTGAGAAAAAAAGAAACTAAACAGTGGCGTAGCAGAATTTCAAAAGTTAAAAGTGACTTTAACATAACTTTGTAGCGCTGCAGCAAAGTTGGCAGCGGAAAGTAGGGAAGGTCGGTTGTAACGTGGGTCAGTTGCAATACAGCTTAAAATGAAGACTTAAATAGACTCATGACGCAAAAAGTACAGATCCTTCAGCGACAGTACAAATGGACCGGATACCAAGGGATAGAGGCTTCGATCATCCCCAAAACTGCAACTAAGATGACTGGCTAAGCATCCACCAACGCTCTTTCGGATGGAATACGGCAAAATAAAGGAAAGAAGATATATTGAGAAGCGGGGAACACCAGTCTATTGACCAGTGTCTTTTAGTATGTCCAGCACCACACTTTTACATGACTGCCAGAAAGGTAACCGCTTAAACCTCCTTGAAATGTTTGAAGAACGATAATTATACTTGCATCAATGAACAACTAAGAAAAAAAGAAAACCATATCTTCCTCTCAGAACAATTTACCTTTTTACTCCCTTTGCAATCCTTCATGACTTCTTCTCCTTCGAGTTTCTTTCATATGTCTCTCATTTTTCTGTAAATTTCCTTGTATTCTTACTTGATGTTTATATTTTTGTTTGTTTTGCTGGTTTGCATATTTTCATAACCATTTAACACACATACTTTGACATATAGTGTCACTTGTCATTTGTCATGCCATTGCCAGTTAATTACTTCTTCTTTTTCTCTTCACCTGTACCTAAATTTGGATCTCTAATTCATCCAGTTTATAGTACCATTTTATAACTTGTTAACTCATTTTACTGTTAATCAACGCCTGTTTTCCATTGTACAATAGTTCATAATTTTTGTTAATTTAAGTTTTCCATAATATTGTTAATCCTTCCTATTCCCTAAGTCACTTCCCTTTTACGTCAACTGTCATTCCACCATTTAGCAGCGATGGTTCAGCCTTGGCTTGTGCTGTTATAGTTATGTATGTACCAAGGGTATAAATAGATCTTTATGCCCTGAGGGCGACGATCCTACAAACTCGAGGGCTTCTGGCCCGAGGGTTTGTAAGTCGCCAGAGGGCATAATCATCTGTTTATAATCGCGGTGCATACAAACTTTTATGTTAGAAAAGTTCGTTATTGCATCCACAATATAATCATGTGGAAATAAAGAATAATTAAATTTTGTTGTATAAAATTCATAATAATAATAAAAAACCAATGAAATATAAAATTTTGTTCACAATAAAAGAAAATAACATCATGTAAATAAATTACCATACCTTAATTGTAATCTGCCACCTTAATAATTTGGGTTAATTAAGCTGTGTCAAAAATGTAAGCATCATGATTGGTGGTAATATTAAATTAAAAAACTTCCCTATCAATGGAGTATTTTGTATAAAAAAGGTTGTAAAATTTCAAAATAATTCCAGGAAGTAAATTTCAAATACAATTTTAATAAACACATCCAAATAATTATAATTTTGTAAATAAAAATCAAAGTTTTCATACATTTTATAATGAATCATTTTGATTGGTTTAATAAAAGAATTTTTAATCAAATCTTCTTGGCTTTGATCCGTTGCTAGGGACGTAACTAAGAGGTTGTTGAGTTGGAAATTTTTTTTCCAAGGGAGGAAAAAGAATTTTTGAGCTAAAAAAAAAAATAAAAATTAAAAAGAATGAATAGTAAATGAATGGAATAAAACAAATATTCTTTTAAACAAGAAGAAGAAGTGTAAATAATAATTATAAGATAATTTATAAATAAAATATTAAACGACTTACTCAGAAGAAAGAACATGTTGGTCAGGTTTTGAGAAGGATCGATTCAAATCCATCTGAGCTCGAAGTAGTTTTCAAATACAGAGAAAGATAGAAGCTTTCAGTGAAGTGTATCAGTGAAGGTAATAAAAAGTATCCTTAAAAAGAAAAATATATAAAAATATTAAACCCAAATTAAAAAACAAATTTTTCTGAGGTTATAAAACTGTAAAGAAAACAGAATTAAGATAACGTATTTTTTAATTTAGTAGCATAGGTCGTAAATAATAATTAATTAAATAAGAAACTCACCTGGTCAATTTTAAATATATAAAATCAACATAGCTGTGGAAATATTTTTTTCATGTGGGCCATTTTCTCCATATCAGCTGTGTTGGTTTTATAAGGATAAGACGTTTGATATAAATTTGGTTGTTTATTTAAATAAAATGTTATTGTTGTAATTTAATTGAATATTTGTTATTAAAAAAAAATTAATTAAAAATATTCTTTTGAAAACGGAAGAATAAAATTGTTCTGCTTAAAATCTATGAACCTTCCATGAGATTAAAGAACCTCATTGCTCTTAAAAATAAAATAAAATCAAATTTCAGCAAGATTAGAAAAAACTTCACTTTAATGGCGACCAAAAAAAATTAAAATTAAAAATAAAAACTAGATACAAAAATTCACTGTCAAAACAAGAAATCATAACAATAAATATAGAAAAAAAAACAATTTTTTGTCTTTATGCCCGCGCGGGTTATAAAGTTCACTTTGCGGGCCATTCAGTTCAGTTTGCGGGCCATAAAGTGTACTTTATGTCCGCGCGGGCCATAAAATTCACTTTATGCATGCACGGGCATAAAATAAACCTTTATTTAGTTGGTAACTAAGCAATAAAAACACAATAATGAATCAGTATGACATAAAAGTTATTTATGTGCTTTTCGCACCTATTTTACTTCAATTTCGTGTTATGACATATGATTGCCATTTTCTTACTAATCACAGGGTGGGCTACTACCAATTTTTGATTAAATGGTTACAGCAGTCTTGACTATTCGAAGAAAGGGAAATTTACTGAATTCGGAGGACATGTGGCCCTTTTTACTTCTAAAAGGATCCTTTCCTCTTTAGAATCCCACTATTTTTCCTCTTGGAGAGTTCAAATATTTCTTTTTTGAGATTTTTAAAAATCCTATATAAAATTTATTTTAGTTTTAAATTTCATGTTCCACAACTACTCCTTTTTTATTTCCCATGAGGTACTCCTCCCCTAGTACAAACCACCAATTTAATTAACCGTATTGTGGTATAGCTTTATGGTGTATCGAATTGTACAACTTTTAGGTCTGAAGATGGCTTAGAGTTTTATTTCATTTATAGATAAATATATAGTGAATATCTAAGTTTAATGGCTATAAGTCACGGGGCTAGTTCGTCCCTGATATCTAGCTAAATTAAAATAAAATTAGAAAGATGATTTTTAAATAATTGGTCTGCATTGCAGATAACTAAAAGTTAAGGCAATTAAAAAGTTTTTACATCATTCTGACCTTTAAATCTAAGCCGAAGGGATTGAGAAAAATAGATTTGAAATCTTAATATTTTAAACCATATTTATTCAGTTTGCATATACTATTACTAATATTTTTAATAAATATCCCATATGATATTATTAATTCGGTTAAAATGCACTAAAAATGTTTTACTTAATCGATTTTCAATAACCTAACCAATTTCTGAATAAACAGACGGTACAGAGAAAATAATTGTTCTATCATAAATGTTGCTGGCGTAAAGAAAATTCAAGCGAGGATTCATAAATCACGGTTATAAATTCTCGTGAACATCAGGGAAATTTACGAGGAAAGTTAAAGCACTTTTAACCAGGATACGTATTTAAAAGTCATTAATTATAACAGGCATATTTTAAAAGGAACGATTCAATCTTGCCGAGAAAAGTCATTCTTTTCTGAAACAAGTAGGCACTTTAAAAAATTTACTAAGTCGATTTTGAATAATTTAACGAAAATCTTGAATAATTTAATGACATTCTTGAATAATTTAATATTGTTGAATAATTTAACTACAGGATTAACTAATTAAAAATTTAAGAAGCTCACAAAGTAACGGGCCCAAGGGAAATTTCTGTAGGTATATTGTATTATGTAGCAATTAAAAATCGTCGCTTGATTTTATAACAACTACTTTGGAACTACGATTAATTTAGTTAAAATAGAAACTCTTCGCTGAAAATACAAACTTACCTTTTGAAATGTTTTAGTTAGTTTATTTGCTGTGGGTAAACGGACTTGTAAAGAAAATACTTGTGAACAGTTTGTCCATTTACACTGTAAAAACGATCTTTAATTGAAAAAAAAACGAAAGTTTTAAAATTAATCTGTAAAGAAAAAACTTCGGACCCATTTTCAAGCGTAATACTAGAATAGAGGAGTGTGAGATTTTGCATAGTTAAAGTGCAGAAAGCTAACGTTAATTTATAATATGTGTTGCAAATAAGTTAAAAATAAATCAAATTAAATATAACATAACATTCATTATTTATCTCAAACATTAGATTATTTTAAGTTATCGATACGATAGCCGAATGGGCTAAGATGTTGATATAAAAATGCTAAGTAGGTTCGAATTATAACCTTGCAGACTTTTTTTAATTTTTTTTTACTCTTCTTCACTGTAATTTTATTTTTGAAGTAAAAACTTCTCTAGGTGTGGTGAACGATTTTTGGCTTGGTAAAAATAGGAAACAATAGAGAAAATAGAAAAAATAGTGCAAAATAGAAAAAAATTGGAACAAATAGTGAAAAATATGGGAAAAGGAAAAATAGAAAAAATGGGAAAATATAGAAAAAATTGGGAAAATGAGAAAAACATACAAAGTAAAAGAGAGAAATAGAAAAAAATAGAAAAAATAGAAAAAAATAGGAAAAAAATGGGAAAAGTTGGAAATCAGCCCTCATTACAAAGTCATTCATAACTTAATAATTATTGACCTTATCCGCTGGGGTGACACAGTCCATTTTTTTTTTCAGAGATGAACAACCTAATTCCGCATCTCATAACCATAAATTGTCATTAATTTAATGTACTCTGCATATTATGATTACCGCCCAATAATACCCTTAGGGCAAGGAATGATCGTTTGTCTGTGGATTAAGCTAACAATATTAATAGCCCATGAGGCGAAGGGTATATTATAATTATTTTATTATTTTATATATTTCAAGAAAATTATCTGTGATTGTAAATATGGTAATCAATAGTTTTTTATATCATATTTAAAAATAATAATAGTTTTAATAATATTTTAAATCATGTAGAATTGGGGTTTAAGCTTCGTTTTCAAATTTCATTCTTTTTAGTAGATAAAGTATGAAATTAGGTGGGCAACGAGAAAGTTGACACTTTTGCGAGAAATGATGCAGAATACGAGGTTATTCGACCGCAAGAAGAAAATAGTACCAAAGACATTATCTGGAAATGGGCCGAGAAGAAACCTCTCCAGCACTAGAAAAATATTCCTCTAAGGCTTTTATAGTTAAACCCTTAGGTAGCACCTTATCGCAAATCCTAGAATAGAGTAGAAGTGATCTATGCATCTTATTTGGACTACTTATAGGGGACTGTCATCTGCGTTACCATCGGACAAATCTAGGTCTGAGTCTAACATCAGACTGTCGCTTGTGCAGTGTGGAAGACAAAATGGCAAAGCATATTCTATGCTCCTGTCCTGTCCTGGAAATGAATAGGCTTCGTACGTTTGGTTTCGTATAGCTGAAGCCTACCGACTTCAAGGAAGCTTCATTTAAATCAACAATAGACTTCGTGAGAATGTGTGGATTGTATGGAGTATTGTAGTTCGTAGGGGTGAGCCACAATTGGCTTCTACTGGTCGCAGTGGTGGGGGGCAAGGTAACGCCTTAGTCATATTAAACCTAACAATAACCTAACTTATGAAAACAGTATGTCTAGGTTTTTCTGCCAAAGCCTGGTTTGGCAGGCCGACAGCGATCCTAGTACTAGAAGCAAGTGCAAGACGCCACTGATGAACTGATGAGTCGTATTGATTTAAAGGACCATTCAATTTTCTTATGGCGGTTGGGTCCCGGGCCGACTTTTTTAGAATTACACAATGACTCTAAAATTACACATGACTATAAATCTACAGGGTGGTCTAAAAAACTGACTTTCAATACATATGAATACATAAATTGTAGAAGATTGCCAAAACCATTAAAAACCGTGAAAAATTATAACAAGCTTAATAAAAGCAGTAGTTATTCTATATCATTCCTTCTCCATCCGGTTTAGATAAGGGATTGTAATTGGTCGATTGGTCGTCCTCATCGTCGTCTCTGTCAACCGGCTTATCATCATCATCATCGCTGTATTCGTCGCCGAGTTCTTCATAGAAAGGCCCTGCAAACCATTAATCGGCGACGTTGTCACTATCGTAGTAGTCGTCATCGCTGTCAACTGGGTAGTCCAGTTCTTCATAGGACCAATACAGGTCTTCAAAGTAGTCATCTTCTTCTTCTTTTTTTTCTTCTTCAACGACTCTGTCGTCCCACTTCTTCGCATCTTTGTAAAATTGCAATAAGCCATAGGGTTGGCCAGCGAACTATCGTTGCTGCTCAACATACCACAACTTTCTTGTGATATCTTGAAAACTTCTTAACTTATGTTTTATTACTACATTATGAACACCCATTTCACAATTAATTATGGATACAACACCAAGTTCTACATCGCTTTTATAGACAAATATGCATAGATAAGCGCCCACGATACTCGACTGCATACGTCACTGTGCTGTGACCCCGTAACCTTTTTAACCTTCTCATTATCACTAACCTTGACCTTATAATCCATGATAAGAGCGTCCTTACGTCATTGGTTACGGGCCAACGCCCACAATCTCTTATCTAAACCGGATAGAATAGGAATGGTATAGAATAACTACTAAAAGCTAAAAAATAAGATAAAACAAGCAAAAATACAGCTCAAAACTATTAAAAATCAATGAAAAACTACAGCAGACTTAAAAAAATCTAAAAAATTCATAAATGAGGCTAAACTTAGCTGGAAACGTTGAGAAACCTAAGCTAGCATAAATAATTGCTAAAAATGGCTAAAAAATAGTTAAAAATGACTAAGAAATGATAATGAGTACCAGAAGTCCAAAAAAAACGCGCTAAAAATAGCTATTAACTATGAGACATTCCAGATTTCGTTTATTTTGAGCATTTTGATGAATTATTTTTATTACATTGATTTTTTAATTATGTACAGGATGATTACTTATTACTATTTTATTATTATTATCAAATATAGTAAACAATCCTTTAAAATTGAATTTCGTGCAAACAAACATACAAAAATAAGTCGTTACTCTTAAGCTTATTTTATTTTAATCGATTTTATTTAAACTTGCTTCCCTTTAGCCGATACTTAGAGTTATTTTTTGATAAGAATTGTATCTTAATATATATACAAAATTGACTCTAGTGTATATATTTCAAATATGACGTAGAAGAAAAATCATGCGCCGAACCAAAGACAAAAAAGGCATTAGGGACTAACTGTGTTATTAATATTGGGATTTTGATGGGACAACCGGTATTATGTATAAAACACTTCACTTCGTATATGTGTAAAGTTTAGGTCATGTGTTTGGTCATGAGTCATGTGTATCATAGGTCGTGGGTCATAGGTCTTAATATTTTATGGGTCAATTTGTGCAAAAGTTGACTAGGTTAGGTTTTTGAAATCAGGATGAATTTAGGAACGTAAAAAATACAGGGTGTTTTAATTAAAAAATACATGAATTGGATAAATCAGAGATTTATCAGATACCCTGTATGCTGGTGGTTATTTTTGGAAGATAATTTTCATTGCTCTTTACAACTTTTATTTAAGGTATTTGAGGCAAAGTGTATGTTACTTTCCACAAAATTCAATTGATTTGATTATATTTCATGTTTTAAAATGAGTCATGGTACAATAAGCAAAAATAAGCCATATGACTCGAGAAATATGTGTACCGAATTTAAAAAAAAAGGGCCCGGGATCCAACCGCCATAAGAAAAGTACCTGGTCCTTTAGGCATTATACAGGTGTTAAAAATTTTATACCTTTTTAAGATTCTGACATTATAAGAATGTATATTTAACTTCTTATTTAAAGTGAACATACTCATACCGTTTTTTAAACAATGTCTTGACCATATATTTGAATATTTCATTCTTTTTATAAAAATATAATGGCGTGTAGGTACCACTTATTCCTTACATAATATAAATAACAAATTTAATTTTATTACAGATTTGGAGAGAATACGATACAGACGGAAGCGGATATATCGAAGCGGACGAACTGAAAGTAAGTAATATGTTATATTTCATTTAACAAAATTGCGAAAATAAAACTTTTCTTTTGATAGAACTTCCTTCGCGATCTTTTGAAGGAAGCAAAAAGAAACGATGTATCCGAAGACAAACTGATTGAATACACGGACACAATGGTGAGTAAAAATTCTTTGTTACGGATTTTTTCCAGTGGCGTAACCAAATTATTATCCCATTTAAGTATTGCGTTGCAAAGTAATATACAATAAACGATTAGTTGTTATTTAACGTATTTGTATTTATCTTAATAATATTTTTAGTAATAATAACAGAGAGATAGTGTTAAAATGATAAGATCTGGGCTATAATATCTAGATGGTTTAGGTAACAGCATGCGTCCAAGTGGAAAGTCATAGAGTGGAAGAACTGACTTCAGAACTTTGTTTGGTCTAGTTAAGAGGTAAACATACTATAGTTCCCTACTCCTAGAGTGACTGTTATGGGAAAATGAGAGTCTAAGATGGTCTTGGTTTTAGATTCTTTGCTTATAACTCGAAAAAAAAATTCTTATATGAACATTAAAGCTTACAAAAGACCATACAAAAAGTTGTTAATGAACTTTATTAAACTTCTCCTCTGGACTTTTTACCGTTTATTTTATTTGGGAATCAAGTTATAGATCATTAAATTTCCTTTATGTGGTCAGTTTTATGATTACCTACGAACTTCAAAAAATAAACCTAGCTGTAGTTTACTCTTTTTGTCATTTAAAATGGTTAGGCTTACGTAATGTGTAATACGTTCGTAAAACCTCGGGAAGAAGGTTTTAATGCAATAAAAATAGGACAATTTTAATAAATATAAAATTCAAAGGAAGGTGCGAAATAAAAATGTTGTGGATAATCTGGTATAAAATAAAGTATTCGTTCCTATGTACTTTGCAGATTAATATTAACGCATCTAATTCCAATATTAAAGCCAAACAGGAAGTTACGTACAGATAACAAATTTTTGAAAATAAATCTATCAGAAGCTTATTATCAAGTTTTTTTAACAAAACTTCTAAAAAATTGGTCACCATCTCGACACATAAAGATTTATTCTCATATACAGGGTGGCGAAAATTTCATTGCAATGTATTGTAATCTCGGAAACCGTAAGAGATGCGAAGTCGGTTAAATGGAACAAAAGTTTTTCAATTTGAAGGCTAATCGACTGGTGCTTTGCATCCACAGATGTCAGGGACGGTTTTCATAATAATTGATAAAAACCAAAATTGCACATTTTCTATTTAATGTTCCAGTGCTTTTATTTTGAACAATAGAAAAAAAAGTGTATAAAACTTTTTTGTTTGAAAACGTGTTACCCACCATCTGATAATATTAGATTTCGAATCTGACGTTTAGTTTCCGCCCAGCCACCCTCAACTTTTTTTTTCAAATACGGATCTGTACTTTTTATGTGATTTTTTAATAGCATTTCGTCTCCTGAATTCATCCATATATTACAAATTTCAAAGAGTACAAAAAGTACATCCTAAAAACAAACAACAACTATCGAGATTTTGTTACTGTTACTAACAGTAGATAAATAAAATATTTTTTGTGGACATATGAGACCACATTTACGAATTATTGAATATTTAGCAGTAAAAACAAATTTTTCTTTGGAAGAAAAAATCACCATCTTGAACATTGGCCACCATGAACTCGAGACTTTCATACGATGGATTTTTACTTGTGGGACCAATTTAAGATACAGGAGTTCCTCAAAATGTTGATGGGTTACGTTGAAGAGTTAGAACTCAGCAACAGCCCAAATTACCAATATAAATGAGTTATGCATATCTCATTTTGAACAGTTAATGTGAATTATGAAATAAAATAATTTGTTTTCTTTACATTCTTCTGTATTATTAACTGCAGATAATGTACAGGACCGTATTTAAAAGCTTTTATACTAAATAGTTAAGAATTCATTCAAATAATCAAAAATGAACTAGGTGTAATACATGGATGCATTCAGGAAATAAAATGCTATACAAAAATCGCATAAAAAGTGCAGGTCCGTATTTGAGCAAAAAAGTTGAGGATGACTGGGCGGAAACTAAACGTCAGATTCAAAATTAAATAGTATTAGACTGTGGGTAACACGTTTTCAAACAAAAAAGTTTTATACACTATTTTTCTATTGTTCAAAATAAAAGCACTGGAACATTAAATAGAAAATGTGCAATTTTGGTTTTTATCAATTATTATGAAAACCGTCCCTGACATCTGTGGATGCAAAGTACCAGTCGATTAGTTTTCAAATTGAGAAACTTTTGTTCCATTTAACCGACTTCGCATCTCTTACGGTTGCCGAGATTACAATACATTGCAATGAAATTTTCGCCACCCTGTATACGGCATCACTAGCGAGCCAAGCATTTTCCATCAAATTATGGTCAAATCGAGAATGAAGCTTCAGCAACAATTTTTAAAGTGCACAAATTTTTTTAATACTTGTATGGAAGAAAATTTTTATTGTTTACTGAGCATGTTTAATCCTAAGAGAGGTATTTTAATTTGTGCTGCAAATAGACTATAGATATGGGCGCTCATTCTTTCAGTTTTTGATTATGATAAAATTTTTTACAAATATAGTAACAATTTTTTAGATTTTTATCTCGTATTCCGAATTCTGAGACGGGACCTTCTAATACATCCCCCGCACCCATCCTACGACCCGGAACTATTAGTTTGTATATTTCCTAACTAGTGCAAAGTGCAAACAAAGTTCTCCCGCTCTGTGACTTTTCACCTAGACCCATACCTTGACTGAATTGTTATAATAATTAATGTAAATTGGTAAGTTAAAAATATAGATATTTATCATAACGATATAATATTTTCGATGTAAAATTAAAACGCAAAACAAATAAAATTCAATATAAGTAGAAGAAATGTCACACCCCGATTTTTCAATTAACTGGGGAAATTTATAGAGTAGATATGGCAGCAGCGCACTGTATATATATATGCACAAAACGTCACATTTACGACGTTTTTAACGTTCAGTATTTTAAAGCGCGAAAAAACGTTCGAAACGTCACATTTTTCGACATTGTCAACGTTTTTTGACGTTCAGTATTTTGAAGCGCGAAAAACGTCACATTTTACGATGTTTGTAACGTTTTTTAACGTTTACTTTTTGATGTGAAAAAACTTACTTTTTTTGCATCAAATACATGTATTTCCCATAAAAAAACACGTAAGAATAATATGTCAAAATCGATCAAATATGGCATTGTTTGACGTATTTTTTTTAATCAAAATTCTAAGGGTTAAAAAATGTTGAAAGCGTCCCAAAATGTGACGCTTCGAACGTTTATTCACGCTTCAAAATACTGCACGTTAAAAACGTCTTAAAATGTGATGTTTCGAACCTTTTTTTCATGGTTCAAAATTCTGAACATTAGTAGATGTTCTATGTTAGTTCTGGCACACGCATGCGCAGAAGGAACGTTGAAGCTCAAACTTCGTTGCTATTGGTCAGATTTAAACGCGAAAAATCTCGCTATTTTTGAAATGTGACGTAGAATAATTTCCTTAACGTATATCTCTATTACGATTGGTAGGATTTAAATGTAAAAACGGTGCTATATTTGAAATGTGACGTAGAATAAATGCATATAAAAAATCCTGCGCAGAAGAAACGCCAAAAGGGCATTAACGTATATCTCCGTTACTATTGGTCGGATTTGAACGCGCAAAACGGCGCTACATTTGAAATGTGACGCAGAATAATTGCATATAAAAAAAATATGCGCAGAAGAAACGCCAAAAGGACCTTAACATATATCTCCGTTACTATTGGCCAGGTTTGAAAGCGAAAAATGGTAATGTATTTGAAATGGGCCATATAATAAATACATATAGAAAAATCCTGCTCAGAAGAAACGCCAAAGGGAACTTAACGTCTATCTCCGTTACTATTGGTCCAATTTTTATGGGAAAAACAGTTCTGTATTCAAAATGTCATGTAGAATAAATATCTGGAGAAAAACATGCGCAGAAGCAACGCCTTCATGGCCTTAGCGTCGTAAATTGTGACGTTTCGAACATCTTTTCACGCTTCAAAACACTGAACGTTAAAAAACATCGTGAACATCGTAAAATATGACGTTTTGGCCAGATATACGGTGCGCTATTGCCAGCTCTACTCTATTTTTCCTAGATCTGGGGAAAAATCGTGTGTGTACTCAAGTGGCATTCCTTTATTATAACCCTTTTTTTATTATACACTTATACGTTCTATCTTGTAATGAGACGTCTATAGTTTTACTTCTTTTAATTATGTACTAGAGTGTTGCCAATCGTTTTACCACGCACTTAAAACTTTTTTTTTCTTTTATCTGTTGCTGTGTCACAATTGTCAGCTGTTTCGCTTCCCTGAAGTGTTTTGTGAGATACGATCCATAAAAAATTTATCTTCCCTTTAACGTTCTGTAAAAGTTTTAATGAGAAGGGAGATAAGGTGGTTTAAGATTATTTTGCGAATTTCTGGAAGTGGATTGAGACTCAGTGATTTTTTTACAGTAAGACAGTTGGATTAATAATTTAAAATTTTATTATGAAAGTGCTTCAAACTTTATATTAATATTATGATTTAGAATATTAGTTTTGTGGGAGATTTAGGTTCCTTAATAGTTTTTGGATCTGTGAATAAAAACTATATTTAATTTAAAACAAAAATTGTTGTTTATTTTGTTACTATCTATATATTAAGGATATTATTTATTTAAAAAAATATAAAAGTGTTTTATACTATTGTTTCAATAAATTGCTATTTTATTTGTTTTGGGCAACCTTTTCTGGAATGAAATGTACTGCAAATGTATAATATATTTCTCGGTTCAGTGAAATATATTAAATTGCGAACTTATCCAGAAAGGCGAATGTATGAATTCTGAAAATAAATCGATAAATATATCCGGGAACAAAATTGGTGGCTGTCGGATCTCATACATATAAAGCTAGTCAAACAATTAAAATTTAGAACACAAACAGACGTGTTAGGACGGTAAAATTTGATCTATAGGTAAGGTCGTATTAGTATTGATCAAAGGTTTTTCCAAAACAAATAATGAAAGCGTAGGCGAAATTCGGAAAATATTTTTATATGTATATAAATAATTTTGGATTGAAATTAGTATACTGGTTAATTTTCCACATTACCGTAACAAAAATAGTATATCTGTTCCTTTATTTTTAATAAGTAAACTCTAAGCTCTTATTCTGCATATTACTGAAAATATGGGAGAAAAAATCGAAAAAAAAAAACGGAAAAAATTTGAACACAATCGATCAAATTCAAAAAACAATTTGGAAAAAACCGAAAACATATCGGAAAAAAACGGAGCGATCGAAAATAATCGGAAAAAAAATAGAAAAAATGGAATAATAGAAGAAACCGAAAAAATCGAACAAATTCAAAATCATTTCGAAAAAAACCGAAAAAAATAATCGAAAATAAGCGGAAAACTTCTGAAAACGTGAAAAGAAGACGGAAAAATCGAAAAAATTCTGAAAGATTCGGAACAATCCGGAAAAAAAAATTGGAAAAATTCAAATAAAATCTAAAACAAAAAATGAGGAAAAAGCGAATTAACATTTGGCGGTTCAAAGTTCAGAAAATTTCTGTTTTCATCCGATGGACTGTATAATTTGCGGAGAGGGGGTCTACAACTCTGGCAAAAAAATATTCGGTGGACCAGACAAGTAATCTTGTATATATTTAAAGCTGCTGCATTTATATCCAGGTAATTAATCACTAACATGAAAAAAAATAAAACGAAAAAAAATAGAAAAAATTAGGAAAGATTTGGGAAAATTTAAGACGAATCGAAAAAAATAGCTGGAAAAATTTGACAAGAAATTGGAAAAAAATAGAAAGACCGGAATAAACCGACCAAACTGAAAAAAAAATTAAAAACCGAAAAGATCGGAAAAAATCAGATAATTGGAAAAAATAAGTAAACAATTAAAAAATCAAGAGATCAGAGGTATTCGAAACCAATTGAAAAAAAATAAGAGAAACTCGGATTCAGGCAAAAAATGGAAAAACCTAAACAAAAAAAAAATGAAAAAGACCGGAATGAATCAAATAAATTTTTAAAAAAATCGGGAAAATCCAATAAATTCAAAATTAATTGGAAAATAAGAAAAAACGGATAATGGAATAAATCAAGAATGGAACAAAGTCGAAAAGAAATAAAACAAAAATCCAAAAAATTAAAAAAAAATAAAATAAATGGAAAACAGCGGAAAATCCAAGTTTTAAAAAAATTGCATAACCGGAAAATCTGAAAAATCGAAAAATTGTGAAATAATTGGAAACAGAAAAAAATTGAAAAAATGGGAAAAAACTATAAAGAGAATAAAATCTAAAAATAAATCGGACAAAGTCGAAAAATCGGAAAAAACGAAATCTGAAAACATCGGGAATAAAACAGAAAAAATATAAACCGGAAAAAATGAAATAACAAAAAAAACAATCAAAAAAATAAGAAAAAATAGGATTCAGACAAAAAATTGAAAAATCTAAACAAAAAAAATGAAAAAGACCGGAATGAATTAAACAAGTTTTAAAAAAATCGGGAAATCCAAAAAATTCAAATTGGAAAAATAAGAATGGAACAAAGTCGAAAAAAAATGAAAAAATAAAAGAAAAAATGAAGACAACGAAAGATTCCGAAAAGTCCAAGTTTAAAAAAAATTGCACAACCGGAAAATCTGAAAAATCGAAAAAATGTGAACAAACTAGAAGCAGAACATAATCGAAAAAATGGGAAAAAACCGTAAACAAAAAAATAAATCGGACAATGTCGAAAAATCTAAAAAAACGAAACAAAAAGTAAAAAAAATCGAACAAATTTTAAAAAAATCTGAAGGAGTCGAAAATAATCGAAAACAATCTGGAAAAAAGCAGAAAAAATTATAAACCGAAAAAAATTTAATAAAAAAACAACAACCAAAAAATAAAGTATTTTCGGCTGTCAAATGGGACTAAGAAAGAGTCCGGAAAAATTAAAGAAAATAGATAAACCGGAAAAATGCAAACACATGGTGTAAAACAAGTTTTTTCTACAAACGTCAAAAAATGAGAAGGTTCGCGCATATTTTCTATATGAGATTATTGTATTTTAACCTTTATGGTCCCCAACCGAGAAAAAATCCAACAAATCATGTATTTGTAAATGTTTAACAGTAATTAACTCTTTTTAAAAATGTTCAATTAATTTTACTTTACCTAATTTTATTTATTACAACTTTAAGAGATACACTTTTTGCAGAAAAAATTTTGGTTGTAACTTCTCTTTTTTTTATTAGTTTTGATTAGTTAAATTAAACAAACTACTAGATTATGTATAACTTAAGTTCATTTAAGTTATCATAACAAAAAATATGATGGTTTATTTGAATGATTTCACATTCTTTTAGCATTTTCTACTGTGATTTATTTCTTTATCTGTCATATATTTAACTTAGCCACAAAAATTTTAAAAGTAAAATTGGGTGTTAATGAAATTTGGCATAGGGGTGGTATTTTAGTGAGAAAAAGTACCTTGTACGAAAGCCCTAGAAAATTAGACCCTCTCGGAAAATAAGTGAAATTTCTAACTGAATTATAGCAGCAAAGAAAATTTAAACAAAAAAGGTTTGAGGAGTTTTTAGAAAAAATGTAAATTTTCATTCAGTGTAGTCAAATAATTGTGACAAAAAAGTATATGGTTCGAGATCAGGAATAGTTAAATATGTTATTTTTAATGCATTTTTGCAATTGCAGAATATCTTCTACAACAGTTTTTTTTAAAAGCAGGAGCTTTAGTTATTGAGAAGTAAAATATATTCGTTAAAAAATGCACGAAGAGTATAAAAAAGAAAATGGAAAAAGAAACATTAATCTATTATTTCCAATTAACGAATTATTTTCTAAATGGTCCATTTATGCAACAATATAGAAGAGTAGAAAAATTTAGCTCTAACTGCAAAAGATTCCAGAAAATTTTATTATTTCGCTGTTAAGATTTTCAATTTTTTTTTAGAATTTTTCGATTATTTTTTTAATACGCAACATCACTACGAACGTAAAAAAAATCCTGTTCTGAAAAACACTATTTAGGATTTACTGGCTATATATACATAGACATTCTGATGAAAGAGTTTTAAAGCTTAGACATTTCCCTTGAAAACCCACATATAGTAAATCTCGAGTAAAGTCACCGCCAACCTGAAAAAGGTGCTTTAATATTTGAAATTTCGGGCGTTTGAGGCCACTAGCATTGAATAAAAAACAGCGGTTTACGCGAAAAGTTTAACGTTTAGGGAAAAATCTGTAGATACCTTTTTTTGTTCAGAATTTCATACACTTTATTTTTATATTGTTTTACATTACTTTTATTTTCCGAGATAGAGCCAGAAAAGGCGGTAAAATTTTTTTTGGTAAATTTTGATTGCTCGTGCGGAACATGTTTTTTAAAGCAAGATTCTAACATTTTCTGGTAAATTTTTTCAGTGTAATGTTAGATTTTTTATATATCATCTGAACAGGGTTACCGTTTTTAGTAGATTTCCTACCAATTTAGTAGATTTTTAAGAAAAATGAGGGGTGTTTAGTAGAATTGATAATTTTAGTAGATTTCAGTTGATTCTTTTGTTTTAAATTTAAAACTATTGTGAAACACAGTGAACGATGTGTGGTCTAGTGGTAGAGTGTAGATGTTACATATGAAAGTCCTAGGTTCGAATCCTGATATATATTTTTCTTTACGAAATAAATGTTCCCTCAAATGCTGTTAATTTTTTTGTCTGAAATTTTTTCTCTTTTCACTTTGTCACTTTTTTCTAAAACTATCCGCTTTTTTGTCAAAGTTACCCCTTATTTTCTCATTTTTGTCATATTTTTTCTCTTCCTTCAAAATTTCCCCTCTTTTCTCTCAAATACTGTCACTTTGTCTCAAATTTCCCCTTAAATTTTTGTCACTTTTTCCTGAAATTACCCCGTTTTTTCTAAAATTACCCCATTTTTTTCAAAATTACCCCTTATGTTTTCATTTTTGTTATTTTCTCTCAAATTTCCCCTCTTCCTTCAAAATTTCCCCTCTTTTCTTTCAAATTTTGGCACTTTTTTCTTTACCCCCTTTCCCCCCCTTTTTTTTCTAAAACTTCCCATTTTTTCTCATTATTGTCAGTTTTTGTCAAATTTCCACTATTGAGTAATTATTTTTTTTCCCTCTATCTTTCCCCCCTTACCAGTCCATTGGTAATGATAAAAAGGGAGAGGGAGCAAATTGGAAATTTAAAGTTAGGACAAAGATTTATATATAAAAAATTAGGGAAAAAGTTTGAAACTAAAAAAGTACAGGGAAAAAGGCTGCGGTGAAAAGTGGAAAAAAAGTAGAGAAAAAATTGGTAAACAAAAAAATTCAAATTTTAAATTATAAAAAATTAGTGAAAAAGTGGAAAGAAGTTTTTGACACAAAGAAATAGGAAACGATGTAGGAAAAAAAGTAGAAAAAAGTAAGGCAAAGGGTGAAATTAAAAATTAGGGAAAAGTGGAAAAATTAGGAGGAAAATGGAAAAAACAGGGAAAGAAGTGGAAAAAAGTTTAATGGAGAAAAAGTGGAACAAAAAAAAATTAGTAAAAAAATGAATGAGAAAAAGTGGAAAAAACTAGGTGAAAGGATAGAATAAAAAATAGGGGAAAGGATAGTATAAAAAGTACTGGAAAAATGAAAAAATAGGAGAAGAAATGGAAAGTTTTAAGGGAAAAAAGTGAAACAAAGAAATTAGTAAAAAATGTGTGAGAAAAAGTTTAAAAAAGTAGAGGAAAGGGTGGAATTTTTTATTATAGAAAAATGTAGGGGAAAAGTGAAAAAAAAATAGGGAAAGTAGAAAAAGTTTTAATGAGAAAAAGTGGAACACAAAAAAAATGTTAAAAAAGTGGGGGAAAGAGGTTTGATGAATAATGACAAAAAAAGTTAGAAACATACAAAAATCAGTGAAAAAACAGGAGAAAAAATGAGTTTGGGAAAAGTAGAAAAAAAGTTTGAAACTAAAAATTACTAAAAAATGTAAGGGTAAACGTGTAAAAAAATGTCTAAAACAAAAAAATGGGGGGAAAAAATTGGAAAAAAATGTGAAGTATAAAAAAATGGTAAAAAAGGAGACGAAAGAGGATGGTGGAAAAATTGTGGAAAAAATTGAATAAAAAAATTGTAAAAAAAATGAGTCGGGGAAAAAGTGGAAAAAAAAATTGAAATATAAAAAAAATA
Source organism: Neocrepidodera transversa (assembly GCA_963243735.1). Lineage (NCBI taxonomy): Eukaryota > Metazoa > Arthropoda > Insecta > Coleoptera > Chrysomelidae > Neocrepidodera > Neocrepidodera transversa. The sequence continues at coordinate 10,256,090 of OY725355.1, forward strand.
GTGAAAAAGTAGGGGAAAAAGTAGGGGAAAAGTGAAAAAAAATGAGGAACGAATTGGAAAAAAAGTTTTAAGGGGAAAAAGTGGAACAAATAATTTTGTCACAAAGAAATTAGGAAAGAATCTAGGAGAAAAAGTGGAAAAAAGTAGTTTAAAGAGTGGAATAAAAAAATAGGGGAAAAAGTGGAAAAAAAATAGAGGAAAGTGAAAAACATTTGGGAACGTAGTGGAGAATAAGTTTTAAGGGGAAAGGGAAAGTTATATTTTCTTTTTTTTAATACACAGGTTAGATTTAGATAGTCAAGACTTCTTTTAATAAAATAAATGTAAATAGTGTCATATTTTCTTATTTTTAAACACAAGTTAGATTTAGATAGTTAGTAGATTTTGGTAGTTTATTTCAATGCTATGCCAATCACCTTTTAATAATGGTTAGAGGTTCGTTTGAAGAGATTATATCTAATATCCTTCCTGAAGCCCTTAACATCATATACAGGTGGTGTGAGGAGGAACAGATGTCTATGAATCCCCACAAAACGGTAGTAGTTCCTTTTACAAAAAGGTGGAAGCTTGATAAGCTATGTCAACCATTTCGTTTGCGAAGGAGGTAAAATATCTGGTGATTATCCTAGATGGGAAACTTACCTGGAACTTCCAACTGAAAAGAACAATCAATTAAGACAGGGCATCCATATGGAACATTAGAAGGGTACGCAGCAAGTCGTGGATAGTGAACCCTAAGCAGATTTTTCAAACGGTGATAAATCCAATGGTTACAGATGGCGCAGTAGCCTGGTGGACGAAGGGGACTCCAGTCTATTGCGTCGGCTAAGTTATCTGGACTTCAGAGACTAGCTTGTATCGCCATTACAGGCGCCATGGCAACTACTCCGACAGCGGCAAAAGAAAGAACCCTGGGTCTTACTCATCTTCATATATAATTATACCCAAAGGCCAGAATGACCTCCTATAGAGCCGTGTCAGTGGCTAGTCAAATTGAGGGGCAGAGGCTATGGGACCACTCTGGACAGCTGCAAGATATAAGTACTCACGACACTCTAGAAATGGTTTCAAATGGGAAAATGGGGAGATCCTCTTTCCAAGGATGACTTATATACTGTACACCAGATGGTCCAAAGACCCCTAGTAATGCCGGAGCCGGAGTGCATAGCAGAAAACCGTGAAAATTGTGTTTAAGAGAGTTGTAAAACCATTATCTTGTTAATTAAATTATTTACATTTTGTCAGATAGCCAAGTAGCTTCAAAAGCACTGAGTTTCAACCAACTGGGATCGAAGATGGTATGGAGCTGCTTCGAACTCTTTGATCGCATTGCTACCAGTAACAGAGTAACCATACTCTGAGTAACTGGGCATGAAAGGGTGAAGGGCAACGAGAAAGCTGACACTCTTGCTAGAAAAGGTGCAGAATCCGAGTTCAATGGACTCCATAGCCAAAATAGTGCCAAAGGTTCTATCTGGAAATGGGTCAAGAAGAAAACTCCAGCACTGGAAAGATATTTCTGGAATAGCTCACTCTAAGGCTCTTATTAGCACAATATTTTCTTTCCTGTTCAACAATTTTTATGATGTTATTAATTTTTATGATTTTTTTGCTTCTACAATGGTCTAATACTCCAATGTTAGTTTTAATTTACTTTCTCTAATTTAAACAAAAAGATTTTGATACATTATAATAAATAACATTGTTGATATAAAATAGTATAATACAAAATAATATTTTATATCTTATAACTAGAACATAGCCACTAAATTAATTAAAGCTTATACGATATCGAGTTTTATATCGTTTTACCAATAAATGCTTAAAAACACAAACCTTTATTTTGCATGTTTAATATTCATATGATTTATGGGTAAATGAAATATTGCCATACATTGTTTAATAATTTCCATCCGCAATTAATTGTTGAATAAATTGATTTATCTTTAAATCCGACACCAATATAACACACCTCGAATCTATATACAGGGTCAATAAAAAGTTTTGTGCAAATAGTCTTCTTAGATACAAAGAAAAAATTAGATGTTTTTATTTATTTTTTTTGTTTAGTGTCTTGATTTATAAGAATATCAAGAATATCTTTAATACCACTTTTCGCTTTCCCAAGGCTGTCTCTTTATTTAAAACCCATTTTTTTTAAACATTTATTTTTATGCTATATGGCTGTGTTTAGTCCCATTTCTCTATTTTCTCTTTTTAATCCATGTGTAGATTTTTGTCTTTTATTTGAAGAAAAGTCAACTTTTTTCTTAAATGAATCCATTTTACGGTTTTTCCTATTAAATAAAAGACTTGGACGTACGTCATCTTTGCTATAACTAAAACTTTAAATGACTAGTTTATTTAATTATTGTTTTAAATATTGATGCAACGCATTACTCAGCAAAAATTTTAAATGTATGTAGGAAAATCGATCAAAATAGTAAAAAAAAATCGATAGTTGAAAATAACTCAAGCGCGTTAGATTAATGTATGTTAGGTTAATAATCTGATAATTTGAGCGCGATATAAGAAAATGGGAGGGTCACAAACTTGCAAAAAAAATCGTTATCGGAGCATTCTCGAGCGCGGATAATTTGTTTTTCATTTGAAGGATTCAAGGATAACAGGAAACATATAATCTGTCCATTTTCAGAATAAATCGTCAATAAAGTTTGGTGCGTGCAGCTGTAGTGAAGTATGATTATCTCTCACTCTCTCATACCATCCCCACACTACTTTACGTCAGCCATTACGCTATCACAGCTGGTAACAAAACTCGTGGCATATGTTTTTTATGTTTTTAAACTTTATGAATTAAAGTTTAATCATTGATATGTCCAGCTGTGAGAATTGTGCTATTTCGATAGAAAGAGATGTAACGATGTTTCGGTCAATTTCTGTCTTTGTCAAAACAGTATCGTACAGTTAAGATGATAGAGATAGCGCTAGACCGAAACTATACGCTCTCTTTCCATGAGTATATTACGTAGTAAAATAATGAGTAACAATAATATGAAGTGTGTATTTTGTAGATTGCTAAAACGTCTGAAACAATAAAAAAAAAATCAAGAAATTTTTTTTTCGCGTAAACTAAGAATATACCATTAAAAAATCTGTTTATTACGCCACTGGGATAAATTATATTATCGACTGAAATTTTATATATTTCTTTTTTCATTTTCAGTTACAAGTTTTCGACTTCAACAAAGACGGCAGGCTACAGCTATCAGAGATGGCAAAGTAAATATATTATACTTGGTGTCGTACATTGTAGTGTTTCACATTCTTTATACTAGTGTCTAGACGCTTGAATAGACAGAAAAACCAATTGCTTTTTTTGCTTGCTTACACAATTCATTTTCAACTGGCGAAATGTCTTTTTTTGGGACGAATAATGAATGGTAATGATGTTTATCTCAAAGAAAATTTTGTTTTTTGTAAGAACTAATTTGAATGGGTAAAAAATCTAATTTACATTCATTGTTTGATTAAACTAATGGTTACTATATATATTTTGTTTTTGTTATATCTTTACATAAAAGTCTATGATATTCTTAGATTCTCTAGAAGAATTCAATACTAACATTTTATGAAACTATAAATTTCCTAAGAATAGGATATATTTGGACTAACTTATTATTTAGGAATAATAGCACTTTTTACTAAAAATTATTTAAATATTACTTGTGTAAAATACGTTTCTAAAATTTGTAAGAATCGTCCATGAAATTCTACCTCCACAATATTGGGTTTTTCTCCAGTTTTTCCAATTTTTTTTAATATACAGTGCGTCGTTATAAAGAAAAATATCCGCTGATAAAAAAATTGTACAAAGAATAGTGGGACAAAAAGCTAAAGCAAATGTAAAGTAAAAAAGTAATACTAAAAAAAGGGGTGAAACAATTAGGACAAGAAACAAGGGTAAAAAAATTGGTTGGCAAAAAGTCCAAGTTGGATAAAATAGGTCAAAAAAGAAGGGTGAGAAAAAAAAAGAGAAAAATGAGAAAAAAACCAAGTGTGAGGTAAAAAATGGGTAAAAAAATGGGGTCAATAAAAAGTGTAAGAAAAATAATGGGAGAAAAAAGTGGTTCAAAAAACACACGTGGATAAAAAATACGCCAAAAAACAAGTGTGGGAAATAAAAATGGGAAGAAAATGGGGCCAAAATGAAGTTTGAAAAAAAGTGTGAAAAATATAATAGGGAAAAAAGCAAGTCTGAGAAAAAAAAAAGCGGGGAAAAAAGTGGGGAAAGAAAGATGCGAAAAAGGGTCAAAAAACAAATGTCAAATAGATAACAAGGGAAAAAATAAGAGGAAAAGAAAACATGAGAAAAAAATTCGAAAAGAAGTGAGGTAAAAAACAAGTCGAAAGAATGTGGAAATAAACAAGTGTAAAAATAGGGGAGTAAATAATGAAGCAAAACACAAGTGTGAAAAAAAAGGTGAAAATAAATGGGGTAAAAATAAGTGTCAGAAAAAAAAAGGAGAAGAACTGGGGCAAAATGTGCAAGTGGGAAAAAAGGGTATCAAAACAATTGTAACGAAAAAAATTGGAAAAAAAGAGAAAAGATCTGGGAGAAAATACACAAGTGGGAAAAAATGGTATCAAAACAAGTGCGAGGAAAAAAATAAAAGTGGGAAAATAATTGAGGAGAAAAATAATGAGAAAAGAGCAAGTGTGAGAAAAAAAATGGGGAAAAATTATGCTAAAATTAAACGTGAGGAAACAAATTTAGAAAAAAAGTGGGCAAAAACAAGTAAAATGAATGTTGCAATAAAACATACAGTGGCAAAATAAAAGTGTGAGAAAAAACGGGGTGTGAGAAAAAACGGGGGTTGAGAAAAAACGAAGAGTAAAAAATGGTACAAAAAATAAGTGTACGAAAAAATGTGGACAAATCAAATGTGAAAATGGAGGAAAATGTGGCGAAAAACGTCAGTTGGAACAAAAGGGGAAAATAAATAAATACTAATAGAATTTTTCTTCGCTCGGTTCCACCACTCTATTCCAACTCCAATTACTATGAATCTTGCTTCTCTTATTTTCCCCCACTCTACTTACCCCCTAAATCAATAATGTTACTAAAATATTCTATTAAAATACAGTGGGTAAAACTTATAAGGCAGTTCCCACCACTTCGCTTTTCTTCCTAAACAAAAATTTAAAAATATACCTATTTTTCCATGTTTTTCTCTTTGTTTTCTCTCCATTTTTCACTATTTTCCTTATTTTTCTTCATTTTTCCCGACTGTTTCCTTATTTTTGACTATTTTCCTCATTTTTCTCTATTTTTCATAAAATTCCGTATTTCGCCCGATTTCTCCATATTTTTCTCAAATTTTCCTATTTATGTTTTTTCACATTTTTCCTTATTTTTGATGTTTTCACTATCTTCCCTACTTCCTAATATTTTTCCATATTTTTGACTATATTCCTCATTAGTAGTTTTTTTTTAGTAAGTACAAATTTTTGATCCCTTTCTTCTTGAGTGATGTTTTTGCAGTATTTCATTGCAGATACTTTTAAAATACAATAACTTTTTTGGTTTTCATAGTTTTATCTGGGTTTATTTTAAATTTTATGCTTTCAAACCCTTTATCTAAACACCACAACGAATAAACCAATAATTTAAAAAAATGGTGAAGGTACAACCGCCCTCCCGCCAAAAATTGAAAAATATTTATATTTATATTATAAAACGTGTGGGCTAAAAAAGGTTAAAATAAAAATTAATCCCAGTAATTCTCGACTACTTTGCTATTAAATTTTATCATAATTAATCGCTGAAAATAGAATTTGAAGAACAACCCCTAATTTGGCACACTTACCATTTTTGCCTCTTTTTTACCGCAAAACTCATGCTAATATTAGTCTAACTCTGATATTGAATAAATTTAAGGTTTTTTACATTTTTAGGTTGCTTCCGGTAAAAGAAAATTTCCTTTGCAGGCAGGTTTTTAAGGTAAGTTTGTTTTATACATTTATTTGCCTAGTCCATTAAACAGCATGAAGATTTTATCTTTTGCTGAAAACCAAAACAGAAATCTTTTATTTCAGTTTTTCTAAAGCTTTTTTTAGAAATAGTTAATAAAGAATGAATATAAAGGTGAAAAAAATATTTAAATAAAACGAAAGGTTTTTATCATGTTGCATTAATTGGATTAAATAAAAACCAAGTATTACTTGAAAATATACAGGGCTTTTCACGATGAGCGTTAATTAGGCGTTTCTGATGAACCAGGCAATAGTAACTTTGATTTTACCAATGAAACACCCTGTATCTGTAATCGTTTGCGAGATTAATTAAAAATTATTTTCAATTTTTTTTTTTTTGGCCAAACATGACCTTTAAAAACTTTTAATTTTGAATCATTAGGTATTAATACGAAAAAAGGAAAAATAGTGTAAAGTGATACATGAGCCCTCTGACCTCAGATCTAAATTTTGATTGCCTTATAAAGGGTGGTCAAAAAATAAAAATACAGTATTTTGGGATTTTTTAATGCTTTTCCAAAAGTTTCTTAACACGAGGCTACCTTATTTTTAGTAAATCTAAAAATATACATGGTGTTCCATTAAAAAACTTCTCATTTTTTCATGTCACCAAATTATCTGTATTTTTTGACCACCCTGTATGAGGCAATCAAAATTTGGGTCATGTATAATATTTTATCGTTCTGAATTTTACGACTTATTTTGTGAGAATTCAAAATTTACAACGTTTTTTAATTGGTCAAAAGTTAATTGAAATTATTTTTTCTCTTGCAAACGATCACATATAGGTATAGGAAAATATTGAATAAAGTTGGCGGGAAAGATAAAAATTCAAAAAATTATATTCTATACACCCTTCACTTGAAAAATCAAAGTTACTATTACTTTCTGGTAGACGCGGCAATGCCGCATATTCATATTCATCAATTCATCAAAAATGTCTAATTAACGCTCATCCTGAAAAACCCTGTATTAGAATCGTATTTTTTTTATTGAAAAGTATTTTTGTTTGTTCGCTATTATCGGGATATTTTCTAGGATTATTTTGATGCTTTATTCCATTATTATAAATTAAACTATATGGGGATAATTTTATAATTTAACAATCGTACTTTTTTTAATAAATACACTTACATTACAGATTACACTGGGACACAATGTAGTTTGTGAAATCTTTCCTCACTTGTTAGTCTCTGACCTATTGCTAGAAATCTTTAAATCTATTGCACCTTTCCACATAAAACATAAATAAATTAATTTTAAATCGATTAATTATTGCTAATGAAATTAAAAGTTTAGTTATTGATAATTTACTTGTATATATTAAAAAACAGTTTGAATTTTTTTTAATAAAAAAAATTATCAGTAATTAATAATTGGTTAGAATTTTAAATAAACAGGATTGAACTGAGTTTTTGTTTAAAAATAAAAAAAAACTGCAAGCTTTTTAATATGAAGCAATAAATATCTTAAGATAACTAATAGAATAACAAAAGTAATATTTAATAAAAATAGAAAAAAATTAAAAGACGGTTAAATGGGGAAAAATGTGCGAAATATAAAAATAGACAAAATGATTTTTTGAAATTTAAAATATTCCTATTGGTTCCGGAGTTAAACGACAAAATCCGAATTTGTCTAAAATCGTTTTTTTGGCAAAGCTCGGTTATTATACAAAATTTGGAATAACTTTATTAAAAGTTTTTGTTGTATTCTAACATCGTTATAAACTGCCACAGTTAAATTTTAAATCTGACGTTTCGTCTCTTCGGGGCCACCATCAACTTTATCTTTTTAAATACTGACCTATCTATTTTATATCATATTATTAAATCGCTTCGAATACTAAATTCAACGATATATCACATACTTGATTATTCTGTGACTTATTAAATCACCATTATCGGTGAATAAAATTCAGAAGAATTGCTGTTACCAAATATAGTGCAACTTTACTTAAAAAATATCAACGTCCATATTGGTACTGACTTAATACCGATAAATATGAAATTGCAATGGGTCACAGTTAAAATTGAATTATGGAAATATGGACAAGGTCGCATGAATACAAATTCAAATTGGTAGAAACCTAAAAAATCATATAAAGGAATCAAAGGTACTTGTGGTAGGAAGTGGAACAAGGTCATACAAAAAATATGTGTTAAAATAACGTATGACATAAAAAAACTAGAAAAGTAACTATTAAAAGCAAACCAATCAATATATAATTTAAAAACTAGTAACAAAAAAAAAGATAACATGACTATAGAAAGAATCTGTATATGCTCTGTATATGACAATTGACAAAATGAAATAAGAAGAAAAAAAAGAAGAAATAACATTATAGGTTAAGTTAAACTAAAAGAACAAATCCTGAAACCTGAAAAATTAGTTCAAGATCAGTTCAATTAAAACGGAGAGTCAAAAAAAAAAGAAAAAAAAAGAAAGAAAGAAGAAATTCAGAACTAAATTGAACGACAGGAAGATTTGTAGTTCTCTGTTAATACGAATTTTTAGCACTAGATTCACGAAATTCAACTCGATTTCGAATATATTTTGTACCGATGTTAACTTAATCTTACACATAACCTCATTTGCAAAGAAAAATATTTTTTAAATTTGAATATGCTACGGCCCAAAGAGGATAATTGTGAGCATGCGCATTCGGAAAAAAAGTTTGCTGATACTTGTAGAGGATTAGCGATCTAAAGTGGTGATGTTACTTTTTAATACTTATAACGATCCGTTATTTTTAATATCAATACCCGTTACTTTATACTTATTGCGCGGTACTTTTACTTTTAAGTATATTTATTACCCTTTTATTGATTTTTTGTTTTTAATACATAAAAGTTTTACAATATACAATTTTTAAATTGTGTGCTTTCTTGTATTAGAGCTCGATTATTTTGAGATGAGTATATTTAGTTTAGGCCACGCCCCAGTTGGCGCAGCACGTCATAAACTTTGTGGACCTTATTTTATGGCGCTAAGTTCAAATCTGCTGCGATAGGGGTATCTGATATTTTAGCAGTGGCGTGTGTACATTAATAAAATATTTTAAATTGAAAATACTTTAAAATAAAAACTAGCATTTAAAATTTTAAGCATTTGTTAGTTAAATTGCTGTTAAACTTTAAAGTAATAAAACAACTAGAAGTTTAAATAAATAATTCATATTTTATTAAAATGTTTATAATTTTAACTGTTTATGAGGGAATCTGTATATTCATCCATCAGATGTTCTTTTTGAATATATGCATCCTCATATTTTGCGGAATGGTCCACCACGTTTGCCCATTCTTCCGACTTTATGCTTTCAAATTTTTTTCTTGCTTACTTTTCAACATCATCCAACTTAAATGTTGTATTATATTGACCCACCCAATTTTTTATCGTGGCCCATATTTTTTCGATGGGATTTAGTTCAGGATGATACGGAGGCAACCGTAATACTTTGTGACCATTCTCTTCAAGTAGATCATCTAAAAGAAAATTCGGCGGGGGTCTGTGAGCTTAATTTATGTGTACAGTTTTTGTTTGGTCATTTTAGCATCATACGGAATATGGTTTTTAATGAACCATCTTTAGCCTTTTTTTTCATAAAGTTTAACATTCGTGAAATTATTTCCTTGGCTAATTTTTTTGTTCCATTTCGAACAAGCTAAAAATTTAGGTTTCATTAGCATTTTTGAAAATATCATAAAAATAGGATACAAATTAAAGGCTCAGAAGGGATTTAAAATATTTCACAATGTACGGTTTCGTCTTAGATTAATATTCAGTTGTATTTAAATATACTTACCAAAATACACACAAAATGAATTAAATTAAAGTTTATATAGACACACAAATCGAAGCACAAAAACACAAGAAAACTCAAAATAGCTAAATAAATGCAACAAGTACAAATAAGTAACACTACGCTACTGAATCCAAATTTCATGAGCGACAGGCGACTCGGACCACAGTTAAAGCTCTCTGACCACGCCTACAAATTCAAATTGGTTTCTGCACATTATGACGAAATGTACTCATCTCAAAATAATCGAGCTCTACCTATAAGATCTCGCCTTATTATTATTGCAAAATGTGTGCCTAACTACTTTATTTACCACGGAACTTTGTTATAATTGCCACCGATCTAAAAGAAATGGGCAGTCGCCATGTTAAAAAATTATTTTAATCAACTTAGATTTTTAATAATCTCATGATTTTTCTATTCTTATATTTTTCAGTTTTACGTAAGGTTTTTGCATTTCAAAGGATTATTTCTTGCATTAAATATTTTTTTTTAATAATTTAAGCCCGCCTACATGTTAAATATCAGATGAAGTAGGTTTTTAAATAATACTAATGCATTTTTAGATCTTAGCTTTATTATAAAAGTAAATTTTTGTTTTTTCCGATTTTTTAAAATATAAGAATATTTGGCCGAAAACAGCCATTTAAAATGAAACCCTCCTTTAGTATTTAAAGACCTCATATTTGGCCTTCTACACCTCATAATGAAATACCTGTTTTAGATCTTTAAGGGGGTGGTTTTCCCTCTAAAGTGTCCCGTCCTCTCTTTCTGAGCTTGGTAGAGGCCGCTGGCCCTTTTAAAGGGAGTTTGACTTCTTATTTCTCAGTCAAAATCAATAGAAAAGCTCTCATATGTTTAACCAACTTCCTTTAACACCTTTGGGTAATTTTCTTTTTGTCCAGAATGCCAATGTTATACTTTTATTTTGAAGTACAAGTATTTTAATTCAATGATAATTATCTGTTTTATTTTTTCACAATTACAGATTGATGTTTTATTTAAATTAATATTAGGGCCACAAATAGACAAAAAATACACGAATATTCCCATAATAAAAATAGTAATTAATATATTTTCTAATTAAATTTAAAACCCAAACACAGATATTATATACTTAAAAACTTAGTGGCTTTTTGGAAATTGCAGTATAATAAAATAAATGAGGAATTTTTAAAAGCTTTGCACTACTTTAACTGAAGTAAATTTTTATACAATATGTCTCAGTAAGTTGGAACCATATGGGAAACTTTTTTATTATTAATTTCAGGAAAAAAATGTATTCTTCATAAAAAGTTCTGCATGTCCTAAAATCTAAAATACAATCAACAGATATCAATTTTTTTCAGTCGTGTACGAGGTATGTCAAAAAATATGAATTTTACTCAAGAGTAAAGTACCTTTATTTTTCTGAATATTGACAATTGTTATTTGAAAAAGTTGATTATAATTGAAAGCTATTATCAGATATCTAATATTATCCATCTGCCACGAAAAAATAATTTCTGTTATTTTTACTCACATCTCTGTATTAGCAATGATAATTCTGTATATAGCAATTTGCGAACATAACGATTTTTAATCTAGGATGCACTGTTAAGTAGTGAAGAAAATATGTTCCATGGAAACGTTATCCACAGATATTCTGATCTTTTTTGGCCTGCTAGATCCCCTGACCTTACCCCCTTGATTTCTTCCTATGGGGCTACTTGAAACAAAAAGTTTACCAAGAAGGGCCGTTTCAAGATGTTAACCATTTAGAAAGAATAGTTTTAGAAAAATGCCAGGAAATTTTTCCAGAAATTATCAGAAATGTATTACGTGAATTTGCCAATAGAACGAATACATGCATTAAACGAGAGGGTGGATATATCGAGGCATTAGTGGAATGAGTGGAAATTAAGTTTCTATTTATTTCTAGAATTAATATTACGTTAGTTGCACAACTTATTATTTGTTTGTATTTTGTTCTTTGTAAAATAAATACATATGCATTCAACACGTGTTTAAATTGCAAAATAGTTAGAAAACATTAAGAAACGAGGTTATATCATGACTTTTACAATCACAAGAGATAAATGTTTATTCAAAATAGAAACAATAGTAAACAAGCACAAAACCTATTTTTTAAAAATAAATGAATATAATTGCATATTTGAACATACTTTTTGGTACTGATAAACTTTTTTTTAATAACATTTTTCGATATTGTCAAATTTAAAGGTACTTTACTCGTGAGTAAAATTCATATTTTTGACATACCTCGTACACGACTGAAAAAATTTGATATCTGTTGATTGTATTTTAGATTTTAGAACATGCAGAACTTTTTATGAAGAATACATTTTTTTCCTAAAATTAATAATAAAAAAGTTTCCCATATGGTTCCAACTTACTGAGACATATTGTATATTCAAGTGCAAGATGCAGATGTAAAGAAAAGAAATATATTTTTTGTATTTTGATTATCTACTATGGAGGCAAGTTTATCGTAATAAAGCGTTAAAAAATAGAACAAATTTTCGACCAACCGTAATACATAATTTTACCCATTTTTTGATCTTACGTTTTAGTTTTACTATATACGCACTCTAAGGAGGGTATTAAACATAATTTTTAATATAATGAGTTAAATCAACCATCGCTTCATCTGAACTCAAACAACGTTCATTAATATTTTTATTAACCATTTGGTGGAATAAGACTCATCTCCACTGCCTGGTATGATAATTATGTTAATATTATAAAAACATTACTTTTACCCTACCCTTAGTAAAATATTCACTCCGATGCACAAATTACCAACTTTAAAGCTTATCATCCCGATGGATATGTAGTCGAAACGTTTCCAAACTAGGAAGGTTCTCATAAAATACACATCGAGTTTTGGGGAATATATTTGTTTTAATTATCGTTTGATAGTTTGAGAACATTAAATTAAGAGATAATTGAGAGGCAAATTACTTGTCCAGTAAACAAATTGTTTAAAATCAACTTGCCTTTTAATAAAATAACATACATTATTTCCTATCTCTGTCTGTTTCAGCTTTAAAATTGTATTACATCTCACCGATAATCTATCTTCATTATTTTAGCAATGATAAAATATGTTTCCAAAATTTTACTGAGCTTTCCAGAATGTATCGTTTGTCAAATATAATGATTTTAATAAACTCCGCTTCTGATTGGTTGAAATTTTTGTTGGTATCAAGAAGCGAGGTGACAATTGACATATTTCATTGTCAAATGTCATTGTATACATTCGCTATTATCATTGTTTTTTGTTACTGTTGTTATTGAAATCAGTTTACTGCCAAATGAGGTATGAATTAAGTTTAATTTTAATTTTGAAAGAGTTGGAAAATATCATTTGTAAAAAATTTTATCGTATTCAAATAAAATTATATTATTATGTGTTGCTAATTATACTTTTTCTAATTATTTTTATGCACTTTTATTAGCATTTTACTGCTAATAACTAAAATCTGATCTAAAAATGAGAGGAATATGAGAATTTGATTACAGAATATTTAATTATATTTCGCTAACGAGATATTCTTTAAAGCTCAGTAAAATTTTGTAAATATATTTTATCATTGACAAAATAATGAAATAGATTTTAACCAAAAATAATCCTTCCCCGTTCGTAGACCTTTTTCCAGGTTGACAACTTTGAGAGAACTTCTTAATACGCACTGGGTACCCATCATTCATGTTAAACATAAACAATTAAAAACTTTCTTTTGAGTAACTAAATAGTTAACTTTCCTTCTTGGGAGACTATATGAATATTTTGATTCTTGACTCCTTTATTGACGTGATGAATTTGGCGTTTTTGTCTGAGCAGGACCATTTTATGTTTAAACCATTTTTGATATAGATCTATACTTCTTTTGTATAGCTGATGGTTTTATTAAATATTGTTTAAAGGACTTTTAAAACAAGCCTTTCTTGTCTTATTTAAACACTATCCATCCTCGTATCAAATTTACAATACAATACCTAACAATAATTTATCATTTTTAGATTTACTGATCTTTAGGAATCATCTTTATATTTAATAAAAGATTATACTGATGATTTTTTTTGTAACATAGATATAAATAATAAATGTGTGAATAAAAATAATTTGTCAAACGAAAAGTTTATTTGTTTCTTAAGGCACGGATATAATATATAATTTACAGGTAAAACTAATACCATCTTTTCTCTTCTCTATCATTAAAAAATTATAGAACACCTACAACAGACCCCTTAATTAAATATCATTGTAATTACTCCTTGTCTCACAAATTACACTACTTTACACGTAAAATGCATCTCGTGAAAAAAAGCGTCATTTAGAATAATTTGAGGTCGCTGACAATGAAAATGAATCTTCTTTATTTTTCCAAAGAAGCGTATTTCTGATTTTTTCGAGTTATAGCTAGAAATCTTGGGAACGATATATCTAAATAATCTAAAATATATACTGACCGAAAGATACGTATCAAAGATTAAATAACTCTGTTACACATCTGTCTTTCCTCGCCGAAATTTGGTACAAATAAAAGGTGTTGTTTATTAGAATTTTATTTTTGTTTATTTTTTATCCACGCAGCAAATATCTAGGTACTCAATCCAGTGGGGCAAGTAAGGCCCGCCTTTCTGTCGCCAGTGATTTTGGTCGATACCATAATGACCCCTGGAGTATTTCTTCTCTACTGATGCTGCCCGTGCAGTGGCCTTCACACTATAAACGGAAGGAGGCGCCCTAGGTAATTCGAAACCTGGACTATGGCGCCAAAATTCCGCTTGACGACGCAAAGATTGTTACACAACTAACCAGTGTTTCAAAAATGGCAGTTTTAAAATTATGAATGCAGTTTCAAATTTGTTCTAACCAATCGTTGCTGACCAGACCACTTAGAAAATAGACTGTTTTCTGAAGAAGCTATTAGACTTATAAGATTGAGGGTAACCCCAAGACCTTTAACAGCCCATGATAACGAAGTGCTTATAAATATAGGTCACAATTTAATAGTCTTACCGAACAAAATGGTGCAAATGAAAACGAATAAAAACGAATAAAAACAAAGAAAACGAACAAAAAAGAAAACAAATAAAAACAAACGAAAACAAATGAAAACAAATGAAAACGAATGAAAACACATGTAATCAAGTGAAAACAAGTGAAAACAAATAAATACAAGTGAAAACAGCAGCCCCACATAAGAAATATTTTTCATGATGTTTTGGTTTCATTAACTAATAATTTTGTTTATACATAATGGACGTTTTAGGCCCTCATGCTTCAGATGCAGCAAATAGTGACTCCTCGATTTTTAACGCCACGGCTCTAAACGAAACTGGATTTTTTCACGTATTTTCGTCAGAATGAAAATATTTTATACGACCGAGGCTACTGTGACTCAACTCGTTTATGCCAAAATGTAGGCCTTATTGTTTTATGTCATATTTCCTGCCAAGTGGTCAACGATAACTTAGGATACAGCAGGCTAACGAATCCTGTCTGGGTAATCGAAACCTTTTTTTTTTCGATTCTTAAAGAAAATAGTTCCAAACAGTTATCTAAAATTTTTCAAGTTGCATGTACAATTTCAAATGTATTCTTTCCGCCTATAAGTGATAACGGTCCACATGATTAAGTATTTTAGAACTTGTTAATAGGTCAAATAACTTATTAGAAAAAATTATGGAAGAAAATCTGTTGAGACGTCGCATCGGTTGGCCACTTGAGGACGGTTTTTTAACCTTCAAGTTTTTGACGTTTTAACTGAGAATGACATTCAAGGCTTGACGCATAGGACCTATTAAAATCGCTTGTTGTTAATGAAACTTGAGATGGACTACTTCTAACCCATTTAATAATTTTTTATAATACACTGGCACTGACTTGGCGTTTTATTTTTGATTAAATACTTGGACCACATTTGAGATATGGATAACCTCTTCGATTTATCAAAATATTTATTACATAAACTATTTCAAACGAAAATATACCTGATAAATAATTACTTACCTCTATTTTATTTGATTAGATCGAAAATTCACTTGAAATGATAAGAATTCAAAAGAAAGTTTTTATTTGTTGTCGAATTTTTTATAATAATTTTTATAAAAACTCTTTTGACAAACGCAATGACAGATGCGTATAATTAATTTTTTTTATCTACTACTAGTAAATCATCTACTTGTAGGAGAGAAATGTCTTCTAATACTAGTAGTAGAAAAAATATATTAATAATTTATTATTGATTTTTATAAACCAATAAATATTATAAGAACAATAAAAATCAACATAAGCAACAAAACCAGGAAATTCGGTCATACTAGATAAGTCCATTGCCATTCCATTTGTTTAAACATTTAGATAGTGAAAGTACTGGGGGCTATTTTTAATATTGCTACTTAGAAAATCAAGTTTTAACAAAAAAGTAGGTTATATAAACCATTATAAAAGTTAACAAAAGTATTTATTCTAATAACCTCTAATTAATAAAACTTTCATCGTTAAAATAATAGGCAAAACTAAAATTATGTTATATTATAAATGAATAAATATCGATAGTTTATTATTGAACTTAATGTAAAACAAAATGTTTTCTCACAGTTTCTATTTATTGAAAAGTTAAAATGAAGATAGAATTTTAACAAAATTTAAGTATAAAGTTTACCAACTCGTCTAAACTTTCTAAGTAAAACAAACTAAAGTAATGTTGAGAAAATGTTTATCATGTCTTGTATAGTACACGACCTTATTTTTAATATTCTTATACAAAGTTTCGCAAAATTTAAAACAAAGTTTATTATTTGTTTCTTTTATTAACTGCGATATTTTTTGATTTATATATAAAATATACAAGATTATTATTGTCAGAAATTGTTATTGCATTAGGAATTTAAAAAATATAACCTCAGTTCAACCCTGCTGAAGTCTAAAAATAAAAATAAAAACTAAAATTCTGCACGGCTTTGTTGTCTGTCTTTTTCGCTTAACACTTCAGGAAGGCATTGAAGTAAGTATTCTTGTTCACTTAATGTAAAAACTGCAATACTGTTTTAATGTTTAGCTCTCTAAAGCTTTTGAAAATATTTCCAGCTAGTTGATTCTAAGTATGTTGCACGCTATGTAGACTGCAGTAATTTGATTACAATTCCAATGAACATATTTTTTTACACTATTTTATTTGATATTAAAATTCAGGGTGATTCTTAATATTTTAATAGTAGGAAGCTACTTTTATAACTGGTATAACTACACTTATAGTATTACCAACACAATGCTTTGCTTTTACACACTACCACTACAGTAATTCGATAAATATTCTTCTTTTAATCTATGGTCTAACATTTGGATGTTAATCGGTCACTTTTTATCAATTAAGACTAAAGTCCATTCGGGGTGGACCAGCAAAAACTATTAATAACCAATAAAAAATATGAGTTACATTTACTTTTAAAAATTAGCTTAAAACACTGATTTAGTATTTTTTTTTTATTTTTTAATCCCAATCAAACGTTAATTTTAATTTGTCAATTATTAGTAATAAATGTGATTTAAGCTCAATTATTTTTAGTATCGGTTCGTTTCACGAATATAATTTGAAATATATCAAAAAGAAAAATATTAAATAAAAAAAATTTTGGACGCCAGTCTCATTGATTTTTTGATGCATTTAGAAATAATTGACAAAAAAACTATGATATATTTCAAAATCCGTCCTTTCTTTCTTTTTGTGGATTTAAGGAAACTAAACTCAAATTAAACATCAGGTAGCAGTTTTTTCGAACAAACTAACAAATACCTGATCTATGATAGTACAGGAGCTCAGAGTAACTGGCGTAGGCCACTTGACAATGGGAACAAGATCATAGTATATCATAACATCGCATAAGTGTTTGAAATGACAATTTGTATAGCTATCAAAATTAAAATCGCCAGTTAAAATAAAATTAATATTAAGTTTATATAAGTGGTCAAAAACGTCTGCAATTTGATTAAAGAATATATCAATATTACCAGATGGTGAACGATAGCAATTTAGTATCAAATTATCATTGCCATTAAAATTATAACTAATAGCACAAATTTCGAAATGTTTTTTCACACAATATTTCTTTAGGTCAATTGTTTTAGAGCTATTACAATCTCTTACCCAAATACCGCATTTTAAAGTAGGTCGACAGTAAAAAGTTGTTAAAGTAAAATTATTAATATGCAATAAATGAAGTGAATCTTCTTTAACTCCAATTTCATTTAAACACAAAACATTCAAATTTTTATATAAAAGAATATCACTTTCTAAAAAATTTATTTTATCAGTGTTGAGAGTATTGATATTAAGTAACAATAAGTGTGGACTAAATTTTAAGACCTTACCGGGATATCCACCCGACGTTTCGATAAAAAACGGCTAACACAAGCACCAAAAGGCCAAATACTTGCATCCATCGCTTTTTTGAAGTTTTTTCCTTAAATTGTTACTTTATAAGAACTGTACAAATTTGGAAACTTGGAATTTAACTGCTCACATTTAAATTCAGATAAATGACTTTTCATCAAATTGGTCAAATTTTTAGCCGTAGTTTTAGGGTTCAAACGATAAACATGCAGGCTCACTACTTCTGGAACTCCGGTAACTTCAGTATGTTCTTGAATGCTGCCTACAATTAATTGTCGTCTACGTGTATTTTTCCTAGCAACTGTAGACCACTCCCCCTGCTTAGATGTTGAAGCATTATTAGGCAAATTAATATATTCATTTAATTTTACGTGGCACTCAGCCTCATTTATCGCACGAGAAACCTGATTTTTAGAAATTACTTGATTTTTAGTAATTACTTGATTTTTTGAAATTACTTGGTTTTCTGGCATCTTTTTTGGCGACACAATTTTTATCTCTCTGTGCAAATCATTGTTCTTCTGTTTCTCTTCCTCACTTAATAATTCTGATATGTTTTTCTTTTGTTGATATGATGAAGTATTGTTGTTTGAAATAAAATCTATTTGCTGGTTTAACAAATTTATTTTATCTGTCAGCCCTTTAATTATAGGAATATCAAGAGAAGAGAGCGGCATGACGCGAGGAAATAAGAAGGACATATCAAGCGAGTATGAAATTAAAATATATTGAGTAGAGGAATAATGAAAATACAGGGTGGCAAAAAAACGTAACACCCTGGTTCGGAGCATAAGATAAGCTCTCCAGATTAGCCCTGGTAGCAGAAGAGACGTTAAAATTAATAGCAATCAAGGCCAAAAACCAGATACTTTCCTTTTTATTACGTTACAAAAAAAACCAAAGTTTCAATCTGGAGAGGAAAATGTTAGTAATACAATTAGAATGTATTACCACTTACGTCTAATAGTTTTATGCTTCAACAGAAAACCAGCCGGCGGACTTATTTTTATATTATTATTATTTTTTTTACCCTATATTTCTTTATTTTGCTCATTAAATTTGTTTTTAATCGTATTATTAATTCGCGTATTATTTTCTGATTACTTAACGTCACTAGCTTAATCACAATGAGTTTTGAACTGCCGATATTTTTTGTCTCCCTGTTCCTCGTAACCACGTCGTAATATCCAGGTGACGCCTAATGGTATACCAAGAAGTACGTTGGTGGCATACCGACTCGCTCATTGGTGGTACTATTTTTGTCGCGACTTTGATTGGTTGCGAGGATTGTACAACAATTGGCCGCGTGATAGTTTTCCTATTTGTTTCAAATGCCGGAGTGTACTGAGTGTGCTGAGTTTTAGTACATGTCTCTATGTTTATTTTTGTGGAAATTGTATTAGTTACATTTTGCAATTTCGCTAACTCTGCTTTATTTTTTTGACCTGAATTCTTTTAGCTTAATACGATGTGTCAAACTATTATTTAATTGGCTTTGAAAATTTTATATTTCTTTTGTTCCTTATTGAATTTTTACTTTCTCTGTGTTTCTTTAGTCTGTATTAAAAGAGTTTAGTAACCAACTTTTTAAAGTTCGTCGAAAATAATAATAGTGGGAAGAGTGGTGTAAATACTTTTATTTTTATATTGTGAAAAAATCTACACATGTTCACAATTTTAACTAGCAACTATTTATCAATCGCAAACCGCACGAAACAATGCCTAGACTCATTATCGGGGTTTACGACTAGTCGCATTTTATATGTTGATCCGGAAAAGTGGGTGAAAAAGCAAGCGTTTTCTCGCAATCAACATCAAGAGAAAACACCGCTTAAAAAAGAACAATGGCGACACGAAAGCAAAGAGAAAATAAAAAATAGTCCTGCGGGCGGTTGTTATTTTACTCAACATAAATGCTATGTGACAGTTGAGATAAGGTTTGTTCGAGAATTGGATTAGTTGAAACTGAGTTTTGTGGAACAAAAGAATGTATGGGAATGGGTTAGGGCTTTCCTTTGGGATTGTAGAAGTTTTATTTAATTAAAAAAATATATTCCTATATTTAAAAGTATTTTTATCCTTAATACAAGAAATGTTCATATAAGTAGAAATTTTATTATGGAAATTGCGGGTAAATGTAAACATCCAAATTCGTTTAATGAAAAGCAAATAGAAAAAAAAATAATAAATAAAATTTCAATTCAATAATTAAAGATAATGGAAAAATGGAAAAAAAATTGCTAGTAAATCTCATCGTTGTAAAGGAGACTATTGCAAGAGGTTAAAAAAGATACTGTAAGAAATATAGATTTTCAGATATGTAAAAATTTTTTCTCTTAAAATAATGTATTGAAATTTTTACCAGTACAAAAGTGATCTTTATTTTTTGAGAAGTAAGAAATTATAATATTAATTAAAAAAAAATTGAATTTTGAGCTTCAATTATCGATATAAATAGACCAACCTGTACAGTTAAAAAAATAATTATACTTTGTTAATCTCTGTTTAAAACGATGTAATGAAATATACAGGGTGGACCATCATATATGCGTAGCGTCGGTCTTTATATGGAAAAGGGAAAGATTGTAAAAAAATAATTATTGCAGTTACAATTTTGAATTATTTTGCCTCAATAAAAAGATCTTCACCAAAGTTATAAAATTTTGAATGGATCACTCTGTATTTTTTTCCATTTTTGCATAATTTGAAGTTGTAGATAATTGAAAAACGCACTTTTTCAACTTTATGTGAATGCTCCGACCAAACGACATGAAATTGAGAGAAATCGGCAAAAATCGAAAAAATAAGAAGAATGAGAAAAATGAGAAAAAACCTGAAAGAATTTGAAAGAATCAAAAAACAACAGAATAAAAAAACCAAAAATCAAAAAATTTAGAAAACAAAAGGAAGAATTAAAAAAATCTAACAATAAGAATTAGAAAGGGTAAGAAAAAACAAAAAAACTTGAGAAAAATCAGAAAATATTGGGAAAAAATAAAAAAGATAAGTATGAAACCAAAAAATAAAAAAAAGTGTAAATAATCCGAAAAACGCATAAAAAACGTTGAAAATCGCAAAAAAATTTTTTTAAAATACCAAAAAACGCTAAAAAAACGCTAATAAAAACCCATAAAATCGAAAAAAAAACCCAAAATCAAAAAACATAAAAATCGCAAAACAGTCGCAACAATGACAAGAATTGAGGTGATTGAACAAAAATTGAAATAAAATAAAAACAAAAAGTCATAAAAATGAAAAAAAACAGCAGAATCGAAAAACAAAAAAGATAGACAATATAAAAAAAAACAAAAAAACATCAGAGAAAAATTAGAAAATTTTGGGAAAAAAAAATAAAAGTGTAAAACGAAAAAATAAAAAAAAAATTGTAAATAAGTCGAAAAACGTTAAAAAACGGTAAAAATAGCAAAAAAAAATGAAAAACAAAACCGAAAAAACGGTAAAATCGCAAAAAAAAGTCGCAAGAATTCAAAAAAAATGGCAAAACAATCGCAAAAATTGCAAAAAAAAACGCAACAAAATCCCAAAAAAATGAAAAAAATCGCAAATAATCACATACAATGAGAGGACTAGGAAAAAATGAGAAAAAAATATAAAACAAAAGAACAATGAGAAAAAAATGAGGAAAAGTTAAATGAAAATTGAATTAGAAAAAAAAACAAAAAATCATAAAAATGAGAAAAATTTGGAAGTATCGAAACATAAAAAAAATCAGAAAAAATAAAAAAAAAATCAAAAAAACTTGAGAGCAAAATCAGAAAATATTGGGAAAAAAAATGATAAATAAAAGTGTAAAACGAAAAAAAAAAAAAAATTGTAAATGAAAAAAAATTATAAAACGAAAGATATAGAAAAAAAAACGACCATGAGAAAAAATGAAAAAAAAAAGTAAAAAATATAAAAAAAAATAGAAAAAATAGGAAAAAATACAATAAATCAGAAAAATAAAAAACAATCGAGAAAAATTGAAAAACAGCAAAAATCCAAAGAACAACTAAAAAACTGGAAACAACTGTAACCATAGAAAGAATTCAAAAAATTCCAAAAATCAGAGGAATAAGAAAAAATGAGAAAACAAGACAAAGAAATAGAAAAATAAAAACAGAATACCGAGGAAAAATTAGAAAAAATCAGAAAAAAAAACGAAAAAAAAACGGAAGAATCGGCTAAAAAGCGATAAAAACGCAAGAAATAAAAAAATTTCGCAAAAAATCGCAGATCTATCACAAAAAATTGGAAGAAAACGAAAAAAAATAAAAAGAAATGGGAAAAATTCGCAAAAGATCAGACGAATAAGAAAAAATTATAAAATATAGAAAAAAAAGAAACAGAAAAGTGGAAAAAATACAAAAAATCATAAAAATGAAAAACAAGCGAGAAAAATTAAAACATCGCAAAAACAACCAAAAAACTGGAAACCATACAAAGAATTAAAACAAAAATACAAAAAATCAGAGGAATAAGAAAAAATGTATAAAAAAAGAAATAAATAGAAAATTAAAATCATAAAAATATCCAGGAAAAACGGAAAAAAAAACAGAAAAGCAGAAAATTGAGAATAAAACGGAGGAAATAAAAAAATCTCTTTATGACATAATTGCAAACTGTATATAAAAAAATTCTAAATAAGAAAAGAAACATGTTGTAGAAAGAGACAGAGAGTAACAGAAAGAGATGTAAGGTCGCATCAAGGAGGCATAACTCTATTTCGTTACGTGACGATTTCTGCCAATTAACTACTACCGTAAGCCGCGCCAAGGGACTTCGATCTGATAAAAAATTAAATGTTCCTTTTAAAATCTTATAACTATGATGCAGATTTTTTTATTGAGGCACCATTTATAAATAAAAATAATTTTAAATTGTACGCGGCGCGTATATGATGGGCCACTTTGTATATTTACCCATATAAATTTCTGCTCCTACTGAATTTTCTTCATCTAAATTTCTTCTTTTTCATTATGAACAATTTCAATACTATCATCGTATTCCACTTTCTTTTTCATCCCTCTCTCTCTGTTTGGTTTTTTTCTAGTATGAAAATAATAATACTAAATATAAAAATATTATATCATAAAACATCATCAAACATGGATAATTAAATATATTTTGTATTATTACAATTCTTAGAAAGTGCTGGCCCTGCACCTATGGCGATTATAACCAACTAAATAGGTCAAGCATTTTTTGGAATTAACGACACTATGTCTTTGTAAAAAATACCACGTAAAGGATAAAAGAAATTGAAAAATAATCCTTGGAGCGTTCCTTGCTATACAGGAGAAATCCCATTAAGTGTCAGATGCGATAAGATTTATTACAAAAGGAATTATTTGATTGAAGTATTTAGCCGGGCTTAGTAGGAATCTAATTTAATTTATTTGTCGGTCCAGATGAGTAACAATTAGCAACAATAAATATTAAATAATTATGTAGTTAATGTACAGATGTAAATATGTTTGGCTTAATAATTTATTTATTTTGTAAACATGCTTTATTGATTCATAAATAAAAAATCATCATGGTAATAAAACACCTCTAGCACCATAAAAAAACTCATTTGTGGCTGCCTTTCGGAAAGTTTAAAGCCCGATCGTGTATATAAAGAATGTTCCTGACAAGTAATTTAAATGTATATTTATTATATCAGATTTAATTAAATGTTTAATCGTTTTACGTTTTGATTTTTTCTTTTACTAATTATTTTTTTTCTTTTTCATTTAGGGAGCAACGAAACTAACCAGAAACGACATCGAGAAAGTCTTTGCACTCTACGACAGGGTAAGTACTTGTTTGTACTTGTTTAAAATATAGCAAGTGTTTGATTAAAGGCACAGGAGCTCCGCACGGACAAAGAGAGACTTTCTCAGTTTGCCTGTACAGGACCTCCTAGACTCTAGGGTCCTTATGCTTTACTAGCTCTTGCTATACAGTAGGATTATTAGCAGTACAAATTTACATCAATGATAATTATTTTTAACACGTTGGTGGACTATGCTTTTATGATAAAAAAATAGGACTTATATGATAATACATGCCACCTAACATCGACAAAAGTAAAGTTGTGAACTAACAACTGTAATAGCAGCCGGATGCTACACTGGTTGGAACCAAATTTTAATCTGATGGTACAAGGACTACAATAGTGAACGATAGATAAATAAATATCTTTATTCACGAAAAAATACTACCATTGGAATACAGAATGATTAAAAATAATAAAGCAGTTGATGTTAGAAAATTTATTTACTCTCTATGCAATGACTCAAAACATTCGCCTGGACAGAGGTTTACTTTGCTTGCAATCACGGCATCTCTCTCAGGTTGCCTTCTTCAGCTTATTCCTTCTGCACTGATCATATCTCAGTAAATATTTTTTCCCATTGAAATTGAATGGGTGCGGATTTTTTCTTGATAATGGTTGCCTCTTTCTACTGGTGATGGAAGGAAATGTCTCTTAGGTGGTTTATCGTAACTTCTGCCATTTGTTTCATCCTGTGATTTTATCAGAGACTCTTATAAACTGTATTTTTTGTCTACTTTTTGTTTATAGATGTAGAAAGACTTTCACACAGCAATATCCAGCTGATGGAACAGAGCTTTCTTATACCATCTCACAGTTTTCCTGCTACTAGAATAGTAGGCTATCAGTTGATCACAGCGGTCAACACCAGACATGTATTTGTTATATTCGGAAATCTGCAAAGGTTTAAGTTTGTCTTTACCATTACTTATATCCATAGGTCGCTGGTTTATATCCGGCTCGTAGGACCAAATTTATGTTTATCTAATTTTCTTCTCGAAGGACTGTTCATTAAAGTAAAACGTGGATGCAGAAATTGACAACTTATTTTATTTTCTCTAAGTACATAACGACAAAAAAAATAAAAACTATTTATGCGTGCCCTCTTCTCTTTCTCCGTCTCCTCTCCTACATCTTTTGATGAGCTGAGCAGAGGCGCACTTACAATATTTATTATAACTGGCGTAGACACATACCCATTTGGTACAGTGACTAATGAAGGATGGTGATAGAATATACGTCTCACTTGTATTTCCATTTGGATTAATAAATATTATTCTGATGTTTCCACATGTATTTCCTTTTTTTCAATTTCACCTTGATAATATCTTTACATACTCCTTTCCTATTCTTCTTTAATGTACCTGTTGAATGAGTTTTTCTACTGAGTAGTCTGTTGAACATTTATATACTATTATAATAGTTAACCATGAACAAATGATGGCCTTTATCTAAGTGTTTTTGCATAAGTCTCAAAACTATAATTTCCGATTTGGATTTGCTTGGATTTTCAGTAATCATTTGTTTTTGTTTCTATATCTCAACATTCAAGACAACTCGATCAGGGGTATATAATTAGTAGTTTTTTATACAAAACTTAGCTTTTTATGTATTGTTTGAATTTCAGACGTGCTCCAATCAATAAAAGACCCTCATGCAGAAGAGAGATTTTCTCACAATTATATATAGCAGATTGACTATTGTCTAGTATAACTTTCACGAAAGGGTTGATCTTCATAAGAGCGTCATCACCGCCTGCGAGTTGTTCACATGAGACCAGTGTTGCCGGACTGAAATTCTCATTTACCAACACCAATATGACTGAATACCCAGTTTTTCCCCCACTTCAAAATGAAAATCCCCAGACCATTACCCAGACGCAGAAAGTGTGATTAGCTTATTTTTTTTTAATATGCTTTAGTCTTTGTATGTCATCAGCTACTTTATTGATGAAGTAATAAATAAAATAATAAATAAATAGGTACATATCTATCTCTCTTTATTATTAATTTTAAGTATAGGAAGATGCGAAAAGGTGAAAATTAACAAATTAAATTATTATTAGCGATTAAGTACTTTATTTTGTCCATAATCTTGCAATGTTCAAATTTTATAGGATTGGCCTCTTGGACTCCCTATTTTGTATGCAGCAATGCCCCAATAGTGCCAGTCTTCAGCCTATTTCTATTCTCTTGAGTTTTATTTAAACAGTTGAAGACTATTTTAACTGAAGCATAAGAAAAATGCAAGATAAGGATAACTTCATCATGATTTGTATATTAGGGAAACGTGTTACTCCAGCCCTATTTCAGAATTCAAATTTATGCTCAGAATATTCTTCGGCAGTTTTAGTGAGATCCATATTAATTTTCTGGAAATCGATATGGGCAGAGATGGCGCATTGAATGCATAAGAATCCAAAGGGTCTAAATACCCGGTTTTACCCGTTTGATTATTTTACACGGCACATTGTTCAAAATACCCGAATTTCGGGTTAAATACCCGGAAACGGCAACGCTGCATGAGAATGATCTTAGAATTTCTTCGAATCTACGACCAGACATTTTACCACTAAAAATAGGATGGTAATATAGTGGGTTGAGGGTACATATCTTCCGTAATGAAGGAAATTTAATTTGTCCTAGAAAAAAAAGATCTATGTCTAGCTCGTGAAAATTTTTGCATCTACTACCACAATTTTTAGATCGATTTTTCGATACAAGCTGTTTGCCATATCTGTTGGATGATGTTGTATCACTTTCACTGTTATTTAATGGAAAATTTGGTATCTCTTTATTATTGCTTACCCACTTACACCTCCTTAAACTTCATTGTTTCCAAATTTCCAAATCCTTACCAACCCCTCCACTGGCCAATGGTCGCCCTCGGAGACCACAGATTAATGGTAGCAGATGAAGTCATTAATGGGAATTACAGAGATTGGACTGGTTTAAAAAAATGTATCCACCCTCACCGTGTTCAGCATCCTCAAAAACGGGGAGGGGATATACGTAGGACGCACAAAACCACCACCGTGGTCAGTATCCTCGAAAACGGGGAGGAATATGTTTCCCGCTGATATTTGAAAATATATAAAAATTCACCTCTTTTGGGGGCGAATATTGGTCGGTGGAGGGGTTGATCAGGGGTCGAAACCGATATTCAACAAAAAGGGGGGAAATTGTGTTTCTCTGCACGAAAACCTCTTGAAGCGCGTTTAACCCTTCTAGAGGGTGGTTTTTGACAGTTTCGAGGGGTTGAGCAATCCCAAAGAGAAATTTTAACTCGAAAACGAAAGGTGCAGGTAATCTTGTTCCATGTAAAAATATTTAAATTTTTCGGCCTTCCATTTTTCGGCCTTTTTTCCGTCTCACACATGCTACTAATTTGTGATGAAAGTGATTTAGTAATAAATGTGATATAAGCTCAATTCTATTTACTATGGGTTCGTTCCACGAATAGAATATAAAATATTAATGAAAAAATTTTTTGAACACGTCTAATTGATTTTTTTGATGTATTAAGAAACAATTGACAAAAAAGCTATGACTATTTCAAAATCAAACTAAACGTTATACTTATTTTATTGAAGAGAATAAATTTATTAATAATATGATATCTTCAGAGACTTTTTCTTATTTTTTTTCCGGGAAAATGGAACTTATATTGGTTTTGTTTTCCTTATCTTCAAGTTTCTTCCGATAGTCTTCTTTCTGGTATCCGGGAGAAAAGAGACGGCAATAACTTGAAAAACTTCCTGGATCCGACAGTGAAAAGATGTCAGTCCAAAAGGATAAAAGCTCAGTACAGAAAGAGGCTCTGTCCAGGAAAAAGGCTCTGTCCAGAATAAAGTTCAATACAGAAAACAATATATATATATATATATATATCGAGGAGAAGAAAAGAAATTTTGAACAGGCGATATAGACGATACAAAAACTCATTGTTATGACTGATGAGGTAAAGAAAAACATTTTACCATGTGGAAGACATTTTATAGTCTTAGAGGGAAATCAAGATAAGTTGGGAAGGGGCACGACGAGAGGAAATTAAGAAGGGATATCAAGCGAGTCTGAAATTAAAATATATTGAGTAGAGGAATAATGAAAATACAGGGTGGCACAGGAAAAAAACGTAACATATAATAAAATCTTAAATTTTTTAAAATAGTTATAGCGGATTTCTAATTTTCATATTCATTTTATTACTTTTATTAATCAAAAAATAATTATATTAAAATATATTAAAGTAGTTTGTTATTTTATATGTAAAATACATATTCCAAACAATGCCCGATTTTATTAAAATAATAATTCGAGTTCACAAATACTAATATAATATTCCGTTATAATCCGATACGGAGCATATGTCCTTAAAAAAAACTACCGACCATGAATTTTAATTACACTGAATCCATTAAATTATCTGAACATAGAAAATTGGATATGAATGAATCCATGTATTCGTTTTTTAAATTGTAAATAAAAAATTAAATTGAATGGGGAAAAGTTTATCTTTAATTCATTTCGTTACAGATCATGATTTTATCTCCAATCCTATTAATTAAAATTAATATGCCATAAATTATTAAGGTACTTTATAAATTATAAATTCGAATTACATATTGTAAACGTTTGTTATTAAATACATACCTAATCGGTTACGATATTGTTGAAATAATAATTTGGGTTGGCAAATCGTAATTCAATATCTCTATCAGATTGAAATAAATTAATATTTAGATTAACTACTATGAAAAATCATATCAATTAAATAGAGTTAGAGATAGAGCTTATCCGAAATTATATCCGCACTCTTTTCGAGATAAAAATTATTACAATGATATACGGGTGGGTTCTCGGAAAATTGATCTAAAAAATTTATCTAATATCAAATATCTTGGTATAATTATTTATTTCCACTAACTTTCGTTAGTAAATAACTTTGTTTTTTGAGTCCTTAACCTATTTTTCTAAATGTCATTCTTCCTCTTCTCATTCAAGTGTCATATACTTCTTCTTTTCTGGCCTCTTGTATAACTATTGAAATTCATTTGTCTCTGCCTACACTTGTACTCAGCCACTTTATTTATAATTTTATTTTTTATTATTACTAAGCGTAACATTAACTTTTAATTGTAACTGTCCCTTTTTTTGCTGGTAACTCTTGTACTAAATTTCCCTTCCGGCTTTACTACGTTTTATTAATTTTTTTATAAACTAGATTTAAATCTAATGTCATATGTCTATTTGATATATGACTTATATTATCATTCATCTCTGTGGACGGTACGGTCTAGTGGTAGAGTATAGACGTTATATATGAAAGTTCCACGTTCGAATCCTGATAGATATTTTTTATTTTTTTTACGAAATAAATGGAAGTTATATTTTCTTCTTTTTCTTAATACACAGGTTAGATTAAGATAGTCAAGATTTCTTCAAATAAAAATAAAATAAAATAACAAAATTGAATGCGTAGGCCAAGGATTCAGAATAGAATTCATAGACGGCAGTGTATCGCGGTTTATAAGAGATTAATTAAATATTTATAAATGGATTTTACAAATTAAAATTGACAGGATGAATAACAATAATATAACGAAAACCGGGATGAAGAAATTAATAATGTGAGATATGAAATTCACCACCTATTTTTTTATTTTAAATAACCTGTCAAAACTGTCAGAATTTTTTATACTAATACAAAATCATATTTGTAAAAATGAGTAAAAAATATCATTATCTAAATATATGACCTACTTAAAAATAGAAGGTGCCTATTAGTTTTGTATGATTTTATAATAAATCCGTGATATTAGAGTGCTAACGCTCTTGCTTTCGGATACGGAGGTCGTCGGTTCAAATATGCGGACCAAATTGAACCTACCCTGATAAAGAGTTTTTACGATGGTGCAATATTAATAAAACTATTAAATAAAATAAGTTATAAAAATAATAAAAAAATAAAAAGTCAACACATAACATAAAAATATACAATGAAACATTTTCTAAGCTTTTTCACAGCGAGATTTATATAAGAAAAGACAATCTAAAAATAATTTCAGTGATACGTGATGCTCCAGGGAATTGATCCATATGAAAATACAGGGAGTTCTATTAAAAAAAGCATACCTTTCATATGTATAATTTTCATGAAGCACAATATATAGTTAAAATTATTTTCATAAATAACGTTCAGTTAATTTTGTTCCCAAAGGCCTACGTAGATATAAAAAATTGTATCGAAAGTAAAAAAAATCGTTCTGAAAGTAAAAAAAACGTTTTACTTTCGATATGATTTGTTTAAAGCCGAAAGTTTCATTTTCCTGACAGCTCCATAAAAAGTTCTGATTAATGTAAGGTAGTGAAATATTGAAATTTCCAGCATACAAAATTTATATTGTATGACGTGTTCATTTATTATAGTTTAATGAACCCTCTCTACTTTACCACAAAATTACTACTACATCTTCTTAGAGTAGTATGCCAATCTATTATTCGTGAGATAATTAAGGGAAACAAGATTTAAGGGTTGTATTACTGAAAGTAATTTGAGTATGAACTATAGGCTAGTTCAGATTAAAAAAAAAGTGTTTAATCGTGATTCTACGAAATAAAATATGAGTAATGGCTCATTCGACTTACAAAATTTTACCCAATAATAAAATTCGCACATAAACAATTATAAAGATGGCGAATGTGTATAAACGTCCAAATCTTTTTTGTTAATATCTAATAATAAATTTCTCGCACCATTCAATAAGCTGCCACTTATCCTTTATTTATCAGAATCGTGATTAAACACGTCACAAAAAATTAAAAGAATATACAAGGTGTCTCTTTTAAAATGTATTGTCATGTTAATAAAAATGAAAAGTTGGCTCATAACAAAAATGGCGAATACTTCGTAGTTAAACTTGTTTCCAATATATGAACCAAAATCTTATATCTTGCTTTTTATATAGTGTGTTTATTTTCTTTATATTATTTAAGTGGACTGTATATTAATAATTTGGATCACTTATGATTTAAATGCTTTTTTTTATTAAAATATTAATGAACATACAAAGGACAGGTGCAGTGTTCAGCCATTTTGTTGCAAAGTCAACTGTCATTTTAACATTCTTAGAATTGGCTATTGGCGTTTAAAGGTTACTTTAAATACGCAAAATGTTGGTTTAGTACGATTCACTTGATGTCATATATGGATAAAGACAAATTTTAGCAAAGGATTGCCTTATAAGTCCATTCTTAAGCTACTCTCACGTCGTTGCTAGGGCTGATCTCGAAAATTCTCCCTAAATACTATACTCACTACCACGCGTTGATGTGTAAAATATCTTGATTAGTCCTCCATTTCTTCAATAGTCTTAGCACCACTAAACGTATCATCTACATAAAACTGTGATTTGATAACATCTGAAACTTAGATATGAGCATATAGTACAAACAATTGCTAGTTTTACCTGGAATGTTTTCCGGGAGCTTGGAAAACTGGTAGTTAATAGATTTTGATGTGATCTTTCCGAATTTCTACTTTTACACCTCGTATCTTTATCATTTGCACCGTCATATTGAAAAAATGGCGCCCTAAAACGGGTTTTTTGACAATATCTTCTTTCTGGCTCTTTTTACGATATAAACAGTTATATAATAAATAAAACTAGAAAAAATTTCTTATGTCATAACCTGTTTTTTTGTAAAATTAATAGTTTTAGCGTACGAGCGCTGCAAAGTCTACGTGTGTTTTGGCCAAAAAAACTCATTTCCACACCACCATGCGGCAGAATAAGTGGTTTACACAGCCATCGTCTTCAATATCCTTTAAAACGGGGGGGGGATTAGTCTCGTTAGGCACTGAAATATTTATACTTTTCGAGGTTTTTCCGATTCACATAATCCACTATATGATCACTACCTAAGTAGAAACATTGTAAATAAATGGTATTAAGTAAATACAAATTTTTTACCATTCAATATTTATTGTTGTTATAAATGTTGTTTCATTTTATCATGTAATTTATTATTTTTTATGATTAAACTTATTTCGTGCGATTATATTTTTTAAAAAATATGGCCAATATTAGAAACTTAGATTTATCGATAAGCTAAATGATACTTCTAATGTTCTCACTTCCTGGCACGCTAAAATCTCATTTGCTAAGTGAACGGATTTTAATAAATTTAAAGTAAATGAACTTATTTTTTAGGACAATAACGGCACGATAGAAAATGAAGAATTAAGAGGATTCCTTAAGGACTTGTTGGAGTTGGTCAAAAAGGTAAAAAATATTTAATTAACTTAAAGATAAACGTTTTTTTATTGAATTTATATGATTTGCACTAAAATATTATTTAAACTTATACAGGACTATGACGCTCAAGATCTTCAAGATTTCGAAGAAACTATTCTACGAGGAGTTGACTATAGCCAAGATGGAAAAGTCAACAAAAAAGAATTAACAATGATTCTCTTAGCTATTGCAAAACATAACCACGAAGAAGAGTCTCCATCATCATCTACATAAATTTAAAAAATATATATACTCATATATACCTATGTTTATTCTCCGTTTCTGAGATAATAAAATTGTTGCCAATCTATAATGTTGATCAAGTAGCACAAGATAAAATGTTTTTAAAGGAAACGTTTAGAGTAACATTTGACATAGCAATAATAATTCGTCTCGTTATAAAAAATAAAATTGTTTAAATATTAGATTAATTTTATAAATTTTTCCCGTTCCTCAAATATTTTTTTCCATTCCTTAAATATTTATTTTCGGTCCATAATTTTTTTCTCAGATTCATAAATGTTTTCCTGTTTCTTTAATGTTTGTTTTCGTTACTTAAATATTTTATTAGATAAAAAAATATGAATCTCTGAAGAAACATTAAAAATTTGATAACTTTTATGATAAAATAGAAATTGTTTTTTGATAACAAAAAAATTGTATAATTACATAAATACATATATTTTTTAATATAATATTTAAATAATTACAGGAAGCAGGAAGTAACAAAATATTAATAACAAGACTATAATACTTCTGGTTCAACACCTGATTTATAAAAATTACCAATTACTTTTGTATGTTACGAATGTTGCTCTAAACTACCGATTTAAAATTAAATTTATCATAAAATTAGGGTTATTTATACGTGTGACACCAATTTTAAGACTAATAATTTTATAGAGTTGCTCTATTTCGAGATATTTCTCAATCAATTCGTCTGCTTTGCATATCAAGAATATTTATAGGTCTAATTAAAATGTTCTGTCGCATAAAATAAATTAACAATTTTCAAATATATTTGCGAAGAATTATCAATGATAATCAAGAGGTAATGTTGGTAAAAAGGTAAATACTAATATTTATTTAAAATGTGGGAATAGGGGGAGAGATAAGTTTACATACATATCTTAACAAAAATTAATAAATTTTTTTGAGCGCAATAATGGTAAAAGTTGTCTTATACCGGTTTCTACAATTTTAAATGCTTATACTAATAATTTAGTTAAATTTTATTCCATCAAAATAATTAAATTTTATTATTAGTTAAACTAGGCTATACCTATACTATCAAAATTGAAGGATTAAAATCTGGTTAAGCTAAAAAAATAGTATAATTTCAAAATGTTTTTAGCAAGCAATTTAGAGTTTCTGGATTGGTCAATTGAAAGTATATTTAACAGTGAAAAATATTGTATAAATGATGAATTATAAAAAAATAAAAGTTAAATCGTTTAAAATGAATTAGGGCAAAGGACGTGGTTATTACCGCCATCCACACATATTTTCATTTACTTGTGTACGATTTTAAATTTGTGGTGTTTTAAGAATGCGGTAACCAGGGTGGTTCAAATAGTAGTGGAACTAAGAATGTGATCATAAAATAAAAGAAGTCTGTTTAACAAATCATTATACCTCAATAATTTTTACATACACTTACAACAGTTATTACATAATCAATCTATCAGATAATTTAAAATCTATTAACAATAGCATTAAAACTTGTAAATAAAAATATATATAATAATGTATTTTTGAAATCAAAATAATTTTTCGGAAGGCTGATGACCTTACATATCTTAAATAAGAATGCCAAAACACAATGTTAATAATTAAAAATTACCTCAAATTTGATAATTTTTCGTATATATCTTATAATCAAAATTGAATCGTTTTATACCAAAAAAAAAATCAAAAACGAATATTTATTCTGATGCCTTGTATACATTTTTAATTTTTCAGGTCTATTGAGAAAAATCAGCCGTCTTAGTCTGTTTATGTAGAATATGTTATTATTAAATATATGTCATTTTACAAATAAATTCATAAATACATAGATCAGATCCATCCAATGTCTCTCGAAATAAATTAAAAGCCAGGAAGCTTAAACCAATACTCCAAGTTTATTTTATTTCTGAATAAGTAATAGGACATGTTCAGCTTAAAGAAAATGGATGATGATATTCTGTCATCTTTGGAATATTTTCAATATGGCGGTCAATATGGAGGCAATAAAGTCCTTTAATTTCAAAATGATCTTGTTTGGTATTAAATATTTTAGGATGCTGAGTTCAAAAACACCATTGAAAATAGTATTAGGAGAAAACAATTTTAAATCAACACTAACAAAATGTACAAAGAGATCAGCTTGCAATTGGTTCTTTATCTCGTTCCACTTCTAGTTCAACAAACCGTGTCAAATCATTGGAACAGGAACTATTTGTGCGTGATAGGCTGACACTCTTGCAACTACATCGATTTCAGTTGCACAAGAGCACTTAACCAATTTCAGAATTTCAGCGGTACAACTGGAATATTCTCTGGCATAGTTGTAGATAGGAGGGATTCGAGATCCCATCCTTGTAGAAACTGTAAAGCAGTGGATCTAAATTTGGTAAGATTAATGTTTCCAACTACAGGTTTGTATATGAGTTTCTCTTCAAGCACTGTTGGTGGCAGTGAGCACAGTTTGGATAGTTGTGACATAGTCACTTCTAACTTTATCAGCCCACAGTTTGACACGAGCATCAGAAGTTGTATTACACTTGCTTGCTCCATAATATCTTCAATACTGTCCAATTCATGTCAGAACGATCAGAAGGACATGGAGCATCCATGTTTTAAACCCTTAATGGTTTTATTTATCCCATGGTGTCATATCTAGTCATAGCATGAGCTGTTAGTACATGAGGTATTATTTTTTAATGTTAAATAGTAGTTGCTCCAATGTCATTTCGTATGTGACTTATCTATCAGAATAGTTGCAGATATCTTCCTAAGGTTGTTAAAGTATAAAAGGAAAATAAAAACATCTGTATCATCTGATATTATGACAACTTGCTTGTTTGCATCATAGGTAGCTACTATAGCATGCTGTACAAGAATAGTATCTGATTCTTCTTGAATGGCAATACACTTTCTCTGGCATAGTTGTTGGTAGGAGGCACCTCGATAGTCCATCTTGTGAAGCAGTGAAGTATTTCTTTTAGTTTTAGTTCTTCGCGTTAAATCTTTTAAATTAAAGTACTTTGTAGCCGCCATATTCAATATATCGAATTGCCCAAAGATGACAGAATGTCATTATCCATTTCCTTATAGCTCAATACGTCCTTGTACTTGTTCAGCAAAAAATACAATAATTTTGGGGTACTATGAAATATACAGTTTGGTAACTGGACTATTACTCATCCATCTCCTATGACTTCTAATATTCTTCTATAGGCTTAAAAACGACAAAGTTGTCATTCTTTTATTTTATTTTGGTTGTTTTATATTTCATCGTTGTCTGATGTTTTCGGTATTTCAATATTTTCAAGTTGTAGTATCATTATTTTTATGACTTTAATAAGATCTGTAATATGCGTCGTGTTTCTTCGTACTATTGTTGATTCCCTATTTTTTTAATTTGCAAGGAAACTCTGGATTTTCGAAAAAACGTTACACAAGGGTTTTTTAGATAATTAGATTCTATTGTATTAAACTTTTTTTGAATTATTCATAGTTCCGCCGCTATAGGGTGCGAAAGGAATATACATGTAGACTCTTCGGTATTTTTTGTAGATTTTCAATTCAAATAATGCATTTTAGATGAAAATATTATTAGGAAAAGTTGTAGAGCATAAAATTATCTAAAACTTTTGTATTTTACTTTTTTTTCAAATTCCCCTTTATTTAGCCGCTAGAGAGTGAAAAAATACACATGTAGGATTTTTGCCTTTTTTTTAATTTTGAGTACAAAAAGTGCAGTTTTCTATCAGAATTTTTCCAGAATTGTAAACAGTTTCGCCGCTTGAGAGCACCAAAAAATATGCATATAGTTTTTCCGGAATTTTTCCGGATTTTGAGGACAAACAATGTAAAATGTTCTAGTTCAAAGTTGTACTGCATTAGATTCCCTGTAACTTATGTGTCAAACTATTTTCTAGACTTCCTTGTAGTTTCGCCGCTTGACAGTGCGAAAGAAATTAACATTCGCCTCTTTAGCGGCAAATATACGAGAGAATTCTGGGAAAAATTTTATACAAAAGTTGTAGGTAATTCGATGCTTTATATATTTGTTATAGAACATTCTGAACTAAAGTGGACAAATTATAAAAAAATGCAAGAATTCCTACATGTGTATTTTTTTCGCCCACTATCGACTAAACTGTGTCTAATTCGAAGAAAACTTTAATATAAAAATTACTCCTTACTTTCGTCAAGAAATTTAAATCTTACTATAACAAGAAAACTGGCGACGGAACCGCCATATGAGCTATTTATAGCGATCCGATGATAGTAGGATCTAGGATCGCGTTGGTTTTAACTTTTTCTCCTCACTTTGGTTATTTCATCATCGATGTTTTTTTCTTAATCTTTGTAAAATAAGAATTTTAAATTTCGCGACATATCGGTTTCCTCCGTAAGTCATTTTTAAACGTACTGTCTATAATCGCGCTCGTTAAATATTTTCTCTTCACTTTCATTATTAATTAAAGAGAGAGACGTATAGGAAATTCAGCGTGTCACGAACGTTTTTTAACGTTTCAAAATACTGAACAATAAAGAACGTCGTAAAATGTGACGTTTCGAACGTTTTTTAACGCTTCAAAATACTGAACGTTAAAAAACGTATAAACGTTGTAAAATGTAACGTCATAGTGCTCTCTCTTTCTGAAACGCTGACTTTCCTATACCTCTCTCTCTCTCTAACACTTTTAATTCCCTATACCTACGGTCGGAGTCGCCTGGACTATCTACTTCTGATTTAGAGTTTATATGCTAAGAAGTACAGTATATCTAGATATTACTGATTTTTTTTTGATTTTAGAGTGACTCCTTACTTTCGTTAAGAATTTTAAATCTCACGATAGCAAGAAAAAAAAACAACTATTGTCCAGGAAAACAAATCCTTCAATTTGACTCGTATCTTGTTGCTATAGAAAAAATATTTATGTTTTTTGTTTTTCCTTGCATAA
Organism: Neocrepidodera transversa; assembly: GCA_963243735.1. Taxonomy (NCBI): domain Eukaryota; kingdom Metazoa; phylum Arthropoda; class Insecta; order Coleoptera; family Chrysomelidae; genus Neocrepidodera; species Neocrepidodera transversa. The sequence goes on from OY725355.1 coordinate 10,293,588, forward strand.
TTAGTCATTTTTATAAATTTGCTGTCATCTTTTTTCTTTTATTTTTTTTTAACTCGGTTTTTAGGTCATAATCTTACTTTTAGTTAAAAATTTTATTGGGAAACAGATATTTTAAAATAAGAACACTAAAATAAAAATGACTGGATTATATTTCGACTGTTTTGTTCATGATATATATTCAAGAAGTAAAATCTTGTCAGCTAACAGCTTAAAACCGAATTTACTGATCATTTTTGATTGGAAATTTTTTAATATAAAACGATTTTAATTTTATTTAAAATAAATAACTTAAAGGAAAAGTATATCTGCCGAATGTTTCGCATCTTATGAATTGTAAAAAATTCTACTGGCCTAAAGGTAGAATCGTGATTGAGCTTGATGCAATCATTAATCGATTTATAGGATCTAGTATTTCACTTGTTAAGAGTTAAAAATAATTTTATTGTACTTATATTTGTTAATTCCAGCACAATCTATGTCTCTACAGTTCCTAGTTTTTCTTGTAGTTTACAGTTCCTAGTTTTTCTTGTAGCTTTAACTCAATTTTTAATAAACTATCTTACTACATTTAAAAGGTTGTTCGATTGGGATATTTTTAAATTGTTAGGAAAAAACAAATGTGTAAAGCATGGTTTAATGAGCATGTCGATTATATAGTATAAAATAGGTATTTCAAAATTTCTAGAAATACTACTTGACACGAAATTTAATTCATATTGTAAGAGAAACATTTTTGATTAAAAATTGAGATAAAAACCAAACTTCAGTACAATTTGGAAATACAGGTGCCATTAATGTTTTCATTTGTTACATAAATAAGAAAATAGAAGTACATGTTCTCATTTCGATAATTACGTGATCATTGAATATTTTTTTATAAGCTATGGATATAGTTGTTGAATTAAATGTCTAAGTAAGGATTTTTGTTTTATTTATTCACCATATAATCCACACCTTCTCATGAAGACTATGGTTGATTTAGGTGAAGCTTCTTTGAAGTTGGTAGGCTCCAGCTGTGTGAAACCAAACGTACGAAGCCTATTCATTTCCAGGGCAGGACAGAAGCATAGAATATCCTCCGCCGTTTTTCTTCCACAATGTAAAAGCTACAGTTCGATGTTTGACTCAGATGTAGCTTCTTCAGATGGTAACGCAGATGACAGAGCCCTGTAAGCAGTACAATTAGGATGCGTAGATCATTTCTACTCCATTCCAGGATATGCGCCTTAGAGTGAGCTTACCCAGGAATATCTTTCCACTGCTGGAGAATTTTCCCCTCGGCTCCTTTCCAGATAGTGTCTTTGGCATTACTTTAGGCTATTCCAAATAAGGGTTCCGGTCCAATAAACTCTGATTCGGTAAGTGTGTCGGCTTTCTTGTTGCCCTCCACCCCTTCATGTCCAGGTATCTAGAGTTACTTGGTTACTGTAGTTCCACATCAGCATCGTGTCTAGCCGGTTGGAGCTCAGTACTTTTAACAGCCTGGGTGTGAGACAAAGTGTAAATACTTTTGTTGACAAGAGGATTGTTTTCCATCTCTCTTGCATACAATTCTATCGCTAAGATGGTAGCATACTTGCCGAGGCTTTATGTGATATCAACTCTCGGTTTTCTGCTCTACACTGTGGCTCCCGTACCACTTGGTGTCTTTGAATCATCTGTGTACAGTACATAAGCAGTCCCTGGAAAGAGGATCTCCCAATTTTCCCATTCGTCCCTTCTCGGAAGAAGAACGTTAAAGGACTTCTGAATTTTTTCCATGATCACTGTTGAGGGAGTTGACACCTGTAACTAGTCTCAGAAGTCCAGAAAACTTAGACGTGGCAATAGACTGAAGCCCCTTCGTGCACCAGGCTACTGCGCCATATCTGACTATTGGTTTTATCACTGTTTAATAAAACCACTGAATCTGCTTAGGGTTCCCCACGACTTGCTCCACACCCTTCTAATATTCTATCAATAGAACTTGAAGTTCAACGTCTTCGCCAGCGACAAAAACAGTATTAAATGCTGAGAAATAGGAAACTGCTGTGATGATTATCAACACGTCTGAATCTTCTTTAGCTATGTATCTATAACTACCAGTTGATACGTCGCGAAGAGTACTTCATCCGTACCACTGAAGATGGCTGTTGCAGTTGCAGTCGAAATGTTTGGACGTAATAACCAAAGAAGACCACGGTATAACAACCCGGAAATAAACCATATTATTGACAACGGCAATAAAAGCCTACATTTTTACACTATTCAAGCTGTCGCGTTGATGTAAAAAAAGGTTCGGACTCAAGAAGCAGCACAAATATCACATGTGATTAGGAAACGAAGAAGCTGCAGACTAGATCTAGCGATAGAATATATATTAATGACAACTTTGTCCATTAAGAACAGGAGTTTGTGCGATATATGCTAGAATAGCATTCCTAGATGTTTTTTGTGCGATATATGCTAGAATAGCGTTCCTAGATGTCTTATTTTCAATTCTACAGTATTTTACGCGGGGTCGCTTGAAGATCCTACATTTTTATTTCTACATGTGAAAAATCGGTTAAATTTACAGCAATTTGTTTCAAGTCCCTAGAGAAACGCAGGTCTTTTTAACCATCGATGAATATCTTTATTTAATGTGTTTCTAGTGCTGTTATTGACAACATTATCAAGAGTTAGAACTCCTTTCCACTGATCGGATTCAGTGAACTTCAAAATTTCCCTCACTTTTGAGCCAGACTAAGACTGTGCTTGATTCCGCCTAACTTGAATTCTTCATTATTCCCAAAATTTTCTTTGGATTGAAGTTTTTGTCGACTTCAGTACTCATTGTTTTTCTAACATCAGGTATTTAATAGGTTCCATCACTAATTCAACAGAAGATGCTGGAGACCAGATCAGACGTAACTGATAGAGCAGAAGATGAAGGAAAGTACATGAAGACTCTTCTTCTTATACTTCAGCATTTTCTGTTGGTGTAGTGTTAGAAGCAATGAACTTAAAAAGTAACAATTGATCTATTTTGTACCTTAGAGATTTAGATATTATTTTTTTATATCGAGTAAGATCGTAGCCCTGCTGCATAGTTGCTATCGACTCTTGTTTTTTTGTCTTTTTATTTCATACAAATAATATTTAAATGGTTTAGTTTGGACTTAAAGGACCTGAAAATTTAAAAAAAAATCAAAATCTCCGTATTAGTTTTTATAGTTTTTTTACATATGTTATACCTAGCGGAAGAGTAATAAATATATATTCTGTTTAAACTTTAAAACTCAATGAAATGTATTTTAAAAATATTTATTTAATGGTCAATGATTTATTGATGATCATCAATACTATGGGTAAGGTAGGGGCTAAAAGTCCATGTTATTAAACGGAAATTGTGTTACGTATTTATGATGATTTTTTTTAGTGGAAGGTCAAAGTTTTCAAGCTGATTTTGCTCGCTGTTTTTATTGCTTATTAGTTTTCAACCACGAACATGTGTTGTCAAGTGAAATTTTATAAATGCGTTTTCGCGCTACTGGTTTTTACCAATATAGATATAAATGTTCTAGGTAAGTAATTTTGAGTTAATAAACAAATATTTCATATATTTTTTAGAAAACAATGTGATTTTTTTTGCATTAAAAATATTTCAAAGAATATTTTCCTACAATACATTTAAAATTAAAAATTTAATCTTGGATTATATTCAAACCAAATAAAATTTGGTTATTTATTAATATAGAAAATGTATACGGTTGATTTTATATTAAAAAATTATTATACGTTTGTTGAAAATTAAAATATTTTAACTAATAGTCCAATAGTCAGCGTATCCATTAAAAAAATTATTTCCTCTTTGAAGGGCAACCCTCAAGTATTTTTTTTTGTAAATACAGACCTATGCTGTTTATTTCATTTTTGAAATCCCCATTTTTTCTACATCCAACCATGTAGAATACTTAATTTTTTTATTAGGTTTTGGCAATGGTTTTTAAATTTTAAAAAATTGCATAAAACACAGTCGGAACCACAAGAAGTATCTGCCAAGATATTTATTAGTATATATTTTTAAGATAAATAATGGCAGACTTAAATGAATTTGAACTTTGCTAAAATACCGTAAATCTGCCAATCACTGACTCTTGGACTATAAGTGGGATTTGAGCAGGTAAAAAAGGTCCAAATTTCACAAAATCTGTGAAGGAAGGTAATATTTTAAAATTTTTAAAAGATTTATACAATAACCACGGATTTTCTTTTGATTTAAGTGCAGTTAATAATAATTATTATTTTTGGTAATTTATTTTTTTTTAAGAATTTAAACGTTATATTATACAGGATGGCGCAAATTAATTTGAGCATTATTGAAATTTCGTAAACCGTTATAGATATAGACAGGAAAAACATGTGCATTTTCAAAAGAATTGATTGATTTTTTCAAAATTGAAATATCAGGTCCGGTTTCTAAGATAATTGGGAAAAACCCAAATTGTAAGTAAGGTGCTGTTCATTTTTAACCAGAAAATATAAGTACAAAAATTATAAATTACCTTGAACAAGGGCGAGGACAATTTTAGCAATTCTTGTAGAATTAAAATAATTCACAATTTCTATTTAGCATAATATATGGAAATTTCTAGTTATCTGTTATTATTCAATAATTGAACTTTAAATAAATTTTATTTATTCTCTGATTTTTAATTAAAGTTTACTTAGGACGTTAAGCATAAAGTGTACTATATCTTTACATAATTTAGTTCAAATATTTATAAATATTTACAGTGAAAATGGAACAGGACCGTACATACAAAAGTTCCTTAAGTACAGTTCATCCTTGAACGATTTACGAATAATAGTATTCATAAATGTTGAAAGAACACTGGACTTGTATTTTCTTTAAATATATGCATCGAAGGACCAAACTCTTTAGGTAGGAGTTAAACCAAAATAAAAGAGTATTTGAAATAAGAATGTACTTTTTATTCCATTTACTCCAAGTACTAACATGAACAGAAAAATAATTATGAAACCGAAATCAAACAACTCATCACTTCACTCACTGTAAAACTATTTACATTTTTTATTTATTACGAAACCTCAGAAAACTTTTTTGGGTGTGGTTAATTACGCAACATTACAATTATTTTAAGAAACTTTTACTATATTAAATGCGACTGCATCCTTAGACAGTCGATAAGCGAGTCCCGATTATGTCTGAATTTTAGCGGGTTGCAGGTGCAGATCGTTGGTAGGAGACACGATACGTGGTATCCAAATAACCTTGAATTCAGAATCTTAGCGGGAAGAAATATATTTATATTTTTTGTCTCTTATAATGATGGGATAATATGAGAGAACAATAATATTGCTTGCATAGCAACGATCGATTATGTATTTGTTTTCGTTAACGGTATTTTGAAAGTAGACAGAAAAAACGTCTGAGAGAAAGACGGAATAACTCTTGTGTTGAGTTTAAATCTATTTTTAGATTTTAAAATATACAATAATAGACATTAGTATGAACTGAAAGATTAATATTATTAATTTTAAATGAAATATGAATTATTTGGTATTTTCTGGATAATATTCCAGTGAAATTTATCCAATCCTCAAAAACTAATAAAAAAAAGAAGCATTTCAGATAAAATAATAAGGGATAATATTATTATGCGTTCCATTGGCGTAAAAATTTTAGAAAGATTTTATAACAACTTGAAAGAAATGTTTAATTAAAAGATTTTAAAATGGCTCTGTAATGTCACTTAATATTTTGTGAACCAAGTTCTTGCTCTATATATACTTGCACCTTGATAGTTATTGCTATAGTTGTAGATAAAGTATAGTATTCAACTTGCGGTAATGGCATAACTCACTTGATGAATTATAGCACTCGTTCTGAAAATTTCATCTGCGTCAGTTATGACCTACATTACTGCTCGTTAAATAATATACTAATATTTTTCTAATGTAAACAACAAAACTGATCAAGAAACAAATAATGGATAATTAATATGTAGCACTAATTATTACTACATACAAGCAAAACTACAATAAAAACAGGGTCTAGGACATCTGGACGTCGCCGTTTCGGCGTGGCCATTTGGACGTCAGGCCATTTCGCCGTCGGCCGTTACGGCGTCGGCCATTTCGGCGTCGGGAATACTATTTTTTAGTATGTATGTTAAAACATCTGTAAGTTTTATTATGGAATAAGTATTGAAATAAGTGAGGTATTGCATAGGATTAGGATAAATGCTTTAATCTGTTTTTTAAATACCTAGTCAGAATTATAATAGTAGTGTAAATAATATTTTATATGAACATTAGTATAATAATAGTGAAGATGTAGTTTAAGGGATTTACTTTGGATCAGACAGACCGAACCAATATCCATGCAGAGGCAGTACATATAAGACTACAGTTCGAATTGGGAACAGATCATCCAGCCATTTGGAAATTTATAGATGGCTTGCATCAGGTGCAGAAAAGTCGATATTTATATTTCGAGCAACTTGTGGCGGGCAATCTCCCACCATTAAAGTTAAAAAAATGCAGGGATGCAAATGAACGCATTTTACGGCTTGTTCAAAATTTTGAAGTAAACGGGGATATTTTAGAATATCTAAGAGGACTTTAATACATTAAAAATATATAGTTTTGTAATAGTATATAGACACTTTATTTTAGTCTTCCTTTCGACACAAAAACAGTTTTATTATTAAATTATAATAATAAAATTATGTTGTTAAGTTTGCCAAAACTTCCAACGCCGAAATGGCTGACGCCGAAATGGCCGACGGTCAAACGGCCACGTCGAAACGGCCTCGCCGAAACGTCCAATTCTGATAAAACACAATCTGTCAAAATAAATTTTGTCTACTTGATTTTTTAGCGATATTTATTTATACTAGGTGTACAAATGAGCAGGGTATGTCGGCAGTACATCGGAAATTCTTAATACATTTTTTTATGCCATACTAATTTAATATTGCATATTAATTGCTTAGTTACTAACTACATAAAGGTATATATTATGTCCGTGCGAATATAAAGTGAACTTTATGGCCCGCCTGGGCATAAAGTTCCAAAAACGGTTTTTGTTTAATAGTTCAAATTTATTATACCTGCGTTACACAATCCTCATCTCTAGTGAATTATTGTCCAAAGTCAGTAGTGAAACGTTCCTACCCCAGGTCACTTAATCTCTTATTAATTTCCATTTTTAATTAATATTTTTCCTATATTTTTCTATTTGCGTAGAAGTATTTTACGTATAAATTTTAATTTTATTTTCCACTATATAAAATTTACGCTTCTAATATTTCTCTTAAAATTCGTAAAAGACTCAAAATAGCTAACAAATTTTCCTCTGGAATCCAATTATCTATGATAACATAAACAAATTGGCGATAATGAGTCGCAATAGAGTAGATTTCCACCGCGCACTTGCATTGTGAAATTTTCCCAATCACGGATGTCGCAGACGGCGATCGACCCGCGGGCATCCCATCTTCCTACCTGGATCATTAGGACATTATTGACCATAGTAAATACACGTGATTTCAAATCACCAAAATAAAAAGGTTGTAAAATAAAAGCAAACAGAAATATAAAAATAATTACACAAACACAAAACACAAATTGGCAAAATGTGATAAATGTCTTCTCTTTCGTTCACCCAGTGGCGGGTCTCTATGAAGGGTCCTTACATACAAATAGAGTAAAGAGTAAATAATGTCTCAAGGTTTTGATTTTTGTAATTGTCATAAAAGGTTGAAATTACGGAATATACGATTTGAAGGTTTTTCAGTGTTTTATTTTTTTTACTTGCAGCAAACTTTACTATAACGAATAAAAATAAATCACAACTGAGTTCTTTAACAATACTAGATATATAAAGATTCCGAAATTTAGGCAAGTGTTCTATTACCAGTATTTGATAATATTTTCTATGTTTGTGCTTTCATTTATTTATTAAAAAAATCTAAAATAACTACTTGAAAAATTTTCCTTGAATTGTTAAATTTGTAACCCATTAAGTTTGTTAAGGTTGACGTATTATTTATAGTTTTGTTATTTTGCATTTTGTCCAAAATTTTTAAAATTGAAATTGATCCTTACAAAATTAAATTATGTATATTATTTAAAACAGTCTTACCAATAGACTAATTATTTAATCACACGAGTGAAAAAAACCACTGTATGCATGATTTTCGTACGTTTTTTTTATTGCTTTGTAGAATTTAAATTAAATAATATCATAATTAATAAACACCAAACACAATTCGATAATATTTTATTGTCAAATTATTCGACGTTTCTACAGACAAGAGTTCGTTCAATTATTTTCATTATACAAAGAATAATAGAACCACATAAATTTATTGAATCTGGTTCAACAAATGGGCAACATGTTTCGGCCATACAATGGCCTTCATCAGGCAAAAATCTAGATCGCTCGTATAACAAATGATTCACAAAATGGTATGAAAATAATAAATGAACTTATATAAAAAAAATAAAAAAATAATTATTTCAAAGAATTATAAAAATAATTAAAAGTTATCGTACTTTTTCTCACTTTGTATATTGATTATATACTTCTGCAGTTTCTTTCCTCTGCTATGTTAATATTCTAATCAGCAATAATTTATTCCCAATTAGTTCACAAAATGACTCATCATCTTTTCTATTTAATGATAATTTCTAATTGAAATAAGCAATTCATAAATGCAATTGAATTACTGATGCTCCTTATAAAAAAACTACCTAATTGTTTGTGCATTCAAGGTTATTGTAGTCATTAAAATTAACAAAAAAAAAAACAAATAAAAATATTCCCATATCCATCTTAGTTACTTCCGAATAATATAAATTACATGTTCCAAAAATTTTTCACTTGGACAATTTTAACCTTGCATGAAAGTATAATGTAGTTATTTAGTCTTATATGTAGGTATCATAACTTTATTTTGTGGTAAATTTGTTGTAAAAACTATATATTTTGGAACTGGACTTCGCCCAAGGTTAATGAAAATTTATGTTGTTAAAAATATGAAAAACGAATAAAGATCTTTATCATTGATGCCTACATAGATAACATTTTTATTGAATCTCGATAGAATCATCAATTTTTGATATAAATATTTTACTGATTTATTCTTAATAAATGAAAATAATGGTTTACAAAAATTAAAAGCGAGTAGAAATTTAAAATATTATTTTTTACCGTTTGACATATTATTGTTATGATTATAATAGTATGTGCAATTTTGAGGTTGTCTATTCGGTATGCAAAATTCTACAATTTTACATTTATGCAGTATAACAATTCTTTAATTAATTTATATATATTATTAATTTTCAGGTCTCACTCATCAACAAAATGTTGGAAAAACAAGGATTATTAGATCAACATTTTGTCCTTCAAACACACAGTGCGTTCCGTTATCATCTTGTTCATTTTTGAATAATATCTTGAATAATGATTGTGTGCTTAATAATAAGTAAGTAAAAGATTTATTAGATATAAAATTCCGAGTTGCAACTCGGAATTATACAGAATTCCGAGTTGCAACACGGAATTATACAAAATTCTGCGTTGTAACTGGGAATTAAACAAAATCCCGAGTTGTAACTCGGAATTATATAAAATTCCGAGTTGCAACTCAGAATTATACAAAATTTCGAGTTCAACTCAGAATTATTCAAAATTCCGAGTTGTAATACGGAATTACAACTCGGAATTATACAAAATTCCGAGTTGTAACTCGGAATTATACAAAATTTCGAGTGAGTTGCAACTCAGAATTATTCAAAATTCCGAGTTGCAACACGGAATTATACAAAATTCCGAGTTGCAACACGGAATTATACAAAATTCTGAGTTGTAACTGGGAATTATACAGAATTCCGAGTTATAACTCAGAATTATTCAAAATTCCGAGTTGCAACACGGAATTATACAAAATTCCGAGTTGCAACTCAAAATTATTCAAAATTCCGAGTTATAATGCGGAATTACAACTCGGAATTATACAAAATTCCGAGTTCTAACTGGGAATTATACAAAATTCCGAGTTGAAACTGAGAATTATATAAAATTCCGGGTTGTAACTCGGAATTATACAAAATTCCGAGTTGCAACTCAGAATTAAACAAAATTCTAAGTATTTTCAAGTATTTTTTTAATAATGTTAAATGGATATTTTAAGTATTTTCCAATTACTTTTTAAGGATTTTTCAAGATCTTTCAGAACTTTTTAAGAATTTTTAAAGGATAAGGATTTTCTAGGATTTTTTAAAAATTTTTTAATAATTTTCAAGATTCTTTGAGAGATTTTTCAATAACAATTATAGAATTTTTCAGAGACTTTCATTGATATTTTAAGTATATTTCAAGGACTTTTCAAGACCTTTCAAAACTTTTTTACAATTTTTCAGCAATTTTTTAATAATTTTTCAAGATTGTTTTACAGATTTTTTTAATTACATTTACAGGACTTTTCAAGGACTTCTAAAACTTTTTAGGGATTTTTGAAGTATTGTAAATTGATAATTTAAGTATTTTTCAAGGACTTTTCAAGATCTTTCAGAACTTTTTAAGAATTTTTAAGGTTTAAGGATTTTCTAGGATTTTTCAACAATTTTTTAATAATTTTCAAAGTTCTTTGACAGATTTTCAATAACAATTTTAGAATTTTTCAGGGACTTTTAAAGAATTGTAAATTGATATTTTAAGTATTTTTTAAGGACTTTTCAAGACCTTTGAAAGCTTTTTTTAGGATTTTTCAATAATTTGTTAATAATTTCTCAAGATTGTTTCATAGATTTTTCAATTACATTTACAGGACTTTTGAAGGACGTCTAGAAATTTTTAGGGATTTTTGAAGATTTGTAAATGGATAAAAGTATTTTTTAAGGACATTTCAAGATCTTTCAAAACTTTTTAAGAATTTTTAAAGGTTAAGGATTTTCTAGGATTTTTCAGCAATTTTTTAATAATTTTCCAGGTTCTTTGACAGATTTTTCAATAACCATTATAGAATTTTTCAGGAACTTTCAAGGAATTGTAAATTGATATTTTAAGTATATTTCAAGGACTTTTCAAGACCTTTCAAAACTTTTTTACAATTTTTCAGCAATTTTTTAATAATTTTTCAAGATTGTTTCACAGATTTTTTAATTACATTTACAGGACTTTTCAAGGACGTCTAGAATTTTTTAGGGATATTTGAAGAATTGTAAATGGATAACTTAAGTATTTTTCAAGGACTTTTCAAGATCTTTCAGAACTTTTTAAGAATTTTAAAAGGTTAAGGATTTTCTAGGATTTTTCAGCAATTTGTTTATAATTTTCAAGTTTCTTTGACAGATTTTTCAATAACAATTATAGAATTTTTCAGGGACTTTTATAGAATTGTAAATTGATATTTTAAGTATTTTTTAAGGACTTTTCAAGATCTTTCAAAACTTTTTTATAATTTTTCAATAATTTGTTAATAATTTTTCAAGATTGTTTCAAAGATTTTTCAATTACATTTACAGGATTTTTCAAGGACTTCTAGAACTTTTTAGGGATTTGTGAAGTATTGTAAATTGATAATTTAAGTATTTTTAAGGACTTTTCAAAATCGTTGAGAATTTTTTAAGAATAAGGATTTTCTAGGATTTTTCAACAATTTTTTAATAATTTTCAAGGTTCTTTGACAGATTTTTCAATAACATTAACAGGACTTTTCATGGACTTCTAGATGTTTTTAGTGATTTTAAAAGAATTGAAAATATTTTAATTATTTTTCATAAACTTTTCAATATCTTTTTTAGAAGAAATTTTAGATATTTTTCAAGGCTTTTCAAGACCTTTCAGAACTTTTTAAGAATTTTTCAAGGATTTTTTAAGGATTTTCCAGAATTTTTCAACAATTTATTAATAATTTTTCAAGATTGTTTCACAATTTTTATATAATTTCGAGTTGCAACTCGGAATTTTCTATAATTCCGATAGTCACGATACCACTCGTTGTATTATTGTATATGAAAATACAGTCACTAATAAATGTCAACTTAAGAGGAAAAAAATAAAGAAAATAATTTCCTGATGTTTCTAGTTTTTATTAAAATACAACCAAATTTACATGAGATTTGAGGAGATTTTCCCAGTAAAAAAATTGTTGTCGAGTCCACAAACCGTCTAGATCTATCCAGGTGCATCCATTTTTTTTACAATATTTAAAAAATCACAAAAAAATCAATCAGTATGGAGAATATCACCATGGGTACCGTAAATTATTATAACACATATTCGTATTGAATAATTTTAATCTCATTTCATTGCATATGCAAGTTAATAACATTTTTAAGACAGAAATATTTATTAATATGAATTTTTATTTTATAGCAAAAGTAGAACTTTTATCTGACAGTTAATAACCCCAAACTGTGATTTAAGAACTCATTAAATATTTTGACACAAACGAAGGTAACTGTGTTTTTTTTTTAAGTCTTGGTGCATTAAATTGCGGGTACCAAGGCTCTGGTCTAGTTTGCTGTCCACAGTCAACTGAATCTACTACAATTTTACCTGGAAAAATTGTGGAAAATCAAAAATGTGGCTTTTCGCAAGTACAAGGTGAAGGATATGACGGAATTGGTGCTTTTCCTTGGGTTGCAAGAATTGGATTTCGAAGTATGTGAAATCGAACTCAATCTACTTTGCACTAAATAAATTAAATTCATAAAAATGGATAAACTATAATATAGTAATTGCCGAAAAAATCCAATTAGTAAATTTAGCATTTCTCTTTTTTTAGATGTACAAAATGGTGAAATAAAATATCCTTGTGCAGGATCAATAATTAGCTCTAGAGTAATTCTAACAGCTGCTCATTGTGCATTGGCTAAGGCTGATAATTATAAATTGTAAGTTTTAAATAAATAATTTTTAAGATCATCATAAATATTTTTACCTTTATTTAAATTAGATGTTTTTTATATAACTAATTAACATCCTGTAAATTTATAATTATAAATAATTGATTTTAATTTTAAGGTATACTGTTCGTGTGGGAGAATGGAATACCAATACAGAAATTGACTGTGGTTTAGAATTTTGTGGACTTCCAACTCAAGATACCACTATCAGCCATGTTGTGGTACATCCTGGATATCAAAAGCAGAGCTATCAAAATAACATTGCGTTAGTCGTATTAAGATCAGCCATTAACTTTACAGGTATGTAATTATAAAATGTTATATGCATATATAGATAGATACTTATTTTGTCTGAGATTTTTCAATATAGCCGTGTGGCGACATCTGTAGGCTGAAATGTAAAACTGTACATTCAAAATCAAATGCAGTCATTTTGATATTTAAATGATGAATAAAATATTGAGAATTGTTTTTGAGGAAATAACGCATCTAATGAAATTTAAACAAGATGCCATAAAGAACGGTGCATTTCGTCATATATGCTCGGTGGAGGAGAAAATTTAACAGAAAATAAAAATAAAAACTGCGAAATGCGTGCCCTAACTCGGATTAAAAATTTTGTTTCGCAATTTAAACTCCTTTGAGTGCTTCTATGACAATTTAACTTCAGTTAGCTGACCACCGAAACCGGGTTGTGACAAAGCCGAAATTTTAAAATTTTGCTTATATAGTTTAATCGCTAAAAATTATAATTATTCAAGACGCCCCCGCGAGGTATATTTTTTTACGTACACACACGCTGATTGGAGTTGCCATTTTATTATTCTGCGGACCAGCTCCTGTTTTCCCATTGGCTATGAATCTGACGTAGTACAATAAGTCGTTGTGATACTTTTCGCTACATGCTTTTCGCTGGTTCAGCGATTTTTACCTCTCGCCCTTCAGATAAGAGAGGTATAGGAATCATGCTAAAAATTGGGTAGTGAGTTTTCAATGGATAAACACGTTTTGGGGTCCCTAGAATACGATTTTAATATTTTCGCGATGATGTCTGTGTGTGTGTGTGTTAGTGTGTGTGTGTGTGTGTTAGTGTGTGTGTGTGTGTGTTAGTGTGTGTGTGTGTTTGGATGGATGTTGTAGTAACGATAACTCAAAAACTACTGAATAAAAAAATTTGAAATTTTGCATACAGAATTCTGATACCCTAGATTAGATCTGATTAGATTTTGGTGCCAATCGCACAACCGGAAGTGGCAGTTGCTATGGGTGATGACGCCATTATTATAGAAAACGGCAATAAAGTTTTACACATATATTTTGTATACCCTACAGTTTATTTTCATCTCATTAAAATTTTCTAAACTTTTGCCATTGTTGCCAGATTTACAAAAATATAATTTTTTTTCATACTTTTTTGTGTCAACCTGTAAATTTTTGATTCAAAAATGGCGAGAGGTCATGTGCTGGCCACATCAGATTTTTTTGTCTAGTAGCCGTTCGTGCTTAGTAACGAAATTCAACTTGATATGTTTTACAAATTGCGACATAATGTGACTTTGTTTAAAAATAATGAATTTTGTTATATCCTGTGGACAACAAAGAACCTTATATACTATCCTATGTGATCATAACACGTTTTGCATGTTTAAATCTCATTTCATGGTTAGGCACATTTCTGGAAAAATGCGACTTTACCTTATATGTTTTGTTTTTAAGATTTTGTGAAACTACGAGGGTTACAGACCCCGCTCTACACTTAATTTAGACACAATCTAATTGCCTACAAATTATATTCGTTAAGTTCTAGTGGTAGGATCAATGGTTTCGGTCCAAAGAAAGAAATTTTCAATTTTTGGAAAAACTAATTAAAAGTGCCGTAATTCGGTTACAAATTATAATCTACAGACCTCCGGTTGGGCTTACTTTGTCTCAAATGTAATTCTTTTAAAATACGTATAGAATAGCTTTCGAACAAATCCAAAAATTCCGCGGTTTTTCGTGTGTAAAAATTTTTCCATAACTTTTTGAGAGTTGCAAACTTGGATCCTAACAACATACTAAAAAATCAGAGATACATCAGGTTTTACCAATTTAGCCGATATTTGTATCGAGCAGCCTATTTGATAATTTAGAAATATTAGAAGAACGCACTTTTTAGAAATATTCCTATTGATTAAAGGGCACAAACTCGCAAACAAAAAACAGCAGGCAGCTAAAAAAGAACTGCGATTGGGCGATTGACAAGACCGGGGAAAACAGATAGAATCTGGTCGTGGCTATCTAGACCACCGAACACCCCAGAGGTGCACTCCGTTGGACAGGTACAGTTCGCGCATCTGATTTGCGCATCGCTAGCGGCCATACTTTTGGGTGTAATTAAATACTTATTTTGCGTTTTATATCATACACATGCCGGCTCTGCAGAAACTACTTGAGCTTCTAGAAATTGTACCCCGTTCTACCCTTCTACGCTGTACCTCGTTCTTCTCAACGGTCCCCTAATTAAGCTTAGATATTTAATACCAAAAATAATCTATTTTTGTGTATGAATTTTTCACTAGACAAGAGGGATGAAAGATACTACACATATTATAGGTTGAAGTATTCTTAATTCTTACAGCATTTAAGTGCTCTCTAATTTTGTGTAATACATTTCGACTGACTGACTGAGTATATGACCAAACTGTCGTTCCTTTAATATTATTTTCATCCAAGAAAAAAAAATTCACGCAAGTACAAAAATATTTTCTATGAAGTATAAAATTTTCTTTTGGCTAGACCACGATCATTATACTTCTTAGTATAAATTATTACAAATTATTTTTAAAATTTGAAATTAGGGTAAAGTCTTGATTAATTTTTCTATATAATTCGATATAATATTATTTGTTAAATAGAATTACTCTTGCGTGGATTGTGCTAACGAAAGTGACATTTTTCTCACGTTGTTGGAATGTTTATATGTACTTCCTGGAATTCATCCGATCAATTATTTTTAAACATTTATCGAATTAACGCGATTACTAACCTTATTTGAAATGTAACAAGCGTGTTATTGTTAAATATTAATTAAAAAATATTAAATTTTGTAATTGAACTCCAAGAAATAAGAATTTGTTTATTAGTTACCAAATATTATTTTAATTTTAATTATTGAAATTTTATATAGTTTTTAATTTATTTAATTTATACGAAAATATTTAAGAGAACTTTTAAATTATGTAATTTTTTTATTATGCCGAGCGAAACCTGCGTGTGAGTTCTGGTAAAATGATGATTATTGACATAATTGCTTTTGCTTTAGGTATCAAAAATGAAGTTGTATCTTTAAAAATAACCTTTACCTACCCTTAACTCCATTTCACTGGTTATATCTTATTGGAATTAATTATTATTATTATTAAATAAAGATGAAAAAAAACTGAAATGCATAATGAATATACCTCGCTATGTTTGGATAGAAATTCTACGTCACTGGCTGAGTAAAATAAGTGCGACATACCACAAGAAGCAACTAACTATATTCTGAGGTCCCTGATTGGACCAAAGCTTTTTAAAAAGGTTTTATATAACAATTTCCATAAAAAGAATAACATTGACAAAAAGAAATATATCTTTGATTTTTTTACTACAAGGCGAGGTTGGCAGTTAACGACTTTTAGCAGGATCTCATTGTATATATGAGAAAACTGCCAAAAATTAATCAATAGATATTTATAACATGTTGCCTAATTTAATATAATATCGTTCATTGTTTGGACGAGTAGATCGTATTCTTACCCATAAAAATTACTTTCTGGTAATAGTTACAAAATATATCTTACTCAATATTTATCCGCTCTGTAACATTTGATATAATTTGCAGGAATTTTCTGTATTTTTAATTTTTATTCTTAAAAGATGTTTAATGTCTTTTCTATTTTTTTTTATGTTTCAACCTCTTGTCAATTTTTGTTCTATTAGATTTTTAAATTTCCTCGTCTTCGTCACTTAATGCGATGGTGCATCGTGTACATCATTTTCTATTTTCCTGTCATTTTCATAGTGTTATTATTTCATTTTATGGTACTTTTGTAAATTTCTCTTATAGTTTTATTTATCTTTTAGATTTGTTCCCCTTATTCTTGATTTTCCTCTATAAGAATCTTCATTTAATTTGCTTTAGGGTCGCTTGTACGTTTTACGTGGTTTCCTGATGATACTTTACTATTTGTTTGACATCTTAACCTAAAAATCAACTTGAACAGTTTCCTGCAATAAATATTCACTGGCCCACTCACTTGTCCTTAAATACTAGTACTATATGTGATTAGATAGAACAGTTATTTACCGGATCATCATCATGAATAAGTCAAATTCTGATCTAGTACACGGAGAAAAAAATTCACTAACTGTAAGTGAAAATTCGCTTACTCCAAGTAAAAATCTGTATTAAATACGAGACAAATGAACAGTATACCTAAATCAAGAAAAAAAAAGTTTCTGAAACTGGTAACTTGCTGTAAGTGAATTTATAGATCACTTAAAGTAAGTAAATGTTTTTGCTAAAACTGGTTACCATTTAACTTATAGCAGGAAATATCGCAACTAATCGCAGCAACAAAATTAACTTAGAACAGCTTAATTTTTATTGATTTTCGCTTAAAGTAAGCGAAAATTTTGACGAGACTAAGTCAACAATTCAGTTGTTTTAAGAAAAACCGGAACTTAAGAGAGCAAAAAAATTAATTTACTATAGCTAAAAAATATTCTTGTTCTAGGTAACACTTTAGCTACACCGAAAAACACTTTTTCTACTTTAGCACTTTGGTTTAACCTGAATCAGGTGATTATTTTAGGTGCTCTTTTGAAAAAAAAGAAACAAAAATTATTTTGAATTAAAGGAGGGACAGGGCATTAAATATACAAAAAGTATTCAATACAAATATTTATTCACTGAAATATTAATTGCATTTTTACAGGTCTTCAACTTACAATAGTTAAAAGTGAAAAACCTTTTGAAAATTACCTGATAATTACTATTTCCACAACTATCACTTCTGTATTCTCAATACTTATTTTTAAATATAAGTTTCGGTCCAGTTTTTATAATCAGGCTGTTAATGGTCTCATTATCAAGGAGTTTAAAACTATCTTCAGTGATTCCCTGGTCTAAAAAAAATTACTGTGGTTAATACTGCAAATGTAACTATTACTGAGTATTTTTTATAACAAAAACGTCTTTAAAACCCCGCCTTTTTATTTTTCAGTAAGCAGGGAGCGATAAAAGTTTTGATTGAGTGAAATAAAACTTGAAATAATTTATGTTTTCATGTAGGTACTTCCGCTTAAAAGTTATAAGCTTGTACAATAGTGGAAAATATAAATAATGGACAGAAATCCTGAAAATAACCTATAAGAACCTAGCTGATAGATTTTAATATTTTTAGTTTTAGTTCTTCTGAAATCCCGATTAAAAACAGCTGATGTAATACTTTTGTTTATTTACCACTGATAATGTTAAATTTTCTTATTTTGTTAACTTACCTCCAAACTATTAAATCCTGTAAATCCCAACGAGTAAAATTTTATAATCTTCCATTTCACAGCACCTGTTTGCCCAATATCCACTTTCACTCACAAAACGAACACAAACACCGTTTTTTCCTATTTAAATATTCGAAGAAACTGGACGAACAAACGAGCCTGAAATATCTGTTTGCCTATTTCGGTTATCGTTCGATAATTTTCGTTAGAACGAGAGTAACGACTGTTAATGACAATTGGCAATGTTTTTTATATACAAATCAGTCATTATCTTTATCATACGTCTGACGACCGTTAAATTTAAACGTCTATAAAAATATTAACTTAAAACAAGTGAACTGTTTACTTAGAATAAGTAAAAATATTACAAGAGAGTCAAAAACAAGTGTAGGAAGTTTGTTCACTTGTTTTAGCTATCTGAGGTATATTTTTTTTATTGAAATTAACTTTTAGGATAACAGTTAGCTTACAATAGTTTAATGGAGTACCTATTCTAGAATGTTATGATTAGGAAAATTATTGTTTTTACTACAGCATGAAAATTATGCTGATGTAAGATAAAAAGTAGTTGGTATAATTAAATAAATGTCAGAAAAAAAATGTTCTTGGCCCCGTTTTCTCTGTGTAGCTTTTACTTTAGTCACAGAAGAACTAATACAGAAGCGAAGGTTCCTGTCGGCCCTTTTGATGTAGCGATGACCAAAATTTTAGTGCCAGTTGACGTTTGTGCCGCTTAATACACTCCTGTTAAACATTCGTATGTCTCGATAGACGAATTTACAAATTTTGATCAGTTTTCCCGGTGTATTAGGCGGCAGAAACTTCAACTTTCACTCAAATTTCGACCTCAAGGACCTTCACTTCTGTATTAGTTTATCTTCTGTGCTTGTTTCATCCCATCTTTCCTTAAATTTTACAAGGGAGTGATCCTTAATTAAGTTTGTCATGGCCGATGTCGTTTGGCCTATGAAGCTGCCAGGTCCAAATAGTTTTTGGTTGGCTCCCCTCTTGGCCAATGAGTGAGCGAGACGGTTACCTTTTGATGTGGCATGTCCTTTGATCCATTTTAGGGTGACCACATTGTTGATGCTTGGTGACATTCTAGTACTAATCCTGAGCAAATTCTTGGCCTGTCCAGGGTGAGTACTATTTTGTCTGCTATCTGTATAGATGAGCACATTTCTACCAGTGATATTATTTCTACTGATTTCTTTTGATATTATTAGGATGCCAGTCAGCTCCGTTGTCATTTCCATATTCATTACCAGAAATATATACACCAGAAATATATGAATTCTGATTAAATGAAAGACTAAACTCCAGAAAGCGGGAGATCTCCAATATTATGTGCTCTAATTGCATAAACATAACTTTTTTTAAAACAGACATTATCATGAAACAACCTTGCATTCGCATCGCTATAAACACCCAATAAAACCTATCATTGGCGAGGAATGGGCATGTCCTCTTACCAAGTAGAACAGCCCAATGATGAAAAAGGATGAGTTACATTTTAATACTAAAAATAGGTCTCAAACTATCCCCGGTATTCTGCATCTTAGCAAAAATAAAACAACCTGCCACTCCACATTGGTAACTAGATAGATAATTTAGAAAAACAAAAAATGCTTAAAATAAAGTGATTAGGTTGTTAATCATAATTCATATTATTTTTTGTAGTAACTGCACAACCAATATGTTTACCAGAATCCTGGTCAGTAACTAGTGATAACGCCTTTCTTGTTGGATGGGGAAAAGCAGCCGGACAAACATGTAAGTATCCAATTTTTAAAAAAAATAATACAAATAATAAGAATAACAAACATATTCTATAAGATGATATATAAATAATATTAAGCAAATGTTTATAGGGTTATGATATTAAAAAAAATGCAATTATGTAACGTATGTTAAATAAAATTTAAAAGTAATAATAATATTAGAAATGTATACTAGTGGTAATATTTATACTGAGCTTGGCCTTATAGATACCAATAATCATTTATTTCCAGTTTCTACAAACTTTTGTAAATTCCTAAAATTAATTTCTATATACTATGCAAACTTCCCATGCCGACCCTGTTTATATTACGATTAATAAAATGACAGGTAGAACGTAAGGAAACTAGTTTGGGATAAAGAGCCATCATCAGGCCTAAAAGATTTGGATAACACTATAGTCAGACTGGCGGATCTTAAATCAAGGAGGTTATCCATAAACCAAAAGTGGTCCAAGTGTATTTAAGGCAAATAAAATTCCAAGTCAGTACCAGAACGTGTAATAAAATAAAAGTTAGAATGTAAGACAACTAGTTTCGGCTAAACAGCCATCATCAGGCCTAAAAGATTTGGATAACACTAGCCAGACTAGCAGAGCTAAAATGGAAGAAGTTATCCATATCTCAAATGTGGTCCAAGTTTTTAACCTCTGTCAATCTGGCTACTGTTATGTAACTCTATTAGGCTTGATGATGGTTGTTTAGCCGAAACTAGTTGACTTACGTTCTACTTTTTATTTATTACACGTTGTGGTACCGAATTGGCGTTTTATTTCCCTTAAAATATACTTAGACCACATTTTAGATAGGGATAACCTCTTTGATTTAATAAATACATTTGTGATAGTCGAAAAACGCAAAATTAATTTTAAACAATAATTGAATCGTTTTTTCTTATATAGATACACCTTCAAAACAGCAAATCTTACGATTACCTATTATCAGTCTTCAACAATGTATTCAAGTTTATGGTAGAACTTTGCCTGTAACTGATGATCAATTATGTGCAGGAGGTGAAGCGGGAAATGATGCATGTAGTGGTTTTGGGGGATCTCCTTTATTAGTAAGACATGGAGATACTCATTATCAGGTAATTTTTTTAGATTACTTTTATTTAAAAATATTAATGAATATTTTTTAGGTTGGTATACTGTCGTATGGTTCGGACCAATGTGGAAGTCCTGGAGTACCGAGTGTTTATACTAATGTAAAAAAATATATTACATGGATCAGAGAAAATATTCCACAAGTTTTTAATACGTAAATACAGAAGTATGTTATATAATTTAAAAATAAAAATAGTCTCGAAATGGGATTAAAAATATTTCACTAGTAATTTAAGATGTTTTATATGAATAAGTATATAGTTAAATTACGGAAACTAAAAATAGTCTGAAAATAAATTTATATATAATAGAGATTTTTTATATGAAATTAATATAAGATTCACATTTTTAAATAGACGTTTTATTCTTGTCGCCACTATTATTAATTTATTTGAAATTATGCAAGTGTTGAAAAATCAAGTCACCGCTAACCAAAACTCCAATTTTTTAAAAACTCCTATTTAACAGAATATATGATCGATGCAGCGCGAAACGAACCGCCGTAGATGGCGTTATTTTTGTTAACATTCGGTTGGCTTGGCCATCATAGGTTATAAAGTCGAGAAATTTTGCAAGTATTTATATACTTTTGACGGTATGATATTGATGACATCATAACGATCGAAACAGCTGTCTATCATTGTCGAGGTGAATAAATCTTCTCAAATTCCTCTTTCTGTTTATTTATTTTTAAATAGATTTTACAATTTATTTGTATTTGAGGTGCCGCCACCTTAGGATGGTGAATTGTAATATCCCCCAACGGCTTAGTACATTTTGATCTCGTTTCTATTGGATATCGATCCAGCACGAAACGATCCGCCGTATACGGCTTTATTTCTGTTAAATATATTTTAGTTGAGGTTAATTTGCAGATTATATGCATTGTCCTATATGACAACCATATGGATATCCATGAGAGGTTACCAAATAGACATTGATGGACATTGACTGGATGTCCATGATGGACACTGACTGGATATTCTTCTATGTACAGTATATAAGCCGTCCCTGAAAAGAGGATCTTCCCCTTCTCCCATTCCTTCCTTCTCGAAAAAAGAACGTTAAATGACTTCTGTATGTGAGTTCTGGAGGAGAGCACATCTGAAACCATTTCGTGGGTATGGTGAATATGCATCTCTCGTAGTAGTCCAGAGTAATCCCATAGCCTCTCGCTTTCGATTTGACTAGCCACCGACACGGCTCTGTTCTGGCTTCCTGCTCCTATATTATAGATATAAGACCCACAGTTTTTTCCATTGCCGCTGTCGTGGTAGTTGACATTGCACACAAGTTAGTCTCTGAAGTCCAGACAACTTAGTCGCCGCAAAAGACCCGAGCCCCTTTGTCGACCGCTCAACTGCAGCATAATCGACCATTGGTTATATTACTATTTGATACGCCTACCAAAATTGAATGACGTGGCTTATCAAGCATCCTCCTATATGTAAAAGAAACTACCACCATTTTGTGGGGCTTCACAGACATCTGTTTCTCTTCATACCAACTCTATACGATGTTAAGGGCTTCCTGATTGATACTAGATATAATCTCTTCAAACAAACCTCTAACCATTATTAAAAAGGCATTGAGATAACACTGAAAATTCACCCCTAGCTAAGAGAGTCTGTTCAGAAGGTCGACCAAGAGTGACTACAGTAGAGACAGCGCCCCACCTTGAGGGCACCCAAAATCTAACAGTCTCCTCTTGCAATGATGATGATACAAAATATTTCTAAGCATTCTTTTGATACAATTGCAGATTAGTCTATAGAACGAGCAAAACTGTCAGCGCAATCTCTTCATGCTGTACAACTTTCAAAGTTCTTAAATATAAATGACCAAACATATTGTCACTTTTATACATTTGAACAATGAGTACAAAAATAATATGTTATAAATTTTAGTTCAGTAATGTCCTTTAATTATAAATTTCCAAAAAATCTTTAAAACCGCTCTCCTGAAAAATTTCGGTTTTGTGACATCGTGACTTTTCCCTCCCGGGTTCACCTATATATTTATCTGTTTACATGCTAAGTACATACAGACTTGATTGTTGGATATTCTTGATGAAAATGTACTTTTTATTTGTATAATAGAGGAATCTGATAGTTTTGTAATTAAACTCCATCCTTATTTTTGAATTAAGAATTTGAAACCTTTTGTTTTCAACAATGTTGAAGAATATCGTCAACAATTCTTTAATAAATTCCTATCACTGTATGTTAAAATCGGAGCACAGTGGTACGACGGGTGTGATTTCGGAACTCTTCCTCTCTACAAGCGAGAGCCGCAAAGAAAACACAACCTCAATTTTCGTCAAGCTTTTGTCATGTCATAAAAAGAATTGAATGAGACACAAACATAAAAAATACTTCGTAATTTATGTATAAAGTTATGAAATACTTATCATTATTCCGTAGAGACCTTCTATACAATTTTTTCATTGTGACAATGACATTAGAAGAGTATGAAGATTTCCACTTGAGCTCGGTACATGCTTCCTAGTGGCAAGCAACTGGAATGCAAAACATACTGCATGTGGATTCAGACTAATCAACTTAAGGTATGAATCTGCTTCGCACTATACAACAAAACAATCTCAACCACATATTAAAGGACCAACCGACCTACTGGCCAACTGGTCCGAATAAAATCCCGGATCTATTGGACTTTGCAGTAACCAGAGGTACTTCTGAGATATATAGTAGCGTGGAATCTAGCTTCGACCTGA